>CM077911.1:31809785-33181035 GCA_039766575.1 Serrognathus titanus | reverse complement strand
GATGTTGTTAATAAAGTTCTAGGTAAGTTCGCGTGGCAACTTAAAAGAAAAAAAAAAAATAATGAATAAACTTGTCGCTTTTGCACGCAGTTGGTAATAAGAACGATTGCCCGGAGCGCAAAGTAGTATTAACCGAGGACGCGCAGAGGTTTGCCAACACGATGGGCATCCAGCTATTCGAGACGTCCGCTAAAGACAATATAAATGTAGAAGAAATGTTCATTAGCGTAACTAGGTTGGTACTGGGATCGAAAAGGGAGGCGAGGGAGCGACAGAACGTGACGGAAAACGACACCGTCAATCTCAGAAAAAGCACCAGCAAAGGGAAGAAGCGGTGTTGTTAGCGTTAATCAATCGGTTTCTATTATTATTTGTATCTATTATTACATTATGTAATTGTTTTCCTCCTCCTCCTCCTACTCCTCTTTTTTATTCAAATTATATATATAATGATTGGTTACCATAATTTTGTAAATACATTATATTTTTATTTTAAATCGCATCGAAATTATTTATTCGATTATTATTAATCGATCGCTGCAAGTGTATGAGCGCGTGTATGTTCGTACATTACATGTCTGGTCGGTAAAATAGTAAATTTTCATTTTTAATTTTCTAATTTCTTTTATATTGGTAGGTATGTGAAACATTAAAATACTTGAATTTTTCATCGTTTTTTAAATTTCTCTTATGCTCACTAATAATTGCCAGACTTAGGATGTTTCGAGCGTTGCTATGGCTACGCAAAACGAGGACCAATGATACGTGCGCGTTGTCATGGCAACGCCTCCCGAAACGTCCCCAGGTCTGGTAATTACTTACTAAATTAGATTTGAGTTTGGTTATAAAAATATGTTTGGAATAAATCCGCTCTACGTTCCAAAGCGTGTAAACAATTAATCTTAAAAAAAAAAAAGTAAAGGAGGCCTAAGAAGGAAGTAATAACATTGCATACAGGTGGCCAATAAATAATTTTTCCTAAAAAAATTATGGCCCGTTTTTAAACCGTTTAGTTCAAATTTGTCGCTGGAGTTTCTTTGCGTTCAACAGAGAGGGCGCCTTAAATAATCTCTCTGTGACATTAGTGCAGCGTTGCCAACCATTGATTTTTCCCTTAACGTTGAGACGAAAATTCCCTTTTCTCCCACAAATTGCAATTTGCAGCCATTTTTGTCTTCAAAAATTCTCTTTTTCTCAGAGATTCCCTTTCTGCAATTTTTTAAGGCGCAGTAATTCCTACGAATCGCTATAAAATTCGCACGAATCGGCAACACCGTCTTAGGGTATTTTACAGAGAGTCACGAAGTGACAGTTTAGAAGCAGCGACAATAAAGAGCTGGCCAATCAAAGCAACGAAATTCATTCGCTTTTGATTGGTCACCCGCCTTATCAAATGGCGCCATTAATTTTTCAAATTGTCACTTTCATGTCTTCCCTCCAGTGTCGCCAACCCATAAAAAGCAGAAACCTTTCAAATGAAATGCCTCAAATTTGTTGTCAGTCCAGAAAAAGAAATCCTAAAAAAATTCATTACGTTAAAGAAAACAGACAAGAGACGCTCGATTTATTAATCGATCGGTTTGCGCTCTAAAGTTAAAGAAAACACAAACAAAAGGCGGTCGATTTATGAACGGACTGGATTGCGCTCTAAAATCGAACGCCTTTTGTTTTTATTTTATTTTTCCTTGTAAACAATCAAGTTAAAAATAAATAAAAACAAAAGACAATCGACTATACGGTTTTTATTTATTTTTTTTAAATTTGATTTATGAAGAAAATAAAAACGAATGGATTGGATTGCGGTCTAAAATCGACGGTCTTTTGTTTTTATTTTGTTTCTCTTCGTGAATAATCAAGTTAAAACAAATAAATAAAAACAAAAGACAAGACAAAGATCGTACCTTTCTAGTTGACGGAAAATAAAAACAAAAGAGGGTCGATTTCAAAGGGCAATTCAGTTGATAATAAAATCTTATTATTATCATTATTTATTTTAATAATAAATTTTAAAAAATAATAAAAAAAATTTATTATCAACTGAATTGCGCTGTCTAAAGTCGACCGTCTTTTGTTTTTGTTTTCCTAAAACTGTAAGATCGATTGTCTCCTGTTTTTATTATTTTTCGAATTTTTATTATGTTTCGCGAAAACAGAAGACTCCAGTGTCGCCAACCTGCAAGTAGCAGAAACATCTCAAGTGTTGCCAAATAAAATCCGTCAATTTGTTTCTAGATTCAGGGGCGAATTAAAAAAAAAAAAGTAAAAAATTCATTGAAAATACATTAAGTTAAATAAAACACAAACAAAAGACGGTCGATTTATGAATGGACTCGATTGCGCTCTAAAATCGATCGTCTTTTGTTTTTATTGTTCTTTGTTTTTTTATTTTTTTTTAACTGAAAATGTGGTTTCGATTGACTTTTGTTTTTATTATGTTTCCAATTTAATTTTTGATTATTTATTTTTCGAATTTTTATTACGTATTTATTATTGGAGGTGAAAAAAATAAAGATTCAAAAAATAAACAATCCAATAAAAAAAAAAAAATTAAAACAAAAGACAATCGATTCTACGGTTGTTAAAGAAAAAGGAGAGTTAAAGAAGACAGAAACAAAAGACGATCGATTTTAGAGCCCAATTCAGTTTCATATATATTTTAATAAATTTTTATTATTTAACAGAATTGCCACTCTAAAATCGACAGTGTTTTGTTTCTGTTTTCTTTAGCCAAGACCGTAGATAGAATCGATGTCTTTAGTTTTTCTCATAATTTTTTTTTATTTTGACTATTTCTTGAATTCTTGTTATTTTTTATTAGAAAACAAAATAATAAAAATTCAAAAAATTAATAATTATAAAACAGTAATAATAAAGACAATCGTTTAATTTTTTCAAATAAAGAAAACAGAAACAAAACACAGTCGATTTTAGAGCACGCAATTCAGTAGTTCATTAACGATAAATTTAAAAAAGTGAAAATAAACTAACCGACGAAATACGGGCATCCTTGTCATAGCTAACTTAAATGAGAAGTTAAAGAAATCACATTTTATAGAAATCAAACTCTTAAGTAAATTAAAAAAAAAAAAGAATCGGATCTATCGATTATCGACTTTTAATTTTAAGGATCGATTGCGATTTAAATCTAATGTCTACGAAATGCGTTTAATTAAATTAATAATACCAACATAAGTGTCGTACAATTATTTACAGCCACTCTGTATAATCAATACAAGATTTTGTGCATAATCGATTCCTGTATTATCGGCATCACTAGTTGGCAATGCCGTGGCGTTTACGTTTGTTTTTGTCGCCAATGACGTACGGAGAGTGAGGTTAGAAATGGCTGCTGAAGATAAACTGTTTTTCCACAAAACGGTGCAGCATTTAGCGCGGTCTCTGGCGCGTATAAAAAGCACGCCATGGGAAAAGGTTAGAAATTGTATTTATCTCTGGAATGCAATAAATCTTCCGGTTGCCGTTTTGCGAGCTGTTGACAGGTGGTTGTTGGTTGATCGACCTCGAAACGTCAACCTCGCATTTACGTTTTTTGATTTATTTGCAGCGTCTTTTGTGTTATTTGCAGGTGAAGACGCTTTTCTCACTATGCCCCATAGAAACTTCGAATGGGGTGTTCCGTTTGAGCACTCGAGATCAAGATGCCATCGTGGCCCTAGGAATTTATTTATTAGAATCGAAGCTGCAACACAGGGACAGAATACTTCCTTATTTATTACGTTTAGCGAAAAGCTTGGGTAAAGTCGTGTGGTTAGACGAAGTCGTTCAGTGCAGTTACGATCGTAAGTTGTGAGTTCTAAAAGTGTGCACGCCATTTTTTTTTTTTTGTTTGGTTATTGTAGGAATTCCCAGAGCGGAGAAGTTCAGCTTTTGCCTGCACACTTTGCTGAGCGACATTGCAGCGAGATGCGAAGACGTCAGAGAAGAAATCATAACCACGCAAGTGGAATGCATGACCATCCTGACGAACTCCATCGTGACTTTACAAGAGCAGGCTTCGAATCCCAGCTCAACGAAGCTGTACCTGTGCAGAGGCACGGTGCCTGTGCTGATCGGACTTGCGAGGGCGATGGGACGTTTCTGCACCACGAATCCTCCGCTTATATGCCGGCTGTTTCCTAAGCCGGAACCTCCGGTCGTGCAGAATCAGGCGACCATCGAGAGGAATAATTTCAAGAAGAGTTTCAGCAATTTTCGTTCGATTATACCTCGAAGTCTTTCTGGAAATTTAACCGCAACTTTGGATATACTGGCAATTACACAGGTAATAATAAATCGAAGTTCAGAACTTTAGTTGGGGCTCTCCCCCATTAAAAAAAAAAAAAAAATTATGAGTGTATAAAAATGAGATGAAATGTGGTAATTATAAAAAAAAGGTGCTTTTACTAACCTGGCGCCCTCTCTGGGTAAGTGGTCCCATTCAAGAAGGACTTGGATGGGCCCCATGTACCTTCTGTGTGCATTGCACATTGTACCGGGGCGCCACCGGACATACAGTTTGTATTATTAACTTAACTCACATTCGATTATAATTTAGATTAATAAAGGGCCACAGTGTTGCCAATAGTCTTTCACAAAAATTCAGAACATTTCACTTAAAAGAACAATTGCCAAAAGTTGAAGGCGAATCCTGAAATTCTAACATTTAGGTCGCGACATCTCTCGGACAATCTATGACCTAAAATTGCATGTGATTTGACAAACAGCAATTAATTTAATAAACCATCGTACAAACGCTGTTACAGCGTACTTTGAAAATTAAAAAAAAATTGTTGCAAGTCGATTTTGACTGCATTGAACATCCTCCGGATAAATAATTGAGTCCTCACCAGTTGAAGCGCAATTTGGAAATATCGAACATTTTCCAAACTGACGGCTGTCACAATCTGAAAACTTAAAAATTAATTCAACGAAAATCGCGCCCATACAAGACAAGAATGAATTCGAGAGGAAAGAAGAAATAAGAAACAAAAGAGAATTGAAACAAATTCAAACGACATGTCAAATGTCAAGAATAATTGGGTCGTCGATTTTATTTCGTTTGTTTCTTGTCACATTACTCTTTTTGTCACAATTGTCATTACATACACTTTGTTTGTTTGATTCTTAATTTTTTTAATGTTTTCACACTGCGTTATAAAAACGTCTTCTTTTTTGTTCTCCTTATTTTTCGTTTGTTTCAGTTTTTTTTTTGTCAAATTGTTATGGATTCTTCTTTTGTTTTTCTCAGTCTTGAGATTTTCGAAAAATTCGCATAATAATAAACTCGATTTTCTATTGTTTTTCGAATTATTATGATTTCTTCCTTTGTTTTGTAACAATAGGTTTCAGGAGTGAATTAAAAAAAAAAAAAACAAATGAATCATGAAGTTAAAGAAAGCAGAAACAAAAGAATGGCCACTTATTAATCAAACGGATTGCGCTCTAAAAGCGACCGTCTTCTGTTTTTGTTTAATTTTCCTTCGACTGAAACTGTAAAGTCTATTGTCTCTTGTTTTTATAATTTTTAGAATTTTTGTTACGTTCTCTAATAATAAATAAATAAATAAAAACCAAAGACGATCGCTTCTGCAGTATTAGTCAAAGGAAAATAAAAACAAATGACCATCGATTCTACAGTTTTCGTCGAAGGAAAATAAAAACAAAAGACGATCGATTTTAGAGCACAATCCGGTTGATTAATAAAAAATGAAAAAAAATTATAAACTTTTATTATCAACTAAACTGTAGGATCGATTGTCTTTTATTTTTATTGTTACAATTTTTTTTAAATTCGATTTTTTCTTGAATTTCTAGTATTTTAAAATAATACATAATAAAAGTAATAAATAAATAATACAAATTCAAAAAATAAATTTAAATACTTAATTAAATTCTAAAAAATAATAATAAAAACAAAAGTCGTCGAAAAGATGAAAATAGAAAGTTTTTTTTTTATATCGATCGTCTTTTGCTTTTTATTTTTTGTTTTTACCTTTCGAAGAAGCCAAAGTTTTTTTTTTGTCACGCAAGAGAAGAAGAAAAAAATTGACGGGCGATCGATTTTTATTTCTTCTTCTTTCTTTCTTTCGGCGAAAAAATGAGTTTCGAAAATTCTTTTGCTTACTGCGATCGGTGGTCTTTTGTTTTTCTACGTTTCTCTTTTTTTTTCTTACGACGAAAACAATATTTCGTTAATAAACATCTGTTTTTGTTTTTTTATAAATATTTGTTGTACAATCGATCATCTTTTGTTTTTTGTTTTGTTTTGTTCATTTATTTTTTTCTTCGGACCGCATGGTTGTACAATTTGTTGTACAATCGATCATCTTTTGTTTTTTTTGTTTTTTGTTTTGTTTTGTTCATTTATTTTTTTTCTTCGGACTGCATGGTTGTACAATTTGTTGTACAATCGATCATCTTTTGTTTTTTTTTGTTTTTTGTTTTTTGTTTTTTCTTTTGTTTTGTTCGTTTATTTTTTTCTTCGGACTGCATGGTTCATTCATTTTTAATACTTTAAATAAACAAATACATTTTTTAGGTAAATACAGAAATATGAAAAAAGACAGAAAGACATAGGAATTTAAAATAACCGCGACGCCAACGTTAGAGCGTCTGTAGTCTTTTTTGAGGTTAGGTGTTCGAGTTCTTTATATGAATCGTTACACTGGCTCCCTCTATTGAGTTGCGCATTAAGCGTCTCCCACCGTTGTCATGGTTACCAAGTTAAATGTTACATTTTGGATTTCTTTTTGCAAATTTTATGTGAATTTGAATAACAAATTATAAAAACATAGCTTTTCATCGCTCTAAAATTCTTCGCGTCCTTGAAGACAGTGACTTGTAATGTGGCTCCCTCTACGGAACGGAAAAATAACTCTGAATTTAAAGTTTAGAGTGTTAATTGTTGATTTTTTCTTTTCAGGGATACGATACTCCGGACCTGTCGTACAGCACAAACTCGTTAAAAAATGGAACGAGCCACACGACCGGCAATTACGACACCACCACGTACTTCTTCTCGAAATTCGGCTCCAGTTTCAACCAGTTCCCCAACATGCGCTTCTGTGACCCGAACGAAAACAAACAGAAACTTCTGTTCCCCATAACCCACCTCCAGACCGTACTCTCGCTGGCCAAGAAGCTCCTAACCAAAGACATGCTGTCGTTCTTGGATGAGCAATCGTTGGAAATTTACGCGACGGGAAAAATCTTGGTGTTTCCTTACAAGACGTTTTCGGAGACGATCAATTTGGTGATGGTGACCTTGCTGAGGGAACTGTTGCAACCGCAGAAGGACCTGCCAGCACCGTTTACAAAAGACGTGCAGGAATTTGTTAAAGGTATCCATCCCTCAGAGTCACTAAATTTGTATTTCTTGTGGCGGCAATAAATATTGAAATTGGGTTTCGTAGGTCTTTTTCTCAATGGCCAAACAGAATTGCAAAGCAGGAACCACGACACAAGTGAAAAGGAAGACAGGGAGAGCAACTTCGCCCTCGTAAACAAATTTAAAGTCAACGTCATGGCGAACGCCGCTTGCGTCGATCTTCTCGTCTGGGCGATCGGAGACGAAACAGGTATTCCAATCAGAATTATTTAATTTCGTTAGGTAGATGGTTATAAATTATTATTTTTTTGGTCGTTTTTGTTTGTGTTTTCAGTCGATGAGGAGTATAACTTTGCCGCATTGATTCACGCATTGAATATAATTTTAGGTGAAGCAGATTGATTTGTGCAAAGTTGTTTGAGTTTTTTTTTTCTTGAGATATGACTGTAATTTAAATATTTTGGGCAAAAATCCTTAATCCGAGGTGAAATTTACCTGAATTTATTTCAACGTTCCACTGCCGACATTTTCTAAACTGTTAAATTAGAGAAACATTTTTTTTCAGTCAAATATTTGGATCTCCTCGGTATATGAGACCGGGAATTCAGATTTTGACAAGTGTACTTTGAGTACGGGAAGATGCTGGAACTTTCACAAAGAATAAATTTTTCCCAGAAATCAATAATAAAAAAAGTTGCCTATAGGTATGTGCCCGGTACTGTATACAAGGTGCATCCTTACTATGGATTTGTTCTTTACTGTTAATTATAAAAGGAAATATCTTATACAAAAGTTATCGGCTGTAACGAGTTCTATTTTAGTAAATTATTTTCACATATACAGCATGTTCAAAAGTGAGTTATCCACCAAACTTCTACTTTTTAAAACGGAATGTACACACTTGAATTAAAAGAAAATTAACAAAAGGAAACTGACAGAAAAAATGAAGCGATAAAAAACGTAGATTAAATTAAAAATTTTAAAAAATAAATAAATAAGGAGCTCCAAAAAGATTCTTTTGTTTTGCGTCTTTTATTTTTCATACACATATATGTATCACATTTTCCAGGTAATTCATTTGTTTTCCTTTTCTTTTAAGCAACAAACAATAGAACTTTCGATCCGAAAAGTTTCTGTCACTTTCTTAAGCGACAAAGTTTTCAATTGTTTATTACTTTGTTCATCCTTCGTCTGCGTTGTTTTTTTTTTTAAGTGAAAAGTGTTTTTTTTTAATCAAGTTACCTGTGAGGAAAGTTCTATTGTTTTTTCTTAAGTGAAACATGTTTCAATTGTTTATTACTTCATTCAGCTTTCGTCTGCGTTCCACAAACTCTATTCAATTGTTTGTAATTTGTTTCTTTTTAATCAAATTGCCTGTGAGGAAAATTCAATTGTTTTTTTTTAAGTGAAACGTTTCAATTGTTTATTACTTCATTCAGCTTTCGTCTGCATTCCACAAACTTCATTCAATTGTTTGTAATTTGTTTCTTTTTAATCAAATTGCCTGTGAGGATAATTCAATTGTTTTTTTAAGTGAAACATGTTTCAATTGTTTATTACTTTATTCAGCTTTCGTCTGCGTTCCACAAACGATATTCAATTGTCTTTAATTTGTTTTTTTTTTAAATACTCTAACGACTAAATTATCTGTCACCAAGATTCAATTGTTTTTTAAGTGGAAATTGTTTCAATTGTTTCTTACTTTATTCAGCTGCCGCTGGTGGAACTTGATTAAAACCCGATGTGCGATCTAATGCAGTCAGAAGAAATAGGTTAGGATCAACAGTTTAGCAGATACGACTATCAGTTGTTTTTTTTTAATGACACATTTATGCTTTTGTTTTAAATTAAAATAAAAATATTATTAAGTTATATTCTCAGAAAATTACATTTTTTATTAATAAAAATGTTGACGATTGATAATAATTACAGAAAATTCGGAATTTTTTTCACGATGCGTAGCAAAGAGTGCTGAAGCGCCATCTATCGATTTGAGGCGGAACTATTTTATTTTCTGAATTTTCCTGCCTTTACTGCCGATATAAAAATTGCTATTTTGAGAAGATAAGTCCGAAATAATTCTTCATGTTTTGTTGCAAATGGTTTTTCAAAATTGTGACTCTTCATAACGATTATTGCCGAAAATTCGATTGTAGGACCGTATTTTTGATGACGCTTAAGCGCGCCATCTGTCGGTTTGGAAAGGAATAATTTTGTTTTGTCTTTCAGTTCCCCTGCATGTACTGTGCAGTTCAAAACTTCTATTTTGAGGAGAAACGTCCACAAGTCTCTCTTTTGTTACAAATGATTTTTCCAAATTTAAATAATTATTGCTTGACGTTATTGTGATGTACAGTGGCGAGCACACTTACAGCTAAAACGCCCAAAATTTACATAAGCAACGAAATTTTTGACATTTTACAGTTTCCTGTAATCGCAAGGTGCTTGTCGATTACAGAAAACTGTAACCTCCGTCGGTGAATATGTGATCGATGGCAACTTAAGTGTAAGTAAATATATCTGGCCATAAATAGTGCAACTTTTTTTTCTAATTTAACCGTGTTTGTATCTCTCATAGTTTACGGGGCTGTAATTAGTTGTAACCCTGTATAGCCTTCTCCAGTTCAAACGTTTATTTTTTGTTTGCGGTTATTAGTTACATCAAAGCGTGCTCTTAACGCAAATCGGCGTTTCAAGAGTTTAATTAATCGCTTAAGACATGTACAGTGGAATGTTGAAGTAATGCCAACCCAATAAACCAACTTAAAACCTCGAATATGTCACCTGTGGAGATTTTAGTTTTGTGCGTTAATGCTTTTGCAGCACCTGGCCGTTGAATGGTGAGCACTTTGCTGCTGAATCGTTGGGGTTCCGTTGAGTCGGTTCAAAATTTCAGGAAAAAAAAATCCGTGTGGTTTGGAAATTAAGAAAGTGGCCCTAATTTAACGGCCAGGGACTGTACTTAATACTACCCGTTTAATTTTGCTGATTTTTATTGCATTAACCCGTTTGACTTCTTCCGGTACAGTATTAGGGAAAGCCCCAAGAGGCAGATCATTTTAAAGAAAGAAAAAAAAGGGCTTTTGGACAGTTGAATCATTTTACGTTCAAGAAGACACTAACTCACTCTGTTGTTTGTCTAAAGTGGATTTTCTGGATTAAAAAAAAAAAAAAACGAATTTGCTTTGCAACGCAGTAATTTGCGTTTGTAAATGTTTTTAGGTGCGGATAGTTTGTGTAGCAGGCTGACGGAAAAAATCAACTCGAACCACAGCCACAAGCTGGTGCTGGCGCACATGCCCCTGTTGATGGTGTGCCTGGAAGGCCTGGGGAAGCTGGCGCAGAAGTTTCCCAATATCGCCTCAACTTCCATCTACTGCCTCAGGGATTTCCTGATAACACCGTCGCCAATCCTGTTCAAACTCCATCGGCAGACGGCAGAGAAAGCCTCCGCCATCGGCAGCACGAAAGAAAGCTTAAAATTCACAGGTAATTTTGGGAACGGAGTCGTCGAAATTTTTCTCTGACTTGTCAGAACCTTGGTCTTAGGGAGTGGCTTTAATGCGGAGGAGATTAAGACGTACTCACCGACGGAGTCTGCTTTTGAGAAACTGAGAGACGCTGCCATTGAAAACCTGTGTTACGCTTTGGACGCGGCGCATACTTTAGATCCGGAGTGTGTGAGGGCGCTGGTGGCAAGTGTCTCCAATCGTTTGTTTACCGCAGAGAAGAGTGACAGGTAAGTCGTTTCACCATAAATATAAAGCTCCGTTTGAAGGACAACTAAAAAAAAAAAAACATTTATTAGTTTTTTTTTTAACATTTAAGCGTCTCAATTCAGATTTTATACTCTGAGTAATATGGTAGGTAATATTTTATTTATTTTCTTAGTAATTGTGCATTAAAAGTGTTTATTTTTTGTGCAAAATACTTCTAAACAAGTGTGAAATCCCCCCTCCCCTCCCGAACTTAACTTCGACAAGAAAACTCCACGGATTTGAGCAAAAAATATTTCAAATGGAGTTTAAGGGCAAACGCGTGTGACGTCACGTGTCAATATACGGATTGTCTAAATAAATTTTTGATAAACTTAGACGCTACTGTTCAAAGAAAATACATTTTTTGGACACCTATGTATACATAAAAAAAAACAAATTAAAACGTAACGATGGCGAAGAATAAAACGTGGAGTGATGTGACGTCACTGCTCTATATACCGACAGTCTATATAATTTTTTTGTTTAATAGAAACCAAAATTCAAAGAAAATACATTTTTTGGACTCGTATGTATACATCAAAAAAGAACAAATTAAAACGTAACGATGGCGAAGAATAAAACGTGGAGTGATGTGACGTCACTGCTCTATGTACCGACTGTCTAAATAATTTCTTTTGATTAATAGAAACCAAAATTCGAAGAAAATACTTTCTTTTGGATATTCCACGAATCACAAAAAATATCTGAGTGTAAGAAGTGAAGCCTGAAAGTAACTAAGCATGTGTGACGTCACTTATCTATACAGGGTATAACTTAATGTCAGCAAGAAAATTGAAGGGATTCTTCCTGAGCTGATTTTAAGTAAAATAGTCCCTATGGACATGTGGCCTAAATTGATACGTTTTCGATATACAGGGTGGTAAAATTTTGTTTTGGTTTGTTTTTTGTGCAGAACAATTTTAGACAATTGTTGAAATTTTTTGAAGATGTTAGTTTGGACAAGAAATCCGCAAAAATAAAAAATGAAGCTCGAGAGCAAGCATGGTGGTGACCTCGTGTCTATATATGGATCGTCCAAAGAAATTTTTAATAAACTAAGGCTACAATTCAAGGAAAATATACGTTTTTTTTTTAAATTATTAAAAACGCGATCGTCTTTTGTTTTGTTTTTTTTTTTTTGGAGTCTTGTTTGTCTTTTGTTTTTTATCTGTCAGTCGTTGTCAGAAGAATCTTGATTAAATTTATCATGCTAATGCATTTTGTTTTTTTTTTCTTGCAAAATTGAAACGCGATTGTCTTTCGTTTTTTTTTTTTAACGTCACTCGTTGCAATTTTGATAAACAAATATTTTTAAAGCTCTCCGAGAGTCTTTTATTTTTTTTAAATTATCATTCATTCTATACATCTTGATCGTCTTTTGTTTTGTTTTTTTTTTTTAAGTATGTATCTGTCATAATTTTATTTATAGTTAGTTGTTGTTAAAATCTCATTTGCCTTTTGTTTTTTAACTGTCGGTCGCTGTCAAAAGCTTGCGCCCCCACTAATGCGTTTTGTTTTTATTTTTTGCAAAATTAAAACCCGACAGTCTTATTTTTTTTTAATTGTCATTCATGGTAGAAGACGTCTTTTGTTTATTTTGTGGCGGCCGTCAATTTTATTGCAAAATTAAAACGCGTTTGTCTTTTGTTTTTAACTATCAGTCTTGCAATTTTGATTAAAAAATATTTTTAAGGCTCCGCGAGAGTCTTTTATTTTTTTTAAACTATCATTCATTCTAGACATCTTGATCGTCTTTTGTTTTGTTTTGTTTTTTTTTTTTAAGTATGTCTGACATAATTTTTTTTTGCGAAATTAAAATGCGATCGTCTTTTTTTTATAATTGTTAGTTGTTGTTAAAATCTCGTTTGCCTTTTGTTTTTTAACTGTCAGTCGCTGTCAAAATCTTGATAAAAAAATTGCCCATTTTGTTTTTATTTTTTTTTAAATTAAAACCCGACAGACTTTTATTTTTTAAATTGTTATTCGTGATAAAAATCTTGATCGTCTTTTGTTTTTTTTTTAAGTTTTTAACCGTTTTTGTTTTTTTTTTGTTTAATTCTAGAAATCTTGATCGTATTTTGTTTTATTTTTTTTTTTTAATATGTATCTGTTCTCAATTTTTTGCAAAATTAAACGCGATCGTCTTTTTTTTTTTGTAATTGTCAGTCGTTGTTGAAATCTCGTTTGCCTTTTGTTTTTTAACTGTCAGCCGCTGTCGAAACCTTGCGCCCCCACTAATGCGTTTTGTTTTTATTTTTTTTGCAAAATTAAAACACGATAGTCTTTTATTTTTTCTATTGTCATTCGTTGTAGACACCTTGATCGTCTTTCGTTTATTTTTTTTTTAAGTGGCGGTCGTCAATTTCATTGCAAAATTAAAACGCGATTGTCTTTTGTTTTTTTTTAACCGGCATTTGAATAAAAAATATTTTTAAGTCTCCGCGTTTTTTTTTTTTTTTCAAGTTTCAATGAAACAATCGGTATTCTTTAACACATTTTTTTTTAACAAAGGGTGTATTTCGTTTTTTTTTTTTTGTAGCGAATCAACCTTGATATCTACGAATATCGTGTACATGTTGGGGCACGTGGCTGTATCGATGAAGGGCACGCCGAAAACCACGGACACGATCTTGCAGTTCTTCCAGCAGCGTTTCTGCCGCATGCCCGCCCTAGACACCCTCATAGTCGATCAGTTGGGCTGCATCATCATCGCCCAGTGTGAACCCCACGTCTACGACACTGTCATGAAAATGTTCACCATGATAACGGTGGAAAGCAGTAGCGGTTCCTACTCGAACATGACCTCCGAGAAAGCTCAGTACAGGTAACGACCCTCGTACAAGTTTCGACCTTTTCTGAGATTGAGATCTTTCAGGCACGTTTCGAAATCCGTGATCAACGCTCTTGCGAATATTGCGGCGAATATTAAGCTCGAGATGCTCAATGGTTTGCTCGTCACCCTATTGGAACTGTTCGTTCAGCTTGGTTTGGAGGGGAAAAGGGCCAGCGAGAAATCGCCGGGTGCCTCTAAAGCTTCGAGCTCCGCTGGAAACTTGGGGGTGCTTATTCCTGTCATCGCTGTGTTATTGAGGCGGTTGCCTCCGATTAAGAACCCCAAACCTCGACTGCACAAATTGTTTAGGGACTTCTGGTTGTACTGTGTTATAATGGGATTTACAGCAGCGGATTCTGGTGGGTAACTACAGGAAAAGTAAAATCAGAACTTGCTTGCGGGTCTTAACGAGTGTGAGTAAAATGCACTGCAATTTTCTCTAGATATAGAACATAGACGGGAAGGGAAGAGCATTTTACTCGCACTCGTTAAGAGCCGCACGCCAGTTCTGCTTTTACCTTTTCGCGAAAAACCTCTAATTTCCTTTTTTTTGTTTCTTCTTTTTCTTTGTAGGTTTGTGGCCACCCGAATGGTACGAAGGCGTTAAAGAAATCGCTGTCAAGACGCCACCTTTGGTGTCGCAGACTTCCAGCCGCTCGGAAATGCGGGAGTTGCAGTACACGAGCGCGGTTAGAAATGACAGCGTTTCAATAAACGAACTCCACGAACTGAGGGTGCAGATTCTGGAGTTGCTGAGGGGCGCCACCGACGTCTCGACGTACGTAAATAAGATGTCGTTCGCTCAACTGACCTTCCTGCTGAGCGTGTACTGGGTCGAAACGTTGCGGTAAGTTTACAGTTAATCAATCGAGTTATAATAAATTAGTTTAGCAGAAATGGAATCTTTAAACGAAGCAATTTGCTGATCAACCGGCTTCTATTTACAATTATCTTCAGTCTCGCCAACTGTATCAACATTTCAGAATGAAACCTCCCAATATGTAAAGTGTGTTCAGGAATGATTGAAGGACGTTTGAATTTCCCGCTCGCTAGATTATTTTTAAAAGATGTTCCTAATTTCTAAAATACAGTAATAATAATGAAATAAAAAAATCAATATGTAAACAATAACAGAATACTACTCATGAAATTTAGGCCAAATTCATCACACTCAGCAGAAACACCAACGTTGTGAAGTGAAAGTTACCTACACGACAGCGCGTTATATTCAAAGATCCTTCGAGCATTTCTGAACACACTGTATATTTTACGATGGGAATTGAACATTTTTAATCGCCAAATAAAAAATTTTAAATTCCCCCCAAAAATGCATTGCCAAGTATTAATCAAAAGTCGCTTCCAAAAGTTGGCAACTCTGTTTTTGATATCATTTAGTTTTTCTTGCTTGAGAGACGTTCCATTGAAACTTTGAACAAATTTTGAAATTGTCTCGTGTTTTTGCAAAACTATGTTTTTTTTTGTACGCAAAATAACAACACGATCGTCTTTTGTTTTTTTTGTTTTGTTTTTTTTTAACATCATTCAATGTAGAAATCTGTTTTTTTAAGCGTCAATCGTAGTTGAAATTTTGATAAAAAAAAAATGTTTTAAAAACCGCGTTGTTTTTTCTGCAAAATTAAAACACGATCGTCTTTTGTTTTTGTTTTTTTTTTTTTAATTGTCGTTCGATGTAGAAATCTTGACTGTCTTTTTTTTTAAGTATCGGTCGTTGTCGAAATTTTGATTATAAATTAAAATTCGGTTGTCTTTTGTTTTGCTTCCTTTTTTGTCCTTTTTAATAATTATAATTCGATGCAGAAATCTTGATCGTCTTTTGTTTTGTCGTCGAAAATTTGATTAAAAATATCTCCATTTTTTCCTCCAAAATTAAAACGCGATCGTCTTTTGTTTTTGTTTTGTAATCGCCATTCGTTGTTGAAAAGTTGATTGCTTTTTGTTTTCTTTTGATTTTGATTAAAACGCGATTGTCTTTTGTCTTCAAACCCTGTTGTTTTTTTAAAATCTCGATTGTGTTTTGTTTTTTTAAGCGTCAGTCGTAGTTGAAATTTTGATTGGAACATGTTTTGAAAACCGCGCTCTTTTTTGCAAAATTAAAACGTGATCGTCTTTTGTTTTTCGTTTTTTTTTTTTTTATAATTGTCGTTCGATGTAGAAATCTTGACCGTCCTTTGTTTTTTAAGTTTCAGTTGCTGTCGAAATTTTGATTAAAAATTAAAACCCGTTTGTCTTTTGTTTTGCTTCCTTTTTGTCTTTTTTATTAATTATAATTCGTTGCAGAACTCTTGATCGTTTTTTGTTTTTTTTTTTTCTTTTTAAGTGTCGGTCGTTGAAATTTTGATTAAAAATTTCTCCGTTTTTTTCCCTCCAAAATTAAAACGCCATCGTCTTTTGTTTTTGTTTTGTAATCGCCATTCGTTGTTGAAAACTTGATTGCTTTTTTGTTTTCATTTAAACTGTCAGTCGCTGCCAAAATCTGATTGTCTTTTGTTTTTTTTTTTTTACTGTCATTCGATGTAGAAATCTCAATTGTGTTTTGTTTTTTTTTAAGCGACAATCGTAGTTGAAATTTTGATTACAACATATTGATTGCTTCTTGTTTTCTTTTGAACTATCAGTCGCTGCCAAAATCTTTATTGTCTTTTGTTTTTTTTTTTGAAGTATCAGAAATTTTGATTAAAAATTTCTCAATTTTGTTTGCAAAATAAGACGCGATTGTCTTTTGTTTTTTAAGAACCCGTCATCCTTTTTCGCGAAATTAAAGCGCGATCGTTTTTTGTTTTCTCTCACGCTGTCGTTCGTTGCAGAAATTATTTTCTAATTGTCATTGTTGTAGAAATCTTGATCAGATTTTTTTTTTTTTTTAATTAACAATTGAAATTTCCATTAAAAATTTCCAATTTTTTTGCTAAATTAGCACGCGATCGTCTTTTATTTTATTTTATTTATTTATTTATTGTAATTGTTGCAGAAAACTTGATCATTACTTTTTGTTTTCTTTTCAGTCGCTGCCAAAATTGATGTCTTTTGTTTTTCTTTTGACTGTCAGTTGCTGTCAAAACCGTGATTAAATTCATTTTTTTTTTTGTAAAATTAAAAGGCGACAGTATTTTATTTTTTTTATAATTTGTCATTCGTTGTAAAAACTCTTGATCGTCTTTTGTTTTCTTTTTTTTAACTGTCAGTCGTTTTTTTTTTATATTTTTCAACCCTGGCATGTTGTACGCAAAATTAAAACACGATCGTTTTTTGTTATTACTTTATAATTGCCTTCAGTTGATATTTTAATGAAAAATCGTCAATTTTTTGCTAAATTAAAACTAGATCGTCTTTTGTTCTTTTTTTAACCATCATTTCCTTGAATTTTTTTAAAAAATATTTTCTAACCCTGGCATTTTTACGCAAAATTAAAACGCGATCATCTTTTGTTTTTTTTTTTCTTTGTAATGGCCATGCGTTGTTGAAAGCTTCAGTGCCTTTTGTTTTTTTTTTAACTAACAGTCGCTGTCAAAATGGATGTTTCACTTACGCTTATAATAACCAGACTTCGGTCATTTCGGAGCGTTGCTATGGTTACGCAGGGAATGGGCACTTTTCGTTGGTATTGCTCGTATTGCGTAACCATGGCAACGCTCCCAAATGTTCGGAGTCTGGTTAAAAGTTTTTGAGTCAGAGATAATTATAGACCACATCTTCCAAAGAATTGTATTTTTTTGGTCCACATGTAAATCGTTACCAGAAAGCATCCAGCAGGCAGGGTTGCCAAATTGGTCGATTTATCGCGATTGGATCAGAATTTGGCGATTTCGTGTTTGAAAACCCTGACATTCTTGCACTGTCACCAACTGATGGCTACAATTTATTTTTTTTTTTAGGGTAGAAAACTCTACAGAACCGAATTTACAAACGATAATCGTCGATTACTTGAGCGACTCATCTCTTCAAAAAGACAAAGCCGGAATGTGGAACTGCGTATCGTCGGTCGGTGAGAAAGTATTCGATCGCTTCCTGCACGTCATGAAGGACAAGCCGAAGAACGAGGCGCGCGAAGCCGAGCTAGAAGAGCACGCTCAGTTCCTGCTAGTCAACTTCAACAACCCCCAGAAACAGATCAGAAGGGTCGCCGATAAGTTTCTCTCGCTCCTCATCGACAAATTCCCCCACCTACTCTGGAATCGAAGGGTGCTATGGACCATGCTGGACATCCTTCAAGTCCTCTCGTATTCCTTGCAGTTAGATCCAAATCAGGAGACACCAAACCTACGAATACCATCGACGTCATACTCGATACAGTTGATGGACACACTCGAGGCGAGAGAGGTCTGTTCGATGATTTATTGTCTCGCCCCCCCCTCTTTTCATCCGATTCATTTCAGAACATCGTTAAAGACTTCGCTGCCCATTCCGAACGCATTTTGAAAGAAGCTGTCACTTGGGAGCCCAAATGGACGAGGTCACACATACAGGAATATCTAAACCAGATTCCGTCTTCGTGTTGGAACCATTCCGGGCTTGCGCTCGCCCTAGAATCGGTGCTACAGTACGGCCCCAATAATAACAAAAACGTCTCGTTGAGTGCAAGCATGCTGGAGAAGAGGCCGAGGTGTGTTAAGACGGATATGTCAAAATTCGCAACTGTTTTGAACCTGCGCTCGAAATACAGTGGGGAGGTGAGTTTGACTTATTGTACCCAAATCCAAGTTTCAAAAATAAAATTGGATTTAAAAAAAATCACAGTTGGCAACACTGTTCATCAGTTTTAGTAAAAATAAGTTGCTGCAAAAATAATTGCAACGTGAAATGGAAAATTATTTTTTTTAGAAAACTTAAGAATAGTATCTAATTTTTTTTACATTTGGTAACACTGTCAGAAACAAAAGACATCTAAAGACATCAATGTGAAATTTTCTTAAAAGCTTAAGAGTAGTGTCGCGTTTGGCAACACTGATTGTCAGTTTTCTTTAAAATAAGTCGTTACATCTGAATTTCAATGTGACTTCGAAACTTATTCTAAATAATGGGTGGGTTGGTAGGGGAGGGGGGAGTTAAAGAGCGATTTTTTTTTTCTTGAAAAATAGTACCATGAAACCTTGACATTTGGTAATACTGATCGTCTGTCAATTACCAACTAATATTATTTATTGTTGTTTTTCCTCAATTTCTCAATTTTTTTGCTAAATTATGGCGCAATTGCCTTTCGTTCTTTTTTTTAATTTGAAATTAAATTTTTAATTAAAAAATATTCACACTTTTTACATGAAATTAGAACGTGATCGTGTTTTGTTTTTTATTTGCTTGATTGTCTTTGGTTTTTCTTTTGACTGTGACGATAGTCTTTTATTTTCTTTTTTTTAAGTGTCAGTCGCAAAATACGGCGCGATTGGCTTTTGGTTTTTAATTTTTTTTTACGTGAAATTAAAAAGTGATCGTCTTTTGTTTTTGTCTTTTTTTTTGTAATTGCCGCTTGATTGCTTTTTGTTTTCTTTGAAACTGTCAGTCGCTGCCAAAATCTTGTACAAATCTTGATTGTCTTTTGTTCTTTTAGCAGAGTCGTCGTTGAAGTTTTGTTTAAAATTTTCTTCATTTCTTTCTGCAAAATTAAAACGCGATCCTCTTTTGTTTTTCTTTTTTTTTTTGAATTGTCATTCATTGTTGAAAACTTGTTGTTTAAACTGTCAGTCGCTGTCAAAGTTTTGATCCATCTTTTGTTTTTTTTTTAAGAATCAGTCGTTGAAATTCTGTTTAAAATTTTTTTCATTTTTTCCTGCAAAATTAAAATGCGATTGTCTATTGTTTTGTTTTCGCAATTGCTATTGTTGAAAATTTTCATTTCAATTTTTTTTTAACTGTCGGTCGCTGTCAACAAAATCTTTATTAAATTCCCCATTAATGTCAAATGCTTTTTTTTTTCATTGATGAAAATAATAAAAATCTTTGAAGGTTACGTCGAACTTTCAACCGACAGATCAACTGGTGACTTTCAGCGCCACCTATTGGCGGTCGCTCGCATCAGTACTAGAAATCGTAAGGGAACTCACATTTGGCAACACTGGCTCGTTAGTTTTCATCGCAGAACACGTTCCGATAAAAATAAGCCTCTATACGAATAATTACATCTGAATTTCAACGTAAAATCGAAAATTATATTAATAAAGCGAAAGTAATAGGTTATGTGTGGTGATCCTTTTCAAACAGAAATGTTTAAAAAAACTAAATTTTCTTTCAGTTGGCCGGATTACTTCTCGTCTACTCAGAACAAGGCAGTACTTCGCTGATCGACAAGTTAATTAACAACGTATGGAAGGCATGCAGCGAACGATCTGATGCTGCCCACCGTGAAGCACTATGGAGAGCTACGGCCATGCTCATTAACGCCTCTGAGTTGGACAGGAAGCTTTTGCATTGCATCGCCAGCTCGCAGGTAATTATAAAAAGACATTTTATTGAAGTCATTTAAAAATCCTCACCGTCAGGTTCAACTTTTCACGGTCGAAGCAATGTTCACAGCTGTCGAATGTTGGCAATGGTTAATTACTGCTAAACCGGAGCTGCAAATCCGATTTCTGCAAGAAATGGTGTCCGCTTGGAATTACACCGTGCAGAAGCGCTTGGGTTTATTTTCAGTCTCCGACCCGCAGACAAGTCCCCTTGCCAATCACGAAGGTGATTTCTTTTTTGTTCATCGTTTATTTCAAATCTCATCTGGAAATATTTCAGGCGGACATTTGGAACCAAATCCACCGTTTGTCAAGCCCCACGCCATCTGGGTGCAGTTCATAAGCGAACTGGTCGAGACAGTTAAGTACAGCAGCTACGAGATAGTGGAGATGTTGGCCACACTGATCCATCGGTCTCTGGCTATGAATGTGGGTGCGAAAGTACCCTCGCAGACACGAGATGTCTCTGCAGTCGGTGTAAGGTTTAAGTGAGTGGCGACTTAATTTGGATTTTTTAAATCGAAGTTTCGAAGTTAAACCGTGTTTCTTTGTAGGTTATTGCAGTGCGGTTTGTCTCTGTTACAAGGTGACATTCTGCCAAAGAGTCTGGCAAAGAACGTCCTGCGCGAGCGCATTTACTGCAGCTGCTTGGATTACTTCTGCAGGCCCATGCATTGCCCCACGCAGAGTACAAACGACTTACGAGATGACATAACCATCCTGGTTCGTTTCTGGCAAACCATGCACTCCGATAAGAAGTATTTGAAAGCCAGTGATGTTGGTGGTTTGTATTTTTTATTTTATTTAAGGGTCATTCAGTGTCGACAGAGAAACGATTACATTAAAAGCTAAAGTTTAGAGAAATACAGCAGACGACTTCGAAATTTATTAAAAATTAAACAAATAAAAAAAAATCTTACAGTTCTTTAGCAATAAGAATTTTGCAAAAAAGAAACGAAAACTGATAATTCCCTTGAAATTTTCAAAATTAATTCAATAAACTCAATTAGAGAAGAAGGAAAAAAGAAAAAAACAAAGAAAAATACTAAAATAAACGATAACAAGAATTTGTTGAATGGAAAACCAAAGAAGATCGAATGTTGACAACGGTAAGACGCGATCGTCTTTTGTTTTTGGGTTTGTAATTGACATGGTTGAAAACTTGATTGCGATTTTCTTTTGTTTTGTTTTTTTGTTTGTCGTTTTCTTCGTTTTCGTTCGAATGAAGGACGACCGAAACGAAGGAAACGGCAAACAAAAAACAAAAAAACTAAAGAAAATCGCAAAATTTGTTCTTTACAAAGCGATCTTCTTTTGTTTTTTGTTTGACTCCAATGAAGGACGACAAAACCGAAAAAAAAGAAGACAAACAAAGAAACAAAAGAAGATCGCTTTGTAAATAACAAATTTAGCGATTTTCTTTTATTTTTTTTTATTTGTCTTCGTTTTTCTTCCATAATCATCATCATCATCATCATTTGAATGAAGGGTGACCAAAACGAAGGAAACGACAAAACAAAAGAAAATCACAAAATTTGTCATTTACAAAGCTACCTTCTTTTGTTTCTTCTTCGTTTTTGTTTGAATGACGGACGACCAAAACGAAGGAAACGACAAACAAGCGTGACACTTGAAAAATTAATTTTCAAAAACGCCAAAAAAAAAGAAACCCAAGTAAAAGACGACAAAAACGAGAAAAAAGAAGAAGACAAACAAAAGAAGGTCTCTCTCTCTAAATAATAAATTTTGCGATTTTCTTTTGTTTTATTAATTTTCAAAAACACCCAAAAAAAAAAAAGAAACCCGAAAAAAGGACGACAAAGACGAGAAAAAAAAAAGAAGACAAACAAAAGAAGGTCGCTTTCTAAATAACAAATGTTGCGATTTTCTCTTGTTTTTTTTATTTGTTTTTTTTTTTTTTTTCGTTTTCGTTTGAATTGGTGTTCAAAATGAAGAAAGCGACAAACGAAAAAAAAAACAAGAAAATCGATCTTCTTTTGTTTTTTTTTGTTGTCGTTTTCTTCAAAAAAAACAAAAACTAAATCTCTATGAAGCGGATCCCTTGAAGAATTAATTTTCAAAAATTCAAAATAAAAACCCGAATAAAGGACGCGAAAAACGAGAAAAAAAGAAGACAAATAAAAGAAGGTCTAAATAACAAATTTCGCTATTTTCTTTTGTTCTGTTTTTGTTTGTCTTTTTCTTCGTTCTCCTTTAAATGATGACCAAAACGAAGAAAGCGACAAACAAAAAAAAACAAAAGAAAATCGCAAAATTTGTTATTTAGAATGCGACCTTCTTTTGTTTTTTTTTTGTTTGTCGTCTTCTTCAGCAAAACAAAAACAAAATCTATATGAATTTTCAGAAACATCTCAAAAAAAAAGAAACTCCAAGGACGACAAAAATAAAAAAAAGAAGACAAACAAAGAAACAAAAAAAGATCGCAACAAAAAAAGATCGCTTTGTAAATAGCAAATTTGCGATTTTCTTTTGTTTTTTTTTTGTTTGTCATTTTCTTCGTTTTGGTCTTCCTTCACTCAAACAAAAACGAAGAAAACGACAAACAAAAAACAAAGCAAGAGAAAATCGCAAATTCTTTTGTTTCTTTGTTTTGTTATTTCGTTTTTGTCGTCTTTTACTCGAGTTTCTTTTTTTTTTTTTGATGTTTCTGAAAATTAATTTCTCAAGTGTCACACTTCAATATAGATTATTTTATTTTTGTTTTTTTTTTTTTTTGTTGATTTGATTACCTGACATTCCGCCGGAGGAACGTCGATCTTTTTTTGTTTCTCTTCCATTCTTTAACGTTCATTAGTGTTGAATTTTTGTAGCCTCGTTGTAGAGTTGTCACATTTTAACGAAATCTTGTAAAACGTGCATCGAAAAAATTAAACTTGAGACATATTTTTTTCATGAAATAGTTTAATTATACAGGGTGAGTCATTAAGTTTCCCTTCTTCGATATCTCAATGAAATTGTTTTGACATATATTCCATGACAAGGTGAAGCGTGATTTTTGTTTTTTAATCGAATGTCATGTACATTTTGCTACAACAGAAAGATGTGACATTTCAAAGGGAATAAATATTTTGTTTGAAAAATTTCCTATCTACCACCCTGTATATGTAAGCCAGCATAATATTATTATTACCGTTTATACATAATTAATTGTAGCAAACCAACTTCATCTTTATTGCAGATTTAGATTTAGGGCCCCCAACCCCCCTGACCACAATCCAGACGATGGAGATGGTAAAACCCGGCGAATTCAGCCGCCCCACTACAGGGTGGGTCAATACGATCCCGCTTTCGAACAGCACGGCAACGCTCAGCAAGAGATCGACCAAGTCCAAGCGCATTCCCATGGCCGACAACTTCGTCAAGTGCTACATTAAGAAGAGGAACCTCATTTTGGAATTACTCGTAAGACTTTTCCTTTTAATTTTAGTTGAATGTGTCTAATTTGTGTGTGGTTGTCAAGGCTGTCGAAATCGATTTTCTGATCGTGTGGCACAATCCGAGCTCCAGGCCCGAGCTGATGGTTCCCGGTGAAGATAACTTGGCTGCCTGGAGGGCCAAAACCATTACGGATAAGCAATGGAGGGATTACACGCACTTGGCTTGGGACATATCACCGGTTTTGGCCGTACATTTACCAGAAAGGTAAAAGTCATTAAATAATAATGATTAATTAAATCTGGCCTGACAATATTTCATACCACCTCCTTTCAAGTTTCAATGAAACAATCGGTGTAGCAATTTTAGTTCGGATTAGTTACGTAGTTTCATCTCCACCTACTGCGATCATTTTATTTTTATTTCTTCTTGGACAATTTTGCATTTGTATGACGGAAGTCATGCTTATTCGTATTGTAATCAGTAATGTTTGTAGGCTTAGAAATATTGATGCAATAATTCATGAAGTCCGACACCAGGTGATGCAGAATCCGGTTGCTGTAGCCCATGTCCCCGAGGCATTGCAGCACTTAGCCACCACGGAGAGCATCTTGGTTGACAACAACAAACTAG
Organism: Serrognathus titanus; assembly: GCA_039766575.1. Lineage (NCBI taxonomy): Eukaryota > Metazoa > Arthropoda > Insecta > Coleoptera > Lucanidae > Serrognathus > Serrognathus titanus. The sequence continues at coordinate 33,156,633 of CM077911.1, read as the reverse complement.
TCCACATGTTAACATGGGCAGAAGTGTCTCCCGTTCAAGTAAATACTTTATTTTGAAAGGACAACTCAATCAGCTTTTTTTTTCTTGTGTTTTTAGGCATTGGCTTACTTTAGCAGGCAGTTCCCTCCGCATCCGATTTCTGCGCAATACGCAGTGCGAACCTTGACTTCCTACCCTGCCGAAGCCGTCCTCTTCTACATCCCTCAACTGGTGCAGGCACTCAGACATGATACGGTAAAATTCGCTCGATTTGATCTGCTTCATTAATAATAGTTGTTGTTGAATGCAGATGGGGTACGTCACCGAGTACATCAAGTACATTGCTCAGAAGTCACAGATCGTTGCTCATCAGCTGATTTGGAACATGAAGACGAATATGTACGCAGATGAAGACATGCAGCATAAAGATGGTGAGCTCAAAATTTCTTCTTTAAATAATAATTAGTGGTTTCAATTATTTGTGCCTTTAAATGTCTTACAATCTGCACCAAATTCCTTTATTTTTTTAATACTGTTGTCTTCTCGTTAGGTAATCTTCAAAAAATTCTTTTAAATTAATAAATAAATAAAATTAAAAAAAAAATGTAAATAAAAAAATGTATTAATGTATAGGAAAGGCAACTTAGCAAGACTTGCGCGTCATTAATGACGACACGCTTGATGTCATTGATGACGTCAGAGAAGGTGGCCCATGTTTGCCATCCAATGAAACAAAAAATAATTATTGTCCGATGACTTAATGACACTTGACAAAAGTGAAAATAATTTTTGTGTTCGCTTTTATTTATTCGTAAGTTAACCTCAAATTATGCATGTCGGCTGATACATCAAATTCTGCAATTCGACAGCAATGTGCAATATGACGTCACGAATTCGCCACTGACATCATAACCTCAAATTATGCAAGTCAGCCGATACATAAAATCGTGTAATACGGCAGAAAAGTGCAACATGACGTCACGAAATCGTAGGTGACGTCATAACCTCAATTTATGCAAGTCAGTTGATATATCAAATCGTGCAATACGGCAGCAATGTGCAATATGACGTCACGAAATCGTAGGAGGCGTCATAACCTCAAATTATGCAAGCCAGCTGATACATAAAATAGTGCAATACGCCAGCATATGACGTCACGAAATCGTAGGTGACGTCATAACCTCAAATTATGCAAGTCAGCTGATACATAAAATCGTGCAATACGGCAGCAATGTGTAATATGACGTCATAACCTCAATTTTTGCAAGTCAGCTGATACATCAAATCGTGCAATACGGCAGCAATGTGCAATATGACGTCATGAAATCGTAGGTGACGTGTCGTGCATGTCATTAATGACACGTACTGACGTTTCAAATGGTTTAATTGGAATTCTTATTAATTATGTATTTAATCGGGACGTTACTACTTTTGTTTAATCACCAACTAAAAAAAGAGGTAAATGGCAACCCAACCTCAAATTTTGCTGATATACCAAAATCTGTAATATGACAGTAATATGTACATAGTTATGACGTCACGAAATCGCAGATGACGTATCTCGTGCGTCATTAATGACGTTAGATGTGTCATCAGTGAAGATAGCAACTTCTGTCACCTAGTAAAACAAAAAATAGTGATCTGTCACTGGCGTCACGAAATCGTAGGTGACGTGTACATGCCATTAATGACACCTTCTGACGTTTCAAATGGTTTAACTGGAATTCTTATTAGTTATGTATTTAACCGGAACGTTACTACATTTGTTCACCAATTAAAAAAAATAGAGTTGAATGACATTGCATAACCTCAAATTGTGTTGATATACCATAGTGTGACGTCACGAAGTCATAACGACGTATCTCGCGCGTAATTAATGACGTCAGTCGTGACATCAGCGATGGTAACCATATCTGCCACATAATAAAACAAAAAAGAATCTGTCAGTTTCGTGTTGACGTTTCGAACGATATTAATTTATATTCTTATTAATTATGTATTTAGAAGAGGTGGGCTATTAACGGAAATAAATTACCTTCGTTTACTTCTAAGTCCAAAAAAAATTGTCAAATGACATTTGCTTAATCTCAATTTCTGCAGGTCAGGTGATACATCAAATTCCGCTGTAATGTGTAAAATGACGTCACGAAATCTTAAATGACGTATCTTGCACGTCATTAATGATGTCAGACGTGTCATGAATGACGTCATTAGCCATGACTGCCACCTAATAAAGCAAAAATCACTATTTTTCAGTGGCGTTTCGAATTGTATTATCTGTTTTTTTTTTCTGTAATGACTGCCACCTAATAAAGCAAAAATCACTATTTTTCAGTGGCGTTTCGAATTGTATTATCTGTTTTTTTTTCTGTAATACCTGTCAGTGTCAAAATTCTATTGTCACTAAATGTAAGATTGAAATTTTTGAAACTTCTTAACATTCAGGTAAAGATACCAACATCTGAAACAATTGACAGGTGTTATAAAAAAATAAAGAAACGGAGCCTATAATTTAAATTCTTATTAAATATTTAAGGGATCTTCAATGTTAAAGGAAATAAAAATTATGTTAAAAGTTAAGAAAATTAGTAAAAATAAAAAATATGACATTGCATAACCTCAAATTAGGCACTCCAGATTCTGTAATACGTCAACAATGTGCAATATGACGTCACGAAATCGTCTTTTTTTAAAAAAGTTTTGTTTATTGAAAAGTGAGATTATGTTATTGTGTCTTACGCGTATTAATACGGTTTGTGCAACAACATTTTTCACGGGATGCCGGAAAAGTGTTTTCTTTCAAAACCTGATATATAGAATTCTGCGCAGTGCGGCAACAATGTGTAATATGACGTCATTGAATCGTAGATGACGTACAACGCAACTTGTCTTACCTCTCCTATACCTATTTTTTTTTAAATCATGGTGGAAATGACAACGTCTGAAAGCGTTAGTGCATATTCCTCCACGGTCGCATTTTTATTCCCCCCCCCTATCATTTTCAAATATATAGTAAGTTTTTTTATCCGTTTGTTTAAAATATCAATTTTTCTTTTTTGAATATTCTGCTCTGCTTATAATACAACGCCTTCGTTTCTGAAAATATTTTCAGCAAGTCTCTACGACGTCCTTGAATCTTTGATCGGCAACATCACGGGGAATCTATCGGGGCCCGCGCTTCAGTTTTACGAGCGCGAGTTCGACTTCTTCCAGAAGATCACCAACGTCAGCGGACAGATCCGTGGTTACCCCAAAGGACCCGAACGGAAAAGGGCTTGCCTGGATTGCCTGAGCAAAATCAAGGTCTCAACTTTCCAATTTACCCGATCCAAGATTTTACCCCAAACCGTTGCAGGTTCAACCTGGGTGTTATCTACCGAGCAATCCCGAGGCGATGGTCCTGGATATAGACTACAAAAGTGGAACCCCCATGCAGAGCGCGGCGAAGGCCCCTTACCTAGCGAGGTTTAAAGTGACTAGGTGTGGCATTAACGAACTCGAGCACATAGCCATGGCGATTTCGAATAATCAAGGTAAAGACCACGCGATACATCTGGGGCCGGAAACTTGGCAGGCCGCCATTTTTAAAGTGGGAGATGACGTGCGCCAGGATATGCTGGCGTTGCAGGTGATAGGCATCTTCAAGAACACCTTCCAGACGGTCGGCTTGGATCTGTACCTGTTTCCGTATAGGGTCGTGGCAACTGCGCCTGGAGTAAGTTTTTTTTTTTTTTGAAATTTTGAAATTAATTGACCAAGCCGTTTCTAGTGTGGGGTGATCGAGTGTGTCCCGGATGCGAAATCGCGCGATCAATTGGGGCGTCAAACCGACATTGGGATGTACGAGTACTTCCTGAAGAAGTACGGCGACGAAAGCACGCAGGAGTTTCAACAGGCGAGGAGGAATTTCATTATCTCGATGGCCGCCTACAGCGTCATTGGTTTCTTGTTGCAAATCAAGGACAGGCACAATGGAAACATAATGTTGGATACCGCTGGTCACATCATACACATTGGTGAGCAATCTTGTTAATTTTATAGATTTGAATTTTAAACAATTAAGAATTACCCTGTATAGATGAAAATGGAAAGTTTATACACTTTTATATACAGGGTGACTGTTAATCGTTTCAACACGACGGCGTACTTTTAATTTGCGCTTCATTCTACTTATTATTTTTTTAAATATTTTTCTCGTTTCTTTTTTTACTGCTGTGATTTTGTCAAAAAATTAAGAGACTTCGATTTATACACAAAGAAAAAACAGAGGGATTTTATTATTTTTATATACAGGGTTACAACTAATTAAAGGCTCTCGTAAACTATATGAGATACAAAGACAGTTAAATTACAAGAAAGTTACGCTATTTTGGGGTCTATAAAAATGTGCAAAGAAATCTCTTCTATCTTTATTCATTACCGAAATATCTTCAAAAAACTGAGAACTCTCAATTTCGAAAATCTTGAATATCTTGTTCATTTATTAAGATAGAGTCACAAAATTCTGTAATTTTATATTAAATTCAATGGACAATCTAATACAGTCAGAATAAATAGGTTAGGATTCACAATTTCACAGATACGACTGTCAACTATTTTTTTGTTTACGGCCGCTATCTTAGATTTTCGTACCATGTGATGCAAAAATAAAATCTGTATACGACGATATGACACACTTATGCTTTTGTTTTAAAAACAAAATTTGAAATTGGTAGGTGAATGTTTACAAATATTAAGAACTAAAATTATGTTTAATGTAATTGAAAAATGAAAATGTTCTGTGTTGACATGCAAATGTCGTATACCAATTGTTGGCAATAAGCGCCCGCCTACTAAATTAAAATTTTCTAAAATATTTCTTAGTAATTTCAAATTTTGTTTTTAAAACAAAAGCATAAGTGTGTCATATCGTCGTATACAGATTTTATTTTTGCTTCACATGGTACGAAAATCTAAGATAGCGGCCGTAAACAAAAAAACAGTTGACAGTCGTATCTGTGAAATTGTGAATCCTAACCTATTTATTCTGACTGTATTAGATTGTCCATTGAATTTAATATAAAATTACAGAATTTTGTGACTCTATCTTGATAAATGAACAAGATATTCAAGATTTTCGAAATTGAGAGTTCTCAGTTTTTTGAAGATATTTCGGTAATGAATAAAGATAGAAGAGATTTCTTTGCACATTTTTATAGACCCCAAAATAGCGTAACTTTCTTGTAATTTAACCGTCTTTGTATCTCATGTAGTTTACGAGATCCCCATGGTGAGCCTTTAATTAGTTGTAACCCTGTATAGGGTGATCGATGCTCAATCGTTGCAGCATCACTGCATAACTTTATTAGTTTTTAAATATTTCTCCTGATTTTCTCGAAACAATTAAGGATCACCCTGTATGGGTACGTGAACCTTCCATTTATGTGGAAAAAGAACATTAATCACTCTGATTATATTCATATACAGAGTGATTCTTAATCACTCGTACTTTTCATTTGCGCTTCACTTTAACTTTTTTTTATATTTCTTCCATTGTTTCTTTTTTTAATTATTGCTTTGATATTGTCGAAACAATAAAGAAACTTCCATTTACATAGAAAAAAAATCGAGTAAGTTATTTTATATACAGGGTGATTGTCAATCGTTCCCGCATCGCAGCACATTTTTTTAAAAATACCTTCCTTTGTTTCTTTTACCAGTTTAATTTTGTCGAAACAATTAACATTCACCCTGTATGTATAAGACGTCCGTTTGTATAAAAAAATTAAATAAAAATTGAATATTTTCATTTCATTATGTACGGGGTGATTGTCTTTCGTTCCCGCATCACAGCACATTTTTTAAGTAACCTCCATTGTTTCTTTTGCCGCTTGTATTTTGTGGAAATATTTAACAATCACCCTGTATATAGAAAACTTTCATTTCTATCAAAAAATCAGAGAATAAAAATTGAAAGTTTTTATTACTTTATGTACAGGGTGATTGTCAATCGTTACCGCGTCACAGCACTTTTTTTAAATACCTTTCATTGTTTCTTTTTGTCGAAATAATTAACAATACCCTGTATATAGAAATCTTGCGTTTGTATAAAAAAATCAGAAAATAAAAATTGAAAATTTTCATTACTTTATGTACAGAGTGATTGTCAATCTTTCCCGCGTCTCAACACATTTTAATTTAATTTTGTTTAATTTTGTCGAAACAATTAACAATCACCCTGTATATGTAATAGGCTTCCGTTTGTAAAAAATCAAAGAATAAAAATGGAATATTTTCATTATTTTATATACAGGGTGATTTTCAATCGTTCTCGAATCACAGCACATTTTTTTTAAATGTCTTCCATTGTTTCTTTTACGGGTTTAATTTTGTCGAAACAATTAACAAACACCCTGTATACAAAAAACTTCTATTTATATAAAAAAATAAATATTTTCTTTGCTTTTTGTACAGCACTGCAGCAAGCTTAATTTTAGCTCGTCAAAGTCTGACTTATTTTTTAAAATATTTTCGTTTTTCGGTCATAATGCGAAAAGAATGCCACGCGAAAACGACGTTATTCTTTTGTTTTTCGTTCACTTTATACGTCGGTAACATTTGACGGAAAGTACACAAAAAACGGACAGAAAACTATAAAAATTATTTTAAAAAAAACCAAAAGACTAACAGACAACAAATGTAAACACAGTAAAACATAGTTCAACAAAAAAACAAAAAAAAACCGAAATAAAGTACGGGTTAAAAAGAAAAAGAACCAAAAATCGAGAAGTATTTAAAAAATATGCGAACGAAAGAAACAAATTTTGATTTTTCGTTAAGAATTACAAAACGAAGAGCAATTTTGATTGAACGCATTGTGTTAAATAGAAGTCAGTATCGAGGATGTGGTTTTCTATTCGAAACGTTTTGCAGATTTCGGGTTCATGTTCGAGTCATCGCCAGGAGGCAACTTGGGCTTTGAACCGGACATAAAGCTAACCGATGAAATGGTCATGATCATGGGCGGGAAGATGGAGGCTCCTCCCTTCAAATGGTTCTGCGAGCTCTGCATCCAAGCCTATCTTGCAGTCAGGTAAAAAAAAAACTTTTTTTTTTAATAAGGAAAGACCGACTTCTGTATTTCAAAAATCAAAAAGTGTGCAATTTGAAAACGTATTGAAAGAGAAAACAAAAAGTTGCGACCTAAAAACCGTTGAAAATTGGAATATAGGTTAGGTATTCAAATTGACAGGTTGTCAAGAGAATAACCTCTAATATCAGGCAAATGTTTTATTTTATTTCATAGCTTGCTTGTGAAGATGATTTTTTTTTTGAAGCAAAATCACACAGCACTTTGAAGATTGTTTTAAGCTCAGTTAAAGGATGTAGTTTTGGATCTTTTTTTTTTTTATAACACCCCAAGGTCAATTGCGATTAGTTTAAGTGACTTCACAGTCACTGTATGGATAATCTTCCCTCTTTTTGGCTTCAGCTTTAGTTAACTCGAATTATAGCCAATAAATTCTTTTTTCTTTGTTGGTAGCGCTACATTGGGAACAAACTGCAATCAATCTTGTTTTGTTTTGGTTATGATTTCAGGCCGTACCGTGAAGCTATAGTTTCGTTGGTATCCCTGATGCTCGACACGGGCCTGCCCTGCTTCAGGGGCCAAACGATTAAACTGTTGAGGGCACGATTTGCACCGAATGTAACCGACAAGGAAGCCGCAGCGTACATGCTGTCCGTGATCAGGAACAGCTTCCTGAACTTCCGAACTCGTACTTACGACATGATTCAGTATTACCAGAACCAAATTCCATATTAATGCATTTTAACACTATTTCTTGAGCGACGTTTCGACTACCGTAGAAGAAATAGCATAGTCTATTTGAAACAATCGATTGTTCCCTGGGGTGGGTTGGGTTATTTTGGGAATTGGGGCATTCAATGGGGAGTTTTTTTTTTAATTCTAACTTAATTTAATTAGGAGCTAGTGTGGCTGTTAAAAAAAAGAAATACTTGATTCTTGCCGACGTGTTACGAATTATTCCAGCTCTCCCAAATTTATTTTTGGAGGGGCGGGGGAGGAAGGGTGAGAGCAATTTAAAAAGTAAATCTAGTCTGATTGTTTAGTCTAGGTTATAGTATACATGGTAGTGTTGAAGTCTAGAAATCGAAACCGTCTAGTCTTAAATTATTAATGAAAAGTTGTATGTAAGTAAGCGGAGGATTTATTTTTTTGATGAGTTGCGTTAATTAAACTGTGCAAAGTAAGCAAAGCCGGAGTTTTTATTGCTCATCACAATTGAAACTCAAATCATCACAATTTGCATTAATTTACAGGATTATTTCAACAGCGTGCTTTTGACACAAAGATTGATGACGATGATAAATTCATTAAGGCACCGAAAGATAAAACATTAATTCAATTGTAATCCCCTTTGATTTTTTTTTATTTTTAATCACGTTTATACGCGCTTGTTGCTGAATATCTCGATCCAATATCCGTCCGGGTCCGTGATGAAAGCGATCGTTTTCATTTTGCCGTCTTGTGGGCGTTTGACGAAGTTGACGCCCAATTGCTCAAAACGTTCGCAAGCCTTCTCAACATCCGGCACCATTAACCCAATATGGCCTGCACATAAATCAATAAGTTACTTAAAAAAAGATAAAATAAAAAAAAAATTTCGTTTCAAAAAATGTAAGAGACACACGCATTTTGAAGACTAAACGGTTACCTTCTGGTTTCTAGAGAATTATGTACATATTTAAAAAAAATATATTGAAATGTCTGATATCTTATCAACTACATCCGTACCAAAAATCTGTTTCTTAGGCCCAGTTGTACAACTCCAGGTTAACTTTAAGCTAAAGCTTCATCAATGGTTGCTAAGGGTTTTAGCTTTAGCTTAAAGTTAAGCTGGAATTGTACAACTGGGCCTTAGAGTTAAAAACAAATAAAATATGACTAAATAAAATAGTGGCTGCAAATGGCAGTTTTCAGACAAAATGTTAGAATATCTCAAGAACGGTTGGGTTTAGGTATATATAGACAATGGTACACAGAAAGAAAATGTGTAGAATTCCACGAGCAACCCAAATTTGGCTTCACACGTAGCTGTAAAATCGATTGTCTTTTATTTTTTTTATTATTTATTTATTTTATTTTCACCATTATTTCGTTTTTTCTTAATTCCTTTCATTTTTTTTTTACCTACTCTTATTAAATTATTAATTTATTAAATTGCGTCGTAAAATCGATTGTCTTTTGTTTTGCTTTTTTTTTTAAATTTTGTTTTTATTTTTTTAATTTTTAATATTTAGTTTTCTTTGTTTTGTCAGCTTTCCTCCTGAACAATTTTTTTCTATTTTTAAATTGCGCTATAAAATCGATTGTCTTTGGTTTTGTGTTTTTTAAATTTTGTTATGAATTTTTGTTATTTAGTTTTTGAATTGTGCTCTAAAATCGATTGTCTTTTGTTTTTATTATTATTTTTAATTGTTTGTATTTTTATTTAGTTTTCTTTGTAGATGTCATTTATTTTCTTAGTTCTGTCATTTTTCGTCACAAGCAATTTGAATTGTGTTGTAAAATCGATTATCTTTTGTTTTGTGTTCCTCAAATTTTATTACTAATTCTTTGATTTTTATTATTTAGTTTTCTTCGATCTGTCAGCTTTCCTACCAGGCAATTTTTAAAAAAAAATTATTCTATTGAATTGTGCTGTAAAATCGATTGTCTTTTGTTTTTATTATTATTTAAATTCTTTTATTTCGTCTTTTTTTTTTAATTTCATTATTTTGTTTTCCCGTAGTTCCTTTCACTTTTTCATTACTGCTAGTAAATTATTAATTTATTAAATGCGGTCGTAAAATCGATTGTCTTTTGTTTTGTTTTTTTAATTTTCTTTTTAATTTTTTGATTTTTGTCATTTGTTTTCTTTGTTCTGTCGACTTTCCTCTCGAGTAATTTAAAAAAAAATTTATTCTATTGAATTGCGCTGTAAAATCAATTGTCTTTTCTTTTGTGTTTTTTAAATTTTGTTATGAATTTTTGTTATTTGGTTTTTTTAGTTTTGTCAGCTTTCCTCCCAAACAATTAAAACAGAAATTCTACCGAATCGTGCTGTAAAATCGATTGTCTTCTGTTTTTACTATTGTTTATTTATTCTTTCGTATTTTTTTTAATTCTATTATTTCTTTTGCTCTCTCATGGTTCCTTTCATTTTTTTTATTAATCCTATTAAATTATTAATTTATTAAATGCGGTCGTAAAATCAGTTGTCTATTGTTTTGCTTTTTTTTTTATTTAATTTTTAATTTTTTAATTTAATTTTTATTATTTAGCTTTCTTTGTTCTGTCAGCTTTCCTCCCAGACAATTTTATTTTTGAATTTATTCTACTGAATTGCGCTGTAAAATCGATTGTCTTTTGTTTTGTTTTTTTTTTTTTAAATGTTTTTATTAATTCTTTTATTTTTATTATTTAGTTTTCTTTGTTTTGTTTGCATTTTTTTTTTCAATTTATTCTACTGAACTGTGCTGTAAAATCGATTGTTTTTTGTTTTCATGTTTATTTAAATTCTCTTAATTCGTATTTCTCAATTCCATTATTTATTTTGTTTTCCCCGAGCAAGTTCTTCTGCAATGGAGAACGAAACGTCGGCGCAGTAAAAGCAGTCGTCACGCGGTTCCAAACAGAAGCGAATTGAATTATCGATTGTCTTTTGTTTTTATGTTTATTTAAATTCTTTTATTTCGTATTGTTCTCAAATTCCATTATTTATTTTGTTTTCCAGTGGTTCCTTTCATTTTCTTATTACTCCTATTAAATTATTTATTTCTTAAATTGTATTTATTTATTTATTTGATTTTTTAAACTGCTTGGGAGGAAAGAAAGAAACGACAAAACAGAACAACACGAAATAATCAAAATAAAAGAAATACAATTTAAACAATTAATAATTTAATAGGAGTAATAAAAAAATGAAAGGAATCATGGGAAAACAAAATAAATAGTGGAATTAAAAAAATACGAAACAAAATAATTTAAATTAATATCAAAACAGAAGACGATCGATTTTACAGCGCAATTCAGTAGAATAAATTTCATTAAAAAATTGCTTGAGAGGAAAGCTGACAAAACAAAGAAAACTAAATAATAAAATTTAAATAAACATAAAAACAAAAGACAATTGATTTTACAGCGCAATTCAGTAGAATACATTTTTTTTAAATTACTCGAGAGGAAAGTTGACAGAACACAGAAAACAAATGACAAAACTAAGAAAACTAAATAATACAAATAATAAAATTAAAAATAAATAAATAAACAAGCAAGACAAAAGACAATCGATTTTACGACACAATTTTAATAGGAGTAATAAAAAATTAAAGAAACAACCAAAAAAACAAAAGAAATACGTAATATTATTTTTTTTAAATACGAAATAATAGAATTTAATAATAATAAATAATAAAAAACAAAAGACAATTGATTTTATTGCACAATTCAGAATAAATAAAAAAAACTATTTGGAAGGAAAGAAAGAAATGTCAAAGCAGAACGAAACGAAATAATAAAAATTAAAAAAACACAACTAAAATTGTGTAACTGGCTTATATATGTATACATGTATTTCGGCCTTATTGGGCCTCATCAGAACTCTATACCTTAAAAAAATTTTGGTTATTGAAAAATTTTCATAATTTTCATCTGGCAAGAAAACTTGATTTTTTTAAAAAACACAATTTTTCAATAAACCAAATTTTTTTTAAGTTCTGATGAGGCCCAATAAGGCCGAAATACATGTATAAACTCTTTCCTAACACTTTCTAGATTGCCAGTTACACAATTTTAATTAATTTTCATAAAAAAACACAGTTTAAAAAATTAATAATTTAATCAATAACAATTTAACTAAATTAATAATAATTTAATTAATAATATTCACTGAATTGTGCAATAAAATCAATTGTCTTTCATTTTTATTATTACAATTTAAATTCTGTTTAAAAAGAATTTTTTTAAAATGCTCCAATTTTTTTGAGTTGACTTATGGAACTTTTAACAAAACAATTATTATTCCCCCATTTTTTTTAAATCAATTAGGTATACCTATTCAATAGAGCTAGAGATATTTTCTATTTTACTAATATCAAGTCAAATACTTTTTCTTTATCTTTTAAAAGTCATTTCAAAAGCAATCAAACATACCGTATCCTCGTGGCTCTGAGTTTCCAACATGGTATTTACAATTTGGATCATCCTCAGTGCCCCAATTGCTAAAATTAAAGAATTTTTTTTCAACAAAGTAGAACACATTTACAACAGTCCTTACTGTGTCAGTTCTAGAGTCGCTTTTCTAGAGAAAGCCCACTCGGATCGCTCCTGTGATCCCAGTTCACCCACAATATCTCCCTCTTCCTCGAACCCCATAAAATACAGGGAAAATTTCATTTCTGGAAAGTCCCTCTTTTGCAACAGCCTCATGCCCAGCACGCCGGTGTAAAACGGTACCGATTTCTTGGGATCTTTGATGCGATACATCGTCTGTTGAAATATAAACTCCTGCAAAAGCACGGGGCGTTGTGTTACCATGAAACAAGTCTGGAAGGCGCTTGCCTTTTACCTTTGTGGACGCATCTGGTTCCTTGCACAGCTTTAAAGCTTCTTCATTAGTGATGGGTAATTGTATCTCGGTCATCTTGTTGAGGAAATTGCGACGGGTACTGACACGTTCGCGTTCAATGAGAAATGTTTTGAAAATGAATGATGATAACTTGAAAGATAAGGGACCGGTCGGTAGAGGTTATCATAAAAATAATCAGCTGACATTCAGTGTTGCCATTGTTAGGTTAGAAATGTTATTGCCCCGTGGAAAGCAAAAGGCGCATGTTTTTATTAAATTTTGAATTGCGTGCGTTCGTTTCTCATCTCGGAATTATAATATTAATTGAGATTTTTGTATTTGCCGCACTTTATTTTTAGTACTAATTAGAGGCGGATGAGGACGCGCGTTGCGACGACTTCCAATGTTGCCAATCTGATTTGGTGACTTTCTGCTTAAATTTCAGTTAACTTCTAAATAATGAGTTATGATTTAAGTAATTTTCATGACCGGTTTAGTGACAAATCATGCAAGGTGTTGGTGATAATCCTTATAATCATATTGAATAATTATTTGAGTTGATTCCGCCATTTTGTGTTGACATCTGTCATTAAATAATTAGCGTTGAGAGAACGTCTAATTGTTTTTGGCAATTTGTAGAAAAAGAACAAATGAATGTCCGTCGGATTCCTAATTTTTTTTTTTTTTTGACGAAAGCCAATCGATATTTTTTTACTATCGATCGTATTTTGTTTATTTATTTCTTGTGCCCTTTAACCAGAAAGGAAACGTGACCAATCTAAATTTATTTGACAGTTATCGTGTTTTGCTATTTTGTTTTACGAAGGAAATGTCGAAATTCGATTGGAATTCGAACGTCTTTTGTCGTCGCTCTTAATTAATCGATTTTATTACTTGTGTTTGTTAAACAATCAATCGTCTTTTGTTTCGTTACTTTTTTTTATGAAGGAAAAAGTCGTCCGAACGTCTTTTGTCATCGCTCTTAATTAATTGATTTTATTACTTGTGTCTGTTGTGCCTTTTGTTTTGTTATTTTTTTATGAGGAGTTCGTATGTCCTTTGTCATTGCTCTTAATTAATTATTTTTTTAAATTTCTTGCATTTGTTATACAAACGATCGTCTTTTGTTTTATTTTTTTAAATTTATTTTCTGATGCAGTCTTTTTTTTTGTTTAATATCCAAATCGTCGCTCTTTTTTTTTGATCGTCGTGCAAAGATCGTCTTTTGTTTTATTTTTTTCATGAGGAGAAAAATCGAAATTCGATTAGAGTTCGAAGGTCTTTTGTCATCACTCTTAATCAATATTTTATTTCTTTTGTTTGTTAAATAATCGATGGTCTTTTGTTTTGTTATTTTCTTTGTGAAGAAAAAAGTTGAAATTCGATTGGAGTTCGAACGTCTTTTGTCATCACTCATTAATATTGTGTTTGTTAAACAATCGATCGTTTTTTGTTTTATTATATTTTTTATGAAGAAAAAAATCGAAATTCGATTGGAATTCGTACGTCTTTTGTCGTCGCTCTTAATTAATTGATTTTATTACTTCTGTTTGTAAAACAATCGATCGTCTTTTGTTTTGTTATTATTTTTATGAATAGAAATGTCGAAATTCGATTGGAGTTCGAACGCCTTTTGTCATCGCTCTTAATTAATTAATTTTATTTCTAGATTTGTTAAACAATCGATTGTCTTTTGTTTTGTTATTTTTTATGAGGAGTTCGTAAGTCCTTTGTTGTCGTTCTTAATTAATTTTTTTTTCATTTCTTGCATTTGTTATAGAAACGATCGTCTTTTGTTTTATTTATTTTTAAAATTTATTTTCTGATGCAGTCTTTTTTTTTTTTGTTTAATATACAAATCGTCGCTCTTTTTTTTTATCGTCGTGCAAAGATCGTCTTTTGTTTTATTTTTTTTATGAAAAGAAAAGAAATTTGATTGGAGTTCGAACGTCTTTTGTCATCACTCTTAATTAATTGATTTTATTACTCGTGTTTGTTAAACAATCGATCGTCTTTTGTTTCATTATTTTTTTATGAAAAAGAAAGTCTTCGAACGTCTTTTGTTTCGTTATTTTTTTAAGAGAAATAAATCTTCCAACGTCTTTTATCATCGCTCTTAATTAATTGATTTTATAACTTGTGTTTGTTAAATAATCGATCGTCTTTTGTTTTGTTATTTTCATTGCGAAGAAAAAAGTCGAAATTCGATTGACGTTCGAACGTCTTTTGTCAACTCTCTTAATTAATTTATTTTATTTCCAAATTTGTTAAGCAATCGTCTTTTGTTTCGTTGTTTTTTAAATGTATTTCTTGCATTTGTTATACAAACGATCGTTTTTTGTTTTCTTTTTTTAAATTTATTTTCTGATGCAAAATCTTTTGTTTTTTTGTAATATCCAAATCATCGCTCTTTTTTTTTCTCGTTGTTGCATTTGTTAAACAATCTATCGTCTTTTGTTTTATTTGTTTGAGAAAAACCATCATCAAATCACATGTTGTTTTGCAGTTTTATGAATGTTTAGGTCAGTGTTGCCAACTTAGGAAATAGAACGTTTAAAGTACGATTGACGAAAACGAAGACATAATTTGATTTTCTCGGCATTTGTTTCTTACGAGCCATTTTCTGCTTCCAGTGATTGTGTAAGCTAAATTTAACAGATTAATAAATTAGAAAAAAGAAACTATTTGAAATAAATGGGGTAAAACAAAGAAAATTGAAAAATAATCAAATTAAAAAAAAAAGAATTTAAAGCTTGCGAAAAAACAGCAGAAAAATTCCGATTTATTTTTAATAATCACCGGATATTGAATAATTCAACAACAGAAATCACTAGATCTGGTGATAAATCAGCACATTTGGCAACACTAATCTACTTCTACACGCTTTATGATTTACACCTGCCAGGTTGGCAGCAATGTTATTTACAGTGTAACGTCAACTTACTTAACCTTACTTTTTGCGTTCTGTAGATGAACCATTGAAATTGAAGAAAAATACGTCTTGGAATTAATGATCAGGTAACATAACAAGGAAATAAAACGTAAGTGGTTATTATACGTTATTGTCTTTCTAGGTTAGAAGCGATGGACTTTGCAAAATTGGAAGGGGCGCTTGAAAAGCGCAACCAGGATCGTACGGACTTTACAAACCTCACTCTAAAGGTTAGTGCCATCGAAGACGCGAAAGTCTTTTCCTTTTTAATTCGTTGATCTACTGCAGAATTTGCAAGACATTGAAGATGCAATGGAACACACCGAACAAACGTGCAAAATGATCGAAGCCACCAAACACAACGTCGAGGAGCTATCGAAGCACGCACAGGCCAAATCGTTCGTGCAAATCTGCAAGCTGGGTTACGTCGAGGCCCTAATCACTCACACGGGCGAATACAACGTGGAGATGAACTCCGAGTATCAATGCACCCTAACCGCAGCGCAGACCATGGAATTCCTAGATGAGAAACTGACAGGTAGGGGTCGCTTTTCTAAGGTTTTACGTGGCATGTAACTTTGAGGTTTTAAGAGGAGAGGTCCGTGTTGAGCGCGTACGCAACGCAAAGGGAGCAACTGGAACGAAGGTTGGGGTTCGATTTGGGGGATGAAATCAATGATGACGTGCCCGATATTAAAGACATGCCTGCTCAGATCTATTCAGAAAGGGGGGTTGCACTTAAGCAGGGTGAATTTTATGAAATAATCGAGGAAGAAACGAATGAGATCTATGTGAAACCTACAAAGAGATTGTCGAGAATAAAGAACTAGGTTTTTATTTTTTTATTGTAAAAGTAAGCCCATCCACAATCGTCCTTCAAAAATAATTCGTCCTGTTAAAAATTAGTTTTTTTTTTTCATGTGGGTGTGTAAGCGGGTATTTTGTTTTCTTGCGGTTGAGAGTGATGAGTAACTTCGCGTTGGTAGCACTGCTTTAGGTGCGTGTCGGAACGTCAAGTTTGTTCGCGTTTTCAAAGTGCGTTTCGACATTTCGCGGGTTTAAGTGCGATTTTGAAGTGTTTGAGTGGTTCGCTTCGCTCCGAACATCAAGGGATGATATGGGGTGAGTTTCGTAGTAAGTAACTCGGGGGATTGTTGCAAAAGTTACCAAGAAACTCGTCGTGTTAAAATTCAAGTTTCTTTTATTATGGGTGCGTAAGCGGTTAGTTTGTTTTCTTACGGTTGGGAGCGATGAGTGACTTCGTGTTGGCAGGACTGCTTCAAATGCGCGTCGGAATGTCAGGTTTGTTCTCGTTTTCAAATTGCGCCTCAAAGTTTCGGCGTTTGGCGAGTTTAAGTGCGATTTTGAAGGGTTGTGTGAGTGATTCGCTTCGCCCTCAACATCAAAGGATGACTTGAGGTGAGTTTCGTAGTAATTCGGGAGATTGTTGCAAAAGTTACAAAATAATTCGTCATGTTAAAAACGAAAGTTTTTTCATGTGGGAGTGTAAACGGCCATTTTGTTTTCTTAAGGTTGGGAGTGACGAGAAATTTCGTGTTGGTAGCACTGCTTGAAGTGCGCGTCGGAATGTCAAGTTTGTTCGCGTTTTCAAATTGCGCTTCAAAGTTTCGGAGTTTCGCGGGTTTAAGTGCGATTTTGAAGTGTTTTTTGAGTGATTCGCTTCGCTCTGAACGCCAAGGGATGATTTGGGGTAAGTTTCGTAGAAAGTAACTCAGTGGATTGTTTTAAAATTTGCAAAATACTTGCAGCTACAATTTGATTTGTTTCGTTTGATTATTGCAAGAAAACTTTTACACGCATGCAGTTTTGATTAATATTAAAACTACCCTTAAGAGTACATTGTACTAAGTTATATTTATTTCAGTTGAGAAAACAGCAAGCTTAATTTCATTAGGAAAAAAGAATCTAGTGGAGGGCTTAGCAGGAGTAAACTTGAAGGATTTTTAAGTTCCTGAATTATATTGGAAAGCAAAGTTCCACTCGGCTAACCCAAGTTTTCATTTTCCGCTGCGTCTACCTCGTTCACGGATTCTTCGTCTTCACCTCCTTGCTGGTGATTGATAAAAAGCGTCGACAGCTTCGCAATCGAACCGACCGCTTTAAACCTCGTCTGTGCCTTGACTTTATCCACCTTTTTCTTCCACTACAAAAAGAAGTGCTTTCAACTAACTTTCTTTTTCGTCTTCTTCTTCTTCCTCCCCTTCTTCTATTGTTATTATTATCTGAACGTAGCATTTAGTTTTAGGTGTGATTCTACTTACTTCTTCGTCCCTCGAAGGCATTTCGGCCAAATAATAAATCATATCCTTCTTCTGGGGATCCAGGATGGCCAAAACGGACACGCAACCATCGACCGTACCCAGTACAAGAGCCTTACCATCGTGGGTACTTTCAACGGCAGATAACTCGGCCTGACAACGATAGTTCGCAATCATCTCAGCATCGGCAGTTCTGAAATGACCTCGTCAAGGAATAAACAACAGATATTGGGGCTTACCTGAATACTCGCAGCGTTTTCTTCCCGCCGTGATAGTACAGAACATAGTCGTCTGTCTTTGTGAACATGCAGATGATTGTGAAGACCCCCTCCGCCACTTTGGGTATGTAAGTCTTAACCGTCTGTCCCTTTTTCAACTCGATCAGTTCCAATCCGCCTCTAACGCATACGGTGTTGAGTTTATTCGCTTATTTGTTACAATGTCTCAGTTAATACCTGGCAGGTGCATAGAGACCGTGCTTTCCGTCTTTGGTGCAAATCCCTCCCCATTTGGGCACGCTCCTCAGGTGCTTTTTGTTTTTTATGTCGACGATGATGCTTTTGTCAGGTGCGGTGATGGCCACCAGGTGGCCCTTGTGTGGCATTGCAACGAGGGAAACTACGTCCTAAAAATGTTTTTTTTTTTTGCTTGATTTAGTAAAAGAGATGTGGGTACCTTGATTGCGCTGCTCTTCAGGGTGATACGGTGTACGAGGGCGCCTGTTTTGGCGTTGTAAACTATTATGCATTCTTTGTTGGCTTTGTCTGCGGAAACTGCCACGATGTGTTGGTCGTCTGATGTGATTATGGCCGGTTTGAATGGAATGCCTGTCACGCTCTTCACTGGGTATTCGAATGTGTAGTCCAATTCCCCATCTAGATTATTTCCAGAAGGAATTCTTAGAATCACTGCTACATTTATGTAACTATTTGGTGGTGTAGATACACTTTGAATTAAAACAACGCCCCCTCTGTGCTAGTGTGAGGGATGTTTGGTTAAGAGAATGATAAAGGTTTTCCTAAATTCGTCTGCTCTTAGTCATGTTTGTTTGTGATTACAGTGGAGTTCTCGAGCTACATTTAAGTTGGAGAGGTCTCAAGTAAGACCAAAACAGCTTTCAATCAATTTGAAGTAAAAAATAGAAAGCGTCAGGTGTTCCGCTTATCATATTGATTTCATTAAAATAAAAATTAAATGACGATTAGAAAAACAAAAGAAAACTCGAGCAGGCGTCCGTAATCAGCGAAAGAGAATAATATAGATTGAAAAAGTTTTTAGCACCGCTTCCTAGATTAGTAAAGGATTAATAGCCGAAAAACTATCAGCCCGGATTATGTGATGTGGTTCCCCCTGTACGTACAATTTTGAATTAAATCTCCACCGCTGCCAGCATAGTTATTGGTTATTTTTACATTTGATTTGAATTCTGTTTTACATTGTATGCGCAAGCCAGAATGTGTGGCGCCATCTATGTATGTGTGCAAGTCTTATCTTGATGCAGTGTGGCTTTGAACCACTGAAATATTTTACGAAAATTAATTAAAATTGTGTAACTGGCAATATAGAAAGTGTTAGGAAAGAGTTTATACATGTATTTCGGCCTTATTGGGCTTCATCAGAACTCTGTACCTTAAAAAAATTTTGTTTTATTGAAAAATTTTGAAAAACTTACCCCTTTTTTGAAATTCTAAAATCCCAAAATATTTTACATTTAAATTGCAATTTAAAAAGAAATTAAATTGCGTGGCGCCATCTATGTGTGTAGGTCTTCACATGATGTAATGTGGCTCCCTCTTCGGAACAGAAAAATGGCTTTGAACTAAGAGCCCTGTCAGCTGGATAACTACATATCTGTCCTTTATTGATCTAGGAAGCCGTGATTGAAACTCACTCGACGTTCTTTTGTTTTCTTATCCATTTAATTCTTCATACTTTGATGCTAATTGCTTCAGTTCTCTTTTGTTTTAGTTCTTTTTTTTTTTTAATAAAAGTTTTTCATCATTTATAATTGAAGCATTCTGAGTCCAAATGCGCAATTTGTTTAAATTTTTCAAATTTAAGTTTAATTTAAAAAAAAGCATAATTTGTTGTTCGGCGCCATCTGTGTAAGTCTCGTAGGACTAAAATTTTTCAGGCGTGAATTTTGAAATACCTGAAAATTGTTGGGGATTCTTCTCCACCCCCCAAAAAGCAGGCCTAGTTAGGGGAGGCGTTGTTGATTGCACGCATGATTGCACCCTATTGAAAACGGCATGAAAGAATAAATTTTGTAAATCGTGGCGCCACCTATGCAAATCTTGCTGCACTATAATTTTTCGGGCGCGAAATTTGAATTATCTGAAAATTGTTGGGGATTCTTCTCCACTTCCAAAAAAAGCAGGCCCAGTTAGGGGAGGCGCTGTTAATTGCGCGCATGACACCTCATTGAAAACGGCGCGAAAGTTTAAATTGCATATATCGTGGCGTCATCTATGGAAATCTTGCCGTAGTACAATTTTTCAGGCGCAAAATTTGAAATATGAAAATTGTTGGGGATTCTTCTGTACCCCCAAAAAAGCAGGCCCAGTTAGGGGAGGCGCTGTTGATTCCACGCATGACACCCTATTGAAAACGGCGCGAAAGTTTAAATTCCATGTACCGTGGCGCCATCTATGAAAATCTTGCCATAGTACAATTTTTCAGGCGCGAAATTTGAAATATCTGAAAATTGTTGGGGATTCTTCTCCATTCCCAAAAAAGTAGGCCCAGTTAGGGGAGGCACTGTTGATTCCACGCATGACACCCTATTGAAAACGGCGCGAAAGTTTAAATTCCATGTACCGTGGCGCCATCTATTGAAATCTTTCCGTAGTACAATTTTTCAGGCGCGAAATTTGAAATATGTGTAAATTGTTGGGGATTCTTCTCCACCCCAAAATAAGCAGGTCCAGGGGAGGCGCTGTTAATTCACGCAAGACACCCTACTGAAAACGGCGCGAAAGTTTAAATTTCATAAATCGTGGCGCCATCTACGAAATCTTGCTGTACTAAATTTTTTAGGCGCGAAATTTGAAATATCTGAAAATTCTAGGGTATTATTTTCCACCCAAAAATCAGGTCTGGTCAGAGGTATTCTTTCCCAGTCACACAAGAAAGCAGGTTTGAAGTCACTATAAAGGATGACCCATGCAGTAGTTTCTTCTGCGGTTTTAATCTAATTTATCTTTAAACTTACGTGCAGACTGTAATTTCTGAAAAATTACGGTTCCGCCAACCCCTCCCCTCCCTTCGTTTTTGATTAGTCATCCTAAATACCTGGTATACACCTCACACAGGCAGTCGCAGTTGTCCTCATCACGTCAGTTCCGGCCGGATTGCTGGGTTTGGATATGGCGAGGACTTTCGTGCCCCCTTCCATCAGTGTTAACTGTCGAATGCCGGGTTGTTCCTCCTTGAAAATCACCTGCTGCGTCAGCCTGTACCAAATCAAGAAGTTACCAGATTCTGCTGATATGATGTATCTAGACGAGGAAAAAAAAATAAATTGAGGGCATCGCGGGAGTAGACACAGACTTTCCGTCTGATGTGATGAGGGCATGGGTGACTATCGCCCCCAGAGGACTCCCGGCGAGTTTGGCAATCAGTTTTCCCACCTTCAAGTTCCACAACCCCACGCAATTCCTCGTTGCGGTGACTGCCAACCCTAGGTCTTGAGTCAGGCTGAAACAGGCGATGAAATTTTGGAAACGAATCGAAATCTAAAACGCGTTTAGGACCTGATGGAGTCGATTTGGAGCTCGTGCCTGTCGATGACGTGCACCTGCTCGAAGATGTTGTTGATGTTCCAAACTTTCACCGTCCTGTCAATCGATGACGTCACGATGCTGTTCCAATTACCGATCGTGAGGGCTTCCAATTGGATGATTCTGCCGAAGTGCGCGTCCAAAATTTTTACGAGCTTGCAGGTTTCGACTTGCCAGACGTACAAATTCTTTCTGTAAATACACAGGATGTATTATGTATCTTTGTCCTTCATGAGGAATCAAATCTGAATATTTTGGAACTTGTGGGGGATTTCCCTACTTGCCACCTGGCAATCGTTCATGGTATCAAACATTGGATTGTAGGGGGGAATAAAATAAAAGCGTCCGTCCTCACCTAACTCCGGCTATGGCGTAGTTCTTTCGACCGCTTAACATAATTGAGTTGGAATAGAGCATTTTGGTGGAAATGTTTCGGATTCCGTATGGCAGCGTGAAGACTTTGGCATTCAACTCTTGGCCCTCCTCGAGGTCGAAGTCCCAAATGATGTAGCCGTTGCTGGTCGTTGCTAAAAAGCGACGGTTTGCTCCTCTCGCCCCAGTTTCGCTCTCACTTACCATAAAGTATCTTTTCGTGCCTGTCCAACTTCATTTGCAGGACGACCTCCGTGCCATCTGTGGGCGACCTGGGCAGGTCTTCGATTTTGGTCCACCTTTTTTCATCCAGGTTTCTCGCGTACTTGGAGACGACGTGGCAATCGTCGGTCGTGCAGATGTAGAGGGTGTTTTGATCTTTCGTCATCGTCATAGAACTGCAAAATATCATATTATCCTTATCATCTGGCAACACTACACGTAATTAGCGACTTTGTTTTAGAGCGCCATCTACCTCCGTCACTTTCAAAACAGGACACTGCTTTATCGGCCGAATGTAATATGAACATTTATATTCGGTTGTAAGTAACCCAAGAACCCAAGAAAACTTGAATAGTGAACAAATCATAAAAGGCAGGTTGTTCGCAAATCAAGAATTGACAAGAAAACAAAAGAAGAAACCAAAACAACGACGAAATGCGAAGAAAACGATAAATAAAAACACAAAGAGATTTGCCTTTCTGGAGCGGAGTATATCAAATCGCCAAATAGAAAACAAAAGAAGAAACTCTAGATTTTAGAAGCTTTCCGTCAGAAATCGTCGATTTTTTCGCTTAGAAAAAGAAGCAAAAAATAATGAACTATAAAGGAACAAGTGAAAGTTTGATTTGACTACAAAAAGAAACAAAAAAATAATGAAATGCATTGAAATCGAAAACTTCGCTCCAAAGTTCGTGCGTTTTTCATATTATTATTTTTTTTGCAAACAAAAAGAAACAAAGAAGAACGAATTCAAAGAAACAAATGAAAGCTTTATTTGATTTCAAAGCTTTTCTTCTGAAACCGTCGATTTGCTTACAAAGAAATAATGAAATAGAAAGAAACAAATGCAAGATTGGTTTTCAGAAGCTTCGCGCCGAAAATCGCCGATTTTTCATTATTTTTTTTTCTTAGAAAAAAAAAAAAACGAAATGCAAAGAAACAAAAAAAATTATTGAATTTTTAGAAAGTTCCCGTTGATTTTTCATTTGTTTTCTCATGTTTTTTTTTTGTCTTTTGATCTTCAATTGCTCCTGGCCGAATAAAAATTGACGACCGTCTTTTGTTTTCTATTCATCCGTCGTCGTTTTGTTTCAGTCAATCGTCGATTTTTCATTTGTTTTCTCTTGTTTTTTTTCTTTATCTTTTGATTTTCAATTGACGATCGTCTTTTGTTTTTTCGTTCATCTGTCGTCGTTTGCTTCAGTCAATCGTCGATTTTTCACTCGTTTTTAATTTTTGTTTTTGGTCTTTCGATTTCCAATTACTCCTAGCCGAACAAAAAATCGATGATCGTCTTTTGTTTACTGTTCATTCGTCGTCGTTTTGTTTCAGTAACCGTCGATTTTTCATTTGTTTTCCCTTGTTTTTTTTTTTAGTCTTTTCATTTTCAATGGCCCCTAGACGAATAAAAATCGACGATCGATTGTTTCCATCCAGTTCTGCATTTTGTCGTTTTCTGTTTCAGTTTTTCTTTTGTTTCTCCTTCTCGTATAATTTCTGTATTGCATTGGCGTCTCTGTTGATGCGATAATCGTTCTCTTTTTTTTTAGTTAATTTTTTAGTTTTGTAATTCTGATTACTAAAGAACCGTTACTGTGTGGAAATTTTTCAATATTTGTCAGTTATGTGGTTTTTTTTCTTGATTTCTGTATTTCTCTAGATTATTGTTTTAAAGTGAACATCGAATTTCGAAGTAATCGTCGAAACGGCGCGCCTGCGCATCGTTCACACCCATCCGGATGCTCGCCGCTCGGTAATCGTACCGACTTTCTTTTAGAGCGCCATCTACCGCCATCGCTTTAGAAACTCATTATAGGACACTGTTTTAACAGTTTTGATAATTTTAACTATGTTGTTACTTGTCGATCTACTGCGAGAGCGCTTCCGAATTAAAACGCTAAAGAAAAGTGAAGTGAAATCAAAGAAAGCTCCTACTTTTAAGCAAGTAATCAATCAACCTGTGGAATTCTAGAGGTTCGAATTCCATGTCCTTGGTGCAGTAGCCAAGGATCATCCTGTCATCATCGATGTCTCCAGTCCAGAACACCGCTTTATAATCAGTCTTGTTAGCATATTCAATACCTACAAAAATCTCATTCGGTTTTAGTAATCGAGATGGGGGTGGGAGCGGTTCTAACTTAAAATCGGCCATTGGGTCGCGTCGTGCGGATTTTTGAAGGTGTCCTGCAAGGTCCCCCTCAAGTCAAAACGAGTCCAGGTTTTCGGCCCGTAAATAAAGAGGTCGTGGTTCAACAGGTACACCCCGCACACCTGCTCCTCGTCTTCCAGGGGGTTCTCCACGAGTGTAAACTCGCTGGACAGCATGTTCAACAAAACCGTCTGAAAACGTTTGGGTTCAAACTGTACCTAGTTATAAACCTAATAGTACCTGATTGTTGTTAGTATAAGCGGCCGCCCATTTATTATCGGGGCTCAACACCAGCTGCTGCATGATCCCCTCGATATTGGGGTTGACGTCCCTGGTCAAGTCGCTCGTGGACAGGTCCCACGTGATGAATCGGTTCGAAACTGAGACCACGTAGCGAAGATCCGATGTCAAACAGATGGAGAAGACTGCAAACTGATGGCCTTCCAATGAATACTGCAACGTACGTGTTAAAGAAGGTTTAAGTGTGCGGGGAGGTTTACTTTGAGGGGCCCTCCGGGCGTGTGCAGGCAGTGATAGAGAGGCATTAGGGCGCAGTACGCGGGACCTTTGATATCGCAGTCGTTGAGTAGCATTTTGATGTTGGGGTTGGTACTACTTTCCGGGAGGAGTCTTCCAACCAATTGGGGGGCGAGCATGTTGGGGTATAAAGCCAAAACTGCTCCGCCCAAACGCAAAGCATCAGCTACCAGCATTAACTCCCTAAAATTTCAGAGCCACAAAATAAGGGAAGTCCCCGAATCGTACTTACCTTTTCGCTTCTTTGTCGTCCCTGTAATTGGAGGCGTCCTCAAAATCGGCCAAGACGGCTTGCAAGGGGCAGCTGCTCAATTTCGAATGCAACCACTCGTAGTTGAAGAGCACGTTCTCGTAGAGGTCTTTAAATCGTCTCGACCTCACCAGGTGGTAAGGCATCTCACCGAACTTGCGGAGGTTATACCTCGAGATCGTCCCGTCTTTGGATTGGAACAGCAGGGGTTGCACGGGGACTTTCCTGTCGGCGATGCCCTCTTTGTCGGTGAGATTGAAGCGATGTCTCTGTATTTCCGTGTACTTGAAGGGCTTGGGTTTCCCCCCGCCCCAAATACCCAAGTAGTAATCGGCTATCATCGAGTGGAAATACATCGCCATGTTCATGTTCTTGAAGTAGCGTTCCTTGGCGGCATCTCTGAACTGCCTGTGGTACCAATTCATGACGCTAACTCCATCTGCTTCCCTCTCGGATAAGTAATTGGGAAGGTCGTTTCTAATCCTAGTCCAAAGTAAAGGGGGAATTCGCCTCACGGGGGGCAAATGGTACTGGTAAACGTCATCCAAGACTTTGTCGTCCAAAGAAATCATATCTTCGAGTTCGGATTCGGAAAGTCCGCTCTTCGCAGCTGTTATGTAAGCCAAGGCGTGGAACACCAAGATGCGACCGTGCTGGAAAAAGCGTTGGCCGGGTCCAAACAACAAAAAACAAAAACCTAGGTAGGTACCTGCTTTTCGATCCGTTCGAACAGCATCATGATCGAGTCCATGACGGTCGATGCGAGGTGAGTGTCCGTTGGTTTAGTGTAGCTGCGCCATCTGCATATCTCGGCGAAGACTAGCTTGACGAATATGGGCAGGCTGCATTTTTCGATCGCGTTCGAAACCAAACGCCACTGGTAATTGGTGAGGTCTCTGCAAGCACGGCCCATCCACATTCTTTCGAGAACGAAATGGATTAAGGTGTGAAGAAGAAGTAAATATTGCATTCATACTTTATGACCTGCATTGCCAGTTCTTCCCCCAACGCCGTCACCTCAATGAAGTTCTCATCTACGTCTATCATCCGTCGCAAGACGTGATAGTCCTTGGACACTTCCGGATTGCTTTCTTCGCACGCGCAGGACACGATGATCTGCGAAAATTAATCTCCTGGATGACTTTTAATTCCTGAGGAAGCGAGGGAGTTTACTCACCTTGCAATTCGGGGGTAACCTCGTCGGTAACCAGGACACTTTATTGGTGTCTTGGGTCCCTGTGAGTTGATCCACGGAGTCGAAGAATAAAACAAACGGTTGCTGTTTGGTCGCCATGGTTAATAGCTGCTTGAAATGGGCCGTCAGAGGTACAATGTCGTCCGGGATTGTGTCGAAGGGGATCATGAAGTTGTAGGAGATCTGCAACACAAGTCATTGTAAATGTTGGACTTCCCCCAAACGCTCTAAATGCGCAAAATGTGTGACAAGGACGATTTATTAGGGTTACGGGGTTTCTCCGGACATGTTTGGGTTTCTAGAACCTTATTGGTCAAAGTAAAAAATGGGCTTCCCACAAATGCTCTAAAAAATCCAGATATCTCCGAATAACTCCGGTGATTTCCAGGATATGTATGTCTTTGCTGTAGAAGTCTTATTAGTCGATGCTAATTTTGAACTTTCCCTAAACCCAAAAGTCTCTGTAACAAAGACGATTTATTAGGGGTACGGGATTTCTCCATCGGGAAGGTCTTATTAGCCGATATAAACCTTACACTTTCATCCCAAACGCTCTAAAAACCCAAGTAGAGATAAATTGTTAGAGTTACGGAATTTCCCCGGACATGTTTGGGTTTTTAGAGCGTCCGCGTAAGTCATATAACTCGATGTGAATGTAGGCATTCCCCCAACCTCTCTAAAAGCCCAAAAATCTCGGTAACAAAGAGGATCTATTAGGGTTACGGGATTTCCCGGTACATATTTGGGTTTGTAAGTCGTTTTAGTTGCTATGTAAATGTTAGGCTTCCCCCAAACGCTCTAGAAATCCCGACATCCTTGTAACGGCGATGATTTGATAAAGTTACGGGGTTTTCCCAACTAGGTTTGGGTTTCTAGGGCGTCTGGAGAAGTCTTTATTAATCGAAATGAATGTTGGGCTTCCCCCAAACGATTTAAAAACCCAAAGATCTCTATTCATTGAGGTTATGGGACATATTTGGGTTTGTAAGTCATTTCAGTCGACAAGTAAATGTTGGACTTCCCCCAAACGCTCTAAAATCCCCAACATTTTTCTAGCAACGATGATTTGCTAAGGTTGAGGGTTTCACCGATTATGTTTGGTTTTCTAAAGCATCTGGGGAAGTTTTTATTAGTCGATATGAATGTTGGACTTCCCCCAAACAACCTAAAAACCCAAAGACCTCTGTTACAAAGACGATTTATTAGAGTTACGAGATTTCCCAAGACATCTTTGGGTTAGTAAGTCATTTTAATTGATACATTCATTTTAATCGATAGATAAGTGACGGACTTCCCCCAAATAGGTCTGGGAAGTCTTTATTAATCGAAATGAACGTTGGACTTCCCCCAAACGATCTGAAAACCCAAAGATCTCTGTTTCAAAGACTATATGTAGATGTTGGACTTGATGATTGGAGTTTTTGGGTTTTTAGAACGTCTAAGGAGGTCCTTATTACTCTAAGTAAACGTTTGACTTCTCTCAAACGCTATAAGAACTCGGGCAATGACGTAACGGAGATGATTCACTAAGGTTCCGGGGTTTCCTCGGACGTGTTTGGGTTTTTAGAGCATCTGGAGAACTGACATGACTGAAAATCGTCAATGTCAAAGCGGTTTAAATGTTCGAGACTTCCCAAAATGCTCTAAAAACCCGATAATCTCCATAATGGAGGTAATTTACTTGGGTTACGGGATGTCCCCGAACGTGTTTGGGTTTTCAGAGAATCTAGGGTCGTCTTGTTAGTCGACCTAAATGGTGGGGGGGACTTTCCTCCAAACGCTCTAAAATCTCAGGTAAATCTCTAATAAAGATGATTTACTACTAAGGTCAAGGGGTTTCCCCCGACATGTTTGTGTGTCAGAACGTCCAGGGAAGTTGTATTTGCCCAAGTGATTCGAAAACCCCAATTACCTCTCTAACAGAGGTAATTGATTAGGATTACGGGATTTCCCGGGACATGTTTGGGTTTCTAGGGCGTCCGGGGAAATCTTATTAGTCGATGTTGGGACTTCCCCCAAACGATCTATCTGCAAGCGAGATTATTCACTAAGGTTACGAGGTTTCCCTCGACATGTTTGTATGTTAGAACGTCCTGGGAAACGCTTTGAAAATCCCAAACATCACTGCAACAGAGAGAGGTTACGGGATTTTCCCGAACATGTTAGAATAACCCAAGATCGAAAAGACCTTTACCTGTTGACAGATCGAGATTAGCGTGGGAGTCAACGCACTGGAATCCGGGGTTGTCCCCAAGAACCTTATGATGCTGATTGGTCTAGCCCCGGCGAACCATTCGCCTGCTGTTGATAGGCTGGCGCTTCTGGCCAATAGCGAAGTTTTGCCACACCCCCCTTCACCATACAGGACCAATGGCTTGTCAGAATTGTCCAGCATGTAATTCCTAATCCTCTCCAAGTCATCCTCCCTACCGTAGAAGACCTAAAACAACGTTCCAAAGGATCATTTAATTCGAAAACCCATCGATCCAACTTTAACGGAATTATTGCAGGCGTGCAGGTGCTGCAGGATCTCGGTTATGATTTGCCCTTGGGCGCTGGAATCTTCTTTCCTCATCGCCCTGTCCACCAACTTGACGATGTTCTTGTAGAAGTGCGTGATGAAGTGCTTGAGGTATTCCTCGTGGGTTTCCGGATCGAGCCCTTCCCTGCCGATCCACTCGACCGTATACCTAAAACAGAAACGGCTTGGTTGTTGGTTTCGTGCGGTCGTGCGGTTACTTCTGGATGTTGCTCGTCTCGATCTTATCGGGGAGTCTCTCGTCCCTTAAATTCGCCAGCAACTTGGTCGATTCCACGTCCAAGCTTCGGTTGATGATGTCGACGAAGAGCGAGGCCTTCTTCAAGTTCTGCAGGTTGATGTTGTTGATGTAGCGCACGTAAGCCAAGCAATGGTTCTTGGTGTTCTTCACACTGAGGATGCCGTTGATGACTTCTCTTTCGGTGACTGAAGACGAGTGGGATGCTGAGAGCTCTCGACTTATTTGACTAAGTATTACCTGACATGAAGTAGTTGTGCATGGCGTCCTTGTCCATTTTCCCCTGTTGGTAGAGAGAGCTGGAGGCTTTCCGGAAGAGCTTCTGGAACTTGCCGAGGGTGTCCCACCAAACCGCCTGGTCTTCAGCTTGGAGTTTGGGAATCCTCTGATTGGTTCGCGGAATGATTGGTTGATTAAGACAATTCAATTACACGCACCTTATTGTTGAAGTTGATCAGGATGGAGGAGATTGGCTGAAGCACCGATATCGGTGGTACGGCATTGCTGTCCTTCTTGTACCAGGTGTCGATGAGTGTCGGGTCGTTACCAGTCGCGGCCAGTTCGTCCCGAATCATTTGCAATTCCGATGAGAGTATGTAGGTTGGTATCGGGCGGTAGCCGTATTTTTGGCCCAGGAATACCTGGAGGAAGTGTCGTAAAGATTTTTTTTGTGACGTCGTATTTGGTGTCGTACCACGAAATTGGGGCCCATGGAGAGTCTCTGGCAGTTCTGGATTTCTTTCATGCAGAGTTCGGTGGTCATGTGATCGTCGGTGGCCTCGTCTCTTACACCCCATCTCATATCCACAACCTACGAACATTTTTAGAATTTGTTTTTTGATTTGAGTTGTCTAATTTGGACGATTTTCGTATCTTGGTTATCTTAAGGCACACGAAGTTGGTGCGACTGGGATAAAGTTGCGTTATTTTGCTATTTTTTTAAATTTCTATTTGTCAAAATTAATTTGTCAAAAAATGAACAGTTTTCAAAATATTCAAGTTGTCAAATTTGAAGTTTTTTTTTTCATTGGTTATCTTTCGAGGGACGAAGTTGGTAAAACTGAGACAAAGTTGGGTTATTTTCCAAGTTTTTTTTAAACCCCTACCAGTCAAAATTGATTTGTCAGAAAGTGAACAGTTGTCAGGATTTTGAAGTTGTCAAACATGGAGGCTTTTTGAATCTTGGTTACTTTAAGAGGCACGAAGTTGGTAAAACTGAGACAAAGTTGCGTCATTTTTCTATTTTTTTAATCCGTGTCTGTCAAGATTAATTGATCAAAAAATGAACAGTTTTCAAAATATTCAAATTGTCAAATTTTAACGTTTTTATTTAATTGGTTATCTTTCGAGGCACGAAGTTTGTAAAACTGGGACAAAGTTGGGGTATTTTTCAACTTTTTTTTTAAACCCCTACCAGTCAAAATTGATTTGTCAAAAAGTGAATAGTTGTCAAGATTTTGAAGTGTCAAACATGGAGGTTTTTTGAATTTTGGTTACTTTAAGAGGCACGAAGTTGGTAAAACTGAGACAAAGTTGCGTCATTTTTCTATTTTTTTTTAATTCGTGTCTGTTAAGATTAATTGATCAAAAAATGAACAGTTTTCAAAATATTCAAATTGTCAAAGTTGAACTTTTTTTTTTTAATTGGTTACCTTTCGAGGCACGAAGTTGGTAAAACTGGGACAAAGTTGAAGTATTTTTCAATTTTTTTTAAATCCCTACCTGTCAAAATTAATTTGTCAAAAAATGAACAGTTGTCAGATTTATCAAAACTAAACACTTTTATACATCTTGGTTATCTTAAGAGGTACGAAGTTGGCAAAACTGTTTTTTTTTCGTGCTCATCTTTCAAAATTAATCTGTCAAAAAAGGTACATTTCTCAAAACGTTGAAAAAGTTTCAATTTTTGTTTTTTTTTTAATAAAAACTGTTAGACATTCTTAAGCACGTTGTCAAAAATTACAAACTGTCAAATCAACTAACTCTTACATTAAAAAAAAATTATAAAAAACTGAAGAGCTGCTTTTAAGTTATGTAATGTATTTATTTTGTTTTCCATTTTGAGGGAAGTTTTCATAAGGAATGCAAATATGTCATCGCTTCTGTCATATCAAAAATGACAGTCAACGAACAGTGTTGCCAATGGGCTTTCGCAAAAGGACGGGACGTTTAGCTTAATGACACTAGAGGTAGGCAATAATTCACTGAAAACAAATGCTGGTATTAGATTTGGCAACACTGGTCTCAGTGTTAAAAGATCGTTAGAATTACGCATAAAAAAACCAGAGTTAACGGTTTTTGTCAAAAAAAAAAAAACAAACAAACAAACAAAAGACGATCGATTGTTTAACAAATGCAAGAATTAAAAAAAAGTGATCGACGTTTTGAACCTTTCGTTGTCACTTTCGCGTTAAAATTAATTAAAATAAATAAATAAAAATAAAAGACGTTCGAGTTCCAATCGAATGCCTACTTTTTTCTTCGGAACGACACGAAAAATAAACAAACAAAAGACGATCGATTGTTTAAGAAATACAAGAAATAAAGAAAAATTGTCGACGTTTTGAATATAAGGGAACCTTGGCGTTAAAATTAATTTAAAAAAATAAAAACAAAAGAAGTTCGGGTTCCAATCGAATGCCTAATTTTTTCTTCAGAAAGACACGAAAAATAAACAAACAAAAGACGACGATTGTTTAACAAACGCAAGAAACAGAAAAAGTGATCGACGTTTTGAATGCAAGGGAAACATTTCGTTATCACTTTGGCGTTAAAATTGATTTAAGAAAAAAAAAAAACAAAAGACGTTCGAGTTCCAATCGAATGCATACTTTTTTCTTCAGAAAGGCACAAAAAATAAATAAAAGAAATACGATCGATGGTAGAAAGGGAAACTATCGATATTCTCTTTTTTTTGTATCATACGCGTAGAATTAAATCAAAACGTCGACCATTTTTTTTTGTTTCCTGCTTTTGTTAAACAATCGATCGTCTTTTGTTTGTTTATTTTCGTGTCTTTCCGAAGAAAAAAGTAGGCATTCGATTGGAACCCGAACTTCTTTTGTTTTTATTTTTTTAAATTAATTTTAACGCCAAGGTTCCCTTATATTCAAAACGTCGACAATTTTTCTTTATTTCTTGTATTTATTACATGAGAAAGTGCCTTAAAGAGCTTTGTATAGAAACCAAAAAATTTCACAAACAAAAAAGTTGTAAAGGTTTATAGAAATCGCAGAATTTTGAAAAACACCCTGTAGCTCCTAAGCGGTACAGGACATCGAAATGCGGCCTTCGCCGTTTAGTTTATCTTAAAAATCGAGCTCCAGGAGCCGAGGTCAATTTTTGTCTAACTCTTCTGGTGTTTCCTATTAAAAGTGTCGAATTTGGCCCACCCTGTTTAAACACCGAAACAGTTGAATTTGGCAACCTTCTCGTAACCGTAAGTCTGCCTTTGTAAATTTGTTGCGGGGGAATCACGCAAATAAATAACTTGGTGAGGATTTACGCCATGAAAACGCGCGCGGAATGACTCATCCGACCATCGATTTCGCCACTTGCAATTTATAGGTCAAATAATTCGTACCCGTCGGTGCCAGGGCCCGTTGCAGAACCTCGCACGAAACGCCCCTCCCTCCCCCTTGATGACCCAATTTACAAAGTTTTTGTTTAATTACCTGAAACTCTAAGCCGTGCTTCTCACGACAGTAATCCTTAATTTTGGGGTAACACTTGGCCATCAGGGTATTTCTCTCCATTGTGGTATCTAAAAAATAAAAGAAAAAAAATTTCTTTTGAACTAAGTATGTACGGTGTTGGCCCAGAAAATCGTAACGGCAATATGAAACGGGGAAGAATAAATAAGGGCGAGGTGGTAACTATTTTAGTGGCCAACACTGTACCACTTAATTAAAAGTATGTACCTGTGAACGTCGAGCTGGTGAAAATTCGGACAATCTTCGAGCTCACGGGTGGAAGGTGCTCCAAGGAGCCCGCAAAAATCAAATCTATCGTCCTATCATCCATATTATTATTATTTTTTTTGACAAGTTCAAACGATGGGCTCGCGCGCGCTCCTCAACCAACTTGAACACAGTCTGCTGGAGGACTGGGGGTAATCGATGGGGGTAAACTACGAATTCCCGTAAGGGTCGACGGTCCCAGTTTTCCACCTTTAATTTCTCAGTCACGAACAGTGTTTAATTTAAAACCGTTATAAATTTGCTTGACATCATCATCCATTTAACAAAATACTACTAGGAAGCCTCAATTTGTCAGGAGGTTGTACACTATGAGCATAAATGATTGAGGACAAGTTGAATTTCCCGCCTTTCAATATTTTTCTTAAGTTGGTCAAATGTATAGGCGTGCACTGGGATGCAGTGTGGATAACGAGATTATTACTCAATAAAATAGTCTGGTAATTAATTATGAATTAATTTGGTCATTTCAAATACCTAATTGCAATATGTATGCAAACGTTGGCTCTGAAAAGATCCGACACTCAACAAAAATTAATTTATTTTCAGGACGGCCAAACACAAGGAGAAAAAATCACTAGATAGAGACGCGGGAAATTCAACTTGTCCTCAATCATTTATGCTCATACTGTATAGTGGCGAGCATGAAAACGAGCCATGTCTTGAAGCACGAAGCTTAGTTGTGTCCTCGTATTTTGCGATTGTAGAAAACGTTGTCATCATGTCCTCAATATCATCATCACTCATCAGTACGTAATCGACAGGAAGATGTACACAGTGGTGTTTTTTTAAAATTGCAAAGTTACTTGTTTCAAGATTTTACAAAAAAAAACGTTAAATACACTATTTTTCAGCTCGGTCCGAAATGTTATCACCACTCTGTATATGAAACCAACTCAAGTACAATTGTAAAACCTGCATACTCTAGTATGTACTCTACTGGAGAACAGAACTCCAGTATTTACTGCAAGAGTTAGGGAAATCCAAGTAAAACCTACATTCTCGGATTAGGTTTTCCCTAACTCTATACTCTAATACTGCAGTTCTCTTCTCCAGTATTTACTGCAAAAGTTAGGGAAATCCTGGTAAAACCTACATACTCTATTAGGTTTTTTTCCCTAACTCTTGGAGAACAGAACTCCAGTATTTACTGCAAAACCTTCATTCTCTGATTAGGTTTTCCCTAACTCTATACTCTAACACTCTCTTCTCCAGTATTTACTGCAAGAGTTAGGGAAATCCTGGTAAAACCTATATACTCTAATTAAGTTTTTTTTTTTTCCTAACTCTTGCGGTAAATACTGGAGTTCTGTTAAGGCGAGCCTCAATTACCTACATATTTCGTTTTCTATGCTTGTTCATCGTTCTTTTCATTAAAAAAAAGTAGTAATCTACATGTTGAGACGTAAAAGCGATTGTCTTTTGTTATTATTATTATTTTAGTTTGATTTTTCTTGTATTTTTATTATTTTGTTTTCTACAATTCTTTTCAAATTGTTCCGCGTTTTTCTTTTTTTTATTTACTTTTAATCTATTGAATTGTGCCGTAAAATCGATCGTCTGTTGTTTCTAGTTTTTAATAATTTCTCCACAAAAAAATTACTTGCGTTGTTGTAAGACATTCAACGGCGCCATCTGTTGAAACAAATCGAAAGTCTTTTGTTTCACTTGATCTACTAAATTTTGCTTTCTCGTGTCTTTTGTTTTGTTTTTTTTTTTTTTTTTGATTGATTTTACTACACATTTCAGTAGATTCATAAATTAAAAAAAAAAAAAAACTGTTTGGAGGGAAAGGTGACAAAAGAAAGGAAACTAATAAACAAAGTTCAAAAAGTATACGTATAACAATAATGTTCAAGAAAAATAAAAACGAAAGACACGCAAGGCACAATTAAATTAAAACAAGCGAAAAGAAAAAACTTTCGGCATGTTTCAACAGATGGCGCTATTGAATGTCTTTTATGTCGACGGAAATAATTTTTGTGGAAAAATTATTAAACAACAGAGACGATCGATTTTACGGCACAATTCAATAGATTAATAAAAGATTTTTAAAAAATTAAAATTTTAGAAGAATTGTGAGAAAACAAAACAATAAAAATAAACAAACTAAAATAATAAAAACAAAAGACAATCGTTTTCGTGGCTTAATAAATAAATAAAAAGTTCCTACTTATAATTAAGAACAAGTGAATGTTGCCAATGAAACATTATAAAGGAGGACAAAGAGGAGGAGGAGGAGAAGTGGAATGAATTATTTCATTTTATTTTTCTTTTTTTTTTTTGAAAATGAAAGACAGGTGTTTCTTTTACAAAAATATTCCATTACTGCCCTGTATTTCTTTTTCGAAAGACGTTTCCTAAAAACGTCCACGCGTCAATTTTTTCAATCAAAAACAAACGACTCCCGACGACAACAAATTCTCCTCCACCAATTAAAACCAACTTGGTTTTACGCCAAGGTTTGTGATTGTCGCTTGCAAGTACGTAATTGTTCGCAAAAACAAATGACTTCTGCCGATCGTAAATTGTCTACCAATCAAAATCGAATTTTTAAAAATTTATTTAATCCACTGAATTGTGCCGTCGATTATCTTTTGTTTGTATTTTTATTTAAATTTAATTATTTCAATATTTAAAAACAAAATTATATTATTTCACTTTCTCATCGTTCGTTTAATTAAAAAAGTATTAATCTATTAAATTGTCTTTTGTTATTAAATCGACCGTCTTTTGTTTATTTTATTTAACGTTTTGTATCTCTAAAAACATTTTACGTTTTCTTTTTTTTAAGTTTATTCCGGAATCTAATAACAAATTTGGGGATTCTTTTGACAACTCGAGGGATTTCTGCTTTTTGCGCTTTGGTGTCGCTGTGGGGGAAATTTCATTGAAGTGTTGGCACCACTGTGTTTTAGTCGCGACCGTTTTTTGTTTCTTTTCTTTAATTTTTTGCACTTCTAATGAATTTTTTACGTTTTTCTAAGAGTATTCCGGAATCTAATAACAAATTTGGGGATTCTTTTGACAACTCGAGGGATTTCTGCTTTTTGCGCGCTGGTAACACTATGAGGGAAAGTTCATTGAAGAGTTGGCACCTCTGTGTTTTAATCGCGACCGTATTTTGTTTCCTTTCTTTAACTTTTTATACTTGTAATGATTTTTTTACG
Source organism: Serrognathus titanus (assembly GCA_039766575.1). Lineage (NCBI taxonomy): Eukaryota > Metazoa > Arthropoda > Insecta > Coleoptera > Lucanidae > Serrognathus > Serrognathus titanus. Next base: position 33,120,401 of record CM077911.1, on the reverse strand, counting down.
TTTCTTGAGAGCATTGCGGAATTTAATAACAAATTTGGGGATTCTTTTACAATTCGAGGGATTTCTGCTTTTTGCGTGTTGGTAACACTCTGGGTGAAAATTCATTGAAGAGTTGGCACCCCAGTGTTTTAGTCGCGACCGTCTTTCGTTTCTTTTCTTTAATTTTTTGCACTTCTAATGAATTTTTTACGTTTTTTTAAGAGTATTTCGGAATCTAATAACAAATTTGGGGATTCTTTTGACAACTCGTGGGATTTTTGCTTTTTGCGCGTTGGTAATGCTGTGGGGGAAAGTTCTCGGAGAGTTGGCACCGCTGTGCTTTAGTCGCGGTAAATATTGTTTCCTGGCAACATCGCGGTCGCGAGTCAAAGCGAAAAAGCTTATTTTCTTTTTATTTCTCTACAAAATGTAGTTCAAAACGTTTAGTTTTTAAAAGTGAACGACAGAGAATGTAGTTTTACGTCCGAACGACGCAGGTGAGCGATTTTATTTTTCTTGGTTATGATTTAGCGTGCGTTTCGAACGAAGCACGGACAATTTGCCGAGACTAACATTAAATGCACGTCATTTAAGATGTATGCAATAGAAAATATAATAAAATTAGCTTTATGTAACATGTACTGCTTGAATTAGCTTGCGCTAGGCCAACCTAACCTCAAAAATAGAACCCACCCGATTTACCACTACCGATTCTTACGTTATGTTATTAAAGATTCTATTTTAAGTCGTTCTTAGTTAATTGTTTGCTGAAGCAATCTAACGAGTATTTATTGCATATTAGTAAATTCTGAGCAATTCCGAGTGAATAAAAATTTTAGGTTGGCAACGCTGATCAGAAAAGTTAGGTATGCAACCAGTGGTGCAAGTGACTGAATGACTGACTGAAGCGAATTTTTCAAATTTACAAATATTTGTTTGATTTAACAAAATTAATTGGTGTTATTTAGTGTTTTAAGTGCGAATGTGCCGAGTTTCGTCTGAACTCTCCAGAAGAACTGCACCTTTTCAGTTGCTGCACTGAAATTATTGTTGCAGATGCGTTTTTAGTTTTAAAAGGAAGTTACACTCGGAGCAACAAAAACCATGGCGGCTGATCCCACCACGGCCCAGATGAATAAATTCCGAAGCTACGTCACCATGCTTGCCGACCCAAACTGCAAAGACGATCTCAAGTTGAAGGCGACTCAGGAAATCAGCGAGAACTTCGAGGTATCTACTAACGGGGGGCCATCACCAAAATCATTTGCTTTACGAATCCTTGTTTCAGACGATCCTTAACTCGCCTCTGTATCAGAATTTCCTCGAGCACTCGGTCAAGATCTTCCTGAAGATCCTCCAGGAGGGCGAACCTCATTTCATAGCTGAGTACAACATCCAACAGGTAAGACTCAACGCCTCTTATTTTTATCAACTTAACTCCTCTGCTTTTAGGTCAGGAAGTTAATTTTAGAGATTCTGTACCGTTTGCCGACCAACGACTTACTGAGGCCGTACGTCAAGCCAATACTATCGTTGACTTTGAAGTTGCTCGAGATCGACAATGAAGAGAACGTGCTCGTCTGCCTGAAAATCATCATCGAGCTTCACAAGCAGTACCGCCCCAACTTCAACCCGGAAATCCAGAATTTCCTGCACTTTGTCAAGTCGATCTACTCGGAGCTGCCCAATCACATGAATAAGATATTCGAACCGAAGCAGCCCATCAAGGTGAAGGACCTCAGCGAGGTTAACGTGGATGAATTGCTGAAGGAGACCTTCACCATCACCACCATACAGACCGAGAAGAAGAACAAGGATCAAACTCTCATATGCGTAAGTGTTTGTTGCTTTTGTGAATTTCTTATGGCCTTGTTTTATGTTTTTATTGCATTAAGAGTATCAACAGCGCCATCTGCTGAAACTTGCTGATAGTATTCTTTTCATTTGTTTCTATGAGGGTGATTCACTAATTATTGATGGGTTATCTTGAACTGACAGTCATTACTGGATGATAACAAAAAAATGACTTGCGTTCTTGTAAGGCATTCAACAGTGTCATCTGTTAAAACGTGCTGAAAGTTTTCCTTTCGTTTGTTTTTATGGGGGCGGTTCTCTGGCTATTTCCTATTCCCGGAAGGTCACTAAGAAAATGTCACTTGTCCTCAGTAAAGGAAGAAATGAATTGTATTTGCAGTTTTTTTTTTTTTTTTCTTTTAATAACTATCGTCGTTGTTTGTTTTCTCACCAATTGTTTCTTTTTTTTTTTTTTTTATTCCAAAATCGATTGTCTTTTGTTTTTTTTTTTTATTCCAAAATCGATTGTCTTTTGTTTTTTTTTTTTTTATATTATTATATGTATGTATGTACATTCTTTAACAATCTTCTTCATTTGTTTTCTTGTTGTGTCACCTTTCTTCACAATGTTTTTTTTTTTCATTTTCATTTTGCTGTAAAGTCGATTGTCTTTTGTTTCTATTATTTTTTAAATTCTGTTATTTCGTTTTCTCGTCGTTTTTTCGTTAAAAAACAAAATCTATTATATTGTGTTATAAAATCGATTGCCTTTTGTTTTTAATTGTTTTTTTGTTTCTATTATTTTGTTTTGTCGCCATTCTTCTTTTCAAATTGTTCATTTGTTTTCTTTGTTGTGTCGCTTTTCCTCCTAAAGGTTTTCTTGTGATCTACCGAATTTTATTATAAAGTCTTTTGTTTCAATTATTATTTTTTCCATTTTTATTGTTTTGCTTTTTTGTTTTGTCACCATTCTTTTATTATTTTTTTTTTTTAATTTAAACAATCAACTGTAAAATGTACTGTAAAATCGATCGTCTTTTGTTTGTTTTTACGCCAACTATTGATATAGCGACCTTTCGTTTTTTTAAACTGAGATTAGAAAACGGGTTTCAATTCTCTCACGTTCGAATTTTAGAAAAAAAATTGCTAGGTTTGTGAACAGATGGCGCTCAGTAAGATAAAACAAAAAAGAACATTTTCGAATTTCAGAAGAAAGTACTGCGGTCAATAGATGGCGCTTAGAATTTCTAAGAGAAGAAACATCTTTTGTAAATTCTTCCAAAGCGTCATCTACTGACAAATACCGCAATCATTCCTTTCTAAAATTAAATAGATCAATAGATGGCGCCTAGAATTTCTAAGAATTTACGAAAGATGTTTCTTTTTATTTTCTCTTACTAAGCGCCATCTATTGACAATCGCCGAAATTCTTTTTTTTTAAATGGGATAGGGTTAGAAAAGAGAAAAACATTTTTTGTGAATTCTTCCAAAGCGCCATCTACTGACAAGAAGTAAAACTCATATTTTAATTTTAAATGATTGCGGTGTTTGTCAAAAGATGACGTTTTGAATGAATTTATCAAAATGTTTTGATTTTATTATTTTTAAAAATATTTATTATTTCGCCTTCTTTGCTTTCTCGTCGTTATTTTTTTTAATAACCTATTGAATTGTGTTGCTGTTATTATTTTTAAAAAAATTTTGTAATTCGGTTGCCTTTTCATTAAAAAAAATTAATCTTTGCTTCAAAGCGCCATCTATTGAGCGCAGTTTTTTTGTTTTAAAATTCGAAAAGAGGAGAAATAAAATCCGCGTTCTAATTTTAGTTAAAAAAATGCTGTTTTGTCGATAGATGGCGTTAGGAGGAATTTATGAAAGTGAGTTTCCTTTTCTCTTACTAAATGCCATCTATTGACAAGCAACTCAATTATAGAACATGTCATACTTGTCAATAGAATTTCCAAAAATGTTTTTTTTTCTTTCCTCTTAAAGCGCCATCTATTAGCAAGCACCGTAATTCAGTTTTTCTAAAATTCGAAAATGGGAAAATAAAATCCGTTCTATAATTCTAGTAAGAAAAAGTCTTGCTTGTCAACAGATGGCGCTACGCTGGAAGAATTTATGTACAAAAATGTGTTTTTCTTTCTCTCTTACTAAGCGCGATCTATTAACAACCACCACAGTTTTTGTCTTCTAAAATTCAAGAATGAGAGAAATAAAATCCGTTTTTTTAATTTTACTTAAAAAGGAATTCTTCTGTCTTACTAAGTTGTGCGCTATCTACTGACGTACACCACAATTATTTTTTTTTCTAAAATTCGAAGAAGAGAAAAAGAAAATCCATTTCCTAGTTTTACTTTAAAAAGAAATTGTGTGCAACAATAGATGGCGCTTTAGATGAATTTTCTTTTTTCTTTTGCCCCGTTGCTCAAGCGCCATCTATTGTCAAACACCGCAATTATTTTTTCAAAAATTCGAAGACGAGAAAAAAATCCGTTTTCTAGTTTTAGTTTTAAAAAATGTTCTTTTTTCTTTTTGCTCAAGCGCCATCTATTGACAAGCACCGCAAGTGTGTTTTTATAAAATTCGAAAAAAGGAGAAATAAAACCCGTTTTCTAATTTTAATTAAAAGAAATGAAAGATCGTGCTTGTCAATAGATGGCGCTTTGGAAGAATTTACAAATTCTTTTCTCTTTTTTTTAATCAGTGGAAAGTAGAAGGCGCGCGGTTGCACTTCAAATAAAAGACCGGCATTAAAAATGTAAAACAGAATTTCCTTTCACTGTTGCCGCTTTATTTTTTCCAGTACAATTTAATCCCGAAAGCCGTTCTGTCCCTGAAAGTAATTCAAGATCTGCCCATCATCGTCGTCCTCATGTACCAGCTCTACAAGGTGAGCGTCCACCAAGACGTGAGCGACTTCATCCCTCTCATCATGACCACAATTACGTTACAACCATCATTACAGCAACGGTAAATAATTTCGTTTTTTTGTATGTAAATTTTGTTTTTCAACAATAACTTCTTCGTCGCAGGCAAGCAGAGAATTTTAATAAAGAGATCTTCGTCGACTTCATGGGGGCACAAATAAAGACGCTCTCTTTTCTCGCGTACATAATCAAGATATACCAGGAGGTCGTCTCGACTCACTCGGCCAAACTGGTGCAGGGAATGCTCGGGTTGTTAACTCTGTGCCCCATGGAGGTGGCACACCTGAGAAGGGAATTACTCATCGCCTCCAGGCACATCCTCGCAACGGATTTAAGAAACAGTAAGAAACCACACCAGCGAAAAACTATGAACTAAAAGCTTCGTTTCTTTCCAGAATTCGTGCCTCACATGGAACGGCTCTTCGACGAGGACGTTCTTCTAGGACGTGGTTGGACAACACACGAATCTCTTCGGCCTTTGGCATACTCGACTTTAGCCGATTTAGTTCACCACGTCCGACAACAACTGACACTGTCGAACATAGCAAGAGCCGTGCATTTATTTAGCAAGAACGTTCACGATGACAGTTTGGCAACAACGTAAGTCAATCAATTTATTATTTTGAACTGTAATAAAGATGTGTGCGAAATTGTCAACAGGATACAAACAATGTCTTGTAAGCTTCTCCTGAATCTCGTGGATTGTATTCGACTTCGAGCTGAGGTCGACAGCACTGCCGAAGGCAGGGAGCTACTGATGAGGATGCTGGAAGTGTTCGTGTTGAAGTTCAAGACCATTGCCAAAATACAGCTGCCCAAGATGATAGAGAAGTTGTAAGTGTTGTAACTTGATGAGTAGTTTTCTGATTGCATGGATTTTTGCAGCAAAACGGCGCAGCCAACCTTGCAGACGCAAACCTCGCAGAATCAAATAGACCTCATCGAGAATGTCCTGGGCGGTAGTAACCAGGGCTCGAATCAAAAGGAAGAAAAGAGCAAGTTCGGATTTCCCCAGAACAATAATTACAACGTGGCCGACTATAGGAGCCTCGTCAAGACTTTGGTTTGCGGGGTGAAGACTATTACATGGGGCTGTGCAGCATGCAAAGTATTTTTTTTTTTTTGTTTACTTGTTTCTTTTTTTTTAATAATATTTTTGTAGACGAGCCCGAATCAACCGATTGTTGGAACGAAGCAGTTTCAACCTCATGAGACCCTAGTTTTTATTCGCTTGGTGAAATGGGCACTGAAAGCTCTGGATATTTACACTTTGAACGTTGGTCCCCAACCAGTAGGACCAGCCCGTGTCAATCAGCAAAACGTGCGCAGTAAGGAAGAGAAGGAAGTCCTGGAACACTTCAGTAGCGTGGTTGGTACTCTTTGTTTCTCTTATATATATCGAATATAATTTCCAGTAATCTTTTTTCCTACCAAGCGCCATCTACTGACAAGCACTGCAATTATTTTTTTCTAAAATTCGACTATGGTAGCTTTTAATTTTAGTTCAAAATTCTTCCAAGGCGCCATCTAATGACGAGCACGGCATTTTCTCAAAGTAAAATTAGAAGACGTATTTTATTTTTCTCCATTAAAAAATAATTGCAGTGCTTATTAATAGAATGGCGCGTAGTGAGAGAAAAGAAAAGCTATTTTCTAAATTCTTCCAAAGCGCCATCTATTGACTAACGTGATTTTTTAGAATTGAAACTAGAAAACGGATTTTATTTTTTTGAAAAAGATTAGTTGCAGAAATAAAATCCGTTTTAATTTTAGATTAAAATTCTTCCAGAGCGCCATCTATTGACGATCATCAATTTTCCAAAACTAAAACTAGAAAATTCTAGTTTAAAAAAAACAATAGCAGTACTTATCAATAGATGGCGCTTAGTAAGTAAAGAGATAATGGTGTTCTAAATTCTTCCAAAGCGCCATCTATTGACAAACTTGATTTTTTTAACTAAAACTAGAAAACGGATTTTATTTTTTCGCTTTCGAATTAAAAAAATAAATAAATAATAGTGGTGCAACTAATATAATTTGTAAAAAAAATTAGTACTTCCAAAACGCCATCTATTGACGAGCATGACACTTTTTAAACTTAAATTAGAAAACGGATTTTATTTTTCCCACTTTGGAATTTTTTTTAGAAAAAGTTTATTGCAAGAATTTTTTTTGTTTCTTTTCCACTAAGCGCCACCTATTGACGATCACGACTTTATTTAAACTAAAACTAGAAACGAGTTTTATTTCTCCCATTTTAGAATTAAAAAATAAATTGCAGTCTTTATCAATAGAGGGCGCTTAGTAAATTGAAACAAGAAATGTTTTTGTAGGTCGTTTCAAAGCGCCATCTATTGACAAGCGCGACCTTCTATTTTTCTCATTTTACAAAAAAATAAAAGCCGTGCTTATCAATAGGTGGAATTTTTCTTATCAAGCGCCATCTACTGACAAGCACCGCAATTGTTTTTTAATTAATTAATTTTAGTTTAGAATTGTTCTAAAGCGCCATCTATTGACGCACGGCATTTTTTTAAACTAGAAAAGCCGGATTTTATTTTTCTCATTTTAGAAAATGTTTCTTCTCTTACTAAGCGCCACCTATTGACCAGCAAGCGCAATGATGTTTCGCAAAAATGGATCAAACAAAACCCGCTTTTTGATTTTAGCTTTCAAAAATGTCGTTCTTATCAATAGATGGCGTTACGAAAGAACTTACAAATGTTTCTTTCTTTTTTCTTACTACAAGCGCCATCTACTGACGTGCACCGCAATTATTTTTTTTTTCTAAAATTCGCAATGGCAGAAATAAAATCCGCTCTTAATTTTAGTTCAACTTTTTTTCGAAAGCGCCATCTATTGTCGAGCACTAAAAATAGAAAACGGATTTTATTTTCGTCGATTAAAAAAAATAATTGCGGTGCTTTTCAATAGATGGCGCTTGATTAGAGAAAATAAAAAGAATTTTTGTCATGTTCTTCGAGGGCGCTATCGAATTTTTTTTTAAACTAAAACTGAATTTTATAAAAAGTTAATTGCGATGCATCGAATATAATGTGCATTCTTTTCTTGTTTTCTCTTACTAAGCGCCATCTAGTGACAGGCACCGCAATTATTTTTCTAAAATTCGCAATCAGCGGAAATAGAATCCGTTTTTAATGTTTGTTGAAGAAGAAATCATGCTCAGTAGATGGCGCTTTACAAGAATTTACGACACTTTTTTATTAACTTTATCTTTATTAAACGGATTTTATTTCTCTCGTTTTGGAGATTTTGAAAGAGAAAACTGCGGTACTTTTCAATAGATGATGCTTTGGAAGAATTTACAAGTCTTTGAACACTTCGACAGTGTGATTTGAGGTTTATTTAAATTTTTTGCGTTTGCAGTTTTCCATGATGAACCCCCAGACCTTCCACGAGATTTTTTCCACTACAATCGAGTACGTGGTCGAGAGGGTCTCCCAGAACGCCACCTTGCAGATAGTCCCGAACACTTTGCTAGCGAACCCAACGACCAGCCCGATTTTTGCCACGGTACTCGTCGAGTACCTGCTCGAGCGGATGGAAGAGATGGGCTCGAATGTGGAGCGCAGCAATTTGTACCTTCGCCTATTCAAACTCGTCTTCGGAAGTGTCTCCCTCTTTCCCCAGGAAAACGAAAACATGTTACGCCCTCATTTACATCAAATCGTTAACCGGTAATCTCAAACTCAAAATTGTCCACATTTTGTTTAATTAGTTTATTTTTATTTATTTTACCCCTCAATTAAGATATGTTAATTGAGATAGGTACAAGTCAATTCTATTTTTAGTTCCATGGAGTTGGCAATGAGCGCAAAAGAACCATATAATTACTTCCTGCTGTTGCGCGCCCTGTTTAGATCCATCGGGGGTGGAAGTCACGACCTGCTCTATCAAGAGTTCCTACCCCTCCTCCCTAATTTATTGGAAGGTAAAAACCCGGCGGCTTGCTTGAAACCTTAACCCAAAAAAATTTTTTTTTCTGTAGGTTTGAACAGGCTTCAAAGTGGCTTGCACAAGCCACACATGAAGGATTTATTCGTCGAGTTGTGCTTGACGGTTCCGGTGCGTTTGAGTTCACTCTTGCCTTATCTGCCTATGTTGATGGACCCCCTCGTTTCAGCCCTGAACGGCTCGCACGTCCTCATCAGCCAGGTAATCAATTATTTTTAATTTGGGACCAAATCTTAATCGAATGCGTTTCTTAGGGGCTCCGAACGTTGGAGCTGTGCGTGGATAACTTGCAGCATGACTTTTTGTACGAGCACATCCAGCCTGTGCGTGCTGCCCTCATGCAGGCGCTCTGGAGGACGTTGAGGAACAATGATCAGGTGGCGCAGGTTGCTTTCAAGTGAGTTAAAAACAATAATTAGGGTTTATCTTGTGATTTCGGGTGTATATTGTTAAACGTTTTGTTTCTAGAGTGTTGGGGAAATTCGGTGGGGGCAACCGGAAGATGATGATCGAGCCCCAAAAGCTCGATTACGTTTCAAGCGACTACGATCCTCCTACGATAGTCGCTTACTTCCGCGAACAGCAGAGCTCGATAGACTTCCCCGTAGAAAAAGTAAGTCTCTAACTGTTACTATAAATACTATCAGTTTGACAGCTGTCAAGTGTCGATGCGAAAGAAGACGTTGGTTGTTACTATGGGTACCTAATCACACATCACAAAGGAGAGCGAATAATCACCAGCAAGAAATTGTTAATCAGTACTCAGTTTGACAGATGTCAAGTCGTTGTGAAAACATAGTTTTTAGAAGGCGTCGTGGCTATGGGCAGCCCCAAATTGATCTTTCAAATACAATGAAAGCGCCTGGTCATTACCAAAAGATTGTTAAATAAATTTTCACTTTGACAGCTGTCGACTTTGGTGCAAAAATAATTTTTAAGACGTCGTAATCTTGGCAACTCTTATATTTTCTTTCAAAAAAAAAAAAAGAAAGCGCTTAATTACTACCAAAGAATTATGAAAATAGTAGTTTGACAGCTGTCGAGTAACTAGAAATAGTTTTTGGAAGGTGTTGCCACCCTAAGCAGCTCCAAATTGATCTTTCAAATAAAGGAAGATGCGCGATTATTATAAAAAAATATGTTAAATTAACTATCACTTTGACAGCTGTCATGTATTGGCATAAAAATAGTTTATAGAAGGCGTCATTACTCTGGGCAAGTCCAAATTGGTCTTTAAAATATAACTAAATTATCAGTTTGACAGCTGTCAAGCTTGGTGCAGAAATAATTTTACAAGACGTCGTGATTTTGAGTTGGGTTGAGTTGGTGCAGAAATAATTTTACAAGACGTCGTGATTTTGGGTAGCTCTAAAATTACCTTTCCAAAAAAAAAAAAAACTGCCAACAAATTGTAATGTAAACTATTAGTTTGACAGCTGTCAAATATCAATTCAAAAATAGCTTTTGGTACGCGTTGCCACCCCGACCAACTCCAAATTGATCTTTCAAATAAAGGAAAGTACGTGATAATTATTGTAAAAAAGTTGTTAAATTATTTGTCACTTTGACAGCTGTCAAGTGTCGGTGTGTAAACAGTTTTTACGCCTCCTTGTCCCTAAAAACTGTTTTTTTTTTCAAATATAAAGAAGCATCTAATCATTACCAAAAGATTGTTAAATTGTTAGTTTGACAGCTGTTGCAAAAATAATTTCTACAAGACATCGAATCTCTGGGTGCCTCTAAAATTGTCTTCCAGTATAAAAAGGAATGTTACTATGTAACCATAACCAAAAAACGTTTGAGAAACATTTAGTTTGACAGCTGTCAAATATCTATTCAGAAATGGTTTTCTAAAGGCGTCGCCACCCTGAACAATGCCAACTAGATTTTTAAAACAAGTGCGTGTTTATTATCCAAAAATTATTGAGTATTGTCAGTTTGACAGCTGTCAAATGCTGGAGCAGATTTAGTTTTCAGAAGGCGTAACTGTCAACAGTTCCAAAATTAATTTTCAAAAAAAAAAAAGAAAACTACCAATCACTATGAATTATCAGTTTGACAGCTGTCAGATGCAAAAATAATTTTTTGACAGCGTCATGACCCCAGGCAGCACCAAATTGATTTTTCAAGTAATAAAAGGGTGCCTGATCATTACTAAAAAATTCTTAAATTAGTTGTCTGTTTGACAGCTGTCACGTGTTAGTGCAGAATTGGTTTTTAGAGGGCGTCACAACTCTGGGCAGCGTCAAAATTATTTTTCCACGGAAATAAGGAAAGTATCTGCTTGCTACCAAAAAAATGTCGAAAGAAAACTATTAGTTTGACAGCTGTCAAGTGTCAGAAATAGTTTTTCGATGCCATCACCACCTCTAGCATCTCCAAACGGATCTTTAAAATACACAAAAAGAGCATGATTATTATTTTAAAAAATTATGAAATTATTTGTCAGTTTGACAGATGTCAAGTGTTGGTTTTAAGAAGACATCGTGACTCCAAACTTATCTTTCACAAGAAAAAGAAATGAACCTAATCACTATTAACAAAAAAACTTAAATAAATAATCAGTTTAACAGCTGTCAAATCTAGGTGCAAAATTGTTTTTAGGAGACAGCGTGGCTCAAGGCAGCACCAAATTGATTTTTCAATTAAAGGGAGAATGCGTCGTGAGCATTACCAAAAAAGTTATCAAATTAGTTGTCAGTTTGGAAGCTGTCAAATGTTGTTAAATAAACTATTAGTTTGACAGCTGTCAATTATCAATACAGGAATAGATTTTAGGAGGCGTAACCACTTTGAGAGGTATTATAAAGTGTATTCAAATTGTTATTTTTTTGTTTTATTTCAACTAGAACTTGACAGCTGTCAAATTCACTACATATTAAATACCTTTTTGGTAATCATCAGGCGCTTTCATCTTATTTCAATTTATGTTATAAAATAAAAGTAAAACTCAAAGGCTGTCAAACTGATAATTTCCAAAAACAATATTTTAGTGTTTCAAGAGGTATATTAAAAAAAAATTCTTTTGCTTTTAGGTGATCGAAACTGCTTTCAACGCGTTGAAACAAAGCACGACGGATTCTTTCTACCGCAAGCAGGCTTGGGAGGCGATTAACTGTTACTTAGCAGCATCCCTCAACGTCAGCTACGACAAGAACACCCTCATCTATTTATTCATGCATCACAGTTACCAGGACGGCAAGAACATCCCCCACATTAAGGGCTCCATGTATAAATCCGTCTACAAGCAAGCAAGGGAGACCCATCAGACCGCACTGATCGGTATTAAACCAACGAAACAAATTTTTCAATTAAATTAAAAATTAATTTTTTGACGCAGGCATGTTCGTTGCGGCCGCAATTAAAGAACTGCGTTACCCCGCCTTGTCCACCATGTACGCAATCGTCCGTCACTACACCATGGTCGCTGTCACGCAACAAGCCGGGGCCTTCGCAGTTTCTCCAAAGTAAGTTTCACCCCCCACCCTTTTTACAGCTTTAAATAATTCTTTAATTTGGTTCCAGACCGAACGAGCAAGTCGCTTTGGACCCCTTGGTTTTGGTTGACGCTCTCGCGGTAATCATGGGCCACGAAGAGAAAGAACTCTGCAAACCGGGGGAGTACGCCCTGGGGTTGATGATCAACACGGCCTCGACACTCCTCGGCAGCAAAGAACTGGCATGTCGCTTGCCTTTAATCGAGTATTTATCAGAGCGGATGTGTTCGTTGTGCTACGAAAGGGCGTGGTATGCAAAACTGGGGGGGTGCAAGGCCATCGAAGTCATGCTGGAGCGCTGCGCCCGGAAATGGGTCTACGAACACATGATCTCATTCCTCAAAGCCCTGCTTTTCGTCATGATGGATTTAACGTTGGAGGTGTCAAGCGGGGCTTTGGATAGTGCGAAGACGAATTTGGAGAAGATGTTGATTGTGTGCGTGACTCCTCCACCGGAAGGCACGGATCAAGCTACGAGGGACGTGCAGAAGAAAGCCCTGTGCAAAGTAATCCACGAGCTGGTCAGGCAGGTCACCAGCCCGCATACTCTGGTGAGGGAGCAGTCGATGCTTTCGCTGCAGTTACTCGCTGAGAAACAAAACAAATCCGTCACGGAACTGATGACGCCCTTCAAGGAAGTCCTGGCCGACATGGTGCCCCCGAAGAAGCATCTGCTGAAGTACCAGCCGGCCATAGCGCAGATGGGGTTGATGGATGGAAACATGTTTTGCACGACGTTGAATCCTCGACTTTTTACTATCGGTGAGTGAACCATAATTTAGAAAATTGCCAAAAGAATGGTCGGTTTGACGTCAAAGTACAGAAAGCGTTTTTAGAAGGCGTCGTGGCGCTGTCGTTCTGATTTTTCAAATAGAAGGAAGCGCTTAATCATTACAAAAGAAATCTGTCGGTTTGACAGCTGTCAAAAGTTGATGCAGAAGTAGATTGCCAAGGGCGTCGTGTCTCTGAGCAGTGAGCGTCAAATTTATGTTTCAAAAAAAAAGGAAAAAGCCTAATTATTATCAAAAAAAATTAAATTGTCAGTTTGACAGCTGTCAAGAGCTGGTGCAGAAATGTTTCAAATACAAGGACGCCACCTAATCATTACCAAAATACAATCCTCACTTTGACAGGTCTCAATTGTCTGTGATTGACAGCTGTCAAGGGATAGTGCAAAAAATTATTTTTGGAAAGCGTCATGACCCAAATACAAGGACGCCAACTAAACATTACCAAAACACAATGTTCACTTTGACAGCTGTCAAACAAAAAAGCGAAGAAGCGCTTGGAAGCACTATTGGAAAATTGTTAAATAAATTTGACAGGTGTCGAATTTAAATGCCAAAATAGTATTTAGAAGGCATCGTGACCCCAGATGATGATGATGATACCAAAAATGTTATTAAATTAGTTGACAGTCGACAGCTGTCGAGTGTTGTTAAATAAACTATTAGTTTGACAGCTGTCAATTTGAATGCATAAATAGATTTTAAGAGGCGTCACCACCTCGAGAGATTATAAATTGCCGTATTGCCACAGGGATTCAATTGTTTGATTTGAAGTAAAACATAGCAGCTGTCAAATTCATTATTATAAAAAAAAAAATGTTAAAAAGTCAATTCGACACCTATCAAATATAAATGAAAAATTGCTTTTGGCTTTAGCGAACTCAAAACTGATACAAATACGAAGATTGCAAAACATTGTTAAGTTTGTCAGTTTGACAGTTGTTGAGTGTTAACACGAAATAGATTTTAGAAGATGCCGTATATTGCCAAATTGATTTTTCAAATGAAAGCTGTGCCCATGATTATTACCAGAAATTATTAAAAGTAGTTGTCAGTTTGACAGCTGTCAAATGTTGGTGTAAAAATAGTTTCAATCTTCTGAGCCGGGGCGCCACCAAATTGATTTTTTTTTCAAGTAAAAGTAGAACGCGCGATCATTACCAAAAAAAAATGTTGTATTAGGTGTTAGTTTGACAGTTGTCAAGTTAGGGTGGAAGGAATGTCTAAACATATAATTTTTAGAAGACATCGTCGTGACACTGCAGCTTCACATTGATCTTCCAAAGCTTCTGTGAGTTTGACAGTTTCATATCTAGAAAACTGATATATCAACTGTCAATTGTTTTGACTTTTGGAAGGTCAGCTCCAAACTGACGTTTCAAATAAAAACAGAACGCTTAATCACTGCCAAAAAGTCGTAAAAAATTCATTTTGAGGTTAAGGGTACGTTCAGAAACTAGGTCTAAGGCGCGTATTATGTATTACACGGTGGGTGCGTTCAGAAATTATATTCGGGGCGCGTTCGGAAATACGTTTGGGGCGCGATCAGAAATTACATTTGGACAGCGTTCAGAAACTGCACTACTGAACAATACAATTTAGTGATTTTCACTAACTCCATTTTATCGAAATTTCTGACAAAGTTACCGAAATCGTGACCAGTTCAGTGATAAATCTAGTGATTTCATTTGAAAATAATTTAAGGTTTAAAGTTCCCCCTTCAGAGTAAATCACTTTGTGGTAACATTTGTCATAAAATGTATCAACACAGAGTTCTTCTTTACCGACAATCAATTAAAAAAATGTTTTTTCTGCAGATATGAGCATCAAAGAATACGAGCTTTTCATAAACGACCTGATCTCGTTGTGCAACTCAGAGGACTCCAAATTGAACAGCTTCTCATGTTACAAGTCGATCACCAATTTCACTCCTCTAAGGATCAGCGCCCTGCGGGCTTTAGCCGCTTGCTATTACCTCGAGGCAGACATACGCGAGTCAATCTTCCAAGTGTTGTACAAGACTCTAGAGGGGCCAAACCCCGAACTGCAGAAGACCGCTTTCGAATGCATGAAAAAATTCATCAACGGATACACCATGGATAAAGAATTGGTACGTCAGTTCCTTATTTTATTTATTTTTTCTAACCCGTTTTCTTAGGTGCACAAAACGATGCGCCCTCTACTGTTAACCTTGGGGGACGTCAAGACCCTAACCCTGCACGGTCTCAGGATGCTCTCGTACTTGACGCAGCTGTTCCCCCTAGCGTTCAACGAGAAACTCTGCGAGCAGCTTGTAGAAATATTAAAGCAACTACTAGAGAACCTGGTGAACCTGCATAAGAGTGAGTAATCCCCTGCTCGATTGAAACATGACTATAGTCGTCACCGCTTGCAGATTCCACAGGGATTTCGAAGAAGGGCGAAGAAGAACAAAAGATCGTCACCGTCATCAGTATTTACCACCAGATGCCTGCGGCCTCCTCGAAATTCATCAAGCAACTGTGCCAGTTGGTTCTGCAAACCGAAAAGGCGATGCTCATCGAAGCCAGCTCTCCCTTTCGAGAGATCCTCATGAAGTTCCTCCTGCGGTATCCAGCCGAGAGCCTCGACATGTTCCTCGAGGATAGCTACGTTAAAGTAGGATCCCAAAAAAAAAAGAAAACCCCCAACTTAATTTTTTTTTTAATTGCAGGATCAACAGTTCAGTAGATACCTGGAGTTCTTGATCAAACACAAAGACGGTAAAGTATTTCGGGACCACATACAGAACCACGTGGTGCATCGATTGATCACGTTGGTCCTTACGAACACCAACATTAACTCGACTTTAGACCAAGCCGAGCGCAACGAGCTTCAGTATCAGAGTATACGAATAGTTTCGTTTTTGATTAAGTTTGATGAGCAGTGGCTGTCGTCTCAGTTGGAATTGGTGGAGGCGTTCAAGCAGATTTGGTGCAACGATGATTACCAGGTGAAATTTTTTTGTCTTTTTCATACAGGTGTCCCACCAATGGTGGGTAATATTTCAATAACTTCTGAAGTTCAATATTTATCAGAGACACTGTATAATAAATTTCTCGTTTGCAGGAGAGGCACAAGAAGGTTGACACTTTAGAATACACACACTGGCGCGAGCCAAAATTGTTAGTGAAAATTCTTCTGCATTACTTTTGCCATCACCCGAACGACATCGACTTGCTCTTTCAACTTTTAAGGGCAACTTGCGACAGATTCATTCCAGAATTTCAAGTAAGAGCATTTATATTATTTTTTTTTTAATCAGATGACATGAGCTTCTGATGTTTTAGTTCTTGCGAGACTTCCTGGAGAACACGGTCGCCCAAAATTACACCGTCGAATGGAAACGTTCGGCTTTCTTCAGGTTCGTCGAGCATTTTCCATCGAACACAATGTCTCAGGTATGTCGCTCACTTTTTTAAACTGTTTCTTTTTAATAAACCGGTTGTTTTTTTAGGAATTGAAAGCGAAGGTCTTGCAGCTGATTCTCATCCCTTGTTTCGCGACGAGTTTCGAGCGTGGCGAGACCAACAAGCTAATAGGAAGCATCCCCGAGCCGTACCAACACAACCCAGACAACATAGTTTCAGTCTTCATTAATAAAGTAAGTGTCTTGGAATTTTGAAAGTAGGGGTCAGTGTTGGGATAAGTTAATTTTATCTTAGGCGGCGCAGATAAAATTTTTGAAAAATCTAGATTGGTGGTTTCCGGAGCCCCCGCCCTTTTTCGCAGAAATTTTATTGGTGGTCCTCCTGCTGTTGCCGCGCTCAACTTCATTCGTAATAAAACAGCGCGGTTAAATGACTGGGAACATTTATTAGCTTTGTTGTAGTTCATTTTGTTGCTGGCGCCATCTACGACCAAGTAGCTCAATGTTTTTCTTTGTTGCTAGCGCCATCTCTCATCAAGTCGCGCAACTTCTCTCTTTGTTCTTCGTGTTTCCGAAACTAGATGGCACCGGAGCATTCTAGAAATTTTAATGTTCAGTGAGCTTTATACCGGGTGTGAGATAAAAAAAATCATTACTTTTTATTTATGCATTTTGCGGTTTCTACTTTCAATCTTTTGTTCCATGGTGCTTCGTCTTCGTTTGTTTAATTTTATTGATTCCCTTTTGTTTTATTTTATCGATTGTTTTTCGTTTCATTCTATTCTTTCGTCTATCTTTTCAATTTTATGTTTTTGTTCTTTTGTTTTGTTTATTGCTTTCGTGTTTTGGTTTATTTTGTCGGGTAGTTTTTTTTTCGTTCTTTTGCTTTTTGTTTTCGCTTGCATTTGTCGTTTCCTTTTGTATATAATTTGTTTTTGGCTCGTTTGGCTGTTCTGCTCTTATTCGGCTTTTATTTTATTTTATCGATTGTCTTTTGTTTTTCTTTTGCCGTTTTCTTTTCAAATACCTTCTCTTTTTGTTTAATTTTATCGATCCGTTTTTTTTTGTTTTACTTTAATATCTTGTGTTTTTCCTCTATTGTGCGTCTTTTGTTTTTTTTTTATTTGGTTTTTTCCTTTTATAAACTTTTTGTTTTGATTAATTTTATTGATTCTCATTTGTTTCATCTACTAATCGTGTTTTGTTTTATTTTATTGATTATCTTTTATTCTATTGATTTCTTTTTTTGTGTTTTATTTGCATTTGCCGTTCCCTTTTATAAATCTTTTTTTTTTTTTATTGAGCTTTTGTTTCTTTTTTGTTTTGTTTCTTGTTTGTTTTGTTTCGTCGTGTTCTTGTTCTTTTGTTTTTCATGTGCCTTTGCCGTTTACTTTTATAAAACTTTTGTTTTTCTTAAATTTTATTGAGCCTCTTTTGTTTTATTTCTTGATCGTCTTTTGTTTTATTCTGTTCTTAAGTTTTGTTTATTACTTTTACATTTGCCCTTTTGTTTTTTTTTTTGTCTTAATTTTATTCGCCTTCCGTTCGGCCGTCGGCTATCCTGTTTTTACTCGGTTTTTGTTTTATTTTCAAATCCTTTGGTTTTTTTTCTTCTTTAATTTTATCGATGCGCTTTTGTTTTATTTATTTTATTGTTTACGGATCGTCCTTTATTATTTGTTTGTTTCGTTCGTCTTTTGTTTTACATTCGCGTTGGCTGTTTCCTTTTATAAACCCCGTGTGGTCATTTTATTGCTTCTCTGTTGTTTTATTTATTGATTTTTGTCTTGTTTTGTTTTTTGGCGTTGTTTTTCGTTTGCATTTACCGCTTCCTTTTATAATAAATTCATTTCTTTGTTTAATTTTTTTCCTTTCATTTATTAATCGTGTTTTGTTGTGTTTTCTTGATCGTCATTTATTTTGTTTGTCTTTTATTTTTAATTCGTCGGCGTTGTTGATTTACGCGAGTTTCTTTTGCATTGACTTTTAATTTTGAAGTTAGGGGTGCATTCGGGGACTACACGTTCTGTTATTCGCTTCTTGCTTTACATTTACCGTTCGCTTTCATAAATTTTTAATTTAATGGACTCTCGATTGTTTTATTTCTTTACCGTCTTTTATTTTCTTGATTTTTTTTGTTTTGTGCTATTGTTTTTCATTCCCATTTACCATTTCCATTCATAAATCTTTTGTTTAGTTTTATTGATCACCTTTTATTTTTAATGTGTCAGCGTTGTTGAATTGTGCGAATTTCTTTTACATTGATATTTTTTTGAGGTTGGGAGTGCAGAAACTACACGTTCTATTGTTCGTCTGTTGTTTTCCTTTTGTAAACCTTTTATTTTATTGTTTTTTTTTTGTTTTATTTTGTACTATTGTTTTTCGTTTACATTTACTGTTTCCTTTTATAAATCTTTTGTTTTGTTTTATTGATTATCCTTTATTTTGTTTGCCTTTTATTTTTAATTTGCCGGTGTTGTTGAATAACGCGGATTTCTTTTTCATCGTCATTTAATTTTGAGGTTAGGGGTGCGTTCAGAAACTACATCTGGGGTGCGTTCCGAAACTACATCTGGGTTGCGTTCAGGAACTGCATGTTCTGTTATTCGTCTCTTGTTTTACGTTTTACATTTACCGTTTTCTTTTATAAATCTTTGGAGTAATTTAATTGATTCTCTACTGTTTTATTTCTTTATCGTCTTTTGTTTTATTTTATTGATTTTTTTTTTGTTTTCTTTTGTGCTATTGTTTTTCATTTGCATTTACCGCTTCCTATTACAAATCTTTCATTTTGTTTTATTTTATAGATCTGTTCTTTAAATTCATTAATTGTAAGACAGGCCAAGATAAAGAGAAAGGCCGGCGCAGCCTGCAAGGAAAAAAACGAAGCGTGTTTGCTGTTACGTGACAGTGATCGGGCTGATTTCTTTTTTGCTTTAAGTTTTTGGGTGTGACCGGGAAGATCGGTCAGTATTATTTAGTTATTGACGTTGAATGGATGTTTGATTTAAATTGGAAGTTAAAATAGATGATTTTGAAAGTGCAGGTTCTAGGATTTCCTAATATAATCGTGAATTGTTTTGTTTTAGTGATTATCTTTTATTTTAATTGTCTTTTATTTTAATTGTCTTTTATTTTTAATTTGTCGGCGTTGTTGAATGACGCGGATTTCTTACATTTAATTTCAAGGTTAGGGTTAGGGGTGCGCTCAGAAACTACATCTCGGGTGAGTTCCTTTCATAAACCATTTAATTTTATCAATTATCTTTTATTCTGTTTGTCTTTAGTTTTCCATTTGCGTTTGCCAATTCGCATTTTTTTTTTGTCTGAAGTTGAATTAAGCGGACTTCTTTTTGCAACACCTGAACTTATACTCCCGACTATCAGATTTTGCGCACTTTTGTTTACTTTTTTTAGGCAACCCCGGTACATACTTTCAGCAATTGCTTTTTATTGTTTTGTTTTTTTTAAAGACATCAGTGTGATTGAAAAAAAAGACGATCGGACGCCGACTGCGATTACTCATAGTGATATGCAGTTTTCTTCCAAAAAAAAAGAACACAGTTATTCAACAGTTATGTAACTCAACGAGTCTGAATCATCGGCGATGGATTTTGCCATTAATCATTTAGTTTCTTCGACGTATTTATTAGGAATAACTGTGCTTTAAATATCTTCGGAAAAGTGTGACTTTGTGATTGCAAATAATGATTTCTGTTGTAGTTAATCGACCCGGACAATCCCTTCGCTTTCGCCGACTGCGTCCGCATCTCCCTGCTCCAATTCTCTTGCTTGTTGGTGGAGCAAGCGAGCCTCCACATCCACCACCAAGATGCCAACAACAAAACCCAAGGTTTTAAGCTACGCAGGCTCATGACCTTCGCTTGGCCCTGCCTCCTGGGGAAGAACTGCGTGGACGCAGCCACCCGTTACCACGGTCACCTCTTACTCTCCCATATAATCGACAAGTTCGCAATACATCGCAGAATCGTCCTGCAAGTCTTCCACAGCTTGCTGAAAGCCCACGGGCTTGAAGCGAGAAATGTTGTAAGACAGGCCCTCGAGATACTCACCCCCTCGATGCCCCTGCGCATGGAAGAAGGCAACACGATGCTAACGCACTGGACCAAGAAGATTATAGTCGATGAAGGCCACTCGATTCAACAATTGTTTCACATCTTGCAGTTGGTTGTTAAGCACTACAAGGTTTATTACCCGGTGAGGCACCATCTCGTCCAGCACATGGTCAACTCGATACAACGCCTGGGTTTCAGCCCGACTGCGACTTTGGAGCACAAGAAATTAGCCGTCGAGTTGGCCGAGGTGATCATCAAATGGGAGTTGAAAGACGAGAGTGAGAGTGAGGGTGGGGTCGTTGAGAACATCGCGGTGAAGAGGCCGATCTTCGATGAAACCATCGAGCCCCAGCGAAAACGCCCCGCTTTGCAACAACCGAGCACGTCGCAGCCCTCGCTTATAGTCAAAACCGAGCCGGATGTCAACAAACCAATTGATAGAGTTCACACCGACATGGTCTTGAACAGCCTACTCCGCCTGGCCTGTCAAGTCAACGACGCCACGCCCCAAAACCCCACGAATCCACCAATCAGCAGCCCGGGGGAGTTGCTAAGCCGACGGTGTGTGCTCCTATTAAAGACTGCACTCAAACCCGAGGTCTGGTCTCAACCCATCGATTTAAACCTCGTCTTCTTCGATAAAATCCTGCAAAGCATCGAGTCGCCTAACCCCAATTACGGGAACATCTGCACCGCTTTGGAACTGCTGACTTTCTTGTTGACCGTCATGAAGAAGGAGCAGATCCTTGCGAGCTTCAAACCCCTGCAGAGACGCATCGGGGCTTGCATCACCTCCACCAATAATAAAGTGATCAAACTCGTGCATACTTTGCTCCATAAGCTGATGGCGCTCTTCCCAACGGAACGCACCAACTCGAACATGTCCTGTAAGTATGAGGAGCTTGAAATTTTGTATTCGACCGTGGGCAAAGTCATCTTCGATGGCCTCTCGAATTACGAGAAGAATTTACAAGCGAGCCCCTCGAGCCTCTTCGGCACCATAATGATCCTGAAAGCCGCCTGCATGAACAACAACTCGTACATAGATTTATTGATCACTCCTTTCATGCGGGTGTTGCACCGAATTGCAAAAGAGCACCTACAACCGACCACCCCGGATACGAGCTCGATTACAAGCGAGTTGCTAATCCTCAGCCTGGATTTGGTTAAAACGAGGGTGGTCGTGATGGGGGTTGAAATGCGTAAGACCTTCATCGGCTCGATCTTGGTGGGCCTCATCGAGAAATCACCTGAAATCAAGGTTATGAAGGCCATCAACAAGATGCTGGAGGAATGGATGAAGAACAAGAACGTCGTGACTCTTTCCCAGGCCCCCAGCCTACGTGAGAAATCGATCTTGCTGGTCAAGATGATGCAGTACGTAGAGAAACGCTTCCCGGATGATGCGGACTTAAACGCGCAGTTCCTCGAACTAGTCAATTACGTGTACACCGACGAACAACTCAAGCAGACCGAGTTAACCTCGAAACTCGAGCCGGCTTTCCTGGCGGGGCTGCGCTGCAACCAACCGCACATCCGGGCCAAATTCTTCAAGGTCTTCGACGAGTCGATGCGACGACGCTTACATGACCGCCTCCTCTACATAACCTGTTCGCAAAAGTGGGACGCCATCGGCCCCCATTACTGGATCAAACAGTGCATCGAGTTGCTTCTAGTCACCGCGACCTCCGACCGACGGATACAGATGTCGCATGAAAGCAGCATCCTCCCAAGTATCTCCTCGGTGTTAAACTCGGCTGACCCGCAGAAAGTGAAGGAGTTCCAGAGGTTCCAAAAGGAAAATCCGCAGTTCTACGTGAACTTCGAGGTGAAAGAGGAGGTGCTCGATATGGACCTGTCAAACGTGGAGTCCAATCAGGGCCTGGACGAGAAGCCTGTGAATAGAGCGGAGAAGATCACTAAGATGATATCCGAGCATTACAAGTTCATCGAGTCTTGTCAGGGTATCACGACGGATCAGTTTTTGGTTGCTGCCTCTCAGCTGTGCCACTTGGATACAGGATTGGCTGAGCAGGTGTGGCTGCAGTTGTTCCCAAGGCTGTGGGACATCTTGGACGAGCAGCAGAAGAACACTTTGGTGCAAGAAATCCTGCCTTTCGTCACGTCAGGGACGCACATCATCCAGAAGGACTGTTATCCGAGTGCGATTAATACGTTCGTTGAGGCCCTGTCGAGGTGCAACCCGCCGATACAGATGTCACCGTGAGTTATTTATTTTTACATTTTAAGCCATGTAAAATCTGGGGTTCTTTTTGACTGATAGACTACCATTAAGTAGATTTTGTTGGCCCACCTGTTTCTTTAACGTTAGGCGTTCATTTTTACCAATCTCTAGGTATATTGTATGTGTAGAACTGAAGCCGTGCAAATTTCCTTGTGTTATTCAAACAAAGTCCAGAAATGAACGAAATTTGAAGTCCCCGCTGTAAAAAAAATTGATTTGTTTTACCTGCGCAAACGTGCTCGTTTACTTTCGTAATTAAAAGTATATTTTTAATTCAATATTAAGACAAAAATCATTGTTCTGCGATGAATTGTAAGGAAATTTTCATTTTGAGGTTAGGGACGCGTTAAGAAACTTCACTCGGGGCACGTTCGGAAACTATATTCGGGGCGCGTTGAAAAACTATATTCGGGGCGCGTTGAGTAACTATATTTGGGGCGCGTTGAGAAACTATATTCGGGGCGCGTTCTTAAATTTACATTCGGAATGTGTTTAGAACTTACTCTGTGTCTATTGGATAGTACAGTATGTACAGAGTAAGCAGATTCAGTTGCATCTGCTAGCGTCTCAGATGAAAAAAATTAAGAAGGAGACCTTTGACAAAAATTAACAAACAGATGCAGGGAAAACGTTATTCATTTGTTTTTTTTTTTCTTTTTTTTTTCCGATTATGTAGTCAAATGACGTGAAAGAAACAAAAAATTGACAAAAGGAAAAATGTTATTCATTTGTTTTTTTTTTTCATTCATTATTATTTAATTAAACAACGAAAAATATTAAACAAAAATTGACAAAAGGAAAACAACAAAAACGTTATTCGTTTGTTTTGTTTGTTTATCATTGTTATTGTTATTATTAATGTTATTCATTTGTTTTTTTTTTTTTCATTATTATTTAAACAACGAAAAGTATTAAACAAAAATTGACAAAAGGAAAACAACAAAAACGTTGTTCGTTTGTTTTGTTTGTTTGTTTTTGTTTTATGTGACCAAACGACGCCGAAGAAATAAAAAATTGACAAAAGAAAAAACAAGAAAAATGTCATTAATTTGTTTCTTTCTTTTTCATTTAACCAAACAACGAAAAATAAAAATTGACAAAAGAAAAACAAGAAAAGCGTTACTCATTTTTTTTTTATTTCGGTTGTGTAGTCAAATGACGCGGAAAAAACAAAAAATTGACAGGTAAAGCAAGAAAAATTTCATTCATTTGTTTTTTTTTTCCTTTTTCATTCGTTATTATTTAATTAAACAAAGAAAAATATTAAATAAAAATCGACAAAAGAAAAACGTTATTCATTTGTTTTTTCTTTCGTTCATTTTTTCGCGAATTTAAGTTAAATCTGTAGTCGCATGCGATCCCAGTCTTCAGCGCGTATGGGCGTGGCTTAATGAGCGTCTCCGCCTATTCTTCAAGTTTCAACCAAACGATTGGTGCATTTATTTCCGCCCCAAGTCATAGTCTTTTCTTGTCTCCGCCTATTTTTAAGTTACAACGAAACAATCGGTGCAATAGCAAGCATTGCGTAGGTTCACACTATCAAATGTGCTTTTGTTTCCGCCCACAAGCCAGAGGAGGAGCTTGTACTCACCAATTAACGTCTGCAATTTGGCGACGCTAAAGAAACTGAGACCTGGCAACACCGTACGTTTCGTTTTGATGTGACAATGTACGTGCATTTAGGCGTGGATTAACGAGTCACGTTTTACGTCCTTTATTCCATTTCTGTCAAGTCTAAGCCCTTTTTCAAGTCACAACAAAACCATCAGTATATACTTGCATACTTTCAAATGCGCAGAGTGGGCGGAGCTTGTGCTTTTTTCAATAATCACCTCCTATAGTAAAATTTGTTTTTGTTTTTTTTTGAATAAATTTGTTGTTTATAGGCCCCTGATGAAATACATTGGAAAGTCGCACAACTTATGGCACAGAATGGCGCTGGGCCTGGAGCAAATGGCCTTCGATCCGAACTTGGTCGTCAAATCGAACGTCCCGGCCACGTGTTACGACTTCGTCGAGCCCGAACAAAATAGTAAAAATGAAGTACTCGATTCCCTGGGGGAATTGTACTCGCTCCTGTGTGAAGAGGACATGTGGGCGGGGCTTTGGCAACGCCATGCCCACTACCGCGAAACCAGCGTTGCCATTGCGTACGAGCAGCACGGTTTCTTCGAGCAGGCTCAGACCGCCTACGAGAGCGCCATGGCCAAGCACAAGCAGGACAGTACCTTAGGCCCCGTCCCCACGCACACGCAGAGAGAAGTCCTACTCTGGACGGAGCACTGGATTCGCTGCGCCAAAGAATTAAACCAATGGGAGATCCTGCTGGAATACTCAAAGAACGGGGTTTATGACCCGTATTTAATGCTGGAGACCTCTTGGCGTATCCCAAACTGGGATTTGATGAAGGAAGCCCTCTCCAACGTCGAATACAGTTACCATAAGGAACTCACGTGGAAGATTACATTGTACGGAGGTTTCCTATTGATTTGCAACACCGACCCGGACAAGCCAATCAAATTAGCGGAGCGCTACGTCGAGTCCGCAACCACGCTGTGCCTTAACGAATGGAGGCGTCTGCCTCACATAGTCAGCCACATACACTTGCCCTACCTTCAAGCCGCCCAACAAATCATGGAGCTCCAGGAGGCCTACCAAATACACAAGGGTTTACTACAGAGTCATCAGAATTCGCTGCACGACATGAAGGCGATTGTAAAAACGTGGAGGAACCGCTTACCGGTGATCGCCGATGACCTGACGCATTGGAACGACATTTTCACTTGGCGTCAGCAACACTACCAGTTTATCATCCACCATTACGAGAACCTGAGGGAACCTTCGCATACGAACTTCATGCTCGGCGTTCACGCGTCTGCGCAGTCGATTATTCACTTTGGTAAAATCGCGCGCAAGCACAAGCTGACGAACGTCTGCTTGGAGTCGTTGAACAGGATCTATACGATAACCAGCGTGCCGATCGTCGATTGTTTCCAGAAGATCCGGCAGCAGGTCAAGTGCTACCTCCAGCAGGCGTCGATGAACAACAAGATAGAGCTGCAGGAGGGCCTGGAGGTCATCAATAACACCAACGTGAAGTATTTCACCAAGGAAATGACCGCCGAGTTCTACGCTTTGAAGGGAATGTTGTACCATCTAAGCGGTGAGTTTGCTTTTTCGTAAAATGTGTTGGCAACAATGCGCTACGTTTTTGCAGTTGTAATTGTATTACTTTTTGGGGCGATTTTCCTCGAAACTAATTAGCGAACGTTTTCCAGGTAAGTCAGATGAAGCCAACAAGGCGTTTTCCGCCGCCGTGCAAATGCACGACACCTCCATCAAAGGCTGGGCCCTGTACGGGGACTACCTGGAGCAAGTGTTCACGAGGGACCCGCGTCAAGTCAGCCTGGGCGTGAACGCAATAACCTGCTTCCTGCACGCCTGCCGGATCCAGAACGAGTCGAAGGCCAGGAAGTACCTCGCCAAGGTCCTTTGGCTTCTCAACTATGACAGCGAAAGCTCAAGGTAAAACAAACCCATTTCTTAAAAAATTATAATTTACTAGAAACCCGCTCATTTTCTTTACAGTCTCATGGAAGCTTTGAATAAGTATTCCGTCGGGGTTCCACCTATTTTGTGGCTGCCATGGATTCCACAGCTCCTAAATTGCTTGGTTATATACGAAGGGGACGTCATTTTAAATCTTTTATGTCAGGTAATTAAGTTTGACTTATTCTATTGGCTTGTTTGATAAAGTGGGGCGGGGTTGGTTGAAGCTTGGGGCGGAGCTAGTTGAAGCTTGGGGCGGAGTTACTTGATGCGTGGGGAAGGAGTTAATTGATGCTTGGGGGCGGAGTTACTTGAACTTTTGGTGGAGAGGGGCGGAGTTATTTGATGCGTGTTTGTTTTGTGTTCCCAGATTGGTCGAATGTTTCCCCAGGCTGTCTATTTCCCCATCCGGACCTTGTACGTGACCTTGCGCACTGCAACCGCGAGAAAGACAAATTCCGTGCAGCCCCAAGAAAGCCAAGGTGACGCTCAGGCTGCCTCTCAAGGCCAAATCCAAGATACGAACACTTCGGGAAGTACGGGATCTGCGACGTCCGAGGCGGCCGCGATTAAGGCGTCCCCTGCGATGGTGCGTTGTTCGAAAATCATGAAGATGCTGCGCGACATACACACGACGGTCCTGTCGAGCTTGGAGGGGATTGCAGACCAGGTAATCCTAAACCAGCACACTCGGGACTTCACGAATTTGATATTTTTCTGTGTCTTTTCCGCCAATAGATGGCGCCACGTGTGGACGTATTTTTTTTTTTAAGCGAGCGGCGTTGGCAGATAATTTAAGTAAGCGTAAGAAAGTTGACATTAAAAATGATTAGACACTGTGACCAGCCTGTACATGTTATACATGATATTGCTTCGATTAATCTGAACGAGCAGTGTTGCCATTTTCTTAATTGAACCAACCTCGAATTAAAAAAAAAATTGTGGAAGTTTCAATAAAAAAGAGCAATTTTCCTGACAATAGATGGCGCCACCTTCGTATTTACGTAAGAAGTCCTTAACCTAAACGAGCAATGTTGCCGAATTGCAAAAGTTTGATGTTCGTGAACAGCCTGTACAGTCTTCATTTGTTTTTTTTTTTTAAGAAAATGGTGTACAGGAGAGTTGCTTACAATTTTTCTGTCAATAGATGGCGCCATGCTCGAAATAATTTTTAATCTAAGCGAGCGGTGTTGCCGAATTGTAAAAAAAAATTGTGAGTTTCAATAAAAAAAAAGGTGCAATTTTCCTGTCAATAGATGGCGCCACCTTCGGATGTACTTGAAGAATCGAAACGAACAATGTTATCGAATTGTGAAAGTTTAGTGTCCTTGAATAACCTATACAGTTTTCATTTGTTTTTTTATTTAGAGGATGATGTACAGGATGTCTGATGAGAGTTGCTTACAATTTTTCTGCCAATAGATGGCGCCATATTCGGATATAATTCTTAATTTAATAGAGCTGTGTTGCCGCGAATTGTAAAAAAATTGAAGTTTCAATAAAAAGGTACAATTTTTCTATCAATAGATGGCGCGCCATGCTCAGAATAATTTGTAATCTAGCGGTGTTGCCGAATTGTAAAAAAATTGTGGAAGTTTCAATAAAGGAGTACGTCTGTTATTTTGACGTTTGTCGACGTCTGTCATTCTGACGTTTCTCGACGTCTGTCATTCTAACGCTTCTTATGTCTGTTATTTTGAAGTATGTCACTTTGATGTTTCTTGACGTCTGTCACCTTGAATTCTGTCACTTTGACTTCTGTCACCTCGACGTTTGCTATTATTTGTCATCATGAGATGATTGGTTTGCCACTAAGCAACGTGTGAGCCCCCACGTTTCTCGACGTGTCATTCAGACGTTTCTTACGTCTATCATTTTGACGTTTCTTGACGTCTGTCACTTTGAATTTTGTCACTTTAACTTCTGCCACCTTGACGTTTGCTATTATTTGTCATCTTGTGATGATTTGTTGATAACTAAACGTGTGTCAATAGATGGCGCCACTTTCGGCTGGGTGTGAGAAGTCCTTAACCTAAACGAGCAATGTTGCCGAATTGTGAAAGAAGTTTAAATAAAGAAAGTTTAGTGTGCGTGAACACCCTATACAGTTTGGTCTTGTTTTTTTTTTTTTTTTTGAGAATTATAAAGTGACAGAAAAATGTGCTGGGTGTTCACGAAGAGCCGTTACAGTCAAACTATTAAAAAAAACACGAAAGTGTTAATTAAAAAGTTGCCATTTTTCTATCAATAGATGGCGCTACATACAATTACTAAGAATTGTTATTGTGTTGAAATTCGATTGTCTTTTGTTTTTATTATTTTTTAATTTTATAGTTTTTGAATTTTTTTTATTTTCGTTTTCTTTCTTTTGACTTCATTCAACTGAATTGCGCTGTAAAATTGATTGTCTTTTATTTTTATGTTGTTCCGTATATTTTAAAAATTCTGTTTTCTCGTCGTTCTTCTTTTTTTTATTTATTAATCTATCAAATTATGTTGCAAAATCGATTGTCTTTTGTTTTTATTTTTTTAAATTTTTTAATTTTTCGTGTTTTTAGATTGTGTTGTAAAATCGATCGTCTTTTGTTTTTATTATTTTCTTTTTTGATTTGATTATTTTTGAATTTCTATTATGTATTTTGTTTTCTTTGTTTTGCTACTATTCTTTTTTTTTAATTTATCAGGAATCTATTGTCTTGTGCCGTAAAATCGACCGTCTTTTGTTTCTGTTTTCTTTAACTAATTTTTTTTTTGCGTTTTCTCTTTTTAAAATAATTTCTGAATCTGATAATAAACTTTGGAATTTATATCTGCTCTTTACATGTTGGTAACACTGCGTGCATTACGTGTGCAAATACATGAGTTCAAGATTCTATTCGTTGTAAATTCTGTTAATTGATAGTGTCTATCAAAACAACAAAAAAAACAAGAAACAAAAGGATGTTGTATTTTTGTTTTGTGATTTCATCTAGTTTATTCGCAAACGTCGAAATCACGAAACTTGTACAGGGTCTCCGCAGAAAATTACTGCAATAACTGAATGTAACTGAATATGCAATTTCGATCAAAATGATTACTTAAAATACTTCCAGATGGAGTGGTTCAGGGAAAACTGGTACGAAGAGGTGGTCCGCCAATTGCGTCAGGGCTTGGCCAAGTGTTACGCCATCGCTTTTGAAAACCGAGAGTCGGTGAACGAGGCAAAAATCACCCCCCACATCCTCAACTTCGTCAAGAAGCTCGTCTCGACGTTCGGCATTGGCGTCGAGCACATCACGAGCTCGGCCAAGGCCGTCTTCCACTCGTCCGCATCCGAGAGCCTCGCCAGAAGGGCCGAAGCCACCTACCAGGACCCCGTCTTCAAGGAAATGAAGCAGGAGTTCACCAAGGACCTGGACTTTTCGCAGTCGAACGCGATGCGCTTGCACACCCTCATCTTTAAACTGAAGAAATGGATTAAGATAATCGAAAACCGATCGAAACTCCTGCTACAGTAAGTAAAGAGTTAGGTTATGTTAGGTTTTACTTACGTACGCCATCTGTCGTCCTCAACGTGCCCAAGTCCACTTACCAAAGCCATTCACAGAGGTCGCTGTTTTATTTTTCGCAATTATTTTTATTATAAATATACAGGGTGATTTAAAATAGTAATAATATTTGGAAATTTGCTTTTGGATCGTTTTTTTTGTTTGTTTATCGCCGATCGTATTTTCTTTTTACAAATCGTTTTAAATGTTCTGAAAACTTGTTTTTCTTTCTTACTTATGTTCTTCTGGTATCGATCGTGTTTTGTTTTGTTTTCGCTGTTAACGTGCACTTGTTCTCTTATGAGCTGCCGATCGTCTTTTTTTTTCGACCGACGATCGAACCAAACAAAACGAAGAGACGGCGATTTTATTCGTAAACGTGCAAACGAAACAAATGATGGTCGGTTTCCATTTCTTGTTTGTCTTAAAAGGAAAGTCGTCTTTTGTTTTTTTTTTCTTTCTCTTATGAAGAAGAACGAGAAGTGGAAAATCACTGTAACTGATAGTCTTTTGTTTTTTCGTTTGAATGAAGAAACTTTTTTTTTGTTTTTGACAAAGCAAAAATTGAAATTGAAATTTCCGTTGCAAACGGCCGATTTCTTTTTTCTTTTGTTTTTGACATAGAAAATGTTACAGAAGGAGAGAGGGCGATATTGTTTGCAAAGACTTGCAATAAAGCAGATCGTCATTTGTTCTTTTTTTTCTTGCATTGAAAGGAGGAAAAAAGCCGTTGGTCTTTTGTTTTGACAGATCGTTTTTTGTTTTTACAGATTCTTTTGTTTTTTTTTTCTTTCTTGCGTTGGATGCAGAGGGAAAAAGAACCGTTGGTCTTTTGTTTTTACAGATAGTCTTTTGTTTGTTTTTCTTACATTGGATGCTGGAGAAAGAGTCGTTGATTGTCTTTTGTTTTGACAAATCGTCTTTTGTTTTGACAAATCGTTTTTTATTTTTACAGATCGTCTTTTGTTTTTTTTTTTTTTTTTGCTTGCCTTGGATGCAGGAGGAAAAAGAGTTATTGGTCTTTTATTTTTACAGATCGTCTTTTGTTTTTACAGATCGTATTTTGTTTTTTTTTCTTGTATTGGATGCAGGTGGAAAAAAAGTCGTTAGTTAGTTTTGACAGATCGTCTTTTGTTTTTTTTTTCCTTGCATTGGATGCAGGAGGAAAGAGTCGTTAGTCTTTTATTTTTACAGATCGTCTTTTGTTTTTTTTTCCTTGCATTGGATGCAGGAGGAAAGAGTCGTTAGTTTTTTGTTTTTACAGATCTTTTGTTTTTTCCTTGCATTAGATGCGGGAGGAAAGAGTCGTTAGTTTTTTGTTTTTACAGATCGTCTTTTGTTTTTTGTTCCTTGCATTGAAAGCAGGAGAAAAAAAGTCGTTAGTCTTTTGTTTTGACAGATCGTCTTTTGTTTTTTTTTCCTTGCAATGGATGCAGGAAGAAAGAGAGAGCCGTTAGTTTTTTGTTTTTTCTCGCTTCAAAAAGAAACGAGGAAAAAATAACGAAACACAAAGAAACAAATGAAAGCTTGATTTTATTTTCATTTGTTCTCAGCTTCATTGTCACTTACAAGAAGGATACAAAACAAAAGAAAACTTGATTTGATTTGAGCTTTTTCTTTGAGGATAGAGAGTCGTTGTCTTTTGTTTTTACAGATCGTCTTTTGTTTTTTTTTTTCCTTGCATTGGATGCGGGAAGAAAGAGAGAGCCGTTAGTTTTTTGTTTTTTCTCGCTTCAAAAAGAAACGAGGAAAAAATAACGAAACACAAAGAAACAAATGAAAGCTTGATTTTATTTTCATTTGTTCTCAGCTTCATTGTCACTTACAAGAAGGATACAAAACAAAAGAAAACTTGATTTGATTTGAGCTTTTTCTTTGCTTACAAGAAAAAGAAATGAAATACCAAAAAAAAAAACAAATGAAAGCCTGATTTGATATTTCTCACTGAAAATCGGGTTGACTTTTCATTTGTTTTCTTTTGTCTTTTGATTTTCTATCGCCCCTAACCGAATATGAATCGACGATCGTCTTTTGTTTCTGTCCAGTTCTGCATTTCGCCGTTTGTTTGTTTCAGTTTTCTTTTGTTTCTGCTCGTTTCCGTGAGGAATCGTCGATACTTAGGCTTACGAAAAGAAATAGAGAAAAAACAATGAAATACAAAGAAACAAATGAAAGCTTTATTTGTTTTCGAAAAGCTTTCAAGGAGGAAAGTCTTTTCAGTTGCTTCCGGCCGAATAAGAATCGACGATCGCCTTTTGTTTTCTGTACATCCATCGTCATTTGTTTCAGTCAATTGCCGATTTTTAATTTTTCTTTTGTTTTTTTTTCCAATTGCTCCTAGCCGAATAAAAATCGACGATCGTTTTTTTGTTTTGCAATTTTTAATTTAACGAAGTGCAAGGGAAACAAACGAAAATTTGATTTATCTGATTTTCAGAAACCTTTTGTTTAAAAAGAAGAAACAAATGAAAGCTTGATTTGATTTTGAAAAGCTTTCCGTCGAATTTTCAACGGAAAGCTTTGTAAGCAATCGTATATTTATACGATTGCTTACAAAAAGAAAAATAAAAAAACGGAAAAACAATTAAATGCAAAAAGAAACAAAGAAAAGTTTTACTTTTCAAAAAGCTTCGCGCCGATATTCGTCAGTTTTTCATTTGTTGTCGGCTTTCTTTTTTGCTTACGCTGACGAGAGCCTTTTCAGTTGCTTCCGGCCGAATGAGAATCGACGATCGTCTTTTGTTTTCTGTCCATCCATCGCCGTTTGTTACAGTTAATCGCCGATTTTTAACTTCTCTCTTTTTTTTTATCTTGCGATTTCCAATCGCTCGTGACCGAACAAAAATCGACGATTGTCTTTTGTTTTGCATTTCGTCGTCGTTTGTTTCAGTCCTCTTTTGTTTCTTCTTGTGTAGTTAAGTTATTTTTCGTATTGCACTGGCGTCACCATTTGTGTGTTTTTTTTTGTTTGTTAATTTTAAAAATCTTTTAAGTCAATGAAAATTAAATCTCCAACAGAAAACAGAAAAAGAAACTGCACGTAACATAAGCAAAAATTTAAACAAAAAACCAGGAACAAGAGAAGCCGACAGTTTCTGGTTTTCACAATCTTTTTTCAAAACATTTGCACGAACGTACGTACGCTCCGGTGTAAAAAAAATCTCCACTCTTTAAAAAATATCTTTTCTTTTTGTAAATAAAAATAATACAAGTTTTTGAAAGTCACATGGGATTTCAGGTCGTTCTTAATCGAAGAGAAATGCCGTTTCCTCTCCAACTTCACCCTGAAGAACGCCGAAGTGGAACTCCCGGGTGAATTCCTGCTTCCCAAGCACACCCACTACTTCGTGAGGATCGCAAGATTCATGCCCAGAGTCGACATAGTCCAGAAGCATAACACGGCAGCTCGAAGACTGTACATCCGAGGCCACAACGGGAAGATCTACCCCTACCTAGTGGTCAACGACTCCGGCTTGGCCGAAGCAAGAAGAGAAGAGCGCGTCCTCCAGTTGCTGCGCATGCTCAATCACTACCTTGGCAAACAGAAGGAGACCTCAAGGCGCTTCCTTCACTACACAGTGCCGAGGGTTGTGGCCATTTCGCAACAGATCCGACTGGTCGAGGACAACCCCGCCTCAATCTCTTTACTTGATATATTCAAGAAGGGCTGCAGCAAGCTCAGCATCGAACACGATGCCCCCATCCATCATTACTACGAAAGACTGGCGAACGTGCAGAGTCGCTGCATCAAAGCCAGCCATCAAGTGTACCGTGATATATTAAAAGGGGTTCAAACTAACATGGTACCGAGAACCATGCTTAAACAATGGGCGGTGTCCACATTTCCATCGGCCACCGATTACTGGCATTTCAGAAAAATGGTAAGCCCCAGAGGGGGAGGGCCCCGAAAAATAAAATTAACCCTCGTTGATTTACAGTTCACTCTGCAATTGGCTTTGGCTTGTTTCGCTGAGTATGTCCTGCATTTGACTCGGCTCAACCCCGACATGATGTACCTCCACCAGGACTCGGGTCTTGTCAATATAGCCTACTTTAAGTTCGATGTCGATGATGGCACGGGTGAGTTGGATACGACAAGGCCTGTCCCGTTCAGACTCACCCCGAACATAATCGAATACCTGTCGACGATTGGCATCAGTGGGCCGTTGACTGCGTCCATGATAGCCACTGCGAGATGTTTCGTGTACCCGAATTTCAAGGTGCAGTCCATTTTGAGGCCCATCTTGTGCGATGAGATGATCTTATCTCGGATCAAGAAGCCCGAAGAGGCGGAAGCCAAGGAGGAGAAGCTGAACGACAGCGAGCAAATCATCAACATGGTTAATAAAGCGATTACTTCGATTAACAACCGGCTGAACAGTCTGGCACATTTCGATGGCCTTGACAGTAAGGTGAGGAAGCAGTTACAAATCAATCTTGAAATGAAATTTGAGCACGCCAAGCTTTTTCGAAAGTTTTACGCTCGTGCTGCGATAAATCGCACGAAATGGCAACACTGCACGTGTTTTATTAATTATTTCTTCTTCATTCGGTGTTGTCAAATTTTTTTATGACACTGATATGATGTTATCAAAAATATATCTGCGATAAATTACACGAATTGGCAACACTATATTTCCCTATAATTTTTTTCTTTGTTCGGTGATACCAGTTTTTTTTTTTTTTTTTGAGAGTTTATCGCACTGATACAAATGTCGTTATCATAAAAAAAATCTGCGGTGAATTGCACCAATTGGCAACACTGCATTTGCCTTAATTTTTTTTAGTCTGTTCAGTGTTGCCATTTTTCCTTTACTCAGCGTTGCTAATTTTTTTTTTTTTTTAATTTATAGCACTAATTCAAATGTCGTTGTTAGAAAGAACATCTGGGTTACGTTTCACGAACTGGCAACAATGCATTTGTTTTCATTTTTTTTCTTTATACGGAGTTGAAAAGATTTTTTTATTTATGGCACTGATGCGGATGTTTTATTTGCGATAAATTGTAAGAACTGGCAACGCAGCATTTGTCTTCATTTTTTTTCTTTACTCAGTGTTGACATTTTTCTTTATTCGGAGTTGGCAGTTTCCTTTTTTTTTTGAGAGTTTGTGGCGCTGGTACAAATCTGCGATAAATTGCACGAACTGGCAACATTGCATTTATCTTTTTTTTTTTCTTTAGTCGGTGTAGCCAAATTTATGTTATAAAAAATTATCTGCGATAAATTGCACGAACTGGCAACACTGCATTTGTCTTACTTTTTTTTCTTTATTCGGTGTTGCTAATTTTCTTTTTTTTTGAGAATTTGTGGCAATGGCACAAATGTTATCATAAAAAATGTCTGCGATAAATTGCACAAACTGGCAACACTGCATTTGCTTTGATTTTTTTTTTGTTTTTTTTCTTTATTCAGTGTTGCCAATTATTTTTTTGAGAAATTATACAGTGATACAAATGTCTTTATTATAAAGAATCTGTCTGGGATATGTTGTACGAACTGACAACACTGCATGTCTTATTTTTTTCTTTATTTGTGTCAACGTCATGAACAAAAAAAAATTGAACACCAAATAAAGAAAACAAATGCAGTGTTGCCAGTTCGTGCAACGTATGCCAGACGCATTCTTTGTAATAATAGCGACACTTGTATCAGTGCCAAAAACTCAAAAAAAACTACCGAATAAAGAAAAAAATGGAAACTATGGATAAAGAAAAAAAAAATTAAAACAAATGCTGTGTTGTCAGTTCGTGCAGTGTATCCCAGACATGTTCTTTTTAATAACGACATTTGAATCAGTGACGTAAATTCTCAAAAAAATAATTGGCAACACTGGATAAAGAATGAAAAAATAGCGTCATCGAACAAAGAAAGCAATATATGGACAATGCAGTGTTGCCAGTTTGTTTCAACACCGAATAAAGAAAAGTTAGTGTAACGTATCTCAGACATTCCTTTGTAATAACATTTGTACCAGTGCCGAATGAAGAAAAAAAATGGCAACACTGGATAAGGAAAAGATATACACAAGTGCAGTATTGCCAGTTCGTGTAACGTATCCCAGAAAGTGAATGAAAAAAAAAGTGGCATCGTCAAAGAAGAAAATAAGGAAAACGCAGTGTTTGTGCATTTTCCTTGTGTTCTTTTCTTTGACGATACAATTTTTTTTCATTCAGTGTCTGGGAAATGTTACACGAACTGGTAACACTGCATTTGTTTATATTTTTTTTCTTTATCCAGTGTTACCAATTATTTTTTTGTGTTTGTGGCACGTACGATAAATTGCACGAACTGGCAACACAGCGTTTGCCTTATTAATTTTTTCTTTGTACGGTGTTGCCATTTTTTTGTAAGTTTGTGGCCCGGTATTAAAGTCGCACTAATGTGTTGGTTTTTTTTTTTGTTTACAGGTGAGCACGCTGGTGGCGGCAGCCAGCAGCCACGATAACCTCTGCAGAATGGACCCCGCCTGGCATCCGTGGCTCTGAGGCGGTCTCCCGCATTTTAGTTTTTACTTTATTTTTAAAAATGTTTTCTTTTAAGTTGGTAAGACTACATGAAAAGTCAGTATTAACGCCGCGATTAATTTTTAAACTTGTACTTACGACTTGTGTATAAAAGTGACCGTTTGGAATTGTAGATATATGCCGTTGTATTTAGCGTAAATAAATACAGAGTGTTTTTTTTGCACGCTTTTGTTTTATTGTGGACGTTGACAGGGGGACGAGAGGAGGGAGGGAGAGCCATCAGGGTGCAGCAAGCAAGACTTGCGAGGAAAAAATAAGTCCTCGTTTTTGATGTGCAAAGGAAAATAATTAGTTCCGATTATTGCCGATAGATGGCGCTCAATAACTCTCATAGACAATTGCACCGTGGACGGCTATATAAGCAGGACAAGCACATGGGAGGTTGGGTGGGGGAGGCGGAGGGGCAAAAAAAAATCGTTCACTCTTGCATTTCAAAAAATTTTCTAAGCCTTGACATTCTTTAATATAGTTAGGGGGAGGGAAGTTCCCCTGGTTGAAAGAAATCCCTTTGGAGAAAAATAAAAATCTTTGGTTTCATTTATGAATGATCTTAAATTCAATTCAAACACGCAAGAGCAGCGTTACAGGTTTCTGTAATTCGAGCTTCGGCTACTGAAATACAGATGGCGCTGTATCTGAGATGCGAACCGATCGCGTCGTTCGTCAAACCTGACTTTTCTTAATTTGAAAAAACAATCTCACTTTTGCGCACGCAAGAGCGACGTTACAGGTCCCTGTAAATCGAACTTCGGCTATTGAGATATAGAAGGCGTTGTACCCAACACGATGAAAATTCCGGAATCGTTCTTAAGCCAACTATGTATAACGTGTTTCAACTTTAATGAATCTTTAGTAAAAATAAATTACAACACGACCCAAATTCACTGCGCCATTTTATTAAAAGTATGTTTAATTACACTCTGTATTTTAGATCTAATGTAAACGTGTAAACATTTCTGGAGTAGGACGGCGCCTAGGAGTCACTACCAACCATATTTCGATCTTCTGATGCCTTCTTTCTTAAAATGTTTCTCTCTCTCTCTCTCTCTTTCGGTTAAACGTATCCTCGTAGTATTTTGGCACATCAAGCAGAGCACGCTCCATCCATCCAAAAGAAAGGAAATGTTCGTCTTAACCTCCAAAAGCTGCACAGAAAGCAAATAATTATAACACAGAATTAAATGTAATTATAAATCATCGCCAAGTTAAGTAAAACAAAATTAAAGTTGCCCGAAACATGCTGGCCATTGGCACAAGTGGCGCTGCAGTCGCTGATACTATGGCCGCTCAAAGGAGGGAGGTTATAATAGGTCAATGACAATTAATAACTTTTCTAAAGAAGCAAAACAATCGACAAACGCCTGTAAAGAAAAAATCCAGCCAACTTCATGCAAGTTGCTAACTTCACGCCGTCATCGATTGATTACCGACCTCTGCAGTTTCCTGTAACTACTAACGTAGCGTCAATTTCCAAGAACGCGGTATAAACAAAATTTATAATCATGACTTACCGACTCCCGTCGCTCTATATTAAACCGCTCTTGCATTTCCGTCGTGGACTGCTGAAAGTAGACGAGGTTTTTCCCCGAAATTCCAACTTCACTCCACCTCCACGTGTTCAGATGACCATACAACTCCAAACGTGCAATGAAACGGACTTGCACTCACGATTTCTTTCATAGTATGCTGGAATCCTAAAAGCAATTCAGAAGACTTTGTTGAAATAAATGAAAACTCGACTAACATCTGTCAAAAAAAAAAAAACACAGAAAGTCGATGTCATCGGTTACCGACCTTAACAGTTCCCTGTAATTAACAGGATCGTCGCAGCAAACTCGTTGTCGATCTTAAAATTGATTATTTCCAAGGCCACGATAGACAAACCCGCGTCTCTTCTGCAATCGTCACTCGAAACGGTGATCGTTATCAGCCCCTACAGTTTCCTGCAATCAGTGTTACCAACTCTTCAATGAACTCTATAATCAGACATTAGTTGAAAACCCCCTAAATATTAAAAAAAAATTGTAAATAAATTTTTATTGTGGTCACCTGGTTACCTCATAAGCTGTCAAATACCCAGGCAAGGAAAGGCAAGACAAGGTAACCGACTGCGCAAGTTACACTCGAGAAATCGTGATCTTTACCGACCTCTACAGTTTCCTGTAATTCGATCTTTACAGTTTCCTGTAATTCGATTTGTACAGTTTCCTGTAATTCAATCTCTACAGTTTCCTGTAATCGACCTCTACAGTGTCCTATACTGACCGAATCGTCCCAAAAAAAAAAATTCTGAAACTCACAGGCATTGTTAACATAAATACATAAACCCGTCGAACTTTTGAAAATGAACATGCGACGGCCACTTCAGCCGCCGCCGCCTCTTCTGTAAGCAGCAATCGAAATCGTGACCGCCTCCCCTTCTCGTCTCGCAACAACGGTTTTGCCAAATGCCAATACCCGAGTCGCTAGCTTGTGAGAGTTCAAATAACATCACAAGTTAGGGTCTCAGGGAATAGGCAACTTGAGCCCCCCGGCGGTCGGCAGCGGAGACGGAACAACAAAAGAAGCACGCCGCGCAAATTCAAATCGCGGCGGGAGCGCTTGAATCGACCGCGCGAGATTCAAGCACTCCCCCCCACCGGAGCACTCCGGTGCATACAATTTCATACAGCGCGTTGAAATTGTATCCACCCTTCACTCCCTAATTACACCACACACTCAAAAAAAAAAAAATAGAGTTACATAACAAAAAAAAAACGAAAACAAATGGCGACAGACGAGCGATGATTGTGGCGGAAGTCTAGGAAAGTTAGCAGGCTGTACAGTACTCCCAAAACGGTGTAATACTTACTATACAACCTACTACCTCAGCCAAACTTCGCCTGCGTTTGTTTTTCGGAGGCCCCCTCCTTCGCCTCCTCGACTGTCCTAGATGGCCCTAAAAACCGCTGCTCTATGTACATAAATCCATCCTCGAAACGTCTGAGTTTATTTTATTTAAACATCTACGGGGATCACCCCAAAAAAAAAACAACAAAAACTCAGTATTGATGAGAGCGAGCTATTACGGGGATCGTCCAAAAAGAAAAGTAAACTCAGACGATGAGAGAGCTGTTATTACGGGGATCGTCCGAAAAGAAAGGTGGCGCGGCGATGCACAGTTTTCAATAATAGGACCCGATACATGCGAACTTGTGATACAAATCTACACAAGTTCGGATCTACGGGTTGCCATTAATGAACATCGTCCCGTTCCTGTCCCGACGCAGCTGTGAACCAATCGCAGCGCACACACGCGAAACAAGTGACGTGAGGCTTATTACTATCTGAATTCTGCATGGAGTAGGCCGTGACAAATCATTCGATCGCTTGGTTCGTCTCCACATAACCTCAAAAATAAATGCTTAACCTGTAGTGTTTCAATTTACGTAAAACCTGTCACTTTGAAAACTCAATTGACGTTGACGTAATTGAAGCACTTTCTTCTGCACTGAAAATTAACACAAAATTTTTCTAATTAAAATCGGTCGTCAAATCAAGTTTGTTTTTGTTTGACAGCTGTCAAAATAAAACTGAGAGTCGCATAGGTAAGTATAAATCAATCTTACGCTGTGGTTTTCCAGTCTACTTAAAACTCAGCGCTTCGATATCATTTTGACAGTCCCCAAAGCTCGATATGATTTTGACAGCTGTCAATCAATTCAAAAACGAAACGTCGTCATCAATCTGACGGCTTATAATATTAAATTAAAGGTCTACCTTTCGCTACCATTTGATAGCTGGCCAAAAACTATTTCAAAATTAACGATTCGCTATCGTTTGACAGCTGTCAAAGTCGAGTCGCTTCGCTGTCGGTCGGACACAATATAAAATCAAATTCAAAGACAACTTTCCACATTGTTTCGTAGATGTCAAAGTCTATTTAAAAATTGATGCTTTGAAAGCTGTCAAATCGACGATTCACTAGCGTTTGAAAACTATCAAAATCAAATCAAAAAGTAAACGTTTCGCTATTGATTTGACACCTATCGAAGTAAATTTAAATATCAAAGCTTCGTGATCGATCGGACAGATAGTAAAACCCAATTAAGTCAACGTTTCGCTACCCTTTGACAGCTGTCAAAACCAATTGAAATTAAAAAGTCAACGTTTCATTATTGGACGGACAAACTGTAAAATCCAATTAACTGTCGACGTCTCTCTGTCGTTCGACAGCTGTCAAAATAAATTTAAAGATCAAAATTTGGTTACTTTTTGATAGCTGTCAAACTCAATTTAGAAGTCAATATTTTGATATCGGGCGGACGGGATGCGAAGTCAATGTTTCGCTCTCGTTTGACAACTGTCGACTAATACGTAGTTTGATAGCTGTCAAAGTCAACTTAAAAATCAACGTATCATTATAGTTTAGCAGCTGTCAAAGTCAATTTGAAAATCAACGTTTCGCCAACGGTCGGACAATTAACGAAATAAAATCAAAAGTCGCAATCGTTTGACAGCTGTCAAGATGAATACAAAGTCAACGTTTCGCTTTCGTTTGACAGCTGTCAAAATCAATTCAGAAGTCAATGATTCGCTATCGGTCGGCCGGGATGTAAAACCCAATTAAGTCAACGTTTCGAAATCAATTTGACGGCTGTCAAAGTTAATTTAAAAATCAACGCTCCGCTCTAGGTCGAACGGAATTTAAAGTCCAGTAAGTATATATACACGTTTTACTGTTAAAATTAAGAAAATCAACAACGTTTAACAGCTGTCAAACAATAATGAAAAATCTGTCCGACCGATAGCGAAATGTTGATTTTTATTTTGACTTTGACAACTATCCAACGATAGACTCTTAAATTGATTTTGACAGATGTCATATAATTTTTAAATTGATTTTAACAGCTGTCATATAATTTTTAAATTGATTTTGACAGTTGTCAAACGGTGGTGAAACGCCATATTTTAAATTGATTTTGACAGCTGTCAACGATAGCGAAACGTCTACATTTAATCAACAGTTATGATCGCGACCCAATTTTGATTTACAATTTACGTCGACATTTGAATTTATTTTGACAGTTGTCAAATGGTGGCGAAACGTTATATTTTAAATTGATTTTGACAGCTGTCAAACGATAGCGAAACGTCTACTTTTAATTAACAGTTATGGTCGCGACCGAATTTTGATTTATAATTTACGTTGACATCTGAATTTATTTTGACAGTTGTCAAATGGCGGCGAAACGTTATATTTTAAATTGATTTTCTCAGCTGTCAAACGATAGCGAAACGTCTCCATTTAATCAGCAGTTATAATCGCGACCGAATTTTGATTTACAATTTACGTTGACATTTAAATTTATTTTGACAGTTGTCAAATGATAGTGAAACGTTGAATTGTAAATTGATTTTGACAGCTGTCTACTTTTAATCTACAGTTAAGATTTTTTTTTATTTTTGATCTAAACCTGTGAGAAATTGCTTTTAAATTGATTTTGACAGCTGTCAGACGACAGCGACACCTGTCCGAACGAACGCAATTATTATGATAATGTTCACAGCCTACTCTAACACAGTATGTAAAAAAATCGCGAATACGCACCGACTTCTTACTCTCTAGAGATCGTGATGGGGGCGAGGTGGTAGCGAGTGGTGGGAAGGGGGGGGGGGGTCGAAACGTCATGCACCTGACTCATAAATCCACTCCTGTCTTCACGGAGGGCCTCACGCAGCTGTGAACAAAAGAATTATTTACAATACGGGACAGTGTTGCCAACAAAAAAAAAGATCCCCA
Source organism: Serrognathus titanus (assembly GCA_039766575.1). Taxonomy (NCBI): domain Eukaryota; kingdom Metazoa; phylum Arthropoda; class Insecta; order Coleoptera; family Lucanidae; genus Serrognathus; species Serrognathus titanus. The sequence continues at coordinate 33,078,345 of CM077911.1, read as the reverse complement.
ACATCATCTGTCAAATTATCTGTCACTGCTTAGTAATTTAAATAAACAAATGGTAACGTCGGATTTTGATTTTGACAGCTCGATGACAGAAAGTGATTTTATGGATGTTTGACAAAACGACCAAACTTGAAATTTAATGCAAATTAGACCACCCTGCCTTAACTGTCAAATTGTCTGTCATTTAATCCAAATTAAACAAACGCCCAGCGTTGACAGTTGACGACTTAATTTTGACAGCTACGGCTATTAGACCACGTCGGTTAAACGTATGGATGCTTCCACGGTCTTGACACTAAAATAAAAAAAAATGGACCGAATTCGACAAAGCAAGCAATTGTTATTCACTTAAGTTTCAGAGACCCTGTACATGATCACCTAAATTCGACCAACTTACGTAATCGTCATTCATTTAATGATCAGAAACCCTGTATCTACCGATCGCGTAAAATTTTCCGTCATTTAAATAAACAATTGACATTACTACAACTGTCAAATTATCTGTCATTTAAGTAAACAAATGACAACCCTGACGATTGACATTGTGATTTCGATAAATTCAACCAATTGTTATTCACTTAGGTTTCGGAGACCCTGTATATGAAAATAGACTGATCGCCTAAATTCGACCAAGTCAAGTAATCGTCATTCATTTAATGATCAGAAATCCTGTATCTACCGATCGCGTAAAATTATCCATCATTTAAATTAAACAATTGACATTTTGATTTCGATAACTACGATGTAAGTTATCGTGAAGGATTGTCAAAACGGCCTTGAAATTTAACGACGCGCTTTACGTTTGACGTCACAAATTTTGAATCAACTGTCAAAACAAATTATGACGCCAACTTGATTTTCACAGTGATGTCAGAAATTAAACTATCTTACTACAACTGTCAAACTATCTGTCATTTAAATAAACAAATGACAACCCTGGCATTGTGATTTCGATAAATTCAAGCAATTGTTATTCGCTTAGGTTTCGGAACCCTGTACATGAAATTCGACAAAGTCATTCTTTTATAATGGTCAGAGACCCTGTATCTACCGATCGCCTAAAATCAAAATCAATCAAGTAATGAATGATAAAATCACTTGGTTTTCGGACACCCTGTATATAGTAAAGTAGATTAATTTAATTAGTGAATCGCGTGGCTTTAAAAATAACCTGAGAACGAGTCGGTTTCGACAGACAATTGCTTTGCGCGGTTGAAACTTTTGGCATGCGGCCGCAATAGGGCCTTGTTCACACCGACGCGCAAATATGAATTTAGAAAGAGAAATGTGTCCGTTGGTTATACCGTCCCCATTATTATTCACTTGGTTTTCGGACATCCTGTACATACAAAAATTAAAAACAATATGACGTACACATGAAATAAGGCCTTGTTCACACCGCCGCGTTAATATGTACGGCAACTACGAACGCTTTTTCTTTTGTTTATTTAAAAAGCGATTTATTTTATTCCCCCCCCCCCGCCCCAGGATTCGAACAACGATCTTTTGCGTAACGTAAATTCATAACGTCGTTGACTTGTCGTGTGTATTGAATTTGCGTCGTTCTTTTTCTTTTGTTTTTTCTAGTATCCGACAGGTTATTCGGTCGATTCAAAAAAAAAAAAAGAGAGAGAGACTCGCGGTGTACGTCGGAAAGTGGCACGCTCGTAGATTTGGGTAAATAAAGGTTACATAATGGCGGGCGCAAAAAAATTCGCACAGTGAAAGTCGGGTCGGTCGTTGAATAGCCCACCAGACGAATGGCGGCGCGTTGCAAAATAAAAAAAAAAAAGGCAACGTCCGCGTATATTTTGGACGTTGACCCGCTCTGTTGGAAACGATCCCGAACGCTACCCGACGAACGACCGACCGACCAACCGACCGACCGGTTTATCGTCGTCGTCGTCCTTTTTGTTTACATCTGGTGCGAGGTTGCCATTGCGCTTTTAATTGTCAAAATCAGCTGATCGCATGCTCACCCTACTTCAGGCAGACGCGACCACCACCACCACCATCGCCGCCGCCGCCGCCGTCCTCGCCCGAGTTAATTGATAATGGGTGGGCGTTCATTTGTTTTTTTTTTCTCTTTTCTTTTTTTTTTTTGAGAGCGACAGAGACAGACGCGTTATGTATTTGTTTACTTGCGAGTGACGTATACGCCCCGACAACACCGTCTACACAATAAAAGAAATTTCAATCGTCGAGTCTTTTTCACTTGTAAATCCGTATGTATCGATCTACAGGGGTTGCACAAAAAACTGGCGGATCGCGTCTGACTTTACTTTTTTCTTTGTCGCCAAATTATTTTTATTTTCGCTGCGCATTGAAATAGTGTGTCTAACGGATTTACTGCTGTCATTTTATACAGGGTGTTTCGGGTTTAAATCATGAAGTGAAAAAGAAAAGTGATTTCGGCATGCTTTCACGATTTCACGTCACAAACTAAATGTGACATTTAAGTCAATTAATTAAACAACTGACAGCGTTGATACTTGACGTTTTGATTTTGACAGCTGCTGACTTTGACAGAATTCCAATCACCAAGTGATACAAATAGAATTTCGACGTTATGCTTTCGATTTGACGTAACGAATTAAACCATTTTGCATCAACTGTCAAACCGGCTGTCATTTAAATCACGTACTTAAACAAAAGAACGATGCTAACAAACATTTTGATTTTGAGAGTTATGCCAGAAATGAAGCCATCGTACTTCAACTGTCAAATTATCCGTTAAACAAATGACAACGGTGACAAGTGACATTCTGACGGACTAACGGAGAACGGTTACGTATTTTATACAGGGTGTTTCGGGGTTAAATCATGAAGTTAAAAAGAAAATTGATTTCGGCGTGCTTTCACGATTTCACGTCACAAACTAAACCGGCCGCAGCAACTGTCAAATGTGACGTTTAAGTCAATTAATTAAACAAAAGATAGCTTGACACTTGACGTTCTGATTTTGACAGCTGCTGACTTTGACAGAATTCCAATCACCAAGTGATACAAATAGAATTTCGACGTTATGTTTTCGACTTGACGTCACGAATTCAACCATTTTGCATCAACTGTCAAACCGGCTGTCATTTAAGTCACGTACTTGAACAAAACAACGATGCTAACAAACATTTTGATTTTGACGGTTATGCCAGAAATGAAGGCATCGTACTTCAACTGTCAAATTATCCGTCAAACAAATTACAACGGTGACAAGTGATATTCTGACGGACTAACGGAGAACGGTTACGTATTTTATACAGGGTGTTTCGAGGTTAAATCATCAAGTTAAAAAGAAAAGTGATTTAGGCGCGCTTTCACAATTTCACGTCACAAACTAAACCAGCCGCAGCAACTGTCAAATGTGACGTTTAGTCAATTAATTAAAGAAATGACAGCGTTGACATTTGACGTTTTTATTTTGACAGCTGCTGAGTTTGACAGTGATACAAATAGAATTTCGACGTTATGCTTTCGATTTGACGTCACCACAAATTAAACCGTTTTGCATCAACTGTCAAACCGACTGTCATTTAAGTCATGTACTTAAACAAATGACGATACTAACAAACATTTTGATTTTGATAGTTATGCCAGAAATGAAGCCATCTTACTTCAACCGTCAAGTTATCCGTCATTTAAATAAACAAATGACAACGCTGTCAATTGACACTTTAATTTTGATAGGCTGCGTAAGTCAAGATTTGACGAAACCAGCTGTCATTTAAGTCAGGTATGATGACGCTAACAACAAATATGTATTTTGACAGTGATATCAGAAATTAGGCCATCTTACTGCAACTGCCAAACTATCTGTCATTTAAATAAACAAGTGAACGCTGATAATTGACATTTGACAATAGCTATTGAGTGATCGTGAAGGTTCGATGAAACGGCCAACTTTTTCGGCCTTGAAATTTAACGACGTCACAAATTATTCCATTATTTTTTGCAAAATATACAAGGTCTCATCATAAAGTTAAGGCCTTACTAGTTTCATTTATTTTACATAATGTACAGGGTTTCCCTATAAAGTAACTCGGTTTGTGTTTTGGTTGAGCGCATCGATCCGCCCACGGCCTTAACTGTCGTATTTTTTTTTTACAAAATATACAGGGCAATGATAGTCTCTTTTTTTGGCAAAATGTACAGGGTTTTCTCATAATGTTGCGCGATTTTTGTTTGATTAAATGCATCGATGCGTTTACGGCCTTATTCCTAAAAATCATTTCACGAAATATACGGGGTTTCGTTATAAAGTTACGCACTTCGAGCTTTAATTGAACGCATCCATACGTCAAAGGCCTTAACAGTCAATTTTTTTTTAAATATACAGGGTTTCCTAATAAAGTTACGTGGTTCAATTTTTGTAGAACTCATCGATACGTCCACGGCCTCAACTGTCAATTTTTCACAAAATATACAGGGCCTTAATGGTCTCTTTCTTTTGGCAAAATGTACAGGGTTTTCTCATAATGTTGCGCGATTTCTGTCTGATAAAGTACATCAATGCGTTTACGGCCTTAATACTTCAAATAATTTTACAAAATATACAGGATTTCGTTATAAAATTACGCGGTTTAAGTTTTGGTTGAAAGCATCGATACGTACACGGCCTTAACTTTCAATTTTTTTTTTTTAATATACAGAGTTTCCTAATAAAGTTACGCGACTTAAATTTGGTTAAACGCATAAATGCGTCTACGGCCTTTCTACTTTAATTCATTTTACTAAATATACAGGGTTTCCTTATTAAGGAAGAAGTTTAAGCTTTTATTGAACACATCGATATGTCCGCGGCCCTATTACTTAAAATCATTTCACAAAATACACAGTGTTTCGTTATAAAGTTACGGGTTTAAGCTTTGGTTGAAAGCAACGGCGCGTCCACGGCCTTAATAGTCAATTTTTTTTGCAAAATCTACAGGGTTTGTCCATAAAGTAATGCAATTTAAATTTGGTTAAAAAGGCGTACGCGGCCTTACTACTTTAATTCATTTTACAAAATATACAGGGTTTCCTTATTAAGGAAGAGGCCTAAGCATGATATGCGATGCGTCTACGGCCTTAATAGTCTATTTTTGCTAAATATACAGGGATACGCGATAAAAATTTGGTTAAACGCATCAATGCAGCAATCTTTTTTTTGTATATATATATGTATATATACAGGGTTTTCTCATATATGTAGTCAAAAGTTGACGACTGTTCGAAAAATGTGAAGCGTAGTTGGCTTTGACATTTTTTTTTCTTCTCACAAATTCCCCAAGCCCCCAGAGTTTGTCGGGGAGACGGGGGGGGGGGGCGTGTTTCAAACAACGCCTAAAAATTTTAAAACTGAAATTACCTGTCAATTTTAACTGGTGATTCGTTCTACATACTAGTCTCAATATTAAAAAAAAAAATTGACGGACGCATGCGAAGCTACGACATACGTCAACTTGACTGCAAATGTGACAAAGACACGTACATGAAACAAAAAGCAACGTTTCGTATTTTTTTTTTTTAGATTAAATGCATCGATGCGTCCACGGCCTTGTTGATCTAATTTTGCTCTTGCAAAAATATACGGAGTTTCCTCGTAAAGTAAGGAGCGGTTTAAGCGTCGGAATTTTTCGATTTGACGTTACGCCACTGTTCAGAGAGCGCGAGCTATTCTGATCGCTTACTTTCTAAAATTAGAAACGACGCGCGAAGAATCCGCGCTCATTATTTCGTCGCGGGGGCCGATGAGCGGGGGGGGGACAATAAAAAAAAAAACAAAACGTCACCTGCCGTTATCCCGGTATTTGTTCGGCACCAAAGCTAAGTGCTCGCACAAACAAAATGTTAACGAAAAATCATAATGTTCTTCTTTAGGGGGGGGAGGGGTGTTCGTCTCCGAGCGCGCGTACGCGACGCAATTTTACGATGACGGCGGCGTTCTTCACTTGTTTTGTTCATCGGGGAAAACGTTGTTCGGACGCGAGACTGCGTCGCGCATCGCGCAAGAAAAAGAGAGAGAGAGAGGCGCACTCTTTTTCCCGCACATTCAATAGTTTAGTCTAGTCTGTCATAGACCTACGCAACAAAAGTCGTAGTGTGCTATGGCATGGCTCACTTGTTGAACCGAGGCCGTTTACACGAGCGCGCGCCTACGTTCATTTTACGCCTCCGACTCGTCGATTACCGTTTAATTAATTAAAACATTCCCAAGTCGACTTCGAAGTTGACCATTTTGAAATTTGTAAGACGCAAGCGAAACCCACAGTTTCAAATATACAGGGTGTTTCTACAACAGGCAATCACAATCCAAACTATAATGGCCTAATTAGTCTGGGATATTCCTAAACGTCTTGCAGAAACAGAATAATTTCACGTACAGCTTGAAAGCATTGGAGAGAGGGGGAAGGTGAAGATTCCCCCTTCCCCGCCCCCAAAGAATTACGAATTTATCCGCTTTCAATTGTCCGGGTGACGCTTGAAGCTCTCGAACCTAAATACAGAATAAATTCAATGAACGCGTTTGTATGACGTCATCAAAATCCGGGGTTTGGGGGGGAATTCCCCTCGAAGCGTCCCGAACTTATCCGCCTTCAATTGTTTCAGAGCTTGAAACCCGCGAGCCTGAGTGAAATTAACAACGGGAGATGCTTTCAATTGTTTGGGTGGGTAGTCACGCGTTAGGCGGGGGAATATCCCCCACCAAATGCCCCAGTTTTTCTTTTCACTTCTTTCAACTGTTAAAATGATGCAACTGTCATCGCGACAACTAAAAAAAAACAAACATTACGACAACGTACGAAATGGACGCGTTTGTATGACGTCATCAAAATCCGAGGGGATTTTTGAGTGTGGGGGAATTCCCCTCGAAGCGCTCCGAACTTATCCGCTTCCAATTGTTCCTGCGTTTGAAACCCGCCCGAGCCTGAGTGAAATTAACAGCGGAGACGCTTTCAGTTGCTTGGGTGGGTAGTCACGCGTTAGGCGGGGAAATATCCCCCAAATGCCCCCATTTTTCTTTTCACTTTCAACTGTTAAAACGTCGTAACTGTCACCGTGACAACTAAAGAAAAAACAAACGTTACGAGCAACGTACGAAATAAATTCAATTAACGCGTTTGTATGACGTCATCAAAATCCAAGGGTTTTCTTGAGCGTGGGGGAATTCCCTTCGAAGCGCTTATTGTTCCTGCGCTTGAAATCCGCGAACCTGAGCGAAATTAACAACGGGAGACGTTTTCTATTGTTTGAGTGGGTAGTGATGCGTTAGGCGGGGAAATATCCCCCAAATTTCCCCATTTTTTTCCGCTTCTTTCAACTGTTAAACTAACGTAACTGTCACCGTGACAAGTGTCCCATCTGTCTTTTCACTTCCTTAACTATTAAAATGAACTAAACTTGAGGGATTGCCCTTGAAGCGATCCGAGATTATTTCCAATTGTTATTGTAGTTACGTGTTAGGCAGGAGAATTCCCCCTTTTTATTTTCAACTCTCAAAACGGGAATTCCCCGAAATGCTCCGTTTTTCTTTTCAACTCTCAAAGCGAGTGATTACCTAGTAGACTGGGGGAATTCTCCGTTTTCAACTATTAATACATGTTAGAATGGGAATTCCCCTAAGCGGCACTCCACCCATTGTTTTCCTTTTTTCGTTATCTCTGCGCTTGATTGCGTTTTAGGTGGGGAAATTTCCCCAAGTTTCTCTGCAACTGTCACAATGAGTGGCTACGTTTGGGATGGGGAATTCCCCGACGTGTCCCATTTTTATTTACAACTGTTACAATTAGTGGTTGCATATGTGACTGAGAGTTGCCCTAAGTGCCGCCCCCCCCTTATTAACATTATTTGATAGGGCAAGTACTTATGTTTCGGCTGGGGGAATTCCCCCAAGTTTCTTTGCAACTGTCAAAATTAGTAGCTACGTGTTGTACTGGGGACTTCCCCGACGTGTCCCATTTTTACTTATGACTATTAAAATAAATTATTGTGCACAAAAAGGAGGGGATTCCCCCAATTTTTTTTTCTTTTTCATTATCTCTGTGCTTGAAGTCCTTCGTCTGGGCGCAATTAACAACGGGTGACACTTTTTATTGCAAGGGTAAGTACTCACGCCTTTGGTGGGGGAATTCCCTCAAGTTTCTTTGGACTTGGAAAATGAGTAGCTACGTCTTGGGCTGGAGAAGTCCCTGACGTGTCCCACTTTTAGTTTCAACCGTTAAAATGAGTGGTTACGCTTGAGTGTGAGAGTTCCCCTAAGTGCTCCCCCCCCCCAATTTTTCCTTTTTCAATATCTCTGCGCTTGAAACTCTTCGACTAGGCGAAATTAACAACGCGAGGCATTTTTAATAATAGGGTAGGCAGTCACATTTTAGGTGGGGGAATTCCCCCAAGTTTCTTTGCAACTGTCAAAATGAGAAGGTACGTGTTTGGCTGGGGAATTCCCACTTCTACTTTCAACTGTTAAAATTAGTGGTTGCGCATGACAGCGCAATTGATTAACATTAATTGATAGGGCAAGTACTTATGTTTCAGGTGGGGGAATTCCCCCAAGTTTCTTCGCAACTGTCAAAATGAGTACCTACGTGTTGTACTGGGGAATTCCCCAACGTGTCCCATTTTTTCTTACAACTATTAAAATAAATTAATGCGTGCGAGAATGGAGGAATTTCCCCCATGTGTACTTCCCCCCGTTTTTTTTCCTTTTTTATTATCTCTGCGCTTGAAGCCCTTCGTCTAGGCGAAATTAACAAGGGTGACACTTTTTACCGCAAGGGTAAATAGTCATGCCTTTGGTGGGGGAATTTCCCCCAAGTTTCTTTGCAACTTTCAAAATGAGTAGGTACGTGTTTGGCTGGGGAATTCCCACTTTTACTTTCAACTGTTAAAAGTGAGAGTGAGAGATTCCCCTAAGCACCCGCCCCCCCCAGTTAACATTAATTGATAGGGTAAGTACTTGAGTTTTAGGTGGGGGAATTCCCCCAAATTTTCTCTAGTGAAAATGAGTAGCTACGTGTTGGGCTGGGGATTTCCCTGACATGTCCCACCTTCACTTTCTACCGTTAAAATGAGCGGCCGCGCGTAAGAATGGGGGATTCCCCTAAGCACCCCTTCCCCCATTTTTTTCCTATTATTTCTGCGCTCCAAATTCATCTTGTAAGTTAAGTGAAATTAATAACGGGAGGTACTTTTGATTGCGGGGGAGTCAGTAGTGACGTTTTGGGCGGGGGAATTCCCCTAAGTCTCTTTCGAACTGTCCAAATGGCAGGGGATTTCCCTACGTTCTCCAGTACTTCGACCGTCACTTACATGTGTTAAAAAAAAAAACTTTGCCGTGGAGGGAAAAATTGTCACTTTGACAAGCTGAGCAATCAATCGATAGCGAAAGTTATGAAACAAATGAACCCCGAACGAACTGCCACGAAATTTTAAATGGGATTGCTGTCTCATTCTAGAAGTCTCGCGGGTGTTCTCGTCGGTACTAGAACCTTCGGGATCCGACTACAAAAACAGCTGAGCGCTGAAGTTTGTTTAGCGTGAAGTACGTAGCTCATTTGTTTGTTTGTTTGTTTTAATGCACCTGACGAGCATGTCAATCATTAAATTCGTTCCGGATCGCAAAGTTCCGAAGGTAAATAACAAAACCGAAACGCCACGAAAAAAGAAACAGATAAAAATAAAACCGACTCAAGTATTTCTAAAAGAAATCGTGAATGTCAGAGGGCGACATCTTTGAACGGCCTTTGAGGCTTTATCACGATAAGCTCACGGTCAGGTAATCCCGAAATAACGAGGCGCAGGGCAATTACCTGCGGTAACAATAACAAAAGCCGGTCGATTTATAAATAATTTGTTTTCGTCGTTCTTTTTTTTTTGTTTTGTTTTCAAGGAGGAGGTAGTCCCACGCATAGTTCGTAGGGGTCGCGTTTCGATTTGACGTTGCATTATGTCACGTGATGGTGCGGCAGGGGCGGTGAGGGAGGGGGGGAAGTTTGAACTAGGTTAGTTCGCGCGATCATATGTTTTTTATCTGTCATTATCACTCTCTATTATTACGCCGCCGTATTTTAGAAATGTGAGCGACGACGGGCGCGAGCTGATTTCTCGCTCGCGGAGATAATTCCTCGCTCTCTATAAATAGCCGGGGTTCGAGGTTGCGGCCTAACCTCGTCATCGTTTTATCTGAGCCACAGCCAGCGCGCTCGTAATTCCGAAGGTATGCGCGAGATCCGGACGTTTCCAGTCGAGCCCGATGATCGTGAAACAATTGACAGAATTAATCACGACGTATTTTTTTTTAATCCGGTTCGAAGGACCAACTCGAATTTCAATAACCTCCGAGTGACAAGTGAGAATTTAACGTTAGAAACTTCGCCTACTTCCTAAAAAAAAGACGCTGAGGTGAAAGGGTGAAAAACATATTTTTGGTCCTTCGAATCGCTCCAACATTATCTTTTGCGAGTCAGAAAATTAGAAGGACAGTAAATAAACGCATTGATTAATTTACAAATACGAAATCCTGTACATTCTACTAAATTTCTTTTAATCCGGTTCGAAGGACCAAATTGGATATCAAAGAGCGACAGTAACATTTGAATAAGAAATGTGACTTTAACGTTTGGACGTTCGAGACGAAAGAGCACCTCACAGTAAAGGTGAAAAACATATTTTTGGTCCCTCGAATCGATCCAACATTATCATTTGCGAGTCAAAAAATTAGAAGGAGAGTAAATAAATGGATTGATTAATTTACAAATACAAAATCCTGTACATTCTACTAAATTTCTTTAATCCGGTTCGAAGGACCAAATTGGATATCAAAGAACGACAGTAACATTTGAATGAGAAATTCGAATTTCGTACATTTCAATAAAAACGCTGAGACGAAATAGAAATAAAAAATAATAATTTTGGTCCTTCGAACCAAATCATGACTTCATTGTCTCTACTTAAAAAAGGGAATTCTTTTAAAGTTCGGTTCAAATTTCACGAGGCATTTTAATAAAACATGTAAATGTGACGCTGGTAACTTGATACATATCATTAGGAACGCCGAGAGCCACCTCATAGTACAGATAACATATTTTGGTACTTCGATCCGCAATTATACCAAAAAAAGAAATAAATAAAAATACTGAGATGAAAAGTCACCAGTAGAAATAAAAATATCTTTGGTCCTTCAAACCAGATCAACATTATACATACGTTACGAGTCATAAATTTGAAGGCCGAGGCACAACGCATCGATTAATTTACAAATACGAAATCATGACTGTCTACTAAAAAAAATTATTTTTAAATCTGGTTAGAAGGACTACTCAAATAAATTTCAAGAGACGACAATAATATTTGAGTAAGAAATGAGAACGTGATGTTGAAAACGCTAAAAACGCTTAGATGAAAGGTAGTAGAAATAAAAATAATTTTGGTCCTTCGAACAGGATCAACGTTATCTGTTACGAGTGATAAATTTGAAAGACAAGAAACAACGCACTGATCAATTCGCGAATATGAAATTATGACTACACACTCTAATTAAAAAATGATTTCTTTTTAAATCCAGTTCGAAAGACCAAATCAAATTTGACGTCAATATGACTTGAATGAAAAATGAGATTTTAACAAATTTCTCTATTTCGTAAAAAATAATGCAGAAACGCACTTCGCAGTAAAAATAAAGTAAAAAATAATTTTGGTCCTTCGAATCGGATCGTCGTTATTTGCTGTAAGTAGTAAGCAAAACAGGCACGAAATTATGCACTAATTAGTTTTAAAATATGTAGTGTTTCGATCGCAACTTGTTTTTTTTTATTTTTCATAAGGAATTAAGTGAAACTAATAAAAATGACGGTTCTGTGTAAGAAAATCGTATTACATGTGATATCACATTTGTTTTGACAATAAAGAAAAACAGTGGCAAGGAAATTATAACTGGTCCTTCGATCCGGATAAGAATGCCGCCTTTAAATAAACGTCAAAAATCGACGAATTTAAATTGGTCCTTCGACCCGGATAAGAATCAATCAATTACAGTCGATCGTGTTTTGTTTCTTTACTCGAGCTAGGTTTTGTGATTCATCACGAAATGAAAACTACAACAAAAGTTACAAAAAAAAATGACGTACGGCTCTGTGATCGGGCAGATATCTTTAAAATAAAAATAAAAATACGACAGCAAACGACTCTTCAGTATAAGCAAAACAGCAGATTCCGAGAACTTGGTCCTACGAGTCGGGTAGAATTCAAAACTACAAGAAAAGAAACAAAACTAGAATAAAAGAGATAAGGAAAATTGAAGTACGGTCCTGTTATTTTAATTTTCTTAAAAAAATAACAAAAGACGATAGTACAGGACTATTCGGTATAAGCAAAAGAGCAGACTTTGAAAATTTGGTTCTACGAGCCGGATAGAACTCAAAACTACAAGAAAAGAAACAAAACTAGAACAAAAGAGAAAATCGAAGTACGGCTCTGTTATTTTGATATTCTTAAAAAAAATAGACGATAGTAAAGGACTCTTTGATATAAGCAAAACAGCAGGCTTCGAGAACTTGGTCCTACGAACCGGATAGAACTCAAAACTACATCAAAAGAAACAAGAAAAATTGAAGTACGGATAGACATCAAAACCAAAAGGAAAGAGACAAAAGTAGAACAGAAGAGATAAGAACAATTGAAGTATGGCGCTGTGATCCTAGCATACATTCTTAAAAAAAAATAATAATAAGAGGCAATAGCAAACGACTCTTCACTATAAGCAAAAGAGCAGATTCCGAGAACTTGATCCTACGAGCCGGATAGAACTCAAAACTACAAGAGAGAAACTAGAAGAAAAGAGATAAGAAAAATTAAAGTACGACTCTGTTATTCTTATATTCATTAAAAGAATAACAAAAAACGATAGTAACGCTCTTCAACATAAGCAAAAGAGCAGATTCCGAGAATTTGGTCCTACGAGCCGGATAGAACTGATTCATAAGTGTTTCTACGAACTGGGTGGAAACGGAAAATAAGTTCATAAGAAAATTGTGCCAAACTTTTATGAAAAAAATTAATTTAATTGACATTTAACTTGTTCAGTCCATTTTTGTCAGTACTTCTGACTTTAAGTTGGCCGACCTGACCTGACTTGACATTTGAAGAATATTTTGGATTTTTATTAATCAGTTGAAAAAAGAAACGCAATATGACAGGTCCTGTCTATATACGTGAATGTCGATCAGATCTAGGGACGTTATGACTTAGAAGTCAACTGTTTTCGCGTAGGGAAAAACAGTTGTTTGGCTGCGTTACGAACGATAATTGGATCTGTCACTCAGTCCATCGGGCGAATTACCATAGAAATAACGGTCGTGAATAATTGAGCGCGCAAAAAAAAAGAAGAAGAAGTTGGCAGCGGCCGTGTGAAGTCACGTAGACGCGTTTTATCGACTAGGCACATCATCAAGTTAATGCGGCGCAATGTAGGTCATGTACGCGTACGCAACGACTCCTCGCGAGGAGGCAGCTTTCCACCGGGCCGATATCTCGACGGGGAGGGGGGCAGTGAGGCCGGCGCGGGTTGTTCAACTCGCACGGATTCCAAGGGCGTTCGCGACCAGACGCGCTGTTGCCGCTCCGCACTACCAGACGTAGCGAAAGTGTTATGTCAGAGCAGCCTGCGACGTGTAGGTAGAACGAACGAACGGACGGACCATTGTCTCATCGTCTCTCTCTCTAGGCAACAGGCGATGGCCGAAGCCAATGCCCCATGCCCGTCATTTAATCGAGGCGGCGCGGCGGTATTCACGAGCGACGTTCACTTGTCACTAGGCTACTGGATTTATATGAAACGGCCGAGTGAATATGCGCGCCCCGGCTACAAACACGAAACCGTTTACACGCGCGACCACCACCACCGGGTTAATTGGTTCAACATCCCGGTTCGAAAACTCAACCGACAACTTCCTACAGTGAGCGACCGATGACCGATGGCGTTCAATTGTTTTCAAAGCATCGACACATCGAGAAGATGGACGAAAAACAGAAGACGGCGGAACCAAGCGAAACAAACTAGTTCGAAAAGAGCAATGAAACGCGAAAAAATTGAAGTTAGAAAAAAACAAAACAAAAGAAGAATGACGTTTTCCCGGAGAATCGTTAAAAAATAAAAGACTACAAGAAGCGCGAACTACAAAGAAAGTTAATTAAAAGAGCAAGAAACAAAAGAAGAATGCTGTTTCTTCTTAGACACAAAAGACAAGAAAAAAAATGACGTTCCCCTTGAGAATTGTTTGAAAAACAAAAGACTGCAAGAAGCGCGAATTACAAAAAAATGAATTTAAAAAAGCAAAAGAATGACGTTTCTTCTGAGAAACAAAAGACAAGAAAGAAGAATGACGTTCCCCTTGAGAATTGTTTGAAAAACAAAAGACTGCAAGAACCACGAACTACAACAAAAGTGAATTTAAAAAAAACACAGAAACAAAAGAAGAATAACGTGTCTTCTGAGAAACAAAAGCTCTCCCTGAGAATTCCTCGAAAAACAAAAGACTTCGAGAAACACGAACTACAACAAAAGTGAATTAAAAAAAAAAAACAGAAACAAAAGAAGGATGACGTTTCTTCTGAGAAACAAAAGACAAGAAAGAACAATGACGTTCCCCCCGAGAATCGTTCGAAAAACAAAAGACTGTAAGAAGCGCGAATTACAAAGAAAGTGAATTTAAAAAAAAACAAAAGAATCCTGAGAATCGTTTGAGAAACAAAAGATTGCAAGAAGCGCGAACTACAAAGAAAGTGAATAAAAAAAAAGCAAAAAACAAAAGAAGAATGACGTTTCTCCTGAGAAACAAAAGACAAGAAAAATGACGTTCCCCCGAGTATCGTTTGAAAAACAAAAGACTGCAAGAAGCGCGAATTACAGAGAAAGTGAATTTAAAAAACAAAAAAATGACGTTCCTCCTGAGAATCGTTTGAAAAACAAAAGACTGTAATTCATTCGCGTATTACAAAAAAAATTAATTTAAAAAAAAGCAAAAAACAAAAGACGAATGATGTTTCTTCTGAGAAACAAAAGACAAGAAAGAATGACGCTCCCCCGGAGAATCGTTCGAAAAACAAAAGATTGTAAGGAGAGTGAATTACAAAGAAAGTGAATTTAAAAAATGCAAAAAAACACAAAAGAATGACGTTTCTCCTGAGATTTGTTTGAAAAACAAAAGACTGCGAGAAATGCGAACTACAAAGCGAATAAAAAAAGCAAAAAACAAAAGAATGACGTTCCTCCTCAGAATCGTGTGAGAAACAAAAGTCTACAAGAAGCGCCATCTACAAAGAAAGTAAATTTAAAAAAAGCAAAAAACGAAAAAAGAATGACGTTTCTTTCTGAGAAACAAAAGACAAAAAAAGAATAACGTTTCTTCTGAGAAACAAAAGACAAAAAGGAAGAATGACGTTCTCCCAGAGAATCGTTTGAAAAACAAAAGACTACGAATTACAAGAAACACGAACTACAAAAAAAGTCAATTAAAAAAAAAACAGTAACAAAAGAAGAATGACGTTTCTTCTGAGAAACAAAAGACATTCCTCCTGAGAATCGTTCGAAAAACAAAAGACTGTAAGAAGCGCGAATTACAAAGAAGGTGAATTTAAAAGAAGCAAAAAAATAAAAACAAAAGAATGACGTTCCTCCTGAGATTCGTTTGAAAAACAAAAGACTGCAAGAAACGCGAACTACAAAGAAAGCGAATAAAAAAAAAAGTAAAAAACAAAAGAAGAATGACGTTCTCCCTGAGAATCGTTTGAAAAACAAAAGACTACAAGAAGCGCGATCCACAAAGAAAGTGAATTTAAAAAAAGCAAAAAACAAAAGAAGAATGACGTTTTTTCTGAGAAACAAAAGACAAGAAAGAAGAATGACGTTCTCCCTGAGAATGTTTGAAAAACAAAAAAAAAAGAAAGAAGAATAACATTCTCCCTGTGAATTGTTTGAAAAACAAAAGACTGCAAGAAACACGAACTACAACAAAAGTGAATTTAAAAAAAAACAGAAACAAAAGAAGAATGACGCTTCTTCCGAGAAACAAAAGACAAAAAAGAAGAATGACGTTCCCCCTGAGAATCGTTCGAAAAACAAAAGACTGCAAGAAATGCGAATTACAAAGAAAGTGAATTTCAAAAAACAAAAGAATGACGTTTCTCCTGAGAATCGCTTGAAAAACAAGAGACTGCAAGAAGCGCGAATTACAAAAAAATTAATTTAAAAAAAAGCAAAAAACAAAAGACGAATGATGTTTCTTCTGAGAAACAAAAGACAAGAAAGAATGACGACGGCCGCGGAAGCCTTCAAGTTAAAAAAAAAGAATGACGTTTCTCCTGAGATTTGTTTGAAAAACAAAAGACTACAAGACATGCGAACTACAAAGCGAATAAAAAAAGCAAAAAACAAAAGAATGACGTTCCTCCTGAGAATCGTGTGAAAAACAAAAGACTGTAAGAAGCGCGAATTACAAAGAAGGTGAATTTAAAAGAAGCAAAAAAACAAAAACAAAAGAATGACGTTCCTCCTGAGATTCGTTTGAAAAACAAAAGACTGCAAGAAGCGCGAACTACAAGAAAGCGAATAAAAAAAAGCAAAAAACAAAAGAAGAATGACGTTCTCCCTGAGAATCGTTTGAAAAACAAAAGACTGCAAGAAACACGAACTACAAAAAAAAAAAGTTAATTTAAAACAAAACAGAAACAAAAGAAGAACGACGTTTATTCTGAGAAACAAAAGGCAAGAAAGAAGAATGACGTTCCCCCTGAGAATCGTTTGAAAAACAAAAGACTGCAAGAAGCGCGAACTACAAAGAAAACGAATAAAAAAAAAGCAAAAAACACAAGAAGAATGACGTTCCTCCTGAGAATCGTTTGAAAAACAAAACAAAAAAACAAAAGAAGAAATAACGCGTCTTCAGAGAAACAAAAGACGTGTGTCCCCCGAGTGTCGTTTGAAGAAAAACAAAGACTGCAAGAAGCGCGAACTGCAAGGAAAGTGAATTTAAAAAAAGCAAAAGAAAAAAAAAAAAAAAGGAAAAAGAAGAATGACGTGTCTGGTGAGAATAGTTTGAATAACAAAGACAAAAGAACTCGAGTAAAGAACAACTAAATGCGAAGAAAAAGCAAACAATTGCGCAAACTTAAATAGAAAACAGCGAAAAGCAAAAACAAAAGAAGACTGACGTTTCTGATGACAATTGATTAAATTAAAAAAATTAAATTAAAAAAAAACCAAGAAGAAAATGAATTAAAAGTGAATTTTAATAAAAAATAAACTAAAGATAAAAACAAAAGAATTGTCAAAAGTCAATTAACCGCAAACAAATTTCAGACAGTTTAACAATTAATTAGAATTTAATTTAAATAATTTTAAAAAAATACATTAAAACCTCTTTAAACATGTCAAGGTCAAGGAAATGATTTATTCTAAAAATAAAAGCAAATGAATTGTCACAAAAATTTGACAGTTGAAAAATTGAACAGAATTTAATTATTTAAATTATTTTAAACGTCAAGGTTCAAGGTCAAGGAAACCGTGACATCCACTAGAATTTAATAATTTATAAAACATCGAATTAATTAAAAATAAACTTAATTTTATATTATTTTTGAAAATTGAAATTTAATTGAAAATTTAACAAATGAATTTAAAAAAATACCAAAAGTAATATAAAAATAAAATAAAATTTAACAAAAAATAATATAAAAATGAAAACAAAAGAATTATCTACAGTCATTTGTCAACTAATCACCGACAAATCTGACAGTTAAATAAAACAACATGATACCAACCACCTCAAGTTTGACAGAAAAGTAACCAAATGGCGATTGGTACTTCTCACATCGCCGTTCTTTTTTTTCTTCTTTAGTTCATTTCCTCGTCAGTTTTTTCGCGCAAGGAGTTTCCGACCGGATACGAGGCAGACACTGGATAAACACGCGCACCAACATTTCCCCATCTCCACCGAAAACGCGCCGCTAATCAGCTTATTTACGCGTCGCGAAACGGGCGGGAGCCATTTTTAATTGCCGCGAAAACAAAACACGATAAACGGGATAGGACCGATGACGGTTGCCATGCAGCCCCGAATCGTAACTTCTTTTCTTTTCTCGACCGGAATGTTACTAAGTATTCGTTAAACAAAACAAAACAAAAAAAATGGATTGAGTTATCAGGGCCTTCATTGCGAAGGTTGGCAGCAATGATAATTGCAAACAAACGTCTTTTCACCATGAAATTTGGAAATTTGGCAACGTACGTAAAATGAAGCACTGCTTCAACAATCAAATTAAAATCTGTCAAAATTAAACAAATGACAACTTTATCAATAGCCGACTTGATTTGACAACTGGCTGGTCTGGCCGACGTGCTTTCGATTTGACTTCACAATCGCTTTACGTCAACTGTGTCAACTGTCAAATTATATTAAACAAATGATAACGTCGCCAACTGACACTTTGATTTTGACAGGACGGCCAATCGTCAAGAAAAACAAATGCTCTCGGCCTTAAAATTTGGGGCGTGCTTCATAATAAACCGTCTTGCACCAACTGTCAAATGACCTGTCATTCAAATAAACGCTGACAGTTGACGTTTTGACATTGACAACTATGACATTCAGCGAGCGTGGACATTTGGCAGAACGGGCGATCACGAAGTTGTTTCGTTTCAGGTTTTCGACCTTGAATGTGACGGACGATCTGACGTCACAAATTAAACTATTTTGCATCAACTGTCAAATTAGCAGTCACTTAAGTCGAATGATAAAATTAACAGTGACATCGGAATTTAAACCATCAAATTGTCTGTTATTTAAAAGAGCAAATGACAACGCTGACAAGTGACATTTCGACTTCAATAGCTATGAGGATAGGTTTGACAAAACGGCCAACTTTTTCCGACTTTTCGAAAATTGAACAACGCACTTTCCATTTGACGTTACAAATTAACTCACTTTGCATTAACTGTCATTCAAGTCATGTAAACAAACAAATAATGACGTTGACTGCTAACATTTTAGTTTTGACAGTTGTGGCATTAAGTGACGTCAGAAATGTAACCACATTGCATCTACTGTCAAATTATCTGTCAATTACGCGAGTAATTTCATTAAAACCCACGATAACCATGACAGTTGACGATTTGATTTTGACAGCTGTGACATTACCGATCACGAAATAAAACAAACGCTTACAACCTTGACATTTGACAATGTGTCGCGAAAATGACAAGATGACTTGATTTTGACAGCCTTAGTATTAGCCGATTGTGCTTTGACGTTGTCAGCTGCCAAATTATCTGTCATTTAATTCAATTAATTATAAAAATGATAAACGTTGTCATTTTAATTTTGGCAACAGTGGTATTAAGTGATCATGAAATTTGAAGATGTGCTTTTGATTTGACGTTGTCAACTGTCAAATGATCTGTCATTTAATTCAATTAGCTATGGTAATAATGAACATTGACATTTTAATTTTGACAACATTGGCTTTATGTGATTACTGATGTTTGTCAATTTTGTCTGATCGTGACATTCAACTGTCAACTGTCAAATTATCTGTCAGTCAAACAATGCATTTAAACAAAAAAATAGTAGCATTAATAGTTGTGATATTACGAAATCTAAGCAGCAGGTTCATAAAATCTGACAGAATGACAAATAAATAAACAAATTGACATTGACAGTTGACAAGTATATTTTGACAAGCCGGCATTTAAGCGATTGTGAAAATTCATGTGAAAATCATGAAGCGAAACAAAGGGTATTGGCCTTGAAATTTGACGATGTTTTCGATGTGACGTAGATCTTGCGACAACTGTCAAATTATCTGTCACTTAGAGGTCATTCGAATATCGAAATGATAAACGATGACAGTTGACATGTTACATTTGACAGCCGTGGCATTAAGTGACGCCTCAAATTTAACCACATTGCCCCAAATATCAAATTATCTGTCGTTTAAGTCAAATAAATAAAGAGATGCGATGAACATTGACAGTTCCCATTTTCATTTTGACAGATATGGCATAGTGATTACCTGTATAACTGTCAAATTATCATTAAACATGATATTGCTGACATTTGACAATTTGATTTTGACAGCTACGTTGGGGGTTTGCAGGTGAAGTGAAATAAACGTTTTCAGCCTTGAAGTTTGACAGCTTCCTCTAAAAATGACATCAAAAATTAAATCGACTGTCAAATGTTGATTTGATTTTTGGTGTCGTTTGTATAGAAACCCTGTGCATGTTTCTATAACGGACACCCTGTACATTTTATATACTAAACATCTGTATATTTTTGTGTAATATCAAGAAGATAATAGGACGACAGTCAATTGTTTTCTGCACTGTACACGTTTCTATAATATGAGAGAGAAGCAAAAAGACCATATAGGACACCTGTATATATTACTAACTGTCAATTTATCATTAAACATGACAACGTTGACAGTTGACAATTTGATTTTGATAGCTTGTTGGTTAGTTGTGGCATTAAGTGACGTCAGAAATTTAACCGCATTGCTCTAAGTGTCAAATTATCTGTCGTTTGATGAAGTTGACATGTGACCACTGAATTTTTAGTATGCATTTGTTTTGACGAACGGCCATATCCTTGGGATACCCTATATATGATTCGATAACAGACACCCTATACATGTTTCTATAACAGAGACCCTGTACATGTTATCTGTAACAGACACCCTGTACATGTTTCTGTAACGGATATCCTGTCTAATATCAAAGAAAAGCAGGAAGACAGTCAATTGTTTTCTGCCCTGTACACGTTTGTATAGTATGAGGGACAAGCAAGAAGATCATGTAGGTTAGGTTGACAGTCATTTGATTAAGTTGACTTCTGACTATTGGATTTTGACAGTCCGGTATGTATTTGTTTTGACGAATGGCCAACAGTGGCAAATTCGGATACCTTATATATATTTCTATATATTCATAAGAGACACCCTATATATGTTTATATAACAGACACCCTGTACATATTGTGTAATATCAAAGAAAACCAAGAAGACAGTAGGACGATAGTCAATTGTTTTCTGCCCAGTAGACGTTTGTATAATATGAGGGAGAAACTAGGGGCTAGGTCGACAGTCGCTTGTTTTTCCGTCCGACCAATACCGAAACAAAAAAGTAAAAAAAAAATCGACGTTGCCACGTCTTCCTCAGAAACGCGTCGTTCTTCAGTGCGGCAACGATTCGGAAATCGTTTAGAGGTTATGTCGCGTCAATCTAGATAAAACGACTGTCAATTTCGCTTTCCACGCAAGTCACGTGCGCGCCTCGCCGCGCCGTAATTGGTTAATTTGTATGACGCGCGCGTCGCTCGCGAAAATCAGCGACTTTCACCCTTTCTCGCTCTGTTAATCCGCGAGACTTTCTTTCTCTTGATCCATCCACCTCAAAAAACAAAAGGCGTACGCCGACGTTGTTTCGGGCCGCTCACGCACGCAAGATGTCGTAATTTCGTTACGAGAGAAAAAGAAGAAGAAAACGTCTACTCTATTCTACTCTCTTCGGCGAGATTTGAATTTTTACCTGCGCCCTCGTCTTCGTCTGCCTGCTTTTTTTTACGCGAGGAGTTTGTATAACGGTTGAGTCGTTTTTTCTTGTGTATGTGTGCGCGCGCGAGGGGAGGTCGAAGAGAGGAACGTCACCCTCGTCAAAAGTGGGACATCCTGCCGACGAAAACGTTCGGTTTTGCAGGGAAAACGGGCCTCGGAAGATAATCGCCGTCAATTTGAATGAGGCGTGCGTTGGCCCTGTTTAATTCCGGTCGGGAGTAAAACGCAGCGCAACAGGTGGTAGGCCTGAGTGGAACGAAACAAAAACAAAACAAACGACGGAAAACTTGACAACAGAGGAGACGGTGGGAAACTGCACATCTTCTGGAGGACGTTTAACTTGCGCCTTCGTTTGTTTCCTTAGAAGACGGCCGTGCAAAATGCAGCATTTTTCATTTTCTCGGTGAAGCAGAAAACAAAAGAGTAGAAATTAATTCGTTTTTACCAAAAAGAAAGAGAAAAAAAAAAAAAAAACAAAAGGCTATCGCAAAAGGCCCAACGATACATTTTCTTTCTTTTTCAGTTCGAATTTTGTTTATTTTCTAAAAAAAAGAAAGAATTGCAAGAAGAGGAAACAAAAATAACAATCAACAAATTGACTGTCGGTTGAAACAAACGCGGGCCTACGAGCATTTTTTCTTATGACGTCACCGTTATTTATCAAGTGACATTGACATTGAACTAACCTAACCTAATCTAACTTCAATAGAGAGTTTATCTAATCTGCTGCGCCAGATACCTACACGCAAACCGCAGCTACGAAGCCAACAGAAAACAACGCTCATAACCTAAAAGTTGGGAATTTCGGTGGCGTTCAGAAATAAGTCGGTGATACCACCTCACCTGTTATCACCTTGACTCTTCTTCTTTATTTTTTAAGTTCTGCAACGCAATTCATACAAAGCAGGGCAAGTCTGACAAATAAAAATGACACTCAGAAGAAACAAATGAACGTCGGAGTTTGGCGATCGTCTTACGTTTTGGCATTTTTTTGACGTCAAAATAGCTAACCACAAAACTGCAGCTCCGTAGTCAGAGTTTGGCGTTCGTCTTTTGTTTTTTTTTTGTTCTAATTTTATTCTGACATAAAAAAAACTGACACTTAGAAGAAATAAATGCATGTCAGAGTTGGGCGATCGTCTTATGTTTCGGTATTTCCTCATTTAACCTCAAAAAAGGTGCGTTCGCCAAAGAACTGCCACGTCCATGTGTGTCATTCGTCTTTTGTTTCTGCGTTTTCTTTTTTTAATTTTCAAACAAAGCAGCGCGCTTTCGACATTGAATAAAAAAACTGACAACTACTTAGACTACTTAGAAAAAACAGAAGAACGACGGAATTTGCAGATCGTCAGACTTTGCTGGTCGTCTTTTGTTTTATTTTTTTCTTTTTATTCTGACACATTAGCGCAGGTCTAACATTAAAAAGAAACATGTGAACGTCTGAGTATGTCGATCGTCTTATGTTTTCGTATTTTTTCATTTAAAGCCGAGAGAAGTGCCGTAAAACGGCGGCTCCGTCGTCAGAGTTTACCGTTCATCTTTTATTTTTATTTCCTTATTTTGCTCTAATAAAGCAAGTCAAAGTCTGACATAAAAATGACACTCGGAAGAAACAGATGAACGTCGGAATTTGACGATCGGCTTATGTTTTGGCGTTTTTTCTCTTGACAAACTACCACAAAACGAAAGCTCCGTCATCAGACTTAGCCGCCGCTCGTCTTCTATTTTTTTTCTATATAGAAAAAAAAAAACTGACATTTGAACAGAAACAGTTGAACGTCGGAACCTCAAAAAACCTCGTCAGAATACCTCCCACAAAATCGTCTTGTGTTTGCTTATTTCTTTGCTTAACGTCAAAAAAATGTTTGCCGTTCGTCTTTTGTTTTCGTTTAACATTTTGTTCGGAAAAAGTAGCGCAGCTCTGATTAGAGAGGGGGAAAAAAACGGTCAGAGTTTGCCGATCGTCTTTTGTTTCCTTTTTGTTGCTATTTTTTTTAATTTAATTTAACGTCAAAACAGAAATTTCGAAAACCTCAGAAACAGAACACCAATGATGCTCTCAATAATTCGCAAAATTACAAAAATACAAAAAAATACAAACAAAAAAAGATCGCGGGTGAAAAAAGTTCTGACGATCGTCTTTTGTTTTTTTTTTTTTAAATGTGAAACAGGAGTTCCGAAAACGTCAAAAACAAAACACTAACGATGTTATAAGTTCGCAAAAATTATCAAATGACTAAAAGCATCGCGGATAAAAAATAGCTTTGGTGATCGTCTTTTGTTTTCTCGTTTTCTTTTTCTTTTTTCATGTAAAACAGAAGTTCCGAAACGTCAGAAACAAAACACCGAAGATGTTCAATTCGGAAAATAATGAAAAAGCAAGAAACAAAAATATATAAAAAACGCGGATGAAAAATAGCTTTGGTGATCGTCTTTTGTCTGTTCTTTATTTTTATGTAAAACAGGAGTTCAGAAAACGACAGAAACAAAACACCAACGATGCTCAATTCGCAAACTTATCAATAAAGAAAAAAGATTGCGGGTAAAAAATAGCAATGGTGATCGTCTTTTGTTTTTTTTTTTTTTTTAATGTAAAACAGGAGTCCCGAAACGTCAGAAACAAAACACCGTCGATGCTCAATTTGCAAAATGGCCGAAAAGCAAAAAAAGAAACAATAAAAAAGTGAAAAATAGCTTTGGTGATCGTCTTTTGTTTTTTTGTTTTTTCGTTTTTTTTTTTTTTTTATTGTGAAACAGAAGTTCCGAAACGTCAGAAACAAAACACCGACGATGCTCAATTCGCAAAATGGTCAAAAAGCAACAAAAAAAAAAGGATAAAAATCGCAGATGACAAATAGCTTTGGTAGTCGTCTTTTGTTTTTTTTTCCTTTTTATTATATTTTTTATGTAAAAGGAGCCAAAAACAAAACACTAACGATGCTCAGTTCATAAAAATTATCAAACAACTGAAAGCGGCACGAGTGAAAAATAGCTTTGGTGGTCGTCTTTTGTTTTTCTTTTTATTTTCTTTTTAATTTTTTTATGTAAAAGGAGTCAGAAACAAAACACTAACGATGCTCGATTCGTAAAAATTATCAAATAACAAAAAGCGTCGCCAGCGAAAAATAGCTTTGGTGATCATCTTTTGTTTTTTTTTTGTTTATGTAAAACACGAGTTTCGAGAACAACAGAAACAAAACACCGGCGATGCTCAATTCGAAAAATTATTAAAAAACAAACAAAAAATTGCGGGTGAAAAATAGCTTCGGCAACGTCGGAAAATGAAGCTTTGGCGATCGTCTTTTGTTTTTAATTAAAATTTTACCCGGAAACAGCAGCGCACGTCTGACATTAAAAAAAAAAAAAAAAACTGATAGAAAATGTTTTTTTTTCCGTACTACTATGGCCGTCAGAGTTCGCCGATCGATCGTCTTTTGTTTATTTGATTCTTTTTTAAACTTAATGTCAAAAGGGGCTTAATTTTTCTTTTTTTTTTTTTTAAGATACAAATACCGATGGATTGTGTAGCGCGTGATCAATAAATGTCGGCATTCGAGAATTTCTGGTTAATTTAAAGTTTGCCGGGGATCGTCAAAGTACAGTGAAACGTCGACAATTAAGCTTCGGTGTAAAAGCCATTCGCCTAAAAATTCTTTTCCTGTAAATCACTCCTCCCCCCCCCCCTCACTCCCACTATTTTACATTAAGACTTATAGAAAGCGTTAGTTACAGATGAGTTTCAACTAGAAGCGAGTCTATTTTAGATGGATTCCACTGTATGTGACAGACACTATTTTTCAAAATATTTTCAGAAAAGGTAATATTTAACCGTACGTCAAAGTAACAAGGTTAAGTAAAAAAAATAAATTATTTACAATTATATATATAAATAAATAAATAAATAAATTTGTTAGGTTATTAAATTCGAGCGAAGTTCTTTCGAAAGTTTGTTTCCATAAGTTCTTAAAATTGATTCGAAAAATAAAAACAAATGAACAAGTTGATTAATTAATTAATTCAAATATTTTGAGGTTAAGTGCATCGGCGAAACAAACTTTCTTCGGGCAACTCCTGCAGCATATTTACCTCGTAAAACAAAAGCAAAATATATCCAATTTGTTCGGTTCGTAGCAAAAAAAAAAAAAGAAAAATGCACACACGCAACAGCAAAACACCACAAACTGAAACTCTCCGTCACGTAAATTCCGTTCGGATCGCAGTGTGCCGAGCGAAAAACTTCATGAAAAAGTACCACCCACCGCACAGAATAAAACAAACACAGTGCAAAGCACCACATAACCTTAAAAAAAAAATGTAACGGAACACACGAACCGACGCACGACACGCCACAATAACCTCCGATAGCAACTGTTCCCGAACGCGAGAGCAACGCATCGGGCAGAGGGCATGCGTCCTAAAGCAGATCGGCTCCGTAAAGGAGCGCACTCTAGATGCAGTCCGGTGCAGTTGGCAGGTTCGGAGGCGAACTAGAAAGGTGGAGCGAATGGACACACCCCTTTTATATCAATGGCTGTTGCTATGCGACGCCCTCATCATTGTGGGATTCTTGTTGTCAAGGTTACGGATTATCTCGGAAATAAAAATTTAAGTGCGCCGAGAAGAGATAAACGGACGCGAGCGAGCGAACGAGCGAGCGGAGAGGCCATGGAAACAGCTGAAGACTGACGACAGCGCGAAACCGTTACGGCGGTGGCAGCGGCAGCGGTTCCATGGTCGAGGAGTTCAAGCGCACCTTAAAAAATAATTCCCAAACAGAATCAACATTCGAAATTGCGTCGCTCATTAGCAGCCTCACTTTGTAATAATTAACACGTCTGAACCAGAATACGGGACCGTGTTTATTGGACCTGGAATGTCCAAATTCCAACAACTGTAAAAGTCTTGTGTACAGGGGACGTCAGAAAATTACTTTACCAACTCGGAGAAACGAGAAGAAAACGTCTGCTTCTTTTAAGGCACAATTCCAGCAACTACAAATAATTTTGTATACGGAGGGCGTCAGAGAATTATTCTATAAATTCATGAAACCGCGAAGAAAATTACTTTATTTTTTAAGGCCGCATGCACATTGATCGCAACGTATTTTAACGGAATACAGGACTTCAATTAAAAAAAAATTGCAGGGGGCTTTAAGTGTCACAATTTCAACAACCACAAATAATTTTGTATACAGGGGACGTCAGAAAATTATTTATAATAGAAGGAAAAAAAAAAAAAACAAAAAGAAAACGTCTTCTTTTTAGGGTGAATGCACATTGATCGGGGCGTATTTTAATCCAATACGGGACTTGAATTTTTTTTTAATTTTTAGGGGGCTTCGAGTGTCACAATTCCAACAACTACCAATAATTTCGTATACAGGAGGCGTCAGAAAGTTGTTATATAAATTCGCGAAACCGAGAAGAAAATAATTTTATTTTTTAAGGCCGTATGCGCATTGAACGCGACGGGACGTCGATTTAAAAAAAAAGTATGTTTGTGGGGGTTGAAATGTCACACTTCCATCAACTGCAAATTTCGTATACAGGGGACGTAGAAAATGTTTCTACAAATTCACGAAACCGAGAAAACGATTTTAATTTCAAAGGCCCAATGCACTTTGATCGCGGCGGGGATTTCGATTAAAAAATCACATATCGAACAACTGCAAGTCCTGTATACAGGGGGCGTTAGAAAATTATATAATAAATTCAGAAAAACGACAACAAAACGTCGTCTTTTTTCATTAAGGCCGCATGCACATTGATTGCGGAGTATTTTAATCGAACACGGAATTTTAATTTAAAAAAAAAGTTCCGGGGGTTTTGAGTATCACAATTTCAACAACTACAAATAATTTCGTATACAGGGGACGTCAAACCGAGATGAAAACAATTTTATTTTTAAGGCCGTATGCGCATTGATCGCAATGGGATTTCGATTTAAAAAAAAAGTATGTTTGTGGAGCTTGGAATGTCACACTTCCATCAACTGCAAGTCTCGTATACAGGGGACGTCGGAAAATGTTTCTACAAATTTACGAAACCGAGAAGTAAACCATTTTAATTTATAAGGCCGAATGCACATTGGTCGCGGCGAGGGCAGGATTTCGATTAAGAAAAATGTTTGTGGGGATTGGAATATTGTATATCCAACAACTGCAAGTCTTGTATAAAGGGGACGTCAGAAAAATTCAGAAAAACGAGAACAAAACGTCATCTTTTTTCATTAAGGTCGCATGCACATTGATCGCGGCGTATTTTAATCGAATATGGGACTTCATGGGGCACAATTCCAACAACTACAAATAATTTTGTATACAGGGGGTGTTCTATAAATTCATGAAACCGAGAAAAAAACCGTTTCATTTTTAAAGGGCGCATGCACATTGATCACGGAGAGGCTTCGATAAAAAAAAAAGGTTTGTGGGGCTTGGTATGTAACAATTCCGACAACTACCAATAATTTAATATACAGGGGACGTCAAAAAATTCTTCATTATAAATTCATGAAGCCGAAAGAAAACGCTTTAGTTTTTTAAGGCCGCATCCACATTCGCAGTTGAGCTTCAATAAAAAAAATGTGTTCGTGAAACTTGGAATGTACAACTGCAATTCTTGCATACAGGGGACGTCAGAAAATTATTTTATAAATTCAGAAAAACGAGAAGAAAACATTGTCTTTTTTCATTAAGGCCACATGCACATTGATCGCGCCGTCGTACTTCAATCAAATACGGGACTTCAATTAAAAAAATATATTCATGGGGCTTTTTACAACAACTACAAATAATTTTGTATACAGGAGGTGTCAGAAAACTATTATAAATTCAAGAAAACTCTTCTCTTTTTATGTCGCATGCGTATTGATCGCCGGCTTTAATTAAAACAATGTTCATGGGCTTTGAGTGTCACAATTCCAACAACTACAAATAATTTTGTATACGGGGTACGTCAGAAAATTATTCAATAAATTCACGAAACCGCCAAGAAAACGATTTTATTTCTTAAGGCCGCATGCACATTGATCGCGGCTTATTTTAATCGAGTACTGGACTTCGATTTCAAAAAATAAAAATGTGAGGGCTTGAAATGTCGTAATTCCAACGACTACAATAGCCTTGCATACAGGGGACGTCAGAAAATTATTTTATAAATTAAAAAAAAAATCAATCAATCAATCAAGAACTCTTTTTTAGGCCGCATGCACATTGATCGGATCGTATTTTAATCAAATTTCACGGAGCTTTGAGTGTCACAACTCCAACAATTGCAAATAATTTTGTATACAGGGGGCATTAGAGAATTATTCTTATAAATTCATGAATCCGCGAAGAAAATTGTTTTATTTTTTAAGGCCGCGTGCATATTGATCGCGGCGTATTTTAATCCAATACGACATTAATAAAAAAATGTTCCTGGGGCTTTCAGCGTCCGGATTCCAACAACTGCAAATAATTTTGTATACAGGGGGCGACAGAGAATTATTTTATAAATTCATGAAACCGAGAAGAAAACGATTTAATTTTTTTAAGGCCGTCCACACATTGAGTACGGCGGGACTTCGATTCAAAATAAGTATGTTTGTGGAACTTACGATCT
This sequence comes from Serrognathus titanus, assembly GCA_039766575.1. NCBI lineage: Eukaryota > Metazoa > Arthropoda > Insecta > Coleoptera > Lucanidae > Serrognathus > Serrognathus titanus. The sequence continues at coordinate 33,049,165 of CM077911.1, read as the reverse complement.
TTTTTTAGGAGATAAGCCTGCCCCCTCTCCCCCACTTAAATTATTACAAAATAACATTCTTCCGTTTATTTTTGCTCTCAACTATCACTTCAAAAAAATTGAAAAATTATTAAAGAAAACTTTTGAATAAGTTTATTACCCCCCCCCATCTAATTATCGAAATTAAATTTTAAAAATGATATATGGATTAGGATTTTTGAGATTTCTTGCTCTGCATCTTCAAAAAAAAATCCCCCCCGCCCCCAATTATCCAAAAACATTTTTTTCTTGCAGAGATACATTTTTTGAATGAAATACTCCCCCCCCAAATGGGATTGGAAGAAATTACAAAATGGCATTTTTGAGTTTTTTGGCAACCCCCCCCTTCACATATTTAAAATTTCAATATTACTATCCGAATTTCGAAATTATGAGAAAGTGTTTTTTTACGAGGGATGTTCAATAAATTAGGTGTTTTCCTTAATACAAGGGGCGATCAGAATGGAATGTTCGTTTATTGATCACTTGACAAGGCATGCAATTCAGAGCAATTATGACTCTTGGCAATGACAAGTGTCAAAAATACGTACACCATTTTAAGAACACTTGCAAACTCATTTTAATCAAATAAAATTCAAATCTAGTAGGCTTTGGAATTTTGAAGTACGTACGTGTCTTTTATTGACCTGCGACTGGAGTCGTTTATTGATTCTCTGCGTGACAATGTCAACGTGGATTCTAACCTAAAAATAAAGCAACGCCTACTCTAATCTGAATTTTATTTGATCGCGCGCTATGAATTTTGCAACGTTGTCACGTTGTGTATATAATCCCTTTAGTAAGGACATATGCAATGTTGTCGTCATACGCACGAACCTAAGGCGTAAAAGCAAAAAGTGAGGTTAAAACTATAAGACGAAGTCATTTATTAATTCTCTACGTGACAATGAGAGCTAGAAAGCGAATTCTAACCTAGAAATACAATTTTCTAGCAACGACATTGTGACAATGAAAGCTCGAAAGTGGTTCCTAACCTAAAAACAAACAAAACTTTGAAGCAACGCTGAATTTTACTTGACCGCACGCTATAAATTTTGCGACGTTGTCACGTTGTGTGAATAAAAGTGAGGTTAAAAGTCATTTATTAATTCTCCACGTGACAATGAGAGCTCGAAAGTGGTTCCTAACCTAAAAATAAGCATAACTTTCAAGCAACGCTGAATTTTACTTGATCGCACGCTATAAATTTTGCAACGTTGTCACAATGTATGAGAAATCCCAGCACTAAGGAAACGTCAAAGGCTGACGGGCGTCAAACGTAAATTTACATACGCTTAAGCAAACTTTATTTAGTTAGATTGGCAATTGTTTTCACATTAATTACGATGCGCAGCAACATTGCGCAGAATGCGATTGGATAGGGCGATTAAAAGAAAGATGTAATAAAAACTTACTGGACCAACAAACGGCAAAACAACTGACGTCCAATCTGAAAAAAAGAAGAAAACAGCAATAAATAAAACAAATGAAAACGCAGTTTTTATATTGGGAAATTGTCAGCAAACAGCGTTGCCATGTTTAACGTTAACTTACGTAAGCAAAAGGAAGAAGAACATGGAAATGTCGATTCGCGATTGTTTTTTGCATTTTCAGAGCACTTTAATTAGAGCAGTTCGCGCGCAGGATTGCAAATGATATTGTTGGCTAGGTCGGGTCGGGCTTATAAATAAACAACGTCGCAACGCGTGTATATCTCTGACGTCACGTAACGATGTTGAAGTTTCGCAACGTCGTCGCGGTGTGTCGCAAAAAAAAAACAAAAGAAACTGCGTTAATTGGTCTTAGGAAATTCCAGGTATTCCTAGTAAGGCCGTGAATGCATGCACCTGAGATGGGATGATGCAATTGTTTTTTTTTTGTAGCAGAAAAAATTATAATCATTTGATTTGTTTTGTTGTTGTCCAATGTCGTGAGAACGGCCCGATTGAACTCGCATCCGCATGGAACGAAATGTCATCCACGCTTGTCAATTTTGACAGATGACAGGATTGTGCAATTTTCAATTTTTACCGTCGTTATCAAACAATGGTAACATTTTGCTGCGTAAGCGAACTAAACTTGCGCTTGGACTTTGAAATGTCATCCCCGCTTGTCAATTTTTATATAGAATCGTAAAAACAAAAGAAGATCGGCTGTTCTTTGGTGAGGTTAAAAAAACAAAAAAAAAAAAAAAACGTGAAAGCGAAGGAAACACGAACGAAACTTTAAAAAAATCAGAAATTGAGTTTTCGAGTAGAATGTACCAACGGCCTTTAAATTATACGAGGTGCGTTCGTTAAGTTTGGAAGTCTTTTTTTCCCGCGACAAGTAAATAGAAATCCGAAAACAAAAGTAAATCGAACTATTCTATCGTGGAGTACTAAAAAATAAAATAAAAAAAAATTAATGAAAAGCGAAGGAAGGAAAAATAGGAAACAACGAAAAACAAAAAAAAAAAAACTAACCACAGAAAACTCACTCAAAAAGATAAATAACAAAAGAAGGACGGCTCATACGTGTTCTATAAAATTCAAAAAGATATAAAATAATTTTAAAAAAGTGTGCAGTGTGTCCACGGCCTTACAATATACGAGGTTCGTTCAAAAAGTTGTAGTAATGTCTTTTTCTTAAGCTTACGTCGAAATCTACAAACAAAAGACGACTATCGACTATTCTCTGGTTGAGTGTAAGAAAAAATCAAAGAACTCAGGTAAAGAGAGTAACGAAATGTAAACGACTAACAAACGAAGATCGACGGATTGGAAGAAAATAGACGAATAACAAAAGTATGCAGAAAATGTACAAAATACTACAAAACGTAAAAGTTTAAAAAAAATAAAAAACAAAATTCAGTTTCCGTGTGAAATGTGCCCATGGCCTTACAATATACGAGGTTCGTTCAATAAGTTGTAGTAATGTCTTTTTTTTTAAGCTGAAAGTACGTCGAAATTTGCAAACAAAAGACGATCGACTATTCTCTAAATACATATAATAGTCTCATTCTGACGTTTCTTACGCCTGTTATTTTGGCGTCTGTCATTTTGACGTTTCTTGACATCTGTCACCTTGAATTATGTCACCTTGACGTTTGGTGTTATTTGTCATCGTGACAATTGTTGGTCACTAAGCAACGTGTGCGCCGTAACGTTTCTCATCGTCTGTCATTCTGACGTTTCTTGACATCTGTCACCTTGACGTTTGCTGTGATCTGTCAACGTGATGTGATTTGTTGATCACTAAGCAACGTGTGAGCCGCAACGTTTCTCATCGTTTCTTACGTCTGTTATTTTCCAAAATAAAAATAACTGGAAACCTGCAAATAAAAGAAGAACGACTGTTTTCTAGTGTCATTTCGAGAATCAAAGTGTAGATGTAGAAATCTGCAAACAAAAGGCGATCGACTATTCTCTAGCCGAATGCAAAAAAAAAAACGAACTCGGATAAAGAGAGCAACGAAATGTGAAGAAAAAAGGAAAACGAAGAACAAAAAAAGATCGACGGAATGCTTTTCTTTAAATAAAATACAAAACAAAATTAGAAGAAAAAAACGAAAGATTCATAAAAAATGAGAGATTCAGCCTTCATCTAAATGTGTACACGGCTTTACTTACTTATACGAGGTGAATTCAATAAATTGTAGGGTCTTCATTTTTTCCTGAAAATGAAAGTAAATAGAAACCTGAAAACAAAAGAAGCGCGAACGAAAAACGAAAAAAAGAACGCATAAACAAAGACTTGAAAACAAAAGAAGCGCGAACGAGAAACGAAAACAATAAAAAAAAAAACAAAAAGGCCACAGAAAACTCGGATAAACAGAGCAACGAAATACAAAGAAACAAATGAACAAATAACAAAATAAAACTGACGATTTTACGGTGAAATGTTTTTTAATGAGAGACCGAGTTTTCATGTAAAATGTGCCCACGGCCTTATTTTACGCGAGGTGAATTCATTAAGTCGAAAAATCTTCAATTTTTTCCTCCAAAATGAAAACGCATAGAGATGTGAAAACAAAAGAAGCGCGAACGAAAAACAAACGAAAAGTAATAAAGAAACCGTAACAGACAACTCAGATAAAGAGAGCAACGAAATACGAAGCAAAAAGAAAATGTACGAATGACGAAAGAAGTTCGATTTTATGGTCGTACGGTTTTATCTATCAAATGCAGAGATTGAATTTCCACGTAAAATGTGTCCACGCCCTTATATTATACGAGGTGAATTCAATAAGTTGCAAATCCAAAATTGAGTTTGCGTGTGAAATGTGTCCGCGGCCTTAGATTATACGAGGCGCACTCAAAAATTTATAGTCGCGAAAATAAAATTTCAATTTCACACTTCATACGCATTTCGTTGTTTTCACATTTCAATTGTCTTTTGTCTCGAGTTTCTTTTTTTTTTTGACGTCTATTGATTTGATTTTTCGTTAAGTTTTTTTTTGTTTGTCAATAGATTTATTGATTTTTGAAGAATTCGCCGCCATGTTAGAGATTGCATGTGTCTCCGGCCTTACATTATACGAGGTGAATTCAAAAAGCCATCGTCTTGAAAAAAATATCTCGATAATGAAAATTTAAAAAAAAAATTCGAAATTGAGTTTCCGTTTGAAGTGCGCCCGCGGCCTTACGTTATACGAGGCGCATTCAAAAATTCGCGGTCTTAATTTTTTCGCGTAAACGAAATAGAAATCTGCAAACAAAAGGCGATCGACTAGGCCCACGCGATCAATTTTCAACGAAAAAAAATTGTTTTTTTTTAATTATTTAAACGAAACGTCCTTGAGACGTCGCCTCGTTTGCGGCGCGCTCGTCTCGCAGGAAACGATAAATCTTATCACGCCGGAGAAAAATCCCGAAAAAATCCGTACCCACTCGAAAACGTTTCCGTCTGACGACGGCTAGCCAATCGTAGCAGACGGCGGCGCGGCTTCTCGTTTAATTAAGCGCCGAGAGAGGGCTTAATCGCGAATATCTATATGTAGTTAGTTGTTAGCGCACGCCTGATTTTTTCCCCTAATAATGACAACCAGTGAGGTGTGAAGGCTGCCGCTTTAAACGGAACACCCTGTATATTGCGAAATATATTAAGAATTTTGCCTCGGTCCCAAGGACTTCACAAGTACTTCGACAAATTCTTTGCCGAAACACACGTGATCATAAAGAAACATTTTTTTTTAAATAAGGCCGTCTGCACATTGTGTAGATGCTTCGCTTTCGTCTGAACCGATTTTTGGTTGTTTTGACCGGCGAATTGTAATTGTTCTGATGGAAAGAAACACTTTCGCATCGACTTGGGCTGACGTAACCGGCTCAGATCTGTCGTGTGCGCGACCAAATCTCCGTAACCCAGATTGCTGAAATTCCTACGGTGAATTGGCTCGCCGTCCAGTGTGAAACGCGAAACAAACGCGAATCGAAAGCGTCACCTCGTTTTATACGGAAGCGAAACGCGCAAAAACGGCACTTTTTCCGACGCCATGCGACGCGACGCGACGCCCCTCGAAGGTGGCGGCCTCTGGTGATGGAGAATCGAATTTGTTGAACGGTAGGAAAGAAGAAACAAGAGAAAACACTAACCATCAACGAAGTACGAAAAAAATTCGAAGAAAAAGAAACAAATGACAACAGAAACAAACGACTTGAAAATATATTTTCCGACGCCAAGCGACGCGACGCGACGCCTGTCGAAGGCGACGGCCTCTGGTGATGGAGAATCGAATTTGTTGAACGGTAGGAAAGAAGAAACAAGAGAAAACACTAACCATCAATGAAGTACGAAAAAAATTCGAAGGAAAAGAAACAAACGACAACTGAATCAAACGACTTGAAAATATATGAAACTTCACATTTCATTGTTTTCACGTTTCAATTGTCATTTTCTTGAATTATTTTTACTTTCGCCTTCTGTTGTTTCTTTTTAATTCATTTAATTTTTTTTTTTTTGCGGTTTGTCTTTGCTTGCCGACAGTCTTTTGTTTTTTGAAGGATTCTCGCAGCGTCGATCTTCTTTTGTTTCGTGTTTTGTTTATTTGACACTTCACATTTCGCGTCTTTTATCGAATTTATTGATTTGATTCTTCAAGCCTATTTTATTTATAGTTTTATAGCTTGTTTTTCGAACATTTTTTTGCAGTTGAAAAAAAAAAAAACAGTCCACCATCATCGGCCTTCTTCTGTTATTCGTTCATTTTTTCTTTGAATTTCGTTATCTGCTTTTATTTTTTATTTGGTTTGTTTTCTGCGGTCCTCTGTTTTTCGTTAGTTTTGTTTTCTTGTGATTTTTTCGTAACACTCCACCAGAGAATGTAGGCGATTTTCTTTTGTTTTCAGATTTTTCCGTACGCATTCAATTCCTTCGTCGGTCGTCTTTTGTTATTCGTTCCTTCTATTTCGTTATTCTTTTTTTATCAGTTTGACTTTTTTGTATTTCTTTTGTCTTTCGTTTTTTTTTCACACTTCACTAAGTTTCTTTATTTTTTCTCTTGTCTTTCATTTGTGTTTCTTTTCTTTAATAATCGCCTAGATCGTCGTTTGTTTTGTTTCATTTATACTTCGCATTTCATATTTCTATTGTTTTTTGTTTGAATTACTTTCTTTTTTCTGCTGTTTTTTTTTTTTCTATATTGATTTATTTCTTAGTAACTATTTTATTTGTAGTTTTTTTTTTCTTTGTTTGCCGATAGTCTTTTGTTTTTCGACTGGCTGGCGAGCGTGGAATTTTTTCCTTGTTTATTTATCAGTCGTCCTTTGTTTTTTTTTTTACTGATTAAATTTTGTTCATCAATTCCGTTCGTTGTTTTGTTTCCGTTCGCCGATAGTCTTTTGATTTTGGAATAATTCGTAGCGTCGATCTTCTTTTTTTTGTTTTGTTTTGTTTTGATTGACTTTTTGGTAGCTTCTTTGTTTATAGTTTTTTTCTTGTTTGTCGATAGTCATGTGTCTTTCGAACGATGCGCAGCCGGAGAGCGTGGAACTTCCTCTGCTTTTTTTTGTTTATTTATCAGTCGTCTTTTGTTTTTGTTTTTACTGTCAATTCCATTTGTAGTTTTTTTTTCTATTTTTCTATTCTTGATCTTCGAACAATTAATAGTCGGAGAAACTCGATCTTCTTCTGTTTTTTTTTTGTTTTGTTTATTTATCAGTCGTCTTTTGTTTCTTCTTATGCCGATAGTCTCTTGATTTTCAAATAATTCGCAGTCGGAGAGCGTCGATCATCTTCTGTTTTTTTTTGTTTTGTTTATTTATCAGTCGTCTTTTGTTTCTTCTTATGCCGATAGTCTCTTGATTTTCAAATAATTCGGAGAGCGTCGATCATCTTCTGTTTTTTTTTGTTTTGTTTATTTATCAGTCGTCTTTTGTTTCTTCTTATGCCGATAGTCTCTTGATTTTCAAAGAATTCGCAGTCGGAGAGCATCGATCTTCTTCTGTTTTTTTTTTTTTTTTATTTAATTAAGAATCGCCTTTTGTTTTTTATTGCTTTTTTTCTTTTTGTTTGCCGATAGTCTTTTGTTTTGCAAACAATTCGAAGCTGGGGAGTGTCGTGTCTTTTTTTTTGTTAATTTATTAGTCTTTTTTTTTTTTTTTGTGCCGACAGTCTCTTGATATTAGACCAATTCGCAGTCGTAGAGCGTCGATCTTCTTCTGTGTTTTTTTTTCTTTTTTTGTTTATTTCTGAATCGTCTTTTGTTTTCTATTGATTTAATTTGTCGTACCTGTTTCAGTCATGTTTAGTTTTCCTTTTGTTTGCCGATTGTCTTTTGTTTTGCAAACAATTCGAAGCCGAAAAGCATCTTGTCTTTTTTCTCTTTTTTGTCTTTTGTTTTTGTTTTGTGCCATCGATTTTCTTCTGTTTTTTTTTATTCATTTAGTTGTTTCATATTTCAGTCGTTTTTTGTTTTAATTTTTTTTTTGCACTTTTCCTTCGCTTTCCTCTTTAGTTTTCCGAACAAATTCTCCGCCTAAGAAGAATTGTTGATCGTCTTTTGTTTTGTGTTCGTCGTGCGTTTCGGTCCTTTTCTGTACGTTCCGACAGTTAAATTAATTTTGTTTTTCGATCGTATTTTGTTTCTTCGTTACTCATCTAGTTCCTTGCACTTTAATGTCACCTCTTTTGTTTTGCTTTTTCGATCCAATCAATCTCGACGTTTGTTTAACTATTTTTTTTGTCTTTCTTTTTTCTTTTCGACTCGCCCCCTCCCCACCCCCTCCCGCCAACTCTTACTTATCATAGACGTCTTTTGTTTCTTTACAGGTCTTTTTGTTTGGCTATAGTCTTTTGATTTTCGAACAATTCACAACCGGAGAGCGTCGACCTTCTTTTGTTTTTCCTTTTTTGCTTAATTCTGAATCGTCTTTTGTTTTTTATTGATCTAATTTGTCGTACCTGTTTCAGTCACGTGTAGTTTTCTTTTTGTTTGTCGATTGTCTTTTGTTTTGCAAACAATTCGAAGCCGGAAAGCTTCGTGTCTTGTTATTTTCTTGTTTATTTATCAGTCGTCTTTTGTTTTTGTTTTGTGCCGATAGTCTCTTGATTTTCGACCAATTTGCAATCGATTTTCTTCTGTTTTTTTTTTGTTTGTCAGTCGTCTTTTGTTTTTTCATCGACAGTCTCTCAAAAAAAAAGAGGTTGCTGTTCTGTCTTTTGTTTCTTAAAGAAACAAACCATTTTGTTCCTTTTCTGTTGTTTTTGGAAAGTAAAAAATTAAAGAAAAGTGACAATATGAAGAGACAAATATTTTCATACACCCCACCCCCCACTCCTATTTACCATAGACGTCTTTTGTTTCTTGAAACAAAAGATTCCCTTTCTGTTATAGCAAAAAAAAAAAACAAAAGAGTCGCGTTTCTTTTGTCGCGCGGTTGATTGTTATTTTTTTCTTCTGTTGTCTTTGTTTTTTCGTTTCAGGTGATGGTGGCCAGGGGTGTACAAATTTGACAGCGAAAAAAAGGAAACGTTTTCCACGTCATGACAACATAAACAGAATACAGCGAAAACCAAAACAAACGGGACGTCCTCACGCATATTCGTTTGTTTTTCGGCAGAGTTTTGGCTCCTCTTGGCACGGCATCGGTGACGTGGTGATCGTGTGCGAGTGCACTTGGGAGATAGGCCATAGATCTGGCAATCGCGTGGTCGTTTCGCCGCGCGGTGCGCAAAAACGGCAACGCCGCGCCAAAGTGCAACGTTCTGAAATGCATCGCCCGTTGCGATATTCGGGTGTTGGGCTATTTTTAGCGGCGAAGTGCACGCGCCCGGTCGCACTTTTTCGTACAAGTCTTTGCACTTGAAGTTATGCTAATAGGAGCCGCTCCCGGGAGAAAGTTTTTTGCTTTGCTCCGCGCGGAACAATCTAAACGAGAACGCGGTTGCATTAATTCCAGAAAAAAAAAATGACTTCGATACACGTGTATGTGCCTAAGTCAAAATGAAAATTAGGTTTAATTTCCTCAACCACTCTGTATAAAAATTAGGTCAAAAAAAACATTGGAAACTTTTTTGGAAAATTTCAATGTCGTCGTGACAATATAAATAAGAGAATTCGATTCCGACCGTCTTTTGTTTCTCTCGTTTTCTCTGTTGTTTTTTTTTCGCAATTTCTTCAACTGTTATTGAGAATTTTTTTTATCGATTTTCTCCTCCTCTGTCTTTCTCTTTTTAGCGGCGATGTCACGGGTGGACAAATCTGAAATCTTTTGGAACGAAATTCTAAATTATTCAAAAAAATCACATCAAAACCTCCGTTTTAAGTCTGAACGTCTTTAACAAATTCCAGCGGCGCAAAACTAAAAAAAAAACAGAAAAAAAAACAAAAGAAGACGTTCGAAGTTGTGCGAACAAAACAAAAAGAAAAAACAAAGGCGACCGGAGTGACAAAACCGCAGCGCAAAACAAAGAACGTAAAACCATCGCGTACAAAAAGGATAGAAAAGAAAAAAAGAACAAAAAAGGACGATCGAAGGGTGCTTACAAAAAAAAAAGAAAAAGAAAAACGAATGCGATCAGAACGTCAAAACCGCAGTCTACCAAATCCAAAAAAAAGATGAAAAGTGAACCGATGTCCCACAAGTGAAAAAAAAAGATGAAACAGAGGACGGTTATTATAAAAAAAGTTGAAAATCGATAATGAATAGAAACAGGAAACAAATGACAATTGAGTCTCGAGAAAAGGCAGAAAAAAAGTCGAAACGTACAAAGTTGACAAGAAATGAACAGAAACAGATCGAAATGTACAAAAATGAAACAAAAGGCAATCAAAATTGACACAAAAAAAAAAACGAACACAAAGAAGTCAAGACGGAAATGCGAAACAAAAGGCGATCAAAATAGGTCGAAAAATGAACAGAAAAAAGTGAAAACGAGTCGGAAACAAATGACAATCGAGTATTCCTGAATCTGAGTCACAGTTTTCGCGCAAAAATTAAAAAAAAAACAATCGATTGAAACAAAACAGCCAGACAAAAGGCGAACAAAACTGACCAAAAAAGAAAAATGAACAGAAAGAAGTCGAAGCACGCAAAAGTAAAACAAAAGATGATCGAAAATAACAAGAAATGAACAGAAACAAAAGACAATCAAAATGAACAAAAAATTAACAGAAACAGATGGAAATATGTAAAGCCAGACAAAAGGCGAACAAAACCGACCAAAAAAGAAAAACGACCAGAAAAAAAAGCGAAACAAAAGGCGAACGAAAATAACAAGAAATGAACAGAAACAAAAGACAATTGTCAAAAGACAATCAAAATGAACAAAAAGTGAACGGAAACCGATGGAAATATACAAAAGTGAGACAAAAAAAGGCGAATAAAATTGAAAAAGAAAAACTAAACAAAAAAATCGAAGCACACAAAAGTGAAACAAAAGGTGATCGAAAATAACAAAAAAAATGAACAGAAAGATGTCGCAAAACCCCAAAGCGAAACAAAAGGCAAACAAAATTGACAATAAAACGAACAAAAAGAAGTCGGAACGGAAACGTGAAACAAAAGACGATCAAAATAGCCAAAAAAAAAACGAACAGAATAAGTGGAAACGAGTCGGAAACAAATGATAATCGGGTCTTTCTGAATTTGAGTCGCGGTTTTCGCGCAAAAATTCACACAAAAAAAAACAATCAACGGAAACAAAATCAAAAGACGATGGAAATGTACGAAAGCGAAACAAAAGGCGATCAAAGTAGGCAAAAAATTAACAGAACCAACAGATAATCATCAAAAGACAATCAAAATGAACAAAAAATGAACAGAAACCGATCGAAATATATGAAGACAAAAGACAGAAGACGAACAAAATTGATAAAAAGAAATGCGAACAAGAAAAAGTCGAAATACTCAAAAGTGAAACAAAATGCGATCGAAAATGACGAGAACATGAACAGAAAGACGTCGAAATATACAAAAGCGAAACAAAAAGCCATCAAAATTCACAGAAAAACGAACAAAAAGAAGTCGAAACAGGAATGCGAAACAAAAGGCGATGAAAATAGGCAAAAAATGAACAATAAAAAGCGGAAACAAATGGCAATCGAGTCTGAATTTGAGTCGTAGTTCTTGTGAGAAATTCACAAAAAAAAACAATTGATAGAAACTAAATCAAAAGAAGTTCAAAATGTAGGAGGGCAAAACAAAAGACAATCAAAATAGGTAGAATAATGAACAGAAAAAAGTCGAAACATGCAAGTGAGAAACAAAAGATGATCAAAATTAACAAGGAATGAACAGAAATATATAAAAGCGAAACAAAAGGCGATCAAAATTGACAAAAAGTGAAAGGTAAGAGATCGAAACGCACGACAGGGAAACAAAAGACGATCAAAACTGACTACAAATGAAAACAAACAGGAAGAAATAAAAACATACAAAACGAAATAAAAGGGCGATAATCAAAAGTGTCAAGAAGTGAACAGAGAGAAGTCAAAACTAAATGAACAAAAAGAGATCGAAAGATTTCGACATTCACAAAAGCGAAACAAAAGACAATCAAAATTAACAAAAAAAAAAAACAAACAAAGAGAACTAGAAACAGAAATGTGAAACAAAAGGCGATCAAAATAGGCAAAAAATGAACAGAAAAAAGTGGAAACAAATCGGAAATAAATGACAATCGAGTCTTCCCTCACAGTTTTTTTCGCGCAGAAAATTCACAAAAAGAAAACAATTAACGGAAATAAACTCAAAAGAAGATCGAAAGGCGATCGAAATAAGGAAAAAAGTGAACAGAAAATGGGCGAAACGCGCAAGAGAAAAACAAAAGGCGATTAAAATTAACGAAGAATGAACGGAAACAGATCGAGAGGTATAAAGGCGAAACAAAAGGCGATCAAAGTTGACAAAAAGCGAACATAAATAAGTCGAGACACACAAAAGTGAAGCAGAGAGCAATTAAAATTAACAAAAAATAGAAAGATATCGAAACGTACAAGAGCAAAACAAAGGAGTTCGAAACATAGATAAAAGTATAACAAGAGGCGATCAAAATTGATCGAAAATGAACAGAGAGAGATCGAAAGTACAAGACGCGATCAAAATGGACAAGAAATGAACGGAAAAGTGTCGAAACGTACATAACGCGGTCAAATTTAACTAAAATGAACAGAAAGAAATCGAAACGTAGAGAAGAAGATCAAAATTGATAAAAAAATGAACAGGACGAAGTTGAAATCCACAAAAGTAGAACAAAAGGGTATCGAAATTGACAAAAAATGCGGATCAAACTACAAAGGACGATCAAAGCAGTCAAGAAATGAACAGAAAAATAAACAGAACGTTTGAAATACACTAAAGTGAAACAAAAAGCGATCAAAATTGATCGAAAATTAACAGAAAGAGATCGAAACGTACACGGCGCGATCAAAATTGACAAGAAATGAACGGAAAAGGTCGAAATATAGAAAACGCGATCCAAATTGACAAGAAAGGAACGGAGAAGGGTCGAAACGCACATAATGTGATCAAATTTGACAGAAATGAACAGAAAGGGATCGAAATACACGAAAGGCGATGAAAATTGACATAAAACGCGCAGAAAGAAATCGAAACACACAAAAGTGTAACAAATGCGATCAAAATTGACCGAAAATGAACAGAGAGCGATCGAAACGTACAAGACACGATCAAAATTGACAAGAAATGAATATAAAGAGATCGAAATGTACAAAACGCGAACAGAAAGTGATCGAAATGTACAAAAGATAATCAAAATTGACAAGAAATGAACAGAAAGTGATCGAAACGTACAAAAGATAATCAAAATTGACAAGAAATGAACAAAAAGTGATCGAAACGTACAAAAGATAATCAAAATTGATAGAAAATGATCAGAACAAAGTTGAAACGCACAAAAGTGCAACAAAAGACGATCAAAATTGACAAAAAACTACAAAGGACGATCAAAGTGCTCAAGAAATGAACAGAAAGAAATCTAAATAATAAAGGTGAAACAAAAGACGATCAAAATTGAACGGAAAAGGGCCGCAACATACACGACGTGATCAAAAATGAACAGAAACAGGTCGAAACGTACAAGACGCGATCAAAATCGACAAGAAATGAAAAGAAAAAGATCGAAATATACAAAACGCGATTTAAATTGACGAGAAATGAACAGAATGAGATCGAAACGCACAAAAGACGATCAAAATCGACAAAAAGAAAACGCACAGAAAGAAGTTAAACAAAAGGCGATCGAAATTGACGAAAAAAAAACGAACGAGAGCACAAAAGACGATCGAATTTTGTCAAGGGATGAACATAAGGAAATCGAATTAACAAAAGCGAAAGAAACAAAAGGCGATCAAAATTCACGAAGTATGGAACAGGTATAGAGATCGAAGCACACAAGAGTGAAACAAAAAACGATAGAAACTGACAACAGAAAGAGATCGAAGCCAGCTTCGGCAATCTTACAACGAGCGAACAGAAATGATCGATGATCACGTGACCACTGGATTATTTAATCACTCTGTATTTAAAGAACAAAATCTAAACATTTTTTTTTGTTTTAATAATAAGGTCCTCCCCCGCCAGTTCTCACATGATCATCACTCATTGTTGTTCGCTCGATATAAAATTGCTGAAGCTAGTTTTCTTTTATTCACGATCACGTGACTGAGATTCATCAATGTCTACGTTTTTGTTCACTCTGTACAAAAGTAGTTTCGATTACGGATGGATAGATGGCGGTAGTGGGGCGCTTCTGATGGAATTTGTTTTTCATGCAAAAGGAACAACGTCACGATCACGCGATTTTCAATCATTTTATTCGCCCTGTACAAAAAAAATAACATTTTAGAGTTTGAACAACGGAGAGGAGAAGTGCAGAATTCTAAGCGATTTTTTTAAGACCATGCGATTAAAGGTCAATCGTTTTTGTTCGCACGATATAAATTGTCGAAGCCAGAATTGATTTACATATTCTACAATGTCTACATTGACTACGATCGTTTCTGTTCACTCTGTATAAAAGCAGTTTCCATTTTGGATGGATAGATGGCGGTGGTGGAGTGTTTCGGAATTAATTATTATTTGAAACACATCGGGTGACCTTCAATAACACTCTTTGTATAAAGACGATTTCGAATTGAATACGAATGCGAATGTGAATGTGAATGCGAATGCGAAAGCGAATGCAAGTGTAGAGTTGTGAGCGGATTACTTTTTTGTTGTGGGTACATACATACAAAGCGAGCAGGGGGTCCTGGTCACGTGACCCACAAACCGTCATACTTAACGCAGGTCTTTCATTGACCAACAAACTCGTTCCAGTGGCGAACCAAATTCTTCCCAATAAGAAAAACGAAACAAATTATTTATTGCAACCCCCCCCCGTATGTGAATATCAGAAAACGACGAGGTGCTGCCCGAAAGTTTTAGGAAATAAAAAGTCAAAACCAAGAGGTATAGTTTGACATTGAATTTGATGTTTTTTTTTTAAATTATTATGAAAACAATTCAGCTACAGGCTTGATGATAAATAATTCAAAAATTAGGTAACTCCGCTACCTGCTGTTCCAGAAACATCCCGTTCGAATTTCCAATCGTAAAACAAACGATAAGATAAGCTCTGGCATAGTTTGGCTGACGCAAACGTTTACATTCTGTGGCAATACAGCGTGGCCTTAGCCAATCAAAACCCTCTATTTTTAATCTACTAATTCTATTGGTATAACGCATTTAGATCTCCAAGTGCATGTCGCCGTCGAAAACGGGTTCTAAAGGTATGCGTTTGGGAGTCGCGAGCGCTAGGTGGCAGCAGCCATTATTATCTAGGAATGCATAGGTTTGGTGCATCTAACCAATAGACGCAGTTTTGGGGACCGGCGTGGCCCCTCCCTCGTTCGCACTCGTAATTCCGCTTTTCTAGCCATTATTTTCGAGCGTTGCGCTTTTGTCATAGTGCGTACCCGCCAACCCCCTTTTGACGCGAAGCGCCCGTCGCATTCGCGTCCTACCCCATTGCGGTGCGAGGGGGGCACCCCTGATTTAATGCGCCAAAGCCATAGCTGAGAGGAGGGTGAAGAAATTGTTTGCCGAAATTCAATTGTTTCTAATACTTAATCGAAACTACCTATTTTCATTTGTTTATTTATTTTTTAAATTTTAATTGAAACCGATTTGAAATGCGTTCGTTTTAATTTTGACAAAAAACAAACGCCGTTGACAAGTTAGTGCGACAATAGAAAACAAAATGTGGTGACGACTTTTTTGTTTTTTTTTTCTTTGTAAGCAATTATTCTTACTTGGGGTGGGGGGAAGGGGTAACTTTGGTATAATTTTTGAAAATGATGACTATAAAGTCTCACTCCCTCTTTAATTTTTTTTTTTTGCAGCAGCAATATTATTTGCAATTACGCAACTATGAGCAATGTTGCCAACTCACCAATTTTCAAATTTCGTACCTCTTTAGATCATTCAATGCGATTTGAGTTTTAATAATAATAATAAATAAATGAAAATGAATTTGTTTTTTAAGTTTAAATTCATGCTCAAATATGTGCGTCTTTTATTTTTTATTTTTTTCGCGATTGTCATTTGTTAATCAACCGTTTCTGATTCTGAATTTGACATTCGTCCTCAAATATTTCCGTCATTTTTTTCTAATTTTCTTCTTTTTTTGTTGCCAGTTATTGTTTTTTGAAAGGATGACTAACGGTGGCTTCCTTTTGTTTTATTCTCTAAAATTAAAATAGTGATCTGCAGCCTTCTCCGATCTCTCTCCGATCCTCACTTGTTCTTCTTATATTTGTCCAGAAATTTTCTTTTTTTTTCTTTTTTCATTTCTCGCTCAAATATCTCCGTTGCTTTTTGATTTTCTCCTGCGATCGTCCTGCAATGTTTTCTTTTGTTACGTCGTTGCCTGTGACGTCATTTGAAAGAAAATCCTTTTTGGGTAGTTTTGTTTTGTTCATTCGTAAAAATTCTGATTGTCACTTGTTTTTCTTCTTTCTTCTCTTTCCAAGAGCCGAAAATGTTCTTCCTCTTTTTTATTTTGTGGAATTAAAACAGTGATCTACATCCCTCTCGGTTTCCTTTGCGATCGTCGTTTGTTCCTCTTGTACCGTCTCAGAAATTTCTTTTCTTTCTTTTTTCATTTCTCGCTCAAATATCTCCGTCGCCTTTCGATTTTCTTTTGCGATCGTCATTTGTTTCCGAGTTTGAAATTCGCCCTCAAATGTTTTTTTTTTGTTTCGTCGTTGCCCCATGTCGTTCAAAGAATGCCCGTCTCGTAGTAGTTTTTCTTTTGTTTCGTTTGTTTTGTTCATTCGTGAACATTCTGATCGTCATTTGTTTTTTTTTTTCTTTCTTCTTTTTCCAAGAGTCGAAAATGTTCTTACTTTTTTGTTTTATTTTCTGGAATTAAAACAGTGATCTGCACCCCTCTCTCCGTTCCCTTTGCGATCGTCGTTTGTTCCTCTTGTACTCTCCCAGAAATTTGCTTTCTTTCTTTTTTCATTTCTCGCTCAAATGTCTCCGTCGCCTTTTGATTTTCTCTTGCGATCGTCTTTTGTTTCCGAGTTTGAAATTCGCCCTCAAATGTTTCTTTTTTTGAAATTTTCTTTTGTTTCGTCGTTGTCCCATGTCGTTCGAAAGAATGCCCGTCTCGTAGTAGTTTTTCTTTTGTTTCGTTTGTTTTGCTCATTCGTAAACGTTTTGATCGTCTTTTGTTTGTCTTTCTTCCTTTTTTTCCTTTCGAAGTTATCGTTTTTCTTTTTCCAAGAGTCGAAAATGCTCGTCCTCTTTTGTTTTTGTTTACGTTTTCTATGTTTTCTAAAAATAAAATTTTCTGCACTCCGATCGTCATTTGTTTCACGTATACTTTCTTCAATTTTTTTTTTTCCTGATTGTCGATTATCTTTTTTTTTGTTTGTTTATGAATTTCAAGTTACTTTGTATTCTTTTCGATCGTCATTCTTCTGTTTTCTTTTTGATAGCTTCAGTTTTCTTTCCTTTGTTCCTTTTTTCGTAAATGTTGCGATTGGAATTTGTTTCCCTTTTCTTTATTGGTGTTATAATTTTTAAGTCTACGAATTTGACGAATTTTAAATCAACTGACGACTTAGCGAATTTTGTGCGAAATTTGAAAATTTTATTTTCGTTAGAAAATTAAATAAAGAAAAACTACACACAAGAACTGAAGGATAATAACAATATTTCGAGCAGAGAGATTAAATAATTCGAGTTGAAGAGAGGGGAGCGAAAAAGAAAAAGAAACAGAAAACAGAGTCTTCACAGCAGCAGCAGCTACAGCCTGCAACGAAGCCCTGAAGAAGTCCACGACGAGATGGACGAAACGTCGGCAAGACGAAGAATTGACGCGGTTCCCAACCCGGAAACCAAGATTGTCAAGAAAAAGAAACAATTGAACTTCCTATTCGTTGCTGATTCCCTCGAGACTTTACAAAAAAATAAATAAATAAATAAGTAAACCACAAACAATAAACTACGCGTCTCGATTTCAACTGTTTGTAAAGCTTTTCAAAAGACAATTGAATTAGGTACCGATTTCCTTTGGCGGAAGTGGGGGGTGGGAAGAGAGAGAGAGAGAGATCACGCAACTCAAATTGAATTTTGCAAGCAATTAGAAAACAATTGAACTACTACTACAGTTACCAATTTAATCCAAACGAATGGGATTAAATCATTCGAGTTGGAGCGGGAGGGGGGGCTAGTAATTTTGGGACAATTTTAGTAGATTCTAAAACGAAAAAAAAAAACAATTGAACTTATTCGTTGCCGATTTCCTTGAGATTTTAGCAAAAAAAAAGAAAAAAACAAGACTACGCGTTTCGATTTTCAACTGTTTGTAAGGCCTTTGAAAAAACAATTGAATTAGGTACCAATTTCCTTTGGCGGAAGGGGAGAGGGCAAGCAATTAGAAAACAGTTGAACAACTGCTACCAATTTAATCCAAACGAATGAAATTAAATAATTCGAGTAGGCTTGTAATTCTGGAACCAAAAGGAAAAGAAACAATTGAACATCCGTTCGTTGCAGATTTCCTTGCGATTTTACAAAAAAAAAGAGAAAAAAAAAACAAAAGCTTCGGTTTTCAAATGTTTCTCGGCAGACTTTAGAAAAAAAAAAACAATTGAATAATCGATTTTAAGTAGTGCGACTTTGAGGACTGGATTTTTCCTGTGGGAAAAATTAGAACTCTTGAGGGGGGATCGGGGGCGGCAGTTACGCAATTCGAATTGACAATTGATGGCGATTTTGCAAACAGAAAGAATTAGAGATGTGGCGGATGAAAGAGGGGCGATCGATGAGATTTGGAGGGCTCGTAATTTTGGGGCAACTTTCGTAGCTTATAAAAGAAAAAAAAAAAACAAATGAAATTCCTATTCCTTGCAGATTCCCTTGAGATTTTACAAAAAAAAAGAAAAAAAAAAGCGGTAGACTAGATTAGATTCGACTTTCAAATGTTTCTCGGCAGACTTTAGAAAAAAAAAAAAAAAACAATTGAATAATCGATTTTAAGTAGTGCGACTTGGAAGGCTGGATTTTTCTTGTGGGGAAAATTAGAACTCTCGAGGGGGGATCAGGAGCGACAGTTACGCAATTCGAATTTTACAAAAAGAAAGAATTAGAGATGTGGCGGATAAAGGAGCGGCGATTTGGGGGGCTCGTAATTTTGAGGCAACTTTCGTAGATCCCAAAAGAAAAAGAACTTCCTATTCGTTGCAGAGTCCTTTGAGATTTTATAAAAAAAAGAAAGAAACTAGGAGAGTAGGTTAGATTCGATTTTCAAATGTTTCTCGGCAGGCTTAAAAAAAAAAACAACCGAATAACCGATTTTACGTAGTGTGACTTTGAGGTTTTGATTTTCCTTGCGGGGAAAATTAGAACTCTTGAGGGGGGATCGGGTGCGACAGTTACGCAATTCGAATTGACAATTGACTGGCGATTTTGCAAAAAGAAAAAATTAGAGATGTGGCGGATAAAGGAGGGGCGATTTGGGGGGTCGTAATTTTGGGGCAACTTTCGTAGATCCCAAAAGAAAAAGAAACAATTGAACTTCCTATTCGTTGCAGATACCCATGAGATTTTACAAAAAAAAAAACTAAAAACAAAAGCAGGAGACTAGGTTAGATTCGATTTTCGAATGTTTCTTGGCGGACTTTAGAAAAAAAAGCAATTGAATAACCGATTTTACGTAATGCGACTTTGAGGGTTGGATTTTTCTTGCGGGAGAGATTATAGGGGGGGATGGGGGGCGATAGTTACGCAATTCGAGTTGACAATTGACTGGCGATTTTGCAATAAGAAAGAATTAGAGATGTGGCGGATGAAGGAAGGGCGATCGATGAGATTTCGGGGCGATCGAAAACCAACGGGGGGGTGCCCACTGGTGACCGTGGGGGGATCCAGAATTTCGTCGGGGAATTTCCGGCCGGAAAGGCGAAGCCGGGCGCGATGCTGGAAGCCTCCGCGGCGGTTTAAGACAAGACAATGGAGGACGCAAAAAACAAAATGGCGTCCGAAAAACGCGAACACCAATAAACGCGAGAAGTCCTAATTGGAAGAGGGCGAGCGGCGCATTTTTTCGTCGATAAGCGGCGGCCGTTGTTTACCAAACAGAACGCCATAAATATAGCACAGCAATCGCAAGAAAATATGCGCGCCGATAACGGGTGAATCTTTGTTTTATTGAAAAAAAAAAAAGAAAGACAGGCAGGCGAATGTAAAAATACACTCACGCGGAGGCGATTAATTAATCGCACCGATTGATTTCTTTCTTTTGTTTTGGAGTGTTGCCCCCGCGATGATATTCAAGAGGTTAGTACTTACCAGAAAAAAAATCTATAATTCTTCGGGTCGTTGGAAAGAAAGGTATGTTAAGACCCGGTAGGTAATAAAACTGCACACAGAACTTCACACTGAATTAATAACGTCGTTGGTTCTTGAATGCGATGTGAAGGGCCTTTTAATGGTGTAATAATAACAGTCGTCGGACATTTTGCTGCTGCTGCTGATGCTTCCCTTCGTTCAATTTTGCGGTACGAACGCGGACGCGTCGGGATGCACCGGCTCTTGCAGATGCATCTAGAATGCCGTGGGACGTAAGTCGGAGCTGTTGGACGACGCTGGTGCAGCACCAGAAGCGGAAAGCACCTCACGACGGACCCCGCCGGTAACTGGCTGGCGAGTACAAGATGCACCGAAATTTTGCGGCAAATGGCGACGTTGGCGTCGCTGCACCGCGGACTGACCACCGCACGCATAGCAACAATAAAGTTTAACACTAAATTTGTTGTAACAACCGACGGCCTGCGAAGCCGACCGAGCCAAGGGTATATTGATCTTGTGTGCGCGTTGCACTATCAACTGTTTGAAAAAAGTGCAGTTGCAATTGTTCGTCTTCGTTGCACTCGCGGCACATGCGATCTGAGGCGGCGACGGCGACGCACGCCGTGTGACCGACAGAGTAAACTAGATGGACGGAAATCATTCCTCCCTAACTGACAAGCAGCAAGTCCAGAAAATATCCGCACACTTTAATATACAGAGCGAACAGAACCAATTTAGAACAGGTTACGCAAGCAACCATCAGACGTTTCGTTGCTATGCAGTCAACTTTCTCATCTAACAATAACACACACGCAGAAAAGTCGAGAAAAAAGAAACGCAGATTTTAAATACAGAGCGAACGAAACCAGTGAGTGACGTAATCGCCCGACGTTTCGTTTCTGTGCAGTCACCGTCAGTCTTACTTTATGATCTAATTGCAATTTCTCTTTAATTAACGCCAGGGGGAAAATCTGCAGTTTTGATATACAGAGCGAACAAAACTCAAGTGATTAACGGACGTTTCGTTTCTGTGCAATCACCTTCAGATTTATTGATTATCTAACAGTAAGTTCTCTTTAACAAACACGCAAGGAAAGTTTTATTTATAATACATATACAGAGTGAACAAAACAAATCCAGTTGATTTGGAACAACTTACGCAATCATCAGACGTTTCGTTGGTATGCAGTCAACTTCAGATTTACTTCTCACCTCAACAAACGTCTCCATTAACTAACACGCAGGAAAATCGAGAAACTAGAAAAGCAGGTTTTATATACAGAGCGAACGATACCAGTGAGTTACGTAATCGCCCGACGTTTCGTTTCTGTGCAGTCACCGTCAGGCTGACTTTATGATCGAATTACAGTTTCTCTTTAATTAACACCAGGGGGAGAAAAATCACAGCGAACAAATCTAATTAAGTCACGCGATTAACATACGTTTCGTTTCTATGCAGTCATCTTCAGATTTAGGGGTTACTTTATTATCTAACTATCTTTTTCTCGGAGGAAAGAATATTCAAGTTTTTTTTTAAAGTCGCATTCTACAGTGAGCGCCATCTGTTCCGTTTCCCGTGAACTATATTTTTGTCGTTTCATCTTTTCAGTGCCAAATATGCGTGTTCTACAATCGGCGCCATATGTTGGGTTTCCTGCGAACAATATTTTGCAGTGTTAAATCAAGAAGAAGCGCGAAACATTTTTCGCCTTTTCGGTCGCTTTTAGTTCCCAACCAGCGCCATCTGTTGATGGAACATTCGAGTTATTATTTTTTTAAGTCGAATTCGCGCGACTTCTACAATCAGCCCCATCTTTTGAGATTCAAGCGTATCAAACAGTATCCTTCTCTCTTTTGATTTTTATTCGTTACTTAAGTTAACTATTTTTTTTAAGTCGATTTTGCGCGTTCTGCCATCAACGCCATCTATTGAGGTTCGAGCGAACGGACAGTATTCTCTTTTTTGATATTCAGCGCCATCTGAAACTGAAAATCATTCCAGTCAACGCCATCTGTTCGATTTTAAACGATTTCAAATTAAAGAAAAAATACTGACCGCTCGCTCGAATCTCAATAGATGGCGTTGATGTTAGAACGCGCGTAGTTGTCTTAAAAGAAAGTTTAGTTCACGGGAAACTCAAGAGATGGCGCCGATTAGAACGCTAAAAAGACGAAACAATTAAAAAAAATAGTTCACGGGAGCCTCAACAGATGGCGCTCACTGTAGAATGCGACTTTAAAAAAATTACTTCAATATTCTAGCAATAGATGGCGTTGAACGGGATCACTACTTAATATAAAGAATAGCAATAAAAACGAGCGAAACGACGAAACTGAAAGATCCGATGAATTGATTTTGTTTTTAATTTCGTGCTTAGTTTTCCTCAACAAAAATCCGATCGTCTTTTGTTTCTGTTGTCCTAAATTCAAGCCCGTTTCGCTTGAATTTTCGTTGTTAGAAAAACAGAGTTCGTCTAAAATCGAACAGTTGGCGCTGATTACAAAGCATTACTTATAGGACTATCAAACATTCCATGAACTGTTTTTTTTTTAATTTTAGAGTCAGTTTTTTTTTTAATTTTTATAGCCAATTTGAGGGGGTTTGCCACAAAAATCGTCTTTTGTTTCTATTACCCAAATTCTAATCCCAATTTTTCACCAAAAATCGAGTCACTTTTTTTTTCATAGGCGTAGCTACCTCTGTGGGAGGGGGGGAGCTTAAGTTTGTTAAATGAAGAATTTATTAGTTTTATTTTTATTATTTTTTTTATTACTTTTCAATAGAAACCAAATAGGTAACATCGTTTTTATAATCGTTTTTAGGGGGGGGGGGCTACTTATTTTTAGTTTAGTTTAGTTTTGTTTTTTAACATGCGTTTTTGGAAAGCAGAACAATTTTCAGTTTCATACGATTGTCAAGTGAAACATCCGATGAACTGATTTTATTTAAATTAAATTTTGGATTTAGTTTTCGCAAAAATCTGATCGTCTTTTGTTTTTTACTTTGTGTTTTTGGAATTAATTCTTAAAATACATTTCGAACAGACGGCGCCGGCGCCGATTATGTTGCAGAACAATTTCCACCTTCCTACGACTACCAAATTAAACATCCGATGAACTGTTTCGTTTTTTAAACAAAATTCGAATTTAGTTTTTCTTAACTTTTTTTCCGTTGGAGGCAAGAAAAAAACTATTCACGTGGGGTGACCTCTAAAAAGTGGAAAAATTAGGGGTCCCGCACAAAAACCTATTCGCCTTTTGTTTCTATTACCTCGTTACCTTTTTAATTTAATTTTACTTTGATTCGTTACTTTATGATTTTTATATCGTGAGAAGTTTTTTTTTAAATGGAACAATTTTCAGTTTTACACGTCAGTCAAGTGCAACATCCGATGAACTGATTTTTTTTTTTTAATTTTATTTATGATTTAGTTTTCATAAAACTCTGATTGTCTTTTGTTTTTTTTATTTTGTGTTGTTGGAATTAATTACTAAAATACATTTCGAACAGATGGCGCTGATTATACAATGCTAACCGAAATGAATAATGAATTAATTTCTGTTGATTTTCGCTTGTCAAGAAAACAGAGTTCGTCTAAAGTCGAACAGGTGGCGCTGATTACAAAGCAGAACGAATTTCAGCTTTATATGACTAACAAATTAAACATCCGATGAACTGTTTCGTTTTCAAAAAATTTGAATTTAGTTTTTTTTTCCTAGAAAGTGGAAAAATTAGGGGTCCAGCACAAAAACCTGCTCGTCTTTTGTTTCTATTACCTAGTTCTTGAAGGTGTTTCCCTTTTTAACTTTATTTTGCTTTGTTTCGTTACTTTATGACTTCTAGGTGATGAAAAGAACTTAAGTTTAGAATATTGTTGTGCGTTGCTAAAATTAGCAAAGCGCAACAAGCACGCACACGCAAGCACGAATTTACATCGTGTCCTCTTCTTTGATCTTCAGAAAGTAAATTCTTTAAAAGTGCAGCGCGAGCGGTGCCCCGGCGAGATGAACTCACGGGCAGCAGAAGGAGGAGAAGAAAAAGACGAAGAAAAAGAAGAGCGCAGTTTGCGAGAGTCCGTTACCGGACTGACCAGTTAGAAAATGCTCATTACATTATTACAGTAATTTTTATAGACCTACCCCTTTCGTTCGGGTGCGTTTTTATTGTCGCCCAGCATTCAAATCGGCCGAGAGAGCGGTGGGGTGCACACGTTTTTACGACTTTTCGCAGCCGATCGAAAGTAAAAATCGCAGCAGAACGGGAAATATTTTTCCAGAAGCGCGCGCGACCGTTAAAACCGGGTGGCGTCGTTTTCGCGGCCATTTTGAACTGCGGTTCCCATGAAAACGAGTTTCGAAAATCTTTTTAAATCTTCATTTCCGAACAAGATATACAACGAAACGAGAAAAATCTGTTAACAAACTATTCGGATTTAAGAAAAAAAGTTAAACATCCGATGAACCGATTTTTATTTTTTCGTAAACTAAATTTTCGAAATCGTTGATCAAAAACAAAAGAACGACGTATTATTAATTCCATGGAATTTTTAATGGTTTACACAAAAATTGATAGATGGTGCTGAGTAGGTCCTTTTTAATAAATAATCAAATCAACCGAAAAACCAAATAATTTTTCTCTTGTATTTATTCGTTTTCAATGTGCACTGCATGCCTTTCAAAAATTAAAAATCACACAAGTACTGTTGAAGGGAATCTCAACAGATGGCGCTGATATTTAAAACTAATGAGTTCAAGTTAAACATCCGATGAACCGATTTTTATTTTTTGGGCTCAGTTTTCGCACACCAGCTTTTCGACATCATTGAACAAAAAAAAAAGAAGAACGACGTATTTGTTCCGTTTACACAAAACTCGACAGATGGCACTTTTTCTGAGCAGAGTTTAAAATACGCTTTAAAAATCAAATCGTTCAAAAAAAAACGAATTATTTTTTTGCGGTAATTTGTGGCGATTCATGCCAAACGCTCAATACGTTTCAAAAATTAAAAACTCACGCAAAATACTGTCGCACGGATATTTCAACAGATGGCGCTGATTGTAAAGGCACGAATTTTTAAAATTATTAAATACTGTATATTCGCTGCAACACTTATAGATCGCGCCACTTGACAAAAATTAACATTCTATCAACAGATGGCGTTGATATGAGAGAATAGCGCAAAAATCAAAGAAGTGCGACCCTAAGCTTTTGTTAAAGCTTAGGGTGTTAGCAACAGATGGCGCTGAACTAGACCTTCAGTGTAAATAACGCTCAGAAATCGATCAAGAAAGTGCTAGTTTTGCGAAAATCTCGTCTGTTCACGGGAATCTCAACAGATAGCGCTGATTATACAATCTCGACTTAAAATTTTATACATGAAACAAAATACTGTCCGTTCGCGGCAATACCTATCAATACATCGCGCTTCTGTTTGTAAAACGCGCAAATTCGAAGTTTAAAAAAATTAACATTAACATTCTGCCAACAGATCGCGCTGAAAAGAGAGTACAATTTCATTTAAAATAAAGCGCAGGAATTAAAGCGATCGAAAAGACTGTTTTTCGCGCTGCTTCCTGAATCAACACAGCAAGATGCCGTTTACAGATGGCGCTGACTATGTAATGCGCGTATTTGACTTAAGAGGATTTGGAAACTTTGGAAAAATGTAATTCACGGAAAACTCGACAGATGGCGCTGACTGCAGGATGACTTCAACAAAATTAACGTCTGGAAAGTGTAATTCACGGGAAACTCAACGGATGGCGTTGACTGTAGGACGTCCACATTCGACTTGGAAGAAATCAACCATTAGAAAGTGTACTTCATGATAAACTGAACAGATGGCGCTGACTGTAGAACGCGCTTATTTGACTAGAGAGAAATTAAACATTGGAAAATGTAGTTCACGGGAAATTCAACGGATGGCGCTGACTGTAGGACGTCCACATTTGACTCGAAAGAAATTAAACATTGGAATATGTAGTTCACGGAAAGTTCAACATATGGCGCTGACTGTAGAATGTCCGCATTTAACTTGAAAGTAATTAACCATTGGCAGGCGTAGTTCACGTGAAACTCAACAGATGGCGCTGACTGTAGAACGTCCGCATTTGACTCGAAAGAAATTAACCACTCGCAAGTGTAGTTCACTCAAAACTCTAAAGATGGCGCTAACTGTGGAAGGTGCATGTTTGACTTAATAAGAAATTAAATGTAGTTCACGGGAAACTCAGCAGATGGCGCTGGCTTAAAAAAAGAGTAACTTTGGAAAATGTAATTCACGGGAAATTCAACAGATGGTGCTGACTGTAGAACACACATATTTGCTTGAAAAGAAATTAATCACCGGAAAGTGTAATTCACGGGAAACTCAACAGATGGCACTCATTGTAGAACGCGCAAACTAAACATTGTGAAATATAGTTCACGGGAAGCTCAACAGATGGCATATGTTTGGTTCAAAAAAAGAGAAACTTTGAAAAATGTTGTTCACGGGAAACTCAGCAGATGACTCTGGCTCTAGAACGCGCATGTCTGATTAGACCAGAAAAATATAGTTCACGAGAATCTCAACAAATGGCGCTGACTACAAAATGTGCATATTTGACTAGAAAAAAAGAATAACCGGTACAAAGCGTAGTTCGCGTGAAACTCAACAGATGGCGCTGATCGTGAAAGGTGCATATCTGACTTAAAAAAAATGAAACATTGTGAAATGTAATTCACGGGGAACTCAACAGATGGCGCTGATTGTGGAACGCGCGTATTTGGCTTCAAAAAGGAGAAACTTTGGAAATCGGAATCTTCAATTGTTTCTCGTTATTACAAAAATTTTTATATTTTCTTTACTTAAAAAAAACAATTGCCTGCAATTTTTCTTCAACGTTACTTTCTGACCTCCTGTTTTCAATTGTTCTTGTTTCTTCATTTGGAAAAACAATTGCTAATATTTATGAAAACAATTGCCCAGTTTTTTTTTAATTTTTTTTAATTTTATTTTCTGACCTCGTTATTTATTTAATTTTTATTTTCTTTTTCGTGGGCGATTTTCAATTGTTTTTTTTTGTTATAAATCATTGAAAACAATTTACGATTAATTTTGAATTGCTTTACGTTTTCTCTGCTTAAAAAGAAAACAACATTATTTTCTGATCTCCCGCTTCTTTGTTATTTATTTTTATTTTTTTAATAGACGATCTTGAATTGTTCTTGTTTATCATTAATTGTTTTAGATGTTCTTTACTTATTTAATATTTAATGTAATGGTGTATGCCCGAAAACAATTGCGCAGTTTTTCTGCTACGTTATTTTTTGACCTCTCGGTGTTTGTTTAATTTTTCTCTCTTTTCTTCAAGGGCGATCTTCAATTGTTTTTCGTCATTACAAATAGTAAAGTAAAAATACATTTTCTTTGTTTCAGAGAAAAAAAAAACGATTGACAATATTTATGTATTTAGGTCAATTTTGATCTCCCGTTTTTTCTTCCTCATAGGCGATCTTCGATTGTTTTTGTTTATTATTAATTGTTTCAGATGTTCTTTACTTAAAAACAAAAACAAACAATATTTATGTAGGTTTTATGACCGAAAACAATTGCCCTGTGTTTCCTTATTCCGTTATTTTCTGACCTCTCGTTTTTTATTTAATTTTTCCCTTTTTCTTTTTTCTTCAAGGGCGATCTTCAATTGTTTTTCGTCATTATAGACGGATTTATATTTTCTTTATTCGAAAAAGAAAAATATTCATCGCCTACGCGTTTACTTAAATTATTTTAAAATCGATGGAAATAAATGATTTCTCTTCGGATCTCTGGTTATTTTTTTTTTCTTTTTTTTTATGGGCGACTTCACTTGTTTTTCTTCTTTATAAATAGTTTTACATTTTTTCTAGTTACGAAAGAACAATTGGCAATATTTACGTAAATTTTAATCGTCGTAAACAAGTGCCGACTACAATTTCTCTTCTACGTTGTCTTCTGACCTCTCGTTTTTTTTTTTTTTAAGCGATCTTCAGTTGTTTTTGTTCACTCTAAACAGTTTTAGATTTTCTTTACTTAAAAGGCACAAAATCGAAAACGCTTTCGTTATTTTTAATAACTGAAAACAATTGCGTGCCTTCGAGGTTGTTTTCCATCCTCCCGTTATTTATTTAATTTTTGTTTTTTTTTATTCACGGGCGATCTTCAATTGTTTTTATTTATCGTATGTAAATACTTTTATATTATCGTTACGTGATTTTTAATAACTGAAAACAATTGCCCAGTTTATCGTCTGACCTCTTATTATTATTATTATTATTATTATTATTATTATTATTATTATTATTATTAATTTCTTCCTTTTTTATTTATTGTTTTTTTTTTCATCGCGGGCGGCTTTCAATTGTTTCTTTTTATTATAAGTAGTTTTGCAATTTTTATTCACTTAAGCAAGACGACTGAAATTACGTAAGCATTAATCATCGTAAACAATTGTTTCTTGTTTTTTCGCGGACGATTTTCGATTGTTTTTATTCAAACTGACTCGCGGATCCTCTTCATCCCGGAAATTACCAAACTTTCTCGTACGTGAGCAACCCTTGTAAATAGGAGTTTACGTAATTTTCGCGTGCGGTCAATTAATACCGGCGGCGGCGGCGGCCCAGTTCGGGGCGCACGCAAAAACAATCGCCGTCCGACGAAGAAGCGACGACGCGCGCGCCGCCCTGGAAATTCGGTAATGAGGGGCAATTTGAATACGGGCAACGTCCGAAAAAGCGCGTCCGCGAAGGGGGTCAACGTACGCGTAGGATCCGCGCCGCGTATAAGAATGGGCGCGTATAGTAAAAGGGTGGCAAAGGGTGGCTCGTAGAGGGGGTGCGTGTCTGGTGCTGTGTCTAGACTGGAAGATGCCTTGATCAATACCCGAGGTCATTGCCACCGCTTCTGGGCCCGGACGAAACACCACCACCACCACCACCGCGGAAGATCCGACGTTTCCACCTAAAATTCCCGACGCACACACGTGAATTATGGCGGGGGGCCCTTTTTTCTACCTGCCGCGACACGGTTATTTAATTAGGTTCGTCAACCTAAAGATAAAATACCTACAATGCATATTTGAAATGGGGCCAACAAAAAAATAAATTCCAAATATTATATTATTTTTTGTACTGCTACAGGGTGGGCGAGTGTTAACTTTATTTTTTCAAATGAAACCGACTCATTGCTCTAATTGACAGCAATGTATTAAGACTTGTAAATAAAATTGTAAAATTTTCGTCGCTATGTGTGCTTCGTCATCACTTAAAATTTCCGCTATCTGCTAATGACTATTAAAAAGTAAAGAGTAAAGTAAAGTGACGACGAAGCACATGTAGTCGGCCAATTGAATCGTCCATTCAGGTTATTACTTGTAACATTGCATTCTGCATTCGTCTTACTTTTCGTCGCTGTGTGTGCTTTGTCATCATTTAAAATTTCTGCTATCTGCTAATGACTATTAAAAAGTTAAGAATAACGTTGCCAATTTAGTGATTTTGTCTAGTTCTGGTGACTTTTTTCTCCAATTCTGGTGACTTTCTTTTGAAATTTCAGACAGTTGTCGCCGGTGAGTTCGGAAATGTCGAAAATTTAGTGATTTCGTGATCGGCGTCCTTTGAAAATGATTTTAACCAAATCACACAAGGCTTTACAATCGATATCAAATAAACGCGACATTTTATGATAATTTTTTGACATTTCTTTAATTTCAGAACGTTGCACTTTTCATTGGTCTTCGTATTGCGTAAGGACCAATGAATGGCAACATGGCAACACTGCAAAATGTCCGAAGCCTGATAATATCCACTTTTCATTGATCCTCGTATTGCGTAACCATGACAACGTTCCGATACCTCCGAAGTCTGGCTATTATGACAAAGAATCGGCCATCTTCTTTTCTTGGACGAACCAAACAATCTTAAGTTTTCTTTTTTTATCATCGATCGTAATTTGTTTGTTTGTTTTCACATGTCTCTTGTAGAAGAAAGTGCTGGCACCTATTTCTTATGAACACTCGTGCGAATTTGTTTCACCGTTGATTGTGTTTTGTTTTTTTAACGAAGAAAAAAGTCGAAAATCTATTTAAATTTGACAGTCTTCGGTTTACTTTTTTTTACGCAAAAGTGAAAACTATGGATTTTTTCTTGTACCCAAAGAGTCAACTGTTTTTTTTTTTGTTTCTTGGATTCGTTAAGCAATCGATCGTCTTTGATTTGTTTTTAAGAAAAACAAAAACTGTCGCTTAAAAGTTTCATATGTAGAACAAAAGACTATCGAAAATTCACTAAATAAAAACATCAGATTCAAACTGTCAAACTCTCACTTTGACAGTTTTAAAGTGACGTCTCTATTCGACGAATTTGATGGGTCGACAGTCTTCTGTTTTTCATATAATAACGGACTGTTAAAACAAGAACAGCAAGTTGTTTTTTGTTCTGTTGTTTAATAGACAAATTCGTTTGTTTTTTTTTTTTTTAATTTATTTGTCATCTTTTTTTAAGCGCTGCACCCGTTAATTTGGCAATTAAAAGCACACACTTTAAACTGTCATTTTGACAGTTTCAACAACTTTTTGACATTTTGACAGTTTCAATGTCTCTGTTCAGTGAATTTTATTGTGCGATAGTCTTTTCTTTTTCAAATAATAACACTCTGTTAAAACAAGAATAACAACTGATAGTTTTTTGTTTTATAT
The DNA here is from genome assembly GCA_039766575.1 of Serrognathus titanus. Classification (NCBI taxonomy): domain Eukaryota; kingdom Metazoa; phylum Arthropoda; class Insecta; order Coleoptera; family Lucanidae; genus Serrognathus; species Serrognathus titanus. Next base: position 33,018,146 of record CM077911.1, on the reverse strand, counting down.
ATTTTTTTTGTTTTATTGTTCTTTTTTTATACAAATTCATTTGTTATTTTTTTTTAAATTTATGTGTCTTCTCTTTTTAATATTGCATCCGTCAACTTGACAATTAAAAGGAACTTTAATTGTCACTTAAAAGTTAAAGAACAAAAGACTATCGCACAATAAAATTCACTATGTATATACATCAGATTGAAACCGATTAAAGACTGTCAAACTGACAGTTTCAATATGCTAAACTGTCACTATGACAGTCTTTATTCGGAGAATTTTATTGGTCGACAGTCGTTTGTTTTTTTATACAATAACAGACTCTTAAAACAAGAATAACAAATGATTGTTTCTTTATATACAAGTTCATTTGTCACTTCGTACCAGGCGTTTGTCGTCTATTTGACAATTAAAAATACTTTTAACTGTCACTTAAAAGTTTTAAATGTAAAACAAAAGACTATCGCACGATAAGATCCACTAAATAAAGACATCAGATTTTAACTGTCAAAGTGTCAGATTGACAGAATGAAATAGTCAAAGTGACATTTTGACAGACTGAAACTGTCAAACAGTCATCTTATCAGTTTCAAATAGATGTCTTTGTTCAGACAATTTTATTGGCCGACGGTCTTTTGTTTCTCATACAATAACAGACTGTTAAAACTAGAATGGCAAGTGATTGTTTTTTAATACAGATTCTTTTGTTATTTTTTTAAATTTAATTGTTCATCTTTTTTTAATAATGCCTCCTGCAATTAAAAATACTTTCAAATGTCACTTTGACAGCTGCAATTGCATTGTACTTAACGCCATCTATGTAAAATTTGACAGACTACTACGGCGCAGCGCGAAATTTAAAATTATTTTTCTCTAATAATTTCATATATGTTTCAATCGATGTTCTTTTGTTTTCGGTTCAATTAATTTGATAGTTCTTTTTATATTATTCGGACCACAATCTAGCAAACCGAGATTGCATTGTGCCAGCGCCACCTATGTAAATTTTAACGGACTACTACGGCACAGCGTAAAATTTAACATTATTTTTCTCCGTTAATTTCGTTTACGTTTCAGTCGTTCTTCTTTTGTTTCCGGTTCACAATTAATTTGATTGACTTTTTTACAATATTCGGATCACACCACATGTCTTCTAGGCGCGAAATTTAAATATTTATAAATGATTATCGAATTTCAATTGCGGATTAAAAATCCAGCAAACCGAACTCGCATTGCGCCAGCGCCATCTATGTAAATTTTGACGGACCACAATTCTTCCGGCGCGGCGCAGAATTTAAAATCATTTTTCTCTGTTAATTTCATTTATGTTTCGATCTTTCTTTTGTTTTTGGTTCAAGTAATTTGATTGACTTTTTTTTAATATTCGGACTACACGCCTTTTAGGCGCGAAATTTGAATATTTATAAATGATTAACGAATTTCAATTGCGTTTTAAAAATTCAGCAAACTGAAATCGCATCGCGCCAACGCCATCTATGTAAATTTTGACGGACTACAATTCTTCCGGCGCGACGCGAAATTTAAAACTATTTCTCTCCGTTAATTTCGTTTATGTTTCAATCGTTGTTCTTTTGTTTTCGGTTCAATTAATTTGATTGTTTTTTTCTTTATAATATTCGGACCGCAAACAGAGTTTGTCCTCCGTCAACGCCATCTGTGTAAATTTTAACGGACTACAATTATTCCGTCGCGGTGCGAAATTTAAAATTATTTCTCTACGTTAATTTCGTTTATGTTTTAATCGTTGTTCTTTTGTTTTCGGTTCAATTGATTTGATTGTTTTTTTCTCTACAATATTCGGATCGCAAACCGAGTTTATCCTCCGCCAGCGCCATCTGTGTAAATTTTGACGGACCACGATGCTTTCGTCGCGGCGCGAAATTTAAAATTATTTCTCTCGTTTGTTTCACTCGATTTTCTTCTGTTTTGCTTCTTATTCTAATATTTTCAATCTGTATTCTCTTTTCGACGTTTTCAGTTCAACAGAGTCGGGAAGTTTGACAATTAAAAGCCGACTTTCAACTTAAAAGTCATTATACGTGGAACAAAAGACTATCGTACAATAAAATTCATCGAATAAAGACATCACGTTGAAACTGTCAATGTGACAGTTTGACGGTTTCAATCCGAAATTTTTAGTTTTTAGTCGGCGTATTTTATTACTCGACAGTCTTTTGTTTTTCGTGCAATAACAAGCGATTGTTTTTTGTTTTATTCTTTTCTTTTTATACAAATTCGGTTATGTATCATTTTTTTTTGTTTATTTGTCATCTGTTTGCACAAAAAGAAATATTAAGTGTCACTTTGACAGCTGCAATCTGATGTCTTTATTCGGTGAATTTTACTGTGCGATCGTCTTTTGTTTTTTTTTTATATAATGACGAGCTGTTAGAACAAAAATAGCGTGCGAGCGATTGTTTCTTTTTTGTTTTGTTGTTGCAAACCGAAATTGCATTGCGCCAACGCCATCTACGTAAATTTTCACGGACTATAGTTCTTTCGGCGCGAAATTGAAAATTATTTTCCTACGTTCGTTTCAATCGAGCTGCTCTTGTTTTCTGTTCATTCAATTCGGTTGCTTTTCTAACAAAAAAGAAAAGAAAGACAAAAGAAAAACGAAAACAAAATTATCTGTACGTCAAAGTAAATAAATAAATTGATCAAAAATTAAATATTCACTTTGATTGTTGGAACGACGCCTGAATTGAAAGCCATATCAAAATTGGATTATCCGCGTGAAAAGATCTCCGAATAATTAAAAAGAATAACCAGAGCAGAAAAACAAAAAACACAAACAAAAAGTGGATTTTGTTTTGACAATAGGTAACCTAGTGACTGACCTTAAGTAACCAATCAGAAACCTCGCTGATAAAACAAAAAAAAAATTCCAAAAAAAAAATTACTGCGCCTTGTTGACACACTCGCAGAAAAGCACAGAAAAAAAACAGAGCCGCTTGTAATGGCGCGCACAAAGAAGAGAAGCCCCCAAGAAAAAAAAATCGTCACAAGCGCTCGAGGCGGGCGTCGATTTTTTACTGCGATTTTTTTTCCCTTTTAATTTCATGCGGCGACGTCACTTTTTTTTTTTCGTCTTCAATTGATTCTGCGATGAACGCTTTTATTGGAGAGCAACGAAAGAATACAAAGTTCGAAAGGCGAACGTCGACAAGAACTTTCTAAACACGACGCGCTATGTATAGAGAGATCAAAAAAGTTTGAGTTTTGTCTCAACTACAATGGCAAAGGCACAACTTAAGTTCCAACGAAAACAAATTCAAAAACAAAGAGCTAATTCAAAAAAAAAAAAAAAATAAGTAAAAAGAAATTCAAAATCGAGCAACCTTGTATAATTATGACCGCCATATTTAAAAATCCCTGTTAAGAGGGATTATCGCTGCCATCTGGCAACACTGGTTGGGAATCTTTTTGATGGGATTTGGAACCAGGTTATTGCCAACAAAAGCGACTGAGTGGTTCCAAATCCAAACCCTAACAAGGAGAATAACATGCCCAACCAGTGTTGCCAAACGTCAGGATTAATCCCCCTTTACAGGGATTTTCTCAGTCTCTGGCGCGCAGCGAACACGTTGGCTCGCCTGGCTCGTGGCTTTTTCAATTTCGTTTGTACAAATCTGCATTTCAAACAAAACTAAAAAAAATAAAATAAAAAAGACAAAGAATTAAGTTGCCAAATTAGAAAGAATAAGGTAGAGTGACCAGGTTGCTTCCAAACTCTCTCAAATAAGTTAAACGTCAAACAAATCTAGGGACCCTAGCTTTAAACAAGTCGTTAGGTGACGTTTCGATTATTTCGGTGACATCACAAGCATACTTTTAGTGACTTTTTTAGCTTCAGCTTCAGTGATTTGACCGTGTAACAAATGAAGGGCGTAAGTTGTCTATTGTATAAACAAAGTTGTTAATAATCATTTGTTAAGTTGCCAGCCCTGAATTTTATTTTTAAATGGTACAACTGGAGTAACTTCCGGTTATTGACAACATGACACGACGACCGTCACTTTACAAGCGTCATTTGACATTTCAAATTCAAACGAAAACGCTAACTTTTATTCACATAACCTACAAATCTTGTCACTGCTCAGGTTACGTCAAATCAATCAACAAAACATGTATCCAGTTGCAGTGTTGCATGTAGCCGAATAAAAAAAATGCTGTTAATTGTATTGCCAACTCAAACGGAACATATTTTCAAAAAATCCCTGCAAAGAGGAATTATCCCCCACATCTGGCAACACTGGTTAGGAATCTTAAATTCAATTGACACTCGTTTGGAACCACACAGTCGCATTCGTTAGCAATAACCACCAAACCCTCCCAAAAAGTGTCAAGCAAGTTTAAGATTCCCAACCAGTGTTGCCAGATCTGGGGGATAATCTCTCTTTACAGGGATTTTTGCGTTCGATGCAAGTAAAAACGAATTATTGGATTATGTGAATTTTCGAATCAAGAATGGGATTTCCCTTCGTCAAAACAACCGCGTTTGTTTGTTTCAAACATGGCGGGCCTAATAGTACGTCATCGCTCGATTTTGATTTTTTTAATGTATGGCAACACTGTACTGGTTGGGAATTTCAGGCGCACTCAACTTGTTTGAGGTTAGGAATTTTAGATAGGTTCAAACTCACTGTCATGTTTGTTTGTTAATTTCAAAATTTACGTTGGCCAACCTGATTTGACATTTTTGCTATATGCGAAACATTTTCTGTGCTTTAGAAAGTTTTGAGCCGCAGAATAAAAAGAAAACAGAAGACAAGGATAAGAAAACAAAAAATAAAAATTAAGAAAAAAATTTAAAAAAAGATCTCTGCACTTTCACTTGTTTCTGAATGACGTTTTCAGTTCGGTCGGCTTGTTTTTGTTTCACTTTCCAATTTTCAGTGAAGTTTTCTTTTGTTTTCAAGAAATGTATTCGGCTAGAGTTTTCAATTGTTTCACCTTCATTTGTTCCAGCACTGCCATTTTCACTTATTTCTCTGCTTTGATTTTTTTTTTTTTTTTGGCTAAATTTCGATGACGCTTTTCATTTGTCTTATCCACAGGGACTTTTTACTTCTTCGCCCTGTCATTTTTCATTTGTTTTGTTTTTCCTTTTAATTATTTCACCAAATTTCGACGGCGTTTTTCATTTGTTTCGCCCAAAAGAAATTTTCACTTCTTCGACCTGTCATTTTTCATTTGTTTTGTTTTTCTTTTTAATTATTTCATCAAATTTCGACGGCGTTTTTCACTTGTTTCGCCCAAAAGAAATTTTCGCTTCTTCGACCTGTCATTTTTCATTTGTTTTGTTTTTCTTTTTAATTATTTCATCAAATTTCGACGGCGTTTTTCATTTGTTTCGCCCAAAAGAAATTTTCGCTTCTTCGATCTGTCACTTTTCATTTGTTTCGTTCGTCATTTCTTCAACTTGTCAGTTTTCATTTGTTTTCAAGAAACGCATTCGGCTAGAGTCTTCTATTGTTTCACCTTCACGCACTTACGATGACGATTGTCATTTATGTGATATTTTTCCAACTTGGCATTTTCCTTTCGTTTTCTCAATTGCGTCAGCGCAACGTGTTTCATTTGTTTCTAGCGGAAACGTTGCCTTTTCACTTATTTCTCTGGTTTGTTTTTTTTTTTTTACTAAATGCGATGACGCTTTTCATTTGTCTTATCCACAGGGACTTCTTTACCCTGTCATTTTTCATTTGTTTTGTTTTTTTTTTTAATTATTTCACCAAATTTCGACGGCGTTTCTCATTTGTTTTGCCAAAAAGAAATTTTCACTTCTTCGACCTGTCACTTTTCATTTGTTTCGTTCTTGTTTTAATTGTTTAATTAAAATGTCGACATCGTTTTTCTTTTTGTCTTACAGAACGGATTGTTGTCACTTCCTCAACCTGTCGTTGTTCATTTGTTTCGTTCAACGCTGATTTTTGTCAAAGGACGTTGTTGTCATTTTTCCCGAATTTTCTTCTCCGTCTACCATTTTCGGGATTTCAACTTCACAACCATTCGAGGACCAACGCTCCTCATTTGTCTTTCAGTTCTTCTGCTAGTCATTTTTCATTTGTTTCGCAGTGGCATTTTTTTTGGTTTTCACTTTTGTTTTTTTTAATTTTACTGATTCTTTTCATAACATTTCTAGCCCGAGCTCTCAACTGTTTTTCATCTTAGTGAATTTTCGCCGGCACTCCTCATTTGTCTTGCACAATCACTTCTTCGACTTGTCATTATTCATTTGTTTCATTCGCGTTCTTCGCCTGTTTCGGCACTGTTTCTTTCACTTATTTCTGTGGGACGTTTTCACGTTTGCTATTTTGGATCCGTTTCAATGCGTTGCTCATTTGTTTGTCACTTGTTTCCGGATTGCTTTTCCACTCTTTTCCATGTTTCACTTTTCCAAGTTGTCATTTTTTCACTTGTTTCATTTGTTTGTTTCCAAACTTATCATTTTTCACTCATTTCAACGAGCTTTTCATTTGTTTCGGCACGGAATTTTTTGTTTTTTGTTTTTCAGCGCAGCATCATTTCATTTGTTTCAGGACTGCTTTTCCACTGATTCTTGTGTGACGCTGCCACGTTTCCAAAAATTTCCAGGACTTTAACCCGCCATTTTTCACTTGTTTCTCGACGCGTTATTCACTTGTTTCTCGACGCGTTATTCACTTGTTTTTCGGCACTGTTTTTCATTTATTTTTGTTTGACGTTTACATTTTTCCAAAAATTCTCAGGACTTTAACGCGTCGCTTCTAGGCGTTTTTCACTTGTTTTCAGTATGGCAGTTTTTCTCTTATTTCTGTGTTTCACTTTTTCAAATTTTCAGGACCTCGAGCCTTCGTTTCCGTTTCAACTGGTTTTCAGCCTGAGCTTTCGGTCAATTGTTTCAGCAGTTTCTCACTTGGCCCCGCTTGTCGTTTCGGCTTATTCCGTTTGACGTTTCCATTTTCCGAAAATTTCCAGGACCGACCTGGCCGTTTTTCACTTATTTCGATGCGTCTTTCGTTCGTTTTTGACTTGTTCGCTCACTTCTACGTTTCACTTTTCCACATTTTCAGGGTCTTCCGGCCTTTCATTTCCGTTTCCTCCGGTTCGTTTTTTCTTTCACGCTTGCTCAATTGTTTCATATTTTCTCTCTATCGTGTACACTCGGATGAAGTCTGCTGAATTCCGAGAGTATTTTTTCGCATTTTTCACCTCTACTAAAAAATATCTATACATATACATATAGGCAGATAAATCGCATTTCATTTGTTTTAACTTTAACCAAACGTTCCGGGCGATAATCATTTGTTTAAAAGGAAAAAGAAAATTAATCGTGATGGGTTTTCAGTGTGAGTTTTAAGCCCCCCCCCTCCTCCCCCCTCCTAAATGATACACGCAAACAAAAGAGTTCCGATTTTTAAATCGTTTTTCATTTGTTTTAACCGAACGCTCCGGGCGACGGTCAGTTGCTAAAAAAAAAAATAATTTTTCTGATGGACTTTCAGTAAACTTCTAAACAAGTTTTAAGTTTTAACCTTCCCCCCCCCCCGTCAAATTTTAATCGCGTTTCATTCGTTTTAAGCGTACGTTCGAGGCGACTGTCATTTGTTTATAAAAAAAACAAAAAAAATAGTTGGACGGCTTTTTTTCGGTAACCTTCCAGATGAATGTTAATCTTCCCTCCCCCCCTCCCTCTTCCCGAAAAGATACATAGGTGGATAAAATACTTGAACATTTTTAATCGTGTTTCGTTTGTTTTAAATGAACGTTTAGGACGACAGTCATTTGCCAAAAAAAAAAAATATTTTTCTGTTGGACTTTCAGTAAACTTTTAAATAAGTTTTAAGCTTAAATCTCCTTCCTCCCTCCGCCCCCCGTAAAAAATACGTAGACAAATAAAAGACGTCAAATTTTAATTGCGTTTCATTTGTTTTAAGCGAGTGTTCGAAGCGACTGTCATTTGTTTAAAAAAAAAAATGGTATGACGGTTTTTTTCGGTAGATAAAAGACATTAATTTTTTGATCGTATTTTATTTGTTTTAATCAAATGTTCCTGGCGGCTGTCATTTGTTAAAAAAAAAAAAATTGATTTGGCGAACTTTCTGTAAATTTCTAGATGAGTTTTAAATTTTAACTCATCCACCCCCCCTCCTCTAAGAGATACATAGGTAGATAAAAGGTAATCGTGTTTCATTTGTTTTTAAGTGAACGTTCGGTGCGACAGTCATTTGTTAAAAAAAAATGATTTTGATGGACTTTTAGTAAACTTCTTCTAGACGAGTTTTAACCTCCGACCCCCCCCCTCATACATACATAGATAGGTAAAAAACTTTAATTTTTTGATCATGTTTCATTTGTTTTAACCGAGCGTTCCTGGCGGATGTCATTTGTTAAAAAAAAAAATTGATTTTGGTGGACCTTCTGTAAATTTCTAGATGAGTTTTAAAATTTAACCCCCCCCTTCCTTAAAAGATACATAGGCAGATAAAGGGCTAGAAAATTTCGGTAAGCAATCGCGTGTTTCATTTGTTTTAAGGGAACGTTCGTGGCGACTTTAATCGTGTTTCATTTGTTTTAACCGAACGCTCCTGGCAACTGTCATTCGTCCAAATAAAAAAAAAGATTTTGACAGGCTTTCGGTAACCTTCTAGATGAGTTTTAACCTCCCCCCGCTCCCCTCCCCTAAAAGATACATACGCAGCTAAAATACTCTAATATTTTTAATCGTGTTTCATTTGTTTCAACCGACTGTCAAGATTTTGATGGTTTTTCAGTAACCTTCTAAAGATACGTAACATAGGTAGGTAAAATCGTGTTTCATTTGTTTTAAGCGAAAGTTCGAGACGACTGTCATTTGTTCAAATAAAAAAAATATTTCGATGGTGATTTCCAGTAACCTTCTGAATGAAGTTTAACCCCCCCTCCCACGCCCTCAGAAAATATATAGAATCGCGCTTCATTTGTTTTAACCGAGCGTTCCAGACGATTGTCATTTGTTTAAAAAAAAAAATGTTTCGATGGTGTTTCGGTAGCCTTCTAGCTGAATTTTGTAAAAAACACGTACATAGATCGGTAAAATCGTGTTTCGTTTGTTTTAAGCGAAAGTTCAAGAAGACTGTCATTTGTTCAAAAAAAAAAAAAAATTCGATTGGTTTTCCAGTAACTTCGGTATGCGATTTAACCCGCTCTCCCGTGCCCCCAGAAGATACATCGAATCGCGTTGCATTTGTTTTAACCGAATTTTAAAAAATACGTACATAGGTCGATAAAATCGCGTTTCATTTGTTTAAAAAAAATGATTTCGATGGGCTTTCTAGTAACCTTCTGGATGAGTTCTAATCCCCCTCCCTCTCTCTAGGAGTTACATAGAATCGCGTTTCTTTTGTTTTAACCGAACGTCCAAGGCGATTGTCATTTGTTTAAAAAGAAAAAAAAAGTTTTGATGGTGTTTCGATAGCCTTCTAGATGAATTTTAAAAGATACGTACATATAAGTAGGTAAAGTCGTGTTTCATTTGTTTTAAGCGAAAGTTCGACGCGACTGTCATTTGTTTAAAAAAAAAAAATATTCCGATAGTGCTTTCCAGTAAACTTCTGGATGAGTTTTAATCCCCCCCTAGCCCCTCCCCAAGAAGATACATAGAATCGCGTTTCTTTTGTTTTAACCGAACATCCCAGGCGATTGTCATTTGTTTAAAAAGAAAAAAAAAAGGTTTTGATGGTGTTTCGATAACCTTCTAGATGAATTTTAAAAGATACGTTCATATAAGTAGGTAAAATCGTGTTTCATTTGTTTTAAGCGAAAGTTCGAGGCGACTGTCATTTGTTTAAAAAAAAATATTCCGACAGTGCTTTCCAGTAAACTTCTGGATAAGTTTTAATCGCCTCCTATGCCCCCCAGAAGGTACATAGAATCGCGTTTCGTTTGTTTTAACCGAACGTCCCAGGCGATTGTCATTTGTTTAAAAAAAAAAGATTTTGTTGGTGTTTCGGTAGCCTTCTAGATGAATTTTAAAAGAAGCGTACATAGGTCGTCGGTAAAGTCGTGTTTCATTTGTTTAAAAAAAAATTATTTCGATGGGCTTTCCGGTAACCTTCTGGATGAGTTTTATTAACATCCATGTTCTGCCCTCCATAGCAACAACCCCCCCTATGATGCCATAGGCCAGCGGCCCCGTGATAGAAAAATAGTCACCCCATCCTTCCCAATGATGTTCTCATCGAGATCGGTCTAGCCACCCCTACTGTGTGAAATAAAAGTCCCCTACCACGCCATGGCTCGCTCTCAGGCCCTGCTAAGATTATTTTATTATGTGTGTATGTGTAACTTAATTTCTTTTTCTTTAATAATTTCCCGTGGGGAGCGCAAGGAAGGAAAAGTGAGTTTTATTTTTTCTTTTTGAGTTTTATGTGAAACATCTGCACGACGACACTAAAGAAGCACAAGCCATGAAACAAGAAATTTGAATAACGGCCGGCGGTACGTACCTGATTTTTTTATTTGAGATCCGCTTCGCAGTCGTCATCATAAAAGGAACTTTTATCGTGGAGCCCCCCTTCAGGGAACCCGAAGCGAGTTGGCCACTTTTTTTTTCTCCATCGCAGAAAACGTGCGGATCAAGTAGGCCAAAACCGTAACCTCAAAGTGTGGCGTTTTTTCTGCGCCCCATCGGATCCTAGGCGTGTGCAGGGACGGACGGACATCGGGCATCCTACGCCAAAAATAAGCGCGAATATTTTATTTGTAGACGCGAAAAAATAAAACTAGGTCAAGCCAGAGAGATCCAACAGCAGCAGCGACTTACCTGAAACGCGTGAAAATCTCGCGGGGGAGATTTTTTTCGGGCTTCGCCCGACACACACGTCCGCCACGGAAGTTCGGGAACCCGCCCGCCACCGAGCAACCACTTTTCGCCAGAGATTTCTGTGCGAATTTCACGAAATTTCGCTCGTTTTATTTGGATACGTCTGGCACACCGAATCGCGAACTCGGATTTTCGCGAATCAAACCGACAGCGACATCTGAGCGTCACGACGCGCACCAAGATTCGCGAACGCGGGCCGGTCACGATTTCAAATGTTTTTTTTTTTGCACGCGCTACAGCCAACCTAAACACCGACCGAACAAAAAAAGGAAAAACACCGTTGCCAACACACGCAAAAGTCGAAACGGAGCCCCCTTGCACGAGGGTGAGACGCGAATGCGGGAATGCGCGAAAATCGATAACCGTATAAACACTGACCCTTCTAACTCGAAACGAGTGAAATCACCAAATGTCCGCAAACTTGACATAAAAGTCCCAAAATAATTCCGTTGGGTGATTAAGACTTACGACACGGATCACGCGGGTGGGAGGGGCACGACAACGAACCCTCTCAACTTCGAAACAATCTTCGCTAAATCAGCGTGGTTATAAAAGAGTTGTTTTGGTGGTCGCCATGATGATTCGCGGACAGTGGTGGCACGCGTGTTTGGAGGTGCGTTAAAAAAGTAACTCGACGCGACTTTCGAAAAATAATAATAAAATTCGTATTCCGTATTTGCAAGGGCTTCTTGCCTTTTGATTAAAAGAAAATAAATAAATCACGGAAAAAACAACAAAATAAACAAAAGACAATCGGTTTTGTTTTACTTTTAACGAAGAATAAAAAAAAATTAAAAAAGACAAAATACAATCGTGCTCTAATTTTGTGTATATAGTCCAAAACAAAAAAAAAAAAAACAAAAGATGGTCGCCCTTCAGAAATTCTTTTTCCTCAAGATTTCCAATCCCAATTGACAGTTTAGAAAGAAAACAAAAGACGATCGGGTTTCAGATTTCTTTTAATTTCAACGTCGCAAAAAGAAGTTCGAAAAAAGACAAAATTTTAAAAAAAAACATTTAAAGACGAAAGGCAACCGTGTTTTAGCTTTGTGCAAACAGTCTAAAACAAAAGACGATCGCCCTTTAAAAATAATTCTTTTTCCTCGAGATTTCCAACCCCAATTGACAGTTTAAAAAAGAAAACAAAAGGCAATCGGGTTTCAAACTCTTTTTTTTATTTCAACGACGAATGAAAAAATCTAAAAAAGACAAAATACGATCGTGTTTTAATTTTGTGTGAACAGACTAAATTACAAAAAAAAAAAAAAAACAAAAGACGATGGCCCTTTATAAATAATTCTTTTTCCTCAAAATTTGACAGCTTAAAAAAGAAAACAAAAAACAATCGGGTTTCATTTTTTTTTTATTTCAACGAATGAAAAAAAATTAAAAAAAGAAAATACAATCGTGTTTTAATTTTGTGTAAACAGCCTAAAACAAAAAAAAAACAAAAGACGGTCGCCTTTTAAAAATTCATTTTCCTCAAGATTTCCGACCGCGATTGGCAGTTTGAAGAAGAAAACAAAAGATCGGGTTTCAATTTTTTTAAATTTCAACGATGAAGGAAAAAATATCAAAAAAGAGACAAAATACAATCGTGTTTTAATTTTGTGTAAACAGTCTAAAACAAAAAAAAAAAAAAACAAAAGACGGTCGCCATTTAAAAATAATTCTTTTTCCTCAAGATTTCCGACTGCAATTGACAGTTTGAAAAAGAGAACAAAAGACGAACGGGTTTCAAATTTCTTTTTTACTTTCAACGATGAATGAAAAAATCTAAAAAAGACAAAATACGATCGTGTTTTAATTTTACGTAAACAGTCTAAATAAAATTAAAAAAAAAAAAAAAAATACGGTCGCCTTTTAAAAATTCATTTTCCTCAAGATTTCCGACCGCAATTAACAGTTTAAAAAAGAAAACAAAAGACGATCGAATTTTAAATGTTTTCTTTCATTCTCAACAAGAATGAGAAAAATTTTTTAAAAAGACAAAAGGCAATCGTGTTTTAATTTCGTGTAAACAGTCTAAAACAAAAAAAAAAAACAAAAGACGATCGCCCTTTAAATATTCTTTTTTCTTATGATTTCCGACCGCAATTGACAGTTTAAAAAAGATAACAAGAGACGATCGGGTTTCATTTTTTTTTTTTTAATTTCAACAATGAATGAAAAAATCTAAAAGAGACAAAATACGATCGTGCCTTAATTTTATATAAACATTCTAAATAAAATTAAAAAAACAAAAGACGATTGACAGTTTAAAAAAGAAAACAAAAGACTGTCGGGTTTTAATATTTTCTTTTGATTAAGAATTCAACAACGAATGAAAGAAATTAATGAAAAAAAAAATTTTTAAAGACAACGGCAATTGTGTTTTAATTTTGTGTAAACAGTCTAAAACAAAAAAAAAACAAAAGACGATCGCCCTTTAAAAATAATTCTTTTTCCTCAAGTTTAAAAAAGAAAACAGACAATCGGGTTTTAATATATCTTTTTTAATTAAGCTTTCAGCAACGAATGAAAGAAATTAAAGAAAAAACATTAAAAAGACAAAAGACAACCGTGTTTTAATTTTGTGGAAACAGTCTAGAACAAAAAAAAACAAAAGACGATCGCCTTTTGAAAGTTTTTTTCTTTGTTCAACCGCAATTGCCAGTTTAGGAAAGAAAATAAATGACAATCGGATTTCATTTTTTTTAAATTTCAATGATGAACGAAAAACAATAAGAAAAGACAAAAAACAATCGTGTTTTAATTTTGTATAAACAGTCTAAAACAAACGACGATCGTCTTTTAAAAATTCTTTTTCCTCAAGATTTTCAACCGCAACTGAAAAAAAAAGAAAACAAAAGACAATCGGCTATATAATATATTTTTTCAATTAAAAATTTGAACAACTAATGAAGAAACAATCGCATTTTAATTTTGTAAAAAAGACGGCTTTAAAAAAATATTCTCTTATCAAAATGTTTAGCTTAGTTTAAAACAAAACAAAAAAAAACAAAAGGCGATCGCGTTTTAATGTTGGAAATAATTTTTAAAAAAAGAGTGCTAGATTCTTCGATTCACAAAAGTATATATTTTAATAAATACGTAAATAATAAATATTTAATTAATGGTGGTCGTCGAAAAAAGTTTAAAAATCTAGGGCTCGTCTTGGAAAAAACAAAACACGAAACGTCACGTTGACATTTTTTAATGTTTTTAAATGAATCATTGTAAATAAATAATAAGTACATATTTGGTTTTAAAAAAAAATGTAATGCATCACGTAGTCCTTGAAAAAAAAAAAAGAAGTTTAAATACGGTGGCGCCACTTGAGAAACAAAAAACAAAACGTCACTTTAACTTTTTATAATTTACGAATTCCTTTGTGCTCTTTTAAATTAATTAATTAATCCGAGATTTATTCGACACGCAGAGGTGAGTAAAAGAAAGTGAAAAAATTAATTAATAAAGAAACACGTAAATAATTATTTATTTATAATTGATAATTGTTACCAACTGTGTGACATTGAAATTATCGGTACAACAGAAAATTACTTTTTTTTTTAATAAAGAGAATAAAAAATTCGTAGTTTAAATTTGTATTTCAAATTTCAAATTGGATTTAGTATACTAAATCCAATCCGAAAGTGTTAGAAATTGTGCTGGGAAGTACAAAATGGCTGCCAGATGCGTGGAAAGTTTCTTCCAGGGCACCCATGCGAGGTCGCCAAGTTTCTTAGAAACTTAGAAACTATACGCTGCTTCGTTCCTCATTAATTAATTAAGAAAACCTAGTAGGCCATAGTGGTAGTAGGAGGAAGAGAAGGAGAAGAAAAAAAAAAGAAAAAGAAATCCATTCTTATTTTTATTTAAAAAATTATATATCTCTTATCGTGTCGGGTGCTAAAAGTCCTCCCAAAAAGTCTTAAACATAATTATTTTAATGCGAGCTAATTTTTGCACCTATGTTAAAGAAAACCCTCCGTTTAAATAAAATAGAAAAAAAATTGTTGCCTTAGATGCAAAAAATCCCTCCAAAGAGGGATTATTTCTCTCAATTGGCAACACTGCTTCACACCGCACGTGCTGATGGCGTACAACTCAGTGTTGCCAGACATGCGGAAAATGCTCGTTCCTGCGAGAAATTTTAGGGCATACTCTAAATTGTCCTGAAAATAACACTATCCACCCCCAAAACTTTCCATCTCGTGTTAAAAAATTTTAAAAAAATCGTAACAAATTATAAAATGCAAGAAAAATGTTCTATCCAGAACCAAAATACAATCGAAGAAAAGAAACTTTCGTCTTCGTCGAAAGGTAAAAGGGAAAAATAAAAACTCTCTCGCATTTGTCTCTTATCAATAAGAGAAAAAAAAACAAATGAAGATCGTTTATAAAAAAAAAGAAAATTGTTTTGTAGAAAACAAAAGACGATCGTCATAAGAAAACTATTGATTTTAATTTTTTTCGTCGAAATTAAGAGACAAACAAAACAAAATCAAGCGCATCTCGCACTTCGTCTCTTGTCAAAAAACAAAAAAAAACTAAAAACGGATGGCGATTGTTTAGAAAAAGAAAAAGAAAATTGTTTTATAGAAAACAAAAGACGATCGGCATAAGAAAACTATTGATTTAAATTTTTTTCGTCGAAATTAAAAGACAAACAAAACAAAATCAAGCACATCTCGCACTTCGTCTCTTGTCAAAAAAAAAAACCGATGGCGATTGTTTATAAAAAGAAAAAGAAAATTGTTTTGTAGAAAACAAAAGACGATTGACATAAGAAATTAAGAGACAAACAAAACAAAATCAAGCGCCTCTCGCATTTGTCTCTTTTCAAAAAACAATTAAAAAAAAAAACGAATGACGATCGATTGTGTAACAGTCGTTTATCAAAAAAAAAAAAAGAAAATTGTTTTATAGAAAACAAAAGACGATCGGACATAAGAAAACTGTTGATTTTAATTTTCTCGTCAAATTTAAGAGATAAACAAAATAAAATCAAACGTCTGTCACATTTGTCTCTTTTCAGAAAACAACAAAAAAAACGAATGACGATCGATATAAAAAAAAAACAAAATTGTTTTGTAGAAAACAAAAGACGATCTCCATAAGAAAACTATTGATTTAAATTTTTCTCGTCGAAATTAAGACAAACAAAACAATATCGAATCGCCTTTCTCATTTGACTTTTCAAAAAAAAAAAAAAAAACAAAACAAAAACAAATGACGATTGATTGTAAAACGATAATGTTTATCGAAAAGGAATTGTTTTGCAGAAAACAAAAGACGATCGATCGCAGGAAGCAAGAGAACTTTCGAAACTCACTTTCTCGTCGTGAAAAAAGAAAAACAAATGAAGATCGTGTAACGATAGTGTTTATCGAAAAGAAATTGTTTTGTAGAAAACAAAAGGCGATCGATCACAGGAAGCAAGAGAATTTTCGAAACTCACTTTCTCGTCGAGAAAAAGAAAAACAAACAACATCGAATCCCCTTTCGCATTTGTCTCTTTTCAAAAAACAAAAAAAAAAAAAAAGATTGGCTGTAGTGCAACCGTTCGTCAAAAAAAAAAAAGAAAGAAAATTGTTTTGTAGAAAACAAAAGGCGATCGATTGCAGGAAGCAAGAGAACATTCAAAACTCATTTCCTCGTCGAGAAAAAGAGAAAAACAAATGACGATCGATTGTATAACGATGTTTATCGAAAAGGAATCGTTTTGTAGAAAACAAAAGGCGATCGATCGCAGGAAACAAGAGAACTTTCGAAACTCACTTTCTCGTCGAGAAACAAAAAAAAAACACAAAAGAGAAACAAATGACGATCGATTGTGTAACGATAATGATTATCGAAAAGGAATTGTTTTGCAGAAAACAAAAGGCGATCGATCGCAGTAAGCAAGAGAACGTTCAAAACTTTTTTCGTAGAGAGAAAAAGAAAAACAAACAATATCAAATCGCCTTTCGCATTTGTCTCCTTTAAAAAAACAAAAAAAAAACGAATGACGATCGATTGTGTAATAACCGTTCATTAAAAAAAAAAAAAGAAAATTGTTTTGTAGAAAACAAAAGACGATCGATTGCAAGAGAACATTCAAAACTCATTTTCTCGATGAAAAAAAAAAAGAAAAACGAACAATATCTAATCGCCTTGTCTCTTTTCGAAAAACAAAAAAAAAACAAATGACGATCGATTGTGCAACGATAATGTTCGTCAAAAAGGAGTTGCTTTGTAGAAAACAAAAGACGATCGATCGCAGGAAGCAAAAGAACTTTCGAAACTCACTTCCTCGTCGAGAAAAAGAGAAACAAAAAAACGAACAAAAAAAACAAAAGAAAAAACAAATGACGATCGATTGTGTAACAATAATGTTCATCGATAAGGAGTCGTTTCGCATAAAACAAAAGGCAGGAAGCAAGAGAACATTCAAAACTTTTTCGTCGAGAGGAAAAGAAAAAACAAACAATATCGAATCGCCTTTCGCGTTTCTCTTTCCTTCAAAAAAAAAAAACAAAAGAAAAAACAAATGACGATCGATTGTGTAACAATAATGTTCATCGATAAGGAGTCGTTTCGCATAAAACAAAAGGCAGGAAGCAAGAGAACATTCAAAACTTTTTCGTCGAGAGGAAAAGAAAAAACAAACAATATCGAATCGCCTTTCGCGTTTCTCTTTCCTTCAAAAAAAAAAACAAAACCCTCTGAAAAGGGATCGTTCCTTTTTTGATCTGGCAACGCCGGTTTTGCACGGACGATTCCTTCCGCGATGTACAGGATGTTCCAAAACACTGAGATGATAATCGAAAAAGGCCCTTTCGTATACATTTTATCAAAAAAATGTCTAAATGAAAGCTGTATGGATTTCCATTCCGCACTAATTGCAATTATTTCCAGTTGGAAATAATTGCAATGGAAATGGAAAATCCAAAAAAAAAAAATGGGAATGGAAATCCACACCCTGTATAGTTATACAGGTTGGTTCGTTTAGAAGTTACAGACCTAACTTACGATTTTTTTAACGGAACACTACATGTTTTATTGCAGTTTTGGTTGGCCCTTGAAGAGCCAATGAAAACAATATAACATTATATTAACTTATTTTGAGTGTTTGCCGAGTTATTCTTAGTATTATGCAAAAAATGGGTCGTATTTTCAATCGGCTGCCAAATTGTCATTTTTACGTCGCTCGATTTTGGGCCAAAATTTTTCTGCACGTCTGTACTTTTAAAAATATTCAATAATTTTGAAAATCGAGCGATTATCACTCAACTATGGTACGGTTCGGTTTGCGTAATAATGCAAAATTAGTCGATTTTTTTTTAATTGAACACCCCGATATTGTAGCATGTATGGATGGGCCTTTCCATTGATACCACATTTTATGAGCTTACGATTGATGATAGTAACTCACATATACCTATCTATACATACCATACGTTTCGTTTTGAGTTGAAAACGTTGTTAATCTCACTCGGGGGATTCCCTCAATTTAAAGCTTGGACTTTTTTTTAATAGAGCCATTCTTGCTCTCATCTTTCCCCCTTTTTTCTTCTTTAATTTGAATTTCGTTGCCAAAGGAAACGAGCGAGGGGGCGGGAAACCAATGGAAATAAGCGGTTTAGACGGATTAGTAACTTTTCTTTTATTTCAGTTTTTAGTGTATAATAAAGTGTTCGTTTAAACATTAGAATTTATCAACAGTTATAATAGTAATAATAATTATAAGAATAAATAAGTACAGGGCAAAAAAATAATGAAGTGTCTGCGAACTACAGATTTCGATTGAAACCATAATAGAGTAATAGTAAACAAACAAGTTCAATCACGAGGAACACAACAAAAAAAAAAGACACGAGATTAAACCCCCCCACGAAAAAAAAAACTGTGGGGCTCGCTTCACAAAAATAGGTTACACGATATTCAAGTATTATTCATCTTCTTTTTCTTCTTCTTCTTCTTGTTGCTCATAAGACTAGATCTCTTTTAATTAATTAATCTAAAAGCCTACGTTTGCCTAACGATAATAATAAAATTAATAAAAAATATAGTTGCAAATGGCAATAACATAAAATAAAAATTACAAAAAAAAAATTACAATAATTAAATTAATGTCACACGTATTTCTTTTGTTAGGTAACAAACACAAAGTCAGCAGATGAATTAAAATTAAAGAGAAAAATATATATATATTTAAATCGAGGAGGGTGTAGGTATATACAGTTGATCTGGCATTAAAAAAAAAATGCAACGGAACACGACCCCTATTAATCTTATTATTGCTACTACTGAGTGTAGAAAAATACGCGAGTGACTTTTTTTTTTTTTTTTTGAGAAGCGCGGCGCGTCGTCGTCCCAAACAACGCGTTTCCTCTGTATATACCTCGGCTCTTTCTTAATAAAACTAAAACGTACACGAAATCCTCACGTCTGCACTCCACACACAACAACAACAACAACCAACACCTGCTGGACTGGACAAAGTACAGAACGACAATTAAAAACAAAAAAAAAAGAACGCAACTCTTAAAAATTATAAATAATAAATTATTAATAAATTAATGGGTAATTACAGTATTAAACACAAAGCAAATTACGCACACGGGTTTTTGTTTTTGTTTGTTTGTTTTTTTTTTGTGGATCGGAGAAGAGGTGGAATATATTTAAATAAAAAAATAATAATAATAATAACAGGGGGCTACGCCTGGTAAATAAAAAAAAATCATCTAGGGGGGCGGGGCTGGGTTGGGAGGGGGAAGGAAGGGTGGATATTAAGTAAGTAAAGAAAACCTAACGCTCATCATCATAGGTGGGCTTTCTGACTGTCGAGTTCGTAAAAGAGGACGTAAGCTTCTCCGCTGACTATACTCTTTGGTGAAATAGAAGACACCCTGTAAAAAATAACAAATTTGATTCAAACAAAAATGCCTCGAGGGAGAGCCTACCTAGAGTCATTGTATTCGTGCCATGCAAGCGAGTACGGATGTCTACAATAAGCTGTATAGTGGCCACTGTATGTAGTACCGCTGTGATTGGAGATGGCGTACAAGTTGTATCTGCTCTGCGTGTGACTGTCCGCTGCGTAGTTGCTCATGTCGAGGCCCTCAGCTGGAAAGTCAACGTTCACCGAGAGCTTCCCCCGGAACCTCTCCGTCGGGGAAAATCGTTTCAAATCTGTACGAGTTAAGGCTAACAGGAATTTTAAATAAAAAAAAATAAGGACGATTGCATTTCTTTTTTTCCCTTTCAACTCAAATCGCACTCTTCATTTGTAAACGAAACAAAAAAATAATAATAATCACGTAAGTTACGACTTACAGGGCAGGCATATGGAAATTAAAACAAAAAAAGGGGCTCGAAGGACCTCCTCTTTGTATTCTTGTATTTTTTTTTTTGCAAGAATAACATTATTGTTGTTACATTACTAGCAATTTTTCTTTTAATTAATTAAGGCTTTAATTCATTGCAAGTGGAATTCAAGAAAAAAAGCGCCGAAACGACCATTTTCTTGGATTGCAATACTCAAAGAAAAATCGAAACAATCAATTTTCATTAATTTAAAATTACTTTCGAATTATTAAAATAATTTTCGGCATTACGTTGATTTATTTTTATCAACAACTAACGAGCAGTGTTGCCAAGTGTGAATTTTCTGACGATTTTTAATCGCTGTTACGAACTACTGCCAATAGGTGGCGCTGTATGTCGTCGGTTGAGAGCTCGATCTAATCACCTCTTCATCATAACTGTTCGTAAAACCACCGGTGGAATCATCACGAACAAAATCACAGGTTCCTTTATTATCATCGATTCTCTTGCCGTTAAACGTTTTTGAGGTTATACTTCTTTATAAATAGTTTAATGCAATAATTAAGGAGCCATCGCCTTTTAGTTCTGCATAAAGAACGATTTATTTTAAAAATATTTTCTTTTTAATCAAGATTTTGACAATGACCGACAAAAAAAACAAAAACCAATCAAGTTCTCAACAATAACGAAACGAAAAAAAAAACAAAAGACGATCGCGTTTTAATTTTGCAGGAAAAAAAGACAAAATGAAGAACAAAAAGCAATCGAGTTTTCAACAATGGCGCAATTAATAAAAACAAAAGACGATCGCGTTTCAATTTTGCAAAAAAAATGCATTAACGGGCAATTTAATGAAGATTTTGACAATAACTGATGACATTAATAAAAAAACAAAAAGCAATCACAAGTTTTCATCAATTATGAAAACAAAAACAAAAAACGATCGCTTTTTAATTTTGCACGGTTTTATTACTATTATTATTATTACTATATTTTTTATCAAAATTTCAATCGCGACTATTAAAAAAAAAAAACGATCAAGATTTCTTCTACAATGAGACAGTTAAGATTTTGACAGCGACAGCGATTATGAAAACAAAAACAAAATACGATCGCGTTTTAATTCTGCAGAAAAAGCGACGCGGTTTTAAAAATATTTCTTTTAAGCAAAATTTCAACGACTGATAATTAAAAAAAAAAAGAAACAAAAGACAATCAAGATTTCTTCAACAATAGCAGTTAAGTTTTTGACAGCGACTGACGGTAAAAAAAAACAAAAGATAATTGCGTTTTAATTTTGCAAAAAAAAATGCATTGGTGAGCAATTTAATGAAGATTTTGACAGAAACTGACAGTCAACAGAAAGAAAAAAACAAAAGTCAATCAAGATTTTAACAATTACGAAGACAAAAACAAAAGACGATCGCATTTTAATTTTGCTGAAAAGACGACGCGGTTTTAAAAATATTTCTTAAGCAAAATTTCAACCACGACTGATATTTAAAAAAAAACAACAGACGATCAAGATTTAAAAAAAAACAAAAGGTAATCGAGTTTTAATTTTGCAAAAAGTGCTTAACGAGCAATTTAATGAAGATTTTGACAGCAACTGACAATTTCAAAAAAAAAAAAATCAAACAAGCAAACAAGTTTTCAACAATGGCAATTATAAAAACAAAAGACGATCGTGTTTAAATTTTGCAAAAAAATACATTAATGGGTAATTTAATCAAGATTTTAACAACTACCGACAGTTAAAAAAAAAACAAAAAGCAATCAAGTTTATGAAAACAGAAACAAAAGACGATCGCGTTTTAATTTTTCACGTTATTAAGAATAATATCTTTTTGATCAAGATTTCAACCGCGACTGATACTTAAAAAAAAAAAAAAGAACAAAACACGATCATGATTTCCTCTACAATGACAGTTAAGAATTTGACAGCGAATGACGGTAAAAAAAAAAACAAAAGCTAATCGCGTTTTAATTTTGCAAAAAAATGCATTTTAGATTAATAAGAACATTTTTTTTTTAAATAACAGTGCCATTGCCAACAAAATTAAAAAAAGAAACTAATAATATAAGGTGACTTTCAATGCAAATGAGAGTAAAAAAGTGCTGAAAGGCCTTTCTTCTTGCATTTATAAAAAGAAACTTATTTTTTTGAATAAAACGTAATATAGTTTTCTACCAACCTTTCTAAAAAAAAAAAAAAACGGGTACGTTCGAACGAAGCGACAAAAAAAAGGATACGAATCACTAAAATCTTGGGGAACTTCTGTATGCTGAACGACTTGGTGCATTTCCTCCTTTCCTTGCACTTTGAACACGTCTGTAAAGGGAAACGCAATTATGAAACTTTGCACCGGAACGGTTGCCAACTTACTGGTTTTTCGTCCCCGTCCAGGGTCTCCTCCCGCGTGAAACTGTCCAGGCACTGCTGCAACCGAACGGGCCCCACCTTCTGCGGGATGGGCAGGGACAGGTCCCAGAAGGGGTCGAAGGTCACCGAACAGTGCCCGCAGTAGGTGCAGCGCAGGGTCGACTTTAATTGCCCCACGAAAATGTCCACTATCTTCGAGTTGTCCATTCGCAGGTAACGCTGCCAGGACTCCGATGACTTCTCATTATCGCTGAAACATTTTACAACTTTCTTTATTCAAAATTATTCATTTTTTTTAAGTAAATTATTTTATTAAATTGCCTTTTATAAATGTTCCCTTGCGCCGCCCATGATGCCAACCTTACAAATACGTTTCCATAATTTTTAAACGATCTATACTTTGCAGGAGCTTTTCATTTTGTAAAAATTATTCCTTTTTAGCATAAGGAAAGCACGGAAAAGGGTGAAACCCCCCAAAATGAACGAAATGTAAATTTAATTAATTTTTACAATTTAAGATCTGGTACAACATTTCTCGGATAGATGGCGGTAGTGTTGGTGACGCTAGCGTCCTGTAAAGTAATTTGTTTACTAAATTCATCATAAATTGCGTAAATTCGGCGAAATACTCACGCAAAACGCGTTTTCGTGCAAGATTCACGCTATTTTCTTTTAATAAATTCGCAAGAAAGTTGAATTTTAAGTATCGCGTCGGAAATCGGAAACATAACCTCAATCCTAGTGAACCTAAACGACACGTTTTCGATCTTACTCGTACTAAATTCAACACAAATTGCGTAATTACGACGAAATTCTCACGCAACGCGCATTTTCATCCTAGTTTCATGCCTTTTTCTTTTAATCCATTCGTAAAAAGAACGAATTTTTAAGTGCCGCTTTGGAAACCGGAAACATAACCTCAATCCTAGTGAACCTAAACCGCACGTTTTCCTCCTTCTTCTCGCATCTTGCAAGATGAGGAAAACCTCAAATTACTCCGGAGAAACCACAATCACCAGTTCATAAACGATTCAGGATTTAACCAGGAGAAAAAAGGTTTAGTCCCCATTGTAGCTGATCGACCCCCGTTTACATTTATGTTTTGTGTAGAAAACTCTCTTCGTTGGGACACCTTCAAGCAGGAGGACCAATTTAACATCCTCGGAGTTTCAAGACCCCCCAACGTTGGGCATAAATGTGAGTACCAAGTACCAAATATTAAAAAAAGGCTTCATAACCGTCTACTTAAAATAAAAATGACCTCACCTTAACTTCTCGTCAATCTCTGTGATTATGGGGGTGGGTTTAGTGATGACCCGATTGACGTCTTCATGAAGGCCTTCCAACAAGTACCTGAGGAATTCTTGAGCGTCCTGCTGTGAGTACCCGATGAACCTCGGGGCGAACCTCTGAATCTGTGTCTTTAAAGCCACGGTATTCACGACCCGATCAGAGGAGTCCTCGGACCAGAGCTCCTTAATCACTTGCGAGAAGGCTGCAGCGAAAGCACAACTGAGTATTATTATAAAGCAAACCCGCCAATCCCACTTCACCTTTAATTAGGGCTCCTTTCATGCTCGAAATGCTCGTGTTTATGTCGGATATGTACATGTCCTTGCGGACGTATTCGAGTAGGGGCTTCGTGTTGGAGAGGCACTGGATGACGGAGTTCATGAAGCAGGTGTTGCCGATGTTCTTGAGCCCGTTGAGGCCCTGCTGCTTTACGGGGCTGGAACCAATGCGGATGTAGTTACTGCGGTCGTCCTCGTAGTCACGTCTGTCCCTTTCCAGGGAGCTCCGGGCGATGCTGTTCGAGTTGATGTTGTTCGAAGTCGAGGGGGTGTTCGTCGATGAGCTCGTCGCATTCTGATGGGACAAAGCACGGTTCAAGCGGGGTGAAGTTGATAAATCCTTAAAATAAAACAAAAACAAAATCACACTTTGAAGTGCTCAAAAGCGCAATGTTAATTTTAAATAACCAAAAGGCAACGTACCCATGAGTGACGGTGGTAAGAAGAGAACGATGTGGATTTGGTTTGGGGGAAGCTGTCGACTAAGCCCAACACGAAACTGTACAAAGCGAATGCAAACAGAGTGATCCAAAGAATGTAGAACAACCAGGAGTAAAAGTTGCGAAGCATTAATGCATGGTGCACTCAAAAGAGTCGAAATTGAGTGTGAAAACTCTTGTCAGCAGATCAAAATGGCTGAGTCTATTTTTACACGTGTAAATAAAACAGCGCTTACATAACGCACACGAGGTGGCCAGAGCCAAAAAGAAACGCCGTCGACGGTGGGGTGGAAGGTGGAAGTTGCATACTGACCGTGAGGATGTAATGCTTATACATGCTCCGGGGTCCTGCTCCTGGTCCGGGTCAGAAACGGAAACGAGCTGGGGTAAACAAGTAAACAACGAAATTTAACATGTTGCCAAAAAAATTTCTGACGTTTACCTTTCAAACAACCCCTGACAGATGAAGGTGAAGGTAAAAAGAGGGCGACGTTGCCATGGCAACGAAAAATTTAAGAAGACAATTCAATAATTAATTGTTCATGTACTTAACGCAATTAGGAAAGATGAAGCGGTTTATAAAAAAAAAAACTGCATTTGGAAATTGTAAAAAAAAATTGTACAAGTAATAAATGTAACCCTCACCCATATACAGGGTGCCTCGAACTACGGCCGCAGCCCTCATGACATGCCTTTTATAAAATGTCTCCTCATAGTAGGCCGTGAATTGCCAGTTGTGAACCAGCCTTGTTTGAAACGTAACAAATTGACGTACATCATAACCTCACTTTTCTTATTGAATGTCATAGTTCAAGAAACCGTTTTATTAACGAATCTTATTCAAAATTCAATTATTAACGAATTCTATTCAAAATTCAAAGTAAAATCACAATAGATTATGAGAGTGTTCATTAAGGCAAGCTTGGATTCTACATAAAACTCATATTTCATGCGTAAGATCGATTGAGGCTGGTTCACAACTAACAATTCACTGCCAACTACGAGAAATTAAAAAAAAGAACGTTATTTATTAAAACCAGAATTTAATGAAATACAGGTAGGACAATAATTACAAGGTCACGACTAAAAAGATCGCTTTTTTTTTTAAGTTGTTATCAAACTTTGCGATTTTTAGTCTTTCCGGAGAAATGACGTCACCTTCGTTACACCTACGTGGTTAAATTTAATTTAGTCGCTCAATCATATACAGGCTGCCCCAAACTATACCTGAGGCGCAATTTTATTTCTTTTTAATCTGAATTTTAATGAAATTTGACGATCGTACATTGTGGAAGGTCACGTGGTCTCTTATTACGTTTTTTTCTTTTGTTTTTATTATTTTTTTTAATGAAAACAAAAACGCCCAAATCGTCGACCGTTTTTTTTTGTTTCCTGAGTTCGTTAAACAATCGATCGTCTTTCGTTTACAAACGTTTCGTGGTTTGTTAAATATAATCGATCGCTTTTTGTTTGTTTCTCGATTGTGTTTTGTTATTATTATTTTTTGGTGAAAAAAAAACGAAACGTCCAAATCGTCGACCGTTTTCTTTTGTCTCCTACGTTCGTTAAACAATCGATCGTCTTTTGTTTGTAAACGCGGTTATTATTTTAAATTTGTTACTCGGTCGATTGTGCTTTGTTATTATTTTTTAATGAAAAAATCAAATGTCCAAATCGTCGACCGTTTCCTGTTTTCTGCGTTTGATCGATCGTCTTTTGTTTGAAATTTGTTTAGCCGTTGATCGTGTTTTGTTATTATCCCAAACCGTCGTGACTTTTCGTTTCCTGCGTTCGTTAAAAAACATAATCGATCGTCTTTTGTTTGAAAACGCGGTTGTTCTTTCGTTCCTCGGTTGATAGTGTTTTGATGTTATTATTACTCTTTTAATGGAAAAACGAAACGTCTCAATTGTCGGCCGTTTTTTGTTTCCTACCTTTGTTAAACAATCGATCGTCTTTTGTTCTGTGTTCTCCCAAACACTTCTAAAGTTGTTTCAAAGTTGATCGTGTTTTGTTATTTTTCTTTTAATGAAAAAATGAAATGTCCAAAATCGACAGCCGTTTTTTGTTTCGTGCATTCGATCGGTCGTCTTTTGTTAATAATAATTCTTTCAAATTTGTTTCCCAATTGATTGTGTTTTGTTATTAATTATTTTTTTAATGAGAAAATGAAACATCCAAATCGTCGACCTTTTTTTTTATTTCCTGCCTTTGTTAAACAATCGATCGTCTTTTGTTTTGTGTTCTCACCAATACTTGTTGTAGATTTGTTCCAAAGTTGATTCTTTTGTTTTTTTTTTAAGAAAAAAGACGACCGTTTTTTTTGTTTCTTGCATTCGTTAAACAAGCGGTCGTCTTTTGTTTGTACAATTTATCGTCTTTTGTTTGTAACCGTGGTTGTTTTTTTTATTACTTTTGCGCAGCTGATTTGTTTTGTTATCCCAAATCGTTGTCACCGTTTCCGGTTTCCTGGTTTGTTAAATATAATCGATCGTCTTTTGTTTGTATAATCGATCATCTTTTGTTTTTTAATTTCTTTTTGTGCAGATGGTTGTGTTTTGTTATCCCAAATCGTTGTCACCGTTTTCGATTTCCAGGTTTGTTAATAATATAATCTATCATCTTTTGTTTGAACAATCGATCATCTTTTGTTTGTACATTCGATCGTCTTTTGTTTGTATAATCGATCGTCTTTTGTTTTTTAATTTCTTTTTGCACAGTTGATTGTGTTTTGTTATCTCAAATCGTCGTCACCGTTTTCGGTTTCCAGGTTTGTTAAATATAATCGATCGTCTTCTGTTTGAAAACGTGATTATTCTTTTGTTTCTCAGTTGATTGTGTTTTGTTATTCTTTGTTTTGTTATTCTTTGTTTTGTTATTTCTTAATGAAAAAACAAAACGTCCAAATCGTCGACCGCTTTTCTTTGTTTGCTGCGATTATGGTAAACAATCGGTCGTCTTTTGTTTTTACAATTGATCGTCTTTTATTTGTAAACGTAGTTGTTTTTTTTTTTTACTTTTTCGCAACGGAATGTGTTTTGTTATCCCAAATCGTCGTCACCGTTTTCGGTTTCCAGGTTTGATAATCGTCTTTTGTTTGTACAATCGATTGTTTTTTGTTTGTCCATTCGATCGTTCTTTGTTTGCACAATCGATCGTCTTTTGTTTTTTAATTTCTTTTTTGCGCAGCTGATTGTGTTTTGTTATCCCAAATCGTCGTCACCGTTTTCAGTTTCCCGGTTTGTTAATCGTCTTTTGTTTGTACAATCGATTATCTTTTGTTTGTACATTCGATCGTTGTTTGTTTGTACAATTGATCGTCTTTTATTTTTTAATTTCTTTTCGTGATTGTGTTTTGTTATTCCAAATCGTCGTCACCGTTTTCAGTTTCCCGGTTTGTTAATCGTCTTTCGTTTGTACAATCGATTGTCTTTTGTTTGTAGATTCGACCGTTCTTTGTTTGTACAATTGATCGTCTTTTGTTTTTTAATTGATTTTTGCGCGGCTGATTGTGTTTTGTTATCCCAAATCGTCATCACCGTTTTCGGTTTGCCGATTTGTTAAACATAATCGATCGTCTTTTGTTTGAAAACGAAACAAATCCGGAAACACGCAAACGGTTTTCGTTATTAATCAATGATTTTTCAAATGAATGAAGAACACTCCAACAACCTCAGTGAAAATATGATTTTGTTTCACAATTAGCAAGCCGAGGGCAGTTCGCCTATCGGCCAACAGATGTCACTCGAAATATCTTTTTGATAAACCCATCCAGTTTGTGTTGATAATGATAATCAATATTAGGTTCAACACAAATATAGAAGTTTTATTAACAGCTAACAGAAGGCGCAGAATTGTTTTGTTTTTTAGTTTTTTTTTTTTTTACATAGTTTGCATTTGTAAAATTTGTAACAAAAAGAAAAAGATGGCGCTCTCTCAATTTCAATCATTGTAAATTGAAAATATCGTGTACAATGTATGGGAATAAGACAAAAAACAACTGAGAAAAAAGACAAAGACAAATTTTAAAAAAACTACAAGAATTTCGAAGGTAGAAACTGCACTGAAGGTCTTAAAGCATGTACAGAACAGAAATTGAAAGACAAACAGGAAATTGCAGTAAAAATAAGAAGACAACATGTGACAAACATTTCACTGACAAAGACAAACGTCTAAATAATTTTTTCACAGTGACTTTTGGATCGTATGTGAATTTTAGCCACGGTTAATAAATGACTCATTCAAAAATATTAATACGAAAGACGGTTAAGAAAAAAATTGAGACTTACACTGTTGGTCTTGTCCTGTAAGAATCTTGATTTCCCCCCGTACTTATTATTCAAATTAGAAGAGTTTTCGCTTTCGACGTCATATGAATCGACAGCTCCATTAATGACATCCCCCTTCTCGTAATCCCTAGCCGGGATATACGAGGAGAAATTATTGACTCGATTCCTGGGCACTTCCCCGTTGACTTTCGCTTCGGACGAAGACACCTCCGAGTTGGTGCTCGCAGAGTCCTCCGTGTTCCCCCCGAAGTCCACCCCATTGGTGATCGCTTCCTTCCGGCCGGGCACTGTGAATTTCGACCTCCTCTCCAAACTGTTCAGATCAGCGTCAGCATTTTTGATGACAGCGCTGTCAATATTATTCTGCTCTTCATCTTTTTGTTGCCTGTCAACTTCGACAACCGACTTGTCATTCTCCAGTTTCGACAGCTTCACCGGTGGCGGCCTCTTGTCGACGTTCAGGTTCTCATCGCTTGATTTCTCCTCGAGCTTCTTGTTGATCAGGGGCGACTTGGACTTGCTTATCCTCTCGAATTTCTTTCGTATCTCCGAAACAGGCTGCCTGTTCCCGTTGTCGTCTTCGGTTATGTACATGTTGTCGTTGCTTTCCGCCAAACTGTTAGTATTGTTAGCCAACTCTGACAAACCCAGGCTGTTACTGAAACTCAAGCCATCGTTTACCTTTTTCTTAGTAGCAGTGACCGCCTTGGTCTCGATTGGTGGAAGGCCGATGTCGTTTATGCTTTTCGAGCGAGATATGTTCTCTTTGTTGCGGTACACAGCCGGCACGTAATTGGCTGGTGAATACTTGTTTCTGAGGTCAGCCAAAGACTCGGCTACATTCAGGGGGGTGTAACTCGACTCCCTTCGACCTTCCAATCTGGTCACCGAGGGGTCTCTTTCTTTTCGAGACGTGTCCAAGATCGAGTTCTCCCTGATCGAGCTTATGCCGGAGTCTCTCGAGAGGGAATCCCTTCGGATCACACTGTTCTCCCTCGTTTCTTCACGGAAGCGTGTCGTTACGCCATCTTCTGTGATGCTACTGGATCTGAAAGAAGAGTTTTTCGATTTAATGCAGTTTTAATGCTCACTCACATGATATTATAAATTATGGTGTAATCAATTGCCAATACTATGATCTACTGATAAAATTTGATTACGTTTTAAAATACTTATGTTATGAGGAAGCGATTTGGGGGAAGAGATAAGACATAGCGGATTACGACCAACTAAAATTTTCCATTAATATTTTTATTTAAAAAAAATTAACAGATTTTTTTTAATTTATTTTTTAATTATAAAGTATTCCTGAAATGTTACGGTGAAAAAAAAAATGCGTGATAATTGATTTTTTTATATATATACAGGGTGTAATTGAATTAAGTGCAATAATTTCACGGGCTGCTAACTCAGCTCAAGGCGATCATAACTTGTTATATAGTGTGGTGTCCTAAATGTAATCGTTTTCAAGTTATGAAGCACTATGCAAAGGCATAGTGAAATTATTGCACTGTATTCGATTACACCCTGTACAGAACACGTGCACCGAAGACATAACGGAAACTGTTTTACCTACAATCCGATCATTTCTCTTTTCGATGTAAAATAACAGACAGATCTGATGATGGTCTCATTGGCAGTACAGGAAAGAAATACAAATCCTAATGTCCTTGAAAATAATCGTTTTTAATTAAAAAAAATCCTTTTGTCCCCTCTTCAGCATAAACAAATCCAAAAGTTGGCAACTCTGGCCTTCAAAAAAGAAAAAAAAACAAAAAAATCCTAATCACGTGTACGTTGGCGCAATGACAAACGAAACGAAACGAAACGAAAAACAAAAACCCAAATTCCAAAATAGAGAGTGATTGAAAAACTCGTTACTAGCCCAACAGATGGCGAAGTATCTTTTTTTTATGTTAGTTCTGATGTGTGTAGTAAAATTCAATGTTGCCGCCAACAGTTAAATCCAGGAATAAAAAAAAGTTACCAAAAAAGTGGCGAAAATAAATTAAATTTGACAGATGTTATTCAAAATGCACATAATTTTTTTTCCTGCATTTAATACACGACGATCGTCTTTTGTCTTTTTGTTGTTTTTTAAGCTGAATGCATCCTACACTTATTAAAAATAAAATAACAAATTCAGGGGGCATACAATTAACTGATTTTAATAGCGCCATCTATCAAAGTACTTTCAACTGAACTTAATTAATATTTAAAAGTTCATCAAAAAAGAAATAAAACAATGTTCCTGTGGCGCCATCTGCCAAAAATATCTTGAAATATACTTTCTGGGTACCTTTCGAATTTATAATTTTAAAAAATTTCTTTAATTAATGGCAATTTTTTGTTGCTGTTGAATGAAATGTGGCGCCATCTTTCAAAAATATCTTGAAATTTGTAATTTTTAAAGAATTTCTTTAATTAATGGCAATTTTTTTCTTCTATGCCGAATAGAACAGCAAGATTTATTTAAAATAAGACAGGAAGACGTACAAGATTAACTGATTTTAGTAGCGCCATCTATCAAACTGAACTTAATTAACATTGAAAAGTTCATTTTGAAAAAAAAAAATTAAAGTAGCGCCGTCTACCAAAAATATCTTGAGTATGCTTCCAGATACCTTGTGAATTTAATCTTTTTTTTTTAGAAATTTTTTTAATTTTTGGCAATTTTTTAATTTAAGTCGAACGGAAGGTTAAATACGAGGACCTACAAACTGACAGATTTTAGAAGCGCCATCTATCAAAATTAGCCTTAATTGA
Organism: Serrognathus titanus; assembly: GCA_039766575.1. Taxonomy (NCBI): domain Eukaryota; kingdom Metazoa; phylum Arthropoda; class Insecta; order Coleoptera; family Lucanidae; genus Serrognathus; species Serrognathus titanus. Next base: position 32,986,548 of record CM077911.1, on the reverse strand, counting down.
ATTTAATTAATATTTAAAAATTCATTAAAAAAAATATTCGATGTTCCTGTGGCGCCATCTACCAAAATATCTTGAAATACGCTTTCTGATTCCTTTGGAATTTATAATTTTTTTTAGAAATTTCTTTAATTAATGCCAATTTTTTCTTTTAAGTCGAATGACTCTTAAGATTTGTTTAAAACAAAATAATAAGACGTAGAAAATTAAGAGATTTTAGTAGCGCCATCTATCAAAATTAGTTTTAACTAATTAATATTTAAAAGTTAATTTACAAAAATAAATTGAAAGTTCCTGTAGCGCCATCTATCAAAAATATCTCGAAATACCAGGCGATGGAAAGCTAGTGCACCCGCACCACACATGCATATTTTTTCTTTTAAGAACGAATGAAATAAAATAGGAGACTGCAAAATTAACGGATTTTACTAGCGCCATCTATCGAAATTAGTTTTAACTAAATTTTAATTAACGTTGAAAATTTCATTTTCAAAAAAATTGAAAATTGCTGTGGCGCCCTCTACCAAAAATATCTTGAAATATGCTTTCCGATTTCTTTATAATTTTTAAAAATTTTCTTTGATTAATAGCAATTTTTTCTTTTAAGCTCAATGACTCTACTATTACAAATAATAATAATAATAATAAGATGTACAAGATTAACGGATTTTAGTAGCGACATCTATCAAAATTAGTTTTAACTGAACTTAATTCATATGGAAAAGTTTATTAAAAAAAAAATGTTCTTGTGACGCCATCTATCAAAAATATCTGAAATGTACTCTCTGGATACCTCGAATTTATAATTTTTAAAAAATTTCTCTAATTAATTAAAAATAAGACACATTAACTGATGTTAGCAGCGTCATCTATCAAAGTTAGTTTTAACTGAACTTAATTAATAGCATTTTCGACTGACTGCTCCAGAACACTTTGAGAAGTATCTCTATCCTGTATTATTACATGAGGTTAAAACAAGATGGAAATAATTTGAGAATAAACGCTATAATATTTAAGAGTTCATTAAAAAAAAGATTCAATGCTTCTGTGGCCCCATCTATCAACAAAATCTTGAAACATACATCCGAATCTATAATATATTTTTTTTAATGTCTTTCATTTCGAATATAATCTACCTTTCTTATCTACAAGAATATCAATAATAATAAAAAAGATTTCTGTTCAATGCCACCACCATGCAGGCAATAAAAAATTATTGTAGAGCGGCACATTTAATCACTGTTGATCAGTGATCATACTGTGCCATTGGTCGTCTTTTTTCTTTGTATTTTTGACCTCAACAAGAGGAAGATAAAAAAAAACACCTAAGACCATTAAAACTTGTTTCCTTTAGTAATTTTGATCATTTTTACTGTCGATTGAGTATTCAGAAAGTCTATTAGCAACCTTGGCGAAGTCCAAGAAAAACACTTGCTTCTAAACAAACTCAACCAATGCCGCCACCCCAAATCACCTCATGATAAAGTAAACCACATTAATTCAAGTTACGTTGTCAAGTATAAACGTAATCGTTTTTAAGTAGTTGCACTTTTAGGAGGTTAATAAAAGCAATACTGTTAAATTATAACACCTTATTCCACCACACCCTGTATAAGACATGACAATGACTAACGCATGCATTGATAAGCGACCGTTTGTCCACTGAGCCTTTGATTATGTTAGTCACTTGCTGTTAAGTCAAAGCCACTACAACGGGTTAGGTTTATGTAAGACTTAAGAGTACCTTGAAATGACTTTCCTCCCGTCATTATCTATGTAACTCCTGCTGGTAAATCGCTCACTGTAAGAGTACCTCGGGGCGTAAGAGCTGGCACCACCGTAGAAAGGTCTGTCCAAAGCGGAGGTGCCCAACGAAGACCTGTACGATCCGGTGAGGGCAGACGAGCTGCTCCGATGAGGCGATAGCACGGGCATACTTTATAACTCTGTTGCTGACAAAAATCTGATGATCACATTCCTCGTTTCAGGTGATTGTTGTGGCCTGAGACAAAAAAAAATCACAAATCGAAATCGCACACTCAAAAGAAGTTCGCACTCGCAAATAGAGTCACAAAGCTATTTATAGATCAGCTATTTCGTATTTTTAGAAATTTCGACGTTTAAACGCTCGCCCCCGTGGGGCGAATCGTGAGTAAACCGGCGGCGGGTGATTCGCGTCGATGCGCCCCCCGAATTTTGAATCGGAGGCGGCGATCTCGCGTGGTCACCACGGGGGAGGCCGCGTGGGGCCGGCGATGGGCGGAAGCCGTGCACTTACTTGATTCCGTGTTATTGCGGCGGTTCCTCAGCGAATTTCATTGAAGTTGCGTCTAAAAAAGTAAAAAAACTGCACTTAAAAAAATGCCCCGATCCATTTGACGGCCATCTTGCTGTGACGTCATCTTTAAATGTATCATCTTGTGACCTTGACGTAGTTACTCGACGGTGTTGCCAACTCGACCGATAAATCGCAAAAATTAATTTTTGCAAAATTAATAGCGTTTTCAGTTCACTGCGCTCATAACTTTCAAGAGTTTTCATCGGTGCTTCGTTGGAAAGAAAGATAAAAATTAAAATACGACGGCGTTTAAGTGTGAAGTTAAGTTTTGCAACGTCGCATTATTTCCGACCCACTTTTACCAAAACTGAATTACTACAGGAAAGCAAAAATTCGGGACATACGAATATAATCGACCCTAATAATCTCTTCCGCGTGCGTAGAAACAAAACTTGGCCTTTTTAATTTTAAATCAGTGATAGTGACGTGCGCTTCCGTCACTGATTAAATACGATCAGATAGGACACCGGCGCTGATGTTGTTTCTCAGAGAGCAAATTTTTTCAAATTGTAAGTAAAGGACAGTGACATTTACAAAACCAATGACATCAACAAAATGATATTAAAGAAAAACAACTGAAATAACAAAACAATAAACTTTAAAAAATTTATTGAGAGTTGTTTATTACTATTTTACTATTTTCTACTGCATTTTTTTAGAAACTAAGTGATATGAAGAGATTTACCATTAGAAAAAATAAATGACAGTGACATTAAAAAAAAACAAATGACGGTAACATTAAAAAAAAAACAATTGACGGTGACATTAAAAAAAACAAATGACATTTACAAAATTTAAAATGACAGTAAAGGTGACAATAAAAAAATGACATATAAGAAGCAATTGAATACCAAACATGTATTCTGTTGTGACCTTGTGATAATCCTTATTTTTATTACTTTACTATTTTCGCTACTATCATAAAAAACACATGATAAAAGCAATGGAAAAGTTGAAAAAAAAATTAAAGAATGAAATTGAAATAAGAAAGCAACGTAAGTAAAGAGCAGTGACATTTACAAAACCAAAGACATCAACAAAATGATATTTTTAAAAACAGTTGAAATAACAAAACCATAAACTTAAAAGAAATCTATTGACAGTTATGATTTTAATCAATTGTAAGTAAAAAAAAGTGACATTTACAAAACCTCTGACATCAACTAAACGACATTCAAGGAAACAATTGACATAACAAAACAATAAATGAAAAAAAATGACAGTGACATTAAAAAAAAGAAACAAATGACAGCGACATTTACAAAATTTACGATGACAGTAAAAATGACAATAAAAATATGACATTTAATTGTGTCGTAAGATCGATCGTCTTTTGTTTTTGTTATCACGTATTAAATTTTATATTTCGCATTTTTTTAATTGTTATTCTTTGTCTTTTGTTTTTATTAATTTTTTAAACTTTTATTATTTTATTTTTTGAATTTCTATTATTTTGTTTTCTTTGTTTTGTCATCAATTTTAAATTGTTTTTATTTATTTATTTATTATTAATCGATTGAATTGTGCTGTATTCGAAAGTTTTAATTTCTGCCATCGATCGTATTTTGTTTCTTTATTTATTTGTTTTTGTGCCTTTCGAGGAAGAAAACGCGATGCATAAACACTTTTGTAAATTTGTTTGACAGTTGATCGTATTTTTCTTTTTTTTTTAGTCAAACATTGGATTTAATTCGATCGTCTTTTGTTATCGCCCTTAATCGATTTTCTAATGCGAAGCGAAAGTTTTTTCTTTTAATTCAAATTGGCGGCCATTTTTTCTTAGTTTCTTGCATTCGTTAAACAATCGATCGTCTTTTGTTTTGTTACTATTTTATGCAGGAAAAAGAAAGTCGAAATTCCTTTGGAAATCGAAGGTCTTTTGTCAGCGCCGTCGATTTATTTTCTGACGCGAAACGACAGATTTGTTTTTTTGTTATAATCGATTGCCTTTTGTTTATATTTCTAACAAAAACCGAGGCCAGTGTTGCCAACCCTAACGAGCTTAAGCGGAATATTGAAATATTTAATTATTTTTTGAGTCTTTCTACAAAGAAAACGCGACGTAAACACATTTTTGGCAGTTGATTGTGTTTTGTTTTAACAAAAAAATTGAACTTCGATTGGAATTCGAACGTCTTTTGTTATCGCTTTTAATTGAAATATTTTGAATCTTTCGAGAAAGAAAACGCGATGTAAACACATCTTTGGCAGTTGATTGTGTTTTGTTTTTTTTTATGAACAAAAAAGTCGAATTTCGATTGGAATTCGAACGTCTTTTGTTTATGTTTTTGACAAAAACCGAAAAACCGCATACTCGGTTTTTTTTTTGTTATTTTTTAACGTTTTTTTTAATACTGAGGCCAGTGTTGCCAATCCTAACACACTTAAGCCGAATATTGAAACATTTCTTTATTTTTTGAATCTTTCTAGAAAGAAAACGCGATGGAAACACGTGTTTGGCAGTTGATTGTTTTGTTTTTTTTTTTTTAAGAAAACAGTTGAACTTCGACTGGAATTCGAACGTCTTCTGTTATCGCTTTTAATTTGTTTTTAACACATAAGCGAAAACAAAAAGTTCTCTCATGTTCAGATCGTCGTTCTTGCGTTTGTTAAGCAATCGATCGTCTTTTGTTTGTTTTTGACAAGAACAATCTATTCCGGTTTTCTTTTGTAATTTTTTTGTTATCGCTTTTATTTTATTTTGAACGCAAAACGAAAGGTTGTCTTACATTCGGATCGTCGACTATTTCTTTTTTGTTTCCTTGCATTTGTTAAACAATCGATCGTCTTTTGTTTATGTTTTTGACAAGAACCATCTGCTCCAGTAGTCTTTTGTTAATTTTTAACGGTTTTTTAATATTGAAGTCAGTGTTGCCAATCCTAACACGCTTAAGTGGAATATTGAAATATTTAATTATATTTTGATTCTTTCTGCAAAGAAAACGCGACGTAAACACATCTTTGGCAGTTGATTGTTTTTTTTTAACAAAAAAATTGAACTTCAATTGGAATTCGAACGTCTTTTTTCATTGCTCTTGATTTATTTTTAACCCAAAAGTGAAAACGAACGGTTTTCTTGGTCTCACTTTAATATTTTTGACATTTAATACATTTACGAAATCTCACTATAGGAATTCTGACGTTTAACACACATTTTATTTATTTATTTTGACAGAATTATAACCTCAATATTCACCTAACTTGACTAAATATCCACGACATGTCAAATTCTTGCCCAGACTTTATTGTCCCTTACTGTATAATACAATGCCATACAATCATGTGTTATGGTGGCGACATCTATTACTATAACATGAAAATACATATTAGGAAATTCAATTTAAAATTACATCCTATCTGGTAACATTTGCTATGACGTACAAAATTAAACCCCCCCGAAACAACTGAAAAATTGCTTTACTTTCATCCGGTCGTCCAAACGAACGGCTCCAGCCGGTCCTCGATGTCCAAGCAATTGTTCAGCGTCTCCATCGACTCTAAAGTCTGGTTCAGAAGCATGTGACATCTGTTGAGCTGGTGCGAAAGCTCCTGCACTTTCATCAAGCGCTCCGCGTACTTGGAGAAGCGCTTCTGTCGCTCTGAGGCGATGCTCACGATCCGGTTGACCTCTGCGTCAGTCTAAAAACATCCAAACTTATTTTTTTTTCTCTATGAGACACCTATCAAATGTTTCTAATGTTGCTACCTGTTACCTGAGCGTTTAAATCATGACCTACTAGATTTCACGAGACGCTAAGTCTCACGAAATCTACAAGATCATGGTTAGGTTATTTATAATAGTGATTTTATCGTTCTTATGTAGCCTTACAAAAGCAATTGGTACTGCATTTAAGGTTTTGTTAATCAAATTATCGTTTGTCACAATTTAGTTGTCAATTCCGTAATCCTTCACGAAACAAACAAAGAATCGCGTTTTGATATAATGCATTCGATGAAAAATTGGAAAAGCCCAGAAAAGATAGCCAAGGATTCAAAAGTGCAGCACAAAATTGAAGCCAACATAACCTAGAAAAACAAGTCCCATTTACAAGATACCAGAACTAAAACAAGTCAGGTTTAAACGGTACAAGTGATTAACTTTAGTTACTCATTGCATATTTAGTGGTTAAAGCAGGCTTCCAACTTAAACCCTAGAATTTTGACACTGACAGGTATAAAGAAAAAAAAAAGAAACTACACTGGTCTTACCTCCCGTACTTTCTGAGTCAGTGCGTTTTGTTCCGTGGCCACCAGGTTGGCGCAGGTGTATAGGTGTCGCTGGTAACGCAGGCATAAGTTCGTGAGGGGGATCGGATCCAGACGCTCCAGAACCTCGGGATCCCGAGCCGCCGGCAAATTTAAGGTCGCCCTCATGATGGGCAAGAACATCGGAATGCTCTGCCACCAAAGAAAGAGTCTACCATGGCGGAATTACTTAAACAAAACGCGGCTTACTTGCAATTTCAAAATGTCCGGGTCCTTATCGATGTTAGGCCCGCTCACCGCGGCCTTCACAACGACTATGTTATGGGCAGCCGACTTCTTCACGCTTTTCTGTTGGATCTTGCGCTGCTGGCTTGGCTTTGCCTTCGCCATCTGCTTATTCGTAAGCTTCGGTGAATCTACGAGAATCTCGTTTAACTGGCGGCGAGGGGGGGATGGGGTAAACTCACCTCCGATGGGTCTGTTTACAGTGTAGCTGATGTAAGGGAGATCCGAGTCGCTGCAGATGCTGGGGCCCGGAGATGTGGAGCCGGGTCTTTCGATTTCACCCTCCGTGGCGCCCCCTGGATTGGCGATCGTGTGGTGCCTGCGTATGTTCGTTTGCCTTTCGGCGTTGTGCTCGTTTAAGCTCGTCTGTCTGTGAGCCAGGTGCTGCTGCTGTGTTGAGTGTTCGGAGCCCATTTTCAGGTTATGTCGCACAATTTAGAATCTGGGGTGCTTCATAATTACACGCAGAACGTTTTATTTAGAGCGACGTAATGCGTGAAAATGCGTTTTTTCTTGCCACAAATCGATATTAATTTGAAAGGATGGTGTTTGACACTTCCCATGATTGGCAGCGCCGTCATTGGATTTCATGCAACTACGCAAGGTTGTCAACAATGTCACCAACCTACTGAAACGAAAATTCTCTTTGCGTCAATAAAAAAGTCCCTTTTAACTTAAAAAAAGAATCGATTTTGACGCTTGACACTTACGGCCGTCATTTGACATTCAAATTAAAACGTCAATTTTTATCAGTGTTGCCAACCAATCGCAACTAAATTTCGCTACTTTTTAAAATAAAAGTCTCTATTTTTACTTTAAAATTTTTTAAAAGTCGCTACTTTGTCACTACACAATTGATAACAAATTTAAATTTATAAAAATGCTATATTACAAAATATAGGTAACTATATAATAATACATAATAACTTGAGAATGTTGGCCTATATAATTATATGTACATAATAGACAACAAAATAAAAGAGAATCGAACATTTAATAAGAAGTTTCGATTTTAGCTCTCTTAGTTTGCTGAGTAGTGTCTATTTGAAGTGAGAAGTGACGAAGTGAGTACTGAAAATGTTTTATTACACACTAAAAAATAAACAATTGCTAAAATGTAAATTACTTACAATTTCCCTCGTAATTTCCTAAGCTAATTAGGGCGCATCCGACGATCCGACATCCGACTTGCAATGTTTTCTTTGCAAAGAAAACAGAGCACATGTATTGCTATCGCATTTTAAAACGTAATTACTGATCTCTCCGACAGAGAAAGATACAAAATTTTAGTTTGCTTATGCGCATGTGCACAAGAGGACCATGAAGCCACCGAACACAACACATGAAGCGCATGTAACCTTAACGTCCCTAACTCATTTTATTTTATTGTTCTTGAGTTTTATTATGATAATTATGTACATACAACATTTCCAAAAGTCGCCACTTTTCGCTGATTTGTTGCAGGCGCCGCTACGCCGCTACATGTTTCTAAAAGTCGTTATTGTGGCGACAAGTCGCTACGGTTGGCAACACTGATTTTTATTCACATAACCTACAAAAAAATATCCGGTTTCGTGTTGCTAGTAGCCGAATAAACATGCTCGTAATAGTATTGCCAACTCAAACAGCTATTCTTGACCACTTCGTATTATTAAGTCCCTAGATTACCAAAGCAACGCGTTAAGTAAAGCCAATGGAGCCACAATGGCGACGTCGTTCGGATAGCTGTCACCATTTCTAGGGACTTTAGTATTATACATACAGGGCGCCATCTATGTGAAACTTGTCGAATCACTTTAAAATATTTAAAAAAGAAATTGCTGCCTCTATAAAGGACTTCTAATAAGGAACATTTACTTCTAAAAAGATCATTTTAATTAACTTCCTGAATTACTGAATACAACTCACTCTTTACAATGTTTTCAAAACACGTGCCATTAATCACTTTCTTCACTAGATTCCGAGTCTTTTAGCACTTTAGGTTTGTCCATTTTTCTAGACCGGGTGGTCTCAAAGTCTGAACCGTCTTCGTCAGAGGAATATATTGCCCCGGCTTTCATTTGATTGATTGCCGCTGCCTTATACTTATTCTTGATGGCGTTAAGAGAAATTGCTCCGTCCTCATCGCTGCCATCTTCTTCTCTGTAGACGGAATTATTAACGTGACTTCTGCCGACTCCACCCTCACCTCGTTTTTTGGGCTTCGCTCTAACCGTCTGCCGTAATTTTTCGTCTTCTTTCTTAAGCAACGTCTTCCTGTCTTGATCAGGATCGAGGCCTACCTGCGAGAGTATCTTGATGCCCGAGGTTTTCTGCGAACGATCGGCCAAAGACAAAGTCATCTTTCGATGGGTGAAACTCTCGGTAGAGTGCGGCCTGAAGCTGAGTTTCGTTCGGAATACCGCCTGTCCTTGTAAGCCGGTACCTTGCCGAATAAATAAGTGATTGTGATCACCCTGTAACGGTTGTTTGTACACGTCGAAAATTTCCGAGCCTAGGTGCAGACTAAGTGAGCCATCCGACCATTTGACGATCCTAGCGTTTGATTCCTTATGGAGATTACCTTCGTCGTCGACTACTTCCCGCCACCTAATCGTATTTTCCACTTTGAGCTTCAGTCTTGCTCTGCCCTCCTCGTCCAAAGTTTCTTCTTCGTCGATCTCGTCTTCGTAGGTCTCTGGATCGAAAGGCCTCGTCTCCACAGATAGGAAGTTGGGGAGTTTCACGAAATGAATGTCTCTTCCTAGATCGCAGCTGATTTTCGGTATTTCAACGTCGATTCGGGTTTCAGGAATCTGCTCCTCGATGTTTTTATCTTCATCATCTTCAATGACGGGGTGCTGATCGTTTTCCTCGTCCGATCTTACCTGCCTCTGCTCATCTATATTATCATCACTCCTTTGGTCGTCTACTACTTCAGCCTCATTCTCTTTGTCTCTTTCCTCATCGCTACTTATATCATCAGCATCACCAAAAAGGGCCGCAGCACTCGCTTCGGCTTTCTCATCCGGCTCGCTTCCTTTCTCTGGACTGTGCGATTCCCTATTGGGTGTGCGAGAACGTCTCTCCTCAGAATCTTGCAACCGCTCGGGACTTTCTTCGGGAGTGTGAGATCTTCTTTCACGACTCTGCGACCGCCTTTCGGGACTGCGGGACTTTCTTTCTGGGGTATTCGAACGGCTCTTCTCCGAGTGATCTCGATCACCCGATACGGACCGACTTCTTGACTCGGGGCTCCTCGAGCGATTAGATGCTTCAGACTTTGTTCTATTGGAGGCAGCGCTTCCCGACCTGTGTGATGGCGTTGCCGATCTTGATCTTGACCTACTCGAAGCTTCGGATTTGGAGTCTGGTGACCTTGCTTTCGAAGATGCTGCAGACCTACTCGAAGCCACACTTCTAGACCTTGACTTCCTCGACTTTTCCGAGTGTGTTTTGGACTTGTTAGAAGCTTCTGAGCGAGGAGAACCCCAAGACTTATTCGATGATGGCGAATTAGATCTACTAGATCTGCTGGATTCTCGAGATTTAGAGCCACTATGCGAGCGTGATCTCTCCGAGTGGTAGTTGTCTGCTTTAGGTGACTTAACGTCATCAGGTGAATTTGATCTTGATTTTTCTAAACCATAGCCCGGCGTCCTAACGGGGGCTTGACTCAAATTAGGAGAGTTACTCCGGCTTCTGTCAGATTCACTATTCGATCTTGATTCTGAAGACATTGTTGCTTATAACTATCTTAACTTCGAGCGTGCAGAGAGCTTAAATCAATACGAATTCATTTTATTACGAAAAATACTATAAAACTTGCAAAACGTTACAGTTTAAGGTAATTGTTTACAAGAACTACTAGCGAATGCACCGCACGCAGTGTCACCAACAGTGGAATCTTTCGTTCTACCAACGAGGTAAACGAATTCTACCAACCATGCACAGGAATGTCGTGGGTTGCAGACTCGGAAACGGACCAAACAAACAAAGTCTCTTTCTCGAATCTCCTTTCAATACCTTCCATTTCGAGATCAGTGCAATCCATATACCATAACGTCCAAATAAATTTTTGATAAACAGAACATCACTTTGCATGTATTGAACACTAAACGGATAAGGGGCGCCATCTCTTGGGCGTTACTCGAAACATTCGAAAAAATGATGAGGTTTACAATTGAAATTTTTGCGTTGCTTCGTCTCTGCTGCTTCGTTCTTCTCGGAGCGTCGCCGACATCACTTCTGAATTGATGACCAAAGACCGACAATAAAAACAAATGAAGAACGTAAAATAAAAACAACGATGAACACTAAATTAGGGGAAAATTAAAAGCGAAGAGCAAAGACCGAAAAGAAGGAAGAAAGTACGAAGTGCAAAGCAAAAGAATCAATTTATTTAGACGGGGAACGGTGAAAGAGCAACGCCATCTCTTGACCATCTCTTGTACGTCTCAATTTCGATCATCCAACGGCATTGGATCTTTAAGCGCTTGTTCTAAAGAGGCTTTCTTTTTTTTTAACAAATAAATTGAACTTCAATTGGAATTCGAACGTCTTTTTTCATCGCTCTTGATTTATTTTTAACCCAAAAGTGAAAACGAACGGTTTTCTTGGCCTCACTTTAATATTTTTGACTGTTTAATACATATACGAAATGTCAATATATGAATTCTGACGTTTAACACACACTTTACTTATTTATTTTGACAGAATTATAACCTCAATAAAAGCCCCATTTACCAAATTTGACTAAATATGCACGACATGTCAAGTTCTTGCCCAGACTTTATTGTCCCTTACTGTATAATACTATGCCATACAATCGTGTATTATGGTGGCGACATCTATTACTATAACATGAAAATATATATTAGGAAATTCAATTTAAAATTACATCCTATATGGTAACATTTGCTATGACGTACAAAATTAAACTCCCCCCCCCCCCCCGAAATAACTGAAAAATTGCTTTACTTCCATCCGGTCGTCCAAACGAACGGCTCCAGCCGGTCCTCGATGTCCAAGCAATTGTTCAGCGTCTCCATCGTTTCTAAAGTCTGGTTCAGAAGCATGTGACATCTGTTGAGCTGATGCGAAAGCTCCTGCACTTTCATCAAGCGCTCCGCGTACTTAGAGAAGCGCTTCTGTCGCTCCAAGGCGGTGCTCAGGATCCGGTTGACCTCTGCGTCAGTCTAAAAACATCCAAACTTTTTTTTTTTCTCTATGAGACACCTGTCAAATGTTTCTGATGTTGCTACCTGTTACCTGAGCGTTAGGATCATGACCTACTAGATTTCACGAGACGCTATGTCTCACGAAATCTACTAGGTCATGGTTAGGACATCTATAATAGTGATTTTATCGTTCTTATGTTGTCTTACAGAAGCAATTGGTATTGCATTTAAGGTTTTGTTAATCAAATTATCGTTCGTCACAATTTAGTTGTCAATTCCGTAATCCTTCACGAAACAAACAAAGAACCACGTTTTGATATAATGCATTCAATGAGAAATTGGAAAAGCCTAGAAAAGATAGCCAAGGATTCAAAAGCACAGCACAAAATTGAAACCAACATAACCTAGAAAAACAAGTCCCATTTACAAGGTACCAGAACTGAAACAAGTCAGGTTTAAACGGTACAAGTTACTAAATCGTGTGACTTTAGTTACTCATTGCATATTTAGTGAATAAATAAATAGGAGCAAATGAAGAACGCAAAATAAAAACAACGACGAAGACTAAATTAGGAGAAAATTGAAGGCGAAGAACAAATGACTGAAAAGAAGGAAGAAAGTCAAAAGCGCAAAGCAAAAAAGAAGCAATTTATTTGGACGGGGGAAAGTGAAAAAGCAACGCCATCTCTTGACCATCTCTTGTGCATCTCAATTTCGATAATCCAACGGCATTGGATCTTTAAGCGCTTGCTTTAAAGAGGCTTTATGTCAAATAGTTAAAGACTTAAAGAATTAAAGAGTAAAATCTCAGAATAGCCCCGTAAGTACTTATTAAACAGTGAGTGGTGATAAGGAACGCCATCTCTCGGTTATTGCTTGAAGTTATCGAAAAAATTATGAGGTTCTGATGATCAAAGACGACAACGTGAAACAAATGAAGTGTGCGCGGTGAAAACAACGTCGAAAACTAAATTACGAGAAAAAGTAAATCATATCGCAGTTGCCATAAAAATACCAGAAATTTACTAAATAATTTATTATAATCCACCAGATTTCCTACCATCTACTAGATTAAATAATTTTCTCACTAAATCTACTCAATCTACTAGGTTTAGTAGAAAATCTACCGAGTTGGCAACACTGACTGCAAGAAGATGATAGCTTTCACACTGCATCACTGCCAATCCGTGCGAGTATTGCGAATATTCTCGATTCGTTTTGCGCTTTTAATTGAAATTTCGCCACGCTTTGTGCTCTCTCTCTCTCTCTCTCTCTTTCTCTCGCACACTGACTCTTACATTCGCCTACAGTACCCGAATGCGTCGTCGGAACAGCTCTAATTCTTTCACCTGCGGGCTTATTCAGGTTCTTTCGACAACGTTTCCGAATCGATCGATTGTAATCGATCGGCTCAGTTTCCGTAGCCGAGTGGATACGAAAATGCTATTCGCGTTCGTGCTCGATAAGCACATTTTCGGTTGAGTGACGTCATTAGAATCGGCCCGAAGATTTCCGACCACTCTCACTACGCACCAATCAGACCAATCGTTAGTGGTAAATAAGTTGATGCGCGCCATTATAAAATACTTCATTTCGTTTCGTTCTTTTCGTTGAATTGTGTTTGATAAACACGAATGCACTATAAATAAGTATTATTGTAATTTACGTACAGTAACTACATACGTACTACTAATGTAGAGATTTGGTGATTAGTATAATTCAATGTATGTATATAATAGTAGTAATTTGAAATATAAATTTGCAGCTCTTTCACAAGTAAATAAATGAATAGTAAGTATTGTTCATTTAAAAAGATTCTATATATCAAAATCACTTTTACAAGCAAGAGAAATGAACAATTCATAATAATTTTATTAACGTTTATTCTTTTGCCAATAATTTTTTCTAAGATACTAGGAGTATGGGAAAATGAGAATGAAATAATTTTCTGTTAACATATAACTCTTCATGTTCATATGATGCTCGGATTACTACATGTGTGCCGTCAATAAAACCAAGTATTCCTGGAAACTGGAAGGCTCGGAAGTTTCTTAAAACAAAAAGAAGTTACTTTTTGGGAAACTTAGAAATCGTTATATTTACTTCTGAATTATTTCCAAATGCTTTTCTCTAGTAGATGGAAAATTTAACCACCCAGTCAATATGTGGCCTGAATTTAACGCTACAGTGACTTGGTCAATTGCCCTGCTGATACTTGGTTGACTAAGTCTAAGGTATGCGTCATTGCCTGCAGACTTCTGATAACTTCCATGTGCATAAAAATGTAGGGCACAGAGAACCTTTTTACAAAACAATGAATTCTGAAAAGCATTCATATAAATTAATATTTGCATACTTACTTTGATTTCTACAGGTACTGCATGACTTCTTTCATGAAAGGGCAGAATCGGTCTAATTTCCTCATTAACCATCTTGCTCTTTCAATTGACAAGCGATATTTTCCCATAAATAATTGTTTGTCATCATAAATGGATCTGAAGAATCCCGTAACTGTTTCAATCGAACACAGTTCCCATCAATCAAACGTCTTCTTTCATTAGCATCTCGTCTTCTGCGAATTCTCACCAAACTAGCAGCCATCTTCACAAAAAGAATAATTTTTGACAATTAAACGTGTGTGGATTCTAAGAGCTCAAAACTTTTTCAGTGACTGTTGACTTCACATTACAATTAAGTAACACTGATGTATATTTGATGGGTTACTTTTTACTTACTTGCTTTTAAAATTTCTTAGGTACCCGATGTGAAAGATTATACTATATTCAACATAAAGTGAAATAACTTTGTTTAGTTGTGGTAAATCTATTAACTTAACAATTGAACTAATGATAGAAGCAAAACAAATTTAAAAAGGCTGTACAGCATAATTTCTATTTTTTGCTACATAAATGTTGGTAATTATAAATTATTTATGTACAAATGTATAATTTTACTATCATAAATTAATCTATACACTTTGAATGCAATTAAATATTATTGCTATTGTCTTTAAAACTTTTTGAAAGTCATTTGCAGATTAACAAATGCAACTTACCTCTCTTGTCGATCGGATACTGTCACAATCGATAGATAATTGGTTTCGATAAACCTTTCCGATTTTTGACAACGTTATCGATCGATTCATATCGATCGGGAGAACGCGAATAGGGTTTTTGCGATTCACTCGACAACTTGAACCGAATTCGGTTATAATCGATCGATTTCTGCTTTCCGAGAGAACGTGAATAACCCCGCTGGTCCAGGTACACCATTTAAAAATAAAATTCAGCAATGCCAACTCAAACTGTCATTCTAGATCACTTTGTATTCAAAGTAATGTTGAGCGAATCATTGATTTGAAGCAAGGTATTAATTAATTCATGATTTTCACCACCGTTTTCACAGAAATAAGACAATTTTTTACAAAATAGTTTGAAAAGCGCCAATGAATAGGAAGCTGACTTACCGGCTTCGACCGATTCGTGTTGAACGCGAAGGGTTTCAAAGGCGTTTATTAAGAAGAGATTTGTGGTGATATTTAAAGAATTTTTTCTTTAAAACCGCACACATTTTGTTGATTTCAAAGATAATTATTAATAAATTATACAAGTTTGAGGTTCTAATAAAGAGGACACTGATTTACCGGCCATGACCGGCTCATGTTGAACGCGAAGACGTTTATTAAGAAGCGTGCGAGATTTATGGCGACATTAATTAATTAAAACCGCACACATTTTGCCAATATTGATTAATCAAACAAATTTTATGAGCCAATCAAAAGCGAACTGTTTTATCGGCCATGACAGTTCATGTTAAACGCGGAGAGTTTTGAAGGTTTGTTGAGGAACGTGCGAGTTTTCGCCGAAATTAAACGTAAAAACCGAACGGTAAGCTTCATAGTTTATTTAATGGTTTACATAGTTACATAAACTCAATTTATAGAACTTGATTGGGGCGGCAGACCAAATCAAAAACCTAATTCCCAGTGGTGGTGGTGGTCGTGGAGGTGACCGGTCGCACAGTTACATCTGTAAATATGATCCTGACGTCCTGCACTCGCATATTTGGCGTGAGGAACTGTTGCAGAGTGGTGACGCCTTGCCGGGGCATGCGATCGAAGGGATAACCCATGGACCGACGATCCGGATAGAGCTTGTCACGAAGGCCGCAGTAACTTGATGCATCATCGCAGTCACCGGTCGTGTCCTGATTTACCTGTAAGTACATTAAGTATTAAAACGAAAGAGTCGATCTTACGAGGGAATACTCGGTCGTCATCGATGTTTGAAACCATAACGAAGAGTTCGCTGACGTATCCTTCGGGAACCCCCTTGGGCACGAGCAGGTGCTGGGGCCATCCGCATCCGCAGAAGTTAAATCTGGCAAGCGCCGCGGGTTCGACTGGTCGGTTCAGATCCAGATTGCGAAACGATTGTTCAAACGGGATCGTCACAGAAGACTCGGAAGACTTGCGCGTGATGCTATTTTGCCCCGGCCGCACTGAAACGAGGCAATCAAAACGAGTGCGTCGGTTACCAACGAATCTTACAGTTCACTATGAATCTGTCCATTTCGATGAACATCTTCTTCTGGTCCCTGAAGAGCCAAGGTGCACCAGTCTCGGTGAATTTCGGCGAGAGGAATATCCTGCAGGTTCCCGCCTTATTTTGCCCGGTTTGATTGTTTACGGTTATGTTGTAGGAGAACGCTTCGTTTTGCAAGTGTGTGAAACGAACTAGTACAGCGCCACGGGGTTGGAAGTCCAAACCGCGTGACAAATCCACGTCGGATTGTTGCCAGTAAGTCCTGAGCTCGTTCGCCGGGCCTGTTAGAGATTGTATCGAAATCCTATCGACGGTTATACCAGGATATTCGAGCTGGAATTTATTAAATTTTAGCTTAAATTGGCGGGGGTTTGATTTCGTGGCCCTACTTGACTGACGGGGTAACGAGGGAGAGTCGCTTTAAACTCCTGGAAAATATCGTCGATGAATTCGTGCCATGTGAACAGCACGGGGTCCCTCATGACCGTCGCAAGGTCCCCCATGACCCCGAAGCGCTCCTAGAATTACCCACAATCAAGACAAACGCTTGCTATATTTTTTTTTAACTGTTTTAATTACGAGGTGCTTCCCCTGTGGATCGTGTATGTAAGAAATGACCAAGTGCCCCATGCCGTGGAGGTTTCCGTAGAAAGTGCTGTTGGGTGTTAACTGACTCGCTTCGACTACGTTCCCTAGAATATCGATTCCCTCAAACTCGGTGAGCTCGATTCGATTGCCCCTTTCCTGTGGAGTGTTATTATTTAAGCTTTATTCGAGTGATGAGGGATTTTGACTTACGCCCTCGACGTAGCCTTTGTGGATCGCGTCGAAAATCCTGTCTCTCCAAAGTACCATCGTGTTGATGTCGATACGTATGTCTTCCTGCGGCCGGTTGACGTCTTGCAGGACCAAGTTTGAGACACGCCCGGGCCAAGCTCGACTGGCCACGAGGCTGTCCAACTTAGGAAAGTAACCTTCTTTAATGGGGGCCTTCCAGTCGATCAACCGTTGAACACGACCCAGTTTATTGCAGAACCGCTCGAAGTTATACCGTGCTAAGATCTGCTGGTGGCTGTAGAAGAACAATTCCCCCCGTCTGTTTTTGTTGACCACTTCGGTGGGACCTTCCATGGGGTAAACCAAATGCCAGTGCCAGTGATGGAGGTTAATGGCGACGTCCTCTCGCCAGTAAGCCAAGCGGTGCTCATCTTCTCGGTCGGTCGCAGTGTAATCAACAGGAATCACAATCGGGGTCTACCAAAAAATTACCAATGAATACAAGAGTGAAGCAATAGGAAGAACCGTACTCGTTCTTGCGGTTGTCTAATGAAGCTCTGCTCCCTGGCCGTAACAAAGACCTTACTGTCGAAGAACTTGTCGGGGAAAGTCTGGAAGATATTGGGGATGTCGAGGTTTTTGGTGTCGGGGCGATGCAGAAGTGCCAGAGAGAAGGCATAGTTGAATAGGTACGGGTTCACACGGTCCCTTGCATAAATAGCCAACGAGAGCAAGTCGTCTGTGTCTTTGGCCTCTGAAATCCAATCAATCAAGAATGGACCATGTTGGTTAAGTACCTACCTAAGAAAATGGTTGCGAGTTTAGCTGCAATCCTCGTGTGCTTCGGTAAGAAATGAGAGAAGTTGTCGTAACGGCCGAGATCTAAGATCTCCCCCAAGTCCGGGGGTGGAACGTCTTTTACTGAAATCGTCCCTTGAGCTTCCGCGCCGAAGCGATTCTGCAGAGCGATTCCAATGGGTTGGTAACGATTCGTCTAAAAAAAGAAAAAGAAAAATCAGGACGGGCTTTGTTGAGAGGAGGCGATTTACCAGGTAATTGTTGGGAACTTCGAAGGCTTCCTTGCTTTCACCTTTCGGCACGAAGGAAGGCTCCAAAGGCCTGTCGTAGAGGAGCAGGAGCTTGCTGGTTTTGTCGGTCATCCTGGTTGAAGAAACGTTGCAAGTCGAAAGGCGATTTTCCTCGCTTTCCCCCGAATTTATTTGCTTTCAGCGATCGTGCGAGGTCAGTTTTGTTTTCAGACCGAAAAACTGCGGTGAGATAACGACCGTATAGTAAACACTTTGGGTTTTTCTCGGAGGTTTAAGTGAGATTAGAGGAGTAGAAAACTGTTTACAGGAAGTCTGCGTAAAATTGGCCGCAGAAATTTTGATGGCAACAACAATTTACTCCTCATGTCAATTATTATTATAGTAATTACGTGCACATGTAATATACAAGGGCGAAATGGAGGAGGCAACAAAGGAAATGAGCAAATGGGGCAGGAAGGTATTACTCAAAACGAGGATAAAGAAGCAAGGAGGAAGAGAAAAAGAGAAGAAAAGCCGATAGCATAAAATCTACTCAAGAATAGAAAAGCACAGCAAAATAAACTTAAGTAATTATTTGGAATTTCTGTGCGAATCTATAAAAAAAATTAAGAAAAAAATTTTTTTCTTTAGAAAAAAATTTTTTTCTTTAGAAAAAAATGTGGCAACGTTGTAAAAATTAATTGAAAAAAAAGAACGATGTTTTCTTGAAGAGCAATGGTTCCTCTGTCCACCTGTGAAAAATCACATTCCTGCGTTGCTTATTAAAAAAGTTATGGCGGTTGAAAAAATTAATTTAAAAAGAAAAATGACCTCGAAGAGAACAAATGAAACTCTTTGAAACAAGTGAAAATCGACGTTCCAATTAAACAATAAAATAGAAGAGCGAATCTTAAATTGGATGAGAAACGAGTCACGATCGATTACAAAAAAAAAGAAGAAGAGAACGTAAACGGAATAGAAAGGACACGAGGCGATAACTTCGAAAGGAAAAAAAAAACAAATGACGATCGTAAATTTTATGAAAGAGACGAAGATGGAAAAAACAAACGACGATCGTGAGGTTTGCGAAAGAAAAGGAAATATTTTCAAAAAGCAATAATAATAAGCAGACTTCGGACGTTTTTCGGGGCGTTGCCATGGCTACGCAATGAACGGGCACATTTCATTGGTCCTCGCATTGCGTAACCATGGTAACGCTCCGAAACGTCCGCAATCTCCTGCTTATTATTATTTTCTAAATTGATTTCCTTTTCGTTCGTAAACCTTACGATCGTCATTTGTTTTTCTTTGTCTTTTTCTCTTTCGTAAAATTTACGATCGTCATTTGTTTTGTTATAGAAAGGAAACACGTTGCCATTTTATAAACAATATGAATTAAAAAAAAAACAAATTTAATTTAAACCTACTTCCTGACGACAGCAAACAGAAAAGAAAACTCAATAACTGTCAGGATAAGCAAGAAAAATCAAAAAAAGGATGAAAATATTTAAGCGCGAAATTCAAACTCAAAGTACTAGCCTAAAGCAAAATCATTTTTATTTATTAATACTATAATAATAATAATTAATTAATATTTATTAATAATTAAATTAAACGTCTTGCAGTTTTACTTAGAGCCAAGTAAAAATGCCAAATTATTTTAGGTTAAAAAAAAAAAGTTTTTTGAAAATTATACAGGGTGACTGACAATGATTACGCCAAAGAAAAACCACAATACAAAGCGATGTCCGAGAGAATGGGAAACATGTTAAAAAAAATCTTTCTACTTTAGTTTTCGAGAAATATTAAAAATAAAGATAATGAAAAATATGGAGGGGGGTTAAACGAAATATATGCCCTCATCAGAGTTTTATGGTAGGCAAGGCGGTGTGGCATCGATCCCGACCTTGACCTTTAAGTGGATTTTCACGTCAATTCAGTGTTTAGGTCAACGCATTTATAGAACGTGGCGTCGAATTTCGTGCGCAGTGCGGGGGGTATTTTTTTAACTAATTATAAACTGTTTGGAAGATTTTTTAAAATATTTTTCCGTAATCTTTGACAACATCCATTCTCTTACTACGCGCCTTTTTTTAGCGGAATAATTGTCAGTCACCTGTATATGAAAAATAAAATCAATTATTTTTAAGATTGTAATAAATATAGTACAAAATGGTCGAGTTCTACGACTTTTTTGGGACATACACCCCCCAAAAATCGCAAAGAAATATCTTTTCCATTGTTTGTCATTAATTTTTTTTTGAAGTTTTATTTCTGATGTATACGATCGTCAATTGTTTTTCTTACTTTAGGAATTTTAATTTTTTTTTTTGTTTTTAATTGTTGTTTTTATTTTTTATTACGATTGTCAATTGTTTTTCTTACTTTGGGAATGTTTACCATTTTTTGGAAATTATTTTTTTTGTAAGTGTTGCGGTTGTCATTTGTTTTCCTTTATCTTCTTTGTGAATTTCGAATCACCATTACGTTTTCGAATGTTTGTCATTAATTTTTTTTTTTTTTTAGTTTTCATTTGTTATTACGATCGTCAATTGTTTTTCTTTCTTTAGGAATTTTTTTTTCTTTTTAATTCTTGTTTTTATTTTTTATTATTACGATCGTCAGTTGTTTTTGTTTCTTTAGGAATTTTATTTTTTTAAATTTTTAATTCTTGTTTTTATTTCTTACGATGATCGTCAATTGTTTTTCTTTCTTTAGGAATTTTAATTTTTTTTGTTTGTAATTCTTGTTTACGATCGTCAATTGTTTTTATTTCTTTAGGAATTTTAATTTTTCTTAATTTCGGAATTTTTTTTTTTTTTGTAAATGTTGCGATTGTCATTTGTTTTTCGTTCTCTTTTCTTCTTCTTTATGAATTTCGAATTAACATTACGATTTGCAATGTTCGTTATTATTTTTTCAGTAATCTTTTTTTTTTATTACGACGGCCAATTGTTTTTCTCATTTTAGGAATTTTAATTTTAAATTGCTTTTATTTTTTATTGCGATCGTCAATTGTTTTTCTTTCTTTAGGAATTTTAAGTTTTCTTACATTAGGAATTTTATTTTAGTTTTGTTTACCATTTTTCGAAAATTTATTTTATTTTTTTTGTAAATGTAGCGTTTGTCATTTGTTTTCCTTTCTCTTTTTTTCTTCTTTGTGAATTTTGTACTACCATAACGTTTTCGAATGTTTGTCATTAATTTTTTTTTCTAGTTTTTATTTCTTATATACGATCGTCAATTGTTTTTATTTTTTATTACAATCGTTCTTTGTTTTTATTTTTTATTACGATCGTCCTTTGTTTTCTTATTTTTTTTTTTCGAAAGTTCATTGAGTTTCGCAACGATCCTTGAGAATGTTTTTGATTTTTTTGTTTTTGATTGTCTCTATTTCTTCTTCTTCTTCGCTTCTTGCCTTTCCACGAACGTTGCGATTGTCACTTGTTTTCCTTTTTTTTCCTTTCCTTATTTGTGATATAAAACAGATTTTGGTTTAATATTCTATAAGTTTCGAATAAAAAAAAATTACGGCGGCATCCCGCACGTACTTCATGCAGGACATCCCTGCTTATCCGGGACGGTTGGCAACCCTGCTTAAATTCAACGAATTATGAATAGAATGGATTAAGTTTAGAATGACACACGCGGTTATTTTATTTTTTTTATTTTATTAGTAATTTATCGCTGAAAATTTATTCTGAGACAAAAAAAAATCGCAAGAATTTATCAAGAATTAATATTATTATTAATAAACATCCTGTAGAGCAGAGTTCAATTAATATCAGCGTCTTGTTCTTGTTCCTCGCTTTAAATAAAATGGCAGCAGCTTTTAAGAAAAACGAACAAAATTTAATATGCGTTTTTATTTAGGAAAAAATAAAAATAAAAAACAGCATCCTTGCCTAATGTAAGAAGCATTCCAGTATGAATTATTATACTTATATAATAAGTACAAGCGCAATGTTAAAACTTAATCATTAAAGACGATTCCATTTTCATCCCTTAACTCGTGAAGCCAGTGACGCAGCAAGTTTGTTGTAATGGCCCTCGATCCCCGCCCCTCAATTTTGAGTGGTAACCGGCCTGACGGTCCTGTCGCTGTACAATATGCGTACATCCTGCACTCTCATGTTTGGTGTTAAGAATTGTTGCAGGGTGTTCACTCCCGGACGTGGAAGGCGATCGAAGGGGTAACCCATGGAACGACGGTCGGGGTAGAGTTTGTCACGGATGCCGCAGTAGCTCGCTGCATCATTGCAAGCCCCCGAGGAATCTTGATTTATCTGCAGCAGCAATTACAACCCTTGTGATTACAAGAAAAAATAAATTACTCAAGAAATTACTCTATCGCCTTCAATGTTGGATATCATAACGAAGAGTTCGCAGACGAAGCCCTCGGGTGCACCCTTGGGAATGAGCAGGTTATCCGGCCAGCCACACCCGCAGAAATTAAACTGTGCAAGCGCCCCCGGCTCTACGGGGCGGTTCAAATCCAAGCTCCGGAACGAACGAGAGAAAGGAATGGTAACCGAGGATTCACTCGAGTTCCTGGAGATGTCGTTCTGCCCTTGCTTTACTACAACCAAAGGAAATCCTCAGCGTGCTTGAATTCGAAGTAATTGTGGAGCCCTTACGGTTAACGGTGAATTTATCCAGCTCGATGAACATGTGCTTTTGATCCTTGTACAACCAAGGGGTGCCCTTCTCGTCGACTTTAGGGGCGAGGAATATCCTGCACGTCCCTTGCTTGTTTTGACCGCTTTCGTTGTTCACGGTTATGTTGTAAGTGAACGGCTCGTGTTGCAGGTGTGTGAATCGTACAAGGACGGGGCCACGCGGTTGGAAATCCATGCCGCGTGATAAATCCACGTCCGACTGTTGCCAGAATGTTCTGAATTCATTGCCGGAACCCGTCTGGGATTGAACTGCCACTTTAGTGACCGTCACACCCGGATTGTTGAGCTGAAAGTGCAAGCATGGGGGTTTTCAAGGGGGTAAGCAAGTACCACCCGTCGAGGACTTACTTGATCGACCGTGTAGCGAGGGAGTGTGTCTTTGAATTCTTGGAAGACGTCGTCAACGAAAGCGTGCCAGCGGTAGAAAATTGGGTCCCTCATCGCAGTTGCAAAATCACCAATCACACCGAAGCGTTCCTACAAAGCGCAGTGAGTAATTAAACCAGAGTTAGCAGCAATGGGGGTTTCTTACAAGGTGTTTACTCTCAGGGTCATGAATGTAAGACAGGACTAGATGCCCCAAAGCGTGCAGATTGCCGTAGAAAGTGCTGTTGGGGGAAAGCTGGCTGGCTTCAAGGACGTTGCCTAAGATGTCAATGCCTTCAAACTCCGTCAGTTCAATTCGGTTGCCCCCAGCCTGAAATCCCATGCGTGCGTTCCACACAATTTTGAAAATAGTTGAGGGGAGATACTTACACCCTCGACGTAGCCCTTGTGTATCGCATCATAAATCCTATCTCGCCAGCGAATCATATTATCGATGTCAACACGTATGTCTTCCTGAGGCCTTCGAAGATCCTGCATCACCGAATTGGCCACCCTTCCGGGCCAAGCCCGGCTTGCAATCAGGCTGTCCAACTTGGGAAAGTAAGCCTCTTTAATGGGGGCCTTCCAATCGACGAGGCGCTCCACCCTCTTCAGTTTGTTGCACAGGCGTTCGAAATTGTATCTAAAAGTAATCAGTGGTTGGATTTAATGAACGAATTTCGAGGGGCATCTTACCTGGACACGATTTGTTGATGGCTGTAAAAGAATAATTCACCCCGCCTGTTTTTATTGACCACCTCATCGGCACCCTCGGTGGGGTAAACCAAATGCCAGTGCCAGTGGTGGAGGTTCAAGGCGAGGTCTTCACGCCAGTAAGCCAAGCGGTGCTCCTCCTCTAAGTCAGAGGCGGAGAAATCACGTGGGATTTCAATCGGTTGCTGAAACATGCAAAGGGTTATTCAAATTGAAGCGGGGGTTGCTGTGACGACATACTCTCTCTTGCGGGGTCCTCACGAAGCTCTGCTCTCGGGCTGTAATGAAGACTTTACTATCGAAGTACTTATCGGGGAATGACTGGAGGAAGTTGGGGATGTCCAGGTTTTTAGTGTCGGGGCGATGTAGGAGGGCCACGGAGAAAGAGTAGTTGAAAAGGTAGGGGTTGACACGGTCCCTTGCGTAGATGGCCAAGGAGAGTAGTTCGTCGGTGTTTTTTGCTCCTGAAATTTGCTGCGTAAGCCCTGAGGGACCGGAAAGTATTTGGGGGACTTACTTAGGAAGATCGTTGTGAGCTTGGCCGCGAGCCTGATGTGTTTGGGGATGAAGAGGGAGAAGTTGTCGTAACGCCCCAGATCTAAAATGTCACCCAAATCTGGGGGTGGCACTTCGTTGACCGCAATGGTTCCGCTTGCCTCGGAGCCGAACCTGTTTTGCAGTGCGATTCCAATCGATTGATATCGATTGGTCTAACGAAAGAATTCAATCAAATTAATTCAATTTATTCCCATGGTAACAATTATTACTATGACAATAAATCAGATGATAAAGTAATTGCAAGTGAATAAATTAATTAATTTTAATTACCAGGTAATTGTTGGGCACTTCGAAGGCTTCTCGACGTTCGCCTTTTGGAACGAAAGAAGGTTCCAGGGGGCGATCGTACAGTAAAAGCAGCTTGCTGTTGTCGGCCATTTTGGGGCTGCAATTGCTCACACGCACAGTAATTAATTAATTAGAAAAAGTAATTAATACGTACAGAGTTTCGTTCTGGGGGAAAGCCGTCTGACTTTCTGTGGAAAAACGCGGTGTTTCTGGTTTTTATTTGTGAGATCTGCGGTGGGGGGTAAATCGGGCCTCGTGAGGCCGAGGAAGTGTTTTTGTTTTTCTGCCCGAAAGGATGCGGTTGCGTCCCGAGATAATCAAATCTTGCCTGCGGTCGAAAGTACGAAAGAAAATCGGTATCTTGAGGAAATTAACAAAAAAACTGCTTGAAATTATTTCATCTGTTATAGGTGTTGTCATTTGTTTGTACTTTAAAAGGAAACGTAATTATTGCTGCGGTTAAAAAAAAAATTATTTTGAAATTGTTACGTTTACGCATAAACTAATAAATGCACTACAAAACAAAAATAAATAAAATTGCGGCGAAATGCGAAGAATAACTTGAACGAAAAACAAAAGAACATAGACGAATTTTTCAGAGAGTGCCAAAAAACTAACGGAAAACAAAAAAGCGCAGGTAAAATACGAACAATTAAATCGGATAAAAAAAGAATTTAATTAAAAAAAAATGAAATGCGAAGAGAAAGATGAACAAAAAAAAAATCGCATGAAAATCGAGACTAACAAGAAAACAAAAACAAAAGAAAAGTGGAATACGAAAAAATAATTCAACAACAAATGACAAATGATAAGAAAATAAGAAAAATAATCGAACGAAAAACAAAAGAACATCGACGAACCTCTCAAAAAAAAAGACAATAAAAAACTAATGGAAAACAAAAAAAAAACAGAAGAAATACGAACAATTACTTTAATAAAAAAAAAGAAGAAACTAAAGAGAATTTAAAAACCAAATGCAGCGGAAGATGAACAAAAAAAACCAAAAGAAGATTTTCCGTCGAATTCCTTATAAATCGGGACTAACGAGAAAACAACAAAAAACAAAAGAAAAATCTATCAATGAAATTAAAAAAAATAATTCACAACGAGAAACAAATGATAGGGTTGTAAAAAAAAGACAATCGAAAAACTAACGGAAAACAAAAAAAAACATTTGAAAAAATACGAACAGTTAATTCGATAAAAAAAGAGACTAAAGAGAATTTAAATTATAAAGGAAAACGAAAAGCGAAAAAGAAGATAAACAAAAGAAAAACAAAAAAAGATTCTCCGTCGAATTGATTGTAAATTGGGACTAACGAAAAAACAAACAAAAATCGACGTCAATGAAATACGAGAAAATAATTCGAGAACAAGAAGCAAATGATAGGGAAATAAGAACAATAATTGAACGAAAAACAAAAGAACATCGACGAATCTCTGGAAGAATGTCAAAAAAAGACAATCGAGAGACTAGCGAAAAACAAAAAAAAAAAACAGATGAACAAATGCGGACGATTAATTCCCTTAAGAGAAAGAAACCAAAGAGAATTTAAATCAAAAAGAGAAAAACGAAACGCGAAAAGGAAGATGAACGAAAAAAAAACAAAAGAAGATTCTCCGTCGAATTGATTGTAAAAAATGGTGAAGCAATTGTCAAAAAAAAAACAAAAAGCGATCAGCCAGTCCTTGAATTCAAAAGAAATTGAAATTAAATTTGCCAAAATACTCGTCGAAAAATAAAAGACAATCACTCATTCGAAAAGGAGATGTAACGTCAAAAAAAGGAACAAAAAATAACGAAAGAAAAAAGAGGAAACGATTGATCGAAAAATAAAAGACGATTGCGAATGCGAAGCACGTCTAAAAAACAAAAGACGATCGCCCAGTAGTCAATTGCAAATAAAATGAAAATTAAAAGAGTGCGAAGAATGTCAAATAAACAAAAAAAATGGAGAAACGATTGTCCAAAAAAAAAAGAAACAAAAAGCGATCAGCTAATTCTCGAATTCAAATTAAATAAAAATTTAAAAACTGCGAAAAGAAAATATTCGTCGAAAATGAAAAGGCAATCACAATGGGGAAACGATTGATCGAAAAACAAAAGACGATCGGCCTGTCAAATTCAAACACGAATGAAAATTAAAAGGATACGAAGAATGTCGAGAAACAAAAGACGATCACTCACTGAAAAAAAATCGACGACAATTCTAGGAAGTTCCAGTGGAAAGAAAAACAAAATATAACGAAAAAAAAAACAAAAGAATGATGAAACGATTGTCAAAAAAAAAACACAAAAAGCGATCAGCTTGTCCTTGTCTTTGAATTCGAATGAAATGAAAATTTCATAAATGCGAAAATATTTGTCGAAAAATAAAAGACAGTCGCTCGTTCGAAAAGAAGAGACAATATTGAAAATTCTAAAATAACAAAATACGATCGATGTTTCGTTTTTGTTCGAAAGGACGCCGCGTCGGTAGCTTTGAAAGTCGTTAGATGGCACGACTGATACTTTTGAAAAGTTGCGTGAAAGTGGACATTGATGTTTTTAAAGAAACTCGACAGATGGAGCCACGTAAAACAAGGTTCATCAAAACAATGTGCATTTTCGAAACTCGATAGAGGGCGCCGTTAAGAGTTAAAAAAGATTGCATAAGCACCTTTCTGTCAATTACGTTTGCGGACAAACTCGATAGATGGAGCCACATATAACAAATGTTGCAAAACCCAATTTATTTGGGACGAAAGCGCGCTGGTAGCTTTGAAAGTCGGTAGATGGCACGACTGACATTTCTAAAAAATTGCGTGAAAGTGGACAATGATGTTTTTAAAGGAACTCGACAAATGGAGCTACGCAAAGCAAGTTTCGTTAAAACAAGGTGCAACTTCGAAATTCGATAGATGGCGCCGTTAAGGCGTAAGGACCTTTCTGTCGATTCGGTTTGCGCACGACTTACGTTTCTAAAAGTTGCATAAAAGTGGACAACAATGTTTTTAAAGAAGCTCGATAGATGGAGCCACGTAAATTAGGTTTCGTCGAAAATAATGTGCAGTTTCGAAATTCGATAGATGGCGCCGTTAAGAGTTAAAAAAAGATTGCGTAAAGACCTTTCTGTCGATTCCGTTTGCGGACAAACTCGATAGATGGAGCCACATATAAGAAAAGGTGCAAGAACTAATTTGTTTGTGCACGAAAGGGCGCTGGTATCTTTGAAAGTCGATAGATGGCACGACTGACATTTCTAAAAAAATGCGTGAAAGTGAACAATGATGTTTTTAAAGAAACTCAACAGATGGAGCCACGTAAAACAAATTCCGTCAAAAATAATGTGCAGTTTCGAAACTCGTTGGATGGCGTCATTAAGGCGTAAGAACCTTTCTGTCGATGTCGTTTGCGGACAAACTCTATAGGTGGAGCCAAATATAACAAATGTTGCAAGAACTAATTTATTTGTGTATGAAAGGGCGCCAGTAGCTTTGAAAGTCAATAGATGGCGCGACTGACATTTCTAAAAAAAATGCGTAAAAGTGACCACTGATGTTTTTAAAGAAACTCGACAGATGGAGCCACGTAAAACAAGTTCCGTCAGAAATAATGCGCAGTTTCTAAACTCGATAGATGGCGCGGTTAAGAGTTAAAAAATATTGCGTAAGGGCCTTTCTGTCGATTACGTTTGTGGACAAACTCGATAGATGGAGCCACATGTACCAAATGTTGCAAAAACTAATTTATTTGTGCGCGAAAGGACGCCAATACCTTTAAAAGTCAATAGATGGCGCGACTGGCATTTTCGAAAGGTTGCATAAAAGTGGTCAGTGATGTTTTTAAAAGAACTCGACAGATGGAGCCACGCAAAACAAGTTTCGTCAAAACAATGTGCAGTTTTGAAATTTGATAGATGGCGCCGTTAAGGCGGAAGGACATTTCTGTCGATTACGTTTGCGGGCAAACGCGATAGATGGAGCCACATATATCAAATGTTGCAAAAGCCAATTTATTTGGGACGAAAGGGCGCTGGTAGTTTTGAAAGTCGATAGATGGCACGACTGACGTTTCTAAGAAATTGCGTAAAAGTGGACAATGATGTTTTTAAAGAAACTCGACAGATGGAGCCACTTCAACTAATGACACCAGGCATTCGAAATTTTGTTTCTAAAAAACGAATTTCCTTCTGTTGACCATTGATAGTTGTAAGATGTGATAGATGGCGTTGATTACTATCGTCAAACAATAGCAGGCGCCTAAAAGTCACATCCACATGACTGCCAATCGCGCATCTTTATGAATGCATTCAGTCGACGTTTTGACTATAGTTTTTTTTTCCCTAATTTGTAAATAAACGCCTATAACTGCAGCATTGTTATTATGTATTATTATTTTATTGTTATTGTCAGTATAGTAACTAGCTATTACTGGCTATGTATTTAATTCTTACGTTTTCCAATTACATAAGGAGTTTTAAAAAACACAAACGAATTCATTAATTTCTTTTATTTCATCGTCACAGTCCATCGATACAAACAGAAGCAAAAAGATTGCAAAAACTTATATAATAAGTAAGACATTTACAAAAAAGACTGCACGTAACACCTCACGAAGACGTTACCGAGTTTAATCGTAAATCCAGCGACACAGCGAAATCATTATAATAAAGCAATCATCCGAAAGTAAATCTAATTTTCCCCAGGTGCGACGGTGCGATTCGTGTACTTGACGACGCAGTCCTGCACGCGCATGTTCGGCGTCAGGAACTCCTGGAGGGTGTTCACCCCTTGCCGAGGCAGACGATCGAAGGGGTAACCCATGGAACGACGGTCAGGATAGAGACGATCCTTAATTCCGCAGTAGCTCTGCGCATCGTTGCAAATACCCGAAGTGTCTTGGTTTACCTGCCACACAAGGAAAAAATAAGTAAGTACAACCAAGCCTGCTTTAGAAAAAATAAGTAATTACAACCAATACTGCTTTAGAAAAAATAAGTCATTACAACCAAGACTGCTTTAGAAAAAATAAGTCATTACAACCAAGACTGCTTTAGAATTACTGTTATAAACACGTGTAGGTCAAGGTTGTGTAGCTGCAAGTTATGATCAGGGTTGCACAGCTGCACTATTTACATCAACATTTTTTTCTAGATCACCTAACGCACCCTATCGTCATTGTAGTTGGAAATCATAACGAACAGTTGACACTCGAGACCCTCCGGAGTTCCCCGCGGAATCAGCATGTGCTGGGGCCAGCCGCATCCGCAGAAGTTGAATTGCGCAAGCTCCTCGCCCCCGGTCGGTCGATTCAAGTCCAAGTTGCGGAAGGTGCGCTCGTATGGGATCGTCACGGATGACTCGGTGGAGTTCCTGGTGATTGTATTCTGTCCTTGACGCACTACGAACAAGCGCAGGTAAGTAAATAAATAAACAACAACGAATAAGAGTGCGCGTACAAGTAACGACGAACCGGTCTAGTTCGATGAACAAATTTTTCTGGTCGCGGAAGAGCCACGGATTTTTCCTTTCGTCAAATTTCGGCCCCAAGAATATCCTCACCGTCCCCATTCGATTTCCGCCGCTTTCGTTGTTTGCGGTGATGGTGTACGAGAAGGGCTCGTGTTGTAAGTGGGTGAAACGAGCAAAGACCGAGCCCCTCGGCTGGAAGTCCATGCCGCGGGATAAGTCGACGTCGGATTGTTGCCAGAACGTGTTGAAGGTATTCGGGGGACCGCTCTGCGTCCGGCAGGAGATTCCGGTCACAGTAATTCCTGGATAATTCAGCTGAAACGAACAATTTATTTATTTCTCCTGACTCCTACTTTTGATAGTCTTACTTGTTCCACTGGGTAACGAGGAAGTGATCCTTTAAATTCCTGGAAGAGGTCGTCGATCCAGGCGTGCCAACGGTAGAAAATTGGGTCCCTCATGGCCGTTGCGGAATCCCCCATGACTCCGAAGGATTCCTAAAAAGAAAAACGTAATAAAAAAAATCAAAATAAAAGCGTAGCTCACCAGGTGTCTGTGATCCGGATCGCAAATGTATGAGATGAAGACGTGCCCCATGTTATGCAAGTCCCCATAGAAGCCTCGGTTTGGTGAGAGTATGCTGGACTCGACCATGTTCCCCAGGATGTCGATGCCTTCGTTCTCGGTCAGTTCCACGCGGTTTCCCGATTCCTATGTAACAATTGAATTATCTAACGAAAGCAACTGTTTTAGTCGAGGGGGCTTACGTCTTCTGCGAAGCCCGAGTGGATGGCTGCGAATATCCTATCGCGCCATCTGATTAAATCATCGACGTCCTGTTGGATTTGATCGACCTCTCTGTTGAGGTCTTGCAGTTTCATGTTGGGGACGCGTCCGGGCCAAGCTCGGCTCGCCACTAAACTATCGAGCTTAGGGAAGTAGGCCTCGTTGATGGGGTCCTTCCATTCGTTGAACCTCGTCACCCTCAGGAGATTGTTGGAAAAGCGCTCCAAGTTGTACCTCGCGATGATTTGTTGGTGCATGTAGTAGAAGAGCTCGCCTCTCCTGTTCTTGGCAACCACGGACCTGGCGGCCTCGAACGGATACACCAAGTGCCAATGCCAATGGTGGAGGTTGATACCTAAGTCTTCCCTGAAGTAGGCGACGCGATGTTCCACTTCCAAATCAGACGCTGTGTAATCGCGGGGTATCTCAATGGGCATCTGGAATTCGACAAACAGAAGTAGACAATAATAATGCCCAAGAAACAAACTGTGTTGGGCAACACCAGCCTCTCTATTAAAAGACCGCAGAAATTACAAAAGAAAACTGGAGTTGATGGCGTTTGTCAAAAACAAACAAAAGACGATCGATTGTTTAACGAAAAATGCAAAATTAAAGCGACGATTTTGCGTTAAGGACAAATTAAGAGCAGCGATAACAAAAGACGTTCGAGCTCCAATTGAATTTCGACTTTTTTTTTTCATGACGAAAAACAAAATACAGTCAACTGGCGAGCAAATTGACAGGCGTCTGTATCGTGTTTTCTTTCTCGAAGAAAAAATATATAAAAAACAAAAAATAACGATAAAAATTGGGCGAACAAACAAAAAACTACTATCAGTCGTTAAGCTCCAATGAAATGAAAATGAAAAACAAAAAGAATGTGAAAATACTCGACGAAAAACAGAAGACGATCAAAACTCACGCGAAAAGAAAATTCAATACCGGAAATTCCGAAGCAATAACGGAATGAAAAATTTATCGAAAAACAAAAGACGATCGGCCAGTTGGTAAACTTAGCGACTGGCCGATCGTCCTTTGTTTTTCGAAATAAACGCAAAAAGAATCGAAACTATGCGAAAGTGCCCACTCATCAAAAAACAATCGCTCACTTCTGGAAAAACAGCGAGAAAAACAAAAAAATTACGATAAAAATTGTCCCCAATCAGTTGAAATGAAATGAAAGTTCGAGAAAATTAAAAAGAACGCGAAAATACTTGTCGAAAAACAAAACAGGATCGCTCAAAGAAAATTCCAAAACAACTGTGGTAACGAAAACAAAAAAAAAACAAATGAGGAAACGATTGCTTGAAAAAACAAAAGACGATCGGTCAGTTGTCAAGTGTCAAATGAAATTAAAATTAAAAGGATGCGAAGAACGTGATAAAAACAAAAAAAGATCGCTCACTGGAAAATGAAAAATCAACGACGACAATTCTAGGAAGCTACGGTGGAAAGGAAAAACAAAACAAAACGAAGAAAAAATGGCGAAACGATTGTCAAGAAACGAAATCGACCAGGCCTTGGACTCAAACGAAATGAAAATTTTAAAAAAATTGAACAAAAGACGGTCAACTCGATCGAAAAGAAGAGAAAACGTCGAAAATTCTCAAACAACAGCGGCAACAGAAACGAGAAGCAACGAGAAAGAGAAAACGACGATTGATTGAAAAACAAAAGACGATCGACCAGTTGTCGGACGAAATGAAAATTAAAAGAACGCGAAGAATGACAAAAAACAAAAGACGATCGCTCACCAGAAAAGAAAAGTCAACGTCGGAAATTTTAGAAAGTTACAGTGGAAAAAAAACGAAACAATATCGGCCAGGCGTGGACTCAATAACATGAAAATTAAAGAAAAACAAATAAAAAATGCGAAAATCCTTGTCGAAAAGTAAAAGACGGTCAACTCAATCGAAAAGGAGAGGAAATTCTAAAATAAATATTAAAAACAAAAAATTAAAAAAAAAAAAGATGAGAAAAGGGTTGATCGAAAAACAAAAGACGATTGCGAACGCGAAGTATGTCAAAAAAACAAAAGGCGATTGCGAACGCGGAGTGTGTCAAAAAAACAAAAGACGATTGCGAACGCGAAGTATGTCAAAAACGAAACAAAAGACGATCGCTCACTGTCATAAAACAAAAAACGATCAGCCAGGCCTTGAATTCAAATGAAACGGAAATTAAAAAAAAAATAAATAAAAATGCGAAAATACTTGTCGAAAAATAAAAGACAATCGTCATTCGAAAAGGAGAGGCAACATCGAAAACTCTAAAATAACAAAATACGATCGATGTTTTGTTTTTGTTCGAAAGGACGCCGGTAGCTTTGGAAGTCGATAGATGGCACGACTAACGTTTCTAAAAAATTGCATAAAAGTGGACAAAGGAACTCGAAAGATGGAGCCACGTACAACAAGTTCCGTCAAAAAATCATTCGAGGCAATATCGAAAATTCTAAAATAACAAGATACGATCGATAATAGAAAAGAAAGCTTTCTGTTCTTTGATGTTTTCTTTTTGTTCAACAAAAGAAAACGGACAGGAATCGATCGTCATTCGTTTTTCTTCGTTGCCTTCTTTCTGCTAAAACGGCGTTTTTGCAAAAATGTTAAAATAATCCTTTGCACGTATTGTCGATAAAAAAGAACGCGAGATTTTATGACATAAAATTAAAAAAAAAAACAATTAGTTATTATTAAACAAGAAAATCATTTAAACCAGTCAAAAAGTCACCACAAACTCAAATGAATTTGACATATTTCTCGGAAATTTCAACAAAAAGTCAGCGGAGATCCAGTGACACAATCGCTAAAGTGGCAACAACCTGGTTAATTAGCGCCATCTACTGTTCAGAATGATAAACACATTCTAAATATGTCGTTACTGTTGTAACGTGAATTGTTAGTTGTGAACCAGCCTCAATCGATCTGGCCTATGAATTCGTAGAATCCGAGTCTGCCTTAATGAAGATGGTGGACACTTTGATCGCCTATTTTGTGATTTTGTTTTGAATTTTGAACAAAATATGTTAATGAAACTGTTTCTCTCGAATAAGGAAAGTGAGGTTATGATGTACGTCAATTTATTAAGTTTTCAGGCAAGGCTGATTCACGGGCAACTATGAAAAGGCATTTAAAAAAGGCACGTTAGCGAAACGTAAATTAAATTAGTTGGTCGTAATAACAAACAGCGCCATCTATGGGCGTACATGAAAATCTATTGCGAAACCTTTTCGAATCAAATCGAAATAGAAATTACCTTAGATCCAGTCAAGACAACGGAGGTTTCTTCGCGGGCCCTCACAAACGTCTGGCTATCCAGGAATTTATCAGGGAAGGACTGGATGAAAGTCGGAATGTTCAGGTCTTGAGTATCCGGTCGATGCAGGATTGCAACCGACAAGCAGTAATTAAACAAGTAGGGGTTGACACGGTCCCTGCAGTACACGGCCATGGATTGAAAGTCGTCGATGTCCCTCATCCCTATTTCCAACACATTTACAAAAAAAAAAAAAATCAGATTAAAGCTCGATTTACATGGAGGGTTGAGTGTGTCAAAACGTACTAAGCTTTCATTGGTTGCTGTGCAACGCAGCCACCAATGAGCGTACGCGTTCAACTCTCGTTGTAAATACTGCTTAAATAAACTCAAATTCATACCCAGGAAGATGTTTATTAAACGTCCGGCTATCCGGCGGTGTTTCGGGATGAACAGGGAGAAGTTGGCATGCCTTTCCAGGTCCAGAATTTCCCCCAAGGGCGGAATGGATATGGCCTTAACGGGGATCTTCTCTTTGGATTGAGAGCCAAAGCGGTTAGCAAGTTGCGTTCCGATTGGTTTGTACCTCTCGGCCTGAAAACATTTTTTTTTTTTCATACAAAATTCAATTTCAGTGAAAGAGTTGAAGGAAAACTTACGTAGAAGTCAGGGTTTGGTAACTCGAAGGACTTCTCATCGGCGCCCTTCGGTACAAACACGGGTTCCTGGGGGCGATCGTACAGTAGGAGTAGGTTCTTTTTATCGGCCATTTTTCCCTCTTTTTTTTTTAGAGTTTAGGTCCTGCAAACTGGAAGGCTTCGAGCACGAGGAGGACAACTAACGTCTTCACCTGGGGCCGCGGATTTATATTGAATCGAAATCGGCGGGGCACGACGAACAACCAATCGCGTTCCGTGTTTCCATCACGTGACCTGCGTTGTCGCCAACTTGTTTTTTTCTTTTATGCTTGTTTGTAATAATAATGGTGGAGCGGAAGCGGTTTTTCGATTAGAAACGCGCTCACCACAGCGATGGATCTAATAAGGAATTCCGTACTTTTATTAAAAAAAAAAAAAACAAGTAAATATTTTAATAATTAAGTCGCTTTTAAATATTTCAAATTACCGCACTATAATAAGCAAATTTGCTTTTTGATTTTCGGCTAAATTAAGTTAAATGGTAATAAATTTGAATTTGCCGCGTTTTAGGTTGGCATGGCAAAACAAATGCGGATCGCTCCGGGCTGCGCGCACGTACGCCGCCTACGTCGCCATCTTGTCAACGAGGGAAGCGTTTTCGTGTTAAAGCCGTTCGCGTTTAGATTTTCGCCGATTTTCCTAACCGATCATGTCTCACAGCCGAAGCGACTGTAGAATCTACGTGGGAAATCTGCCCCCGGACATACGCACGAAGGACATCCAGGACTTGTTCTACAAGTTCGGTAAAGTCACGTTTGTAGATTTGAAAAACAGACGCGGGCCCCCTTTCGCCTTCGTCGAGTTCGAGGACCCCAGGTAAACGCTCCGTTCATTGTTTCGGATCGCGCAGATTTATTCGTTTCTTTGGCAGAGACGCCGATGACGCCGTGCACGCTAGGGACGGTTATGACTATGATGGGTATCGACTTCGAGTCGAATTTCCACGGGGTGGTGGCCCCGGTGGTTTCAGAGGTGGCCGCGGGGGTGGCGGTGGAGATCGTGGACGGAGCTCTCGAGGACCACCTGCTCGCAGATCACAATTCAGAGTTCTTGTAACAGGTAATAAAACCACAACTAGCACAGCCACGGCTAAATTTATTGCATGTGCTTACAACCGGTGTTGCCAGAAACTTAATTTTCAGTTTATTCCCGTAGCCCCTATAGAAATAAACTAAAAACTGTGAGCGAAAAACTAAGTTTGGCATTAGATTTTCATTTATGGTAATAGATGGTGCTATCATAATTGTAGACGTAGTTTCAAAACGTGCCTCCATTAATAAGTTACTGTTGCGTACATTATTTTAAATTACTACCGAATAAAATGTTTACAAAAAGTCTAAGGCATGACATCTTGTAATTCTCGAGCCACGCTTCTGGTGACGAGGCCCCAAATAGGGCCAAAACAGCTTTACAGGGGATGCTCGAGGAATCAAAACCGACTAGCGACTAGCAACAAAATTTATAAAATGTTTACGTTTTGACATATTTCGAGTTTGTTTATCATTTTGAATAATAGATGACGCTAAATTAAAGGGTTAAAGTTAAGAATTAACAAGTTTTCAACTAATTTAAATACTCGCAGGCATGAAAAAATGGAAGCGTAATAGACTTTCGCAATTTCATAACAGCACTGGCAACACTGCTTACAATTTAGACGGGCCGGTGTTACCAACAAGTTAAGTAGAGCTTAAATTTAAGTCTGCATTTACTTATGCGTAACATGACACAAATTTAAGCTGTCGTTAAAATGCTGATAACGTTGACTGTTAAGGCTGTGGTCCCTCTTCAGGTTTATGTTACAGTGTTGCCAGAAAAAATATGAACTTCATAATAATGAGTGATTATTAAAAAATGTTTTTATTTATCAACTCTTGCCAAGGAATTTGGAAGGCATGTCTTAGATTTACTGTAAAATAGCGTCAAGATGTGCTTGCAATGACTTACTTTTCATCTAAGCTAAGAAATGTCATCTAGATTTCATGACAAGAGTTGATAAAAGAAATTTTTTTTTAATCATTCGGCAGATGGCTCTTCACATTCCTAATAGATGTCCTTACGATCATGGTTGTAGGAGGGCATACCTATGTGTTTCTTTATCAATTGTTTTTATTGTTTCCTTTTCTACTCATTATTTGTATTTTGTATTGATCCAATAACGTCAACAAGGACAATGGACACGTCAAAGAGAAACACACTTTAAATTTTACAAAAGTCGCTTAAACATTTTTCGTTTGTTTTATTTTCTACTTTAAATTTTGTTTTCTTTTGTTTTTTTCTTCAATTCATTTTCAGTTTTTGTTTTCTTGTTTTTTTTTTCATTTCATTTTTGGTTTTCACTTCTCTGTCTTAAACTTTTTTATTTCCTTCCATTTTGTTTTCGATTTGTTTCTTTTTCAATTGTTTTTTAGTATCCTTTTCTATTAATTATTTACTTTCATTTTTCATTTGTTTATTTTAAATTTTGTTTGATATTTGTTTTTCATTTTTTTTCCTTTTCTTTTGATTTTTTTTTTCATTAAATTTTTGGTTTTGTTTTTTTAATTTTCATGTTTTACTTGTTTTCCTTTAATTTTTTTTGTTCGTTTCCTCTTTGTTTTCGATTTCTTTCTTTGTCAATTATTTTTTTTAGCTACCTTTTCTATTCATTATTTATTTTCTTTTGGTTTTATTTAAAATTTTGTTTACCTTTTTTTTAATTATTCTTTTATTTTTTTTCATTTAATTTTTGGTTTTGGTTTTCTTTTGTTTTTTTTTTTCATTACATTTTTGGTTTTGGTTTTCTTTTGTTTTTTTTTTAATTTCATTTTTGATTTTTACTTGTCTCTCTTTAAATTTTTCATTTGCTTCATCTTTGTTTTCGATTTTTGTTTTCTTTTCAATAGTTTTTTTGTTTGTTTTTTTAGTTTGTTTTCTTTTCAATAGTTTTTTTGTTTGTTTTTTTAGTTTGTTTTTTTTAGTTTGTTTCTTTTAGTTTGTTTCTTTTAGTTTGTTTCTTTTAGTTTGTTTCTTTTAGTTTGTTTTTTTAGTTTCCTTTTACTTAGTTTCCTTTTTTTAGTTTCCCTCTTTTAGTTTGTTTTTTTTTTTAGTTTCCTTTTTTAGTTTGTTTTTTTTTTTTAGTTTCCTTTTTTAGTTTGTTTTTTTTTAGTTTCCTTTTCAATTGTTTTTTTTTTTTAGTTTCCTTTTCAATTGTTTTTTTTTTTTTTTTAGTTTCCTTCCTTTTCTATTCATTATTTACTTTCGTTTTTCATTTGCTTCATTTTCTATATTAAATTTTGTTTGCCCTTTGTTTTTCATTTTTCAATTAATTTTGTTTTGTTTTCAATTTTTTTGCTTTATTTTTCAATTTTTTTCTTTGCATTCCGTTTCTGACTTGCCTTTAGCCTTTCATTCGACATTTTTATTTTAATTTTCTCCTTGTTCTTCATTCGCCTTTCCTTTCATTAAATATTCGTTTTCCATTTCATTTTTGGTTTTCATTCGTTTTTTTTTCCTTCTAATTTTTCTCTCAGTTTAATTTTTCATTTCCCATTGGTTTCTCATTTGATTTCTTTTCCAATCGTAATTTTTTTACTTGTTTTTCATTTCATTCTTTATTTGATTTCTTTACCCCGATTTTGTTTTTCCTTTCAAATTGCTTTCGTATTTATTACTTCTTTGTCATTTTTATTTGCCGTTTGCTGTTAATTTTTTCGTTTGTTTTTTTTTTTATCCCTAATTTTCGTTTCTGTAGGAAAATTACCTTTTTTTTTTTTAATTTTCGAAAACTGTTTCTGCATTTTTTTCGTCATTATTGAAACAAATATATTAAAGCATCAGAGTTAAGTATTTTAATTTTCGCCTTGTTTTATTGCGAATCGGACGAACTCATTTGAAAAAGGGTCGTTGCACATTTATCGTTAAAAAAAAAATGATAGCAGCGATATCTTGTGAAGAAGTTGGCGACAATGCCAGGCAACCCTGGTTGTAGGGTATTTTATTCTACCAACCAAAATTCTGACATTTCCCTGTGATTAATATGAGGCTTAGTACTTAAACATCATTTTGAATAACAGATGGCGCTAAATCATTCAAAACTGTTGAAATTCATCAATTTTCTTTACAAGCAATGGATTTTAGCAATTCAGTGGATGGCAAATCAATTTTGTAACTATTTAGTAAAGATTTACCATTGGCAATGCTGTTATGTTACTGGCCATCTTCGGTTGTAGGTTTACCCCCTTCAGGTTCATGGCAGGACTTAAAGGACCACATGAGAGAGGCGGGCGATGTTTGTTTTGCCGATGCGTTTAAAGATGGATCTGGTGTAGTTGAGTTTTTACGATACGAAGACATGAAGTATGCCATCAAGAAACTGGACGATTCAAGGTTTAGATCACATGAGGTATGCCGAATACTGTTTGTTTTCTTTTTTTTTTCCCCTATAACAAATTCCTTTTAATAAACTCAACATTTCACTAATTAAATCAGAAAACAGGAAGAGTTGTTTTTTTTTTTTTTTTTGTAATGACATTAAAGAAAGTTGATTTTACTTGAGAATATTTATCAAGAGTGGTTTATAGGTTTACTGATTAGGGAAAAAATAATAATGAAAGTAAATTACGTGGTTTCACAGATTTCCTGTTGTTTTATCGATGAAATATTTCCTTGTGGTTTTGTAGGGTGAGGTATCCTATATTCGTGTGAAAGAAGACAGAGGTGGAAGCGACAGACGATCTGGTGGCAGATCAAGGAGCCGTTCATACTCACCCCGCAGAAGGGGTTCCCCCACGTACAGCCCAGTCAAACGTAGCTATTCCAGAAGCCGATCCCGCTCTTAGATTTTTTTAAACACTTGATCTTATTCCATGGACCCTATTTGTAATGTACGTATTTAATTCCGAACTTTGGTGACTCTCTTTTTTTTTGCTTGCATTTTCTTTCACCCAATTCTTTGATATTGTTCTCTTCCTTGATTAATCAATTTGGAACTTCAGTGAGATTGGCTGAACACAACTGAATGACATGAGAAACTTGTTTTTTTTTTACAAAGAAAAAAGTTTTGCAGTTGAATTGAACTTAAAGGCGATCAAATCAAATGTTAGTTTTGGGCAATTTTTTCTTTTCAGTCAAATTTGAAGTATTTTAATGTGTTTTTAATTATCTGGGTGCTTGTTTCAAGTTTAATTTTTATTTTTTTGCTGATGTCATTCAGATTTGTAAGTGCGTATTATTTTATTTGTCAATTTTGCAGGTTTACGAGGCATTTAT
Organism: Serrognathus titanus; assembly: GCA_039766575.1. Taxonomy (NCBI): domain Eukaryota; kingdom Metazoa; phylum Arthropoda; class Insecta; order Coleoptera; family Lucanidae; genus Serrognathus; species Serrognathus titanus. The sequence continues at coordinate 32,946,166 of CM077911.1, read as the reverse complement.
TTTTATTCAAACGAAAAAACTGACGAAGAGATTTCTTTTGTAGTTAGTAGATAGTGTGCGATCTTCCGGTTATAATTTGCCAAGCACTTTTTAGGTTTATGTTTTGTAAATTTAAATATATTAGACCTGCTCATTTGACCTTGGATGTAAACAGCACGAATTTCACGAATTAATCGTACTTTTGGTTACGTCTTATCAAACCACGTAACTTCCTTTGGCCAGAAAAATATTTTTCGTTGCTTCTCAGACCTTCTCGAAGATTATCCGTGGTAAAAAGAAAAAATTTAGCAATACCTAACATATCATCACACCTAAAGTGAAGAAGCACAATTTTTTTTTGGTTTTTTTTTGTTTTGAACCAAACGTTTCCTAGTCCGTTGTGTGTAATAAATAATTTTTGCTGTTTACTTACCATAGACTCATTGTATTATTATTAATTATTATTTTTTGTTTTACTGTAATCACATGGCACTAATATCTTGTATTTTTTCTGTTACCGAACCTTGCCAAGAGCGAGATTGGTCGAAAATAAAGGAAATCATAAAGTAAATCGTTTCTTTGGATGCGAAAGAGAGGATATTTATTCTTGGAGGATAAAGGATTATAGATGATGAAAAAAATAAGGATAAAGAGGATGTTAAAGTAATAGGAGGGATGAAAAAAAGGATTTCACAAATGTAAAATTTTCAAGGGGAGGACTTCTTTCATTTTTACTCGGAACAGGACAGGACCTGACTCTGACTGGCGGGAATTTTCATGGGACAGGATCTCTCTTGTGTAGAGGAACTCTTTCTTTGGTATTTACGATTGCTTATGTTGTTTGGTTTTCAGTGTTCACAGTCATGATTTTGTCTTAATATCAGATTTTTATACAGACATTATATGACTGTCTTTAAAAATAAGAATATTTTTGCACTAATTTTTAACATTGAGTTAAACCAATGCTATTCAATCAATAGTTTGTCAAAGCGAAGAATTTAGTGCAAAAATATGAAACAAAAAAAAAAAAGTTTGGCAATTTGATTTTTTAATGCATTAAAAGAAACTTATTTTTTTTACAAGAAGGATTAACATAATTTTCTTCAATACCAGGTGTATCCGTAACAGTAATTATCATAGTACACTAGTGGATTTCTCCACTTCGAAGGCCTAGGAACAGAATAATATTCCGTACGAACAGAAAATCCAGGATCGGACGGGAATATTATCGCCGTTACCTAGGATATTTTGAAGGGGAAATCGCAGAGGAAAGGATAGGATTCATAATTGTTAGGATTGTATAGGAATTCTGTAAAACAGACGAGGATTAAGAAAGAGGACGTGTCCTGCCTCCTCCTCACCATTGTGAAGGAACAAATTTTTTGCATTTTGCACAAAAAAATACGTAATTTATTTTAATAAGTTCATCTTCGGAGCTCGTTTTGATTGCGTCGCTGGATTTAGGATTCTTCTTTCGGATCGTTTTCCAACACGGACGGGGAAAAGTCGTTTCAAGTCGGACTGCAAAGGTATTTCAGTTTCATTTTGGTTTTTCACACACGTTATTTTGCTTCAACATTCAACCTGCTTTTATTTATACATACATACTTTTTTTTTTATTATTCATTAACTTACACACTGCATGAAATCTAGAAATTAATTTTAAATGTTTGCCGACTTATCTCAATAAATAAAATCATGTTATATCGATTGTTTTATTTATCACTTCAATACTATAATAATTAATATAAAATTGTTTGTAAAACGAAGAATATGAACTTGCGCGTACAATAGGTGTCGTCATAATCGATGCTGGGTAGTGTTTTGCTTACGTACTAGTAGATGGCGCTCCTATAATCGATCTCAAAGCTGTTGTCAAACTTAAACATGCTGGAGGCGATGTCATTGCGTTATTAATCAAATTACATTTGAGGAATAGTTGCTTTTCAAACTTGATAATTCCTTTACTAATGGTTGGTGGCACATCTAATATCAAGTTCTACCAACGAGTTAACAATTAACAGGAGGGAACGTACCATCGGCTTCATAGAAAACTAAGACGCAGAATCTACGCTATCTAACCTCAAATGTCATATTATAAACACCTTTTAAATTTAAGCTCGGCTTAAGCGTTTGGTACAACCGGCCATTAGTGTTGTACGCAGTGAGGGTTTGTGTCTTAACTGTCACTTAAACGTCAGTAGAACGTGCTAATAGGTTGAAAATTGAAACAACAATTTTATTAACGAAGAATTATGCTAACCACATCGTACAATCTCGTTTGAATGACGGCATTGTGACTTGAAATTAGAAAACGACAGGAGTTCGTTTGAAGTTGTCACGTTGCAGCCCAAATCAACTGACTGTACCAGATTTCTATGAAGGCGACGGTACAACCGTAGGAGATTGCAATAATTAAATTTGACAGAAGTTACCACTTTTTTGTTTCTCTGCAATATGGCGCTTTGTTGACTTTTTTTTTTTAAATTGGGGGATTTTGTGTTTGTGTCAGAATGTAGAACGATTTCATGTGTTTATTAGCTGTGGTTACTGGTACATATACCGAGTGATTTTTAATTTTTTTTTCTATCAACTCTTGCCGTGAAATCTGGACGGCATGTCTTAGCTTAAACGAAAACTACGTCATTGCACTCCGTTTACAGTGTAAAGCTAAGACATGCCGTTCAAATTCCATGGCAAGAATTGATTAAAAAAATTAAAGAAATCACTTGGTGCATACAAAAAAATCCGTTATCAAGAAGGCTCTGCTTGAACTCGCTTTTATTTTATGACAGGACGTACCTATGTACAGTCAGGTAATAAAGTGAATTGCAATAGCACTACACCAAGCGAACGGACAATCGATTAGGAGGAGCATAATGGGGAGACGCCTTTTTATTACCTGACTGTACTTAGTACGTACGTTGCAACCATAAATAACAGAGAACTGTCAAATAACTGTCAAAGGTTTAGTTTACGTCTTTGAGGTATAAGTCATCCAATAAATTTCGTTAATTTAATTTTATTATCCATTTTGTAGAAAATCGCAATTAAATGCATATAAAAAGTTAGGTTACGCTTATAATAATTCTATGGTTACGACATGACTTTGCAAAATTTGCATTTGACGTACGCATACTTGATGACGTCCTTTGAAGCGATGCATTGATTGATTGAGGTTATTATCGAGTTTCGGACATTTCGGAGCATTGCCATGGTAACGCAATGCGAGGATTAATGAAAAGCGCACGTTGCCATGGCAACGCTCCACAATATCCGAGGTCTGATTATTACAGACTTGAGTTAAAAAGAGAATAACTTTTAGGTTTCCGTTTCGGATTTTTCGGTGAACGTAACGTAAGTTCCTTTCAAGTGCTTTTAGTCATCGAAATCCAGCGTCTAGAACACTAATTGACGTTTCTAGGATCTTATTTTGTTAAATTTAATGTATTGAGGGTATTATAATAATAAACAATGGTGAACTGGTGGCTTGCGGTTGTTCCAGAATTTTGTGAAACACGTGTGCGCGCCTGTGACATGCAGCGGCCATGTTTAGTTACCACTCTGGGCTACGGTTGGTGTGACTCCCTCCTGTTAACTCTTTACTCGTAAGGTTGAAATTATTTTTAAAATGAAAATTAATTCGAAAATAGTATTTAAAAAAAAAGCAAAAGACAATTGATTTTACAACACGATTCTGTTGTTTAATAATAACAACGATTCTGTTGTTTAATAATAATAATAATAATAAAAAAAACTAGCGACAAAACAAACAAATGAACAAAATTAAAAAATCATTCAAAAATGACTTACAATCAGTTGAAACTGTGCTCAATAGATGGTGACTTTTCAATACGAACCGTCAAAATATCTAGTGAATCGCTCGAGAACAGAAACAAATGAAAAGATCATTGGCAGGTCTCGACAAGTGGCGCTGTTGGATGTCTTAAAACAACAACGCAATAAATGAATTTTGAAAACGTAATAGGAAGAAAATCCCTTAGATTGGCATCACTGATCGAAAATAACTTTCCGTATAGACCGCGCTTTAATTCCTTTCGCTTTCTGTCTCGTTTCCTCCTCCCCACCCCCCTTTTTCGAAATAAAAAAGAAATTGCTGAAGCAGCTGTCAAAAAAAAAACAAATGTCAATTTCTGAAATAACGAAACGACAGGACAGTCGTGTTTTGTTTTTTTTCCCTTTTTCAAGTGAATGACTTTTAAGATGTTGATTTGTCTTTAAAGTCACTTTAACTTACGTTTGTCTTTTGTTCTCGTAATTTTGAAGCTTGATTTCATTTGTTTCCAGTGCCCAACGGCCATAGTTGTTGATTCTCGTTTGTTTTCGGAAGATCATCATTGTTTTGTTTTTGAAGTCACCTTAACTTACGTTTGTCTTTTGTTCTCGTAATTTTGAAGCTTGATTTCAATTGTTTCCAGTACCCAACGGACATGGTCATTGATTCTCATTTGTTTTCAGAAGATCATCGGCAGGTTTCGACAAGTAATGCTGTTGAGATATCTTAGTAACAACAACAACGCAATAAATAAATTTTAAAAACGTAGGTTGGCATCACTGATCGAAAATAACTTTCAGTGTAAACCGAGAGATGGCGCTTTAATTCCATTCGTTTTCTTTCCCTTTTTCTCTTCCCTCCCACGCCTTTTTCGACATAAAAAAAGAGAAAATCACTTAGGTTGGAAACACTGATCGATAATAACTTTCAATGTAGATCGAGAGATGGCGCTCTAGTTCCTTTCGTGTTTTCTCTCTTCTCTCCTCGCCCCACCCACACCCTTTCCGAATTAAAAAAGAGACCACTGAAGCAACAGTCAAAAAAGTTAATGTCAGTTTCTGAAATAACAAAATGACAGGACAGTCGTGTTTTGTTTTTTCCCTTTTTCAAGTGAATGACTTTTAAAATGTTGATTTGTCTTTAAAGTCACTTTAACTTACGTTTGTCTTTTGTTCTCGTAATTTTGAAGCTTGATTTCAACTGTTTCCTGGTGCCCAACGACCATGGTCGTTGTTTCCTGTTTGCTTTCAGAAGATCAGAAGTGACGCCCTAGGTTGGCAACTCTGATCGAAAATAACTTTCAGTGTAGACCGAGAGATGGCGCTCTAATTCCTTTCGTTTTCTTTCGCTTTTTATTTGTTGTTGATTGTGAGTCATTCTTGGATGGTAACAAGAAATGACGCGGCGTTGTAAGGAACATTCAACAGCGCCATCTGTTAAAACGTGCAGAAAGTTTTTTTGTTCGTTTATTTTTATTTTATCGATCGTCTTTTGTTATTTTTTTAAAACATTGGAAATATTTTTTTTTAATTTATTTCATTTGTTTTCTTTGTTTTGTTGCCAGTTTTTTTCTTATTGTTTATTAAATTACTGAATCGTGTCGTAAAATCGATTGTCTTTTGTTTTTATATATATATTTTTTTGTTTCATTTGATTTTCTATTATTCGTTTCGTACTTGCTACCATTTTTTTCAAATCGTTTGTTTTTGAGTCACCTTTGTCTTTTGTTCTCGGAATTTTGAAGCTTGATTTCAATTGTTTCCCGTTTGTTTTCGGAAGATCATCGACAGGTTTCAACAAGTGACACCTTAGGTTGGCAACGCTAATCGAAAATAACTTTCAGCGTAGACCGAGGGATGGCGCTCTAATTCCTTTCGTTTTCTTTCGCTTTTTGTTTGTTGTTGTGAGGACATTCAACAGCGCCATCTTATAAAACACGCAGAAAGTTTTTTTGTTCGTTTATTTTTACGGGGATGGTACAATAGCGGAAATCGATCGTCTTTTGTTATTTTTTTTTAAACATTAGAAATATTTTAAAAAAATTTATTTCATTTGTTTTTTTTGTTTTGTCGCCCGTTTTTTTTTATTATTATTTATTAAACTACTGAATCGTGTCGTAAAATCGATTGTCTTTTGTTTTTATAATTTTTTTTGTTTCATTCGATTTTCTATTATTCGTTTCGTTTTTTGTTTTTTGCTACCATTTTTTTCAAATCGTTTGTTTTTGATGTCACAAAAAAACAATAAAATAAAAAAATTATAAAAACAAAAGACAATCGATTGTTTTTGATGTCACAAAAACAAGCGTTTGTCTTTTGTTCTCGGAATTTTGAAGCTTGTGATTTCAATTGTTTCTTCCGTGCACAACGGCCGTCGTCGTCGTTTCCCGCTCGTTTTCAGATTTTCAGAAACGTCACTTTTTATAACGGGAAGGCGAATTTCTTTTTTTTTTTTTTTTAATAAAACAATGAAATTTTTATTATTTGCGAGGAAACAAATGACTGCGCAAAACAAAACAAAAAGACGACTGACTGTCAAACGAAAGTCGAAAATCTGAATGTCGTTTTCAAATAATTTAAAGTATTTTACGGCAAAGTAGTATTTAATGTTTTTTTTTTTTTTTTTTGATATGCATAGAACGAATTTCCCCTTTTTTTTTGGGAATTAATTGAAACTCAGAAATGCCACGCAAAGCGTGCGCGCAGCGAAAACAACCTGAAAGTAGTATCCGAGGTACCGCCGGCGGCGACGAGTTCCATTTTCGTCGAGCGCCGGGTCCCACATTTTCCCGTGGATTATCCGCGCCCCGGGGCCGTCCAGCACCGGCCGAACGCTTCGTTTGATAAGGCGGGACTCGTGGCAGCGTTCCTCTGGGGGCAAAACGGCGAGCAAAAACGCAAACTCGAAGAGCAGAACGAAAAAGGTAACTTATCGATCGGCCAAAATCGAGCTATATTTAGTTGCCTTTGCGCCAGCGGTCCCAAACACCAGCGATGGACGACAACGTCGAGATAATCCGTTCGAATAAGGGCGGAATGAAGCTGATACACCGCGGGTACATGTACACGGTGCACAAGAAACGTCAGTCCGGGGGAATCCGCTGGAGATGCACGCAAAGAAGTTTGCACTGCAAGGTGAGTCGTTCGATTTAAAAACGGCGGCGGCGTTGCATTTGTTTTTTTTTTTTGTCTAGGGGAGTATTTCGACGGGGAACGGCCCGCCGAAAGTCAACATGCCTCACAATCACATCCCCGACCCCCATTCGGTCGCCCTTGCTAGATGTCGCCAGTTTGAGGAATTCGCCGATTTGACGCCGCTCGTGGAAACCGAATGCGACGAGTTGGAAGGTAGGGATGCGGACGTTTCGAAAATAAACTTTTTAGTACCGCCGCTACGCCAATATGTCGCTGTGATTTCGGCTTTTTTCGCCAGCGCCACGAAACGTGTTGATTCATTCGCAAGTTTTTTTTTTATCTAAAGACGAGTGCCCCCTCGGCAAAGCGCATCAGGAAGTTCTAATAGACACAAGCCGAGCCGAAAACGCGTCCTTTTATAACCTAGTGCTTTTTTTTTTTGAGTGAATGACACTTACCCCTCGCGCGACGCACGCCGAAATTTTATTCGCAGAGCATCCTCCTCCTCCATTTTTTATAGTTTAAATAAAACCCTGCGAGGTAACTAATTTTACTTAATACGACATTAAGAGCTTTGTATGCTTAAAAACATTGGCGTTTGTTATTATTGAGAACCGCTGAGCTTGCCCGTCAGGTTCGCCAACCATCGCGAATCGAAATTCCCCAACTTGTTTTTGTTTTTGCAAATTTCAAATGTTGTGTTTACTTAACCTACAAAAACGAAAGTGCCTTCTTTATTAAGTGTGATCTTTCGATGAATCTCGCCCCCTTCTCCCCCACACACACGCACAAGCTCGAAGTCATAAACATGAGCAAGTTGGTTAAGTCTGAGTCGGTGATGAAAAATTTGAAATTCAAAGTGCAGGCGTACAACACTCGGTACACCGGCGAGTTCAAGAGGAAAGTCATCATGTTCGCGGAGAGGCACAGCAATAGCGAGGCCGAAAGGATCTTCGGCGTGCCCGAGTCCAACATTCGTCGGTGGAAGAAGGCGCACCTCCTCTCCAAGACTTTCGAGGGACGAACCAAGCGCATCGTGAAAAGGGTCGATCAGGCGAACCGCGATTTCGTGTACGAATTTGCGAGCCTCGATCCGCTTAAAAAAATCAAAATAGGTACAACACTCTGCTGCACGACGACCCGTTCCTCTTTCTAATCCTAACATCACTAATGCTTCTGTTTTATTTTAGATTCGTCGCTGTTGAGTCGCATTACTGAGAATAACGGCGCCAAAAGTCAGGGGGCCACTGAGAAGACATCTCAGTCTATGTCGTCCCCGAAAGTCAAGGTTATCATGAAGCAGCCGACTTTGATAGTCCCGAAAATGCCGGCGGCGCCATCTGACGCCGACATGGAGGAAGTTTGCCTGCGATGGAACAGCCACCACAATAACATGAAGAGTTGTTTCCCGTCGTTGTTGCAGCGAGAGCAATACGTCGATGTCACCTTAGCATCAGAAGGGAAGACATTGAAATGTCACAGGGTAATTTATAATAGTCGCTTTTAATTCACGTAAAAAGGAAAGTATACATTTTTTATGGAAGTGTGGCAGGGAGCCAAGACTATCACACCTCAAGGTCACTCTATCTTTCTCTTCCCTCGCCTTTCGAGTACATATAAGTAAACCAAGCTGTCAAGCTGCCAGCAGCGTTGCCAACTTAAGGAATATATTTCTTTTTAATGGATTTTTTTTTTAATTTTCCAATTATCACAAAAGAACCTTCAGCTTTCGGCCTGACATCTATTAAGCAAAGTTTCAACTGACTTCCATTTCTGGATGGTAGCAAACAAGTGACTTGCGTTAGAGTTTTGAGACATTCGACAACGCCATCTGTTGAAACGGTTTCTGTTCGCTTGTTTCTACGGAGGCGGTTCACTAGCTATTCCCCACGATGCGGAAGATTTATTGGTAAAATGTCGCTTGTCACCAGTAAAGAAGGAAATAAATGAATTGTATTTGCGTGAAATGTCGAACAGCGCCATCTGTTGCATTTTTCTTCTTCTATTTAACCGTGTGGATGACGGCAAACGTGTTACTTGTCTTGTCACCGTTTGCTTCAAATGATTTCTTTTTCAAATTTATGAACCTCCTATAATCGATCGTCTTTTGTTTTCGTTATTAGACATTTAAATTTTATTATCTCGAATTTTTAAAAAAAATTCTATTCTTTTAATTAGAAAGCAGTACGTATGCGTCGTAAAATCGATCGTCTTTTGTTTTTTTTTTTTTTAATTTTTTTAAATGTTAAATGTTTTTAATTTTCTTTTGTTTATTTTCTTCGTTTTGTCGTCACCTTTCCTCTCTTCTTTTTTTTTTTTAATTTGTTATGCTGCAAAATCGATCGTCTTTTGTTTTTATTATTTAAATTTTGTTATTTCGTATTTAGAAAAAATTCTATTTTATTTAATTAAAAAAAAAAAAAAACTATCGTGTCGTAAAATCTATGGTCTTTTGTTTTCTTTTAAATTTTTTAAAAATATTGATGTGTTTTAAAATCGATCGTCTTTTGTTTTTATTATTTAAATTTTATTATTTCGTATTTAAATTTTGTATTTGTTTCTGTTTTTTTAATTTTTTTTTTAAATATTGATATATGTTTTGTCACCTTACCTCTCAATTTTTTTTTAATTTATTTATAAATATACAGAACTGGGCTGTAAAATCGATTGTCTTTTGTTTTTATTATTATTTAAATTTTGTTATTTCGTTTTAACAAAAAAGAAATCTTTTGTTTCAACAAAAAAAAGATACCAGCCTATTAAATCGTGTCGTAAAATCGATCGTGTTTTGTTTTTTATTTTTATTTTTTTAAATATTGTTTTAAATAATGTTTTTAAAAATTTTGTTTCTTTATCTTCTTTGTCACGTGTCCCCAGTTTTTTTTTAAATTTATTTATTCATCTACTTAATATCTTGAATTGTGACGTAAAATCGATCGTCTTTTGTTTTCATTGCTAGACATTTAAATTTTATTATTTCGTATTTTTAAAAAATTCTATTCTTTTAATTAGAAAACAGTGTTATGCGTCGTAAAATCGATCGTCTTTTGTTTTTTTTTTTTTTTTAATTTTTTTACATTTAATTTTTGTTTATTTTCTTCGTTTTGTCATCTTTCCTCTTTTTTTTTTTTAATTATGCTGCAAAATCGATCGTCTTTTGTTTTTATTATTTAAATTTTGTTATTTCGTATTTAGAAAAAAATCTATTTTATTTAATTAAAAAAAAAAAAACTATCGTGTCGTAAAATCTATCGTCTTTTGTTTTCTTTTTTTTAAATTTTATTAAAATATTGTTATATGTTTTGTCACCTTACCTCTCAATTTTTCTTTTTTTATTTATTTATAAATATGCAGAATTGGGCTGCAAAATCGATTGTCTTTTGTTTTTATTATTATTTCAATTTTGTTATTTCGTTTTAACAAAAAGAAATCTATTGTTTCAATAAAAAAAAAGTCACCAGCCTATTAAATCATGTCGTAAAATCGACCGTGTTTTGTTTTTTATTTTTTTCAAATATTGTTGAATTGTATATTTTTAAAAATTTTGTTCGTTTCTTTTCTTTGTTTTGTGACCATTCCTCAGTTTTTTTTTATTTTTTTTAAATTTATTAATCTATTAAATTGTGTTGTAAAATCGATTGTCTTTTGTTTTTATTATTTCGTATTGAAAAAAAGATTCTATTGCTTCCCCTTTAATTAAAAAAAAAAAATCGTTAGTCTGTTAAATCGTGTCGTAAAGTCGATCGTGTTTTGTTTTTTATTTTTATTTTCTTTGTGTATTAAAATCGATTGTCTTTTATTTATTTTGATTATTATTTAGATTTTATTATTTTTATTATTATTAATCTACTGAATTGTGCTGCAAAATCGATTGTCTTTTGTTTCTATTTCCTTAAATTTTATTATTTCGTATTAAAAAAAAATCCATTACTTCCTTTAATTAAAAAAAGTACCGACACTTGAACGTCAGTGTCAAATTCGACCGCCATGCTGTGTGATACCTACTACACGCAAATGCAATTGTAATTTGCAAATTAGTAGTTATCAAACAAAATGGCGAATGTGACAGTTAAGCTGGATGTACTCGGAGCGTCGAGCGTACTGTACTCCCGTTGGTTGGTGTTGCACGCGTAAAGAGCAGAAACCAATGAGAGTATAGTACACTTGACGTTTTGACGCGCTCAACGCTTCATGTAAATAGAAGAGATGAATAACAGATGGCGCTGAATTAACTAGACCTGTCAACTTATTACATTTTAATAAGTTTTTGAGCATCTGTGTACTCTAAAAAATTAAAAAGTGAACTGAAAGAGATCATTAAGTGCCTATTGGCAACACTGCTTTTGGGTTTGAGCCCCGAGGTGGAAGTTAACCAACGTAAAAAAATCAGTTCGTAAACCCAAAGACTAATAATTTTTTTTTCTATTGTAGTTAATACTGTCTTCGTGCAGTGCATATTTCGATGAAATCCTCAGCGGGATTTCCCCCTTCCAACACCCCGTCATATTCATCAACGGCGTGGAGTTTTGGATTCTTAGGTTGCTTATCGATTTTATGTACTCGGGGGAAGTACACATCGAGCAAAACAAACTTCCACAGTTGCTGAAGGTCGCACAAATGTTACAGGTAAATTATTTTCTTAATTGATAATTAACGTGATCGTAATTGAGTTTGAAAACTGTCAAACTGTCAGTCAAGTGATGAAAGCGTAAGTTTTTATAAGTGTCAAATTAATTGCGGATGTCTTTTTGTTCACCTTAGCTGTCCTTGCTCTCTGATTCTAACGTCTTTACTTTCTGATTGATTGTGGATTGTCGGGAATTGAGAGACTGACAGCTGTCAAAATGTCAAATCAATAATGGGCGAAGGTCCTAATAAAAAAAATGTTTTTGTTTGCTACGGCCACCCTGAGCCACCCTAATTGAGTTTGAAAATTGTCAAACTGTCAGTCAAGTGACGAAAGCCTAAGTTTTTATAGCTGTCAAATTAATTGCGGATGTCTTTTGTTTACTTTAGCTATCCATGCTCTCTGATTCTAACGTTTTTACTTTCTGATTGATTGTGGATTGTCGGGAATTAAGAATGACAGCTGTCAAAATGTCAAAACAATAATAGCCGAAGGTTCTAATCAAAAAATGTTTTTGTGTGCTACAGCCAACCTGAGCAGCAATTAATTTGATAACTGTCAAATTATTAGGCGACAATTGTCAAATTGTCAGTCGACAACTGTCAAAGTGTCAATCTAACCTTAATTGGAAAAAAGTTCACTCTTCACAAAAGTTCATTTTTGCAAATGTGTTAAAAATATTAACTTCCGTTATCCACTCACTCTCACTTTCTCTTTTATTTACAAAAATATAATCTGTCTAATTTTATTTAGTTTCGCCGTCGCCTCACAGATGGCAACTACAATACCAAGTAGAACGATTTTTTAATTTTTGTGTTTCGGAATACAAGTCGAATTAATTTACGTAATTTTTGATGGATGGAAGTACTAATTTTCAATGTCCACCGACAGATGGCGCTTTATATTTCCAATGAATACGTGCAGTAATCGAAGAATAATTCTTTTAATTTATTATTCTCTGCTTGACAGTAATAGCAATTAAGTTGGTAACTGTCACTGTATATAAAAAAAATTGTTTTATCTTCTGCAACCACCCTTTACTAATAATATTACTCTTTGATTGCCAGATTAAGGGACTGACGGGCAAATCTGTGCCGGGTGTTGAAAACGACAGCAACAAGGACAGTGCTCAACCCTCACAGACCAACGTCAAGGTAGAAGAAGAACCCAAAAAGGAACCCGCCCCTCAGAACCAACCCGCGAAACTACCCACCAAGACTCTAAAATTGATCCCAGCATCCGTGATAACGGCCATCGATCCCCTGGCCCTACTAAAACCGACCTTCATCGAGGAAAGCCCCGAGTCCTCGAAAACAAAAGAGCAACCGAAGAAAACCATCACGAAGAAAATGCGCAAGAGAAAGTCTTCGGAGCACGAAGTTGTGAGTTGCAATCCTTACATGTGATTGCACCTTTTCTGTTCATATGTATTTATACATATATTCTTTCTTGTAGTCTCCACCTCCGATTTTATTTCGTAAGGGCACCAAGTCGAGGCCCAACGTTAAAGTGCCACGTTATTACCACAACGATTACGAGGACGTTAAAGTGCCAAAGCAGGAGGAGGAGAGCGTCGCAGACGATGCTTACGATTTGAACAAAGTGAAGTGTGAGCCGCTTGATATAGAAGACACGGACGTGGGGTTTACCCATCAGGGTGACGGGGATAAGTCGAGTGGTAAAAATGAAGGGACTGGGACGGAAGCACCAGGTGAAAGTGCCAAGGTTAATGTGACAGTAACAGATTGTAAAAGCGCAGAGGGGGACGATCCAGTGAAAGAAGACGACGAGGCTAGCAATAATAATGCGAAATAGCATGTAGATTAGGTTTTAAGGGCTGCAAGGTGTTGTAAATAAGGTAACTTTTTTTTCTATTTCCTAAATTTGACTTTTTGGTTTATTTATAAATTAAGAAAATCGACTTGGACGGTCTCAGAACGCTTTGACTTTGTTGTCAATTACAAACTTGAATTTGATGAAGACATTCGCATCAAATTATTTCTAGTTTACAGGCACTTTTTTTTTAATTTTGAAGTTTTGTTAACATCTTTATAAATAAACAAATAAATAATTAATACAATGATTGAAAACCATTCCGCAAAATAGATCCATTTATATTTACATTCTCCATTATTTCATAGGTGGTGTGTAAAGTCGCGTAAATTTTTTTTAAAATATTTTTTAGAAGTATCTCTATACAGGGCTTTTTAAAGCACAAACACACCTATCATCTTTCATTGTTCTTTGAGAGATGGCGCTTTAGTTCCTCACACGCACACTCTCTTTTGTTCGAAGAAAGAGATCATATGACTTGAGAATTATTTACTTTCTTCATTGACTCATAAGTGTTGACGTAATTCTGCTGCATCGAATTACTTATAATTTTTTTACAGAAATATGCATCGATTGTTTTTAGAGCGCAAATTGGTTTTCGTAATTGTGATGAATTAAGAAAATTAAATAATTTCCATTGTTTACCAAGAGATGGCTCTTTCATTCCTTCCACTTCCCCCACTCTCTCTCGTGTTTACGGAAAAAAAAAGTAGTTTCTCCGCTGCTCCATAGATTTCTCAGGTGTCCCGTAGATGGCGCCGTATTTCATGGAAAATATATTTTTTTAATTTTTGACGTTCAAAGGGCTACATTAATTCTTTCGATTCCCTCCGTCGCTTGTTTGCGAAAACCATAGTTTGGTAATTTTATTTCACCGTTGTCCCATAGATGGCGCTGTAATCTCGAATTTTCGTTGTGATTTCGCAGAAAATATCGCAATAATATATTGGGGCACATATATTCCTTCCATTCCTCTTCTCTCTCTCTTGTTAGCGGAAAAATAATTTTGTAAATTTATTTATAATTTCTCCGTTAACCTCTAGGTGGCGCTGTAAGTTCAACGAATTAAAAAAAAATTCATATACAAAGGGACGCATAAATTCCTTCCATTCCTTCTCTCTTTCTTGTTTACGAATAATATAATTTCGTACTTTTATTTAATTTATCGTAGATGGCGCTATATTTCGAGGGAAACATACAAACCATCCCCCTCCCCCCTCTCTCTCTCTCTCTCTCTCTCTCTCCCTAGTTTGCGAAAAAAAAAATTTGTAATTTTATTTCTCCGCATCCCCATAGATGGCGCTGTAATTAGCAATAAATTATAATTTTATTAAAATTAATTAAAATTGTATAACTGGCAGTATAGAAAGTGTTAGGAAAGAGTTTATACATGTATTTCGGCCTTATTGGGCTTCATCAGAACTCTGTACCTTAAAAAATTTTGGTTTATTGAAAAATTTAGAAAAACTTACCCCTTTTTTGAATTTCTAAAATCCCAAGACACAAGAACAGGAATTAATGATAAAAATATGAAATTCTTTTGCAAATTATAAATTATTATTATTATAAACTCTTTCCTAACACTTTCTATACTGCCAGTTATACAATTTTAATTAATTTTCATAATTTTCATCTGGCAAGAAAACTTGATTTTATAATTTTATTATTTGATAATTGATTTCTCTTTTTATCTCTAAAGTCATCATTGGATTTAATTTGTAAAGTAAGTTCTGGAAAAGAAAACGACGGGTGTAGTTTTTTTTTTTCTACAATAGCTGTCAGTGTCAAAATTGTAGGGTTTCTACTGGAAGCCTGCTTTTATTCAATATTGGAAACATTTGACAGGTATTAACGAAAAAAATGGACAATATTTAGTACCAATTTAGAGGGTTTTCAACTAACGCCTAATGGAAAAGTTCATTGAACTGTTTCTTTTTTCTCAAAATTGTTTGAAGCATTGTTGCCAACTTAGCTGTGTCAAAACTAACTGTATAAATGTAAGATAGCTTTCAAAATAAATTTCTAGGTTATTTAGTCACCTTATTCCTTGAAAGCATAACATTTTACGCATCCTATAACATTATAACTTTTTTAAAATAACTTTCTAGGTAGTTAATTGTTTTATAAAATCTCCAATTTTTTATTAATAAAAAATAATTGTAGTTCTTTCTTTAATGAAGAATTGACAAAATCGAACCTATTTACGGTCCTGAACGAAAAACAGAGTTGGCAACAATGCTTTGAAGTTTGAACTTTGAGTGGACAGAGGGCGCTGTTTCTTTTATTTCAAACTCGTAAATTCTAAATCGCATTTTAAACAAATTTTAATGTTTGTTGTGAATTAAAAACAGCGTGAATTGCCAAGTACGCCATGTGTAATGATTTAGAAGCGATAAACAGCATCAAATAAACTATTACATCACATTACACCAAACCTAACGCGAGTGACGTGCGTGAAAACGTAAGTGATTTGAATTATTTTTAAGGATTTCGGCTTGAAGCAGAAAGTATTAAATAAACAAGCGGAAGTAAGTGCGAATTATTTATTTATCAACAATAAGCAAAGAGAATCACGTGTCCCATGCTGTTTGTTCGTACATAACCTATAAAAGATGTTTGTTTTCGGCGTGAGACTTGCGGCCCCATTGTTTGTAACCAAGGCGCTGATGCAGATAACAAATGCGAAACTTTCGCATTGCGTCACCACAGTAACCAACAGCAGCGCGCTTCGTAAACAATTCTCAGCCCCCGCAAGAGCAATCTCGTCTGCTACGGCCAATGCAATACCAAACTCCATTTCTTCGTTGCAAATCAAGAAAAGACCGGCACGCAAGAAGAAGATTTCAGAGGAAGAAGAGCTAAAACCCCCGGGTGTTTACGACGTCGTGGCTTACTCCACGGCGGATGAATACAACATAGAAGAGCTGGTGAAAGGATTGAGAAAGCAAGAGTTGTACGAACCTAAGCACATTGAGAACAACAAAGATATCGTGCACGCAGTCGCAAAATACCAGGTGGGAACCGAGCCACGTGAAATTTTTTTTTTCCGCGAGGGCAGCGTCGTGATGTGGAACATCACGGACCTAGAAAGTAGCAACCTGTTGACTTTTTTAAAACAATACGAGCAAGATCGCTATTCGGAAACCGTAGTGCACGACGAAGCCGAAAACATGACTTACAAACACCTTGCCGAAGGGTACGACATTTCTTGCCCAACCAAACAATTGAATTACATTTGTTTTCTTGTAGTAGTAGTAGTGGTAAGCCTAGCCTGTCACCGGATGGTGAAATCCTGATTTCCTCGGAGCTAAACGTCTTGGAGAAGTACACGTTTTCCAACGCGATGGCGCTCTCTGTGAAACTGGGTATATGGGAAGCGTCGCTCAATCATTACATTGATACCATCGAGTTCGTCACCGAGGATTTAAAGCGGGGGAGAAGGTTGAAGATGTCGCAGGAAGACGTGCTGCGCAAACACGGCGAGCTTTTTGCGCTCAGGCACTTGATAAACTTGAGCTCGGATTTGTTGGATACGCCCGATTTTTACTGGGACAGGGAACAGCTGGAGGCCTTGTATTTGCAAACCTGCACCTACTTCAGCATTTCCAGGCGGACAAGAGTTATGAACGAGAAAATTAATCATTGCGTGGAGTTGATCGAGCTGCTGAGTAGTCACTTGAGCGACAAGCACCACGTGAGGTTGGAATGGATGATTATTATACTTATTACCATAGAAGTAGTGTTTGAGACCGTACATTACTTAGATAGGATAATACAGTAGGGCTTTTTTTTTTAATAAAAAAAATTAAATTGCAGTCAATGACTTGTTAAGTAGTAGACTCGTTATAGACAAAGAGGAATTGATATCAACATAAGGGTATATACATATATGTCCGCCATTGCTTCTAAGCCTAAATCACGTGATTTAAGGATTGATATCCTTGTCGTATACATGAGCTAAAGTTACTCAAAGATATTCGCCATTTCACTCACATGTTGATATCAATCGAGAATGCAGGAAGCTCAGAGCAAAGCGGGTCTGCTTAGTACCACGTCGTTGATTGCAGTTTCTAACGGTGTTGCCAATTATTGACGGTCGTTTTTCCCTTTCCTCACAGCATAGAAACTCCCTTTTGTTTGTTTGCAATTTTAATGCATTTTTGTCGAATCAAATTTTATCTTAAAATTTTTTTTTTCCTCAAAAAATTTCTGTTTGCAATTTCGAGACATAAAATTTACCACGATTCGGGAAAATTCACACGAATTGGCAACACTGGCTTGCAAAATCGTTTGAGAATAACAGACAGTGTTGCCAAACTACTTCCACAAGAATTCCCACAACGACGTCAGAAAATTCCCTTTCGTAGCTTAAAATTCCCACAAATCATCAAAATTTTGGTAATAATTATGAAATATTCTGCAAGTAAAAAAATAATCTCTACACAAACTTTGGTAATTATTTAAATTAATACTAGTTTAATAGAAAAAAAAATTGAAAAGCACTTGTCAATGATGTTTCACGCGTACGATTTATCAATAGATGGCGGTGTGTCCTGCAGTTTTTTTTTTCGTTTCAAAATTTCACGAAGATTTAATTTTAGTATGATTTAAACAAAGACCAAAATGACCAGAAACAAGAGAAAAAACTATACAAAAGGTACAATGAAGGTCCGAAAAACAATTCCACCAAAAAAAAAAAAACAAAATAAACGAAATTAATAAATTATGTATTGTACAAATTTACCAAGTGATTTTTAAAAATTTTTATCAACTCTTGCCATGAAATCGGGACGGCATGTCTTAGCTTAAGTGAAAAGTAGATCATTTTAGAGCGTCAATAGATGACGCTGTAAATTGCGTTTTTTTTTTTTTTTCTTAAAAATTGGAAATTTGAAGTAAATTGTACTTTTTATGCACTAAAAAACTGCCGCGAGGTTCCCATAGATGGCGCTGCCCGATATGTTACGTAAATGCGCCGAAAAAATTAATAAAAACAAAAAAGAATCGTTGCGTTACTAGATCATGCATGCAATTGTTTTTTTCATTGTGCACCAAGATAACCAAGAGCGATACCATTACGAGTTTCTCGATAGATGGCGTCATTCAATTATTAAAAATAAAAAAAGAACGCTACATTTAGTTTTGCAATAATAACTGACGCGAGCGCCTCATAGAGGGCGTCTCTCAAATGTGCCGAAAACATTAATAAACGCAAAAATTATTAGAAACAAAAAAAATCAATTGTTTTTTTATGTACCTGCACGAAGGCGAAGGTTTTGGGAGTTTCTCAATAGATGGCGCCCTGAAATTGGTGCAAACTTAAACTAAAATGCGTCACGAGAAGCAAGAGACTTTTCATATTATGCTCTAAAGAATACTAACTGTCGCGATTTTCCCACAGATGGCGCAATATGTTACGAAAATGCGCCTAAAAAAATTGGTTAAAATAAAAGAAAATCGTTGCATTACGAAATTGTGCATGCAATTATTTTTTCTCTTTTTGTGCACGGATAAGCAATAACGATAAACCGTTCCGAGTTTCCCAATAGATGGCGCCACTCAATTATTAAAACAAAAGAAAACCGCTACATTTAGTCTTTTTTTTTGTTTTGCCTGAGAAAATATTAGAGCGTCAATAGATGACGCTGTAACTAGCACGTCGTTTTTTTTTTTCTTAAAAATTTTGTGGAAATTTAAAGTGAATTGTTTTACGAAAAACCAACAATCTTTTTTTTATTATGCACTAAAGAATAATAACTGCCGCGAGGTTCCCATAGATGGCGCTGCTCAATGTGTTGCGTAATGGCACCGAAAAAATTAATAAAAACAAAAGAAAATGATAATAACCGCCGCGAGTTTCCCCATAGATGACGCAATGTGTTACGAAAAAATTGATTAAAACAAAAGAAAATCGTTGCGTTACGAGATCGTGCACACATTTGTTTTTTTTGTGCACAAATAAGTAATAACGATAAACCATTTCGAGTTTCTCAATAGATGGCGCTGCTCAATATGTCAAGTAAACGAACGGAAATAGCAATAAAAATTAATTAATTAATCATTAAACATAAACGAGATCGGTTGTTTTTTTTTTCATGTTCTTGATGTATACTTTAGAAAAACGGGGGTTTGGGAGTTTCTTAACGGGTGGCGCTCTGAACGCTATAGTTGCAAGAAGGAAAAAAATCGAGAAATGACAGAAAGAAGATGAAAAATAAAAAAACAAAAATATTTGCTTGTTCGTCTTTTGTATTAAAAAAATTGTCGATTGACTTTTCATTTGTTTTCTCCCTTATCCGTTTTTTTTTCATTCGCGAGAATAAAATTAACGATCGGTTTTTCTCGACGAATTAATCTAATTGATAGTCGTTTGTTTTTCATTAAAAGCTGTTGAAATTTCGTTGATTAATTCAAAATATCCTAAGAGAGTAATATGTACAGTCAGGTAATAAAAATACGTCTCCCCCATGAAGTGAGATAGCAATACGCCGAGCGGGCGGACAATCGAGTGGAAGGAGTGGAGCAGACGTGTTTTTATTACCTGACTGTACTTTATTAGTTTTTGTTGCAAATCGGTTTTAATTGGAATGAATTCCTCGTGCATCCTCTATTTCGGCCCTATTTGGGGTCTCGTCAGCAGAAGCGTGGCAATGTTAGGTCAAGAAGTGACCGCAGGGTGTCGCGATTTAAACTATTCTATGCCTGTTAGGTTAGAAAGGACGCGTACGTAGTGCAAACCGGTTTTGATTGCACTGGATTCCTCGAGCTTCCTCTGTACAGCCGTTTCGGTTCTATTTGGGATCTCGTCAGCAGAAACGTAGCAATTTTAGATCAAGAAGTGATCGCAGGATGTCGCGATTGAAACTATTCCGTACCTATTAGGTTAGAAAGGACGGTTTTGATTGCACTGGATTCCTCGAGCATCCTCTGTACAGCTGTTTCGTCCCTATTTGGGGCCTCGTCAGCAGAAATGTAGCAATTTTAGATCAAAAAATGATCGTAGGATGTCCTGATTGAAACTATTCTGTACCTATTAGGTTAGAATGGACGTGTGCGTCAGTGCTGCCAACCCAAGGCAATTTTCTGATTTATATTTACGAAAATGAACTTTAAATTTCTGTTTGATTTTTTTTTGTCACTGTTACCACATCTAAGTCGAAGGTGGGAAAACTTGTTCAGTTGATAGATTTCTTCCCTTTTTTTTAATATTACAGATTTTTTTGATTTTAGTTTGCAGTTCTATTTCCCTCAATAAAATTAAATTCAATTTCACAGTAAGGAATTAATTTGGGTAACGAAAAGGGAATTTCTCTTACGAATTCGTAGGGAATATCGAAATCAGTAGGTTGGCAATACTGGTATACGTAATGGCCGAACGTTGTAAATTTTGGTAGTTTATTTAAATTAAATAAAATTATTTAATATTTCCAATTCCGTTGGTTTAAAAAAAACTAAAAAACGCGACAATAATTTACAATCACCCGGTATTTAATTCGAATGTAACATAGGTGGCGCTAGCGTCGCCAAGTGTCATTCGAGTTTCTGTCACGCGCGCAGCGCCGTAAAATTCTCATCTTTTCACAACCTTGTCGTGGTAAGGTCACAATTTTTGGTGTTGTGATAATTTAGAGTCGATTACATAATGTTCTCGCGTGCCCTCAGACCATCCTCGATAGCCGCCCTCCAGGGCGCAGCCAGGAATTTCGGCACTTCCAAGCAGGTGAGTTTTAGGTTAACCGACGAGTTTTTTCTTTTTTTTTCTAGTCATGTCCCCCTTATCAAATTGCAAAATTGCTTGTTTGTCACATCTTCAGATATCATGTTGCTATGCGTTGCTAACAGATTGAAGAAAAAAATATTAGTATTATTTATAGAAGGTAAGCTAAAAATAATTTGTTTTTTTCAATCGAGTACCTGAAAGTAGCAACATTTTTATTTAATTTTTTTATCATCAAGTGTTTGAGAAAGTCAACTCATTTTGTAAGGAGGCACATGGGCACTGCATGCTAATCATTGATTAATCAAATCAGTGATGATTATCAGGTTTTAATGTGTGATCATATGATAAGGAAGGTGGTCTTATGCATGTTATGCAATGACCTGATGATCTTTTTTTTTGGACTTGATGACATTTTTTTTTTCTGTACAGAATAATGCCAAAGTCGGTGTGGTTGGGGCAGCCGGTGGGATAGGACAACCTCTATCTTTGCTACTCAAAGAGAGCCCCCTGGTGACTGAGCTGAACTTGTATGATATTGTGAAACATACTCCCGGAGTCGCAGCAGATATCTCACACATTGATAAACCAGCGAAAGTCAAAGGGTATACTTAATTCTTCTTTTTTTTTTTTCTTGTTATCATCATTATAATGTTGGACACTTCAAATTAATTCAAATTTACAATTACTGGCAGTCATCTTTCATTAAAATAAACTACCGTAATCCAATAGAAATGATAAGTAAGAAATTAAGTAATTGAAAGCTGTCATAATTGTAACTTGCGTTTGTTTCAAGTAACTTTTGTTTTCCCAATGACTTATTATTATTAGTTCTCCTAATTTGAGCTTGTTTTTTGGTTTGAAATTGTTATCACTGAAAACAGTTGACTGACAAGTAATTAAACAATCGAGAGCTGTGATAATTCTGTTTGCGTTCGCTTAGAATAACTCAAATCCTTAAATTTGCAATTGGTTTTAAATAATTGAAGTATTTTTCTTATTTTGCGATTTTCCTTGTTTGTTTGTGCTTCTCTTTTGTTCTTTTGCCGTGGCAACTCAATTTTTAATTTTTTAAAATTAATTTTTGATAAATAGAATTATCATCTCTCTAACCAATAGAAAAGTAGAATATTTAGGAAAACTTCTTTTGTTTTCTTTTGTTTTAGATTTGTCCTGTCTTTTTTTTTTTAAACGAGTATCTTCTTACCAATTAATGGAAAAAATTAAAGTCGATTTTCTTTTGTTTTATACTCTCTTTTTTATGAAGTAAAAAAATTAAAAATTTATGAAATAAAAAAATTAAGCAGAAACTGAACTAAAGAATAATAACTGCCGCGAGATTCCAATAGAGGGCGCTGCTCAATATGTTACGTAAACGCGCCGAAAAAATTAATAAAAACAAAAGAAAATCGTTGCGTTATGAGATCGTGCACGCAATTGTTTTTTTTTTGTGCACCGATAAGCAATAGCCATTATGAGTTTCTCAATAGATAGCGCCACGCAATTATTAAAAAAAAGAAAACCGCTACATTTAATTTGTTTGTTTAGCGTCAGTAGATGGCGTTGTAAATGGCACGTCGTTTTTGTTTTTCTTAAAAATTTCGTGGAAATTTAAAGTAAATTGTATTATGAAAAACAATATTTTTTTTATTATGCACATGTGAGATTCCCACAGAGGGCGCTGCTCAATATGTTACGTAAACCCGCCGAAAAAATTAATAAAAACAACAAAATCGTTGCGTTACGAGATCGTGCACGCAATTGTTTTTTTTTGTGCTCAGATAAGCAATAACGACAAACCATTACGAGTTTCTCAATAGATGGCGCCACTCAATTATAATAATAATTGCCGCGAGATTCCCATAGAGGGCGCTGCGCAATATGTTACGTAAACCCGCCGAAAAAATTAATAAAAACAAAAGAAAATTGTTCCGTTACGAGATCATGTACGCAATTGTTTTTTTTTGTGCACAGATAAGCAATAACGATAAACTATTACGAATTTCTCAATAGATGGCGCCACTCAATTATTAAAAATAAAAGGAATCCGCTACATTTAATTTTTTTATGTAGCGTCAGTAGATGGCGTTGTAAATGGCACGTCGTTTTTTTTTCTTAAACATTTCGTGTAAATTTAAAGTAAATTGTATTACGAAAAACAATAATTTTTTTATTATGCACTAAACTGCCGCGAGATTCCCATAGATGGCGCTGCTCAATATATTACGTAAATGCGCCGAAAAAAATTAATAAAAACAAAAGAAAATCATTGCGTTATGGGATCTCTGCACGCAATTGTTTTTTTTTCGTGCACAGATTAAACTATTGTGAATTTCTCAATAGATGGCGCCACTCAGTTATTAAAAATAAAAGAAAACCGCTACATTTAATTTTTTGTTTAGCGTCAGTAATGGCGCTGTAAATGCCACGTCATTTTTTTTTCTTAAAAATGTGGAAATTTAAAGTAAATTGTTTTACGAAAAACAATATTTTTTTATTATGCAGTATAGAATAATAACTGCCGCGAGATTCCCATAGAGGGCGCTGCTCAATATGTTACGTAAACGCCCCGAAAAAATTAATAAAAATAAAAGAAAATCGTTGCGTTTCGAGATCGTGCACGCAATTGTTTTTTTTTTGTACACAGATAAGCAATAACGATAAACTATTACGAGTTTCTCAATAGATGGCATTGCTCGATATGTCTAGTAAATGCGTGGAAAATTTTCAAGACTATCAAAAATAAAAGAAAAACGCTATATTAAGTTGTTTTGTTTCTTTGTTTAACACATATGAGAAAAAAAAATAAATAAGAGCGTCAGTAGGTGGCGCTGTAGATGGTACGTCGGTTATTTTTTTTTCCTTCAAATTGTATTACGAAAAGCAAGAAATTTTTTTTAATCATGCACTAAGCAATAATAACTGCCGCGGGTGTCCCATAGATGGCGCTGCTCAACATGTTACGTAAATGCGCCGAAAACAATAAACCCAAAAGAAATTGTAATAAAAATTATTAAAAACAAAAGAAAATCAATTGTTTTTTTGTGTACCTTCATGAAGATGAGGGTTTTGCGAGTTTCTCGACAGGTGGCGCCCTGAATTTTGTACAAATTTAAACTAAAATGCATTACGAAAAACAAGCGACTTTTCATTTAACAGTCACGAGTTTCCCCATAGATGGCGCCATATGTTAATTAAAACAAAAGAAAATCATTGCCTTACGAGATCGTGCACGCAATTGTTTTTTTTTTTTTGTGCACGAATAAATAATAACGATAAACCATTGCGTATTTCTCGATAGATGGCGCTGCTCAATACGTCAAGTAAACGAACGGAAATTGCAATAAAAATCATTGAAAATAAAAGAGATTGGTTGAAGATGAAAAATAAAAAACAAAAATATTTGCTTATTCGTCTTTTGCATTAAAAAAATTGACGATTGATTTTTCATTTGTTTTCTCCCTTTTTCGTTTTTTTTTCCATTCGGGACAATAAAATTAACGGTCGATTTTTCTCGACGAATTAATCGAGCTGATAGTCATTTGTTTTTCATCAAAAGCTGTTGAAATTTCATTGATTAATTCAAAGATTAATATGTACAGTCAGGTAATAAAAAAAAACGCCATTAGAAAAGTAGAAAATTTAGGAGGACTTCTTTTGTTTTAGATTTTTTTTTGACGCTACTAATTAATGGAAAATTCAAGTGGATTTTCTTTTGTTTTATGCTCTTTTTTTATGAAGTAAAAAAATTAAACGTTTGACAACTATCGTGTAATTTGCCTGCATTTGTTCACACAACCTCTTTTGTTTTTGAATTGCCAAAAAATTCCATGACAGACGAAATTTTAATGATTTTCTTTAGTTTTGCAATTGTCATCACTGTAAACAGTTGAGAATTGTTAATTTTTATTTATGAAATTTCATAGCAATTGAATTTTTATTAATTTTTTTTAGTTAACTGGAATGTATTTTATTTTATCTCTAATTTTGCAATTTTTTTTCTTTTGTTTTTTTTATAGTCGTTACGCTTTTATGTATTGAAAAAATTAAATAGTTGGCTAATATTGTAATAATTTGCTCGCTTTTGTTTAGAGTGACCTCTTTTGTTTTCAAATCAACAAATTTCCATAACAATTGCAGTTGTTTTGTACTTACTCATTACCTTTTTCTTTTTTTGTTATAAATAAACAGTCCACAACTATCATAATTTGCTGGCGTTTTGTTTTTGTATCTCTAAAATTCCATTGTCACGGAATTCCTAGGTTTTTTTATAACTAAATTTTTTTTTTAATTAGTTTAGCACTTTTGTGTTTGACTACAAATTTTATTGTGCAGTTGCAGTTTTTTGTTTTGTAATTGTCACTGCAAACAGTTGACAACTACATAATTAAATTGAACTGTCATAATTTTTGCACTTGTTTAGAATAATTCTTTTGTTTTTAATTGACGTAATAACGTGACAATTAAATTTTAAGTTTTTTAAATAATTTGTTGCTTTTGCAATTTTAGTTACAAACAATAAAAATATATTTTTTTAATTATTTCATATTTTTTAATAATTAAGGTATTTAAAATTTTTTAAACAATATTGATATTTTCTTTTTTATTACTTCTAAAAAAAACATCTTTTTTATTTCTTTTGCAATTTTTTATGTTTGTCATTTCAGCTTCACAGGCCCCGAGGGCCTCAAAGATGCGCTCAGAGGCGTCGATGTCGTCATCATACCCGCCGGTGTTCCAAGAAAACCCGGTAAGTCCTCCTGTATGTACAGTCATGCGCAACGAAAATGCACCTCGTACATACACACTTCACCCTTAATATCTTGTGACATAGCTGATTAAAAAAAAAATTTTAGGCATGACCAGGGATGACTTGTTCAACACAAACGCTTCGGTTGTCCGCGACGTGGCCCTGGTTGTAGCCGAGGTGTGCCCCAAAGCCCTGGTCGGCATCATCACAAACCCAGTAAACTCGTGCGTGCCCATTTTCTGCGAGGTCCTCAAGAAGGTCTGCCTACATTTGTTTTTAAAAAGATTGAAGAAGTCATCTGGCAAATAATTCAAGATTATTTTGACAGATATGAGACTTACTTAACCTAAAAATTACGAAGTGCACAATTGATAACAATTACATTTTCATTCTGTTTTCGTTTAAAAAAAAGAAAGAAAACAGCTTATTTATTTTTGTTGACTTCTTTATTACTTTTGCAATTTTAACTTTACACTAAACAATAAAAATAAAAATTAATTTAGTTAGGAAATAAACCAATATTGTACGCTGTCGTATTTCGGCGACATTAGATGGCGCCTCACACAATTTCGAAATTAGGCGGGAAATTCAATTTTTTGCGTTGGCGTTTAAAATTTTTCACATTTTTTGTTTTTTAGGCCGGAAAGTTGGATCCCAAGCGCATTTTCGGCGTGTCAACGCTGGACCTGGTGCGTGCCAGTGCGTTCATCGCAGAAGCCAAAGGGCTGGACCCGACCAAGGTGAAGATACCCGTCATAGGGGGGCACTCCGGTGTTACTATTATCCCCTTGATTTCGCAAGCAACACCCGCGGTGCAATTCAACAAGGACGAACTTGACAAGATCACCAAAAGGATCCAAGAAGCGGGCACTGAAGTAAGTGCATTTATAAAATAATAGTTTTATTTAAAAAGAAATAATAATAAATAAACAAATGCCGTGCTTCAAAATTATTTAACTTGAATTTTTTTACATGTGCCGCTCTACTCTTTTTGAGCCAGCTGGTCCTGTCAATAGACTGTCATTTAATCTTTTTTTTTTTTAGCAAATAGGCATTGAAATTTTGAAATAAATAAAATAAATTTGTGTAGGTCGTGAAGGCTAAAGCAGGTGCAGGTTCGGCAACCCTCTCGATGGGCTACGCCGGGGCCCGCTTCGTCTTCTCCTTAATCCGAGGCTTGAACGGAGAATCAAACGTGATCGAATGCGCCTACGTCCAATCGGACGTGGTCGCCGATGCCAAATACTTCTCCACGCCGCTGGTGCTAGGCAAGAACGGAATCGAAAAGAACTTGGGCCTAGGCAAACTCTCAGATTACGAGCAGCAACTCCTCAAGGCGGCCCTGCCCGAGCTCAAGGCCAACATCGAGACCGGAGAGAAGTTCGTCAAGTAACCCTCCCCCCCTAGTTTTAAGCTCGACAAAACATAGCAGCGAGATTACAATTTTTTATTTTTGTTTTCGTGAAGCAGCAGCAACCGCATTTATCGCCGGAGATTGCAGATAGTATTATCGTCTTTGCAAGTGTGCATTAGTTTTATCATGAAATTTTAACGCTGTCAGTTTTAAAGTATTAAGTGCACCGAAGTATTTTACAGTTATGTAATTAATTAATTAGAAAAAAAATTGCTATGTTTTTATTTTGTTTGTCCCTGTGAGATAAATCGTTTTGTACCATATTTGTATGTACATACCCACAATGAGTATTAAAAAAAAAGTTATCAGCAGAAATAAATTCTCTATTCGTTTGACACATGCTCGTTTTAATCCTCCCCTCGCCCCTCACGATGTTGGACATGTAAAGATTTAATGCGTTCAATTCTTTTTCCAGATTTTACTTCAATTGCCCTACACTAGCGCTGCTTGCTTTGTTAACTCAGTAACACCAGTGCTTTCAAGAAGAAGAAAATTTTGCTTTTTTTTAATCGCCCCCATAATGCAGAGTCGATGTAAGATATTCTTTCTTGTGTTATTTGAAGGCCAATCCCTTATGATGACAACACTTCTCATTTCAGTGCGTTTGGAAATTTTGCTATAGAAGAAATGGACACGTTGACTTGGCGCCCTCTGACGTCCTCTAATGTAAGTTAAAGTCGAAAGCCAATTGGTTTTGTTCTTTGCATTTGTGTTGTTGCAAAAACCCGGACGGACTTGCACAGGTCAGAACAACAATTATTTTTTCATTCGTCGCCAACAATCCAACCCTTTGCGTACCAATAACTTGAAAACTGTCTCTTTTCATCTCAAGGTCATCTCGACAAGAGATGTATGTACCGTGTGAATTTTTAATGATTGGGGACATTTTGAATTTGCCGCCATAGTTTTTAAGTGTATTTTACGTTTTAAATGTGGCTACCGTGAACAAAAATTGTTTTGTATGCTTTTTTGCAGGCGTCATTACGACGATTGTCTTTTATTTTCCTTCATTACTGAATTCGTTTTCTTTTGGTTTTTTTTTTTTTTTATTTTTTAAATCTTATGCCACGATTGTCTTTTGTTTTCCTTCACTTTTGAACTAGTTCTCTCTTTTTTTTTATTTTTAAAATATTAAGTCACGTTAGGCCATGATTGATGATTGTATTTTGTTTATGTTTATGTTTTTTAATTTGATTGTCTTTTGTTTTCCTACATTCTTGAACTAATTAGATTTTTTTTATATTTAAAAATTATATCAGTCCACCACCTGATTGTCTTTTGTTTTTCATTATTGATTAGGTTTTCAATTCAGTTCAATTCAATTTGCTTCATTTTTGGACTGGTACTCTTTTTTTTTTTTTTAATTTTTGAAATATGCCACGTTGTTTTTATAAAAATTGTTCTTGATTAAAAAAATGACATTTTGTTAGGTAATGATTGATGATTGTGCTTTGTTTTCCTTCATTTTTGGACCGGTACTCTTTTTTTTTTTTTTTTTTTAATTTTTAAAACGTGCCACGTTGATTGTTTTTATAAAAAATATTTCTAGTTTAAAAAAAATGACATTTTTGTTAGGCGATGATTGACGATTGTGTTTTGTTTTTTGTTTTTGTTTTGTTGTTTTGATTGTCTTTTATTTTCCTACATTCTTGAAGTAATTTAATTTTTTTTTATATTTAAAAGTTACATCAGTCACCACCTGATTGTCTTTTGTTTTTCTTGATTGAATTGGTTTTCTTTTGTTTTTTCTTTTTTAATTTTTAAAAACTTATGCCACGATTGTCTTTGGTTTTCCTCAATTTTTGAACTAGTTGTCTTTTGTTTTTTTTTTTTTTTAATTTTTAAAATAGGCCAGTTTGATTGTTTTTATAAAATATATTTCCTGATTAAAAAAGACATTGACATTTTTGTTAGGCGATGGTTGACGATCGTATTTTGTTTTCCTTCATTCTTGAATTTGATTTTCATTTGCTTATTGCTTGATTTTTTTAAAAATTTGATTGTCTTTTATTTTCCTACGTCCTTGAATAAATTAAAAATCATTTTTTTTAATATTTAAAAATTTTAATGTCCACCACCTGATTGTCTTTTGTTTTTCATTATTGAATTGGTTTTCCTTGGTTAGACCGCGATTCTCTTTTATTTTCCTTGGACTTTTTTTGTTTTTTTTTTAATTTTTAAAGTATTAGGTCACGCTGATTGTTTTTATAAAAAATATTTCTTGGTTTAAAAAGAAATTGACAATTTTGTTGGGCGATGATGATTGATGATTGTGTTTTGTTTCTGTTTGTTTTTTTTTAAATTTGATTGTCTTATTCTCGTACATTCTTGAAGTAATTAATTTTTTTTTAACATGTAGAAATTAAATCAGTCTACCACCACCTGATCGTCTTTTGTTTTTCATTATTGATTAGGCAGCGATTTTCTTTTGTTTTCCTTCATTTTTGGACTGGTACTCTTGTGTGTTTCTTTTTCATTTCTAAGATATTAGGCCACGTTAATTGTTTTTGAAAAATTTAAAACACGTAAATTATTTTGGTCGGTAGAAACAAAAGACGATCGACTGTCAATAGTACAAAAATCTCGATAATGTAAACTACTATTTAAGAAAAAAACTAACAAAAGTCGATCGTCTGTAATTTTTTTACATCGTCTGTAAATTAAAAAAAAAGCAAATTGTAAGAATAATAAAGAAGATCAAACAAACGGAAGTCAATTGAATCTGAACGATTTTAAAGAAAAACAAAAATAGATCGTCTGTAGGTTCTACGGTCAGTAAAAACAAAAAGCGATCAACTGTCGCTGTCACCGAACTTTCGAATTTCATTTATCCGTCAAACAATAAAAAAACAAACAAAAATCGATCGTATAAACTATTTTAACGAAGAACAAAAGTCGATCATCTGTATTTTGTATTTTTCAGCGTAAATTAAAAAAAAAACGTAAAATAGTGAGAGTAACAAAGAAGACAGATCAAACAAAAGACGATCGTCTGTAAACTATTGAATTTAATCTACCGAATCGTGCTGTCTTTTATTTATATTGTTTTTTTCATAAATTTTATTATTTAAAAATGCATTTTCTTTGCTTTCACATCGTTCCATTTATTATTATTATTATTTTTTATTTATGATTCTATTAAATTTGTTGCAGGATCGATTGTCTTTTGTTTTTCAACAGGAGGCGGTTTAATAAATTTCCATTCTAGGTTGGCCGTGGAATAAAGTCATGTCTTTGATTATACCTAAAATTATCGCATTTTATTATTTGTTTTGAATTTTTATTACACATTTTGTTTTCTTTGTTTGCGCGCTTTAAAATCGACCGTCTTTTGTTTCTGTTTTCTTTAACTTGACGTATTTTAAAGGACTTCTTTTACGTTTTTTTTTTTTCTAAAATCAAGTTTTCTTGCCAGATGAAAATTATGAAAATTAATTAAAATTGTGTAACTGGCAGTATAGAAAGTGTTAGGAAAGAGTTTATACGTGTATTCCGGCCTTAATGGGCCTCATCAGAATTCTGTACCTTAAAAAAATTTGGTTTATTGAAAAATTTAGAAAAACTTACCCCTTTTTTGAAATTTCTAAAATCCCAAAACACAAGAACAGGAATTAATGTATAAATTCTTTCCTAATACTTTCTATATTATCAATTTTAATTAATTTTCGTTTTTTTTTTTCTGTTTATATTTCTAAATCTAGTAACACGTTTTAGGGATTTTTGCACGTTGGTAACACTGAACGGAGTATAAAACGTGAAATTTGTCCCTCATTCCATCGATAAAATCATTAAATTAACGAAAGCGTTCGTTGTTGTTGTGTGATTTAAAGTTAATCGATTTCGGTTCATCGGTGAATAAATTCCGAGCGTTTCAAAAATCAGCGGTGGGTTAACGGTGGCGCTTCTATACATCCGCACGAAGTATTCAACCCAGTACGAAATTTGAGCCTCATTCACTCGGTAATCATGAAATTTAATAAAGGTTCTCGTTTTTGTTGTTTGTGTAATTTAAGCTTGGTTCGTCGGTGAATAAATTCGAGTGTTTGAAAAATCCGCTGGCGACAGTGGCGCCTCTATACTCGCTGTCAGTTGTGCGCACGAGAATTTTAACGGTGCATGAAATTCGGCCCCCAATCCCGCGATAATCATTAAATTAATGAAAGTGTTTGTTGTTGCCGTTGTGTGATTTAAGGTTAATCGATTTCGGTTCATCGGTGAATAAATTCCGAGCGTTTCAAAAATCCGCGTTCTCAGTCGCTAATCGGACAGTCGTGTGCGGAAGTTTTCTGACGGGGCACGAAATTGTTTGGCCCCCCGTTCGTTCGGTAACCATAAAATCGAACGAATGTTTCAGATTTTATCGATTTTGTCCCGCCGGGGTGTTTGAAATTTCCGCGGTGCGTTCGACGGTGGCGCCTCTGGTGCCCGTAAATCGCACGAGAATTTCGACAGAGTCAATCGTAAAAAAATTGCCGTCCATAGAGGACATTACACTAACATCGCTATGACAAAACGGTGTATTTTATAAAGCGAACGCGTATTTTCCTGTGATTTCCGCGTGAGAACAAACCTAAACGACAATGCTAGTGTATAAGGTGTTCAGTGTTTTATCGATAGGACTCTTTGTCGCATCGCAGGACTACGATGGTAAGTGTTGGGTTTCACCTTTCGCAAGTGCTACCTGTGTAACAAGGCGAATCGCCGGGTTTGTATGCGATCGGCTTTCGTTGTTTTGACGTCTTTTGTTTCGGTCTGAACGCGATGGAAGAAATCAGGGGCGTTACGGCGTACGTCTGGCCGCAATCGCCGAATTTACACGGACAGGTGTAAAACGAAGAAAATGGCGTCCCAATCGCTCAGTCCGTCGATGAACTCGCCTGTTACCTGAAGAAACCTCCTCGCGCGCTCCTCTATACACGAACGCCCCGCTTGATTCGTGAGGAACGAGGTTTTTTAATTCCGAACCATCGATCGTTCCACCCGATGAAATTCCACACACCACCCCCTTGTCGATAAACCTGCGGAAAAGGGGTTCGCAACAAAGAAGACGCGAAGACGTTCGCTTGTTTCAATCCATCCGCGGCCCCCTCTGCGTTTACGAATTTACGAAATTCTCGTCCGACGACTGTTTATTTTTTCTGTCAGCGCAAATATTAGCGCGTCTTTGTTAAACAAACGAACAAGCATCGAACATCCCGGTTTTCATTATAAATATTACGTCATTTTCTTCGATGCGGAATATAAATAATTTTATTAGCATCGCCGAAAACAAATACGCAACGCAGGTCGAGACGGCGGCGGTGTTTGTTTGATCGGCCTGCTTCGATTCGATTCGCCTGAAAAGCAAATACGCCCCAAAACTTCTTTTTTTTTTTTCTCTGCGATGAATTTGTTATTTGCTGAATCGCTTTTTTTTCGTTCGCTCAGCGGAAATTATGCAATCCACGTCCAGCAGAAACAATTCGCCGAATTGCACGAACGCGGTGGCGTCGGAAAAGTATCGCAATAAGCCCTGTTTAATCGATTTTGTAGGAAAATGAACTCTTCATGTGGTTTCTAGGAAGGCATAGGCGGCCGTGGAAAACAAAAGAAGTGTCTTTTGTTTTCCACGGCCACCTATACCTTCCTAAATACAAAAGAGGTGCGTCTTGTTTGCCACAGCCTGTCATAATTAATTTGACAGATTTTTCGCAGTTAATTTGACAGATGTCAAAGTAAATCATTACTGCAAACCATAATATTCGCTTTGATTGATTTGGAACCAATTAGGTACGTCTGTGTGAACCAATCAAAGACATTGTTTTTTTTTTTTTTTGTTTTCCATGGCCATGTTTTTTTACGATACCTACATCCACCGGATGATCAAAAAAATTGGTTGGCATCGACGAAATCGTCATTCATACTTTTTATTAAAAATCCAATATTTTGACAACTCGGCTTCTGTCAAAGATGGTTGACAGGACGTTTCGCTTTGAACAGTACTTATCGCGTTCGCTGGTTTTTGCTTAAGCGAGATCGTATTGCGGTATTTCGCGTAACAATGGCGTCTAAATAAAACAAAAAAACATCCATTGACATTTCCTTTTTATTTATTGCAGTTTTATTGCAGTGCTAACGTGCGTTATTATAGTTAGCGCAGTAAAGACATCAAATAAAACAAAAACACATCGATTGACATTTCCTTTTTACGCCAGTACTAATGGGTGATCAAAAAAAATCGGTGAAAGTAGCGTCGTGTCTTTAACTAAAGTAAAATTCCTTTTATTTTGAGTTGTACAGTCGGTAATGTAATGATGTAATGGCGTCAAATAAAACAAAAAAATCGATTGACGCTTTTTTTTACTGCAGTACTAACGGGCGATCAAAAAAAATCGGTGCAAGTAGCGTCGTATCTTTAACTAAAGTAAAATACCTTATATTTTGAGTTGTACAGTCGGTAATGTAAATGACGTCAAATAAAACAAAAAAAAATCGAGTGACGCTTTTTTTTACTGCAGTACTAACGGGTGATCAAAAAAAATCGGTGCAAGTAGCGTCGTATCTTTAACTAAAGTAAAATACCTTATATTTTGAGTTGTACAGTCGGTAATGTAATGACGTCAAATTAAACAAAAAAAAAAATCGAGTGACGCTTTTTTTTACTGCAGTACTAACGGGCCATCAAAAAAAATCGGTGAAACTAGCGTCGTATCTTTAACTAAACAAACTACATTTTGAGTTGTAGGGTTGGTAATGTAAAAAAAGAAGAAAATCGCGTGACATTTTCGTTTTACTGCAGTTTTACTAACGGGTGATCAAAAAAAAATCGACAAAGGTAGCGTCGTATTTGATTAAAGAGTGACAACCCTATGTTTTGAATTGTACAGTTGGTAATGTAATGGCGCCTGATGACGAGAGAAAAAAAACAGAACGATTTTTTTTTACAGCAGTACTAACGGGTGATCAAAAAAAATCGGTGAAAGTAGCGTCTTATCTTTGATTAAAGGATATTCGTTATGAAAGCCCCACGTTTAGAGTTGTACAGTTCATAATGTAATGACGTCTAATAAAACAAAACAAAAGAAAACGAGTGACTTTTTTTTTTCTTACAGCAATACTAACGGGTGATCAAAAAAAAATGAGAAAAGTAGCGTCGCAATCGTATCTTTGATTATTGTGAAAATCCCCCATTTTGCATTATACAGTCGATAATGCAGATAATGGCATCTAATGAAACTGAAACAAAACAATATCGAGTGATATTTTCTTCTTACGGCAATCACCGGGTGATCAAAAAAAACGTATTCAATAAGACAAAAAATAATTGAGTGACGTTTGTTTGTTTGTTCGCAGGGTGATCAAAAAAGATTGTTTTTATTTGTTTGCAGCCCCGAAGTTGGATATCAGCGTAGAGGATGGCTATCACGGCCTCGTCAAAGAGAACGAAACCCTGGTGGAGGTGACGCCCTCTATCCGCGCGATCGGCGAGCCCGTGTGCAGCTTCAGGATCGTGAACAAACACCACGGCGAGGCCCCCTTCGAGATCGTTTCCAAGGAGGACGGGTACGCGGAGCTCCGCGCCAAAAGGGTCTTGAACTGCGAGAAGAGGAGGAACTACAAGTTCGACATCGCCGCCGTCGGCTGCAATGAAAAGCAGAGCTTGAGGTGAGTCCAAAAGCGCTCGAACACTTCGCGGGGGACGCACAGAGAACACACCATCCTGAGGATGATCGTTTCCTTAGTTGCAAATCGACCACCTTGGATTGGAAGATGACGGCTCACTCATAACCTCGTTCAGCTCTCCGAGACCTTTCATATGATACGTCACACGATGGGTCTCCCATTCACAATAAGTGAACTGAGCCGATGTCGGCCAATTTGAATTCCAATATGGCGGCTCGTGTCAAAGGCAAATCAAATTAAAAAGTGAAAGTCGCCCCAAGAAACAATTACCGGCATCACGTGACATACCATTTGAAAGGTTTCAAGACAAACTCAATTATTAAGGTTAAGCCGCCATCTTGAATTCCTTGAAAAGGTTCGTTGAATTCCTTGAAAAGGTTTATTGGAAACTGAATACCAATCGCCATTTCGAATTTTAAAAAGCTGACTCATAATTAAAATCAAATTAAAAACTCTTACTGACGTATAATTGGAAAGGTCTCAGAGCCGCCATCTTGAATTCCGAGACTTTCGACTTGCTATCAGTTGGAAACTGTAAACCTACCTCCGTTTTGACTTTTACGAAAGCGACTCAGACATCAAAATCAAATTGAAAAAAGAGTGACGTCACGTGACATGCAATTCGAGGCCGCTATCTTGAATTCCGAAGTTCGCGACATGCATTTTTTTAGCGGAAAGGTGAATTTCAAGATGTCGGCTCCTTATCAAAATCAAATTAAAAAGGCAGTATCGGCCCAAAAAACGCTCATTGACGTCACGTAACGTATCATTTGAAAGTTCTGAAAGCCGCCATCTTGAATTCCAAAATGTTCGAGTTACAGTCAAAAATTTTACCGAAAGATGGCGGTGCCGTAACGATTGTATGTGTTTTCGCGTGACCTTCACACAACTCCCTCCATGTTCAGTGAGCGGTGTCACAGAAATAAATACAACCGAACTGTCAATGTCAACGTCAACCGCCATCTTGAAATCAAAATTTTTGTTCAAAAAATTGTTACGCGCCGGAAACATATCACGTGACACGCCCCGAAAAGTTGAACTCGAATGCGGCCTTGAAATCTAAAACGGCCGAGCCGCCATATTGAATTCCAATATGGCCGATTTACTTCCGGTTACGCTTATTACGAACCGGAAGCCTATCGTGTGACGTCTCATACTCGAAGTGACGAACTCGAATATCTTGAAATCCAAGATGGCCGGGCCATGGCTGCCATATTGAAATCAAAGATGGCTGACTTTTGACTTGAAACGCTTATTACCAACCGGAAGCCTATCGTGTGACGACTCGTATGAAACGTCTTGGAAAGACGAATTCGACTGTGATCGAATCGCTATCTTGGAATTCAAGATGGCTGACTTAAAATTGAAAAACGCCTGTCAGGAAGTACGTCGTGTGGGATGTCATGTGAAAGGTCTTGAAAAGACGAAGTTGAGTATGACCGAGTCGAAATCCAAGATTGCCGAATTGCCTTATTGAAATCAAAGATGACCGACTTCTGACTCAAAACGCTTATTACCAACCGGAAGCCTATCGTGTGACGACTCGTATGAAACGTCTTGGTAAGCCGAACTCGTTTATGACAGAATCGCCATCTTGGATTCCAAGATGGCTGACTTAAAACAAAGGAACGCCCGTCAAGGAAAGGAAACACATCGTGTGGGATGTCAAATGAAAGGTCTTGAAGAGACGAAGTTGCATATGGCCGAAACGAAATCCAAGATGGCCGAACTGCCATATTGAAATCAAAGATGGCCGACTTCTGACTCAAAACGCTTATTACCAACTGGAAGTCCATCGTGTGACGTCTCGTATGAAACGTCTTGGAAAGCCGAACTCGTTTATGACAGAATCGCCATCTTGGATTCCAAGATGGCTGACTTAAAACAAATGAACGCCCGTCAAGGAAAGGAAACACTTCGTGTGGGATGTCAAATGAAAGGTCTTGAAGAGACGAAGTTGAGTATGGCCAAGACGAAATCCAAGATGGCCGAACTGCCATATTGAAATCAAAGATGGCTGACTTATGACTCAAAGTGCTTATGATGAACCGGAAGTCCATCGTGTGACGTTTCATATGACAGATCTCGAAGAGGCGAACTGGAAAATGGCCGAGGCGGCCGAACTGTCATATTGAAATCAAAGGTGGCTTACTTACGAACCGGAAGCCCATCGTGTGACGTCTCATATGAAAAGTCTTGGAAAGCCGAACTTGTTTTTGATCGAATCGCCATCTTGGAGTTCAAGATGGTTGATTTAAAATAAAAAAAAGAAAACGCCTATCAAGGGAAGGAAGCACGTCGTGTGATATATCAAATGAAAGGTCCTGGCGAGTCGACTTTGACTTTATTGAGAGTATATATCGTTTTCTGAAACTGCTCACGTTTTCCTTCGAGGTTGTAACCTTACAAGCTACATCGGGGAAGATGCACGAATACGAATTGCAATCTTTGAGTCTAGATGAAAGAAAAAGCTTTCGCTCGCGTTCATTTTTTTTCTGCCTTGTCCCGTCGCTCGTCAGCCTTGGCTCGGACGAATATAGAAACGTTTCGCAACGAAAATAAATATTACCGGCTAGACCGTATATGGGAACGTTTCATGTAAATCGCTAAAGCCTCGTTTTATGGCGGCTCGATAAAGAAACGAAACACAATAATTTCGGGAAAGGTCAACACACGTCTTTTCTTGCGTCATCCAATGCCGCGACGTTGATAAGCAGGCCCCACCTGGTACATTCACATTCTCACTTTTCAACTTATTAATGAGAGTCATGTAAATTCTGCTGAGCGTTATCGTTTACTCGTGATTCCTTCTATTTTTAAGTTAAACGACCTTGCGGGCTTGTTTGGTTTTAGCCTAATCAGAGTATTTGTTTCCGTTATCACTATCAACGATAATTACCTACGTACAAATGCAATTAATGCAATGCAATTAATGCATTATAGAATGGACGTGCAGGAATAATAAAATAGTCGAATTAATTAAAAAGCAATGGCCACTATTAGTTTTCGTATTAAGTGCAAGATCCCAACCAAGATCGTGTGTGTTGTTTAAATCCAGATTCATTATCGGAGATCATCGAAACGTGCTCGTTTTCGCCTCTGCGTGATGCACACTTTAAAATAATCGCGCAGAAATAATTATGCCGGCATCGTTTTCGCCGGAACAACGAGCTGATTCACGCAGCGAGCGAAATTAAGATCCGGTGCACGTTTTCAGTCGCGAGGGACGAATTAGTCATCTTCCCCAGAAAAAAAAAGGAGAGCAGAGATGCGCGCAGAGCTGCTCTTTTCGTTTTGTATTGAGGTCAATGGGACTTGTTTTTTATTTCAAGCTCCAATAATCTTTGCAGCTTCGTTTACAAAAGTTGCTAAACGCATTGGCACGTGAAATCCAAGGTCGCCTCTTAAATTAACCGAAGTAAACAGCATTGGCAGGGAAAGTGACGAAACTTTTCGGACGTACCACGTATGAGTTGGTTTTTTGTTTTTTTATACGAGGGCCATCAAAGAGAAAACAAAAACGCATTCAAGTAACATACTGTAATGTTTTTAGATTTATTTTGATTTGTTTTTAAATGAAACACTTGATGAAACTAATAACTAATTTATTTACACAACACTTAACACTAATTTATTTATAACGGACTAAGACTAATTTATTTTTACAAGCCGAGCAATTACACAGTAAGTAACTCTACGTTGAACTGACTAAGACTCATCGTCTTCGTGTATTTATACTAGAGGGGCGGTTTCTCCAGCAACCCCCAGCGTATTCTCGAATGCGACGGACTTCTCCCGTAGTCTCCCGTAGCAGAACCTTCGGGAGTCGGCCAGACTTCAAGGCGTTTGTCACGTCGGCCGTCGGCGGAGTGCATGACTCACTCGTTGCAATTCGTTCGTCACATTGCCCCCTTCTTAAAAACGTTTCGTCCCGGAACGTTCCTCGTAATAGCCTTGAGGAAGGGTGTCGAAAACGACAGGCTGGCCCCTTTCTGCAGCTTCCGATTTGGAAGAAGTAGCAATTCACAGTTTTCTCATTTCCAACAGCTGCCTGTGGGTGGTGACTGCAGACCAGGACTTCAATCCCCGTTCCGTTGAAGATAACTTCTATCATGCTTCGGATGACCCTCCAGTCCAGCCCGTCAAGTCCGCAGCCCAACTTGGGGATAGCCAATTTAGTCTCTTTGCCTTCTATCAGCTGCCTCTTCAGGCTACAAAGAGCTCTCCACATACTGTGGTAGTCAGGTTTACCGCTTGATGTCTTCTTAGTGACTAAGTAGTATACGCGTCGTTTCTGATCAGCTCTCGTGTCGATGATCTGCAAGCTCTTGCCCACCATGGGATGCTGTCTTCGGAGTACCTCGACTTGACCAAATTTCTTCCGGAAGACCTGGGCTATCCCCTTGGACATTCTTAGGTCTTCTGCCACACAGTGGGCCAGACTGTACTCTGGTGGCACTTGAAAAAGATCTTGCTGTCTCTCCGTGGTTACTCCAAATCGTGCTTTACTCCCTGTGGCGTGATGAGACATAAAGGTTTCCAAGTTTACTTCGGAACCTTGCGTCCTTTGTACTGTCCCTTCATTTTCTTCTCCGTTGTAAGGAGCCATTCGGTTGAAGTGGATCACTTTGGGCTTGCCATTCGGAATATTTTTGATGCGGTATATAACGTCGTTGATCCGTTTTATCACCTTGTAAGGACCTTCCCAAGATGTCTGCAACTTTGGGGACAGACCTCGACGTCTTTGAGGATTATAAAGCCAGACCAGTGCTCCGGGTTGGTATCCCCCATTCTGAGCGTTGATGTCATAATGCTCCTTCATTCGGTCGCTGGCGGTCTGTATATTGTGACGCACTTGATTGTGAATGTTGTCCATTTTCCTGCGTAAACCGCTCACGTAGTCTTCGTCGGTAGGGACTTCGCCAGGCTTCACGCCGAATTTCAAGTCGCAGGGCAGTCTTGGCTCTCGCCCAAATACCACTTTCGCTGGAGTCTCTCCTGTGGTCTCATGAACGGACGAGCGGTATGCCAGTAGAAACAGGGGAATATACGTGTCCCAGTCTCTCTGGTGATCGGAGACGACCTTGGACAAATGTCGGTTGATGGTCCTGTTAAACCTTTCCACCATTCCGTCCGACTGTGGATGAAGCGCAGTGGTCCTAGTTTTCCGTACGCCGAGCAGAGTACACACATTCTTGAATAAGGTGGATTCAAAGTTCCTTCCTTGATCCGAATGCAGTTCCATGGGTGCACCATACCGACTGATCCATTCCTTGACAAGGATTTCGGCAACAGTGACCGCCTCTTGGTTAGGTAGGGCGTATGCTTCAACCCACTTACTGAAATAGTCCATTACCACGACGATGTATTTATTTCCACCATTTGTTTCTGGAAATGGACCTGCTACATCGATGGCAACTCTCTCAAAAGGACTTCCCACGTTATACTGTTTCATGGGAGCCTTGCCTCGCCTGTGGGGACCGTTACTAGCTGCGCATACTACACATTTCCTGCACCAATTCTTTACGTCTTCTTTGCAATTCACCCAGTAGAATCGCTCGCGCACCTTTTCCATAGTCTTCTTAATTCCCAAATGTCCTCCCGAAGTACCATCGTGAAGTTCCCTCAAAACTTCTGGCACCCTATTCTTGGGAATCAGTAACTGTGTCTTCTGTTCCGTGCCTTCCTGGTTCTCTATGCTTCGTTTCAGAAGACCATGATCCAGCACTATGGAGTCCCACTGCGCCCAGTATGATTTTACGGATGGTGCACAAGGTGCTATCTCTTCCCAAGTAGGCCTTGCCTCCCTACTTTTCCATTCCAGCACCAATTTCAAGTCCGGGTCGTTTTCCTGGTCTCGCCGCAATTCTTCGCCTTGCCATTTGTCGTCAACAATGGCCGTCCTTGCAGTCATGGCTACTTGCTCCTCCAGACGACTACAGTGTTTGCAATTTTCGGGACAGGGTCTTCTAGACAAAGCATCAGCATTTCTATGGCTTGTTCCTGCCCGATGCTGAATTTCGAAATCGTATTCCTGAAGTCGTTCGATCCATCGTGCAACTTGTCCTTCAGGATTCTTGAATCGGAGGAGCCATTTTAAGGCGGCATGGTCCGTCCTCAGGAGGAAGTGTCTACCATATAAGTACTTGTAGAAATGTTCTATCGTCTTTACCACGGCTAACAATTCTCTTCTCGTGACGCAATAATTACGTTCCGGTTTTGACAGGACTTTGCTGAAATAACCGATCACCTTTTCTTGCCCATCTTGTATCTGGGAAAGTACGCCACCAATACCAACGTTACTAGCGTCTGTGTCCACGACGAACTTGCCTTCCGGGAGAGGGTAACTCAGAATAGGAGCACTTATCAAGTACTGCTTTAGGCGTTCAAAGCTAGTTTGGCAATGCTGGTCCCATTCAAACGGGCGACCTTCTTCGGTGAGTTTTGTCAACGGCTTAGCGATGTCTGCAAATCCGGGAACATAGCGCCGATAGTAAGTACACAGGCCTAGGAAACTCCTTATGTGGTGTTTATTTTTGGGTGTTGGCCAGTCTCTCACCACCTGAATCTTCACTGGGTCCACGGCGATTCCATTTCCGTTAACAATGTGGCCCAGATAATTCACTTCCTTCTGGAACAGATGGCACTTCTTAGGGCTAAGCTTTAGCCCAGCTCCGCGAAGCCGCTGGAACACTCCTTCCAGATTCTTCAGGTGGTCGTCGAACGTTTTTCCCACCACAATTATGTCATCCAGGTACACCATGCACGTTGTCCAGGACAGACCCTTCAGAACCGTCTCCATTAGCCTCTCGAATGTCGCTGGGGCATTACATAACCCGAACGGCATCACCGTGAATTGCCATAGTCCCATACCAATGGAAAACGCTGTCTTTTCTCGGTCTTCGGGCGCTAGCTCCACTTGCCAATATCCACTCTTTAAGTCTAAAGTCGAGAAGATCTTCGAACCGGCCAGAGTGTCCAAAGTGTCATCAATCCGTGGCAGAGGATAGCTGTCCTTCTTGGTGACATGGTTGAGTAACCGGTAGTCTACGCAGAACCTCGTTGATCCGTCCTTCTTCTTCACAAGCACTACTGGTGACGCCCACGGGCTGCTTGAGGGTTCTATTACATTGTCCTTTTCCATATCGCGAATAATGCGTTCCGCTTCTTCACGTTTCGACAAGGGCAACCTTCTTGGAGCTTGACGGATGGGTCTTTCTTCTCCGGTCTCTATCTTGTGTTTGACGACGTCGGTTCTTCCCTTAGGTCCGTTTTCTATTTCAAACACGTCCTGAAAGCGACCGATCAGGTCCCTTGCTTTTGTCTTCTGCTCTGGAGTCAAGTCCTGGACTGACGGCATGACCATTTCCAACAACTTCTTTGAGACCTTCCTCTCTTGCACCTTTACTTCAAGTTGGCGGGAAATGGAGGACACCATGGTGCAGCTTCCCAAGATTGTCCCCTTCTTGATGTTGACTGGGAAACAGTTGACATTCATCAGGCGGACTGGTACTTGGTTTCTCGCCGTTAACAATGCTTTCCCAACGAGAACTCCTCTTCCAATCTTCAGATCGTCAGTATCGGGTTCTACCATAATAACTTGTCTATTTTGAAAAACGCCATTCAGATTGGCGTCGACGATGACCTCGGTCCTGCTGGGTAGCACAACGTCTTCGGCGAGGATAACTCGAGCGGCCATGTCTCCTCGTTGGTGTAGAATCAACTCCTCGTTATTGACAGCCATAACACCACGCTTCAGATCCAATTGAAACCCGTGGGCACACATGACGTCCATTCCCAGAATCGCCTCGTCCTCTATTTCTGCTATCAGCGCACGGTGTTTGATGGGAGTCGATCCGATGGTAATAATCACCTCTACTTCACCATGGACAGTTGCCGATGTTCCAGTTGCTGTCCTCAATTTCCACTTAGTCGGCTCGGTGCGTTTTGATGACTTGATGACGTCGGGCCTCAAGATAGTCTTCGTCGCACCCGTATCCAACAACATGGTGTGAGGGATGTCATCAATGGTTGCATCCACGAAGACACTGCTGGTTAATTGTCGCAGGGATATGACTTGCCTGGCTTCCGTCTTTAGGGGCTTTTGAATACGGGTCGACGTTTGCCCCACTGCACCGACCCGACTTAGTTTCCCTGTGGCTTCCTTCGTGAAGGATCCTGCCTGGGCTTGGGACACCGCCTGCGAATATGTCCCTCCTCCTGGCAGTTCCAGCATACCAGCGGATTTTTCTGCTTTAAGACCTGCTCCAAAATGCGGCGAACGTCCTCGACGGTGGTAAACTCCTTGGGCCGCTCCTCTGCAGTAGATCGCACTTGGACGTTGATGGGTTCCTCTTCTTGGAAATC
This sequence comes from Serrognathus titanus, assembly GCA_039766575.1. NCBI lineage: Eukaryota > Metazoa > Arthropoda > Insecta > Coleoptera > Lucanidae > Serrognathus > Serrognathus titanus. Next base: position 32,902,887 of record CM077911.1, on the reverse strand, counting down.
CATAGCAGCTCGTACCTTGACATGCCCTCTTGAGACTCGCTTCGCCGCCTCGTATTCCAAAGCGTAAGCCAATGCGTTCTTGGATGTCTTTGGGTGAGCCATTCTCAATGCCTGCTGGTTGTCCGGGTCACGAATTCCATCTATAAATGTCTGCACCGTCAAACATTGCAGGAATTCTACAGGAGCTGCAGGATACGCCAACTGGGCTAGGCGCGCTACGTCGGCTTCGAATTCCTGAAGACTCTCTCCGGACTTCTGACAACGATTCCTCAGCTGCGCATGGTACACCTCTGTCAGATGCGCCTGACCATAACGCATCTCCAGCCTGTTCACCAGCTTGTTGAAATCTTCTTGTTCCTCTGGCGGCATCGTTTGTAGCACATCGATAGCCTCTCCCCTCAAGGCCACAATTAACGAAGTGGCTTTCTCACTGGCCGTCCATCCATTCGCCTTTGCTGCTGCTTCAAATTGTTTGAAGTAATTTGGCCAAGAAGACTTCCCATCGAACGTCGGTGGTTTTATTTTTAAATTTGAAGTTCCCGCTGGTCCTTCCAAAGTTCGGGCCTCATTATTCTCTAGCACTTCTGCTGGTAACTGATCCCCGGATATTCGCATCCCTGCTATGATTTGTTCTAGATTTTTAATTTTGTTATCCTGCTGGAATATTATTTCTTCCACATTTTCTTGCAGGTTCCTTGTCTCCTCTGATATTTTTACCACTAATTTTTCCTCGAGTCCTTTCGACTGTTCTAGAAATTCATCCTTCAAATTTTTAGACTGTTCTAGAAGCTTCTCGTTTAAATTTCTGGATTGTTCCCGAAGTTCGTCCCTGAAGTTTCCAGATTGTTCTCGAAGCTTCTGGTCTAAATTTCCAGATTGTTCTTGAAATTTCTCGTCTAACTTTCTAGATTGTTCCAGAAGTTTCTCGTCCAAATTTCTGGATTGTTCTCGAAGTTCGTCCTTGAGATTTCCAGATTGTTCTCGAAGTTCGTCCTTGAGATTTCCAGATTGTTCTCGAAGTTCATTTTGTAATTCCTTGAAATTTCCAGATTGTTCTAGAAGTTTCTCGTCCAAATTTCTGGATTGTTCCCGAAGTTCATCTCTGAAGTTTCCAGATTGTTCCATTAATTCATTTTGTAATTCCTTGAAATTTCCAGATTGTTCTAGAAGTTTCTGGTCTAAATTTCCAGATTGTTCTCGAAACTTTTCGTCTAAAATTCTCGATATATCGCCGGAACCACACGTAATTTCGAATAAGAATGCTTCTGGATCATTCCCAGCTGCCTGGAGAGCTTCTCGAAGACGCTGTTGAAGTGCAGCTTTCAAACCGGAAGTTTCCAGCTCTCGTTCTTCTAATTCTATTTTTAGTTCGGCCACTTTTAAGTCTTTCAACAGCACTTTCTTTGTAGCCATTGTTTTTCCGAGCACTACACTTTATTTAATGATTTATTTAATTTTAATTTGATTTAATTGTTCATTTATTTTCACGAACCGCACACCGGACACCACTGTAATGTTTTTAGATTTATTTTGATTTGTTTTTAAATGAAACACTTGATGAAACTAATAACTAATTTATTTACACAACACTTAACACTAATTTATTTATAACGGACTAAGACTAATTTATTTTTACAAGCCGAGCAATTACACAGTAAGTAACTCTACGTTGAACTGACTAAGACTCATCGTCTTCGTGTATTTATACTAGAGGGGCGGCTTCTCCAGCAACCCCCAGCGTATTCTCGAATGCGACGGACTTCTCCCGTAGTCTCCCGTAGCAGAACCTTCGGGAGTCGGCCAGACTTCAAGGCGTTTGTCACGTCGGCCGTCGGCGGAGTGCATGACTCACTCGTCGCAATTCGTTCGTCACAATACCAAAACAAAAGACTATTTACAGAAAAGTAATTATTTCTGCATCGATTGACACTGTGATAAAAAAAAGTTTGGAACAAAAGCAAGTTTATAATCTCAAGGTCATTGACATAGTTAGTTTTTGGTAATAGTAACTTTGTTGTCATAAACAGCAGTGGCAGCAAAAGTGTCTAGATTTTTCGGTCATACCATGTAGTTATTCTATTATCCTTTTAGTTTTTATACGAGGGTCGTCAAAGAAAAAAAGACGCAATTATAAAAGTTAACGCTTCGCTACCATTTGACAACTGTCAAAATATATTTTAAGAGTCAACGTTACTTTTAAGTCAAAAATCGACCGCAAGGCGTGGCGATCTTAATTTTTGATCAAAAGTCAACATTTCCGTGTCGTTTGACAGCTGTCAAATTCAATTTAAAAGTCAACGTTTCACTGTCGTTTGACGTCCGTCAAAATCAAATTTAAAAGTCAACGTTTCACTATCGTTTGGCGTCCGTCAAAATCAAATTTAAAAGCTAACGCTTCACTACCATTTGACAACTGTCAAAATAAATTTAAGTATCAACGTCCATTTTAGGTAAAAAAATCGGCCGCAAGTAGTGGCGATCTGAATTGTTGATTAAAAGTTGACGTTTCAGTATCATTTGACAGCTGTCAAAAAATCAATTTAATAAGTCAACGTTTCACTATCGTTTGACGTCAGTCAAAATCAAATTTAAAAGTTAACGCTTCGCTACCATTTCACAACTGTCAAAATAAATTTAAGAGTCAACGTTACTTTTAAGTCAAAAATCGACCGCAAGGCGTGGCGATCTTAATTTTTGATCAAAAGTCAACATTTCCGTATCGTTTGACAGCTGTCGAATTCAATTTAAAAGTCAACGTTTCACTGTCGTTTGACGTCCGTCAAAATCAAATTTAAAAGTCAACGTTTCACTATTGTTTGGCGTCCGTCAAAATAAAATTTAAAAGCTAACGCTTCGCTACCATTTGACAACTGTCAAAATAAATTTAAGTATCAACGTCCATTTTAGGTAAAAAAATCGGCCGCAAGTAGTGGCGATCTGAATTGTTGATTAAAAGTTGACGTTTCAGTATCGTTTGACAGCTGTCAAAAAATCAATTTAAAAGTCAACGCTTGACTAACGTTTGACGGGCCGTCAAATTCAATTTAAATGTTAACGTTTCGCTACCATTTGACCGCTGTCGAAATCAGTTTCAAAGTGAATTTCTTGCTGTCGCTACTCAGCTGTCAAAGTCAAAATCGACATTTCGCTATCAATTGGGCAGGTTTTTCATTATTTTTTTGACAGCCGTTGAACATTAGTGAAACATTGATTATACAACCTATCCGACGTATGGTTGTAATATATTGATTTTTAAATTTACTTTGGCAGCTGTCAAAACGTTAAGCGAAACGTCGATCTTTAGATTTATTTTGACAGTTAACAAACGATGATGAAAAATTGTATTTTTAAATGGGTTTTACCTGCTGCGAAACGTTGACTTTTAAATCGATTTTAAAGGTGTCAAGCGATAGCGGTGCATTGATTCTTAAATTAATTTTGACAGTTGTCAACTGGCAGCGAAACGTTTACGTTTCAATTGATTTTGACAGCTGTTTAACGATAGCGAAGCCTTGAGTTAATGGGGTTTTATAATATGTCCGATCGATCGCGAGGTGTTGACTTTTAAATTTACTTTGACAGATGTCAAATCGATAGCGATTGATTTTTAAATTGATTTTGACCGTTTTCAAACGATTCACTATCGTTTTTAATTGATTTTTACGGCATAGCGAAACGTTAATTTTTAAATAGGCTTTGACATCTGTCAAACAATACCGAAAGGTTGACTTTTAATTCGATTTTGTATCGTGTCGGACTAACAGCGAAACGATGATTTTAAAACTCGACTTTGACAGCTGTCATACGATATCAAATCGGTTAATATTTAAATTAACTTTGCCAGCTGTCAAATGACAGCGAAACTGTCCGTCCGATAACGAAACGTTGATTTTTAAATTGACTGACTGCTGTCAAATCGACAGCGAAACGTTGTTTTTTGCATTGTATTAGACAGCTGTCAAAAAGATAACGAAATGCTGACAGTAGACAGCTGTATTTTGACAGCTGTCAAACAAAAACAAACTTTTTTTTACGACCGATTGTAATTACGAAAACTTGTGCTCATTTGAATGCAGGAGAAAGTGCTTCAATTGTATCAAGTGAGTTGTCAAAGTGACAGGTTATACATAAGTTTACAACTTTGTTTAAAAAATTGCTGAAAGCATGAACTTTAAATAAAAAGTCTTAATAAAAATGATTATCTGCCTTAAATTAGCTAAAACAATTCGTATTAGTAACAAAAATGTTACTAAAACTTTACGGACGTACCATGTATATGTATTTTCTATGTTTCTCTCGTTTTTTGTCATAAAAAATGCAATCATTAATTATTAGCGGCAGGCAAAAAGTGCGTATTTTATTGGACGTGCCTTGTATTACAATATTTTTCTACATTTTATACAAGGGTCGTAAAGAAAGTTTCGTGAAATATTTCGTACAAAGAAATTTAAGTTACCAAACACTGCAGGTATGTAGGTATCGCAACGAAAATCGATACTTCTGCTTTTATATACGAGGGTTATCGAAAAAGTCTTGTATAACACAAACGATTACAGCTCTCGTCGCGTTCGCAAAACGAACATTTAAACGCTGCGAAATGAGAATTCCGCGCGAAACGTAATTACCTCGCCGGTTACATTGTCGTCACGTACGCCATGAAATTTAGATGACGTTCGGGAGCCCTAATTTGCGACCGCGGCGGAACGTTTTCGACTCGTCCGCATTAAATGCGCCGCGCGGATTGTTTTAATTGCGGCCGCGTTTACGCAAATTGCGGCCCGGAAGTGCGATTGTTTTAATACCAACGAGCACTTCCCGGTTCGCTCGGTTGCTGTGCCTGATGGATCCCTGGGGAACGGGGGGTCATTTTTGCGAGACGCCGGGGATCAAATTAATCAAACGCTTGCGTGTGGTAAAGCCACTTTGATTTAATGTTCGACATTGCGCGTCGTGTCGGGGATGATTTTTTTCCTGTTTAAATTTGGCAACACTGCGTCTGAATGTAACTACTTCAATACCGCTCGCAAATAAATTGTTTTATACTTGCGACTTGTCTGTCAGTTTTGATATTTTTGTGTTAATTTGTGTTAATTAGACAGTTAATCTGACGTTTGTATATTACACCTGTCTGTCAGTTTGACAGTTGATGTGTCAACTTTTACTGTAGAATAGAAAACGGTTTAAATGTCAGCCCCCAAACTGTCATATTGACAATCGAAAACTCTACAGGTTATCTGTTGGTTTGACATTTGTTGGGTGCCTGTTAGCTCGACACTTACAGATTATTCTTAAGTTTGACAGTTACAGTTGTAAACTGTAAACGACATCTATTAAATTTGACAGTTTTTGAATCAATCACATAAAATTTTTCTTATGGAGTCTGTTAACTTGACATTTATAGATCGTTTGTCAGTGCGGCAGTTGCAATTTGCCTGACTTGACATCTACTTGTTACCTGCCAGTTTGACAGATTATAAATAGTCAACATAACTTTGGTGTGTATAATTTCACCAGTGCATATGTCAGTTTGACATTTAAAAACACTTAATAGATTCCTGTCATTTTGACATGAATGGGTTTCCCCGACGCTTTCAGATATATAAGTTTGATGGTTATGGATTATCTGTTCACTTGTAAATTGCCTGTCAATTCGGCAGTTTATAAATAATTTGCGACATTTTTTTTGACAATTGGCAAGAACTGAATGGAAAAGGGTCGAAACGTTCAAGACACGATCAAATTTGACAATAATGAACAGAAAGAGATCGAAACGTACAAAAGACGATGAAAATTGTCAAAAGAAGGCACAGAAAGAAGTCGAAATACACAGAAGTGAAACAAAAGACGATCAAAATTGACAAGAAATGAACGAAAAAGGGTCGAAACGTTCAAGACGCGATCAAAAATTTGACAATGACGAACAGAAAGAGATCGAAACGTACAAAAGACGATGAAAATTGACAAAAGAACGCACAGAAAGAAGTCGAAATGCGTAGAAGTGAAACAAAAGACGATCAAAATTGACCGAAAATGAACAGAGAGAGATCGACGCGAAATTGATAAAAATGAACAGAAAGAGATTGAAACGTGCAAAAGACGATCAAAATGAACGGAAAGGGGTCGAAATATTCAAGATGCGATCAAAATTGACCGAAAATGAATAGGTACAGATCGAAACGTACAAGACGCGATCAAAATTGACAATAATGAACCGAAAGACATCGAAACATACAAAAGACGACCAAAATTGATAAAAGAACTCACAGAAAGAAGTCGAAATACACAAGAGTTAAACAAAAGCCGATCAGGATTGATAAAAACATGAACGAAACTACAAAAGACGATTAAAATTGCCAATAAATGAAGAGAAAAGGATCGACACATACAAAAGAATTCGTATTAGTAACTAAAACTTTTCAGACATACCATGTATACGTATTTTATGTTTTTCTCGTTTTTTTGTCATAAAAAAATGCAACCATTAATTGTTAGCGGCAGACAAAAAGTGCGATATCTTATTGGACGTACCTTGTATTACAATAATATTTTTATACGAGGGTCGTGAAGAAAGTTTCGTGAAGTATTTATTGTGTGACACTATAAAACTTACGTTTAGCAAAATTCCTTGGGTTGTTAAATACCCCAAGTGAAGTTTTGCCGAATGATAATTAATAGGACATTGTACAAAACGTACGTACATAAGTCAAAGTAAGTAGACGTAGTACACACGTCATACTAAGGCGTAAAAAGAAATTTAAGTTAGCAAACACTGCAGGGCAATATTTTTTGGGTGTATCTTGTATGTAGGTAACGCAACGAAAATCGATACTCTGCTTTCTGTTCTTCTATACGAGGGTTATCGAATTTTATCTTTCAGTGTGAGAGTACCTACGCTTTAAAGAAATTAGAAAAAGTTTGATTACTTCAACACTTAAAAAAATAAATGAAACGTTTTGAGTATTTTTAAATGATTAGGCTTTAATTATATTTATGATAATGAGGGCTTCCCCGGGAAAGGCAAATAAAAAATCAACATTGAAGCCGCAAATAAAATTGTCAGTTCACAGCGTGTTGTTGCGAACGCTGACTCAACTGTTATGTGTAATTTGATGCGTCGCTTCAAGTTCATAAATCACGTTTTTTTTTTTTTTCTTTAAAACAAGTCTGTCACGTTCGTCATCGACACGTGCCGTACATAAGACTCCAAAAAACCTAATTTGTTTTTTTTTTCTTTCTTTAATTTACAGTGCTACAGTACACATAACAGTCTCAGATGTAAACGAATACGCCCCAACTTTCTCCGAACCCAGCTACGTAAGGCAAGTCGACGAAGGCCGCATCTACCGTGAGATCGTGCGGGTTGAGGCAACCGACAGGGATTGCACCCCCAAATTCGGAGATGTCTGCAAGTACGAGATCCTCACGTCAGACCAGCCCTTCGTCATCGACATGGACGGGGTCATTCGCAACACCGAACCCCTCGACTACGAACGATCCCACAACCACATCTTATCAGTGGTGGCATACGATTGCGGTAAGTCCCCTCCCCCCACACTACCGAAACCGCAACCAATTTGGCGCCCAACGTGGAACTCGAACCTACGCCCCTGAGATGCATTACCCCATGTTGGGCGCCAAATTTGTAACAACTTTCTCACCGCAAAAACAAAACTATATAACAACGACGTGTTATAATTTACTATTTGTTTTTGTTTTGTTTTACAGGCATGCGACAGAGCCTACCCGTCATGGTCACCATCAAAGTCAACAAGGTCTGTCGTTTGGGATGGAGGTCTTTACCCGAGCGAATCGATTACGCCCCCATGTCCGGCAAGCAGGAGTTGTTCCCAACCGCAGGCCTGGAACTCTGTGATATTCCTTGTAATATTCGTGAGTTGCGAACACGTGTTGATTTGGCAACAAGGTACAGTCTATTACGAGAGTAACTGTAACACTTTTAGGTTACCTGTTAATATGACACTTTTAGGTTATCTGTCAATTTGATACATATAGGTTGTCTGTCAATTTGACACTTATAGGTTATCTGCCAATTTGACATTTATAGGTTGTCAATTTGATATTTATAGGTTATCTGTCATTGTGTTCTTTTTTCCGTGACTCCACTTCAGCTGTGTAAGGCTATTGGAGTTGTATTTGAAAAGCAGTCGAAGCTAAACGAAATTGTAAAAGAATTTGGCAATCACAGATCATTTTTTAATTTGACATTTATAGATTTTCAGTCAGTTTGACGTTTTGCACGCGTCAAACTTTTACAGTCGAACAGAGAACGGTTTTCACAATTTACAAAAGCACATTTCAAAAGTTAATTATGTAAGAAACTTTAAAAATTCTGTTGTTTTCACTTAATCACAAACAAGGAAATAATAATTCTGGTCCTGTCAAAATGATTAGTTCAATAAACGTCCACATTTGCAACTGTCAGTTTTGACATTTGTAGGTTATATGACTCTTATAGGTTATCTGTAAGTTTGACAGTTCCAAATTATCTGTTAATTTGACACCTATAAATTATCTGTCAGTTTGACAGTTTATAAATCATTTACATAAATTATCTGTCAGTTTGACGTTTGTAAGTTGCCTTTTAAATGGACACTTGTACGTGCTTGTAGGGTTTTTGTCGGTTTGCAGATTATCAGTTAACTTGACATCTATATTTTTATTTCGCAGTTTGACAGTTTATTTGACATTTACATCAGTTTTTCAATTGAAAACGGATTATAACATATAGGACCCCTCGAATTATAAATTGAGCTTGAGTTTGAAAGGTTATTTGTAAGTTTAGCTGTTAATTTGACATTTTTAAATTATCTGTCAGTATGACAACTTAATTATTACAATTAGACAATATTTAAGAAAGTTAGAAAGTTAAAAAGTTAAAAAATCCGCAATTGCAATCGTCAATTTGACAATTAAATATATTTTTAGGTTATCTGTCAGTTTGACAATTGTGAGGTGCCTGTCAATTGTGTCTTATAGGTTATTTCTAAGTTTGACAGTTCCAAATTACCTATTTACTTGACATCTATATGTTATCTGTAAGTTTGACAATTTATAAATCATTTACGTCATTTTGTTTTGATATTTTCGCGTTTACATCAATTTTTACAATAGAAAACGCATTAGAGTTTATAAATTGTAAACTACTTGAATTTTATAGGTTATTTGTAAGTTTGAGTGTTAATTTGACATCTGTAAATTATCTGTCAATCACTATTGCAACTCAATTTGACAGTTACAATATTTTTAGGTTATCGATCAATTCAACTGTTTTAGAAATTTATTGCAAGTCGGTTTTGTTGTTTCTCACACTATTCTAGGTCAGAAATCGACCGCAAGATGTCGCACTTGTAGGTGCTCGTAGGGTTTTGATCAGTTTGCAGATTGACATCTATAATGTTATTTCGCACTTTGACAGTTTATTTGACATTTACATGAATTTTTACAATAGAACACGGATTATAATTGAATTATAAATTGAGCTTGAATTTGACAAGTTATGTGTAAGTTTGCCTATTAATTTGACATCTGTAAATTATCTGTCGTTTTTTTTTTTTTTTCTTCCCATATAAATTCCCCAAGCTCTTAGAGCTTGTCGGGGAGGGGAGAGGGTGGCGGCTGCGACCGACTTGATGTTATAATTTCTTCTTCGGCATTCGCCTTACAAACTGGGGAAACGCAGAAAACCCAGTTCGAAGAAGCCGGCATGAATCCGAACACGGTCCAAGCCATGAGAATTCTATCTCCCACATAGAATCCACACGCACCAGGAGAGGATCGAACCCACGCCTAAATAATTGCCCGCCGAGCGTCAAGTCCGTTGCCAGTGGACTGAACCACTCGGCTACCAACTACCTTTGACAGTTTATTTGTCAATTTGACAGTTACCACCATATTTCTAGGTTATCGATCAATTTGACTGATCATTTCTCACACTATTTTAAGTCAAAATTAGACCACAAGATGTCGCGACCTAAACTCTCGATAATTTGACAAGCGTAGTTCAGTAAACATCCGCCAAATCCGTCAGTTTGACAATTGAAAATACTGTTTATCTGTCAGTTTGAGATTTGTAGGATGCCTGCGATCTTCAGACTCATAGGTTTTGTAAGTTTGACAGTTTGACATTTATAAATTATTTGTCACTTTGACAGTTTATAAACTCGTTTTTTTTTTCGGACAAAATACATAACGTTTTACAATTATTTGGAAATGTCTGGTATTAGAAATTATTTAAGAAACTTGAAAATCCGCCATTGCTACAATTAAAAATATTTTTAGGTTATCGATGAGTTTGACTGATTTAGGAATTTGTTGTATGTCGGTTTTGTCAATTTAACACTATTTTTACGCGATTGACAATTTGACAGATATATATTTAGTTCGGTAAACATCTGCCATTGTACTCACTTTGACAATTGAAAATAATTATAGGTTATCTGCCGGTTTGACATTTGGAGGACGCAAATTATCTCTCAGTTTAACAGATTATAAATCATTGTGACTGCCAACTTGACAATTAAAAATATTTTTAGGTTATTGATAAATTTGACATTTAATTTTAATTAATTTAATTTAATAATTATAGACTTAATGGAAAAAAAAAGAAATAATTAAATATTCTGGCACCTGTCAGAAGTTTAATGTCACTCTGTCTCATTTAATTTATTAAACATCCAGTGTGCAACTGTCAATTTAACAATTGAAAAATTTGTTTGCAGACATATCGGAAAAGGTTGTGATCGTGATACTTACAGCGTGCAATCACAGCGGAAGCTCTGCGGGGCCTCCCCTTCGGCCATAGATCTCCTGCCCAGCCCCGGTTTGGGGGCGGAATGGACGAAGCCCTTGATTTCAGATGAGGGGCACGAATCCGACCAGATGTTCGAGTTCGATGGGGCAAGCACCGCTGTGACGATTCCCAACAGCGTTTTAGACCATAATTTGCCCCCCACGTTTACGATAGCCACTTGGATGAGGCACGCACGCCACGCCAGTCAAGACAAGCATATCAAAGAGCACATCCTTTGCTCCGCTGATGACCACAAAATGAACAGGCATCACTACGCCTTCTTCGTCAGGAACTGCCGGCTGATTTTACTCTTGAGGAGGGACTTCTCCGAGGGCGATTTGAATATATTCAGGCCAGCTGAGTGGAGATGGAAGATCCCACAGGTGAGACAGGCGACGCCCAGTCAAAACGCTTTAGACAATTAAAAAAACGAATTTCAGGCATGTGATGATCAATGGCATCATTACGCGGCGAACGTTCGCTTCCCCGAAGTCGAATTGTACGTAGATGGGCAGCTGTTTAGATCCGAAAAGAAGAACCCGGAGGTTATTGATGATTGGCCGCTGCACCCGACGAAAGGCATCAATACAACTCTGACAGTCGGTGCCTGCTGGCAAGGTTCCGACAACAAAATGAAGCACCACCTCAAGGGGTACTTGGCAGGCTTGAGCGTTCTGGTCGGTGAGACCGAGAAGCCAGAGGTCCTCATTTGTCTGCACCAGTGTAAAGAGAGCTTACAAGTATGAACCCTGTCTTTCGAGATCTGTTTTATGTACTTATTTAATTTAGGTCCCTGCCATGGAGTTGCTTCAACCGGGCATGGAACTCCTGACCAACTCCGATTTAACCGAGGTGACCGTCGAAGGTGATAACCGGACTAACCTCGAGACTCTCATCCGTAAGATCGGCTATGCGAACACGAGGGAATTCCCGACGCCTGGGCGAAGGAACTTGCGTTTGGTGACGACCGTAACGTGTGATAATGGCAAGGCGGTGAAGATTCCGGATGCAACTACCTATGTTATGGTCTTGCGACCTCAGACTCCGAGCATTCTTTTGAATGGCACGGGGAATCTGGCCAGGAAGTACGAGGATTTCAGGATGGGCGTGCGAGTTTTGGCCGACGTCCACATCTCTGGCGAGCAGAAGTTGGATAAATGCTCCTTGACGATCTATCCGAATTTGAATCCGGATCATGAGAACTTGTCGGTACCTGAAGAAATGCTTAAACGTTTGGGTGAGTCACTTTTAAGTTTTAATATTAATTTTATTTTTATCCAAAGAATTTTGATTGGATGGAAAAAATTATGTCCAGCAGGTTATCTGTCAGTGTGACACTTTAGATTACCTAACACTTCTAGGTCAATTTGACATTTATAGTTTATCTGTCAATTTGACACTTATAGGTTATCTGTCAGTGTGTTCTTTTTTCCGAGACTCCACTTCAGCTGTGTAAGGCTGTTGGAGTTGTATTTGAAAAGCAGTCGAAGCTAAACGAAATTGTAAAAGAATTTGACAATCACAGATCATTTTTTTAATTTGACATTTATAGATTTTCAGGCAGTTTGGCATTTTGCATGCGTGAAAATTTACAATCAAACAGAGAACGGTTTTTAATTTGATATTTGTAGATTTTCACTCAGTTTGACATTTTGCATGCGTCAAACTTTTACAGTCAAACAGAGAGCGATTTTCCCAATTTACAAAAAAACTATTTCAAAAGTTAATTATCTAAGAAACTTTGAAAATTCTGTTGTTTTTAATTAAAAAATTAATCTCCGCCCACAATAATAAATAATAATAATAAATCTTCTGAGGCCTGTCAAAATAATTAGTTCAATAAACGTCCACCATTACAACTGTCCGTTTTGACATCTGCAGGTTGTTCGAGTCTTATAGGTTATTTGTAAGTTTGATGGTTACAAATTATCTGTCAACTTGACACCTACATATTATCTGCCAGTTTGACAGGTACTTGAATTAGAAATTATTTAAAAAACTTAAAAAATTCGCCATTACAACTCTCAATTTGACAATTAAAAATATTTTTAGGTTATCTGTCAGTTTGACAATTGTAGGGTGCCTGTGAATTTGAGTCTTATAGGTTATTTCTAAGTTTGACAATTCCAAACTTCCTGTTGACACCTATAAATTAGCTGTCAGTTTGACAGTTTAGAAATCATTTACATAAATTACGTAAAGTTCGACGTTTATAGGTTGCCTTTCAACTGGACACTTGTAGGTGCCTGTAGGGTTTTCGTCAATTTGCAAATTTTCAGTTAACTTGACATCTACAACGTTCTTTTGTAGTTTGACAGTTTATTTGACATTTACAATAGAAAACGGATTATAATTTATAAGAACCGCTTGAGTTTGATAGGTTATTCGTAAGTTTGGCTGTTAATTTGACAGCTTTAAATTATCTGTCAGTTTGACAATTTATAAATAACTTAATTATTAGGATTAGACATTATCCGCCGTTGCAACTGTCAATTTGACAGTTGAAATCATTTTTAGCTGAAATTATTTTTAGCTTATCTGTCAGTTTGACAGTTGTAGGGTGCCTCTGAGTTTGAGTCTTATAAGTTATTTCTAAATTATCTTGTTAACTTCACACCTGTAAATTATCTGTCACTTTGACAGTTTATAAACTCGTTTACATTTTTTTTTCGGACAAAATACATAACGTTTTACAATTATTTGGAAATTTCTGGAATTAGAAATTGTTTAAAAAATTTGAAAATCCGCGACTGCAACTGTCAGTTTGACAATTAAAATTATTTTTAGGTTATCGATCAATTTGACTGATTTAGAAATTTGTTCTATGTCGGTTTCGTCATTTAACATTTTCTTTTACGCGATTAGATCAAAACTTAGCCGCAAGATGCCGCCACTTGAACTGTTGATAATTTGACATATATTTAGTTCAGTAAACATCCGCCATTGTACTCACTTTGACAATTGAAAGTATTTAACATTTTCTTTTACGCGATTAGATCAAAACTTAGCCGCAAGATGCCGCCACTTGAACTGTTGATAATTTGACATTTATTTAGTTCGATAAACATCCGCCATTGTACTCACTTTGACAATTGAAAGCACTTAGAGGTTATCTGACGGTTTGACATTTGGAGGGCGCAGTGACATTACCTGTCAATTTAACATCTGCAAATTATCTATCAGTTTAACAGATTATAAATCATTGTGACTACTAATTTGACAGTTAAAAATATTTCTAAATTTGACATTTAGTTTAATTTAATTCGGTAAAGAAAAGGAAATAATTAAATATTCTGGCACCTGTCAGAGGTTTAATGTCACTCTGTCTCATTTAATATAACAAACATACAGTATGCAACTGTCAATTTAACAATTGAAAATATTTGTAGGTTATCTATCTGTTGTCAATCGCAGATTTCCTGCCATTTTGACATTTTATAAATTATCTGTGAGTTTGACAGTTTATAAAGCATTTATGTTACTTTTACGTGTTCGAATTGGCTATTAAAATTAATTACTTACGAAATTTAAAAATCTGTCATTGCAACTGTCAATTTGACATTTCAAAAACATTTACAGGTTAGCTGTCAGTTTAACATTTGTGGTTTCCTCGACATTTATAGGTTATTTATAAGTTTGACAGTTACAGATTATTGACATCCATTCATTATCAATCAGTTTGACAGTTCATAGATCATTTTTCCCCGCTTAGACTAGACAATGGTTTGCAATTCATGGAAATTACTTAATTTAAAAAAAGTTTTAAAGCTTTGAAACCTGCCATAGCAACTGTCAATTTGATAATTGTGGGTTTGACATTTACAAATTTCGTGTTAACTAGACACTCATGGTATTACTTGTCAGTTTGACAGGTTATTTGTCACTTATAGATTATTATTAACTTGTCATTTATAAATTTTATTTGACAGTTTGACATTTTACTTAACATTGGAACTGACAAAGTAATAATTTAAAACGCTTATAGGTTACACGTGTGTCAGCTCGACAGTTACAGATTATCTGTTAACTTGATATTTATAAATTATGTGTCAGTTTGACAGTAACTCAATTGTAAACGTGTCTAGGTTATTGGTGACAGACAATTTCATTTGGTCAGTTGAAACACTGACAATTTGACAAGAAAAGTAAGGAATTTTCTTGTGCCTGTCAAAGGTTTAGTGCGTTCCTGTCTGATTTAGTTCAGTAAACGTCCGTCATTAAACTGTCAATTTGACAATTGAAAATAATTACAGGTTATTTGTCAGTTTGACATTTGTAGAGTGCCTGTCAGCTAAAATCGTATATAAAAACTTATAAGTTTGACAGTTTATAAATCATTTACATCAATTTTTTCAGGTAAAATAAACAATAGTTTACAATTTAAGGAAATTATTCCAATTGGAAGTTATTTAAGAAACTGCCACTTTGACAGTTATCCATATTTTACGTTATCGCTCATTTTGACAGATAACCTCGTTGAACTCAGTAAACTTTCTTCATTTCTACTGATAACTTGACATTCAAAGACGTAATTACAAGGCAAGGATGATCATAAGTGACGAAACAATAAATTTTTAGGAGCCTGGCAAAGGTGGAATGCGATCATTTAGTTCAGTAAACATCCGTTATTACAACTGTCAGAATGACAAGAGTATCAGTCAGTTTGACACAAGAGTAAAATACTTATAAGTTACCTGTCAGTTTGAGAAGAGTAAAACACTCATAGGTTACCTGTCAGTTTGACAAGAATAAAACACTTATAGGTTACCTGTCAGTTTGACAAGAGTAAACACTTATAGGTTATCTGTCAGTTTGACATTTGTATGCTACCTGTAACCTTGAATCATAGAGGTTATTTATACGTAATTTTTGTTTGGCTCATTCAAATTAAATTTTTGATTTCAGGCATGGTGGCTAGAGTTTCCAAGGACGGTGTAACCGTAACCGGCTCTGACATGTTCTACAATTACCAACAGGTCCTGAGGCAAGTCGTCTACACCAACCGCAAGCCCGCTTACTACCTAAACAGAGTCTTCAAACTCACCTGCTCAGAACTCAATGGCAGATTCACCTCAAACGAATACGTACAAACCGTAGGTCTTCTGACAACGCACTTTTTATAGTGATCAATTGATTCCTGGTTGTCTCACAGCTGACCGTCATTCACCCCCAGCCCAAAGAACCAATCGTAGCGCACGCCACCGTCAACAAGCACACCGTGGAAGTTCGACCAGCTTCTGTCATATCCAGAGAGTACGTACCTTCGGATCACATGAACGTCTTGGCATCCGGGGGCTCTCACGCTGTCACAATCATCGTGGTCGTTTGCGTTGGATTCCTGCTGTTCATGATCGTGTTGGGCGTGGTTAGGATCCGAGCTGCACATCAAAGATCCAGCACGGAAGAAGCTCAGGATTCGGAGATGACTTGGGATGACTCGGCTTTAACAATTACAGTGAATCCGATGGAGGTTAGAAGCAAATAACTTACAACGATGACAACAGGTGACTTATTTGTTTTACTCTCTTTAGAATGCAGAACGTAAATTGGAAACGGGCAACAATGCTGAATACTCCGACAGCGAACAGTCGGACTCAGAAAGTTCATCAGACGACGAGAACATTGATGGTCCGTGCAGAATCCACGATACATCAGACGATGAAGAAGTGGAACAGCCACGCAGCCGTAAGCACGAATACCAGAACGTTTCGCAGCTAGAGTGGGATCATTCCACCATGTAAACAACCCAAGACGTGTCCGAGCAACCATAAACAGAACGCGCTCAGTTTGATTGCACACTTAATTTCTTAATCCCTCGAGGTAACTGTGAATAGTTATTTTAGTTAATTTTTTCTTTCTTTTCGGGCAAAAGAACCAACCTGAGCCGTTCTTCTTGTGGCTCGCGCCTTGCGTTACGTTTACGTGGTGTAATTCTTTCCGTTTTCGATTCGGTGGTGCACCGTCGCAAAAACACAGAAGGCAATTCAAGTTTTGCTTTGGCAGTTTGGAAGGAAGCAGCTTTTATCCAGTCGTACCCCGGTCCATATATTTTTCTTAGTTTGTACATACCGTGGACATTTCGGATTGCCTCCTGTGTTTTCGGTGTGACGGTGGTTTTATTGTGCCGTGAGGCACAATGAGGGCTGATTTCGCGGGGAGGGGGGCTACTTTCCCTGTCGAAATCGGCTATATCAATAAGTAATCGTCCATAAAAGTTAGTTATACGACATGTTGTATATCCCTCTCACTATAGCTAGTTGATTACTATATAGCTATCTCACTCTAGCTTAGCCTACTCTTATTTTTTTTTATTCTTCTCTATGGGGTGTTCCACTTAAGACGGTTGAAACCCCCTTCACACTTCTGTGATTCTTTATTTTAGGGGAAAAAAAATCACAAGTGAAAATTTCTTTTATATTAATTGCATGTGGTGCATGTTTGGAAAATAGTTTTTTTTTTGTTGCATTTACTGTGGGGGCGTTATTTTAAATGTGAGCTCAAAATAAGACGACGATGAAAATCCACTGTTTTGCTTCATAATTTCGCAGAAAATAAAATAATTTCGCTTATAAAAAAAGAACGCTTGGATCGGTTTGTTGGGAGAGTTAACTTGCGCGACGCCAGCGCCATCTATTGTTTGCCATCTGGGTTTGTTGGATTTTCATAAAATTTCCAAAAAAAAAAAAAAAAAACAAGCCAATACAGAAGAATTAAAATAATCTTCGATTCTTCACATCAAACTTTTTATTAAAAAAAATGGATTTTTCGTTTTCATAAGACGCCAGCGTCATCTTTTGATCGCATTTAGAAAACATTCCGTTTTATATACAATTTACCTTCAAAGAACACTTGGATCAATCTGCGGTTGAGTTAACTTGCGACGCCAGCGCCATCTATTGATTGCACTAAAAACGTCCCATCTGGATTTGTTAGTTTTTTTTTTTTTATAAAGTTTCCAAATTAAAACGAGCGTGGTTTGCTGCCAGTACAGACGAATTAAAATAATTATTTTCGATTCTTCACATCAAACCTTAAAAAAAAAAAAATGGATTTTTCGTTTTGGTAAGACGCCAGCGTCATCTTTTGATCGCATTTATAAACAAAAACAAAACATTCCGTTCTCTACATAAATCATCTTCATGTACTTGTTTTATAAATTTTAGGAAAAAAAAATCCCCCGTCCTTTCCCGAATAAAAAACGGTGAAGGTGTGTACTTTGTGTTACGAGGCGACGCCAGCGCCACCTGTCGACTTAAAGGCGTCCCCAACATAACTTTTGATTCGTTTGTTTCATAAAATAGAAAAAAAATCGTCCGTCGCGTCGTTTCCAAAATTAAAACGAGCCAAGCACAAAACAAAATAAAAACAAATGATTTTTCATATTGGTACGACTTCAGCGTCATCTGTTGATCTATTGGTCGCATTAAAAAAAAAGAGAGAGAAGCATTCCGTGTTCACAATTCATCATCATTCATTTGTTTCATAAATTAAAAAAAAATTCTCTGTCGTTCTCGAATAAAAAACGGCGTGGGTGTTGTAATTTGCGTTATTTTGCGACGCCAGCGCCATCTCGTGATTGCATTAAAAACGTTCCCGTCATAAGTTTGTTTAAGAAAAGAAATCGTCCGTCGTTTTCAATTAAATCAATTAAAAACGAGCGTGGCTGCCATAATAATTTTCTATTCTCAGACACCAGCGTCATCTGTTGATTGCGTCCGAAAGTAAAAAACAGAACTTTCCCTTCGTAATTCCTTCTCATTCATTTGTTTTATAAATTTTAGAAGGAACCCTCCGTCGTTTCCAAAAAAAGAAAAAGAAAAGTATTTCACTCCAGTGTTGCCAGACGACGTCGTCGCCAACTGATTTTGCTTTTGTTTTTGTTCTTAATGAAAATTCAAAATTGTTTACGATTCTTCAGATCAAATCGTGCAAAAGAAATACAATTGTTAAGTTACGACGTCAGCGCCATCTATTGGTGGTGGCAAATTAAAAGAAAAACAATATTTTCTTTTGTACTCTACCATTTGTTAATAGCAGTGCCATCTGGTGATCACGGACTTTTTCAATTCAATTTCGATGTCGCAAAAAGAAATAATAGCGCCACCTATCGATTACGAACTGAAAAGGAGGAAGCTGTTCGTGTAAGGAGTGTTTGCGTTTTAATGAGAGACACCGCGCCTGACTTATGCTTAAAAAAAAAAAACTAACAGCGCCATCTATCTTTTTTTTTTTCATTTATTTTCCTTCATGCATGATGATTGAATTTGTTTCATAGTTGGCCGAAACAATTGAAATTGAATCAAGGAAAACAAACGCAATTTCCTATTTAATTTTGTGTCAAAAGAAATTTTAATTTGAATCCAAGTCCAAAACTCCCTCTGTTGTTTTGTTTTGCTAAGTAAAATTTGAAGACGTCGATAATTTTACAGCGCCATCTGTTTTTAAGTATTCAAGATTTTTTAATCAAAATCGCTTTATTCGTGCAAGGATTTATTTTGTTTTGCTACAGCGTCCCCTGTATTTCTTTTTTTCAAATCAAACCTCGTTAAGAGTTTGACAGATTGAGTATTTTACGAGTGCCACCTATTGATTACCGATGGAAAAGGAAATCGTTTCTGTCACGCAAAAAAGTGTCACAGCGCCATCTATCGATTAAATCCAAATAGAACAATTTATAACAAAAAGTAAATTAAATAATTGAATGTAGTTTTTTCTGCTAAAATATGTGGACGGCTTCGTTTGTTTATTTTGTCAGGAAATTTACAGCGCCATCTGTTGCTTAAGTAATGAAGATATCTTTCAATCAAAGCAGTCGTTTTTTGTTTTGTAAACATTTTTTGTAGTCGAAATTTTTTCTTTCCGAAAATAAATTAGTTACGCTTGAGTTTGGGCGGGGGGGGGGTGAGTTTAAATTTACAGCGCCATCTGTTGCTTAGGCAATCGAGATATCTTTCAATCAAAACAGTCGTTTTTGTTTATGTAAACATTTTGTGTTTCGACACACATTTTTTTTTTAGTTGAAATCTTCTTTCCGAAAATAAATTAGTTACGCTTTTGTTTGTTTTTTTTTCCTAATTTGGAACTAAAACGTAAAAGATAACAAAAATAACTAAAATGCCTATGCTTCTAAAAATAAATTAATTCAGAATTATTAACCTAACCTCTAAATAGTCGCTGAGTAAATTCTGTGTTACGTTCCGTTTTTCTTTTGTTTTGTGTGCGTGTGATGACGCACCCTGTGTATAGAGGGTTTCGAAATCCAAGTAACAATTTACTTTCATTCGAAATAAAGTCGTCTTTTTAAAAATTGATTAATTAGAGTCATTTAACCTAACCTCTAAATAGTTACAGCGTAAATGGCAACCATGTTTCCTTTTTTTTTTTTCTTAACATCCAATTTAATTCATTCCAGCGTTCTTTTGTTTATATATAAACGAAACAACTTGATTTTTTATTTTTTAAAGAAACGAAGCACTTTTAACTATAGTTAAGTCGTTTTATTTCGAGCTCGGAAACCTGTGTGGTGACGCACCCTGTATATCGAGGACTTGGAAATCCAAGTAATTACTTTTCCTGCATTCAAAACAATTTCTTCTTTTTAAAAGTTAATTAATTAGAGTCATTAACCTAACCTCTAAATAGTTACTGGGTAAATGGCAAGCATGTTTCTTTTTTTTTCTTAACATCATCCAATTTAATTCATTCGAACTTTTGTTTTAAACGAAATAACTTTTTTTTTAAATTTTTTTAAGAACCGAAGCCCTTATGTGTAGTTAAGTCGCTTTATTTCGAATTGGGGAACCTGTGTGGTGACGCAGCCTGTATATCGAGGACTTGGAAATTCAAGTAACTACTTTTGCTGCATTCAACACAATTTCTTCTTTTTAAAAATTAATTAATTAGAGTTATTAACCTAACCTCTAAATAGTTACAGTGTACATTCTATGTTATGTCAACTGTTTCTTTTTTTTTCCTTCAATTTAATTCATTCAAGCGTTCTTTTGTAAAAAACGAAATGTTTTTTTTTTTAATTTTTGTAAGAACTAAACTTTTAGCTGTAGTTAAGTCGCTTTATTTCGAGCTCGGGAGTCTGCGTGGTGACGCACCCTGTATACAGACGATTTGGAAATCCAAATAACTACGTCCTTTAACTTGAAACAATTCCTCCTCTTTTCTAAACTAAAACAATAAAGAATCACAGAGGTACGAAAGCCAACCGTCCTAAGCGGAACCACCCGTATAATTAAGGGGTTTATAAATCTACTACGATGATTATTAGATAGATAAGGCAGCCATAATTTTACATTTTACATTTAGCACGTAGGATTTCAACAATCTATTGGTATTATGATACGTGATTTGTGTTCGTTTAATTTTATTATTTTTAATTTATTACTAACCGTTGTTATTATTGCTGATTAATTAATTAATGAATTAATTAATTAACAGTCGCTTTTTTACATTGTATGTACTTACAACCGGCCATGGTTTTTGAATGCTTTTTATTTGATTTTTTTGTGTAAGCAAGAGCGAAACCCTCCCCCCTTTGTTATTGTTGTTCGGCTGCGGGGTTGCAACAGCTGGGTTTTAATTTCCGTAGTGCGAAACGAATACTGCCAACTCACAGACATATGAAGTAAAAATAAGAAGGGGAGTTCCGATTCGCACGCGCATGATTTTCTTATTTTATTTTTTTAATTTTCTACGACGTGTTGTTGTTGATATGTAGTGGTCGGTGTTACTTGTGACAGAAACTAAGTGAGTACGATCTTCTGCACAACATCCTCCTCCTCCTACTACTCCTCCTCCTCGAATGTTCTAGAGAGCTTGCATCGCATGGTAGCTAAAAAAAAACGGGGCAGGCAAACAATCCTTAACATTAAAAAGAAAACATGTAATCCTCCAAGAAAACGTTACTGAACCTAAAACAATAAAGATAAGGGAGAAATTTTAATAAATAAAAAAGTAAAAAAAACTTGAGATGTATATATTACGAACAGATAAGTTAATTTTTTTGTATTTTATTATTATATATGATATAAATATATAAATATATATATAAAATGGTTGGGTACTTAAGTCTCAGAGTAAAGAAAACGTGTGGTTTCTTTTTTTTTCGTTTTGTTTTTCTATGATAGTACGTCTCATAATTTAGAGGGGACCGAATGCAATAGGACGAGTTTATAAATATCACCCTATAACTGACGCAATATTATTGTGTGTGTACATGTTCTTTGATTTTATCATTGTTTGATTTACTTCTCAATCAAATGCGTGTTGAGCCATTAGACTAGTTGCTGTGATGTCGAAAATGAATTGTTTAGTTTAGACTTACAAGGAAAAAAAAATGCGCACTCTTTGTACATCATGTAATAACAGGTTACTCCAAGATAAGAAGAAGAACGATTTCCAACTTAATCGTAATCATTTTCGCGCGCCGGGGGGCGAAGAAAATGAAGGGACGACGTCGACGGGAAAGGGGAAAAAAAATAAATCCAAAAATGAGTTGTTTTTTGCGTACGCGTAGGGCCTTACGATTATGTTTGAAAATCCGGAGCAAAATAAGAAACACTATTTTTTGACGAGTAAAAAAAAAAGAAAAACGTAAATAGTACATTCCAATGCATATATATTTGTAATCTTTGTAATCTACCGTTTAAGGAGAACTAACGCTTTGTTGTGTGTTAAGACTTAAATAAATAAAGAGATACAGAAATCAAATATCCCCGAAATGTTCTTTAGATGTCATGCCACAATAATTATGTAATAACTTGAATGTATATTAAATAAAAATATACCAATACTGTGCGTTCTTATTTATACGTGCACGAATGAACTGCCCTCCCTCCCCCCCAACATTTCCTTGGCAAAGCCAAAAATAAATCAAAGCAGCTTCACGAATGTACAGATAAATACACGCATACTTTCAGACGCGCAAAATATTCCCTGTTTAATACGATTCCAACTGACAACAAAATTCTTTTTCAGGTTTAATTAATTAAAGAACGCAGAATTTTGAAACGTCTCCCCCCGCTTATGGTGAACGTTTTTTAAATTGAGTGAATCCTGTGTCGTCCCCCATCTATGTGAGGAGTTCGGAACTGAGCTAAGAAGCGCCCCCTTCTAGAAAACTACGAATCGCGTTGATTTACGAAACGATTTCTTTTTCGTCGAGATTTTTAGGAAAAGGTAAGTTCACTCCATAAATAAATAAAAAGTCCTCCGTCGTTTTCAAATCAAAAACCGAATCGACAGTGTTGCCACAACCAAGTTAAATCTAGTTAAAAAGAGACGAATTTTTGTTGTTAGATTCAAAGCTGGCAAGGTACCGACGCCGGCGTGAAAGACAAAGGCTCCACACGAATGGTCATTTGTTCGGTAGATGGCGCACGTGTTTGTTTTTGATTAAAAATTTTTGTGAATGACGGGGTTGAGGTGGGGGTTGAAGGTGTTGTTTATATTTTGATTAGAAAACCTTTGAATGAAATGATTACAAATATCGTTATCATTAGTTCTCGGCAAAGTGCCGACGCTAACGTGAAAGACGAAGGCAACACGAGCATTAATTGCTCGGTAGATAGCGCACGTGCCTTTTTGTTTTAAAATTTTTGTGGATGTATAGTTACCAGTATTTCAATGTTGCTAGATCCTATTAAAAAAAAAATTAGAGGTTTACAATCTGATAAAATGATTTCAATTGGCTTTGATCAACAATTGAAATGATTCTGATTCTCCAGATCGATTCTCGTAAAAAAGAAATTGTGTAAGTCACGACATCTGTTGATCACATTTGAAAATACGAAACGTTCTTTCGTAAGTCGTCTTCATTCATTTGTTTTATTAAAAAGAATAATAAGTTACGACTCCAGCGCCATCTGTTGGACACAGCTGAAAATACGAAGCGTACTTTCGTAAGTCATCTTCGTTTGTTTGTTTTATAAAATTAAGAAAAAGAAATTAAGAAGACACCGGCGCCATCTCTTGCTCACAGCTGAAAATACGAAGCGTTCTTTCGTAAGTCATCTTCGTTCATTTGTTTTATAAAATTAAAAAAAAAATAAATAAGTTGCGATACCAGCGCCATCTGTTGATCGCATTTCAAAATACAAATTTTCGTTAGTCATTCGTTTTCTATAGTCATTTGTTTTATAAAATAGAAATAATAGTAAAGATACGACACCAGCGCCATCTGTTGCTCGCATTTGAAAATACGAAGCGTTCTTTCGTAAGTCACCTTCATTCACTTGTTTTATTAAATAGAGAAAAAAGTAAGTTACGACACCAGCGCCATCTTTTGCTCGCGTTTGAAAATACAGAGCGTTCTTTCGTAAGTCACTTTCATTCATTTGTTTTATAAAATAAAAAATAAATAAATAAAAGTTACGATACCAGCGCGCCGTCTGTTGATCACGCTTGAAAATGCAAACTTTCGTAACTCGTCTTCATTCATTTGTTTTATAAAATAGTAATAATAAAATTCCGACACCAGCGCCATCTGTTGCTCGCATTTGAAAATACAAGTCGAAAACCATCTTCATTCATTTGTTTTATATTAAAAAAAAATAAGTTACGACACCAGCGCCATCTGTTGATCACATTTAAAAATACAAAGAGTTCTTTCGTAAGTCACTTTCATTCGTTTGTTTTATAAAATTAAAAAAAAAAAACAAGTTTCGATACCAGCGCCATCTGTTGCTCGCATTTGAAAATACAAAGCCATCTTCATTCGTTTGTTTAATAAAATAAAAAAAGAAAGAAGTTACGGCGCAAGCACCGTCTATTGATCACATTTGAAAATACGAAGCGTCACCTTCATTCATTTGTTTTATAAAATAGAAAGAAATAAATAAATAAATTACGACACCAGCGCCATCTGTTGATCACGTTTGAAAATACAAACTTTCGTGAATCATCATTCATTTGTTTTATTTAAAAAAAGAATAAGTTACGACACCAGCGCCATCTCTTGATCATATTTGAAAATACAAGGCGTTCTTTCGTAAGTCAGCTTCGTTCGTTTTATATATATAAAAAAAAAAAACAAGTTACGACACCAGCGCTATCTGTTGATCACGTTTGAAAATACAAACTTTCGTAAGCCATCTTCATTCATTTGTTTTATAAAAAAAGAAATAGTTACGACACCTGCGCCATCTCTTGATCACAACTGAATATACAAAAAATTTTTTAGTTTAATCGCTGCTTTCATCTTCTGTTAATATTATGACAAGTACTTCAGAGTGCCATCTATTGACCACCCATGAACTGTTAACTTTTAATTAGGAAAAAAAAAGATACAACGTTGGATGTTTCTTTGTTTTCTTTTGCGCGAAATTTAGAGTTTGTTTCTGGGGTGGTCAGAAAAACAAAAAAGGCTATAATTATGTAAAATTTATGTAATTTATTGAAAACAAAAAAAAATGTAGTTTGTGCCTTACAGCTCCATCTGTTGGCAACAAGTGTTTTCTTTCGTTAATGCTATTTATTATTAAGTTATGAAAAAAGGGCGACCTCTAGGGCCCCGCTTGAACATCAGAATTCAATGCGCAAAAAAATATTAAGTTTTTTTTTATATACATTTAATTAATTATTAATTATTTGGCAACACTGTATTACTCGAGCTATGTAAATCGGTTACATCCGCATAACGTGATCTAGTAGGTAGTACGTCGACAAAAAAAAATGACTGCTGACCGTTGTCCAGCGTACTTTCCGACCTGATTAACGGCGCACTCGATTCTTTTTTTTTTTTTTTGCTTTTAATGAACGAGTGCATGACGTTCCCTGAGAGTTCAATTGTTTCACATCATTTTTCATCGATTGATTAAAGAGTGGTCGGCCAATGGTTTTCTAGTGCGCGGTTTTTGAGGATGCCCGTCCCTCCTTCTTCAAAGAGTCTCCCCTCCTCTATGGCAACATCGCAACGCGTAGGAGTGAACGCCACGCCGCGCCGGTGTCGCGGCAACGCTCACTTGTTTCGAAACCGTTGTACCGTTAGGTCAGCGCCCGTGATTTCACCACACCTTTTCCTCGTCGGTTAAAACTAAAAAACACGATGGACGGCGTCTTATTTTCTTTTGTTTTGTTGTGCGCGTTTTCGGCGGGCCTGACGCACGATGACCACATGGATCACTTGGTGAGATTCTTTTGTTTTGTTTTATTATTTTTTTTTGTGTTGCGTTCAACCGGCTTTACCGGTGAATGCAACAGCGCGAGACAGTGGCGGCGTGCTCTAGATTTAAAAGGCGGCGGCGGCGGCGCGGGCGGCGTCTGTCAGGAGATGCGTCCCACAAACCTACATTTAACAAAATCAATAGTCGCCGCGGTGATACGTGATTATTTATAGAAAATTGCACACAGATTGTCGGCGTTTGTGGAGGAAATTTCGTTCGGGTTTAGTTTGACCTTGAATGCATCCTTAACTTTGTTTATGCAAAAATTGAGTCACCTAATTAAAAAAGTCTCTGTTTTGTTTTTCTTTGAATTTCGTAACTTGAAGATTAAGGATGGTTTTATTTATGTTTCGTAATTGGCGTAGGTAACTTGATGTAATCGGCAGGCGCATCGTGCAAAACAAATTTATGCCGGCCACTGACGTCACCCCCTATAAATATAGAAAGTAAACAATCGGAGTATATTTGTTTGTTTGTGCATTGTTTTGTTAACTTCGTGTTACAATTCCCAATTCTGAACCTATTGCATAGAATATTAAAAAAAAAAAAATTTAACCGTGGAGGAATAAACATTTAACCGTTGGGGTCGGTCGTCTTGCGTTCCACCACCAGGACAATTTACAACTGTGAAATTCATTTTTTTTAATCGATTAATCTCTCAATTCAATTTTTTCACTAAATTAAAATATACTTACGAATGACTGCGACTGCAAACAATATGGTTTTCGATCCGGAACAAAATGTCAACGATTGACAGTTGAATGACAGTTGACGTGAGAATTAAGTTTTGAAAAATTTAGAGTGTAGAAGGAGGGTGGGGGTTAGACCGCGATTGCATTTGTTTTTGATCCGGAACAAAACTGTCAACAGTTGACAGATAAATAATAAGGATTGCATTTGTTTTTTCTCCGGAACAAAATTGTCAACAGTTGACAGATAAATACTAATGATTGCATTTGTTTTTCATTCGGAGCAAAATGTCAACGGTTGACAGTTGAATAGCAGTTGACGTAAGAAATAAATTTGAAAAATTTAGACTGTAGGAGGAGGGTGGGGATAGCGATTGCATTTGTTTTTTATTCGGAGCAAAATGTCAACGGTTGACAGATGATTAGTATCGATTGCATTTGTTTTTAGTCCGGAACAAAATGCCAACGATTGACAGTTGAATAACAGTTGATCTGAGAAATGAATATGAAAAATTTAAATTGTGTGTGGGGGGGGGCAGGTTAGACCGCGATTTGATCCGGAAAAAATTGTCAACAGTTGACAGATAAATAATAACGATTGCATTTGTTTTTTATCCGGAACAAAACTGTCAACAATTGACAGATAAATACCAGCGGTTGCATTTGTTTTTCATTCGGAGCAAAATGTCAACGGTTGACAGTTGAACAACAGTTGACATTGAGAAATAAATTTTGAAAAATTTAGACCGTAGGAAGAGGGTGGGGGCTATGTCGCGATTGCATTTGTTTTTGATCAGAAACAAAATGTCAACAATTGACAGATGAGTAACAGTTAACGTGAGAAATAAATTTCTAAAAATTATACCATGAGAGGGGGGGGTTAGACCACGATTGCATTTGTTTTCGATACGGAACAAAATGTCAACGGTTTTGACAGATGAATAATGGCATAGTTGACGTGAGAAATAAATTTTGAAAAATTTAGACTAGGAGGAGGGTGGGGTTTAGACCGCGATTGCATTTGTTTTTTATTCGCAGCAAAATGTTCACGGTTGACAGATGACTAATAGCGATTGCATTTGTTTTTGGTTCGGAGCAAAATGTCAACGATTGACAGTTGAATAATAGTGGATCTGAGAAATAAATTTGAAAAATTTAGACCATGTGAAGGGGAGGGGGAGTTAGACCGCTATTCCATTTGTTTTTGATCCGGGAAGAAAACTGTCAACAGTTGACAGATGAATAATAGCGATTGCATTTGTTTTTCTTTCGGAGCAAAACGTCAACGATTGACAGATGACTAATATGGATTGCATTTGTTTTTAGTTCGGAACAAAATGCCAACGATTGACAGTTGAATAACAGTTGACCTGAGAAATATATTTGAGAAATTTACACCGTGTGAGGGGGGGGAGTTAGATCGCGATTGCAGTTGTTTTTGATCAGAAATAAAATGTCAACGATTGATAGATGAGTAACAGTTGGCATGAGAAATAAATTTCTAAAAATTATACCATGAGAGGGGGGGGGCGTAACACCACGATTGCATTTGTTTTTGATACGGAACAAAATGTCAACGGTTTTGACAGATGAATAATAGCGTGGTTGACGCGAGAAATAAATTTGAAAAATTTAGAGTGTGAGGGAGGCGGTGGTTGGACCGCGATTGCATTTGTTTTTGGCCGTAAAAATAAATTTAAACTGTGGGGGGGGGGGATTAGACATTTAGGTCAATTTGTAGAATGTATGCGTAACTACGATTGCAATTGTTTTTCATCTGACGCAATAATTTGAACGATTGACTGATAAATACATAAAAAGTTCAGGTCGTGGGGAGATATTTGACAAATTGAAGGTTATGTCTAACGCATTTTACAACCAGTGTTGCCATTCCCATTGCAGGTTAGATTGTCGCTGTTTTCTAACCTCAAATTTAAAAAAAGAAAACAAAACGTCGATAAAGCAGGAAACGATAATCGTTGATCGTATTACCAACACAATTTTTTTAAGTCGTATCATCACAAACAAAAGTTTTCTTTCGGTGCCGTTGTGTTTAATGTACAGGGTGATTCTAAATATGTGGTAAATTAAGGTTTTGGCGGATGAATAAAACAAACTAAAGCGTCGACTCACAACGCGTACAGAAACGAACGAGTTGGATTTTATCTATTATGTATAATTAGGCAGGTGATTGCAACAGAGAGGAATGCGTTTAAAAGCCGTTCGTTTCGAGGACAAATCCGCCGTTGAATACAAATCGCTTGCCAAGGTACTTTCATAATAAAAGTATGGCAGTAGTTTCTGCTTCCATCGGGGCGCGTTACGTAAGCAAGCGCGCAATTAAGGCCGTCGTGAAACGTCTACGCTCGAATGAGAACGCACCGTAGAGACAGAGACGACAATTAAAGAAAGAAATGCACGGAACAATTTGTTTTATTACGTAAGATGGCGCGCGTTCATCTCTGTTACCATACCCTCACATATTCAATTAGGTATGCATTTCATTAAGTAGAATGGACGGAAACGCCTAGTATAGTGAGTAATTGTGTGATAAAATTCCAGACGGTTGGTAATTTCTATTTTTATAAAACGCTCCCGAAAGCGTTGTTACGTTAAACGCAGTTTGCCGTACCTAGCGCCTCCCTAGATTGAATTTATTTATTTGGTAGAGGATTCGGAAACTAACTGTCAATCACTTTTGTTAGTGATTTCAGATTTTATGTTGGCTGACCTGATTTTTGCCTATTTGTACGTTTTCGATTTTTTTCCTCACGAAATGGGAAATTTCTCACGAGTTGGCAACACTGTGTTGGACCTTTGTTTAATTCCTGTTCAGATTTCGAATAACAAACAGATTTTGTGTCTACTTGTACGTTTTTGAATTTTTTCCCCACGAAATGGGAAGTTTCTCACGAGTTGGCAACACTGTGTTGCGCCTTTGTTTAACACCTGTTCAGATTTCGAATAACTTCCAGTGAAGTTTCTCACGAGTTGGCAACTGATTTTGTGCGTATTTGTACGTTTTCGAATTTTTTCCCCACGAAGTGGGAAACTTCTTACGAGTTGGCAACGCTGTGTTGAATTCTTGCTCGGATTTCGAATAACTTCCGGACATGTCGAAAACTTGGTAATTTTCCATGACTCGCCTGATGAGATTTGCACCAAACCTTAATAGTCCTTATGAAATAAATAATCGTTTCAGTTGATTCTGTCATCTTGTGGCGACATCTATCTTGACGTTCGCCAAGTATAAAAATAGAATTCTTCTTTACCGACAATGAGTGCACATTTAAATAGAGTACCGAGCGAAATTTACATTTTTTTTTAAATCAACTCTTGCCATGGAATTTCGACGGTATGTCTTAGCTTTACCGTAAAACAGCATCAACGAGTGCAATGACGTACTCTTCACTTAAGCTAAGACACGCCGTCCAAATTACATGGCAAGAGTTGATTTAAACAAACGTAAATATCACTCGGTATATTAAAAAGCAGTTTCGTACGACGTGATTATAGCGCACGCGTCCAGGTTTAGAAAACGAGCCGCTTTACGGCCAGTTTTCTAATGGAAAAGCGCGATGAAATTTCTAGGTTATGTTCACACTTTGAGATGACAGGTGATGTCAAACATCAAACAAATGCCAATTTGGAGGTTATTTTTGTTATTTGAAAGATCTACATACACTGTTGCCAACCTAATAAAATAAAATAAAGCACCAAATTAGCAAAAGGAACTTTTTTTATACGTTCGTGCAAAGAAGTCGTTTTTGACAATAAGCGGAAAAACCAAAGCGAAGAAGAAAATGAACTACGATCGATTCCTGCCACATTTTTTTTAATCTAAAGTTTCCTGTCATCGATCGTATTTTGTTTTTAATGTATTTTTTTCGTCTTTCGAGGAAGAAAACGTGATTATTCTCACCCGTAAATTTGTTTCGCGGTCGATCGTGTTGTGTTCTTTTTTTTTTTCGACGAAGAAAACGAGCCGCTTTACGGCCAGTTTTCTGATGGAAAACCGCGATAAAGTTTCTAGATTATGTTTATGATTTGAAATGGCAGGTAACGTCAAATGTCAAACAAGTGCCAATTTGGAGGTTATTTTTGTAATTTGAAGGGTCGCCATTTATCTGCTATTAATATTAGATTGTGCTGTCAAATCTTTTGTTTCTGTTTCTATTAGCAACAAATTTTAGGGATTTTCTGAAAACAAACCAAAAACAAAACACGATCGATCGATCTATTGCAGTTAAAAAAAAATAATACAAAAAGCAAAGACAATCGAAGTCGAGACAAATCTCGCCTGCATTTGTTTATTTAAGTTATTTTTTGTTTGCAACGAAAGTTCATTTTTTTTATCTAAAACAACCGAAAACAAAAGACGATCGATTTCACTTTGAAAGTTTGTTTTTTTTTTTCTTTTTCATCGAAAACAAAAGACGATCGATCGATCGATCCATTGCAGTTTAAGAAAAAAAAAAAAATACAAAAAGCAAAGACAATCGAAGTCGAGACAAATCTCGCTTGCATTTGTTTAAGTTATTTAATTTAATTTTTTTTGCAACGAAAGTTCATTTTTTATGTAAAACAACCAGAAACAACAGACGATCGATTTCACTTCACTTCACGAGTTTGTTTTTGTTTTATCGAAAACAAGCCAAAAAAAAAACAAAAGACGATCGATCGGTTCATTGCAGTTTAAGGGGGAAAAATATACAAAAAGCAAGGACAGTCGAAGTCGAGACAAATCTCGCCTGCATTTGTTTATTTAAGTTATTTTTTGTTTGCAACGAAAGTTCATTTTTTATCTAAAACAACCAAAAACAAAAGACGATCGATTTCACTTCGAAAGTTTGTTTTTTTTTTTTTTTTCATCGAAAACATACCAAAAACAAAAGACAATCGAAGTTTAGACATACCTCGGCTGCATTTGTTTATTCAAGGTTTTTTTTGCAACGAAAGTTCTTTTTTTTTTTCTAAAACAACCAAAGACAAAAGACGGTGGATTTCACCACTTCACTTCACACTTCGTTTTGCAAAGGAAGTTTCGTTTTTTTTTTCTATCGAAAACAAACCAAAAACAAAAGACGATCGATTTCACTTCAAAACTTTGTTATTTTTTTTTTATTATCGAAAACAAACCAAAAACAAAAGACGATCGATTTCACTTCAAAACTTTGTTATTTTTTTTTTATTATCGAAAACAAACCAAAAACAAAAGACGATCGATTTCACTTCAAAACTTTGTTATTTTTTTTTATCGAAAACAAACCAAAAACAAAAGACGATCGAAGTCTAGACAAATCTCGCCTGCATTTGTTTATTCAAAGTTTCTTTTGCAACGAAAGTTCATTTTTTATCTAAAACAAAAAACAAAAGACGGTGGATTTCACCACTTCACTTCACACTTTGTTTTGCAAAGGAAGTTTCGTTTTTTTTTCTATCGAAAACAAACCAAAAACAAAAGACGATCGATTTCACTTCAAAACTTTGTTATTTTTTTTTTATTATCGAAAACAAACCAAAAACAAAAGACGATCGATTTCACTTCAAAACTTTGTTATTTTTTTTTTATTATCGAAAACAAACCAAAAACAAAAGACGATCGATTTCACTTCGAAAGTTTGTTTTGTTTTTTTTTTTCGATCGAAAACCAAAATCAAAGGACGATCGATCGATGTCACTTCGGTTTAAAAAAAAAAAAGCGAAACTTTCGAAGTGAAGCGAAATAAAGTCGATCGTCTTTTGTTTTTGGTTTGTTTTCGATGAAGAAAAAAAAAACGAAACTTCCCCTTTGCAAAACGAAGCGTGAAGTGGCGAAATCGATCGTCTTTTGCTTTTGATTGTTTTCGATAAAAAGCAAAAAAGTGCACGCTCGTTGCAAAACGAAATAAATAAATGCAAGCAAATTCGAATTATGGAAAACAAGCTAAAAACAAAAGACGATCAATCGATTCCTTGCAGTTTTGCAAGTTGCACTAGCTCCGACTTTGCGGACGGTTATTATGGCACCACTGCGCTTTGACGTTTGAGTTTTGTCTTTTGTTTTTAGAGATTTTATTTGACTTAACAAAAAGAAAGAGACAATTTCGTAACGATTTGTAATCGGTAAATGATTACTTAAATCATTATTCTTTAAAACGATGAAGACTATTGTTATTGAATTTATAAAATTTTATAGTAGTGGCAACACTGAGTGTTTGACACGGCCTTGAGTTTGAGTGTTGTCTTATTTTTTCTGACGAAGAAAACGAGCCGCTTTACGGCCAGTTGTCAGATGACAAACGTCAAACAAGTGCCAATTTGGAGGTTATTTTTTATTAGGTTATTAGGTTAAAATAAAGCATTTTTGCAAAGAAATCGTTTTTGACAATGAGCGAAAAAGAAAGGATTTCCCAAATAGCTTATAATTCTGAAAGCTACTCACAAACGAAACAACAGACAAACGAAAATAAGCGACCTCTGTCGCGTTAAAAAGATAATAATGATTATGTTTATGCCCGTACGCAGTAAAACCCTTTCTGTGTAAATTTACGACGGAGTCATCGCTTGCTCCCCCATTAACCCAGAATTTGACGGTGAATCAAGGTGGGGTAGGCACGACGCCCTTAATAATTCCACGCAGCGTCGACCCGTGCGCCCTCATCCCCGCCCCGCACTCTGGCGTCGACCGTGATGAGGCGTCGCCGCCGGATCAGACACAACGTCACACGCAACCACCCCCAAATAAATATGTACGCAAAATTTGAGGATCTCATGCAAACAAAAATTCGTTCGCTAAAACCACTCCTACTTCGCTATACCGGGTGTTTGTAAAACGGTCGCAGAGCCCAAGAGAGTCTAAAAATAAAAAAAAATGAAGGCGCTTCTTTTGTCTTAATTGACCGGTGCATTGTTTTTTTTTCCGTACAGCCAAAGCATACTGTGTTTTAATAATTGACACGAAGCTTTGGTTTTTCACATGGAACACCCCTGCATGTTTTATGATATTTGAAATACTTGGTTAACAAAAATGGTTTTTTTTTATTGCCATATACAAGTCGACGATCCTTTGTTTCTTTTTTAAAGTCGACGCTCTTTTGTTTTCTGAAATTCGAAAATTCGTATTATACAGGCTGCTTCAAATTCATGTCACACTTTCGTACGTTGACACACTTTCTTTCTTTTCTCAAGTAAACTAGAAGTAATGCCCGAATGGACCTCAGCGCCGCCGCCCCCCCCCTTCATCCCTCGTTTGAATTATAAACAAATATAATTTTACTCTTTTTAAAGTCGATGCTCTCTTGTTTTCTGATTATTATTATTATTATTATTATAAGAAGGATTGCCCGAGTGGACTTCAATAACCCCCCCCCGCTGGCCCCTCTTGCCTTTGCTTGCCGAGTTGTAAATGAACATACATTTTTCTTTCTTAAAGTCGACACTCTTTTATTTTCTGGAATGCATATGAAATTCGAAAGTTTGTATTGTACAGGGTGCTTCAAATACATCTCACACGTGTGTTGTATAATCGACCGTTTTTTGTTTTTGTGTTGTTTTTTTTTTTTAACAACAATAAATAAAAAAACAAAACAAAAGAAAACTAAAACGCTATACAAAAATGAAGGAAAATGAAAACTTGTCGCACGATCGTTTTTTTTTTTTTCAAGTAGAAAATCAAAAGATGACTAACGAAAAAAAAGAAGACAACCAAAATTTCTCTTGTTCACTGCCGTTCGTTTGCGCAATCCGACCGCCTTTTGTTCTTTTTTCATCGCTTTTTAAAAAGAAAACATTCAAAAGACAATTGACTGTATTCTTATAAAAAAAAAAAAAATTGAATTTTTGAAACATTTAATCCCAATCACATGGTGATTTAAAAATGAAACATTGATTTTGAAACAATTGAAGCCTATATACCCAGATAACCACGAATGCCCGAGTGGACCTCAACACCTCCCCTCATCCCACCCCTTCTTGTCATTGCTTGCTGAATCGTAAACAAAAATGTTTTCTGAAACAACTGAAGCAAAACAATTGAATTTTTAAAACATTTAACTATCCTGTTGTGATTTTAAAAAGAAACAATTGAAGCCTACGTCCAGATAACTGTGAATGCCCAAGTGCCCCCTCCCCTCCTTGTCATTGCTTGCTGAATCACAAAGAAAAATGTTTTTTTCTTTTGTTTTCCGAAACGCATACGAAATTCAAAAACGTATATAGGGCGCACACCTTCTTTGTTGTTGTTGTTTTTTTTTTTTAATTTAGGGACGAAAATGAAAGTGAATCGTTAAAAAACAATTGAATTCACAACGCTGATTTTATTAAAAAAAAAAAAAAAAAAGAAACAATTGACGACTGCAGGCGATTGTTTGCTTATTCTCTTGATACGCTCGTGAAAACAATTTCGTCGCGTTAATTTGAAAACGGGGACAGCGGCCCCGGCGAAGTGTTAATAATTTGAACAAGTAGCGTGTGCCCCCCCCCCCCTCCGTTTCTCAAACGTAGCACGTGAGCCCAAAAAAAAAAGAAAATGGGGCCGAGCTATTCCAGCTTTTCCTTTGCCCGGAAAAGCTTTCTAACAGCTCCGACAGACGGAGGGAGGGGGAACCACGAAACCGTTTATAAATTACACGTGTAACTCATAAACGGTCAGGGTCGGACTCGCACAAGCAAAATAATAATAATAATAATCGCCATAATAGGCAATAGGATAACGCCAATTATTATCTTTTTCGTCATCGGGGGTAATTTATGTATTGCATGCAGGTATTTAGGTTTATGATTCTCGTGTAATAAAACGTGTAGGCCCGGCAAAAAAACAACAACAACAACTAATCTATTTGCACACGTCAAATTATACTCCTACTAAAATACTGTGGCTCTGATTAAAAGCAATAGCAGCAAAGAGAGTGCAGATTGCGACTGCGCCTGGCTTACTCGATGTTCTTGCTTTGTATTTATGTAAGTACGTGCACACATATATAAAGTAAATCTTTTTTTTATGTATTATAGATCGATGTTACAGTCTACTATGAATCGATGTGCCCGGATTCGATTGCTTTCGTCACGAAACAACTGTACCCGGCCCTGCAGAAGGACGCGCTCGCCAAGCGCGTTAACTTGACCCTAGTTCCGTTCGGGAAGTCCAAGGTAAGTTTCAATTTGATTGATTTACGAGGTACACTCCCCGAATCGATACTGATTGATTGTTGCTTAACGACTTCCGGTTGCGCGCGGCCTTAATTTCGTTAAATTTTTTAACGCGTGTTCGTCGACCTGCGTTTTTGAAACTTCTAATTGTCCGACGCTAACGAGTGCGAATTGTGTTTCGCGTTAGCGTTATCCGCGAACGTCGAAACAAATTCACACGGTTTGTTGACCCCTCGTCTCGTCCCACCTTCGCACAGAATATTCCGGTGAAATAACGCCGATGAAGCAAGACAAGAGAGAGACAGAGAGATAGGGAACGTCACCGTCGGGTTTTATGATGATCGAATTTTTTTATGTCGTGTTGAACGGCTTAATAAACAAAAGAAAGCGTATATTTGACAGTTGACTATGGAAAGTAGGGGAAAATTCGAAATTGGGGAGGGGGGTTGGGACGTTTTTTTAAATTCTTTGATGGAAAAAGCGACGGTGTTTGGCATCTGTTGGCCACAGCGCGAACTAACGGTAGCCCGAGCTAGATCACGGTTTCAACAGAGGGCGCCAAATTAGATTTTTTTTTACTCTGGTAACCTTTAAAGCCTTTTAGGAAATTTTCGTGTTTAATTAAATTTTATTTAAAAAAAAAAAAGTTAAGTATTATTTTTATTTTCTTAGTTACTAACTGTGAATAAAAAAGAAAACAATTGAAGATAATAAAATTAAAAAAATTAGAGGGAACAATTGAATTAAAAATAAATAAAATTTGAAAAGTAAGGAAACAATCGAAGACCAGTAGAAGTAGACAATAATAATAATAATAATAATAATAATAATAAACGAAGAACAAAAGTAAAAAAAAAAAATTACTAGACCGATGTACACTCGTGGCCAACTAAATCGTTACGATTCGATGGACAATATGAGTGGGGGAGGGGCGAAAGCCGTTGCAGATAAATAAGGGCGAGGCGAGCATGCAGAAATAATGATTTTAATAATGGCCACCACTGTACATGTGGCGAAGTTTCGACATTTCGGCCAAATTTCACTGATTTAACTTCTTTAGATTAAAATGCTCTCTCAAAAAACAATCGAAGACACTAAAGAAGCATTAAAAGCGTTAAATAAGAGATGAGCTCTGCGTCATAAATTCTCGTTGACATAAAAGACAAGGCATAATTATCCTATCCTCACTCACCATTAAAAAGGAAATAAAACTGAAATGCTTGTCGGTTTTTACTTCGGTGATTGATGACGCAGAGCTCAAGTTTCGTGAACTTGATAATACCAAACTTGACGCGAATTCGTCCACGCATTCGCGAGATATCAAAAGAAAACGAAATTTTCCATGAAACTTCAACACCCTGTATCTCGACAACGGTGCACTTTCCGACTCATGTTCATTAGGATTTACGGACCTATTTTTCCTTAAGGAATCTACCGTGTCATTTTCAGCTTTGATACTTGGGACACCCTGTATATTAGATACTCGAGGACGCTATACAGGGTGTTTCATAACTCGAGTCGAAAAATTAAGGAACGTGTACGCGGTGATATTTTGGTTAAAAAATGTAAAATACAATTTTTGCCTGTAGGGCTTTGTTTCCGAGTTATTGGACTTTTGGAATTTCTGCATGACGTAATCAATGTTTAACTTCAATACGAAAGAGATGACAAAACACATTAGTTTTCGAGTTTATTAAACGTCAAAGTTGCTTTGTTGGTTTGGTTGTTTTGTTTAAGCAGATTTTGTGTGTAGCTTTTAATTTTAATTTATTTGACATTTTGTTTGTGATGGAACATCGTGTGTATTTTTTTTTTAATCAGCTTTGTCAAAAAAATGATCAGTAGCTAAGTATTAGAGGTTTAGAAAGAAAGCAAGTTTTTTCAGGAAACTTTAACACCCTGTATCTCGATTACGGTGCGCTTTCGTATACATGTTTATTAGGATTTATGAACCTATTTTCCCATAGGGAATCTAACGTGTCGTTTACGGCTATGATACTGGGGACAGCCTGTATAATTTTTTATTTTTTAATCGAAATTAAATCAGTCGCTAAAACGACATATTCCAATTTTAAGATCTCAAACGGGACAAAATTTTTTTAAAAAGTGTTTAAAATTAAAAAAAAAAACTAAAATTGGATAATAAAACAATTGAAGTAAAAATTATAAAATTAAAAAAAAAACAGTCGGAAGTAGAAAACTTATTCAAATAAAAAAAAAAACGATTTAAACTTTTTAATTTAAATTGTTTTTTTTTTCTTGTTTTTGTTGAACTATAAATTTTTTTTCCTCTTTTCATTCTGTCGGTCATTATCTTCGATCGTCTTTTTTTTTTCTTTATTTTAAAATGTGTGCGAGTTTTCGTTTTTTATGCAAAATCAAAAAGCGATTGTCTTTTGTTTTTTGTTTTTGTAACCGTCAGTCGTCGATGTCTTGATTAGGAAACGTTTTTAAAAGTTTCTCAATTTTACAGTCTTTTGTTTTTTTGTCATTCACTCGTTTTAATGAAAAAAGTGTCTAAAGGCCGTTTTCTTTTTTTTTTTTTTTTTTGGTAAAATTAAACGTGTTACTGTGTTTTGCTTTTTTTTAATTGTCATTCTTTAGAAAATTTTGAATTTTTTTGGAAAAAATATACAAAATTCAAACGCGACTGTCTTTTGTTTTTTTTTTTTTTTTAACTATCAATCTGAAATTTTAGTGCAAAAATATTGTCTTTCTTTTTCGCAAAATTAAAATGCGATCGTCTATTGTTTTTTTTTTTGTACTAAAAGTTCAGTGATTGACAGTTAAAAAACTAATCGAAAAAAAAAAAAAAAACTAATCGAGATTTTAACAACTGAGAGTTTAAAAAAAAAAACAAAACAAAAACAGCAGACAATCGCGTTCGAATCTTATATGAAGACAAAAGACGATCGCGCTTTAATTTTACAAAAGAAAAACACAGAAACTTTTTAATCGTGATTTTAACAATAATTGGGAGTTTAAAAAAAGGAACGAAAAAAAAAAGAATTATTGGCAATCGCGTTTCAATTTTACGAAAAAAGAAAAAAATATTTTTTTTTACAAAAGTTCAGTGACCGACAGTTGAAATAATTTTTTCAAAGCAGTTTTTTTGTTTCTACAAAAATTAAAACGCGACCGTATTTTGTTTCTCTGAACTGTCCCTATTTTTTTTTTAACTATCAATCTGAAATTTTAGTACAAAAATATTTTCTTTCTTTTTCGCAAAATTCAAACGCGATCGTCTATTGTTTTGTTTTTGTACTAAAAGTTCAGTGATTCACAGTTAAAAAAAAAAAAAAAACAAAAGACGATCGAGTTTGAATTTTGTGTAAAAAAACAAAAGACGATCTCGTTTTAATTTTCCAAAAAAAAAAAAAACTTTAATCGAGATTTTAACAACTGAGAGTTAAAAAAAAACAAAACAGAAACAGTAGACAATCGCGTTCGAATTTTGTATGAAAACAAAAGACGATTTTAAATAAAATTTTGACGACAAGAGAGTTATTAACAAAAACAAAAGACGATCGCGCTTTAATTTTCAAAAAAAAAAAAACGGAAACTTTTTAATCGTGATTTTAACAATGATTGGGAGTTTAAAAAAAGGAAGTAGAAAACTTATTCAAATAAAAAAAAAAACTATTGATACTTTTTAATTTCAATTGTTTTTTTTTCCTTTGTTTTTGTTGAACCATAAAATTAGGAGAAAGACAATTAAAATAAAATAATTTCAAAATAAGTTTTAAGGTAATTTTTAGTTGCTAGCAAGAGTAAAGTCGTTCGTTTTAAATTTTCGCGGGAAATGCTGCGACATCTCACGTGTGCAATGCCAATTAAAAACACGCACTGATTTTCTGAATAGTTTACATTTTTAAGTCAACTTGTTCTCTAAATTTAATTTTTTGTTGGAAACGTGGCAACATCATCCAAATACTAGAGTCAATATTACTAGAGTCAATAATACTTCAATACTAGGTGGCGCTATAAGCAAAATAGTTTGTTTAGTGATAATTTTTCTGTAACTAAAATTCTTCTACTGTTTCAGTACGATGCCGCCACGAGTACGTTTATGTGCCATCACGGTTACAAGGAGTGCGAAGGTAACAAGCTGCACGCTTGTGCCCTGAAGTTGATTCAAGGAGGCAAAAACACGGACAAGTTGGGCTTCAACAGCGGGGCCTTCGACTTCATCAACTGTTTAATGAGTAAGGTGGAGCTCAAAGGCAACGCCACCGAGTTTCCAGTGACGCAGTGCACCGTGGAGTTACCACCGGGTGTGGTCAACGAAGCCAAAATCAAAAATTGCAAGCAAAGTCCTGATGGTTAGTAAAAAAAATTTTTGCCTCACAGCGCAGTGCATGCTGATACTAACTTCATTCATATCTGCTGGTGCACATACCGTAACACGGATAACTCATTCGTATTTTACAGATTTCTGTATGAAGTTACTTTAGCTTTTGGTAGATGGCATCACGTTTTTTTTTTTGACGCAAATTTTCCCCAAATTATCTTTTGTTTGAAGTAAACAAGCAAAAAGCAATTGAGGTTCTTAAGAGGTCGATTCTGGAACCTCCTCGAAAACTGCAAGGTCAAGGCCGGAGGAGGTTCGACTTTCCGAAACTGCTTTTGTTTTTTTTTTTCCTCTTTTCATTCTGTCAGTCATCATCTTCGATCGTCTTTTTTTTTCTTTCTTTGTTTTAACCGCATTGTTGATAATATTTCTAGAAAAATATGTGTAATTTTTCGTTTTTTTACGCAAAATCAAACGGCGATTGTCTTTTGTTTTTTGCTTTTGTGTCAGTCGTCGATGTCTTGATTTAAGAAACGTTTTTAAAAGTTTCTCAATTTTACAGTTTTACGTGATCGTCTTTTGTTTTTTTTTTGTCATTCGCTCGTTTTAATGAAAAAAGTGTTTCAAGGCGGTTTTTTTTTTTTTTTTGTAAAATTACTGTTTTGCTTCTTCCTTGACAGCAACCGTTGAAATTTTGAATAATTTTTTTTGCGAAATTTAAATGCAAATCTTTTTTTTTTTTTAATTGTCATTCTTTAGAAAATCTTGAATTTTTTTAGAAAAAAAATAAAATTCAAACGCGACTGTCCTTTGTTTATTTACTTATTTTTATTTTTTAACTATCATCTGAAATTTTAGCAAGAAAATATTTTCTTTCTTTTTCGCAAAATTAAAATGTGATCATCTATTGTTTTTTTTTTGTACTAAAATTTCAGTGATTGAACAAAAGACGATCGCGTTTGAATTTTGTGTAAAAAACAAAAGACGATCTCGTTTTAATTTTCCAAAAAAAAAACTTTAATTGAGATTTCAACAACTGAGAGTTAAAAAAAAAAAAACAAAACAAAAGCAGTAGACAATCGCGTTTGAATTTTGTATGAAAACAAAAGATGATCTTAAAAAAAGTTTTAACGACAAGAGAGTTATAAACAAAAACAAAAGATAATCGCGCTTTAATTTTACAACAAGAAACAAAAACTTTTTAATCGTGATTTTAACAATAATTGTTAGTTTAAAAAAAGGAACGAGAAAAAAAGAATAATATTTTTTTGTAAAATTAAAACGCGACCGTCTTTTATTTTTGTTTCTAACTCTTCGGTCGCTAAAATTTTGGTGAGTTTCGTTTAAAATCGTCTTTTGTTTTTTATCCAAAATTCGAACTCGACTGCCTTTTGTTTTTTTTTAATTATCAATCGTTGAAGTTTTGATTAAAAAAAAATTTTTTTTTTTAATAAAATTAAAACGCGATTGTCTTTTTTTTTTTTTTTTAACCGTCAATCACTGAAATTTTAGCAAAAAAATATTTTCTTCCTTTTTTCGCAAAATTAGAACGCGAGTGTCTATTGCTTTTTTTTTTTTTTGTAAAATTAAAACGTGACCGTCTATTGTTTTTTTTTTTTTTTTTTTTGTAAAATTAAAACGCGACCGTCTTTTGTTTTCGTTCTTACCTCTTGGGTGGTTAAAATTTTGGTAAAGTTTCGCTTAAAATAGCCTTTTGTTTTAACCACAAATATCACCGAAATGTTCGGTAAAAAAAAAACAAATGTTTTTTTCTTCGATAAAATTGAAACACGATGTCTATTGTTTTTTTTTTTGTTTTGTTTTCTTTTGTTTTATTCTGTTTCTTTTTTAAACTCTCAGTTGTTGTTGGACTCTAATTAAAAAGTTTTCTTTCTTGTTATTAAAAAGCGATCCTCTTTCGTTTTTCTTTTTTTTTTTTAGCTTCGTTTTATTTAAAATCGTCAGTTGTTTGCGTGCAAAACTCAAACGCTACCGTCTTTTGTTTTTGTTTTATCTATCAATCACCGAAATTTTAGTAAAACAAAATATTTCCTTTTTTTTTTCCGAAAAATTAAATCGCGACCGTCTATTGTTTTTCTTTGTTTTGTTTCTGTCAGTTGTTAAAATTCTTCAATTTTTGTGCGAAATTAAAATGCGATTCTTTTTTTTTTTGAAATTTGCGTTGAATTTTTCGTAAAAAATTCAGGTTAGAATTGCGTTGTTTATTTTGTGTTTTACGGTCGCAACAGAACGTGATTGTCTTTTGTTTTTTTTTAACGATCTTTCACCATTGAAGTTTCGTTTAAAAAAAATTTGATACATTTTGTTTCTACGAAAATTAAAACGCGATCTTATTTTGTTTCCGTCAAGCATCACTCCAATCGCTGTTATTGTCGAGGCGGCGTTTGTTTTTTTTTCCGTGTAAAATGGCATTTGTTTTTTGTTTTTTAACCGTCATTCGTTGTTGTAATTTTGATTGACCCCACCTTTCGACGTTTGAGCAAAATTAGATTTTCTTTCTTTCTTTTTTTTTCTTTATTTGTACATACTGTCGATCGTGTGGTTGAAATGTGGATTAAGACTGTCAATTTTTGTGCAAAATTAAAACGCGATTGTCTTTTTTTTTATTCAACTGGACGTTCTCGCAATTTAATTCGTTCGGAATTCAGAGCCACATTTCCAAACGCACTTTTTTTTTGTTAGAAATTTGTTTAGGTCAAAAATCAGCCGCAAGATGTCGCGACCTCAACAGTTTCTTTGCCATTTCAAGATCGCCATAAATTTATTTAAAAAAAGAGAGACAGAGTAAAGTGAAAGAGATTAAATCCATTTATAAAGAGAGAGCAATTCGCTTTTGATTGATTGATTGATTGACTTCACTATTAATCTTCCATTAAACTGTCACTTCATTTTCTACTCTCTTTCTCTCTCTAAAGGACTTTGCTGCTAGTAAGTCATCGAGGACCTAGGACATCTACCAAACTGTCATTTCACTTTCTACTCTCTCTCTCTAAAGGACTTTGCTGCTAGTAAGTCACCTGGAACCTAGGACATCTAGCGATGACTCTTGTACTTGTGCTTGTATGAAAGAAGAAAAACCGCGCCATCTATTGGATTCCCAATTAGTTCAACAACAACTGAGTTAATCATCGATAGATGGTGATACTTTTTTTTTCTTTTTTTAGGAATTACTTATCTACAAGCGTTGGGAAACCAAACGGACGCCTTCCAGAAGCCCCTCAAGTCAGTGCCAACCGTCGTCTTCAACAAGACGTTCGT
Source organism: Serrognathus titanus (assembly GCA_039766575.1). NCBI lineage: Eukaryota > Metazoa > Arthropoda > Insecta > Coleoptera > Lucanidae > Serrognathus > Serrognathus titanus. The sequence goes on along the minus strand of CM077911.1, from coordinate 32,859,516 downwards.
CGAGGAAGACGACACGCTCGCCAAGACGAACTTCGTTCAGGCCCTGTGCAAGTACATCGACCACGACAAGCCGGACGATTGCAACGCCGCCTCCGCGCCCTCGGCCTTTATCGGTACAATCGCCCTCTCACTGTTCTTGTTGAGTAAAAATTTCATCTAAAACTAAGAGCCGGACTCAATTTATTTATTATTATGGCCGGCGTGCTTCGGTCATTCCACTTCTGTTCTTGTGATAATTTTTGTGTCTCTCGTTACTCATTTGTTTTTCTTTCCTCACCGTTTCGAATTGTGTTGTTTCAGGCATCCATTAGTTAACTCCTCGTTATGTGTTGTTTTAATGGACCCGTGCGCAATCTAGATTGATCGATGTTGTAAGTATTCGGTTTTTGTTCGATTAATGACGGAAATGGTATGGTTGGGGGGGGAGGGGGCAGGGCAAAAGTCACGTTCAGTGCGCTAGTAATGCTTTCTAGATTGTCACCGTCATTGAACACCACTAAAAATTTCTCATGGTCACTCATATATAGGACGGACTGTATTTGTTGTGGCGCGTCATTATCAGACGTCGGATATTTCGGAGCGTTGCCTTGGTTACGTAATACGTGAACAACAGGCAACGAGGCGACGTTCAGAAATGTCCGACGTCTACTCATTATACAGTCAGTTCGGTAATATCACAGCTTGAATCTATAACTCATACTTTTATTCAATTAATTGGTGTCGTGAATATTTGCTATACCAGTAGTTTAAAAAAAAAAAAAGAATCTCTATTTATAAAAGACTACTACTTAAACGGTGATTCGCCCCCTTGGATCTCCGACGTGACAGTGTCGCCAAATACTAAAAAAAAAAAAAAAACAAACCTGTCATGTGTCGGTCATTCAAGCGCGCGAATTGCCAAACATTATGTATTGCAAAACAAGTATGCCTTAATTCTTGAATCTATTTAAAGAAGGATTATAATATTTATACAATCTATATTTTTGATGTGTAGCGTTCGAGAAATCTGTAAAATCAAAGTTCTAACGTAAGAGAGCGTTTCGTGTACTTAAAAATTTGAATGACGTTTGTTCAAGGTCGTTTCGAAGAAGGAAGGGGGCGGCAATGCGACCTCTCTGTTGTTGGTCTAAGTGCATTTATTTTTAATCTACTTAATAATTAATTAGTTCTTTGTGGTATTTGTACAGGGAGATCGAAATTGATTGCCCTGATCCCACACTACCTTCCACGAGCTTCATATCGAAACTTACATCCAATTATTAAACTGAAGTTGGCAACATAGGGAGATCTGGGGAAGTTACTAGACATCCCAAGATTATGTTGACAGTTCATTGCCATTCATTTTTCGTAAATGAATGGCAATGAACTGTCAACATAATCTTGGGATGTCTAGTAACTTCCCCAGATCTCCCTATGTTGCCAACTTCATTTTAATAATGGTTAAAAATGGTTTATATCAAAAATGGTTTATATCAAAGTCGTAGCAATTCTTTATTAATTAGGTTAGGTTTGGATGTAGCTTTCATGACTGTCCTATGCACGCCACTGCTTTTCGTGCTAAAGTTCATGTGATGGATATCGATATCAAGCTCATGGAAGGTAGAGTGTAGGGATCAGGACGATCATTTTCGATCCCCCTGTGTTAAGCGAAGTAAGGTATCGATGTTAAGTTTAGTTTGTAACGTCTTTGAATTGAAATCCATGTAAATTTAATGTGCTTGTTAATTAACTACTCTTGGTCTTAATAAAATAAGTACAAACTCGTTGCGTTGTTTAATATTTGCTGCAATTTTGAAATTGGCAGGTATTCGGTGTACTCGCGCACGCTACCAGCTGCGCCATCTAGTTTTCGTGAGTCGAAGTTCAATTTACAGAAATCTATAATGTCGCCTGAGGGAAAATGTTAATTTTTCTCATGCACATGAAATGAGACGGCATTTAGCTTTTGCTTTCTCCTCGGGAATGCCGCCCCCCCCGTCCTCCATAAGTGCATTTATTAATGTCGACCGAAACTCCGCTACTTTATGAAACGTTGCGATTTGGTTCTACCAAGTGGCGCCATCTACGTTTCACTAGCCGAAGTTCGATTTACAGAAACCTGTAAAAAGGTACAGAAATCTGTAAGGTTGCTCTCTTTTGTGTGTGATAGTTTGATTTTTAATAAGCAAAACAAATTTTTTTTTATTTTCCCAAAGGGATTTCTTTCCCCAGGGGAACTTCCCTCCCCCTGAACTATAATTAAAGAATGTCAAATCTTAGGAGATTCTTTTTGAAATATAAGGGTTTGAATGATTCTTTTTTTGGACCCTCCACCTCCCCCACCCATCCTCCCATGTGCTTGTCTTACTTATATAGCCGTCCACGGTGCATTTGTCTATGAGAAGTATTGAGCGCCATCTATCGGCAATTATCGGAACTAATGTGAGAATTCCGCTCCAAGCTGAATGAAACTGCAGCGAGCGAGTTGGCAACGCTGGAAATGTATTTATTTCAATACAAAACTCACTTTTCACCTCCACCAATAAACACGCAAGTTTCTCCAACATTTATCATTTATTTATTTATTTATTTTATACATCCGTGAACTTTATAATCGCCAAAATTACAACTTGCACAACGAAAAAAAAAATATACAGTCACTATAAAACACAAAACAAAGTGAAGAAAATACCTACAACAAACTCCAAAGCGCTTCTTCCAAAAGCCGTTTCTACACTAAACGTTACATCAAGGTACAAAGAAGAAAAAAAAATGTATATATATTGTTGGCATTAAACGCCCTCTGGAAAAAAAAATATCACCAAGTCTAAAAGTAATCGATTTGTTAATTAAAAGACGTTTGATGAAACTGATGTAGGTATGCTCTACGAAATTTAGTTTCCACCGACAGCACGAGATGGCAATCTTCGTTTTAATATTTGTGGTCCTTGACGAAGAGGCCTTGCTGGCCAGCAGCGCCTTCAACGCTACCGGCTTCGTATTGCCCCAAAGACGCATCACCATTCGCCTGCCAACAATCACAAGTGTCAAATTTATGTTGGTATTACAGAAAACTGTGTTGGTATTACAGGGAACTGTGTTGGTATTACAGGGAACTGTGTTGGTATTACAGGAAACTGTTGGTATTACAGAAAACTGTGTTGATGTCACAGAAAACTGTGTTGATGTCACAGAAAACTGTTTTGATGTTACAGAGAACTGTTTCAGTTGCTTTTACTTTTCTTGCATTGGCAACAATGTTAAGTAACATAGATGTCACGTGTGAATTGTACATGTAAACAATTTTTTTTTAATAAAAATCAATCATGCATACCTTGGCACGTTTGAGAAGCTCAGCTTGTCCTGCAGCTACGTTCGCGTCCTTCCCTTGCCAGGCCCTCAACACAGAGGCCTGAAGGGCACGCCCGTAGCTAAACGTCAGCGCCCAGGGCTTCTTCCCGGGGTACTTATTGATGGCGTTCAGGTTCACGGACGCTTCTTCCTCGGACTGTCCACCCGACAAGAACGTCACTCCTGGGACCGCGGCGGGGACGTTGCGTTGCAGGGCCGTAACGGTTGCCTTGGCGACGTCGCTCGGGCTGAACTTGACCGGGTGGCTCATGCCCCCGGTGACCATGTTGGGCTTGAGCAGGGTGCCCTCGAGGAAGACGTGGTGGTCGGCGAGGGCCTTGTACACGAAAGACAGGACCGTCTCCGTGACTTTCTGGGCGCGTTCCAGGTCGTGGTCGCCGTCGGGGAGGACCTCGGGCTCCACGATGGGCACGATCGCGTTCATCTGGCAGATGGAGGCGTAACGGGCCAGGACGTTGGCGTTCTCCAAGACCGCCTGGTATGAGGGGGTGTTTTTGTTGATCTTCAGGACGCACCGCCATTTTGCAAAGTGGCACCCATCTTTCTTGTACTGAGCACATCTTTTATTCAAGTCGTCTAAGCCTGAAATGTTTATAAAATTATAATTCTCATGCACATTATTAAAATATATATATAGAGAGAAAAGGAAATGAAAAAAGGTCGCGATTATTCTGAAACAATTGAAGGACGACGAAAAGATTGCGGTTGGCACACAACGTACGTCATAAAAAAAAATTAAGGCATGGCTATTTTGAAACAATTGAAGAACGATGCCATACAAGCCCTCAAGATTCATTATCAAAATGTACCAAGTCATCAAAAAAATAATAATAATAATAAGTAGGCGTGTCCCTTTTGAAACTACTGAAGTACGACATCACATGACTTGATCAAGATTATGTCAACTCATGTGACGTCGTATTTCATTTGTTTCAAAAGGGCCACGCCTTCTTCATTTTTTTGCAACTAAAACTTTTTGAAATTACTTTCCATATTCAAAATTTTGATAACTGACTGTAGAGAAAAAGAAAACAAAAAACGATCGCGCTCTGATTTTGCATTAAATAAGAAAGAACTTTTAAAATTACTTTCCGCATCCAAGATTCTGACAGCTGACAGTAGAGATGAAGAAAACAAAAGACGATCGCGCTCTAATTTTACAATAAAAGGGAAAAGTTTAATTCATTCTCTAAATTCAAAATTCTGACAGCTGACGGCAAAGAAAAAAAAACAAAAGGCGATCGCGCTTTAATTTAACGTTTGCATTAATTATGAAAAACAACTGACAGACAAAAGAAAACAAAAGACGATAGTTCTTTAATTTTACACTTACATTAATTAAGAAAAACAATTGACAGTTAAACAAGAAACAAAAGGCGAGAGCTCTTTAATTTTGCATTTACTTGAAATAATAAGAAAAACAAGTGAGAGTTAAAAACAAATGAAAATAAAAGACGATCGCGTTTTATTTTCAATTCGATTTTGAAATTGTTTTTTAATCAAAGTTTTGACAACTGATAGTAAAGAAGAAAAAAAAAGACGGTCGTGTTTTAATTTTGCATTTGCATTAAATAAGGAAAACAATTGACAGTTAAAAAGACAGCAGACGATCGCGCTTCAATTTTGCACTTGCATTAATAAACAAGAAAAAACAAGTGACAGATTTAAAAAAAAAAAAAAGAAAACGAAAGCCGATCACGTGAAAATGCATTATGTAAAAAAAAACAAAACAAAAGACGATCGCGCTTTAAGTTTGCAAGTTTTAAAATTACTTTGTAATCAAAATTGTGACAATTGACAGTAAGGAAAAAAAACAAAAGACGATCGCGTTTTATTTTTGCACAAAATAGGAAAAATTTTGACAACTGTCAAAAAAAGGAGAAACAAAAAAATCACTTTTGCTTATTTTGCCAGCTAAAAAAACAGAAGACAATCGCACTGTTAAAACGAACCAAAAAAAAAAAACTCGAAATTGAAACTTCAAAATGACAGTCAAAATAAAAGACAATCGCGTTTTAATTTCGAAAAATTGAAAAACTTAAAAACTAATATTGGAACGACTGACGGTATAAAAAAAAAACAAAAAAGAAAGGCGACAGTTAAAAAAAAGAAACGAGACAGTTAAAAAAAAGAAACGAGACAGTTAAAAAAAAAAAAGAGACAGTTTAAAAAACAATTTCGGCAACTGACCGTAAAGAGATAAAAAAAAGACAAAATGCGATCGCACTTTAATTTTGCTTTTGTGTTAAACTCTAAAAACAAGTGATCGTTAAAAAAAAAACAAAACATGATCGCGTGAAGTACGATTTTAAAATAGTTTTCTAATCAAAATTTTGACAGTAAATGACGGCAAAGAAAAAAAAAACAAAAAAATTTTTAATTTTACATTTACATTTACATTAATAAAGAAAAACAATTGACAGTTAAACAAGAAACAAAAGGCGAGAGCGCTTTAATTTTGCATTTACATTAAATAAAAATAAAGTTTCAAAAAAGAAGAAAAATACGAGTTTTTCAAAAAAGAAGAAAAATAAGTTTTTAAAAAACAAGGAAAATAACAAGTTTTTAAAAAACAAAGAAAATAACTAGCTTTCAAAAAAAGAAGAATAAAGTTTCAAAAAAAAAAGAATAAAGTTTCAAAAAAAAAAAATAAAGTTTCAAAAAAAAAGAATAAGGTTTCAAAAAAAAAAGAATAAGGTTTCAAAAAAAAAAACGATAACAAGGTTTCAAAGAATAAAATAAATAAAAGAAAAATAACAAGTTTTCAAAAAAAAAGTTTCATCATGTCTATATGTTCCCCGACGAAATTTAGGTCATACTCAACAGGAATACCAACGTTGTAAGGTGAAAATTACTAACACGACAAGGCGATAAAATCAAACGCCCTTCAATAATTTCCGAACACACGTATAATCCGAAACTATATGTACTTTTGCTTACATTTTTAATATTGTCCACTGAAATTTACATAATTTTATTTTGTCTTAAGTTCACACATGTTTACGTTAACAATATTTTTTTTAACTTTCATTCATATGAAACCGCCCCCCTCCCCGGGTAGATTTTACGAAAATTTAAAAAAAAAATCTGGTCGCCTTAGATGAAACGAAAACGAGTATTTTGAAGTTCCTCCAAGCAAAGCATTTTTTGAAAATATTTAGTCGCGCCATATTGAGAAATTTAATTGTAGACGGTTGGCAACACTGCGCAACGAAAACCCTAGAAAACGAGCACAAAAGAAATAAGATAAAGTTAAGAAGACGAAGAGTCTCTCAAAGAAGAACAAGGGGCGGGGGGGGGGCTCACACAAGAAGGAAACCTCCATAAAAGCAGATGTTAAAGAAAAAAAATTGATTAACCTTAAACAAAACATGACGGAGTAACAAGATGTCAAAAAAAAAAGACGAAAAATAAGGACGTTGCGAAGAAGAATAATACGGTTTGAAAGAGAAACGAAGCTTCAAAGAAAGAGGGTTTGTAAGAAGAAGAAAAAGTACGTTTGTAAGTGAAGGAAGAAAAGAGGATTTCTAAAGGTTTGTTTCCTTTATTCTATTCCTCTCACTCCTACTTACATTATATTATCAACATCTCACTCTCTCTTACGAGAGCGCTCGTACTAAAAAAAAAATCCCAAACAAATGAATAGACTAAAAAAAAGAAGAAGACAATGTCAAAGAAGAAAAAGAAGGCAATGTCAAAGAAGAAGAAGGCAATGTCAAAGAAAAAAAAAAGAAGAAGACAATGTCAAAGAAAAAAAAAAGAAGAAGACAATGTCAAAGAAAAAGAAAAGAAGAAGACAATGTCAAAGAAAAAGAAAAGAAGAAGACAATGTCAAAGAAAATAAAAAGAAGAAAACAATGATAAAGAAGAAGTTAACCTTAAATAAGACAATCAAAACGGTCTCTTGGAATTTACATACCTTGAGTGGTACACTCATCTTCAGATCCCATGAGAGGTACAACGCCCGTGTCGACCTTGATTCCGGGAATAATCCCCCTCTCCTTGAGCAGTTCGATAAAAGGAGTCCCATCGTCAGCCTTCTGATAAACGGTCTCGTGGAACAAGATGACCCCCGAGATGTTATCGCCGATGTTCTTGTCAGTGGTGAACAACAACTGACGGTATTTACGGCGGTTCTCCTCCGTGTTCTCAAGGCCGATGTCCTGCAGGCGCTTGCCCATGGTGCCAACCGACTCATCAGCGGCCAGGATCCCCTTGCCCGGGGCAACTATGGCGTTGGCGATCTTGCGCAGCTCATCCTGAAGGGCAGGGTCGGGATAATTGAAGTAAGTAGTCATCGGACTAGCTGGATTTGCACTGCACAAAGCGAAAAGCAACAAAATTAATTTCCGGGGAAGAAAATTAAACAAATGCAAAATACCAGTCGCAAATATTAGAAGTCATACATGCAACGTGATGGTAGTGGTTGTGTAAACAAGAGTCCCAGCAATATTTTTTTGACTGTCAAAAGCGACACGTCTGCGTCCGGTTCAATTGTTTACCGCAAGGACGCTAATATTATTTTTTATTTTTTCTAAAATAACTATTTCGCGTATTTAATTTAACTTTCAACACTAACCTGAACGTCCTCGACGGCCCCCAAATTTAAAAAAGGAATTTATAAACAAGTTAGCGGCAAGCAAAATTTCAAATGACAACTTCGGACTTCCACCAAGGTGAAGTGAAGGGCGTGTCGCTGCCAACGGCATAAAAACGAAAACCCTTGAAACCAATGACATTCCTAACGGCGAGAAATACTTACGTGGTTAACCTCGCGAGCGTACGATGGAATACTGGTGGAAAGTAACGGGACCCGGCCTTTGACTTTGTACGGGGGCTCGCCCTTGTTATCGCAGTTTCGAAATTGATAACGGACGGCCACGCCGCGATAGCACTTGTTTTTTGACGTCACGATGTCACGTTCCGAAACAACAGGATATCGAAGCAAGGAGGCGATAACGCCTTCTAGATTTACGATAAAAATCGAAGTTATTTTTAATGGCCCGACGACTCTCAAGGAGGCATATCGGCAATTGTTAACCTTTTTGACGAGCGACAGTTTAAGAGAAGAAAATAAAAGACGAACGCGTGAAATGCTTAGGTACTTTCTGACCAAAATTCTGACAACTGACAATAAAGAGAGAAAAAAAAAACAAAAGATGATCGCGTTTTGATTTTGCATTGAAAGAGAAAAACTTTTTGAAATTATAAAATTCCTTTCCTAATTAAAAATGCTGACAACTGACAGTAAAGAAAAAAAAAAGGAAACAAAAGACGATCGCGCCCTAATTTTACATTAAATAACTAAAACTTTACTTTCCATATTCAAAATTTTGATAACTGACAGTAAAGAAAAAGAAAACAAAAGACGATCGCGTCCTAAAAACAAAATGCGAAAGACTTTTTAAAAACTTGTTTTGAAATTAAAAATTTTGACAACTGACAGTAGAGGAAAAAAAAAAACAAAGAACGATCGCACTCTAATTTTACATGAAATACAAAATTTTGGCAAGCGACGGTAGAGAAAATGAAAACAAAAGACGATCGCGCTCTGATTTTGCATTAAATAAGAAAGAACTTTTAAAATTACTTTCTGCATTCAAAATTTTGACAGCTAACAGTAGAGAGGAGGAAAACAAAAGACGATCGCTCTTTAATTTTACATTTGCATTAAGAAAAAAAAAACAATTGGCAGACAAAAGAAAACAAAAGACGAACGCGCGAAATACGATAAACTAATTAAATATAGCTTTTTTAATAAAAATTTCGGCAACTGACCGTAAAGAGATTTAAAAAAAAAGATAAAAGACGATCGCGCTTTAATTTTGCTTTTGGGTCAAACTCTAAAAACAAGTGACCCTTAAAAAAAAAAACAAACAAACAAAACATGATCGCGTTTGATTCGATTTTGAAATTGTTTTTTAATCAAAATTTTGTCAACTGAAAGTAAAGAAAAGAAAAGACGGTCATGTTTAAATTTTCCATTTACATTAAATAAGGAAAACAATTGACAGTTAAAAAAACAGCAGACGATCGCGCTTCAACTTTGCACTTGTATTAATAAACAAGAAAAAACAAGTAACAGATTTAAAAAAAAAAAAAAGAAAACGAAACCCGATCAGGTGAAAATGCATTACGTAAAAAAAAAAAAACAAAACAAAAGACGATCTCGGTTTAAGTTCGCAAGTTTTAAAATTACTTTGAAATCAAAATTTTGACAATTGACAGTAAAGAAAGGGACAAAAGACGATCGCGTTTAATTTTTGCACGAAATAGGAAAAAGGTTTTTTTATTCAAAATTTTGACGACTGTCAAAAAAAGGAGGAACAAAAAAATCACTTTCACTTACATATTTTGCCAGTTAAAAAAAAACAAAAAACAATCGCACTGTTAAAACAAACCAAAAAAAAAAAACTCGAAATCGAAACTTCAAAATGACAGTCAAAATAAAAGACAATCGCGTTTTAATTTCGAAAAATTGAAAAGCTTAAAAACTAATTTTGGAAGGTCCGACGGCATAAGAAAACAAAAAAAAACGCGACAGTTAAAAAAAAAGAAAGAAACGAGACAATTTAAAAAAAAAGAGACAGTTAAAAAAAAAGAGACAGTTTAAAAAAAAGAGACAATTTAAAAAAAAGAGACAGTTTAAAAAAAAGAAAGAGACAGTTTAAAAAAAAAGAGACAGTTTAAAAAAAAAGAGACAGTTTAAAAAAAAAGAGACAGTTTAAAAAAAAAGAGACAGTTTAAAAAAAAAGAGACAGTTTAAAAAAAAATTGACCGAGAGTTAAAGCAAAAAACAAAAGACAATCGCAATTTAGTTTTGCGCACAAAAAAAAAAGGCGAAAAACGATTCTGGCCCAAAATTAAAGAATTTTGAATAAAAAGAAGAAAGACGAAAAACCTACCTCTCCATCGAGATTTCGACGAGGGACAGCGCAACCAAAAAAAAAAAAAAAACAAAAGACGATCCGCGTTTTAGTTTTCGCATAAAAATAAAACAAAAATCGCAAACGCGATGAATAACAATTGTTTTTTGTAAGGGTGGTTACGCAGTTTTACGCAACGTCAGATTTCGGTCTCGTTCTTCGAATTCTTGTTAATATAAAAAGTAAACAGCGAATACTTTAGTATGTGCAATAAAATCATCGAGTTATATTAAAAAGAAAAAAAAAAGAAATGGGGCTTACTTACAGTGTTGAAAAGTTGAAGAAGAGTTTGCAGAATTTATGGTCGACCTCGAGCACCGCTCACCAAGAACTGCTTGATATTGAAGGACGATTAAGGTCACGAAAGTCACACATACGCGAACGTCAGTCGCGCGTGCGTTTCACGAAGTTAGCGTTGCGCCGCGTTATCACTTTCTATATACTTGAACTGTGGACATTGTCAGGAGGGAAGAAAACGCTGAGTCAGCGAAAGCGCTTCGATTTTTAGCTGAACTCATATGTCAGACGTTCGGGTATTATCCGATAGATGCCGCCCCTATCCGACATCCGGATAAGAAAGGGATCTGTACGAGGTTCTTGCGATCAGCGGCAGATTTTTTTTAATGAAACTATTTTCCCGCAGTTTATTTAAGAATTAAAGAAAATCTTTCCCTACCACGGCAACCTGACGTTGGAGAACTTATTCTTGGTCTTGCCCATGCATTTGTCGTTCATTACTTCCATGCACCTGCGCGTCGCCAGTAACTTCTTCTCAACCTCCTCGAGGTAATTCGTCTTCTGCTGGGGCTCCATGTGGACGCTAACAAGAAAAAAAAAAATAGCGTCGAGACAACTGAGAATTTTAAAAAAGACGCGCGCGCGAGTAAAACGTCAAATTTTGTTGACGGGTGGAAAAAGGGCGAAAGTCAAATTTTGTTGACGAAAATGTAAAAAACAAAACAAAAGAACCGAGGCAGACGTTTCGATTAATTGATTTTGGTGATAAAGAATTTTCAAGAAAGGAACGCGCACTTCAAACGTCAAATTTCGATGAAAACGAAACAGCCCGAACGACATCTTCAGACGTTTTCGTACAGCACAGCTTGTTTATTACTTTTGAAACAAAATTTTTACAACGATTAACGATTTTGACAGCGAGGAAAAAAAGAAACAAAAGGCGATCGCGCTTTAATTTTGTATTTCTGTTTTCTCTTTAACTCCCGGTCAGTTATTTTGAAACATCTTCCCCCGTTTTGTTTTCTTTTTGTTGTTTTCCTTGTTTATGTAGAAATTAAACGCGATTGTCATTTTTTTTTTTTTATTTCGCTGTCAAAATCGTTGTCGAAATGTTTGTAGTAATATAGGCAGGATCGCGCCTTAATTTTGTATTTTTGCATAAAATTACGAAAAAAAAGAAGCATTTTGAAATTACTTTTTAATCAAAAATTTGATGATGATTTTGACAGCGAAACAAAAACAAAAGACAATCGCATTTAATTTCTACATAAACGAGGAAAACCTGTTTACTTTTTTTAAAATTAATTTCGACGATCGTCAGAAAGAAACAAAAAAACAATCTAACCTAACTTTTAAAGAGACTGCTTGTACGTAATCGGTGGTAAAATTGCTGTTATGGTCAAAATTTTGACAATTGACACAGAATGGAAAACAAAAAGCGATCGCGTTTTAATGCGTTTTTTGCATAAAAAAAAAACTATTTTAAAATTACTTTTTAATCGGAATTTTGACAAAGATTTTGACAGCGGAACAAAATAACAACTCGGCTAAAAAGACAATCGCGTTTTAGTTTTGAAAAAATACTAGAAAGGTGAGAAACAAATCGTCCTAATTGGAACACCTGTATATGTATGTGTATAACACAAAATAGAAATTTAAAAATTAACGCTTCTTTTCGCAAAAAATCCCTGAAATCATGAGTTCCTCTTTTCAGAACAACATGTCGAAAAAAAACACAAAAAAGGGAAAATTCCCTCGGGTTGGCAACACTGAACATAACCTAACTTTTAAAGAAGTTGTTCGTATGTAATCGGTGTTGACAACTGACAGTGAAAAGGAAACAAAAGACGATCGCGCTTCAATTTGGGGTTCTTTTGCACGAAATACAAAAAAAAAACTAAAATTAATAATAATTTTTCCTAATCAATTTCGGGAACGATTGGCAGTGAAAGGGAGACTATACTGCGAGAAAAAAAAAAACGAAACAGTTTTAAAAACAAGTTTTAACGAAAACTTCAATGAAGAATGAGAATTGGAAAAAAACAACCACGTTTTCATTTTGGAATTAACTGGGGAAGTATGATAGAAAGAAATCGTCTCAAATGGAACAGCTTGTATGTGTAGGTAAAATATAATAGATTCCTCTTTTGCCCACGCACATCGCTTAGGTTGGCAACACTTGGAACAAGCGAACATAACCTAATTTTTTAGACGTGGCTTGCGTATAACCGGTTTTGTAGTTCGCAGTTAGTTTTCCATATTTTTTTTGCCTTTACCTTATTTAGAATTTAAGAAGAAAACAGCTTCACTGGACATGGCGAAGGCGGTAACTACAATAAAGCATCTTTTAACCTCAAACGAACAATAAACATAACCGCACTTTCAGGACAAGAAGAAGCACAAAAGGCGACGGAAGTCAGAAAGTGAAGAACTCGCGTCAAACTCGTCAGAAAAAAGCGTGAGAAATTTAATTTGTAATTATACATATGTACAGAGTGTTTTGTAATTCATCAGGTTTTTTTTAGATTGAAAGGAAACCTAGCAAAAGGCGTAAGAAGGAAAGTATCTCGAGTTCATCCAACTCCGACGTTGAAGACAACAGAACACCTTCTAATGATAGGAAACGTAGCAAACAGCGTAAGAAGACAAACGTCTCAAGTTCGTCCGACTCTGACGTTGAAGACAACAGAACACCTAATGATAGGAAACCTAGCAGAAAGCGTAAGAAGGAAAGTGTCTCGAGTTCATCCGACTTCGATGTTGAAGACAACAGAACACCTTCTAATAATAGGAAACCTAGCAAAAGGTATAAGAAAGAAAGTGTCTCGAGTTCATCCGACTCCGACGTTGAAGATAACAGATCACCTTCTAAGGAGAACGCATCGAGAAGAACAGCACCATCTAGTGACAGTGACAGCGAGACTCCGCAACAGTCTCCAAAAACCCCAACGCACAAAACACCACCGACAAGGTCACCGAATTTACTGCAAACTTTCAAAAATGCAAACGAGTTCAACGAAGTGTCCACAAAACCGCGTCACCTTTTGTCAGACCTGTCCGACAGCGACGTGTTTTTCGTGCAAATCCCCAAGAACCTACACCCACAGCTTCTCACCGATACCTTAGTCTCGTTGGACGAAAAAACCAAGCTGCGATTGGGTGAGACTTCCTACATCTGGGATACATCCGACCCCGAGTTGATTCCGCTGAACGTAATGGAGCTTCGCAAGAAGGGGAAAGGCGTCATCAAAAGACTCGACTGCCCGAGGATTATCGTGCGGGAGCAGTTCAAGTCGAAGCAGTTCCCGCTGGAGTTGGGGCAGCACCCCGACGAGGTGCCAGTCCCCTTTCCGGTTGATTTAAAGTCACGTCATCCACTGTTTGGATCTGAGTACGCGGACAAAATAAAATTGGACGAGGGGGTGAGGCACAAGTTAAATAGCGCGAGGGAGAAGAGAGTGAAGGAGAAGAAAGAGAAACGAAAAAAACGTGACTCAAAAAACGAGAGTGAAGTCTATGAGGAGATGTTTGCTTCGCAGAATGACCTCGGGGGTGTAATGAGTGAGAAAAACGAATTAAATTTCGAGGTGAAAAGAAAAAAGAAAAGAAAAAGAGAGCTTGATTAATAGCCATAATAATGATTGTTTCATTTTACTATTACTGAATGTATGTGTGTGTTACACTGAAGACATTAAACATGTTTGAAGACAAGTTTGCCTAAAGAAAACAAAGTTATATTTTCAAGGTTAACTCTTCTCTCGCTCCATCCTGCAGTTGTAAAGAGAAAAAAATTCGTTTTGCATTGGCACTATTTTTAAACGTTTTATTATTTTTTTTTATTGTTTCTAACAAATCACTAAAAATTCCCGCGCAAGTTCAAATTTCCCGCCACTGCTACTATTGATCCCCAAGACTTCCATCATAACAATTTTCTTTTTGCAATGGAATTTAAAAATAATTACAGGATAGTATTTCAATTTACATAAAAAAAAACTCAATTTTTCTGTAAAATTATAAAATCCAAAAAAAAATTCTATATAGGGTGCTTCAGAAACTTTACTGTTCTTATATCGATGTGTCACTTTGACAATTAATAAAAAAAAAGCATGAAAAGTTTAATAAACTAAAGAACAACTGATCTTTGTGAGCGCCTGCAGGTTTGAAAAAGAAAAAAAAATTGAACTCTCTATACAGGGTGCTTGAGAAATAGTTTGGTTTTTAGTAATAAAATAAAACATGAAAAGTATAGCAATTAACAATTGATGTTTGCGCTCATCAGATTGGAAGAAGACAAAAAAAAATTGAACTCTATACAGGGACCTTCAGAAATTCATTGACTTTTGACATTTTATAATAAAAAAGAAAAGTATAGTAATTAATTGATTTCTGTGCTCATTTCTAGGTTTAAAAAAGAAAAAAAAATTGAACTCTCTACAGGGTTCTTCCAAAATGTTTTGATTTTTGACAGTTAATAATAAAAAATGAAACGTATAGTACAAAAATTGATATTTGTGCTCATTTCCAGATTTGAAAAATAAAAATAAATTGAACTCTTTATACAGGGTGCTTCAGAAATTAATTAGTTTTTGACAGATAACAAAAAAAAAACATGAAAAGTATAGTAACTAACAATTGATATGTGCGCTCATTTTCAGATTAGACAAAGAAAAAAAATTGAACTCTGTACAGGGTTCTTCAAAAATCGATAGTTTTTGACAGATATTAAACAAAACGAAAAGTATAGTAACTAACAATCGATATTTGTGCTCATTTCCTGATTTGAAAAAAAAATGAACTCTATACAGGGTGCTTCAAAAATTTTTGAATTTTGACAGTTAATAAAAAACGAAAAGTAGAGTAACTAATAATCGATATTTATACTCATTTCCAGATTAAAAAAAGAAAAATAAATTGAATTCATTACACAGGGTGCTTCAAAAATTTATTGAATTTTGACAGTCAATAATAAAAAATATAAAGTCGAGTAACTAACAATTAAAAAAAGAAAAATAAATTGAATTCATTATATAGGGTGCTTCAAAAATTTATTGCATTTTGACAGTTGATAATAAAAATGAAAAGTAGAGTAACTAAAAATTGATATCTGTGCTCAATTTCAGATTTGAAAAATAAAAATAAATTGAACTTTTTATACAGGCTGTTTCAGAAATTCATTAGAAAAAAAATTGAACTTTCTCTAGGATGCTTCAGAAATGTTTTATAAGATGCTTTACTTATATACAGGTGTCTTCAGAAACTTGACTGCTCCTTAATAATTAGTTTAACAATTAAAAAAATACGAAAAGCACTAAAAGTGAAAAAAAAATTATTTAAAATTGACAGTAAAAAGCAAACAAAAGACGATCGAGCAAAATAAAAAAAACTGTTTTATTTTTACTTTCTGTTCAAAATTTTGACAACGATTAAAAATTTGGACAGCGAAAAAATAAGAGACAACCGCAAACAAGGAATGGTTTACTCTTATACAGGGTGCTCTATAAACTTAACTTTGTTTAAAAATTGTTTAAAAAATTTGAAAAACAAGTTAATAATTAAGAAAACAACTGATTGTGGTCAACTTCAGATTTTCAAGAATTTTTTACAGGATGTTTCAGAAATTTGATTTTTTCACCTTATAATAAAAAAAATGGTGTTTGCGCTCAACTCCATTTTTGAAAAAAGACTTTAAACTCGTTGTGGTGAAATATGAACAAAAAAACAATGACGTTTCTGAAACACCATGTATAAAGAGTTTTTATTTATTTTTTTTTAGTTGTCATACTTTTCATATTTTTTTAATTAACTGTCCTTGTCGAACTGAGGTTTCCGTAAAAGAGCAATTGAGTAACTCGAAAGCACCTTGTATAAAGAACTCATTTTTTTCTGAACCACCTGTATAATTGTTATTGTTTTCTTAGTTTTTCTAATTAGCGTCGAACTGATTAAAACGAAATGACTACGAAAGGGCAACTTTCTGGAAAGAGAAAAAAACTTAATTATTTTAAAATTAGTGAAAATTTCAACCGAATGTGTAGCTTATCGATAAAGCAGTTGCCTGTAATGTGTTTCAAGAACGGGACAACAGATGGCGCGCTGAAATATAAGTTGACGTTAATTTCAAGACATATTTCACCCGATTTGCTTACACTTCCTCGCGATTTATTTTAACGCTATGGTGTTTGAACTAATTAGGAGAAATACGCAAGTAAGTAAACGCATGTTATTATTATTATTGTTATTACTATTACTAGTTGAGTTTAAAAAACCGGCGTAAGTTCAAGTGACTGTCACTTATGACGACACCGTAACCCAAGATCCAAGTTTTTTTTTTAAATTTCGATGATTCTTCGGATGTTCTTCTTTATAATGAAATGAAAAATATTTTGCGTACAAACGAATCAGTCGAAGCGTATAGAGTAACGGATTTCCACGTGTTCAAATTTGGCGCGTGCGCAAAACTTCGGACGATCAAAGCGCGCCCTGCACGTCCGCAAAAAAAGTGAAAATTGGAAAACAACGCTCAAATAAATGTAAATTCAGTTCGTATTATCAATTTTGTTTGTCAAAGCATGGAGAAACCACGCGAGAAAGTATTCTTCCGCAAAGGTAAGCCCGCAGAGCACGATTTGAAACGGCGGAGGAGGCGCGCGACGGCGTTCGAGAGTGGGACATTTAAAATTTACTAAGTTTTTTAAGTTTCGTTCGCAGAGAGTCTACCAAACGTGCCCAAAACGATCGAGAAGGAGAAGCCGAGGCCGAGAAGCAGAAGCGTGTACACCAGCAAGTCGCACAACAGCGATGGCTCCGGAAGTAATCGAGATCTCAAGCAGTACGAGTTTTATCCGTGGATTTCAAGGGCGATGTCGAAAAATTTGTACGTCGAGGAATACAACGTAAGTGAAATACAATTTTTTTTTCGTCGTGTCAAATTTTAAAAAGGCGCTCGCGCATTACGTTCCGTCCTAAAAAGAAGTTCTCTAGTTTTCCGTAAAACAGATTCCTTTCAGATATTACACATTATGCACAATAGATGTCGCTCCGATCATTTTGATATTTAAACTATACTTTTTAAATGTTGCTGATAATAAAATGTCGGGGCTTGAAGGTCGACATGATGTTACATCAGATGTTGGCACTTTTATATTGTAGCCTTCAACCTTTCGACAATAGCCAAATTTCAACCTTCGGGCAAAGTTCACTTCCCTCTTCAAAATAATAATAATAATAAAACGTTGGAAATCGAAAGCGGACGTGATGGTACTGCGGGCGTTCAAGCTTGGCTATTGCCGCTTCAACCTTTTGATAATAGCCAAGATGCAACCTTCAAGTAAATGTCAAGTTGATTCTCTCTTTAAAAAAGATAATAAAATGTCGGGCCTTGAAAGTCGACACGATGTCACATCAGGTGTTGACATTTTTGTATTGTCGCTGCTTTCAACCTTTCGACAGTAGCCAAGTTTCAACCTTCGGGCAAGTGTCGAAGTTCACTTCACTCTTCAAAATCATAATAATAACAAAACGTCGGGAATCGAAAGCGGACGTGATGGTGCTACGGGTGTTGAAGCTTGGCTATTGTTGCTTCAATCTTTCGATAATAGCCAAGTTTCAACCTTCGGGCAAGTATCGAAGTTCACTTCACTCTTCAAAATCATAATAATAACAAAACGTCGGGAATCGAAAGCGGACGGGTGTTGAAACTTGGCTATTGTCGCTTCAATAGCCATGTTTCAACCTTCAGGCAATTTTCAAATTCACATCTCTCTTTAAAAAAAATAATAAAATGTCGGTCGGGGCTTGAAAGTCGAGACGATGTTGCACCGAGTGTTGACTCTTTTGTATTATAGCTTTCGACTTTTCGACTGTAGCCAAGTTTCAAAGTTTCAACCTTTAGGAAAGCGTCAAGTTCATTTTTCTCTTAAAAAAAAAAAATAGTCGGGCCTCGAAAGTGGGCATGGCGTTGAAACCTGGTTATTGTTGCTTTCAATCTTTCTACAATAGCCAAGTTTCAACCTTCAGACAAATGTCAAAGTACACTTCTCTGTTCAAAAAATTTAAATGAAATGTTGGGCATCGAAAGTCGACGTGATTGTACTCATAGTGTTGATATTTTCGAATTGTCGCGTTCAACCTTCCAATTATAGTCAACTTTCAACCTTTAGGCAAATGTCAAGTTCATTTTTCTCTTAAAAAAAAAAAATAAAATAGTCGGGCCTCGAAAGTGGGCATGGTGGTACATACTACGGGCGTTGAAACTTGGTTATAGTTGCTTTCAATCTTTCTACAACAGTCAAGTTTCAACCTTCAGACAAATGTCAAAGTTCACTTCTCTCTTCAAAAAATAAAAATGAGATGTTGGACTTCGAAAGTTGACGTGATGCTAATGCAGGTGTTGAATTGTCGCTTTCAACCTTTCGGTTATAGCCAAGTTTCAACTTTCAGGCAATTGTCAATGTTCACTTCTCTCTTATGAAAATAATAATAAAACAATCGCGCCTCGAAAGTGACATAATACAGGTGTTGCAACTTGGCTATTATCGCTTTCAACCTTTCAGCTATAGCAAAGTTTCATCTTTCAGGCAATTGTCAATGTTCTTTTGTTTCTTAAGAAAATAATAATAAAATGATCAGGCCTCGAAAGTGGATAGAATAGAGGTGTTGCAACTTGGCTATTATTGCTTTCAACTTTTCTACAATATAGTCAAGTTTCAACCTTCAGGCAATTGCAAAGCCCACTTCTCTCCTGAAAAAATTAAAATAAAACGTTGGGCTCCGAAAGTCAACATTGTACTCCAAGTGTTGATCGCTTTCAATCTTTCGACTATAGCCAAGTTTCATCTTGTCAATGTTCTTTTGTTTCTTAAGAAAATAATATTAAAATGATCAGGCCTCGAAAGTGGATATAATAGAGGTGTTGCAACTTGGCTATTATCGCTTTCAACTTTTCGGCTATACCTAAGTTTCAACCTTCAGGCAATTGTCAAAGCTCACTTCTCTCTTAAAAAAATTAAAATGAAAGTTGGGCCTTGAAAGTCGACACGATTGTACACCAAGTGTTGATCGCTTTCAACCTTTCGACTATAGCCAAGTTTCAACTTTCAGGCAATTGTCAATGTTATCTTCTCTCTTAAGAAAATAATATTAAAATGATCGGACCTTGAAAGTGGACATAATAGAGGTGTTGCAACTTGGCTATTATCGCTTTCGACTTTTCTACAATAGCCAAGTTTCAACCTTCAGGCAATTGTCGAAGCTCACTTGTCTCTAGAAAAAATTAAAATAAAACGTTGGGCCCCGAAAGTTGACATGATTGTACTCCTGATGTTGATACTTTCGAATTGTCGTTTTCAACCTTTTGACTATAGCCAAGTTTCAATCTTTCGACTATAGCCAAGTTTCAACCTTCAGACAACTGTCAAGTTCATTTTTCTCTTTAAAAAAATTATAATAAAATTGTGTTGAAACTTGGCTAGTATCGCTTTCAACCTTTCGATAAAGCCAAGTTTCGCCCGCTCACACCTGCTTCGCCTGCTTTTATATTCTGACTTCGCCTTGGATCAAATTATCAAGTAAATCATCCTAACAATGTTTCTTCTGTTTTGTTTTGTAGCATGACGTTTGGCATGAAGATGGTTCCATGGGGGGACCTTCTGTTACTCCCCATGGAATAGTAACGCTGCGCCTCCACGATCGCGTCCGCGTGGACATTTCCTTGGACAGGGCGATACGCGTGGTCAACATGCGCAGCGGAATAGTCCTCTCTCTGAGTTCTTCCGGTAGCTCCGCCGCCCTCATCCACCCAAATGGGCGAGTCTACCAATACGGATCGAGGGTGGAGATCTTGGCCAACGACCAGCAAGGCAATAACAAGTAAGTAAATTTTTTGAATCTTTAGTTTCAGTTACGAGTTTCTTCTTTTTTTTTTGTAGGTACGCAAAAATGTGGTACAAGGGGGTGAGCTTCACCAGTGATCAGTGCGCCCTGGTGTACCTCGTCGATTCGGCTGGTACCCGCACGACTACGGACACGTTCTCCGACTTGAGTGGCGATTTTTCTTTGACGGTCTTCTACAGTGACAGCCAGTATTCGGACCCGTCGATGGGGGGGCCGAATCTCATAAGCGAGGCGGTGTCCCTTCTTCACTCTTCGAGCTATTGGGTCACCGATGATGGCACCGATAATTGGATCATTAATAACGTTCGCATCTCTCAAACAACTGACGGTCTAGTGCGGTAAGAACTTTTTTTTCTTTAATCGTTGGTCACATTGCACAAGGTGCACTTCAAGTCATTCAAATCAGAAAATTTTTTAAACCGGAATTCAGTATTGGGCGTCATTTCTGAACGCATTTGGAATAGGCTCAGCGTTGCCAGATTTTCAAAACTAAATTTATTTATAAATAATATAACGCAGGCAGTTTATTGTTATTTAAGTGGTAGAAGCTAAAGTAAATAAAATATTAAATAGTTATTCGACGTGTATCTATAATTAAAAACGTTTACTGAACAAAAAAAGAACATAGAAAATCAGTCAATGAAAGTGGGGGCGATCAACGCAAGAAAGCCTTTAAAATCGCCCAATGTGCAATAAATCGCTCATTCTGGCAACGCCGCATATATTCGGAACTAATCTGCGAAAGTAGAGGGCGGGGGCGCGAGTTTAACAAAAATTAAGCCCTAGAAAATCGCTCAGATAGCGAAAAATCACTCAATTTGGCAACACCGCGTAGCTTCTGAGCTACTTCAAGAACTATTGCGAACAAGTGCTGGGAAGGGACTTTAACAAGAAAAAAAAATGGAAAAGATTACTAAAAATTGCCCATTTTGCGATAAATCGCCCGATCTGGCAAACTGCGTATCTTTTGAACTATTTCAAGAAGTGCGCGGTAAGTGCAGAGGGGCGGTTTTAACAAGAAATAAAAATAAATGCAAGAGCTCAAAGAAAATCACCCGTTTTGCGATAAATCGCCTGATCTGGCAACACCGAATGTCGAAATTTGAAGTATTACGAGTGCGCATGCGCGCGTTTGCGAGCAAGCGCAAGGCGGCGAATTAAGAAAAAAAAAGTTAAGCGCGAAAGATTCTTAAAATCGCCCATTTTCCAGATAAATCGCTTCATCGACAACACCGCATAGCTTCTGAACTATTACACGTAGTGCGCAAGCGTATGTGCGAGCAAGTGCGGTGGGGCGATTTTAACGAGAAACAAAGAAAAGCAAAAGACTTCTAAAAATCGACCATTTTGAGATAAATCGCCCGATCTGGCAATACTGCGTAGCTTTTGAACTATTGCAAGAAGTGCGCAAGCGTATCTGAGAACAAGTGCAAGGCGGCGATTTTCTAGAAGAAGTTGATCGCCCATTTTTTGATAAATCTCCCAATCTGGCAACACTGCCTGAATTCTGAATTACTTCAAAAAGTGTGCATGTGGACTTCTGCGAACAAGTGCAATGAGGCGATTATAACAAGAAATAAATAAAAGCAAGATTCTTAAAAAATCGCCCATTTTGCGATAAATCGCCTGATCTGACAACATTGCGTAGCTTCTGAACTATTGCGAGAAGCGAACAAGCGCATCTGCGAACAAGTGCAGCGATTTTCAACAAGAAATAAAAAAGATTCTTAAAAATCGCTCATTTTGCGATAAATCGTCCGATCTGACAACACCGAACACCGAAACTTGAACTACATTAAGTGCGCATGCGCGCGTTTGTGAACAAATGCAAGGCGACGAATTTTACACAAACGTAAGGTTTTGATAAATAAACGTAAGTTTTTGATAAATCGCCCAATCTGGCAACATTGCTTAAATTCTGAATTATTTCAAGAAGTGTGATTGGACATCGAATAAATAAATGCAAGGAGGCGGCGATAGGCGATCGTTAGAAGAACAAAAAGTCAAGCGGAAGAGATCCCTAGAAATCGCCCGATTTGGCAACACTGCGTGAATTTTAAGATCACTGCGACAAAGACGCATGCGCATCTGCGATTTTTTTATTAAAAAAAAAGTTAACCGCAAAACCCTCCGAAAATCGTCGGATTGGCGATAAGGCGCTCCAATCTGGCAACATTGCTTGAATTCTGAATTATTTCAAGAAATGTGATTGGACATCCACGAATAAATAAATGCAAGGAGGCGGCGATAGGCGATCGTTAGAAGAACAAAAAGTCAAGCGGAAGAGATCCCTAGAAATCGCCCGATTTGGCAACACTGCGTGAATTTTAAGATCACTGCGACAAAGACGCATGCGCATCTGCGATTTTTTTATTAAAAAAAAAGTTAACCGCAAAACCCTCCGAAAATCGTCGGATTGGCGATAAGGCGCTCCAATCTGGCAACATTGCTTGAATTCTGAATTATTTCAAGAAGTGTGATTGGACATCCACGAATAAATAAATGCAAGGAGGCGGCGATAGGCGATCGTTAGAAGAACAAAAAGTCAAGCGGAAGAGATCCCTAAAAATCGCCCGATTTGGCAACGCTGCGTGAATTTTGAGTTACTGCGACAAAGACGCGTGCGCATCTCCGGTTTTTTTATTAAAAAAAAAGTTAACCGCAAAACGCTCCGAAAATCGTCGGATTGGCGATAAGGCGCTCCAATCTTGCAACTCCGAACGAATTTTGAACTTTTTCAAATTTCAGGTGATACGATGCGATCGAAAAAAGGACTAATCTAGTTTGCCATAAAACTGATTTAAAAAAGAAGAAAATGCCTAGAGTAGTTCAATTGCGTCACGCAGCGCGGTGCAGCGATCGCTGGCGCTAGTGTCTTACAATTGAGGTTATGTTATTTTTTAAGCAACCAGCGTTGCCAACTGTGGTACAAACAATAAATTGCGTCACGCAGCGAAGTGCAGTGATCGCTGGCGCTAGTGTCTTATAATTGAAGTTATGTTATTTTTTAAGCAACCAACGTTGCCAACTGTGGTACAAACAATAAACTTAAGGCACGGCGATACCAACGTTACGCTTTTATAATGCTCTAAAAATTCCATTTCTTTTTCGAAAAGCGTTGCCTGTGAGTTTTATTTAGAAGTTCATGACTTACGATTTACCATTCCGGCTTCAGTTAATTAAATAATTTCTATTCAGTTTCAGAAAATGTTATTCTACGTTTAATGACATTTCGGTGTAGTACAATTGGCAACACTGCAGAGAAAAGTATCTAACCTGACGTTGCAACAAACAATGGCCAACTTTGACTAGTTTTTTTTTAATTGTAATCGCGTTTTATCTGAAGTGCGCAGGCGCATTTGCGAACGAGTACGGAAAGGGGAATTCACATTGTTCTTTTTTCTTTTCAGCGTCGGCAGAAATAGCAACAAGTTCTCCTTGCGTACTTCCCCCGGCAATGGTTCGGCTTCGGTTAGTTCGCCTTTCCTCCACTGCACCGGTTCCATGGGGCAAACCCGCCACCTCTTCGTCAGACGTGGGGAGCGCCGTATGCACTACGACGGCGCCAGCTTCATAGTCCGCAATGCGGGCCACTCCGCCGGTTTCGACGACAAGCACCAGTTGAAAGTGTATTAGAAAGCGGCGCGCGCCTTCGCTTTTTTCATTTCCGGTTCGTTCGGGGTGTGGTACAAAGAAAGACGCTTCTGATGAAACGGTCGCGCGGGTGGAGGTTAAAAAAAAAATTGCGAAGCGCGTGCGCAGATAGTTGACACAACCGTCAGCCATTTTGTTTTTTTTTGTTTTTCACTTTGACATTTGACATTCTGTCTCTTGCAAAATTTTAACTCGAGCCTCGTCAAAACAAAACAAAAACGTTTCTTCTTTTTTTTTTTAACGAAAAACTTTGCCCTTTCTGTGTTTTTGTTTCAGTTGAGAAACGAGATCTAGAAGGCGAAAGCCCGTCTCGTCCTCGTTCTCGTTCTCATTCTCATTTAAGTTATAGTGCGACAGCCGAAAGAAATAATATATGTAACTGTAACGGTGATTGATGATAACTTATCACTTCTTAGTTTATGTAAGGAAAAAAGTGTCGCTGTAAATGAAGAAAGTATTTTGTGGTTTGCTCTGAAAGAAAGGATTTGGCTGTCGCACTCTGGAGTTCCTATTGATTTATTATTTGCGAATGTAACTAAAAAAAAAAAAAAAAGAAAACAAAAATGCTTTAAAAAAAGCGACAATCGCATCCGTCGAACATGTGTAGAAATGAATGTCGATCAAGTTTCGGTAAAAACAAAACAAACACGTTTTACTTATTCTGAGAGTCTAAAGTGAAGAATTGATTTTCATGGCCGGTGTAGTAATTTTTATTTCAGTAATGTGGGGTCTTAAGCAAATATTTTATCGTAAAGTGTATTTTTTCCAAAAAAAAAGTATTCTTAATTGTGCCTTACATTGTATTCATTTTGTAATGCATCACAATGCACAAATAAAAAGAACGATTTCGATTTTATGTGTTCTTTTTTCGCAAAGTACTGCTATCAGGTGATTTAAAAAAATCTAGTTCAATTCTTTTCAACAAACAAACAACAAGAATTCAATTTATTTAGTGAAGTTTGATTTTATCGCATTCGTTCTTAGCAAAAACTTTAGTGCACAAACAAGTGAAGCCACGGTCGCCATTTTCGTACGCGCCCATAATTCACTAAAAACTTTCACAAGAAACAAATGCCGAGAAAATTAAATTCACTTTTTTCAATCTTACTTCAAACGTTCCACTTCTTAAGAGACACGGACCTATAATCGTTCATAAAACTACAAAACAAAACGTGGGCTGATGGTGGTTTTCCTCAAACATATAAAACAAAAGACGATGGATTGTTTAACAGATGCAACAAACAATAAAAAAAAAGAGCGACGATTTGAATATTAAGCAAAAAAAGACTCCAACAGAAAATAAATTAAAAAAAAATAAAACAAAAGACGATCGTTTATATAAAAGATGACTGATTGTTTAGCAAATGGAACAAACAAGAAAAACAAAGAACGACGATTTAGATGTTAAAAATGAAACAAAAGACGATGGATTGTTTAACGAAAGCAACAAACAATAAAAAAAAGAACGACGATTTGAATATTAAGCAAAAAAAAAAAAACTGGAACAGAAAATAAATTCAAAAAAAAATAAATAAAACAAAAGACGATCGTTCGTATAAAAAACGATGGATTGTTTAACAAATGCAACAAAGAAGCAAAAAAAAAGAGAGACGACTTGGATATTAAGAAATAAAACAAAAGACGATGGATTGTTTAACAAATGCAACAAACAAGAAAAAAAAAGAGCGACGATTTGGATATAAAAAAAGACTGCGTCAGAAAATAAATTTAAAAATTAAAACAAAAGACGATCGTTTGTATAAAAGACGATGGATTGTCAACAAGCAATAAAAAAAAAGAACGACGGTTTGGATATTAAACAAAAAAAAAGAGCGACGATTTGGATATTAAAAAAAGACTGCTTAGAAAATAAATGTAAAAAATAAAACAAAAGACGATGAATTGTTTAACAAATGTAACAAACAAGAAAAAAAAGAAAGGCGATTTGAATATTAAATAAAAAAAGACTGCACCAGAAAATAAATTCAAAAATTAAAACAAAAGACGATTGTTTATATAAAAAACAAACAATAAAAAAAGAACGACGATTTGGATATTAAACAAAGAAAGAGCGACGATTTGGATATTAAACAAAAAAAAGAGCGACGATTTGGATATTAAACAAAAAAAAAAGAGCGACGATTTGGATATTAAGAAAAAGACTGCTTAGAAAATAAATTTAAAAAATAAAACAAAAGACGATGAATTGTTTAACAAATGTAACAAACAAGAAAAAAAAGAACGGCGATTTGAATATTAAATAAAAAAAAGACTGCAACAGAAAATAAATTTAAAAAATAAAACAAAAGACGATTGTTTTTAAAAAATAAATCAAGACGATCGTTTGTATAAAAGACGATGGATTGTTTAACAAATGCAATAAACAAGAAAAAAAAGAACGACGATTTAATTTAGTTAATTAAGTATAGTTTAATTAAGTTAATCATAGAATCTCTTTTTAAACACGAGAATAAAATTTAAAAAATAATAGAAACAAAAGTTAAAATAAAACGGTTTGAAGGGAAAGGTGGTAAAACAAATGAACGAAATTAAAAAAAAAGCATACAACATTTAAAGAATGATATAAAAACGAAAGACACAACAGCGAACCAAAGAGAAAACAATTGGCATGTTCAACAGATGGCGCTGTTGAATATCTTATAACAACTTGTAACAAAGCCATGAAGCGACGAAGGCATGATTTCTTGTCCAGTAGAGGGCGCACGTGTTTTTGCTTGAAAGAAAAATTTTGTGAACGTCACGATTTAAAATGGACACCATGTATAATTAGCAACTTTGAGCTCTTTGGAGACTTTCAGCTTCTTTTACGAAATGAAACTTGAAGAACACTTTTTTTAGAAAAACCTTCAATATCAAATGATTTTGAAAAATCTTAGCTTAAGTTGGCAACATTGTCAGTAACGATAATTAAAAATTTAATCACGTTTGGCGTTTTCAATTGATCGTACTCTGATTATCTTCATCTTGTGTTATTATCTGAAGGTGAAAACAAGATGGAAATACACTGAGTGTAACCGTGCAGGTGAACCGAAAACGCCATTTGACAATGCGAACGTTCCCGCTTTTGGCAACCCTGAATGAAAATGTGTTGGTAACATTGATTAATGTCATTTTACCGGTACGGTTTTACGTTTGTAATTAAGGTTAATACGACAAGTAGAGTAACGCCGGTGGTAAGCAAATTGTAGGATGGCTGCTAACACGATTCTCTTGGATTTCTCGTTGGATCCGAGCCACGTCAAAAACGAAAACCAGCTGTCAGTGGTGGCCACAAACATCGAAAACTTACTGCGCGATTACTTAACGAACATGAAGCTGCAGACCACCGTCGGCCTGGACGACTCGATGATGAAGCTCTACTCCAGCGACTTCGGCACCATCTCGACCCTGAGGATATTCAACAACGGCCTAGTCACCGTGAACATCGAGTACTACAAGGGTGACGACCAGGAGCCCGTCATCAGTTTCGAGGTAACCGAGCCGGGTCGCTGTGGGCCTGACCTGAATTAATTCGCTTGTTTCCAGCAAGTGAAACAAATCGAGCAAAAGCTTTCGGTGGCCTTAAATTGCTTCCGTACCAAATTCTTTCCTCCCATAAAGCGGGGAGCCAGTTTCGATGTGTATTTCACAAGTTCAGGTTCGACACCACCCACCCACCCCCACATAACCGTTCTTTTTTTTTTTTTTTTGGCTTCATATTTTTTTATTTAATCTACTTCAAGTTTATAGACATTTATAGACACCACCACGTTGCAAGTGATTGCATTATTAATAACAAAAAAATATACAATGTTTGACAACCTGTCAATAGGCAGCGTGAGTATTAACGTTTTGCTTTTGTTTGACAGCTCCTAATGAACCTGTCAAATTATAGCTCCTGACGGAGCTGTCAAACTAGAACTGTGAGACAGTGTTACCAGACGAACAAAATTTAAGCCACCAGATTAGCTGACCAAAAAGTCACCAGTTACCAACTGAAAAGCACAAGTTTTATTAATTTTCGACATTTGAAATTTCAAAAATTTCGTTAAATGTTTACAGATTTATATTTACGGCGCAATTCAGTAGATTAATGACAAATTAAAACAATTTATTTGAAAAGAATGGTGATTAAAGAACGCAAACAAAATAATAAAAATTGAAAAATAATCAAATTAAAAAAATAACAAAAACAAAGGACAATCGATTTTGTTACACAGTTTAATTTTTTTAATTAAGGAAACACTGAGAAAGCAAAGAAAATCGATTTTACAGCACAATTTGATCGTTTTTTTTTTCAATAGAAAGAACATTGAGAAAGAAAGTCATTTAAATTAAACAAATGAAACACGAACTGACGAAGCATTCTATTTTCAATCAGTGTTGCCAACTTAGGGACCCTCCCCCAGATTTCATACGTCTTTGACAGTTAACTGCGGTGTCATATGTCACTTGACTGTTATTTCGAAATTAAAAAAAAAAAAAACGTAAATATTAATGAAATTAAAAAATAAAAATAATAAAAGCAAAAGACAGTCGATTTTACTACACAATTCAATATATATATTTTTTTTTAAGAAAAGCATCGAGAAAGCAAAGAAAATGAAATAATTTAACAGAAACAAAGGACGGTCGTTTCTTGTTAAAAAAAAAAAAAACAAAAGACAATCGATTTTACAACACAATTTAATTGATTAATTTTTTTTTGAATGAAGGGAACACTGAGAAAGCAAACAAAATTATTATTAAAAAAACAAAACAAAATGATAAAAATTCAAAAATAAATAACCAAATTAAAAAAAAAAAAAACAAAAGGCAATCGATTTTACAACACAATTTGATTGTTTTTTTTTTTTTTCAATGCAAAGAACATTGAGAAAGAAAGTCATTTAAATTAAATAAATGAAACACGAACTGACGAAGCATTCTATTTTCCATCAGTGTTGCCAACTTAGGGACTCCCCCTCACAGATTTAAGCATACGTTTTTGACAGAGTATTTGACAGCAAACCTGTCAACTGTTGACAGCGGTGTCATATGTCACTTGACCGTTATTTCGAAATTAAAAAAGAAAACGTAAATATTAATGAAATTAAAAAATAATAATAATAAAAACAAAAGACAGTCGATTTTACTACACAATTCAATATATTATTATTTTTTTTAATGAAAAGCATCGAGAAAGCAAAGAAACTGAAATAATTTAACAGAAACAAAAGACGATCGTTTGTTGTTAAAAAAAAACAATATAATAAAAATTCAAAATAATTAATTAAAAAACAAAAGACAATCGATTTTACAACACGATTTAATTGATTAATTTTTTTTTTAATGAAGAGAACACTGAGAAACCAAACAAAATTATTATTAAAAAAAAACAAAACAAAATGATAGCAATTCAAAAACAAAGGACATCGATTTCGTAACACAAGTTCATAGATTTATAGAAAATAAAAAAAAGTGATAAACAATTTTTAAAAGAATGACGACGAGACAAATAAAATAAAATAATGAAAATATAAATAAAAACAAAAGTCGATCGATTTTACAACAATCAATAAATCGATGAGTTTCAAAAAAAAACACCAGAAAATTTTCTTTTTCTTTTAAATAATCAGCAGGTAATAACTCAACAACAAAAATCACTAGATCTGGTGTTAAATCTTCACATCTGGCAACACTGTTGCCAAGTTGATTGTGAACATAACCTTAAAAGAGACTTCCAAAAATTAAAAGTTGTCATTTATATAAAAAAAATAAATAATGAAGAAGAAGCAATTGCAAACGTGAAATTTAATTTATTGTTAGTATTATAACAAATTTTGACGTAAAACCGACCGTCTTTTGTTCCTGTGTAATTTGTTAAATTGTGTTGTAAAATCGATTGTCTTTTGTTTTATAATTTTTCTTTTTGATTTATTTCTTTTCGAATTTTTATTATTTTGTTTTCTTCGTTTCGTTTATTATTAATAATAATAATAATAATAATAATAATAATAATAATAATAATAATAACAAAATCGGCCATTTTTTGTTTCGGATAAATTATTTCATTTTCTTGTCATTAAAAATATTACTGATCTGTTGAATTGTGTTGTAAAATCGAATGTCTTTTGTTTTGCTTTTAATTTTCCCAGTGTTTTCTTCATTAGAAAAAAAATCTGTTAAATTGTGTTGTAAAAACGATTGTCTTTTGTTTTTATTTATTTATTTTTTTTTAATTTCATTATTTTTGAATTTTTATTATTTCGTTTTCTTTGTTTTGTTTTTTTTTTCACAATAATAATCGGCCGTCTTTTGTTTTTATTTCATTTTCTTTGCTTTCTCAATGTTCTTTTCATTGAAAAAAAAAAATCAATTAAATTGTATTGTAAATTCGATTGTCTTTTGTTTTTTTTTTCTTTAATTTGGTTATTTATTTTTGAATTTTTATTATATTGTTTTTTTTTTTTGCTTTTTAACAACAATAATCGACCGTCTTTTGTTTCTCTTAAATTATTTCATTTTCCTCGTTTTCTCCGCCTTCTCTTCATTAAAAAATATTAATCAAGTGTAAAATCGATTGTCTTTTGTTTTTGTTTTTTTTTAAATTTCATTATTTACTTTCTGAATTTTTATTATTTTGTTTTCTTTGTTTTGTTATTTCTCAACAACAATAGTCGACCGTCTTTTGTTTCTGTTAAAGCGAAGAAGAATGTTAGAAAATAAGAAAGAAAACTATAAATACGAAAAATTATAAAAACAATAAGAGAGCAGGGTTGCGTTCGAAAACTTTACCTTCGAGTCCGTCTGTCGCACTCACGATTTTCCATCTCGCTCATCTGTTTAATAAAAGAAAATTGACGTTTCATCTGGCGGAGAAAATTATTTGTTAGAAAAAACAAAAGAGAATTGAAACAAATAACGAACTTGGGAAAAACAAAAGAGGATCGACGATTTCAACTTCCACGTTAAGCTTATAAAATATCACGCTTAATATTTTTTTTTATGTATAAGTTTGACGTTAAAAAGCAAATGTTTACGTCGAAATATTTTCATTAAAAACAAATATTAGAATTTTTCTTGCGGCAAATAACATTTAAATTTTTAATTTGTCAAACCACAAACTCCACTTCTATTTCTCTGTAAATAATAAGCGCGTAATAAATTCCTTGAATTCTCGTCTCATTATGTATTAACAAATGCACGATTTTGTAGAAGTGTTACAATGCAACGAGTTTTCAAGAACATAAATTAAATTTCAAATGAAGAATTAGGTACATGGTTTTAACATTGTTCCTTGTGAAGAAGGTGTAATTAACTTTCTTCGTGGTGGTGACTGTAACGCTTGAATGATTAATAATGACGGGGCATGTATTTTGTTTTTACAGTTTGTTCCATTATAGTTTAAAACAGAATCAACGTCAATTCAGATCCATAAAATAAACCACGGGGGTAACGATTTTACTGGCCACCACTGTACATATAACTATAATCATATATTGCGTAAGGAAATATTAAATTTTAAATGTGACGTCATCAATGACTTTTTAATAGCAACACTATCTTCCTGATTGCGACAATATGGCACACTTATACTTTTACTTTTCAAATAAACGTTAATAAAATTTAAAATTTAATTTAAAATTTGACGTCATCAATGATTTTTTTTAATTGCACTATTTTTTGACGAAATCATGTAGATGCATACTCTTCCTGATTGCGAAAATACGGCACACTTTGCAAATAAATGTTAAAAAATTTAAAATTAAATTTTAAATATGACGTTATCAATAATTTTTTTTAAATAGCAACACTATTTTTTGGCGAAATCGTGCAGGTCTATACTCTTCCTGATTGCGACAATAGGGCACAATTATACTTTTACTTTGCAAATAAAAGTTAAGAAAATTAAAAGTTAAATTTTAAATATGACGTCATCGATGATTTTTTAAAAATAACACTATATTTTTTTGATGAAATTTTTAGGGATTTAATCTTTCTGACTGCCACAATAGTTGTAATTACTTGCACTTTGAAAGTAAATGTGAAAAAATTGAAAATCAATTTTAAATTAAAAAATTAAAAATTTAATTTTAAATTGAAAAATTGAATTTTACATTAAAAAATTAAATTTTAAATTGAAAAATTGAATTTTACATTAAAAATTAAATTTTAAATTAAAAACATTAAAATTTAAAAAAAATTAAATGGCTACTTCATTTAATCTTTCCGACTACGACAATAGTTGTAATACTTGTACCTTGAAAGTAAATGGAAAAAATTAAAAATTAATTAAATTTTTAAAAAGTTAAAAATTGAATTTTACATTAAAAAATTAAATTTTAAAAGCCGACTATTCATTTTTGATGAAATTCTGAACTTATTTCAGTTTTTTCCGACGCACTCTATACCAATTTGATCCTAAACTTCTAAATTCGATGAAGCGTCGAGAAAGCGAATTATTTTTCGTTTTTTTTTTCTAATTTTAATTTGGAATGAGTATTCTTTGCATGCGTTGTTGTAGAAAACAAAAGAACTCCTAAATAATATAGTGGAACGAATTGATGGAGCTAAGCACAGCCATGCCTTAGTGCCGATAAAAAGGAACCACACTGACAAGTATTTCATTTCTTCAGGTAAATTAATTTAATTTTTTTTGTTAATTTCTTTTTAACGCTGCATAAAACCTCCCACTTTCTTTACTATTTTTTTTTAGAATTACCTATTGGCTACAATCCAGTAATTTTTTTTTAATGTGCAATTACAGACGAACGCTTGCTCGAGTACGACATAGACAAGCTGGTGTTCGAAGAGAGGACCCCATTTCAGAAAGTGGTCATAGTCCATTCGAAAACCTTGGGCAACATGTTACTTCTGGACGATTTACAGAGTATGTTATAGGCGCTAACGTTCGGCCGCGCTTGTTTTTATAATGAGCGTTGTGTTTAAGATATATCCGAGGCTGACTTGATTTATACCGAAACACTGATGGCCAGGGGCAAAGAAAACTACAAAGATAAAGAGATCGTTATTTTAGGTAAGGTTTTTTTTTGCCCCATGTTGGGCGCCAATTTACGCATTGTTCTAGTTGAAGAGAGCTGTGCCCCACGTTGGGCGCCAAACTTACGTAATCCTAACGTAGAATACGATGAAATTAAATTAAATTTCCTTTTATTTTGTGATATTATATGTAAATAGGTGGTGGTGATGGGGCGTTACTGTACGAGTTACTGAAGGAAGAACCTCGTAACGTAATCATGCTAGAAATCGACGACGTGGTCATGAAGGCGTGTGCCAAATACATGCGTTCGATCTGCGGCGACGTTCTAGATTCGAGGTCGGGACCAAATTACCAGGTTCTACCCCCCACCCTTGCCATCATTTTGTACTACCAGTGACGTTTCAGATTATTGTAGGAGACTGTTTAAAATCGATCGAGGAGTTCATAAAGGAAGACCGGAAATTCGATTACGTTTTCGGGGATTTAACGGACATTCCCATTTCGGAAACTCCGACGGGGGAAGTCTGGAATTTCATTTTGAAAATATTGCAGACGTCCTTCAAAATACTCAAGCCGGATGGAAAGTTCATGACACACGTAAGCTTCCATGGTTTTTGTTTAGAAACTTCTTTTTTGTTTTTTTGTGCATGTTATGACTAAAGCACGGATTTAAGTCATGTGACGTCACTCCGACTAAGTTGACCTACAATCAAAAATCCGTGCTTTAGTTACTATCAAGTTAAGAAGTATGAATTGTGCAGGGCAATGGATCGTGTTCTGTCGATGCTTTGAAAATGTACGAAACTCAGATCATGAAGTTGGAACCGCCCGTGAAAATAAACAAGAGAACGGCGTTCGTGCCGTCATTCCTCGAAGACTGGGTTTTCTACCAGGTCAGTTTCGCGCGAAAGGCTTAACACCGTGTGCCGGCGGGACGCTCTGTTGTATTATTTATGTTACCTTATAGGTAGTAATTACAAAATGTGTTTTCTATTTGCTTTGCGAAGTATTATTTTCATCGTCGTCTTTCGGTTTCGCGGCACTGTGAAGCGCCTTACGATGAAAAAATTCTTACTTCATGTATTATAGTTTGTAAAAACCGCTCTTTTACATATGCAGATATTTTTAATATAAATAAATGTCACCGTGTATATTTTATGTCAATAAAAAGATTGCATTTTCTTGAGTTGTTTCTAACGAAAGAAAAAACACGAAATGGTAGAAATGAATTAAGATCGTCGAGAGCCATCTAGGGTCTCTCGAGGAAATTAATTCTGGTGACGCCACCTATAGTAAAAGAGTTACTGGATATAGAACAGTCGAATCGTTCGCCATTTTGGAGCCCAATCATTGATGTGGCGTACGTAACAGTAATGAACAGTTCGGTCGCGACATCTTGCGACTGAAATTTTTACATTTTTGGATTCTACGTGGAATTCCACCCCGAATTCATGTGTCGCATGATAGGCCTGACGTGATGGGTTCTCGAGTTATTCGCTCAAGAAGTTACGCAAGAGATTGAGGTCTCCCCCCCCAGCCCTCTTATTTATGAAATTAGAAAAAAATGTTTATTAGGAAAAAGGCGGGCGTTTTTCTATCGTCTCGGATGCTGTTTACGAAAAAACAATAGAGCATCGCGTTATCGAGATATAACCTAAAGTTTCGATTTTTTAAATGGAACGCCCTGTATATTTTTACATTTTTGGATTCTACGTGGAATTCCACGCCGAATTCATGTCTCGCATGATAGCCCTGACGTCATTGGTTCTCGAGTTATTCGCTCAAGAAGTTACGCAATAGATTGAGGTCTCTCCCCTCCTTGCCCCTCTTATTTTTGGAATTAGAAAAAAATGTTTATTAGGAAAAAGGCGGGCGTTTTTCTATAGTTTCGGACGCTGTTTACAAAAAAACAATAGAGCATCGCGTTATCGAGATATAACTTAAAGTTTCGATTTTTGAAACGGAACGCCCTGTATATTTTTTCATTTTTGGATTCTATGTGGAATTCCACCCCGAATTCATGTGTCGCATGATAGGCCTGACGTGATTGGTTCTCGAGTTATTCGCTCAAGAAGTTACGCAAGGGATTGAGGTCTCTCCCCTCCTCGCTCCTCTTATTTATGAAATTAGAAAAAAATGTTTATTGGGAAAAAGGCGGGCGTTTTTCTATAGTTTCGGACGCTGTTTACAAAAAAACAATAGAGCATCGCGTTATTGAGATATAACCTAAAGTATCGATTTTTGAAACGGAACGCCCTGTATATTTTTGCATTTTCCACCCCGAATTCACGTGTCGCATGATATGTGTGACGTGATTGGTTTTCGTGTTATTCATTATATTTTTTCAATTGTTTTATGAAACGTCATCAAATAGGCGACGTTAAATGTCAAAAAAAATCAAATTCACAGTGAAATGAATTAAATTAAATTAAACAAATGTAAAATAAATTAAATAAAAGATTAAATTCAGGAGTTCTGCATAAAACTGTGAAGATGGCGCCACCGTTATTCAATCAACGGTGGCGAAAAATTTCATGTTGGTCAAAAAAAATCAATTTTCCAATAAAATTAACAAAGAATAAATAAAGCATAAAAATAAAATAATTAAAAATTAATTAAACAAACAATAAAATAATGAAACAGAAAATAATTCAATTGTTTTAGTTTGTTTTGCCTGAAATTGCAACAGAAATCCCCCAGATGTAGTGACAAAGTTATTTGCGTTCGAGGTTTGAGCGAAGAAAGGGCGCTTTCCTAAATCGATTGACGTTTGAATGAATGACAGCTGTC
This sequence comes from Serrognathus titanus, assembly GCA_039766575.1. Lineage (NCBI taxonomy): Eukaryota > Metazoa > Arthropoda > Insecta > Coleoptera > Lucanidae > Serrognathus > Serrognathus titanus. The sequence goes on along the minus strand of CM077911.1, from coordinate 32,823,684 downwards.
AAACGGTTCATTTGTTCTGCTTATAATCTAATGTCACATAACCTAAATCTACGGTCGTATACACATTCTGATATTTAATGAAATTTGATTTATTTTTTGACGTTTTTGTTTTATGGAGTTTATGTTTTATTATTTACTTTATTAATTTAATTTTTTTCTTTATTTTACGTTTGAAAAGAGAAATGTTACATTCGTAACAAAATTGATTTGTATTAGCGTTGCCAACCACTGAGAGTCGTCTTTCCCTCACACCTAACCTAAAGCGCCATTGCCAAATTGAGGTTTTCTCCAAAACGAAGAAACTTTATTAACGGGGAGGGGGGGGTCTTGCGTTTAATTTTCTTTTGATTCCGATATCCACGATATTTCTCAGTTTGTTAAATTTATTTTTATTTTAAATGAAAAATAATAAAATGAAAAATTTATTAATTCGTCTTAGTTCAACACAAAAATGTGAAGATGGCGCCAACCTCTATCGGAGGTAAAGGTCAGAGGTGTTCAGTTGTTTTAAAGGAACGTCTTCGAATGTGTGTGTGTGTGGTGGCGTCGATCAAAGAAATCAAATCAACTTTACAATAAAACAAACGTAATAGCAAATAAATAATAAGATAAGTAAATAAGAGACCAGAACTATTTTAGTTCAACATAAAGATGTACAGGTGGCGTCAGAGTCAATCTAATATATTTTTCCAATTGTTTCAAAGAACATCATCAAATACACGAAAAAATCAAATCTACTATTACGAAATAAATTAAACAAAATGAAACAAATCGAAATTAAATTAATGAAAGATTAAATTCAGTAGTTCTGCATAAAATTTGAAAATGACGCTACCATTACTCAGTCAACGAGGAAAAATCCTATTATATCAATTTTCCTATTAAATTAATAAAGAGTACAATGAAGAATAAAATTAATTAAACAAATAATAAAACAATTAAATTGTTTTAGTTTGTTTTGCCTGAAATCGCAACAGAAATCCCCCAGATCTAGTGACAAAATCATTGGCGCTTGAGTTTTCGTTTCTTCGCGAAATTTTTAAAAATATTTTTAATAAAACGACTTACTACTTATCCAGAGCAAAGTCCACCAACGAATTGCAACATTCCTAAAATGGTTTCGGTTATATCTAAGTCTGCTGTAGTAGGCTTTGGTTGATGCCCCGGCACATTCTTTCTTGTGAACTTCACCATCATTCTCTTCCACTGCTGGCTGTACTACTTATTACAATTGCAAATCAGGCGTGTCTCTATTACGTCGTGATGGCCACTTCATTTTAACTTATCTAACTTAAGTAATTAACGCAAACTTTTTTGAAACGACACGCATCCGCGCACGCAGCACGCAAGCGGCGACACGTGACTACCGGGACCCGGCGATGACGTACGGCGACATCTCGTTACGAAACCGTGCACTATAAACAGTATGTTACGTTTTTAAAATTAGTTGAAACAAAACGAAACAATCCTAATTTGAAACGTCTCCGATTTTCCTTTATTTATTTTTAATTTTACGTAAGAACACGAAACGAAAATTGGCCACCCTGGATATACACCACTAAATTCTAATCAATTTCGGACGTGGTACGCGGTCAATCCGTCTGAGTTCTGCGTGTACTTTGCAATTTAATCCAAAAGGGAAGTACTATGAGCCCCAACATTACAACAAACATTTTTAGAATAGGCAGCATTGCCGATACTACCAACTTGAATTTTATGAAACATAACCTAACTTTTTCGAGTATGTCCATAGTGGAATTTGAATCTGATTCTAACAAAGGCGTTCAGCTGTCTATCACAGGCAAGATATTAATAGGAATCACAGGTATCAATTAGCTTTGTGTAAACGCGTTCGTTCTCTCAAGGCCATTTTTAGGTGGTCTCGCTTTGGGTATCACCGTGATATCTGCACCGTTTGTAAGCCCCGCACTGAGGAAGATATGTTTACCGTTTGTACCGGCGACGAACGCTCAGATTACTAACATTCTAACAGCACTAAAGGGCAGGCAGGGAAAAGTAGTCGATTTAGGCTCGGGTGATGGGCGGATTGTACTTGGCAAGTATATTTATGGTTGTTATTCCTTAAGGAATACCAAATTTCTCTTTTTCTCTTCTTATCATGAATTATATTTGTCTGCAATTTCTATTTATTTAAACAAAAAAAGCAGTACCTACACTAACACTAACTTTTGTTGACTGTGGACATTTAAAGATTGATGACAGCCAGTGTTGCCAATTTGTTGGATTTCTTATGCCTTAAGATTGCAAAATTGGAAGTTTTTTGGAAAAAGGGGAGTTTTTGAAGACAAAACTACTTAAATTTTAGGGCAAATCTTGACAAAAAAAAAACTTGTCCCAACGTGAGGGAAAACAACTCTCGGTGGTTGGCAACACTGATACAAATCAAGTTTATAACCTCTCTTCAAACGTAAAATAAAGAAAAAAATTAAATTAAAAAAACCAAATAAGAAAACATAAACTTAATAAAACAAAAACATCCAAAAATAAATCAAATTAAAAAAATAAAAGCTTGAAATTATTTTAATTCGATAAAAAGATGTGAAGATGGCGTCGACGTCGATCAGTGTTAAAAAAAAAATCAATACCTCGTTTGTTTTAAAAAAAATGTTTACCTTTTTTTTTCATTTAACGTCAAAAAAAAGTGCGTTCGTAAAAAAAAACTGCCACAAAAACGTCAGAGTTTGGCGTTCGTCTTTTGTTTCTGTCTCTCTTTTTTTTTAATTTCATTCTGACAAAATTGAGCACGTCTGATATTAAAAAAAAAAAACTGATACAATAAACAGATGACCATCGGAATTTGACGATCGTTTTATGTTTCAGTATTTTTTCGTTTAATCTCAAAAAAAAAATGCGCCGGTCAAAAAAACTGCCACAAAACGACAACTTCGACGTCAGAGTTTGCCGAACGTCTTTTGTTTCCGTTTTTCTTTTTAATTTCATTCTGACAGAGTAGCGCACGTCTGACATAAAAAAAATGGAGCTCCGTCGTCGGAGTTTGCCGTTCATCTTTTGTTTTTTTTTTCTTTTGAGTTTTATTCTAACATTGTAAAAAAACCGACACTTAGAAAAGACAGACGAACGTCGTCAGACTTTGTCGATCGTCTTATGTTTCATTTAATGTCAGAAAAAGGTGCGTTCGCCAAAAGAACTATCACAAAACGGCAGCGGCGTCGTCAGAGTTTGCCGAAAGTCTTTTGTTTCTGCTTTTCTTTTTAATTTCATTGTGACAGAGAGTAGCGCACGTCTGACATTAAAAAAACTGCAGTTCCGTCGTCAGAGTTTGGCGTTCATCTTTTGTTTTTTTTTCTTTTGAGTTTTCTTCTAACATTGTAAAAAAACCGACACATAGAAAAGACAGACTTTGTCGATCGTCTTATGTTTCATTTAATGTCAGAAAAAGGTGCGTTCGCCAAAAGCACTGCCACGAAACGGCAGCACCATCGCCAGAGCTTACCGAAAGTCTTTTGTTTCCGCTTTTTATTTTACTCGGACAAAGCAGGGTGGCAGGTCTGACAAGTAAAGAAAAAAGAAATAGACGAACGTCGGAGTGTGTCGACCGTCTTAAAACAAATGACGAATGAAATTAACTAAACTCAGTAGTTCTATGCAAAAATGTGAAGATGGCGCCAACGTCGTTCAATGTCGCTTAAATCGGAAAAGTCCGGAGGTGAATTCGTTTCCAATTGTTTCATGGAAACGTCATCAAATATACGACTTTTTTTAGTCAAATAAATCAATAAAATTTGAACAAATAAAAAATTAAACGAAAAAACCAAACTCTGTAGTTCTGTGCAAAAATGTGAAGATGGCGCCATCGTCGTTCATTCAACGTCAATTGGCACAAAGACGTGCAGATGGCGTAAATGTCAATCGTAGAGGTTATGAGTAGAGACCGGATTTTAGGTAAATTTCTTTGCTTTGGTCGTTAAGTTTGTACATTTTTTTATTTCATTAGAAACAATAATGAAAAATTAAACAAATCGAAAAGAAAATAAAGAAAAGACTAAAGTCTGTAGTTCTATACAAAAATTTGAAGATGGCGCCACCATCGTTCATTCCACGTCAATTGGTACAAAGACGTGCAGATGGCGTAAATGTCAATCAAAGAGGTTATGAGTGGAGACAGGATTTTAGGTAAATTTCTTTGCTTTAATCGTTAAGTTTGTACAGATTTTTAATTGCATCTTTTTGTTTCGTTAGAAACAATAATAAAAAATTAAACGTTATCAAATGTACTACTCTTTTCTTTAGTCAAAGAAATCAATGAAATTTAAACAAATAAAAAATTAAACGAATCGAAAGTAAACAAAAGACTAAACTCTGTAAGTTCTATACAAAAATGTGAAGATGGCGCCACCGTTGTTCAATCAACGTCAAAAGATGGCGTTAACGTCAATTAGCACACGTCAACATTCACTTGTCTCTCTCCCACTTTGTAACAAAATTGTTATCAAATTTGTCAAGTGTAATAAGGCCAATAGCCAACTTGATTCACACAGAAATATTTACAGGCACGTTGTAATAAAAAGAAAAAAAATAGAACGACTATTGTAGAAAGGAGAAACGTTACATTTCTAGTAGCATTCGAGTAATAAATAAATTAAAAAGAACAATTTTTTTGAGTTTACGAAATTTTGGGAATTTCTCCATAGTAACAAAAAAAAAATCTTATTAACCCTGTTTTCCGCCTCCCCCCCCCCCCTTCCACAGGTCCCGTCGGAACGAAATCCTGCACGTGCTCATTTCAATTTTGTCTGTTACAGAAACAGCGAAACGCAACTTTATATCACACGGGGTGGAATTAAACCCCTGGCTGGTGTTGTACTCTAAAGTCGACGCGTACAGAAAGGGCGTCAAAGGAACAAGGTTCTTTCACAAGGACCTGTGGAAGTTCGACGTTTCTCAATACAACAACGTCATCATTTTCGGCGTTGAGCAAATGGTAAGCACGCCTCCTACTGTTCTTATGATTTCAATCGAATTTATAGAACTACCCTTGCTGACATACGTTGACAATAAATTTCAATTTTTAGTATTGAAAATCCCCCTCCTCCCATCATCCCTAAAGTTTGTCTTACAAAAATTTTAGATGGCGGATTTAGAGCAGAAAATTTGCAGCGAATGCAACGGAGACTGCATTGTAATCGCATGTAGGTTTCCCCTTCCCAACGTGCAGCCTGCGAGAATAATTGGAAGCGGTATCGACACGGTCTGGGTGTATCAAGTGTCCCCCCATCGAATGAGGTGACGATGAAAATTCTAACTTTTATTGTAAACAATAATATTATGCACTTTAGACTTGGTATAAATATAGAGAACAAAATTTTTAAAAACTATACATTTCCTAGTAATAAAAACATAGTTTAGACTTTGAATATTTTGCACTTTCCTAAATACCTCTCTCTCTCTCTAATACTCAGCGATAATAGAAGTTATTTCTCGTTATTAGCAATAGCAGGTTACAGAATCTTTTTTTTTTCTTCTTCGAGTACGCGGTGTCTCAGCTAGAACTTTTCTATCATCCTCAAAAGCCTTAGAAACAATCTCCAATGCGAAACAAAAACTAAAACCCATCTTCCCCTTTACTCTGTACACAGATTTACAACCTGATGTGGCGTTTGTGAGATTGATTAAAGTTATTGAGTGCAGCGAGTTTTACCTGGGACACCTTTATATGCATACATTAAGTGAATAACTGAAAATATATTTATATAAATAACAACTTTTACGTGTGGAGAGTGACTCGGTTATTTGCTTTAAAAATTAAGAAAAAAATCAGTAATCTCTTGAATAAATCACAAACGAATGAATAAAGAAGGATTGGGCACTTACGATTACGTATTCAAAATACGAAATATTAACTCTAACGTGACTGCGTTTTCCCCTAAATTGTTCGACGTTATCCTATGCAGCACCGGTATTAATTCGTTATCTAAGTTCTTCATGTATATGGGGGGCAGCTTGACGTTGTTGCTGCCCGCGCTGTAAGACACCTGCAATGTAATTCGAGGTCAAATCGACGCACTCAGGGCGAAGCCACTTACATTCTCGATGTGTAAAGTTGTACGTATACCGATTTTGTAAAAGTTGTTGCTCGTTAACAGATCTAGATACTTGACAAGGGCCTGGCATGTCGCTTTGGAAATGCTCTCCGCTATTTTCGATATATCTACAGGGTCTTGAGTTTTAGAATTCTCATCTGTGTTCTGCAATAAAAAAAAACATGTTTAATTATTTTATAAACTAGTCTAAAACGCACGTATTTATAAACAAATGTCACATCACGCGCGCCATCTATCAATCTCTAATTGTTTCAATGACCAAAAGAACTACTGTCTATAAGAACTAACTTGATTTATCCTAACTCTTACGACTTTGTGAAATAAATAAATTGTTAACCACACTTTTCATAACAACGATTAATAATCGTCTAAAAAAATTCGTTTTACATGTAGGGGGCACTGACCTGCAGAATAAATACTTCAGTCCATCTTATTAACCTGCTATCGCTGCTGCTCACGTAATCCTTGCTGCTGTGAACTCTGATGGATGGAACGCCCGCGAACGACTGGTTGTCAATAGGTGACGTTACCCTACACAGAAAAAGAAGAAGAGACGCCATCGATTAAATAAGCATTGGCGTTCCTTTTCACCGCTTGACGCGGTTGCGCTGCGTCATCTATGGCCCCACGCTTGGGGCATGCTCTGAGCAGGGAAAGCGAATGCGTTTCAGTGCATGTAAGAGCGTGCTTTGACCTTGAATTATTATTAGTTAACTTTCATTCAACATTACTGACTACTGAAGCAAAATAAAAAAAACAATAACGCACCACGACACAAAATACATCAAGTTAAGTTTGCAGACAGCGTCGCCAGCAGCGCGTATTTGGTGGCGTTTTGGTCTTTAACGCCTCCCAACACTTCACGCTGGCAGTGTTGCCAACTCAAGGGATAAATAAATAAATAATTAGATTCGAACAGCGCCATCTGTTGAAACATGGCGATAGTTTCTGTTTTCGTTTGTTTTAATTCGTGACTCTAATCCACTGAATTGTGGTTTGCGGTGGCTTTTGTTTTAAATATTGTTCTCACGTGTTTTGTTTTTCGTTTTGATTTTTTTAATTTGTTTGCTTCGTTTTGCTTTCGAGCATGAAATTTCAAAATTCATTGGTCCACCGAACCGTTCGCCAACATCGATTATCTTTTGTTTCAATTTTAATTTTATTTCGTATTTTTTAAAAGTTCTTTTGTTCCCTCTTCTTTGCCATCTCATCGTTTGTTTTACTTGCTTAAAAAATTATCGATTTAAATTAAATTGTCTCGTAAAATCGATTGTTTTTTGTTTTTTTTTTTTTGTTTAAAATTTTATTTTGTATTTTGTAACAAAATGCGATCGTCTTTTGTTTCTACTATCTATTAAATTGTGTTGTAAAATCGACTGTCTTTTGTTTTTCTTTTTAAGTTTTAATTTGATTATTTTTGAATATCTATTATTTTGTTTTCGCTTTGTCGCTATAATTTTCAAATTGTTTTTTTTTTTTTTTAATTATTAAATTTGTTATTACTACTGATTTGCGCTGTAAAATCGACCTTCGTCTTTTGTCTCAGCTTTCCTTTACGTTTTCATAAAACGTATTAAAGTAAAAGTCAATTGTGCAATAAAATCTATTGTCTTTTGTTTTTATAATTTAATTGTCAAGGCCAAAGAAAACAAAATGATGAAAATTCAAAAATAAACAAATTTAAAAAAAAAATAACAAACAAAAGACAATCGATTTTACAACACAGTTTAATAGATAACAGAAACAAAAAACGGTCGATTATTATTATTATTTAAAAAACAAAAGAAAACAAAATGGAAACTCAAAAATAATCAAATAAAAAAAAAAAATAAGAATAAAGACAAACGACAATCGATTTTGTTCACAATTTAATAGATAAAGTAAAGGCGATTTTTATTATCATCAGTTTGAAAGCCAAAACAAAAGAAAGAAAACAAAAAAATTAAAATAAACAATCAAATTAAAAGAAATAATAAGAATAACAAAAGACAATCGCTTTTACAATAGAATTTAATAGATAAAAGAAACAAAAGACGATTTTTATTATGAATTTAAAAAGCAAAACAAAATTAAAAAAAGAAATAATCAAATTAAAAGAGATAACAATAAAAACAAAAGACAATCGATTTTACAACACAATTTAATAGATAGCAGAAACAAAAGACAATCGCCTTTTGTTACGAAATAAAATAAAATTTTAAACAAAAAAAAAACACAAAAGACAATCGAATTTATTGCACAATTCAGGTTAAATTAAAAAAAAAAAAAAAAAACGTAAAAAATCAAATACACAAAGTTAAAGAAAACTTAAACAAAAGGCTCGATTTCGCTAGATCTGGTGACTTTTTGTCCAATTCGATGACCAGTGAAAATTTTTCCTTTTTGGCATTGTTTTTAATTTTTTTTTTAATTTTCAAATTTTTATATTATAATCAATAACGATTTGAAAATAAACACAACAAAAGAGTAACTTTCAAAATTCTAATCCGGCGACGCCACGTGCGAGGGCGCCACAGTCGACAAGCACTTGCAACTTTATTCTCTTCCCGTTTTATAGCCACAATTTTTTATTTCTGAACACACCCTTGTGTCTTCATAGAAATATTTTAATTTTCTTTATATTAGAGTACTTTTTTTTTAAATCTGGCGTCGAAGTTGGCCATGAAAATTTAATTTTGAACCATCATCATCACAACAGTTGTCAGTTAATTTGACATTTGAACTTGCCGTTCCTAACCTAGCTTTCGAGGTTTCGAATTCAACAGTACGATAAGACGACAAGAGAATGTGATTTTTATTGTAATAAACGAAAAAAGACACTAAGAATGAGATCTATTGTAACAAACGAAAAAAGATAGTAAGAAAATAAGTTTTACAACAAATAATCACATTTGTGGCATGTTCACATTGAGCACTTTGTCATGGCCAACAAAAATAAACAAACAACCTAACCTCACACTTTTATGCAAAGGGTGAAGCTGATACTCATTTGTTTATCAGTGAGACAGTGTTTTCAACTTAGCTCTTTCAGGCCTCTACTTATTCACCTTTCCAATTGCATAACGTACACATCTTTCAAAGTGATTTAATTCTTTTTTGTAAATAAATAATTATAGCTTGACATAATCGTACCTATTTAGCCCTAAACCATACGAATCTAGTTCTTACTTCTATATTGGATAGCGTTTGTCTGGCAACACTGCTTGGATGAGGAAATGACAGGTATGCATTCGTACTGTAATCGGCTGGCTTTTGTTTGTTGACAAAAGCAAGACACGACCAACTCGATGGAACGAAACTGAAACTCACCCGTTATTAAAATTGGTGTCCGCTTCGCCCCATATGATATGTACAGTTTCGTCGCTGGGCGCGTTCACACACCCGCACTGTATCGTGTGGTTTCTCATGTTGCGCAGGCTTTCGCGCACCTGGACCATGTGCTCCGGGGGGATTTGTATCATCAAACCGTCTTCAACGATGCTGCTCTTGGCGGTCAGGCCGCTCGTGGACTTCAAAGCACCATTGAATACAATGAAACTAGCACCGGTTACTGCAAAAGTAATTAAATTAAAGAATGCCGTGGCCTGACAAGCGTGCTTTTGGTAACGCGCAGGCGCATCGCATGTTTCGCCTTGTGGTGCGTTCACATGCAACAGCACATATTTTTTTAAGCTGCGTTCATCTAACAAATTTTTTTTTTGCAAATTCGTGAGATTGAACGTTAAATCGGCACAGAAAATAAAATAAACGTTCACATGCGTTCACATGCAACAGCACATATTTTTTTAAGCTGCGTTCATCTAACAAATTTTTTTTTTGCAAATTCGTGAGATTGAACGTTAAATCGGCACAGAAAATAAAATAAACGTTACCTTTTCTCGGTTTATTGTGGATATTGATGGCGTGCGTGGTGTAAGCGTTCTCGTTGTTTCCCTGCGTGTCTTGTATGCAGACAAGGTGCGAGTCCGCACCCGAACTGAAGTTGCCGCCGAAGGCGAGGATGTGATCGCTCGAGTTGTTCAACGATTTCATAACCTACAAAAAAAAAATCGCGGTGAACGCAAGTACTCGAGAATTACCGCCACTTTTCAAACCTGGTCGTATCGGTTTTCCGGTATCGTCACAGTCGTGTTCTTATCTTCCATATGTATAGTCAGACCTCGGATGTTGGGTAAGGTGTAGGTGAAGTTTCGAAAATCCTGTAGAAGCAAACATTAATTTTTAATCACCATTTAATTAGGGCCTAGGATCCCTAGGTGTATTCGAATTGACATTCAGAGCAGTCGGTAAGTTAGGTAGCGATTTCGCAAATGTCGTCGCTGCAATCGCCGTCTATTATGGCCGCTCAAAGTAGGGAGGTTGGTCGTGTCAGTGCCAATTACGTACAAGTCGTAAAGTAATTAATTAAACAGTATTTAACACAAACAAAAAAATTATTTAACGCTTCACTTTTACCGTAATAATTTGTAGTTCCGTTGCATCACGCGGCGTGGCGCGGAGATCGCTGGCGCTAGCGGATATGACGCTTTTTTAACTTGGAAGATTAATTTGAAATTTGCCCGCTTTCACGCAAGCCTTTCAATTTGAATAAAAAAAAATTACGTGCATCGTAATTAGGGGGTCTAAACATTTGACTTCGAACGCAAGCGCAGTGTTGCCAACTCAAGCAATAAATCTCTTTGTTAGGATTCCTTCGAGTTAAATAAATAAGAGTATGCAATGCAATCCTTCGAGTTGTTGGCGATTAAGGAGTTTCTCGTTTCTAAAAATGGATTTCAATTAAAACACGATCGTCTCTTGTTTCTTTTTTTAAACCATCAGTCGTCCTTGAAATTTTGTCAATTTCTAAAATGTTTTTTTTTTTTAATACGAAATTTTTATTTTCTTTTAACGCGATCGTTTTTTCGTTGTCGACGTTTCGATTAGAAAACTCGTTCGAAACCGTCGCTCGTCGTTGATTTCTTTTTTTTTCTTTTTAAATTGTTTTCTTTTTTTCAAGTTATTTACAAAATTAAAACGCGATCGTCTTTTATTTTTTGTTTGTTTTAAACTGTCAGTCGTTGACATTTGGATAAGCGAATGTTTTTGTAAGTAAAGCCGGCTATTATTTTTTCATACAAAATTAAAAACGATCGTCTTTTGTTTTCTTTTTTAAACTGTCAATTGTGGTTGGAAATCTTTGAAAAGTATTTTTAAAAGGCGATCGCCTTTGGTTTTTTGTTTTTCATTTTGTTTTAGACTATACAAAATTAAAACGCGATATTTTGTTTCTGATTTAGAGTGTCAACGACTGACAGCATTGACACTTTGACAAGAAACTATTTTTAAAGTAGTTCTTTTGTTTCACTTTAAAAATGATTGTCTTTTTTTTTTAAACTGTCAGTTGCAGCTGACAACTTGATTAAAATGCTTTTCTTAAACCGTTTTTTTTTTTCAAATTATATGCAAGATTAAAACGCGATCGTCTTTTGTTTTTGGTCTTAACGATTGACGACAACGTTGACAGAATATCTTTCTTTTGGTTTTTTTATGTCAGTTGTGGATGAAATCTCGATTAAAAAGTATTTTTAAAACTGTTTCCTGTTATTTACAAAATTAAAACGCGATCGTCTTTTGTTTTTTGTTTGTTTTAAACCGTTTTGTTAAGAGAATATTTTTGTGAAGCGGGCTTTTGTATTTTCGTGCAAAATTAAAACACGATTGTCTTTTGTTTCCTTTTGTAAACTGTCAGTTGTGGTTGAAATTTTAATCGAAAAGTGTTTTCAAAAGGCGATCGTCTTTTGTTTGTCGCTTTTTGCGGCCGAAATCTTGACTAAAAAGTAGTCTTTCGTTTTTCAAATTAGAATATATATATACCAAATTAAAACGCGATTGTCTTTTGTTGTTGTTTTTTTTTTAAATTGTCATTCGTCGTTGAAATTTTAATAAAAAAATATACTAAAACGCGATTGTCTTTTGTTTTGTTTTTAATTGTCAACTGTCGTTGAAATTGTTTTTCTTTTATGTCAGTCAGGTTATTGCTGGACTCTTGATTACAAAACTGATATGCGTCAGTAAAAAAAAAAAAAAAAATGAAGTTAGCCACGTCTACATAGATGATACGTTGAGAGAGTTGTCACGACCAGATGATGTCAGCTACTCCGTTGGTAATTATTGTTACGCGTTCCTCAATTTTTTTTTTTTTTTAAGTCGTCCTTATAAATAATAGATGCTGTTAAATGAAATAATACGTCAATAATGCAAAGACGAAGACCCCCCCCCCACCCTCAAGTAGAGTTGAACAAGCGACATCTGGTCGTACTTTCATGAAGGAAAAACACACGCCACCTGTTGGGCTTGATTTCTCCCAATTAATTTAACAATTAGGTTATAAATAGTTGACGGTGATAATTATGTGCCAACTGGCATATATTACGAATTTCAAAAACATACTTACAGCTAATAAATTGATAATAGTGTGGCCAATTTCCACGTAAAGACTATCACGATGCCTCGTGGATATAATCGGGCAAGGATAGTACCTGTATTCCGCCCCAAGTCGCAGCACCAAACGCAAAGGGAATATCTTCGCCCAAGGAGTTTCCCATCTACGAATATTTAATCAGTTAGGTTGGCCCCCCTTTGGTCTACCATAAAGTACTGGTCTTTGTCCTTACCCCTTACCTGTGAATTAACAGTCCTATGAGGTACGGTTCGGACGGACGTATTATGTTCTGCAAGCACTGGAACGTCGGCCTTATGTACAAGAAGCCTGCGTGGTTCTTGAAATCCAGAAAGTTCGCCGAATTGTGTAACGAAATGCCCAATTCGGTGACGGTTGTACCTTAAAATGAATTAGGTTATGTTAATCAAAGATGGCGCGAATTTCCCTCTTTATGCATGGTACGTTTATACACCGCTAGATGTCAACCTACACTTCAATACTTTAATTTCATCGTCTCGTAAATTTCATTTACTAGTAAACAAAAATGAATAATAGTTATTACGTTCTTGACGAGGAAGTTGGTTTAGTGGAAAACGTCAGTTCGGTCATTCACCAAATATTCATTAACAGTAGTGACGTACAGAGACAATAGAGGGCGCCGTTTTAAACTGAACAGCCTGAAAATGGATGCTCATTGAAGGTCTTCATTTTTTCCTTGCGTTGGGGAAATTAATTAACGTAATTTGACGGATTGTTTATTAACGGACCTTACTTAAGTAGCCCATAAGTGAGGTTAGGATATATATTCCCAACGCAAGATTTCTCACCACTGTTGCCAGTAATATTTTACAAGAAGTCTAAACGTTAACGAAATCACTACATGCCACTAAAGGCAGATGATAATTCATTTCGAGTGTCGAGTTTTGTAAATCAGCGCCATCTATTGCGCAGTGTAGGAACGATTTCATCACACAAATTTCCTACACAGGCTTCATTTTTCGGTTTTATAAGACCGCAGCGACAGCTAGACTTAAACATTTCAAATTGCCGGTTGCAATAAATAACTACGAGTAATTAACTAGCAGCGCCATCTTTTAGAGGGCTTGTACTGTACCACAGATGGCGCTGCCGTTTCTTACCGCGATCGGAAGGCTTTTAAAGAAAAAAAGAAAATAAAACTAAAAATTAATTATGAAGAATTTTTGTTTTATTTTCTTTACTTAACGTTTTACTTCGAAACTTTTCCGGTTGCATTAAGAAAGACAGCAGCGCCATCTGTAATACAGTGGGAGAACGATTTCATCACGATCCATTTCCTGCAATTTTTTTTTTTTAATAAATTATAATTCATGTTTCTTTTTGTCTTAGTATTTATCGATTGTTTTGCTCTAATTGTTGATAAAGAAGAGCCCGACTTTTATTATTAATTCATTAAACGTTTCAAATTAACGGGTGCATTCATTAATTAAGTAAAAAACGCCATCTGTTAAAGCGCAGAGCAAGTATAACATCAAAATAATGAAAGTGAATTAATTAACAGCGCCATCTGTCAAAGCGCAGAGCAAGTATAACATCAAAATAATGAAAATGAATTAATTAACAGCGCCATCTGTGAAAGCGCGGAGCAAGTATAACATTAAAACAATTAATTCTCTTGCTGAGCTCAAATTTCAAATCGACCGTTAATGTTGGGCTTTACCGACAATTGAATTTCGATTTTTTTTTTATTTGCAAATTTGAATAAAACAGGTCGTAATTTGTTGAAACAAAAAAAAAACTATCGGTAATAGATACAACAAAAACAATGCGCTGGGAAAATACACTAAAACAAATGATATCAAAATACGAAGGAACGAAAATGAACGAAAAACAAAAGAATATCGACCGTTTCTCAGTAAAATGAAAAAAAAAGCTAAATTTCTTCCCGACTAAAAGCAAGAAACTATTAGTTAAAACACGATTGTCTTTTGTTAAAACACGATTGTCTTTTGTTTTCCTTTTTAAATTGTCAATTGCGGTTGAAATTTTGCTTGAAAAGTATTTTCAAAGGGCGATCGTCTTTTGTTTGTCGCCTTTTGCAGACGAAATCTTGACCAAAAAGTAGATGTAAATTATTTACAAAATTAAAACGCGATCGTCTCTTGTTTTTTGTTTGTTTCAAACCATTCTGATAAGCGAATATTTTTTGTAAGGCCGGCTTTTGTTTTTTCATGCAAAATTAAAACACGATAGTCTTTTGTTTTCTTTCTTAAACTGTCGAAAAGTATTATCGAAAGGTGATCGTCTTTTGTTTGTCGCTTTTTGCGGTCGAAATCTTGACCAAAAAGTAGTCTTTTGTTTTTCAAATTATTTACAAAATTAAAACGCGATCGTCTTTTGTTTTTTGTTTGTTTTAACTATTCTGATAAGCGAATATTTTTTGTAAGGCCGGCTTTTGTTTTTTCATAAAAAATTAAAACACGATAGTCTTTTGTTTCCTTTTTTAAACTGTCGAAAAGTATTATCGAAAGGTGATCGTCTTTTGTTTGTCGCTTTTTGCGAAATCTTGACCAAAAAGTAGTCTTTTATTTTTCAAATTATCTACAAAATTAAAACGTGATCGTCTTTTGTTTTTTGTTTTGACTTATTTCGAAAGTCTTCCGAATGGGGTAAGAAAGAGCAGCGCCATCTGTGGTACAATAGGGGAACTACTTAATACGATTCATTTTCGCTTCTAATTCTTTTTTTTATCTTAATGTTAATCATTTATTTCGAATTAATTGATTAGCAGCGCCATCTGCTGAAGAGCAGACGAGGCTTATATCATCAAAATAATAAATTTTCTGCTCATTTCTTGCCGGGTGATCGCAATTTGTTGGGAAAAAAAACAAATCACGTCTTCATGGTTAATTTTTATTTTCTTTTCCTGTTTCCTGTTTTATTTTCTTTGCTTTCGCAGTGAATTATTTTCTCCCGGATGCGGTAAGAAAGGCCAATGCCATCTGTGGGACAGTAGGGGAACAATTTTTTTTTGCCGGTAGAGAACAGCTTGACTCATTATTAATCAATTATTTCCAAAAGATAAAGACACTAGATTTGGCACTAAATCGGCCACGAAATCACTAAGCACCAAAAGCTTGTCGTCAGACACAGAGATCTAGTGAGACAAAACTAACTACATAAATTGGCAACACTGTTTCTTACTCAAACAAAGATGAAATTAATTTATTAAAATATTTGTTGTCAATCCTTACTGCACCAGACAATTCGGAGCGTTGCCATGGCTACGCAAACTATGGACACTTTTCATTGGATTTCGTATTGCGTAACCATGGCAACGCTCCGAAAAGTCCGAAGTCTGTTAATCACTGACAATATAAAATTTACATCGATTAGAAAAAAATCTTTTAAACCTCACCCTTGATGGCATCCATGTAGATTCCATTGATATGGTGGAATACGTCAAGGGGCACGGTCTTTTCGTTCTCCATAACTTCGATTAAGTAAACCACCTCGTCTTGCCCCACCGAAATCAAACCCTCGGTCGAAAAGCACCAGGCCTGTTTGTTAATGCAACAATCCACTGGAATTTTAAACTGATTATTTAACACCCTATGAGCCCAAGCGACTTACTGTTTATGATCTTGACGTGTACGTGCAGATTCCTTTGCAGGGCGAACGTTAGCTTTTCGTTCTTCAGCATTTCCACGACGCTTTCTTTGTTCGAACACTCACTATACGTTATGTCTGCAGCAGCAGATTAAATCAAGAAACTTTTTTTTTCTTCTTAGTATTAATTACCTGCTTACCTGATTTAAATACTGTGACAGTCGGGGGTAAATGATTCTCCTTGCTCGGCACGAAGCTTTTCGTCACCGGATCTACGGGGGGTAAGTTCCTGTTGGTTTTTTGCACGCTCGGTGGGGGGGCCACGGTTTTCGAACTCGAAGTCGCCGATTTTGGTACGTTATAATTGAAGTCGGTGTCCAATTTTGTTAGGTCGCTGCCTGGCCGGATGCCATCACAAAACATCACGCTTTTATTAGACTTGGTCTTGTTGGAACCTTTTAACAAACATAAAATTAATTTTACTCTCAACTATATTGTACTAATTAAGGTAGTTTCTATTATTATTATTATTATATTGTACTACTTCGTGATTAATAAGTAGACTTCGGGCTATTCGGAGCGTTGCCATGGCTATGCTGGTCCTCGTGGCATGGCGACGCTCTGAAATGTACGTCAATAAGTTACCTTTTCGTTTAAGAACTCCAACGGGTACCATAACGGTGGGGGGATTCTGTGAAGTGCTGGTGCTGACTTGCTGTAACGGTGGCACCACCGAGCAGTACTCCATGGGATTGTTTGGGTTTGGCTGGTTGGCTTGGTGGTGGTGTGGGGAATTTCCGCTGACGGGGGAGACTTCGCTACCAGAGCTGCTGTTGGTGTCTCGGTTCAGGATGGAGTAGCATTTCGTGCACACCCTTGCCTCCGCATCTAAATATTCCAACTTGTACTTTAGATTGCAGCATTTTGAGCAGAGGACCTAAAATTGCACGGTATTGTACTCCAGTGGTTAATTAAATTAAAAATTAAAAAAAAAATTTCCCCCTCGCGAAGGCATTTGTTAACCGACTAAACCGACATCCTCAGTACACAAATGGAAATTCAGGGAAATGTGTATAAAAGTCTAAAAATTATTCGAAAAAAAAAATTAATTTAATGGCAGAGTAATTCGATTAAAAAAAAAGAAAAAAAAAACAAAACAGGATCGAACGTATAAAAAAAAAGAAAATAAAAAGCGCACGAAAATTTCTGCAAAAAAAATGAGAGAAATTGTCAACGTAATGTAAATAATATGACATTTTAGTTATGTGCAAAAGAAAACACTTTAACAATGACAAATGAGAAACAAAATAGCATCGACGGTCTTCTACCAACGGAAGAAAAGTGTAAAACGGAAAGAGAAGAGAAATATAAAAAACAACGGAACAAAGAATTACATAAATAGAAAACAAAAGAAAATCTACAATTTGGACAACAGCAGAAAATTGTTCCAAAACAAAAGACTATCGATGAGTAAAAGAAAACGAAAAACAATAAAATACAAATACAAACAAAAATAAAAAAACAAAAAACTATGGGTAATAAATACAACGAAAACAATGCGCTGGGAAAATAATCGAAAAACTAAAACAAATGATATCAAAATACGAAGGAACGAAAGTGAACGAAAAACAAAAGAATATCGACCGTTTCTCTGTAAAATGAAAAAGGCCAAATTTCATCCAGACTAAAAACAAGAAACTACGGAGCAAAAAAAAATAAGAAAAAAATTGAATAGAAATAAAACATGAACAGAAGACAAAAGAAGGTCGATGATCAGACAGAAAATGACTAAAAACAAAAGACTATCGGCGAGCAAGAAAAAAAAAATGAATAGAAATAAATAACAACGAAATAGGGACTTACATGAACAGAAAACAAAAGAAGATTTATGATCTAACAAAAAAAAAAATGATTATCGGTGAGTAAAAAAATTAAAAAAATAGAATAGAAAGAAAACGTGAATAAAAAACAAAAGAAGATCTATGATCTACAAAAAAATGACTAAAAACAAACTAACTACTACCAGTAAACAATAAAATAAAACAAAATAAAAATAAAAACAATGCGACAGAAATCCGAATTGCGTGAACAGAAAACAAAAGAACATCTGCGATATCATCCATCACAAAAATGACTGAAAAACAAAAAACCATTGGCAAGCAAAAAAAAAATATACATAAAATAAATACAAAAAAGAAATACAATGGAAAAATAGAAAGAGAAAACAACTTCATTTGACGGAAAATGACTAAAAACAAAAGACTATCAGTGAGCAAGAAAAAAAATTTTTAAAAAATCGAAAAGAAATAAATTACAACGTAATTTGGAATTATATGAATAGAAAACAAAAGAAGATCTATGACCTAACAAAATGACTAAAATGACTAAAAAGAAAAGACTATTGATGACCCAAAAAAAAATGAAAAAGAATAGAAATAAAACATGAATAGAAAACAAAAGATCTATGACCTGACAGAAAATGACTAAAAACAAACGACAAGTGAACAAGAAAAAAAATTTTTTTTTTAATTGAATATTTTTTTTTACTTGTCAAAGCCAATAGAAATAAATTACAACGAAATACGGACTTACATGAATAGAAAACAAAAGAAGATTTATAATCTAACAAAAAAAGTTACTAAAAACAAACGACTATCAGTGAGAAAAAAAAAATGAAAAAAATAGAGTAGAAAGAAAACATGAATAGAAAACAAAAGAAGATCTCTGACAGAAAATGACTAAAAACGAACGAGTAAGCAAAAAAAAACGAAAAAATGAAAAACCAATGGGACAGAAAAATAGAATAAAATACATAGAACAGAATAGAAACAAATAACAATTACGGAATTACATGAACAGAAAACAAAAGAAGATCGCAGAATTACTGAAAAACAGAAAACTATTGGGCAAAAAGCAAAAAAAATTAAAAAAAATTGTAATGTAAAGAAAACAAAAGATCTACTGTTTCATCTGGAAAAAAAAAGACAAAAAACAAAAGAATAAATAAAAAAGCAGCCGACATAAAACAAATACGTTAAAAAAAAAAAACAGTGCAACAGAAAAATAAAAACAGAAAACAAAAGAAGATCTATTATTTCATCTGACAGGAGAAATTTATTGGGAGAGAAAAAGTAAAACCGAAACAAACGACATCGAAATACGAAAGAACGAAAGTAAGCGAGAAACAAAAGAAAATCGATTTTTTTTCGGGGAAGTGTCAAAAAAAAAAACAAAAGACTAACGAGTCTGCTTCGTTTACCAGGAAGTCATCTCACTTTTTGTCTGTTGACTTTTAAATCGCCAGTTATCGCTTCTTTATTGTTCTTTCTCGTGGAATTTCATAAAACACAGAACAAAAAAATAATAATTCATTGGAGGACAAGAAAAACCGACATTGAATGAACGAAAAACAAAAGAATATTGACAGATTTTCAGCGGAATGTCAAAAACAAAAAAACAAAAGACTAACAAGTGTGCTTCATTTAAAGCGAAGCCACCAGGTCTCGATCGTTTTCTTGTCAGTGTTTCGGTTTTTAAACGGCAAGGACGCATTTTGTTGTTTTTTTTCTTCTTTGAGATTTCAGTCTGACATTAAAAAAAAAAAAAAACCAACAAAGTTGTCACTGGACAAAAACGAACACTTTAGTTGAAAGAGGCCACTAAGGATGATGACCTCCGTTCTGAAATAATATACACATGGCCCTGAAGCTTCTTGTGGTGTCCTAGTCGTAGTGTATCGACCATTGGGGGCAAAATTTGAATGCTTTATGCCAAGTCAATTATTTTCAAACCCAAACAACGTTAATGGCACGTTCTTACCAAGCCACAGGCTCGACAGTGATGTCTTCGTTTGATAACCGTAAACCGAGCATCACAATGCAAGCAACTCAGTGCTTCCGAATCGGGTATCCACAGGGGTGCTTGCTTTCCCAACCAAAGGGCTGAAATAAATATTCTTTCGTTAGTTAGTTAGTCAGCAACTTCCTCGTAAAATTACCAACCCATATCGGCATTCTCCTGCCCGCTTTGTGTTTTCGCAGTACCACCGATTTCCTCAACATCAGCCGCTGCAGTCATATGGTCCTCAACCCCCTGTGCCACCACCGCACTGGCTTGCTCCTGTTCAACAACCCCACATGTCTCTTTATCTTCACCGCTTGCAGTGACCTCGCTTACATTAACCGATTGGGTTTGAGATTGGGATTGGGATTGGGATTGGGACTGAGGAGTAATTTCCCTCATTGACTTATTAGGAGCAGCTTTCGCATGGTGGTACTTCGCTTTGGATTGCTTGCTATGGACATCTTCGACTTCTGTGTCGGTTGAATCCGTCGAATTAACAGTGTCGGTTGAAGCCTCCGAGAACGTGGGGGACGCAGACGTGGACGTGTCGGAGTCTTCGAGGTTAAAAGTTTTGTTTTCACCGTCTTGCTGCAGTTCCTTGGATATGTAGACGTTGTTGTACGGTGTTGAGCCAGGATTACCTAAGAATAATAAAATATGGTTCATATAAAATAAGCAGTTCTAATCGTATTGGTAAATATTTTCATTTTTGGAACTCGTTTGCCTAAAAGTTGTTTCATTTAACACAGTTCTAATCATATTAGTATTTTTTTTTTTGTAACTCGTTTGATAAAAAGTGATTTGCATAACAATAATAAGCTTTATTGGTCCCCGGAGTATAGAAGACGCCAGACACAGAGAAACTAAGTAGCTGCAGGGCCATCTTTTGAAAACGTAAGTAAGTACGAGGAAAACAAATGCCTAAACGACCTAAATAAAAGCATAACTAATTTATAATTTGGAAAGAGTTATTCACTTATAAAAAGATTTTGACTAAAAAAATTTATCTTGATTGCCTAAACAACAGATGGCGCTGTAACTTCCTAAACTAAGGAATATTGTAGGGGGCGCTGAACGCCCGGACTCAAAATAAGACGACTTAATGATAGCCAAAAGTGCTTCAATTCGTGGAAAAAAAAGTTATTCCGTTTTTAACAAAAGAACGCTCGATTTAATTTGGATGTCAAAAAAAAAAAAAAAGGAAACATGGTTGCCACAACACAACAGGACTTACAAGTACGCTTTTGTGTCTTGTAATTTTCGATATCTTGTACGTTTTAGCTCAAAATAGAAAAACTTAAGTAGCTGCAGCGCCCTCTTTTGAAAACGTAGGTAAGTACGAGAAAAATAAATGCCTACACGTCCTAAACAAAAGCGTAACTAATTAAATTTCGGAAAGAGTTATTTTAAATCGTTCCTAACATTCGCTAGGATTACTGGATTGTTATTTAATGTTCGCAATGTAACAATAAACTCTTATGATCAAAGATTTCTGTTATGTCGATAAGACAGAAAATGTTAATCGATAATTATGTTACCAACCAGAGCTGGGCAAATTACTTTAAAAAAAAATAATTCCAATAACAAGCTTCAATTACTTTGAAAAATATTGGCATTATTTTTTCCTGTTTATGTCTTTCATGCAAGGTCAGGCTTTACAAGCCTTTTTGAATAAATATGATGTAAAATAAAATATAATGTAAAAATGAAACGTTTATGACAGACGTACGCTGTGAATTTGGCGTTTTAATCTAAACATACCTACTTTTTCTTGGGGAAATCTATAATTAATTAATTACAAACCGTTCCACAGAATATTTTTATCCATTTTCTAGTAATCTGTGACATTCATTCGAGTACGCGATTTGATAAAAAAATATACGCATAGCAACAGATGTATTTAGTAAAGCTAAAAGTCCGTGCGAATGCTTTTACAATCAGCTGCTCGATTGTCAAATTGGTTAAAGACTAATTACCCCAATGAAATGATCGGAGTTATTCACACAATTATTTGCGAATTTGTCACTCTTTAGCTCTTCGTTCATACGCAATTTCAGTTATTTTAGAAATTATTAATAATGACATCGCGCAAAACAAACGTAACTCGGACTGTTAAAGGGATTTTGAGATGTATATCAAGGTCGCATTGTATGCAGGCAAGGAGTCAATAAAATAATAATCACAAAACTTTATTAGTCCTATTATACTGCATTTATGAAACGTGGCTTCGTATTTTGCCGCAGCTTGATAATTAATTATAAACTGTTCCGGAGGAATTTCTTATCAGCACGAATACGAACGCCATCTTAATTTCAAGGATGAATGTTCTTTGCCTGTATTTTATAAAAAAATCTGCGGTAACTTTTTCAAGTTTTGCTCCAAAACTCAACAGAAAACGATCCAGGAACAAGCGCGCCATCTCGAGTTCAAGAACGAAAAATTTTCTCCATAATTTACTAAGACTTGCTCCAAAATTTACAGAGAAAACATTCCAAGAACGCGAACGCCAACTCGAGTTCAAAAACGAAAGCTTCTTGCCTCGATTTACAAAATTTGTTTCAAAACTTCACAGAAAACATTCAACGAACACAAAGCCATCTTCAGATTAAGTGCGAAAGTTTTTGGACATAGTTTTTTTGAATTTTAAAAACAATTTGCAATGATATGGAATGTTTTGCTTCAAAATTAAAAACAAAATATTCAATGAATAAAACGCCAACTTAATTTCAAGAACGTTATTTTTTAACTTGTAAAATTGACCACGTAGCGCCAGCAAATATTTCAAGGACACAAACGCCATCTCGAATTCAAGAACGAAAGTCTTTTGGACAAAAGTTTTGTTTCGAAACTTCACAGAAAACAATCCACCATCTCGTGTCACCAAAAATGAAAACATTTTGATACAATTTACCGAGAATTGTTCCAAAATTTTAGAGAAAACATTCCACCAACACCATCTCGAGTTGAAGAACAAAAACTTCTTGCCACAGGAATCATTCCAGGAACACGAACGCCATCTCGAGTTCAAGAACGGAAGTTTTTTGCCACAATTTACCAAGATTTACTTCGAAATTCTACTAGAAATCATTCCACGGGCACGAACGCCACCTTGAGATTAAAAGCGAAAGTTCCTTGCCACAATTTCATTGGCTTTTAGAAGTAATTTGCATTAACTTATAAAATTGACCAAGTTTTGTTTCTAAACTTCACAGAAAACAATCCACAATCTCGTGTCACAAAAACGAAAGCATTTTGACATAATTTATCGAGATTTGCTCCAAAATTTTACAGAAAACATTCCACCAACACCATCTCGAGTTCAAGAACAAAAACTTGTTGCCACAGGAACACGAACGCCATCTCGAGTTCAAGAACGAAAGTTTTTTTGCTACAATTTGCTACAAAATTTGCTTTAAAACGCCATTTAGAGTTCATGAACGAAAGTTTCTTGTTCCAATTTATTTATTTTTATATTTATTTTTAAATATTATACTTAAGAATTATTTATCAATAAATATGTACACATACGAGAAATTTTTCATTTAATAAAATAACATTCCAAAGTACTTATTAACATCATTTTGTCCGGAGAAAGTCAAAAATATCAATAAATATAATTTACCTAAAAAAATGAAAAGAGAATTGAAATGCTAAAAATAATGCAAATACTGGGTGTTTCATTGAAGATGTCTCAAACTTGGTATGCGGGTAGATGTCGGGAAAACAAAGAAAAGTTTCTTTGTAAAATTTTCTCTCTAATGAATAAATTTAGAGAAAATGGAAGAGAAAGCAAAGTCGCATATTTTTAGGATGAGAATTAAGAAGAAGATTCGACAAATTTTATTTTAATAACAATTTGTAATGTGTGGCAACATACATACTGAATGCATTTTTTTTGCATAGCCCCACATTTGTAATTTATTATTAAATTAAATAAGTTTAAATATCTACACGATTTCACATCGCTGCTGCATTCGACGTGGGGCAAAGCTGAATATACCGAGCTTTCGATCAAGGGCAAAATAAAATCTAGTCATCAATTTCTTCGCTGTTTATGGATTTATTACCCCCCTGCAGCTGTGTGCCACTTATAAAAGCAATTTAGATCGCCGGTTTTGTTTCAACAACAAAAAAGTATTATATTAATTACTTAAAAGTAATTCAATCACTTAAAAGTAATTCAATTATTCAAAAGTATTTCAAATAGTGAAAATTAATTGAAATAACATAAAATTATTTCAATTATCAAGCATTTTAATAAAGTAATTGAAATAACAATTATCAGGACCAGATATCGAAAGTATTTGAAATATTTTAATTCAATTAATGAAAACGCTTCAATTACTTTTTCAAGCATTTTAATTCTATTAATGCCCAGCTCTGTTACCAACACATTTTTTTGAAGTCAATTCTAAGTAACTTTCTTTCTTGATCATATTATACATTAAAAATTAAATTGTACAAGAACCTGTTTCATAATCGAATTTAAATTAAAATCACATTCAGATGTGTTGAAAGCGTTTTAAATTTAAATCAGATGATGAAACTGCCCCTAAGACAGGTTGACACTCACCGATTAAATTGATCTCACGCGTGACCGAGTGCTCGTCGCTCAGTTCAAGCGACGTCGGTCGCTCCACCAAATTCACCCGTTCGACCACCACTTCCGCCGCTTCTTTCCGAGCTGCAGCGCACTCGTCACCACCGTCTTGCGCCTGAGTTTCACTGCTCTGATCTTCCGGAAGACTCTCTCGAGCTTCCACATTAACCAAATCACTTCCAACATTATCCGCACTCGTCGGTGCCTTAACCACCTCAGAATCACAAGCTTCAGATTCGTTCTCGTCGTTTCCTACTTTACCAACAAGAAGCTTACACTCGGGCGTTTCAGACTCATCGCTTTCTGTTTGATCAACTTCTTCGAATTCATGAGATTTAAACTCTTCCTCCAAATCATCCAGGTATTTGTTGAGGGTTGACTCGTCGATGTCGAACGAATCGCCAAATTTAACCGAGCTTTGAGCCCCCTCTTCCTGTTTTGTGCACGGAATTTCAGCTTCAACGTCGCTCACTGCCTCTGCGAGAGGTTCACCGTCAACGATACTCGAATTCACACAAACTGCTTGAGTTGTTAATTCATCACTTTGTCCGTTTATTTCGTTCACTGTCACGTCCACGTCAATTATGCTTGCGTTTATTGCATCTTCAAGATTTATTGCGCTTTCAGGTGATGGATTTTCATGTTGTGGCTCGCCGACTAAATTATTTTGAAACGTAACCTCACTTCCGTTAATTAAGCTCTCGCTTACTTCAGGGGGCGTCGCCTCTGGTGGTTCATCCGCCGGCTTACTCGGTTGAAACGATTTGGCTTTCGCTTGCGGAGGCGGCGCCAAGTGATTCGTTGGCACTCGCGTTGGAAAACTGACGGGTTTCATGTCGTTATTAAAGTTGTTGGCGCTTTGCAGCCTTGCGCTGCCGGAAATGTCGGAGTTTAAGTACTCGTTGAGGCTGTGGAATACGTTGGTGATTGAGTGACGGGCATCGCCTTGCGCCCTCAATTTCGAGGAGCCTGACGCGTACGCCTGGGGGGTGCTCTGCGGTGGGGCGTTGTAATTTTGCGTCAGCTCGCTGTACTCGAAGTCGTTGAGGACCTTATCCAAGTCGACTGTGTATTTATCCATCTGCGACAAAACACTTTTTGACAACTGGCTAACCTCAAAATTGTTACAGTAACACTAGCAACAAACAGAATCAAAAGTGAGTACAGCCCAATTAGCTTGTTTTTTTTTATGATTACGGTGGGGGCTCGCGCTTACGACGCAAATTACACGCGCGTAAACTCGCACGAGCGGGCAAGGTTGAAGGTTGAGGGAACTGGGGGCCTAGCAAAATTAAACGCTCACATTATTCAAATGAATACTCACGTTACGGCACAGCTTCGAGTACGTTTACGACCATCACAGTCTGCAAAAATTCAGCAGAGAATTGCCATCCCGTTCGTAAATTCGGATTATTTCTTTTTTGACGTTTGGCAAATGGCTGGTTCATGTAGGTGCCAGCGCGCAGCTGTCTTGTGGCGCGTTCACGTTCACGTGATGGCAACGTCAGCGCGTAAATAAACGGCGGTGGCGGCGAGGGATTCGCTTTTATAATAATAATTTAAGCCGTCTCGCGATCTGTGATAAGCGATTTTTCTATTTTTAAACGTTATCATGGAACGCGATTTGCAGATATCGACTCGCTTTCGGGATGATTAACGCTTACGACAAAAGAATTTCAAAGATGGCCAACGGCACTGACAATTACCCCCTGCACAAAGCGGTCTTCGAGAACGATTTGAAAATCCTGTCGAGACTGCTGAGGAAGTACGATGTGGCCGCCAAGGATAAGCACGGTAAATCCGAATTTATTCCAGAATTTCCACCGACCCACTTGCCTCCCAGAAATTTCTAGGTTATAAAATTGTATCAAACTGGTTTCAAAAGGTATTCGTTCTTAATATTTTTTTTTTTCTTTATTTTTAGGTAATACGGCTCTCCACTTGGCCGTTATGCTAGGACGAAAAGGTAAAGTAAGCACAACTTAATTCTGGAGGAGATAACATTGTCTTGTGATGTTTTCAGAATGTGTTCAATTATTGTTAAAACATGATGCCCCCGTGAAAGTCAAAAACGGATTGGGTTGGACAGTATTAGCCGAAGCTGTTAGTTACGGAAACAGGCCTACAAGTAAGTCAATACATAAGAAAATTCACATACTTAATAGTTACTTACTTCATAAGCACCGAAAGCTCAGCTACAGACGGTCCTAAAATTATAATTCCGGGAGGGTATGCACCATAATTACCTCTGATGATTCAAAAGCACTATAGTTTTGTTTTTAAACCAGAAGGAGTAACCATTGTGGGTTGCTTTACGCCTAAATATTAAATAAGAAATTAATTTGGCTTGCTTAGAAGGTTTGTAAGTTCTTCAAAAAACCAATTTCAGCTTGCAAGCTTAAAACTGACTGAAATTGTCACGCGAATTATGAATTTTTAGGTTTAAATTGAAGGCTTGTGTAAAACCGGCTGTCGAGCGGCCAATAACCTTGCGAGTTTTTGGCGGGCAAAATTCAAATTACTCCTCCTAGTTTGAAAACAAACCACAAGACTGAATTGGCGCGCAAACACGCAAGTTTCTAATAAACAAAGTTAAATTAAAATTATCGCGATTTTTTCTTAATTAAAAGCAGCGTGTTCGCGCGCCAATTATTTCTTATATTGGTGCACTTGTTTTCTTTAACTAGGAGGAATAATTTGAAATTTTCGCGCCAAAATTTCTCAACGTGATTGGGCGTTTGACGTCCAATAATTTGAAAACAGTTTAAAAATACTTTTTAACCAAAATTTCAACCACGATTGACGGTTTCGAAAAGACAAGAGACGATCGTATTTTCAAACAACAAGCAATCGCGTCTTCGTTAAAAAAGAAAACAAAAGACAATCGCGCCTTAATTAAAAACAAGAAAAAAAATCCAACGACGAGCGACGGTTTTCAAATATTTTCCAGTGAAAACTTCAACTACGAATAAACGATCGAGTTTTGAAAAATTGAGATTTCGTGCGAAAACGAAAAAATGTCAACCGCAACTGACAGTTTGAAAAAAGACAACAAAAGACAATAGCGTTTTAATTAAAAAAAAATGACGAGCGACGATTTTAGAAAACAAAAATTTCGTATAAAAAACAAAAGAAAGGTATATTGTTTTTTTTTTATCAAAATATCAATGACTGGCAGTTTAAAACAAAAGACGATCACGTTTTATTTTTGCACATAATTTGAAAAACAGTTCAAAAATACTTTTTAATCGAGATTTCGACCGCAACTGACAGCTTAAAAAGGAAAACAAAAGGCAAGCGCGTTTTAATTAAAAAAAAAAAAACCAACGACGAGCGACGATTTTAAAAAACAAAAGATTTAAAAAAAATCTTTTTTGTCAAAATATTAATGATTGGTAGTTTAAAACAAAAGACGATCGCGTTTTAATTTTGCATATAATTTAAAAAGGAAAACAAAAGACAATCGCGTTTTAATTTAAAAATAATAATAACGAGCGACGATTAAAAAAAAAAACAACGAAAGGAAGATTTAAACGTATTTTCTTTTGACAAAATATCGAATGACTGACAGTTTAAAACAAAAGGCGATCGCGTTTAATTTTGCATATAATTTGACAAACAGTTTAAAAAAGAAAACAAAAGGCAATCGAGTCTTAATAAAAACGAGCGACGACTAAAAAAAAAACGAAAGAAAGATTTAAAAAATATTTTCTTTTGTTAAAATATCAATGACTGACAGTTTAAAACAAAAGACGATCGCGTTTTAATTTTGTAAATAAGTTGACAAAAAGCTTAAAAAAAAACAAAAGACAATTGAGTCTTAATAAAAAAAAGTCAACGACGACCGACGATTCAAAAAAAAAAAAACAAAAGAAAGATTTAAAAAAACATTTTCTTTTGTCAAAATATCAATGACTGACAGTTTAAAACAAAAGACGATCGCGTTTTAATTTTGTATATAATTTGACAAAAAGCTTTAAAAAAATAAGACAATTGATAATAAATAATTAATAAAAAAAAAGACAACGACGAGCGACGATTAAAAAAAAACAAAAGAAAGATTTAAAAAAAACATTTTCTTTTGTCAAAATATCAATGACTGACAGTTTAAAACAAAAGACGATCACATTTTAATTTATTTTGCATATAATTTGACAAACGGTTTAAAAAAGAAAACAAAAGACAATCGAGTCTTAATAAAAAAAAAAGACAACGACGAGCGACGATTTTAAAAAACAAAAATTTCGTAAAAAAACAAAAGAAAGATTATTTTTTTTTTATCAAAATGTCTATGACTCATAGTTTAAAACAAAAGGCGATCGCGTTTTAATTTTGCACGTAATTTGAAAAGCAGTTTAAAAATAGTTTTTAATCAATCAAGATTTCAACCACAGCTGACAGTTTAAAAAAGAAAACAAAAGACGATCGAGTCTTAATTAAAAAAAAAAAAAAGCGACGAACGACTGTTTTAAAAATATTTTCTAATCGGAGTTTTGACAAACAAAAATGTCATTTAAAGAAAGATTTCAAAAAAATGGTTTTTTTAAATCATAATTTCAAGGACATAGTTAAAAAGAAACAAAAGACGACCGCATTTTAATTTTGTATATATACACGCATAATTGACGGTTTAAAAAAGGAAACAAACGACGATCGCTTCTTAATAAAATTTAGAAAAAAAACCAACGAGCGACGGTTTTAAAAATAATTTCTAACAGAAACAAAAACAATCGCACCTTAAGTAACAAAAAAATTGAAAATATTTTTTGACATTTTAAAAAATAAAGAAAAACAAAAGACGACCTGAACTTGGTTGTATTTTAGGACGGCACGTCGGAGCTTGGTACTTGAATAACTGCGAGCTGTCAACAGCGTCGACTGTCAAAGGTTTTGCTTCTCATCTTCGAGGCGTTTGTAATATCCGTTTTGTAATTGAAAATTGTAATTAAACGGATATAAAAAGTTAGGTTATGTTTATAGTAATCGTATGGTTACGACGTGACATTTGACATAAGCCTGCTCGATGACGGTCTTTTTTTGAACCCATTAATAATCGTCACTATTTTCCTGCGGTTACAATTATCGATGTGCTGCCATCTGTTAACGGAAGTACGAACACTTTATTGTTTATTTATTTACATTCAACTCGATTTTTTTTTTCTTTTTGCGAAACACCCGTCATTCTTATTGCAGATACAAATTTTACAATCAAAACGCTTCGTAATAATTTTTTAATTATTATGAAAAGGATTTAATTTTATTTAAACTTTTCGACGACCCCCCGTATAATTAACGTGACCAGAGGCACTGATTTTAAAAGTCTCTGGTGATTTCAAACTGTAGTGAATTGCATGTACCTAAAAAAAAATATTTTATATTGCAGTATCGTCATTGGTGAGAAAATTTCGCCAGCAATCGAGAGAGCAAATGGAAGAACGAAGACCTAACTTAGTCGAAGCGTTAAATAGGATCAGTGATTTTTACATGGAACTAAAATGGGATTTTCAATCATGGGGTAATTGATTCACACCATGATAACTAAGGCACGGATTTTAGTCGTCCTAAAAATCCGTGCTTTAGTTATAACAAAAAAATTTCCATTGACTCATCAGTAATGGCATATTTTCTTTGTTCATTCTTAAGATTTGAACAAAAGTGCTATTTTTCTTTGAATTTCTGAATATGAAAGTTGACTTTTTTTTATGAATTACAGTACCTCTAGTGTCAAGAATATTACCTTCGGATATTTGTAAGATATACAAATGCGGAGCCAACATAAGACTCGACACCACCTTGGTGGACTTCTCCGACATGCGTTGGGAACGCGGCGACATCTCTTTCATATTCAACGGCAACGCCCCCTCCAGCGAGAGCTTAACGGTGCTGGACAACGTCCAAAAAGTTTACCAAAACGTCAAATACGAGGTAGATTTTTTTGACCATTATAATCTCACGCGTTTGCAAAAAATCACGCCCGATTGCAGGAGAGCGAGATGGAAATCGAAGACGAAGTCGACCTGCTGATGTCAACCGACATCCTAGCCGCGCAGATTTCTACAAAAAGCATATCATTTGCGAGGGCGCAGAGCGGCTGGATTTTTCGTGAAGACCGGAAGGAATTGGTGGCGGGCCAGTACGAGAGCGAATTGTACACGGTGCACGGTTTAATTTTGGAAAGCAGGAAGCGACGAGAGCACCTATCGAACGATGACCTTCAGAAAAACAAGGCATTGCTTGAAAGCTTCACCAAGGGTGGAAATCTACAGAACTTCGATCAGAATGGAATCGTAAGCGCTACGCTAATTTTTAACGTTAAAAAGAAAATCTATTTACACGCAAGATTTTGATTTACCAGGTGGCGTAAATGTGCTAGTTACTAATTACTTCACACCGCCATCTAGTACGCTTATGGCAACACTATTCAAGGACTGTGAGGGTTTAAAACGAACGGACCGAGGACTAAATAAAAAAGGGCTTTACACGAACCGAAGACTAAATATAATCTGCGTATTAGCGTTATTTAAAATTTAATACGGACCGAGGTCTAAATATGAAATGAATTTCTAAAGTAAAACGAACGGACCGAGGACTAAATAAAAAAGGGCTTTACACGAACCGAAGACTAAATATAATCTGCGTATTAGCGTTATTTAAAATTTAGCACGGACCGAGGTCTAAATATGAAATGAATTTCTAAAGTAAAACGAACGGACCGAGGACTAAATAAAAAAGGGCTTTACACGAACCGAAGACTAAATATAATCTGCGTATTAGCGTTATTTAAAATTTAACACGGACCGAGGTCTAAATATGAAATGAATTTCTAAAGTAAAACGAATGGACCGAGGACTAAATGAAAAAAAAAGCTTTACACGAACCGAAGACTAAATATAATCTGCGTATTAGCGTTATTTAAAATTTAACACGCACCGAGGTCTAAATATGAAATTAATTTCTAAAGTAAAACGAACGGACCGAGGACTAAATAAAAAAGGGCTTTACACGAACCGAAGACTAAATATAATCTGCGTATTAGCGTTATTTAAAATTTAACACGGACCGAGGTCTAAATAAGAAATGAAATAATAACTTAAAACCAATAAAAACGTTGACATTGTAGCTAACCTTCAAAAAATTGACCAACAAGCTTCTTCATTTGTTTAATCAAAAAAAATTGATTTCATATTTGACGAGCGAAAACCTGGCTGTTTGACATTTGACAACTTAAAGCTGCACTTCTGTCAATACACCTGCACATATCATATTTATACATATAAGGCAGCTGTCATTTCGAACAACCGAAAAGTGTTACAAACCTACAAAAATAAATTTTGACAGCTGTTCTTAAACGTCCTCGAACCGCTATTTTTGACAATCGCAAATATCACGTGATTTTGAATTTCCGAGGAATTAACTAACAAAAAGTTTGACAGATGTTAAATTTGACAAGCGACAAGAAACAACAGAAACCCCCTTGTAACCCACACAAAATGACCTTCATTTGTGTTATCTGCAAAAAAAAAAGATTCGAAGTGACAGGTTTCGCTTTGAAAATTGAACTTTGACAGTTGACAACTTAAAGCTGTTATAACCCTACAGTGACTGTTCCGACAGTCCTGCAAGTGATACTTGCTTGACAATCACTTCTGTCTTGTAAATGTCATATTGTATAAATACGACAGCTGTCATTTTTACAACCTGCAATTTTTTAATTTTGACAGCTGCCGTTTCTGTTCCGAAACGTTCTTCAACTGTTATTTTTAACAGTATTATGTTTTTGAATTTATGACGAATTAACTTAAGCAAGAAACAAAAAGTTTGACAGGTGCAATTTGATAACCGCAATCGCCACTCGTTTGACAATCAACGACCGAAAGCCTACTTGTAACTTACAAAAGTCACAGACAAGCTTCTTCATTTATGTAATCTGCATTAAAATTGACAGATGACAACTAGCAGTATGTTTTAACCTAAAAACTAGCTCCTTTATTTGTGTAATCTAGATAAAAATCGATACAATTTGACAGACGTGTGTGTTTTGACAAGTGAAAATCCTGACGGTTTGACAGTTGACAACTGACAGCACTTATAACACTACCAACAGTTACTGTTTAACATGCTTTGTCATTATGCAATCTGCAAAAAAATCGATTTAATTTGACAGGTGTCAAATATGACTGCTGACAGCATTGCCCGTTTGACAATTGACAACTGAAAGCCTGTTGTAACCTACAAGCACTGACTAACGAGCTTCTTTATTTGTCCAATCTGCAAAAAAAATCGATTCCTTTTGACAGGTGCTGTTTGACAAGTGAAAATCCTGACTGTTTGGCAGTTGGCAACTGAAAGCTGTTATAACCATGCAAACAATAACAGTTTGACAAGTTTTCCGTTATGGATGGTTTCCACCAAGAAAAGCGATTCAATTTGACAGGTGTCAAATATAGCGACTGACAGCATTGGTTGTTTAACAAAATTGAAAATCTGTTTTAACCTACAAACGCTAACTAACGAGCTCCTTCATTTCTGTAATCTGCAAACAAAATCGATTCAATTTGACGGGTGAAAATTCTGTCTATTTGACAGTTATAGCATGCAAGAAATAACTAACAAGCTTTTTCATTATGTAACCTGCAAAAATCGATTCAATTTGACAAGTGAAAATTTTATCTATTTGATAGTTGACAACCGAAAGCAGTTATAATAACAAGAACACAATTTGACAGATATATTAGTTGGCAAGTGAACGTGTCTGACAGTTGACAACTGAAAGCAGAAAGTGACTACCAAGCGTTTTCATTATGTAATCTGCAAAAATTTATTCAATTTGACAGGTGTCAAATATAACAACTGACAGCATTGGTTGTTTTAATCTACAAACACTAACTAAGGAGCTCCTTTATTTGTGTAATCTGAAAAAAAATGATTCAGTTTGACAGGTGTGTTATTTGACATGAGAAAAATCTGTCTGTTTGACAGTTGATAACCGAAAGCAGTTATAACATGCGAAAAGTGACTAACAAGCTTTTTCATTATGCAATCAGCAAAAATCGATTCAATTTGACAGGTGTGTTATTTGACCAGTGAAAATTTTGTCTGTCTGACAGTTGACAAGTGAAAGCAGTTATAAGATACGAGAATACAATTTGACAGGTATCTTATTTGGCAAGTAAACATGTTTGACAGTTGACAACTGAAAGCAGAAAGTGACTAGCAAGCGCTTTCATTATGTAATCTGCAAAAATTGATTCAATTTGACAGGTGTCAATTCATTGTTTAACAATTGACAATTGAAAACCTGTATTAATCTACAAACACTAAAGAGCTCCAGGTCTTATTTTTTTACAACTTGCCCTGACTGTCTAACATTTATTCGAACTTGCTGTCATTTTGACACCTGTCATTTTTGATTTCTGACACTTGTCTTTTTTGACACCAGCCATTTCTGACACCTGACATTTCTGAC
The DNA here is from genome assembly GCA_039766575.1 of Serrognathus titanus. Taxonomy (NCBI): domain Eukaryota; kingdom Metazoa; phylum Arthropoda; class Insecta; order Coleoptera; family Lucanidae; genus Serrognathus; species Serrognathus titanus. The sequence goes on along the minus strand of CM077911.1, from coordinate 32,789,680 downwards.
ATCTGTCATTCTGCCTAACATTTATTCAACCTTGCTGTCATTTTGACACCTGTCATTTTTGATACTTGCCATTTCTGATTCTTGTCATTTTTGACACCTGCCATTTCTAACACCTGTCTTTTTTGACACCAGCCATTTCTGACACCTGACATTTTTGACACCTGCCATTTCCGACACCTGCCATTTCTGACACCTGCCATTTCTGACACCTGTCTTTTTTGACACCAGCCATTTCTAACACCTGACATTTCTGACACCTGACATTTCTGATACCTGTCTTTATTGACACCAGCCATTTCTGACACCTGACATTTCTGACACCTGCCATTCTACCTAACATTTATTCGACCTTGCTGTCATTTTGACACCTGTCATTTTTGACACCAGCCATTTCTGACACCTGTCATTGTGCCTAACATTTATTCAACCTTGCTGTCATTTTGACACCAGCCATTTCTGACACCTGTCATTCTGTCTAACATTTATTCGACCTTGCTGTTATTTTGACACCTGTCATTTTTGACACCTGTCATTTTTGACACCTGTCATTTTTGACACCAGACATTTCTGTCACCTGACATTTCTGACACCTGGCATTCTGCCTTGCTGTCATTTTGACACCTGTCATTTTTGAAACCTGTCATTTCTGGCACCTGACATTTCTGACACCTGCCACTTCTGACAATCAAAAACTGTTATAATCTATTAAGATAGATTTATAATGTTTGCAGCCCGTGAGAAGAACAAGTTTAAGTCCACCCCCAGACAAAAACATAACTTGGGAGCAGTATTTAAATTCAGAAGTCAATAACTACCCTAGATTGGGGCGCGATTTGGTCTACAAGGAATCAGCAAAGTCGTTTAAGGCAACTATAGCAATGGTGAGGTCTTAATTAATTAATTTTTTTTCTGTACTAATAGATTTTGTTACCTAGAGTTCAGACTTCCCGTTATCAGTGGAGATGCTCCTGAACGTCCTCGAGGTGATAGCGCCCTTCAAGCACTTCTCGAAGTTGAGGGACTTCATCACGTTCAAACTCCCCGCCGGTTTCCCCGTCAAGGTCGAGATCCCCATCTTGCCGACGGTGACGGCCAAGATAACGTTCCAACAGTTCGAATTCAGGAAGGACATACCGAAGGAGTTGTTCGCGACGCCGAAGGACTACGTGGAGGACCCGACGCGGTTCCCCGATTTATGACGCCCCGAACTAGTGAACACATTCGAAGTCAATCACACGACTAAGCCCCAGTTCATAACGCGAACCGACCATCACACTCTAATTAAAAATAAGTTTGTCAATAAGATACGTAAACCGAAGGATTTGCCGGAGTTCAACCCCTCGACGACGCCCACGATTTGTATAGAGGTACCCATGTTGTTTACTTTTGGTAGTGTATACTCGACGACCTGTCTTCTGTACGTAGAGTAAATTAAAAAAAAAAAAAAAAGGTTAAAACTCATTTGGTTTTTTTGAATCAAAGAAATTGCACTTCACTTGACAGGGTACTTGTTTTGTTTACGACTTACAATTGTTACGCAACAAAAAAGGAATTGCGTTTGTTTCTATTTGAAGATGTTAGAGTGCAGTGATCTGTTTTATCGTCCTATAAATTAAATTGCACGCGTGAGGTTGTTTAGGGTTGCCAGATTTGAGCGAAATTCCACCGGTTTAGACACATTTACTTTTGTTACGGCCTTTATGTAACGAGCGTTCAACAAAATTCTACCTCTAGTCATCCGTGGAAACAAAAGTACACTGCCGACCAAAAATTTGAAGCCATGGAGTTGCTACCAGATGCGTTTATTTTAATTTAATTAATCAATTAATTTACTACTTAAAGCAGTAAAGCATACACGTCAATTGCCAACGTTGACATATCGACGTTTTTTTTTTTTAATTTTTTATCAACTCTTGCCATGAAGTTTGTATGAAAAAATAAGTCACTTCACTTCTTGAGGTTATTTGAATAGTAAAGCTAAGACAAAACAATAAAAAAAATCTCTCGGTATTAAAATAATTATGTACAGTAGCGGACAATAAAATCCGGACGCGTCATTTGTACATTGTAAAACTTACTTTGACATTTTTGACGTTTAGTACAAATGTCACTAGTAATTCTCCCGTTTGCTACACATCTTGTTGTAAATAGTTTATTTTTTGTTCATTTCGTATTTTGACAGTTTTAAGTTTCGCTCAAAAAAAAAGAAGAAGTAAGTTTGAGTTTACCAGGTGAAGTTTGGACGGGAAGAAGAGTTTCTGCGCAGTTTCAGTTTGACATGTCTTACCATAACCTCAATGAAAGCGTGACTCACCAGACTTCTCCAAACAAGCACGAGATGTCAAATTCTTTGACTTTGACAGACGTCACCTACTAACTGTGACACATTAATGCACCCCTTATCCACTTTGACAAGTTGACAGATGGATTTTGACATGTAAAAATTTTATTTCGACACTTAAGCAAAAGTGTCATAATTATTATTAAAAACCTTAGTTTTGTAAACGCTCCTTATCCACTTTGACATATTCAAGTTGCAGATTTATAATTTTATTTTGACACTTAAACTTTGACGTCGGACGCCCCTCATCCACTTTGACACATCAAGTTGCTGTGTGACAGGTTTTTCTTGACATAAAAATTTATTTTGACACTTAAATATCGACTTTGACAGACTTTGTTTACTAACTGTGACACATTCTTAAACTCCCTATACACTTTGACACATTCAAGTTATTGGATGACAGATTTATTTCGACTTGAAAATTTTGTTTTGACACTTAGGCTTTGACAGACATCATCTAATTTGTGACACACTAATACCTCCCTTATGCACTTTGACATATTAAAGCTATTAGAGGATTTTCTTTTTATTTTTATTTTGACATATCAAGTTGCTGAATGACAGACTTGTGTTTTTGACATAAAATTTTATTTTGACACTCAAATTTCGACTTTGACAGACGTTATCTACTAACTGTGACACACTCTTAAATCCTCTATGTACTTTGACACATTCAAGTTATTGGATGACAGATTTATTTCGACATAAAAATTTTATTCTGACACTTAGACTTTGACAGCCATCATCTAATTTGTGACACACTAATACCTCCCATATGCACTTTGACATATTAAAGTTGTTGGAAGATTTTCTTTTTTTATTTTGACATATCAAGTTGCTGAATGACAGAATTTTGTCTTTGACATAAAATTTTATTTTGACATTTAAATTTTGACGTCGAACGTCCCTTATCCACTTTGACATATCAAGTTGCTATATGACAGATTTTTGTTTTTGACATAAAATTTTAGTTTGACACTTAAACTTTGACCTCGAACGCCTCTCATCCGTTTTAACATGTCAAGTTGCAGAATGGCAGATGTATTTTGACATAAGAATTCTATTTTGATACTTAAATTTTGACTTTGACAGACGTTACCTACTAACTGTGACACATTAACAAACACACCCCTTATTCCATTTGACGTATTCAAGCTGCCGGAAGGCTTATTTTTTTATTTTAACCATAAACTTTTGTTTTGACATACAAGTTTTATTTTGACACTTAGACTTTGACAGATGTCATCTAATATCTGTGACACATCAATACACCCCTTATGCACTTTGACATATTAAAGTTGCTGGAAGACTTTGTTGTTTTATTTTGTCATGAAGTTTTATTTTGTCATGAAGTTTTATTTTGACGTTGACAGACGTCACCTACCAACTGTGACCCATTAATTTTTCACCGTGTTCATATACAGGGAGGTGATAAAAATTTCTGCGCAAAAATTTCAATAGTTTTGTTTCTCCGAAAATACCTAACAGATTATTTTAGTGTAAAAAAAGTCGCCTTTTGTTTTTATACTATGATGACGTCATTGCATACTTTTCTATTAATTTTCTCAAAATGTCACCAATCAAACGGAGATGCTGATGAGAAGTTTCGTAAGTTTTTTCAAAATTTCATGGTTTTTGTTTAATTCGAATTGCTCGGTGACAGATTTATTTTGACATTTCAATTTTGACGTTGACAGACAGATAGACTGACAGACGTCATGTGAAACAAAAGCATTAATAACACTGCTTCGAAATTACCGAAGGTCAGGAAGGATGTTTTTTTAGAAAGTCGGCTTTTGTTTTTATACTGCGTTGACGTCATCATTTTCTTACAAATCAAACAGAGATGCCAACTTGAAAGAAACGGTAATTTCGTTAATTTTTTTTTAATTCATATTGTTCGTTTACATACACTCGCATTGCTCCGTGACAGATTTATTTTGACATATCAAATTTTTGACGTTGACAGACGAACGTCACCTACTAATTGTGAACCGCCGCATGACGCAAAAGTGCGAAAAAAGTATTATTATGGTGCAGACAATTTTTATCAAGTAATTTAATCCACGTTTCGTCAGTTTTCATCATGATCTGTCAACGTTGACGAGGCTAAGATAAAGCGAGTTTGACTTCTTAAAGCGTTATTATATTTAAATGGGAAAATCGGTTAACTGTCATTTCAATCAAGAAGTTTGTAAAAAGAAAACCTATCGGTAATCAACGTTTTCAAAAACGAACGTCACAAGACCCAGAACACCCTGTATATTACGTAAGACGGTTTGCTTGTTTCCTTACGATTTTAACACACGGATGCAAGTTCGACGCAGCACCCTGTATAGAACATTAATTGAATTATTTTTTTTTACGAATCATTTAAGACTGACCCGTATCTCCCTGGCTGTCAAAATGAAATTTTGTAAAGTCGCGTCGTGGCTTATTATTATCAACATAACCTAACTTTTTATGCCTAATTAATTACGACTCTAACTTAAGCACTCTATGTTGGGTGATAATACCTCGAAAATGTAAACAAAACCTTTGACAGTTGACGCCGCTGACAGCTCGCAGCTATTCAAGGTTGCAACGTACGCACTAAGCTACGACGTGCAGTCATAAAGTAAAAGCAAGCCTCCTTGATAACGGATTTTATTGAACGCGCGTTACTTGCACAGTGTCAATCAAAGATTCAAGTTCAGTAACACCCTGTACATTAGATTAATCGAATTGTCGAGTTGCTCAAAAGCATTGTTTGAAAGTGACTCGTTTTTATAATGCATTTAAATGTAACTTGTCATTTACTGCGACAGTTGAAATATCCGGTGGGCCTCACACTTTTGGCCTGCAGTGTACGTGTCGCGGATTGAACTGTGATTGTGATTATCACAGGAACTGTCAAAACGGAACTGAATTCAGACAGTTCACAACTAACGGTATTGTTTATTTCATATTTGAACTTCATTAAAATAAGATGGCGGCGGCGTTGCCTCCAACCAAGAAAATCTGGCAACACTGGAGCTTGTCGCATTTAGATACGTTCTGTGCAGTCCTAATTCTGTGTTCAAAGAAAAAAATGGCCTAAATCTCATACAGCGTAAACAAGCAGATGGAATCGCCTGAGAGGGCCATTATTAAAGAAGAAGAATAAATTTTATAACGGTTAACCTGTGAAAGAAAAAATCAAATATGTATATTTTTGAGGCCCCAGCAGTATTCAGTTGTTATTTGTAGCACTCTGTGTTATTGGCTCACAAATCAAAAAAATAAAATAAAATAAAAAAGTAAATGTTGAATGTTGACTTCAGGTCTTCGCAAGAAAAGAAAAAATTTGACAGTTGACGTTTCTTGCCAAGACTAGCATCGGTGTTGACTTTTTCGTATTCAGTTTACACTTTAAGTCCGGCCTGTACATATCATACACAATTTCACCCTTTGTACGTTTGAAACATTCCTATTCTTTTATTTTATTATTAAATAGTACGTCCTAAGTAAGATATTTTAGTTGGGGGGGGGTTCCTAAACGAACGGTCAATTCGTCTCACCATAATCGTGTGAATTTTGTTTCTTGTCGAGCCGGAAGGGGGCAGCAGCAGCAGCAACAAATTTGTATACGTAGAAGGTGGCCGTCCTCGTTTCTCGACCAAACTCACGCACTGTAGACTATAAAAAAATCACGCCGTGTGGGAGGGGGGGGGGGGGCTTCTGCATAAATGAAACAGTGCACGGCTTTTTTCTTTTGTTAGTTTACTTCCAGCAACCCCTAGAGACAGACATCTTTTGTTTTTTTTTTGTAAGATACAAAATCGTTTTCCAACTGTACTTATCGAACTAATATTTATTGTTTTGAATGCAGAGTAATTTAATAAATTGTTGTACTTTTACCCGGCGTTTTTTTTATTTAATCGAACCTTGTGCAAATTACAGGGTGTACATGAAAGTGATGGAAAAAAAAACAATGATATTCAATACAAAACATAAACAAAACGTCTCTTGTGCTGGTTTGCTGACTGTGGTGATGTTTTCTTTTTTTCGAAAACAGTGTTGCCAATAGGCTTTCGCAAAAAAGCTTAAATAATCACAGAAAGTCACTAGAACCGGACGATAACTCCCCAAAAACAAATGCCACAAAGCCAAAATGTATTAGGTTTGGCAACACTGGTCACGTTATCAAAAGACTTGATTTGATGGTTTTTGTCAAGAACATATTGGCAACACTGGCCTCAGTGTTAAAAAGCCGTTGAAATTACAAAAGAAAATCGAAGTAGATGGCTTTTGTCAAAAATACAAACAAAAGACGTTCGATTGTTTAACAAATGCAAGAAAACGGTCGACGACTTGTAAACAAGAAAACACTTTCGCGCAGAAAATAAACAAAAAACGATAACAAAAGACGTTCGAATTCCAATCGGAGTTCGGTTCGTTCTTCACTGTTTATCGAAAAAAAAAACAAACAAAACAAAAGACGACTTTATTGCAGGTGACAAGTCAAGTTTTACTTTTAGTTTTTTGAAGAAACATCGATGGGGGGGTCGATTAAAATTAATATAATCTCAAAATCGGTGACTTTTTTGATTGTATTAAATATTCTACTTTTACGTATTATAATTGGCAACACTGGTGGCCTCAGTTTGTAACTAAAAAACAAAAAAAAAAGACGCAAATTGATGGTTTTTGTTAAAAATATAAACAAAAGACTACTTAACAGAAGATCGTTTAACAAAAGCAAGAAACAACAATTTTGGTGGGCGTCGCGTGGACACAAAAGACCTTCGAATTCCAGTCGAATTACAACTTTCTTCTGCTTCTAATATTGACAAAACAAAAGACGATCAATGATTTAACAAAAGTAAGAGACGAAAGTTTTGGTGGGCGACTTGTACGTATCAAAAAAAAAAAAAAAAAAGAAAAGATCTTTCGCCTCGCGACAGATGGGACCTTCGAGTTACAATCGAACTTCGACTTTTTTCTGCGTAAAATGGCAACAAAACAAAAGACGATCGATGATAGTATTTTAACAAATGCCAGGAAACCAAAAAAAAATAAAAGAAAGAACAGTCGACGAGCGTTAGGATTGGCAACACTGGCCTCAGTATTAAGAAACCGTTAAAAAATAACAAAAGAGAACTGGAGCAGATGGTTTTAGTCGACGACATAAACAAAAGACGATCGATTTTTTAACAAATGCCAGGAAACCAAAAAAAGAAAAGAAAGAACAGTCGACGAGCTGTTAGAATTGGCAACACTAGCCTCAGTATTAAGAAACCATTAAAAAATAACAAAAGAGAACTGGAGCAGATGGTTTTAGTCGACAACATAAACAAAAGACGATCGATTTTTTAACAAATGTCAGGAAACCAAAAAAAGAAAAGGAAAAACGGTCGACGAGCTGTTAGGATTAGCAACACTGGCCTCAGTATTAAGAAACCGTTAAAAAATAACAAAAGAGAAATGGAGCAGATGGTTTTAGTCGACAACATAAACAAAAGACGATCGATTTTTTAACAAATGCAAGAACAACGATCTGAATATAAGAGAACCTTTCGTTTTCGCTTTTGCGTTGGAAATAAATTAGGAGCGATGACAAAAGACGTCCGAATTTCAATCGAAGTTCAACTTTTCTGTCGATAAAAAAAACAAAACATAATCGACTGCCAAAGATGTGTTTACGCAGCGTTTTCCTTGTAGAAAGACTAAAAAAATACTGCAACATTACGCTTAAGCGTGTTAGGATTGGCAACACTGGCCTCAGTATTAAGAAACCATTAAAAAATAACAAAAGAGAACAAGAGCAGATGGTTTCTGTCAAAAAAATAAACAAAAGACGATCGATTTTTTAACAAATGCAAGATCGATGATCTGAATATAAGATAACCGTTCGATTTCGATTTTGCGTTAGAAATAAATTACGAGCGATGACAAAAGACGTCCGAATTCCAATCGAAGTTCGACTTTTCTGTTCATAAAAAAAAAACAAAACACGATCAACTGTCAAAGATGTGTTTACATCGCGTTTTCTTTCTCGAAAGCTTCAATATTCCGTTTAAGTGTGTTAGGATTGGCAACACTGGCCTCGGTATTGAGAAACCGTTAAGAAATAACAAAAGAGAACTGGAACAGATGGTTTCTGTCAAAAACATAAACAAAAGACGATCGCGTTTTCCTTCTCGAAAGCTTCAAAATATTTCAATATTCCGTTTCAGTGTTGGGATTGGCAACAATGGCCTCAGTATTAAAAAAACCGTCGAAAAATAACAAAAAACGAACTGGAGCAGATGGTTTTTGTGAACAACAGAAACAAAAGACGATCGATTGTTTAACAAACGCAGGAAAACAAGTAAAAGAAAAATTGTCGTCGACGTGAATGCGAGGGAACCTTTCGTTTTCACTTTTGTGTTAAGAATAAATCAAAAGCGCTAACAAAAGACGTTCGAATTCCAATCGAAGTTCGATTTTTTCTTCATTGTATGTCAAAAAGAAAAAAAAACAAAAGACGACCGATTTGTCGCAGACGCGAGTCAAATTTTACTTTTGATTGAGTAGGAAAAGTGAAAAAGAGTCGAAGGGGGGAGGGGCGATCGATTAAAAATTAATATAATTTCAAAATCGGTAACTTTTTTTGATTGTATTAACTATTCTACCTATGCGTATTATAATTGGCAACACTGACCTCAGTGTAAAATTAAAAGAAAGACATGAATTGATGGTTTTTGTTAAAAATATAAACAAAAGACGATCAATAATTTAACAAAAGCAAGACACGAAAGTTTTCGTGGGTGACTTGTGGATGCCAAAAAAAAAGACCTTTCGTCTCGCGACAGATGAGACTTTCGAATTACAATCGGACTTCGACTTTTTTCTGCATAAAACAGCAACAAATCAAAAGACGATCGATAGTATTTTAACAAATGTCAGGAAACAAAAAAAAAACAGTCGACGAGCCTGAATATAAGAGAACCGTTCGTTTTCACTTTTGCATCAAAAATAAATTAAGAGCGATGACAAAAGACGTTCGAATTCCAATCGAAGACCGAATTTTTTGTTGAAAAAAAAAAAAAACAAAACAATCGACTGCCAAAGATGTGTTTACGTCAGAGAGGTGGAAAAGACTAGAGGGAGCGTTGCCTATACGCCGCGTGTAAAATTTTTGACCCGATCCAGAAGCTGTGCAAGAGCTGTTTATGACCCTTTTTAAAATATGCGCCAAGGAGCAGCTGTTGAATTTCTTCGTCAGAGTCAACGTCAGTGGCGTACAAATAATTAAAATTGAACTCGTAGTTGCACAGTACCTTGTGTGATTTATTACGTGTGAATTACGTTGCTTTCATTTTATATAAAATAATATATATATAAAATATTCTTGTAAGAATTATTCTGAACGTGAAATTTCTATACGATCTTCATATATAAAACTTGTACATTTTAAAAGACAATTTTATTTTTATGTAATTTATTTCTTCCTTTATGTAAACATAACTTTTTGAGTATTGTCTTAGTTTTCAATATATCATAGGTAAATGTATATATGTATAGGAAAATAGCGTATATTATATTATTAAAAAAAAACATTAATTCACTTTTTAGTGTAGCATATTGAAGCTAGTATAGAGTAGAGTAGTGAAGGATGAAAATTAAATATTTCACGATTTTCCATTTTTTTGTATTGTAAGATTTAAAAAAATGACAGAATATATTATTTTAATTTTGCAAATTTCAACCTGACGCCTTTTTCAAATATTGGGATTCACGGTAAGCAATTTTTATAAACGAACACATTTGTAATTTTTCAGAATCTTTAAATAACCTAATTTTATGCTAATTTTATGAATTTAATTTAAAGAAATCTAATTTCAATTTGGAATTAAAAATTAAACTGAAAACATTTTAGAGTTAATATTTTTGATTAATTTATCTTAAAAACGTCTTAGCTACCGCTATTTATGTATTTACTTCCAGTTCTGATGAAACTGTTAACGTACAGCGGAATAAAACTGTTTTCCGCCCTGTTTTCATGTTTATTGGTTAATTCGACTCTTCTCTGTAAGATTTTCACTAATTTTATACAAGAAATATCGCCTTACATACAATTTCAATCGGACAATAGCAGAATTTTGTACGCCACTGTCATGGAAAACACTTCGTTTAAGATTGTGTACAGAAGCTGTTTATTGCCCTCGACCTACCCCCGACCATTTCGCGCGTTGGACCACAAAATTTGAATAGTGCTCCCTCTAGTCTTTTCCACCTCTCTGGTTTACGTAGCGTTTTCTTTGCAGAAAGACTCAAAGAATAAAAAAATATTTCAACATTTCGCTTAAGCGTGTTAGGATTGGCAACACTGGCCTCAGTATTAAGAAATCGATAAAAAATAACGGAAGAGTACTGGAGCAGATGGTTTCTGTCAACAACATAAATAAAAGACGATCAATTGTTAGACGAATGCTTTCACTTTTGCATTAAAAATAAATTAAAAGCGATAACAAAAGACGTTTTCTTCATTAAAAACAAAACAAAACGCCATCAATTGCGAAACACGTGTTTACATCTCGTTTTCTTCGTAAAAAGACTCGAAAAATAATAAAATATTTCAATATTCCGCTTAAGCCCGCTAGGATTGGCAACACTGGCCACAGTATTGAACAACCGTCAAAAAATAACAAACTGGAATGCGCGATTTTTCTGTTTTTGTCAAAAACATAAACAAAAGACGATCGATTGTTTAACAAATACAAGAACCAAAAAAGAATGTGCAGATTTCGGGTTCTCTTAAGGTGAACTAAGAGGTTGAAAAAATTCAAGCCTCTAAAAAGATCAAATGTACAAGAAACTAATATTTTCGAAAGAGAGGAAATTTTTCAAGACAAAATCACTTACATTTTAAGCTAAAAAGAGCTTCAAATTGCAGTTTGAGGGAAAAAGCAAGCATAAAACGGAGTTCTTGTCCCAACGTGAGGGAATAACAAATGCCAAGTGTTGGCAACACTGATGAGGACGGCAGTTGTAATTTTAAAAAAAAGTGCATCACAATTTAAACATCCACAAATTAATCAGGCGATGAGTTATATTATTAATTTTAATTCGAAACGAATTTCCTTCTTTTAATTTCGACTCGCCTTCAAGTTCATGGTTCATCGCAAACGGAGGCGAGGCGGTGTTGCCAATTGACAAGCTCGGTTACTTCGTCGACTTCCCACCCGTCAAAGCGCCACGCCTTTTTGTTTACGTTTTATGTGTCATGTGTTAATTAAACGTTTTTTCAATTAAGGTAATTCGCTTTTTGGCATCGATAAACGGACGACATGAACTACGGCAAAAAATCGCCCAGCGCAGGGACTCCCTCTGTCTACTCGCACGTAACGACCAGGTCCAGCGCGAACCTGCGAAGCTCCCGCAGCACCAGGTCGCTGAAAACGCCATGGTACCACAAGCCCATCCTGCAGGAGTCATTGTTCCTGGACGTCCAACGCAGCTCTCTCATAATTGGCTTTTTCACTTTGGTAAGCCCAATAGAGAACTTCGCACGCATTCATTAAACACCCGCTTTCTAGTTGCTTTCGATTTTTACAATCATCACCGCCTGCTTCGATCTTTACTGTTATTATATGGCCACGCCAGGCTCGACGCATTACGGCTATTATGTCATATCCTATGAGTTCGTTTACGTCGGGAATCGACATGGTAAGTCCTCCCCCTTTGCCTACCTTCAATTAGCTCGAAACAACATTTTGATTTGCAGTACGCAACGCCCTGGTTATGTTTGCCGTGTTTTCAATGTTGTCAGCCCTGACGGTGTTTGTCACCAGTATTATATTGATCGTCGCTCTCCGAAAGGTAACGTCACGAGGTCATTCCATCACCTGATTGATGTTCAACGCCCTCTGTTTTTGTTTAGGAATACGAGAAGAAGATGGTGCCTTGGTTGTTTGCTTTCGCCGTCTTCATCGTACTCAGGTTCTTGTCCTTCTTGTTCTTCTCGTTCGTCAACGACCTGATTTTCGCTTACAACGTCATGATGTGCCTGCTCTGGATTATTTTCCTCGTCGTCAGCATTTACGGGTGGATTTTGGTGTACTCGCTCTACGTCGAGCTGTCCGATCTGACCAAGCTCGAGGACCTCGCCCACTTGAGGGTAAGTCTCTGATTGGTGGTGGTTTGTGGTGGCGAACCAACTTGACCTGATCGTTTGTTTCTGTGTGATGCGTACAGACCATAGAGAGATAGCAATTGGCTGGTAAGATTTTGGTATTTTGTTTACAGCACTGATTGTCAAAATAATACGGCAAGTGCACCATTTCGCTTTTGTATTAAAATAAGACCATCTGCATCTACAGGATGTTTCCATCTGTAAATAGATTCCTTGCTTACTTAAAGAAACAAAAGAAAAATCGTTTCCTGCTCGTTGTTGCAGGTGGCCGAAAATTCGATTGTCTATTGTTTTCATTTGTGTTGTCAAAACGACGTGGCGATCGTCTCCTGTTTTTCCTTTCCCTTTGAAAACTGATTTTTGTTTGCTTACATAAAGCGATTTTAGGGATGGATGAAATTGCTTTACGAAATTTGAAAAAGTAAAGCAAAGAAAAATCAGTTTTGAAATGAAGGAAAAACAAAAGACGATCGCGTAACACAAAACGGGAAGCAAACAAAAGACGATTATGCAATTTGAAATATTTGTTCCTGATTGTGGACGTAGCAGAAAACAAACTCTTTCTCTCTTCATTTTTTTTTTTATAATTCAAGAAAGTCTTTGCCCTAATTTTAGCAATAATAATTAGCAATTCGAATAAATTAATTCTAAATTGGGACATCCTGTATAATTTTGAAAAGTGACTTAAGCTCAATTTAAACTTTGTGACTTTTCTTAGAAAAAAAATTTTTATAACGCAATTTTACAAACTCTCAACGTGTAATATGCAATTGTTTTTCTTATTGATACATTAGTAAACAAATTATTTGTAAGAAAAGAAAAATCGCTACGTCTAAACTGAGCTTTAGTGATTAGGTATTTCTTAAAAAAAAAAAAAATGTATATGCATACAGGTGACCAACAAATATTTACGGATTCTACATGTGACATAGTATGTGAGACACCCTGTATAATAGCGACAGAGCACTTTTTTAACGGGTGGGGAAGAGGGAAGGTTTTGAAATGTATTTTTTTTATTAATGTGGTTAAGTAGGACGACGTCATCAAATAGTCTACTAGACTTAAAACTTTGACAGCTGTCAAAACAATCGGCCTTCAGTCGACTTGACATAGGTATAAGATTTTTTTTTTATAAATGTTATTAATTAGAATGACGTCATCAGCAGTTTAATAGAAAACTTTGACAGCTATCGGAATAGCCCAAAAAATCAGCTGTCATTCGATTTGACAATTAAAATATAAGGTTTTTTTTATTACCGTGATTAATGACGTCATCAATGGTCTCCTAGCAAACTTCATTAAAACGTTGACAGGTTTCATAATTGTCAAAAAAAAAAAAGAAAATCGTCTGTCAATCGACTTGACAATTAAAATATAAGATTGTTTTGAATGAATGTGAATAATTAGAATGATGTCGTCGACAGAAAACTTTGTCAAAATTGTGACATCTGTCAAACTGAAAACAGAAAATTAGATGTCAATCAATTTGACAATTAAAATTTAAGTTTTTTCTATTGATGTATTTAATTAGAATGACTTCGCCGACTGTCTACTAGAAAACTTAAAACTTTGACAGCTGTCAAGTCATCAAAAGATTCTGTCATGTTAACACTTGAAATGTAAGTTTTTTTTTTCTTGAATAAGTGTTATGAATTAAAAAGACGCCATCAAGTTTACTAGAAAACTTTCTCAAAACTTTGACAGCTGTCATATTTGTCAAAATGTTCTTTTTTAAGCTTGGCAAAAGTTTATTTTTTTATTAATGTAATTAATAAGATTTTTTTTACTACTAGAATGACATCGTTAATTAGAATGACATTGTTAAGTCTTTGACAGCTGTCATATTTGTTAAAAATTTCTTTTTTAAACTTGACAGGATTTTTTATTAATGTAATTAATTAGAATGACGTCATCAATAATCTGCTAGAGAACTTTTTTAAAACTTTGACAGCTGTCTTAATAGTCAAGAAAACAGCTGTCAGTCTTAAATATAAGATTTTTTTAATTTGATAACACTTTTTTGTATTAATATAATTAATTCGAATGACATCATTAATAATCTAGTGGAGAACTTAATTAAAACATTGACAGCTGTCAAAATGTCCAAGATAATCAACCGACTTAACAATGACATATAAGATATTTTTTATTAATGTGATTAATTAGAGTGAGGATTAATTAAAACTTTGACAGCTGTCATAACTGTCAAAAAAATCAGTTGTCAATCGACTTAACAGTCCAAATATAAGATTTTTTTATTGAAGTTGTTGTTGCTAGAATGACGTCATCTATTAGAACTTTGACAGCTATGAAATTGTAAAAAATCAGATGTCTGTCAATTTGACATTAAAATTAAAGTTTTTTTTATTAATTTGATTAATTAGAATGTCGTCGCTAACACAACATAATTGTCAAAAGATCAACTGTCAATTACATATGATTTTTTTTTATTAATGTGATTATTTAGAATGACCTCATGAAGTCTAGTAGACAATCTTATTAAAACTTTGACAGCTGTCATAGTGGTCAAGAAATCAGCTGTTAGTTAGCAGTCCGATGGAAAAATTTATTAAAGCTGTCATTATTGTCAAAAATTCATTTGTCAGTCAACTTGTCAATTCAAATTCTTAAAAAAACATGTATGCATACAGGGCGTCCGACAATTATTTATGTACATTCTAGGCTCTTCGTTAAGTAACACACCCTGCGTGATAAATTAGTTCTGTTTACAATTTCTAAGCAGCGGCAAATAAAATGTTTAATACGTAGGTGATGGAGGGGGTTTTGAAATGTGTTTTTTGTAGATGGGCACAATGCAGTCCCTGAATGCATCGACTGTGCCTTCCCTGGCGGGCTCTCGCCCGACTACGCCCCACAGCACGGTATCGACGATGCCTGTGAGCTAGGCCCCGTGCCCCCCGTAGATCTGAGCCAACCAGGTCCGTCCAGATCAATCTCGTTTTTCACAGACACAACAGATGGAAGCGTCGCCACAAGGTGCAGCACCGTATCCACCATACCCATCTAAGTTAGCGTAGTTTACTTAAATTATATCCGTCCATTTTTTATCCATTGTCCGTATTAGTCGGGGTTGATATGACCTTGACTCTTAACGGCTAATTTGTATTATTATTTTTATTAATCACCGACAATCATGCGCAATTTCTCTAGGTTTAAAAGAGTCTAACGCCATTTTAGTTTTAGTGAAATTTATTTTTTAATACACTGTTTCTTTTTAATTTGTGAAAACTTGTTTTATTTTTGTTCCTTTGAGAACAAAAAGGAAGGAAGGCAAGCAGAAGTTGAACGAAAATTTGAAAAAAGAAAAGAGAAAATGGAGCAAAACAAATGAGTATCAGTTTCAAACTTTATGTCAAAACAAAAGAGAATCAGTTTTCAAGTAAAGAAAATAAAAAACAATTCAATGACGAGAAATAATGTTAAGAGTTCAGTGTCAGATCAGAGAGCAGGGAAGGTGAAAAGCAAAAGAGGATCGGTTTTCGAAACGAAGAAAAATTAATAATAAATAAAACAAAATTAAAAAACAAAGCAGAGCAAAAGATAATCAAAAACCAAAACAAAAGATGATCGAAAATTTAAAATTTAAGAGTGAATCATTTTGTCAAAACAGGAAATAGAGAAGATGAAAAACAAAAACTAATCAGGTGACAAAATAATAAAAACAAAAATGAAAAACAAATATAATCGAAAACTAAAACAAAAGAGAACCGACGACGAAATGTTTTGAAATTAAAAACAAAAACAAAAAAATCGACTTTACGCCACCAAAAGAAATAATCGAAAACTAAAATAAAAGAGAATCGACGATGAAATATTTTGAAATTAAAAAGAAAAGAGTATCGGCGACGAAGTGTTCTGAAATTAAAAACAAAAACGCCACCAAAAGATATAATTGAAGACTAAAACAAAAGAGAATCGACAATGAAGTGATTTGAAATTAAAAACAAAAACAAAAGAAAATCGGCTTTAACAAAGGAGTATCGACGACAAAATGTTCTGAAATTAAAAACAAAAGAAAATCGGCTTTATGTCACCAAAAGATATAATCGAAAACTAAAACAAAAGAAAATCGCCTTTACGCCATCAAAAGTTGTAATTAAAACTAAAACAAAAGAGAATCGACAACGAAGTGTTTTGAAATTAAAAACAAAAACAAAAGAAAGTCGGCTTTACGCCACTAAAAGATATAATCGAAAACTAAAACAAGAGAATCGACGACGAAGTGTTTTGAAATTAAAAACAAAAGAAAATCGGCTTTATGTCACCAAAAGATGTAATCGAAAACTAAAACAAAAGAGTATCGACGACGAAGTGTTTTGAAATTAAAAACAAAAGAAAATCGGCTTTACGCCACCAAAAGATATAATCGAAAACTAAAACAAAAGAGTATCGCCGATGAAGTGTTCTGAAATTAAAAACAAAAACGCCACCAAAAGATATAATTGAAGACTAAAACAAAAGAGAATCGACAATGAAGTGATTTGAAATTAAAAACAAAAACAAAAGAAAATCGGCTTTAACAAAAGAGTATCGACGACAAAGTGTTCTGAAATTAAAAACAAAAGAAAATCGGCTTTATGTCACCAAAAGATGTAATCGAAAACTAAAACAAAAGAAAATCGCCTTTACGCCACCAAAAGTTGTAATTAAAACTAAAACAAAAGAGAATCGACAACGAAGTGTTTTGAAATTAAAAACAAAAACAAAAGAAAATCGGCTTTACGCCACTAAAAGATATAATCGAAAACTAAAACAAGAGAATCGACGACGACAAAATCGGCTTTATTTCACCAAAAGATGTAATCGAAAACTAAAACAAAAGAGTATCGACGACGAAGTGTTTTGAAATTAAAAACAAAAGAAAATCGGCTTTACACCACCAAAAGATATAATCGAAAACTAAAACAAAAGAGAATCGACGAGGAAGTGTTTTGAAATTAAAAACAGAAATAAAAGAAAATCAGCTTTACGCCACCAAAAGATATAATCGAAAACTAAAACAAAAGAGACGAGGAAATGTTTTGAAATTAAAAACAAAAGAAAATCGGCTTTACGCCATCAAAAGATATAATCGAAAACTAAAACAAATGAGAATTGACAACGAAGTGTTTTGAAATTAGAAACAAAAAACAAAAGAAAATTGGCTTTACGCCACCAAATAATAAAAACAAAAGATAGTCGAAAACTTTAAGAAAATCGAAGTGTCTCGAAATTAAAACAAAAGGCAACACGGTACAAAATAATAAAATAAAAACTAAAGACACGACAACGATAACTAAAACAAAAGATAATCGAAAACTTAAAAAAGAAAAATAAAATATTATCTTGAAACTATAAAAAAAAAAAACAAAATACAATCGATATTTTTGTTTTTTTTATTTCATGACCTCATCAACTAATAAAATAAAAATAAGCTGTCGATTTGACAATCAAAATATAATTTGATTATAAAAGTGATTAATTAGAATTTACTAGACAATTTTATTAAAATTTTGACAGCTGACGTAATTGTCAAAAAATTAGCCATCGGTGAGTTTGATAATTGAAATGTTAGTTTTTTTATTAATGCTGCGCCACAAAATAATAAAAACAAGTGACCTCTACACGCGATGCATGGAACTAATATTCTTTCAATTACAAGCCAAAAGCAGTTTTAAAAATAGGAATTGATTTTCGTTTGTTTTAAAATGATCCAGAGGCAATCGAAGTTTGTTTTTTTCGGTTTTCACTTCAAGATTACATCGTCTTTTGTTTTCAAATGAAATCAGCGACCTCTACACGAGATGGCTGGAACTAATATTCTTGCAAATACCAACCAAAAAGTAGCTTTCAAAATATGTATGTTTATAAAATGATCGAGATGCAGTCGGCATTTTGATTTTTCTTTTTAATTTTTCATCGCAAAACTAAATTTAGTTTAATTTTGTATTTATAAGACTTGTCTTTTTTGTTTTAATTAAATCAACGGCCTCTATGGAAGACGCCTGCAACTAACATTCTCGCTTTTTAAGCAATCGGCATTTGTTTTTTAACTTCAAGGTTATATTTATTTTTAAATTTTGTATTTTACAGATCCAGAAAATTGTTTTTTTTTATTAAATCAGTGACTTCTATTCTCATGCTTTGGCGCATGGCATTTGCTTCCTTTTTATTTTCGACTTCAAAACTTACTGACATCTACAGGGGACGTCTGGAACTAATATTCTTACGAATCAGGCGATCGGCATTTGTTTTCAAGTTTGAACGTCAAGATTACTTTTATTTTATTTTTTTATAAATCCGGGGATTTTTGTTTTATTAAATCAGTGACCTCTTTGCAAGACGCCTGCAATTTCTCACTCTTTGGGCAATCGGCATTTGTTTTTTTATTTTTAACTTCATGATTATATTTAGTTTAGTTTTTTAATTTTGTATTTTATTAATCTAGACTTTTTTTTAATTGAATCAGTGACTTCTATTCTCACTGTTTGGCAATCGGCATTTATTTCTTTTTGACTTTAAAACTTAATAAATCAGCGACATCTACACAGGACGTCTAGGACTAACATTCTTATGCGTCAATAGTGCATCGGGCGTTAGGCATTTGTTTTTTAGTTTGAACTTTTTTGTTTTTATAAATCTGGGGACTTTTTTTTAATGAAATAAGATCAGTGATCTTTATACAGATATCTTCGAACTAACTTTCAAAGTAGTTGAATTGAAACTCCTCAAAAAAAATAATAAAACAATAAATGAGAATTTATTTCGTAATGAAATACATTAAAAATGTTACAAAAGAAAATTCAAAATAAAAAAAAAAATTGTAGAGAACAAATAACCGACAGTTTCACGAACAATAATGCCACTATTTAGTACTGCTCAAAACATGAGTAAATTCAAACGACAACATTTTACTACATATAGAGTTCAAAATTTAAAAAATCACAGCTAAAAATCATTATGAACGGAGGTAAATAGTGAAGTTCTATACACAGTAAAATTACAATAATATTTTTATGACTAGTCTTAGTTCTTAAGTAATAATAATACTAACAACGGTGCACGTTCGGTGGAGCAAGTAGTTAAAATGGACCGAGTTTGTTCCTGAAACGTTCCACCATCGATTTGACTCGAATCCAAAATTCATTCGCTTCAAAAACAATCAAGCTTTTTTTTTCTTATTGCTTATAAATAACTATTCGCAGAGACAAATGAAACAACGTAAGTGTGAAGGCGTTTCTGAAACAGAAGCATCGATTTTAACACTTGCTCCTTATAGCTAGTTTCTATATAATATCAATATTCCTTTCTTATCTATCAGAAAACGATGCAGTTTTAAACAGCTACGTACACGAAATACATACATACATATTAAGTTGAATACATACAGTTCACGAGAGGAAACAACTGTCTTCGACATGCATAAGGATCTTCGGAAACACTTAGATAAACAGCTTTCTAAAAAAAAACGCACAAACAAGAAATAAGTTACACAATAAAAATACTCCTTTTTCCTTAATAGAATACTACTGCTACTGCAGGAGAAAAAAGTCATGAGAGCGCAGATGCTAGTAACTTGGATATTAAAAATAAACTTAACGCATAGTACAACCGACGTCACAAAGAAAATAAAAAAATAAACGAGAGATTGCTTCGCATTCATGAGTACTATTAAGTAAATCGGGATAAATAAATAAACTTTAATCTTAATCGTAAGAAATGCATCTTTCAGTAACCTCTTGGGTTACGGACTGTGCCCTTTCTTAGTTTTCTTCAGTGACACGTCGTCGACGTCCTCACCTTTCTTCACCTCCGTGTACCTCTCGCCTTTCAGGCTCACGATTTTGTTATCCCGATAGCGCACCAGCTTCTTCGGCTCCACCTTGGGGGCGACCGGCCTGTGCTCCTTCAGGAAGGTGTCCTTGTCGACGTAGGAGTACCTCTCGATTATCCGATTTTTGAGCTCGTTATCGTCGATGGCCGTGCTCTTGTGGTTCTGCAGGTGAAACGTCAAGGAATTATTGGGGTTCAGGGATTGGCCGTTTTCTTGACGGTGCAGGAGGATTTGCGTCGCACGTTCCACGTCACCACAAGCAATCGCCAAGCAATATTTTACCTGCAACAAAACAAATGCTGAAATTCAAATTAAAAACAATTTCAAAAGAGTCAGTCATCATCTAATACGTGATCATAAAATACCGTCATCCTTGCAAGCCTTGGACATGTAAACAGTTGTCTTTTGTTTTATAAAACAATTTTCATATCGTTTGACGGCTTCGACGTCATCTAGAATTTTTATCTAGAAATCTTTGACAGATTGCCAAAAAATCTGCTATCACTTTGACAATCAAAATATAAGATTCTTTTTTATTAACGTGACTCATTAGAATGACGTCATCAATAACCTGCTGGGAAATGTTATTAAAACTTTGATAGCCGTCGTAATTGTAAAAAAAAAATCAGCCGCCAGTCACTTTGATGATTGAAATTTGTTTTTACTAACGTGATTAATTAGAATAACGTCATCAACAGTATATCAGAAGCGTCGATTAAAACTTTGACAGGTGTCAAATTGTCGAAAAATCAGTTGTCAGTCAGTTTGATAACTAAAATGTTTTCTATTAATGTAATGAATTAGAAAGACGAGATCAACAGTCGACAAGAAAAGTTGATTAAAACTTTGACAGCTGTCACAATTGTTGAAAAATCAATTGTCAGTCACTTTGATAATTAAAATATAAGATTTTTTTTATTGGCGTGATCCATTAGAATGACGTAATCAACTATCTACCAGATACATTTATTAAAACTTTGACAGCTATCGTAATTGTCAAAAAATCAGCTGGCTGTCAGTCAGTTGATAATTGAAATACATTTGTTTTTTATGAATATCGTTAATTAGAATGACGTCATAAACAGTATTAAGATTTTGACAGCTATCAAATAGTCAAAAAATCAGATGTCAGTCTATTTGACAATCAAAATATAAGATTTCTTTATTGGCGTAATTAATTACAATGATGTCCTCAATAATTTACGAAAAAAATTTTTAGAAGTTTGACAGCTGTGGTAATTGTCAAAAAATCAGCTGTCAGTCAGTTCGATAATTAAAATATGTTGTTTATTAATGTCATTATTTAGAATGACGTCATCAATCATTTACTAGAAAAGTTGATTCAAAGTTTGACGGCTGCAAAATTGTCAAAAAAAATCAGATGTCGGTCAGCTTGACAATTAAAATATAGTTTTTTATATTTATGTTATTAATTAGCATAATTTCAACAATAGTTTGACAGCTAAAATATAGGACTTTTTAATAAATGTGATTAATTAAAAAGGCGTCATCAATAGTCTACTAAAAAAATTTGAGAGCTGTCAAAACTTTAATAAAACTTTGACAGCTGTCATAATTGTCAAGAAATCTGTTGACAGTCAGCATGACAAATAAAATATATTTTTAAGGTAATTTATTAGAATGACGTCATCAGAATACTTTACTGACTGACTGTTATGTTTTAACACAACTTATCAATTAGTAATTTGAGCGTCTGACATTGTAATGTCCATTACACATTTGCTTTATTATTTTCGTGACGTCATATAACTTAACTAACTGTCATACAACTGTCAAAAGGTGAGCAAGCTCTCAGTTAACTGTTAAAATGTAGTTTACTATTTTTATTTAAAAAGAAAAAAGTGTTTTGTAATTGGGCTTTCTTTTGACATCAAAATTTAACATTCTTCTTAAATATTGAAGTAATTATTTCTAATTAAAATCATTTTGGAACCAACAGTGTAGGTCGCGACATCTTGCGGTCGATTTGTGGCCTAAAACCACATGCAACAAATAACAAATTTCTAAAAAAAAAAATATAGGAAAAGGAAAAAAGTAAATGCTGGCAAATCAGTTCAGTCAACGTAACATCTAAAGTCACTAAAAAGAAATTATAATTGCGCTTACAAACCCTATCAGACCAGGCAATTAAACGCGAGTCAAACTGAGAGACCCCAGTGACATCTATTGCCAAAATTTTCAAGTGGATTTTAATAGTTCACTTGATAACGTTTTCAACTGACTACTCCAGAAATTTCTCATAGTATCTCCACCTTGTTTTAATCTTATGTAATAACAGGAGATGGAGATACTCTTAGAGTGGCTCTGGAGCAGACAGTCGAAAACACTGTTAGATTTAAAGAAAAAACAAAAACAAAAGTGTCGCCCTCTGCAGTATAATTTTTAAAGTTGTTATCAAGGCCTATTCTAATTTCTTTTTGTTTGTTTCATGTCAATTTAAGAGTGTCTCCATCTCCTGTTATTCAATGAGATTAAAACAAGAGTGGCTTTGGAATAGACAGTTGAAAACACTGTTAGATTAAAAAAAAAACTATCGTCCTCTGTAGTAAGATTTTTAAAGTTGTTATCAAGGCCTACTCTATTTTTTTTTGTTTGCAAGGTGTAACTACTATTGATGTCAATTTAAATTAAAAACAAAAAAAGAAATGTGATTGCTTACTTCCAAAGTACAAACGTGAGGGAAAAGCTCCTGCAAAGCATCAACTTCTTCGGAGTAATCCCCACAGGAACTATCAGTGGAGCCACCGTCGCTCATCTCAGAGATTTTATGAATCCGTTTGGGGGGTTCCGTGCATTCCGAATTACTGTGAGATCTAAAACAGCGACCGTGAAGCATCAAAGCGGACAGCGTTTTCTAATACCTCGGCTTAGCCTTGGGTAGTATTTCCGGCAGGGACAGTTCCAAGAGCGAAATTCCCTTCTCTTCGGGTTCATCCTCGATGCGCAACTTCGCCTCCAACTCGAACATCCACTGGCAAACGGTCGCGTGATTGATCGACTCGAATTCGGGAAAGTAAGCGCTCATCATTTCGCAAAATCCTGCAAGCGAAATGAGACTGAGGGGAAGGGGCGACGAAAATGAATCAAAAACGAACCTTCAACATCAAAGACCGGATCTGAACTGACATCTTCAAGTATAGCAACAACATAGGATAGGACTATTTCATCAATTAAAGTGAGATCGGCGTTAGGAATATGTTTCTTGACGAATTCGAAGAGCGAATCCTTGATGGTCGACTCCTGTTCGGCAATTTTTTTCGTGGACATCTTCGCTGCACCTGAAATTTCGCACCGATAACTACCTGCGCTCGAATTTGTGGGCCATTCAAGTCGGCAAAAATTGAGAAAATTGACTTAACTTACACTCGCGGCTTGCCGCACGGTGGCCGAAGATCAAAGCAACGCGCAAATACCGCAGTAAACAACGCGGATTCGTGCTAATTAATTGGTATTTCGCGAATTTTTCTCTGCAGTACACCCTCAATCAATAAACACAACAAAGACAAAAATATTTTGGTGAGGCTCGCGTCATCTGACCTAAAGCGCATTTGACCTAAAACGCTGCAGCGTTGCACACGCAATTAATCATTTCTATTTACTTAAAATAATTAAACATTTACTGAGCAAAAAATACGCACATTAATTAATGCAAATTACAATAACAATCTGTGTTTTAAATTCAAACCTTGAAATAGTCTCCATCCTGAAGTTAGTTAGTTACGCTGTAGAAGAGAAATGACGTCATTGGTGTAAACACAGTCGCATGAATTTCTTCCTTTTTTTAATTTATTTAATTTGCAAATGGGCATTTAATAAAAACGCACGCTACACAAACATAAAACATGAGAATTTCAGTTCTAAGTTTATCATCCACCCAAAGGAATGATGTAGTACGTCATTGAAAAAAGTATGACGTCACATAGACATAACCTATTTACTCTATTTACTTTTTCGCCTCTAACGAGTGAGAGCGAATAAGTTTTGAAATAAATAAGAGTGAGACAGAAGTGCGACAGAAGTAAATAGAACGAACGATTGCTTTTAATTATTAATGTTTTATTATGTACCGAACATTTTCACTGAACTTAAATTTTAGTGACGCTTGATGTGATTAATTAGAATGACGTCATCGATAATTTTAATCAAACTTTGACAGCTGCCAGTAAGTTTCATAATTAAAATATGTTTTTTTATTGGTGTAATTAATTAGACTGACGTCATCAACAATCTACAGGAAAAATTCATTCATACTTTGGCAGTTGTGGTAATTGTCAAGAAATCAGCCGTCAGTCACCTTGATAATTAAAATATATCTTATTAATGTGATCAATGAGGATGACGTCATTTACAATATACTAAAAACGTTTGTTAAAACTTTGACAGCTACCATAATGGTCTACTAGAAAAATTTATTAAAAATTTGACAGCTGTCATAGTGGTCAAAAAAAATAGCTGGCAATTGACTTAATAATTAAAATACTATAGTTTCTTTGTTAATGTAATTAAAGAAAAGTGTATTAAAATTTTGACAGCTGTCAAAATTGTCAAAAAATTAGCTATCGGTGAGTTTTTTTTTTTATTAATGCTGCGCCACAAAATAATAAAAACAAGAACTGAAAACACGATTTACTCCATAACTCAAACAAAAGATAATCGAAAACTTAAGAAATGGTCAAGGAATCAGCTGTCAGTCGACTTAACAATTAAAATGCGAATTTTTTAATGTAATTAATCAGAATGACAATCTGAAGATCCGTAAAAGAATGAATTAAAACTTTGACAGCTGTCGTAATTGTCAAAAACAAATCGACTGTCAGTCGACTTGACAATTAAAATGTAAGACTTTTTTTATTAATGTTACTAATTAAAATGACATCATTTATAATCTCCTAGAAAATTTTAACAAAAGTTTGACAGCCGTTAAATTGTTGACAATTAAAAATTAGGTTTTTTTTATTAATGTGATTAATTAAATGACGTCAGCGACAGTATACTAGACACGATTGTTAAATGATTGACAGCTATCAAATTGTGAAAAAATCAGTTGTCAGTCAGTTTTATAATTAAAACGTTTTTTTTTTATTGACGTTATTAATTAGAAAGACGTCTGTTCTGTTAAATAGTCCACTAAAAAGTTTATTCAAACTTTGACAGTTGTCAAATTGTCCATAAAATCTATCAGTTATTCAATTTGACAATCAAAATATAAGATTTTTTATTGGCGTGATTTATTAAAATGGCGTTTTCAATAATCGACTAGAAGTTTCATTAAAATTTTGATAGCCGTCATAATTATAAAAAAAAAACAGTTGTTAATCTGTTTGACAACTGAAATGTTTTTTTATTGATGTGATTAATTAGAAAGACGTTATAAACAGTCTACTGGAAAAGTTTATTAAAATTTTCACAGCTATCACAATGCTCAATAAATCAGCTGTCAGTTGACTTCAATTAAATGTAATTAATCAGAATAACGTAATCTGAAGATTAGTAAAAGAATTAATTAAAATTTTGACTGTTATCATAATTGTCAAAAATTAATCAACAATTAGAATGTAAAATTTTTTTAAATTAATGTGATTAGTTAGAATGACGTCATAAATAAAAAAGTTTATCAAAACTTCGACAGCTGTCAAACTATCAAAACATCAAATGTCTGTCAAAGAAATATTTACAAGTGCGATGCTTTCGTCATGCTGTGCTTTTGAGAAAGACAAACGCAAAAGTGCTAAAGCAGTAAATAGAGTTAAATAAATGAAATCAGCTTTGCATTAAAGGAGGCTGAAATACTTTCCTCCAGTGACCACAATGCAAAGTTTCTAAACGCATCCCTAGTTCTCTCTGCATTTGTCTGAACGCGGCCATTTTGAAAGATTCTCATTCTAACCTAAAACGGAATTATCATAGAAGTAATAACCCCAAGTTGATTAAAAGCACAAATTTTGTTTATTTCAACGAGAATATTATAATTCTAGCTTGAAATGCATTATTTAACTGATTTTGTACGTGTGTAAAAGCCGAGTGTGAAACATAACCTCACTTCGTAAAGAAGCCAGATGACTTTCAAGAAGCACGTAACTCCGAAAGTCTTCCGCGCCATACAGAACGTCAACATCGAGGAGCTCTCAAAATGCACGGAAGAAGAAATCCGCCCGATTCTGCCGTGCCTGGTCCGCATGAGCCTAATCTCCCCCTTGGACACATCGAAGAAGTGCTCCAGACAGAAAATGGACATCCTCACCATCATCTCGGGCATAGAGCTAGTAAACTCGATCGTCGCCCTGCTCTCCATCGACTTTCACGTTTTAGAGGCAGACGTAAAGAAAGAGCAGCAACTACGACAGAAAGTCGGGACGAACCTAAGCGATTCCATCCTCATAGGGAACCTCCCGAATGGGCTCGCGCTCGAATACGAGCGATCAGACATGACGCGACGACTCAGGCTTGTCTTAAGCGAGTTATTATTCATACAATCGCAGATTCAAGATACCACCGGGGATAATCATGCGGAGCATGAGTTTTACATCAAGAACTCCGAGCTATTTGATAATGATATTTACATCGAGGAGATCTCCGACGTGATTTGCATCGCACTGGCCGAGCTGCCCACTTTATTGAACGTCATCAACATAACCGAGATACTTTTGCACGTGTTGAACGGCCCGACGATTATTAGCAGAGTCGTTGCGAATTTTCCCGATTCGTTTCGCGAAGGTCTGTTTTGTCTGTGATGTTGTGGTACGCTTGAATTCAACTTTGGTTTTTGTAGTTTGCACCAGTTTGATTCAGAAAGGCGAGAAACAGGAGGAGAATTTATCGAGTGCGATTCGGGGCACTGCGATTTCGATGCTGTGCAAAATGAACCCGTCGCAGGCTTTGAGCGTGCGCAGTAAATGCGTGGAGCTGTGTCGGATGCCCGCCTTAGCGATCTCGTTATCTTTGGATATCAACGGAAGGTACTCCGTCGAGTCCGACGGGGATATGGTCGCGTTTGTGTCCGGGTTGTTGCTGGGGAATGATCAAACCACGAGGTGCTGCTTTATTCTGTTGCAAAACGCACTGATTCATTTGTGAATAAATTTCAGGAATTGGTTTGCTTTGTTTATACGTACGGGGCAGAAGAGGAAAGGCGAGCTCTCGAGTACGGCGTTGCAGCAGTTGAGGGATGAGCTCTTGAGGCGACTGCAGGTTATTTTAGATGCATCAAGGAACGGCCAGCTTCCCGATGACTTGGTCGTACAAGCATCTGCGTTGCTTCGCCTGTATTGTGCACTACGCGGGATTGCCGGAATCAAGTTGGTACTTACGTCACCGTATGACTTTAGTTTACTTTTTTTTTTTTGGGTAGGTTTCAAGATGATGAGGTTAATTTAATCGTGCAGTTGTTAATATCTCATCCAAGCCCGACGCCTGCGGGTGTGCGTTTCGTATCCATCGGCTTGTGCATGCTCATCGCTTGCCCGTCTTTGGTTTCATCGCCCGAGCACGAGAGGAAAAGCATCGAATGGGTGCGTACCACACTACTTCCTTTTTGTTTGTATAAAGGGTGTCTGGAATAGTCCAGGAATGCCCTTTTCTGTACATTTTATTAAAAAAATTATTTCTAAATGAAAGTCGTGTAAGTTCCCATCCGTCACCGTTTGTTTGAAATTATTTCCTTTTTATTTAAATTTATTAATTTACTAAACCTTGCTCTAAAATCGATTGTCTTTTGTTTTTATTTTTTTTTTAAGGTAATTTTTATATATTTTTAAATATTTTCTTCATTTGTTTTCTTGGTTTTGTCACCTTTCCTCTCTAAGAGTTTTTTTCTTATAATCCACTAAATTGTGCTGTAAAATCGATTGTCTTTTGTTTTTATTATCATTTAAAATTCAATTATTTCGTATTTTTTCGAAATTCTATTATTTCTTTTGTTTTGCAAGGTTCCTTTCATTCTTTCATTGACAAAAAAAAAACATTAAATTGTGGCGTGAAATCGATTGCCTTTTGTTTTTGTTATTTAAAATTTTTTATTAATTTGAATTAATTTTCTTTGTTTTGTCACCTATCCTCTCAACAAACAGTTTTTTTTTTAAATTAATTATTAAAGTCGATTGTCTTTTGTTTTTATTATCATTTAAATTCAATTTTTGGAAATTCCATTATTTCTTTTGTTTTCTCAAGGTTCCCTTCATTAAAAATAATAATAATAATAAATTGTGCCGCGAAATCGATTATCGTTTGTTTTTATTATCATTTAAATTCAATTATTTCGTATTTTTTCAAAATTCCATTATTTCTTTTGTTTTCTCATTGTCGAGCGAAATCGATTGCCTTTTGTTTTTATTATTATTATTTTTTTTTAATTTGAATTTTTATTATTTGTTTTTCTTTGTTTTATCACCTTTCTTCTGTTTCCTCAGTTTTTTATTTTTAAATTTATTGCTAAAATCGATTGTCTTTTGTGTTTATTATCATTTAAAATTCAATTATTTCGTTTTTTTTCAAAATTCAATTTTCAAATTTCAATTCAATCTTTTGTTTCTCAAGGTTCCTTTCATTGAAAAAAAAAATGGAGTGGAATCGATTCCTTTTGTTTTTATTCTTACATTTTTTTATTCATTTGAATTTTTATTATTTTCTTTACTTTGTTTTGTCACCTTTCCTCTCAACAAACAGTTTTTTTTAATTAATTATTCAAGTCGATTGTCTTTTCTTTATTCCATTATTTCTTTTGTTTTCTCAAGGTTCCTTTCATTAAAAAAAATTATTAAATTGTGGTATGAAATCGATTGCTTTTTGTTTTTATTATTTTTTTTTTATTAATTTGAATTTTTATTATTTTCGTTTCTTTTATTTTGTCACCTTTCCTTTGTTTTTTTTTTTTAATTAATTACTAAAATCGATTATCTTTTGTTTTTATTATCATTTAAAATTCAATTATTTTGTATGTTTTCGAAATTCTATTATTTCTTTTGTTTTCTGAAGGTTCTTTTCATTAAAAAAAATTAATTTATTAAATTGTGGCGCGAAATCGATTGCCTTTTGTTTTTATTACTAATTTTTTTTATCAATTGAATTTTTATTATTTTTTTTTCTTTGCTTTGTCACCTTTCCTCTTACAAACAATTTTTTTTTAAAATTAATTATTAAAGTCTTTTGGTTTTGTTACCATTTAAATTCAATTCTTGGAAATTCTATTGTTTCTTTTGTTTTCTCAAGGTTGCTTTCATTAAAAAAAAATGATAATTCTGACGTTTAATATAAACAGAAGACAGAAAGAAGAGTTGCTGCGAGATTTTAACTGAAGTTTGACGTTTCAATTTTTTTTTACGTTTTTAATAGAAATATAACCGCAATAAAAACCAGCACATTGTTTTCAATGTTTCTTTTTAAACACCGTGTAAATATCACAGCCCATATCTGTCTATATGACATTGTTTGACGTTTGTCAACCTGACATTCCTTGACGTCTGTCATTTTGACACATCTCATTATGTAATTTTGACGTTTCTTAACGTCTGTCATCTTGACGTTTCTTGTCATCTGTCATTACGACATGATTTGCTGATCACAAGCGAACAATTATGTATTTTTTAGTAATTCCCGTATCATATAAGTAACATCTAGTAATAATAATAATAGTCATATTTATGTTGATTTTAATTTGTAGGTGCAATGGCTCGTCAAGGAAGAGGCGTACTTCGAATCGGCAAGCGGAGTGACGGCATCCTTTGGGGAAATGCTGCTTTTAATGGCGATCCACTTCCACAGTAACCAACTGAGCGCCATCTGTGATTTAGTGTGCGCAACTCTAGGCATGAAAATCCCCATCCGTCACAACAACATGACCCGAATGAAGCAGGTCTTCACCCAAGAGATATTCACCGAGCAGGTCGTGACGGCCCACGCTGTCAAAGTCCCCGTCACAAACAACTTGAACGCGAACATGACGGGCTTCCTCCCCATCCACTGCATCCACCAACTATTAAAATCGAGGGCCTTCGCCAAACACAACGTCAACATAAAAAACTGGATTTACAAACAGATTTGTGTAAGCGTAAATCCCCTACACCCCGTCCTACCCCTACTGGTAGACGTGTACGTGAATAGCATAATCCTACCGAATGCGAAATACGCAGAGCAAGCAAACAAGCCGCTGAGCGAAAATGAAATTCGCAGGGTTTTTCAGAGCTCCGTGTTCGGACCCTACTTTAACGAGCGACGTTCTATATTCAACCTGGATTTCGATGTGACAGAGAACCATGATATAGTCATCTCCGAAACCAGCCTAACCCCACAGTTACTACTGCTTTACTATCTGTTACTGTATGAAGATTGTCGACTCAACAACGCACATAACCTTGCTTTATCAGGCCGAAAAATCAAGACTTACAGCCCGGAATTCTTATCCGAACTGCCCATAAAGTACTTGCTGCATCACGCCCAGAAAGACCAGAGTTCTTACTCGACCCTCTTCGGGCCCCTCTTGAAGTTACTGGCTACGCATTTCCCTCACCTCACTCTGGTGGAAGACTGGCTGGATGATATGTCGTTGAAGCCCGTGCATAAGACGACGTTCCTCAGTGAATTTATGTTGGTGGAGGCCTTCAACGCGTTGGATGTGAACCCGTCGAAGTGCGCGAAGTTATTGCAACTGCTCCTGAAGAAGGAGGCCATAGACATTTGGCCTTTCGCCGAAGTGATCACGCAGTTTTCCAAAAGTATTTTGGGCGATAAGGTGCCGCGCTATCTACAGGATTTGTACAAGGACGTTTGGCTCAAGTTGAACACCGTTTTGCCCAGGCGGTTGTGGGTTTTGACCGTCAAGAATTTGGTCGGTGATTTCAGTGGATTGACGAGGATTGATGTCGCGGAAGATCCCTTGCAAGTACGTATTAATGAGTTTGTTATGATAAAAAAAAAAGACTTGCCACGACACTGACTTTAAAGTACAAAATTGTGTTGGTAACACAATTATCGATTAACGGTTTCTGTTTTATCGACTTTTTGTGTGTTACAGTTGAGGTTATGTTTTTTTTTTTTTTGTTTGAAACGACATCTAGTCTCCCGTTGTAATCTCTAATTTTATTGAATTGTGAGTGAGACATTTCATTCATTCAACCATTCATTCATTTATTCATTAATTGATTCATAATCATTCATTTATTCATTAATTGATTCATAGTAATTCATTCATTTATAATGAGTTTGTTATGATAGAAAAAAAAATAGTGCTGCAGTTTGCTATAAAACTGACTTTAAAAATCAAAATTGCGTTGGTAACATAATTATTGGTTAACGGTTTCTGTTTTATCGACTTTTTGTGTCTTACAGTTGAGGTTATGTTTCTTTTTTAACGGCCACATCTAACCTGCCGTTGTAATCTTGATTTAATTTTATTGAATTGTGAGTGAGACCTTTCATTCATTCACCATGAATTAAAAAAAAAACAATTGAAGCAAAAAAGAAAGCAAATTAAAAAAAAAACAATTGACTAATTAAATTGGAAAAAACGAAATAAAAAGCACGACCTACTAGATTTCAAGCGACAGTGTACTTTTATCCGACCTGCGTGATTTATTAGTTCAAGTGTTTCTCCACTGGCGCCACTTACCCAAAAATCGGAAGCAAAATACAATATCCGGAACGCCATTTTCAATCAATGTCAAGCTCGCGCGGTTTACCTACAGCAATTGTAAATAGTTTGCGTAAGTAGCGCCAAAGTAGTGAAAATTTGCGTTAAATTAAACCCAGGCCGGCCGGTAAGAACCGTGTCTTGTGAAATCTAGTAGGTCGTGAAAAAAAAAAACAATTCAAGTAAAAATAATGACAAATACAAAACAATAAAATTGAAAAAAAGAACAGTTGAAGTGAAAAAATCATAAAATTAAAGAAAATAACAGAAATATATTAAAAAAAAATCTTTTTTGCAAAATTGAATCGAATTAGAAAACAGTTGAATGCTACAAATTACTTTTATGTACTACTGTCATTGTGATATCATTTGTAAACCACCTACAGGGTGGCTGAACAGAATTTTCATTCACCCTGTATGTACAGTGTTGCCAGATGTTATACAAGAGCACTATTTGTGCATCATCAAAACGAATAAGTAATATCAGTGCTGCCAACGCAATTTTTTTAATGTTAAAGTAGACAATTAAAAAAAATCACTAGTACTGGCAACACACTTCTTTTAAATATCAATATAAATCATACCAGTGGTGTCAACACGTTTTTCTAAATGTCAAAGTAGACAATTTTGAATAAATAATAACAGTGTTGCCAACACAATTTTTTTAAATATCAAGGTAGACAATTTTTAATAAACAATACCAGTGGTGCCAACACATTTTTTTAATATCAAAGTAGACATATTTTTTCGATTATGCTGTATAAAAGAATTACGGATACTAGAGGAAAAAACGGTCGGTCAAAATTGAAACAGAAATAAATGAATTTAATTGCACTTCGCATTTCACTTGTTTTTCTTCTCTTTCTCTTATTGGAGGTTTAGATAAACAATTGAAATCGTTTCGGAAGTTTGATTTGGTGTGCAGAAATTGCTTCCTTATTTTCTTATTATGTATTTAGATAAAACAATTGAACCCATACTTTCGTTAAAACTGTCAAATTCTGATCAAAAAGATGAAATAGTACCAGTGTGGCCAACACAATTCTTTTAAAGTCAGTTTTATGGCAAAGTAGAAGCAAAACAATTGAAGTTACATTCCATATTTCAACTGTTTTGTTACCTTTTTCTTAGGCAAAACAGGTGAAGTCATTTTGGAAAATTCGATTTGTTGGCAGAATTTCTTTGTTTTCCTTCTCATTATTTAGACAAAAACCACAGGAAATATTGCGTTATTTGCAGATAATGCGTTGTGACGAGCGCGTTTTTCGCTGCGCCTCTTTATACGCGATCGTCCTGAGAGTTCTGCGTGCCAGTTTGGCCTCCTCACGCAGCCAGTTGTACCAACATTTGCAATCGAACCCGCGCCTGGATCAAAACGGGCAAGTCGTCAACGACACGGAGCGCGAAGAGATGTGTCGGGCTTTAATCGCAGCGCAGGTGAGTTTTTTTTTTTAACTTTTACCGCCAAAAGTTCGCTGTGCCATTGGCTGTTCGAGAGCCCACCTATTATAAACAAAATTCGAAAATTCAAAATTAATGTACGTGACATTTTCGTCAATTCGTTTATAATTTGTAAAGTTAAATAAATTAATTAGTTTGGGGTGAAGTTCAAAGTTAAATAATTTTTTTGGGGATTTTTTTTCGCAAGGTTTGCGTCAAACGTCAGACGTTACGAACCTAACCTACAATTATGAGATCATCTCAAATTTTCCTTCTTAAAGTGATCCTAAACGAAAACTGTTTTGATTAAACAAATATGAATTAATTAATTTAAAACGAAAACAATATGAACAGACGTTTTTACGATCGCCGCCCTGACAATTCGCCCTCGCACTCACGTAAGCGTCCTGGTTCCCGCAGCGACCCAAAGCACCACAAAAGACGCAGGTCTTCGTCCCCCGGAACCAAAGAAAAACCGCCTGCTTCGTACAGGCACGAGCTGGCAAGATTCCTCGAGGAACAATGCTGCGTGAGAAACCCCGAAGACTTCTGGCGTTTCCACGAGAAATACAAAACTCTCCAATCATCCAAGCCACTCGATAGAAGCAAACTATTCAACCTGGACTTCCAGCACAGTTTCAAAGAGTTATACGAAAAGCTGCCCGTGTTGGATAGGCATGGGGAACGACTACGCATTTCCGAACCGGATTTCACACGATTCCTTCAATCGATTAAGGTCTATCAAGACTTCCAGCAGAAGACGAAGTTCGCCAAAATAAAGAAGCTACGCAACGCCCAGCACGATTTACCCATCGCGAAGTACAAGGAGGAGATCATCGAGAAATTGAGCGATGCACGCGTCATGTTAATAGCCGGTGATACAGGCTGTGGCAAGTCGACTCAGGTGCCTCAGTACATCCTCGAAGCCGGCTACAAGAAGATCGTGTGCACACAACCGAGGCGGTTGGCCTGTGTTTCATTGGCCAAGCGCGTCTCGTACGAAACGCTGACGGATTTTAAAAACACCATCGGATACCAAATTCGTTTCGAGAAGACCAAACGCAAGGATACGTCTGTGATTTTTATGACCGAGGGGTTGTTGCTGCGTCAGGCGTCGGAGGAGGACACCCTAAATTCCTACGATGTTATTATTTTAGATGAGGTGCACGAGAGGCATTTGCACGGGGATTTTTTGGTCGGGATTATGAAGTGCTTGCTGCACAACCGTGACAATTTCAAATTGATTTTGATGTCGGCCACGATTAATCTGAAGTTATTCACGGATTATTTCGCCCAAGAAAACGTCGTCACCGTGCAAGTTCCGGGGCGGTTATACCCAATTGAGTTGCACTATAAGCCGATCGTTAAAGACCCGTACGAAAAGAAACAGGACAAGCTGGATTGCACCCCATATCTACAGATAGTGCAGATGATCGACGAGAAGTTTCCCCCCAATCAAAAGGGTGACCTGCTCGTTTTTTTGAATGGATTTTCCGAGATCACGGCTTTAGCTGATGCGGTCAATGAGTATAGTGCACGGAAAAATAACTGGATCGTCCTGCTTTTGCACAGCACCCTTTCTCTCGAGGAACAAGATAAGGTGTTCGATTATCCCCCGGAGGGGGTGCGCAAGTGTATTATTTCGACCAACATTGCGGAGACGTCTGTGACAATCGACGGGGTACGGTTTGTGATCGATTCTGGAAAAGTGAACCGAATGAGTTACCTTTCGGAAGGGGGGATCAATCGACTGACCGAGTGCAACATCTCGCAAGACAGCGCAAGGCAACGCTCGGGCCGAGCCGGACGTACAGGCCCCGGGGTTTGCTTCCGATTATATTCGGAGGAGGACTTCAAAAATTTTGAAGCATTCACCCCCGCTGAAATCCACCTCGTCCCCCTAGAATCACTGCTCCTGCACATGATCTCCTTGGGGCTAAGCGACATATCAAACTTTCCGTTCCTGGAGAAACCCAGCGATGAATCCGTCGAGGAGAGCCTCGAGCGGCTCAAATTCTGCGGCGCCCTTTCCTTAGACCAAAACGACCTCTCACTGACTGCTCTGGGCGAGAAAATGGGGCGCCTCCCCGTCGATCTCTCAATAGCCAAAATGCTGATTCTCTCTACGGTGTTTGGCAACGTCAACTCCGTCTTGGCAGTCGCTGCTTTGCTAAACGTGCAAAGCCCCTACACTCAGAATGCGTTCAGGAACTCTGAGCTGCAAGACATGCGCAAGCCCCACGAGTCCACCCACGGTGACCCCTTCACCCTCTTAAATTTATACAAAGCGTGGCTTTCGGTGAAGCAAAAAAGCAGTGTCGATGCGAAGGGACGAGAGAACTCGAGGACCTGGGCTAGGAAACGGGGGCTCGAAGAGCAACGCTTTTACGAAGTTACGAAACTCCTGGAGCAGTTTCGTGAGATCCTAGTCGATGCAGAGCTGCTTCCTAAGATCGCTGAGGCTCAACTGTCTTCAGCCGAGCGTGCCATCCGACACGGTGAACTCAAGCAGTTGAAAGCGATGCAGCATTCACTTAAGAACGAGGCGAAATCCAGAAAGCGCAAGCTGCTCAAGCTGGGGACATTCGACTCTGAGCATGCGGAATCTGAGGGGCCTGACTTGCGAGACGTCGAGTTTAAAATCACCAACGACTTCAAGCGCCTGCAGAAGTTGCTAAGCGAAAGCTCCGCCGATAGCCATGGGGATTTAGTGTTGTTGAAAGCCGTGTTGGCAAGCGGGTTGTATCCTCAGGTAGCGGTGGAGGATGAGTTCAACGGTTCGAAGACGGTCTCTGAGAAATTGTACCACACGAAAAATAAGCACTACGTTTTCTTGAGGCCGATGAGTATTTTCGCAACGAATCCTGAGATTTTGGAGTTGCACAACGATGATATCGAGATCCCCCCGCCTGGTTACTTCAGTAAGCGACCCATAAGCAAAAAGCACCGAATCCTTTTCTACCAATCAATTTTAAAGACGAAGAAAATTTACCTTGTGAACACCATGCGCATGCCTGCCCTGCAAACCTTGCTCTTGCTGGGCAAGTCGATTGCAACGAATGCCACTTTAAGCCGATTTGTTTTCGATGAGTTCCTCTCAATTGACGTGCCTTACGTGGGCCAGGGTAAAACTCTTTTATCTCAAGCGCTTTCGCTACGTAAAAAATGGATGAGTAAACTGGAGAATAAACTGGCGGGTCTTGATGTGGAAGACGACTTCGGTTTCATCGAGGACCTGATCAAGTTCATGAGCAGCGAAGTCAGCTACAACATAAAACGATTGTTACCAGCTGATCTCAAGGTGATTTACAATTTGGATAACATCGGGGTGCTCGAAGGAGAAGTTCTGGCGAAAACAAGGAACCCATTCGATCCTGATTTTGTCATGCGGGAAAATGAGAGCCTGGGTGGGGTTCAGGTAACGGAGAACGTCGTTTATAACTGTCTGCTTCAAGACGAGTGGGATTCTAGTTTAGAGCAAGAATTGTATAGCATGGAGTTTCAGTGCCCGAGTTGCCTCAGCGTAATACAGGGACTGTCGTTTTTCAGGATGTTCCAGCATGAAACATTTTGTAAAACACCTGCTGGTGAAACGACGGATAAGGACAGTGCAGTTGTCACAACTGTTAAACCCAATTCGCAAGCGTACCATTGTGATGTGTGCGGAAAAGATTTGGTTTTGACCCCCACGGAAATTTTAAGACATAAAAAAACTTGCTCTAATTAATTTAGTTTATTCGTTTAAAAAGGGGCAAGGTGAAAATAAACTAATGTTACATTAACATTATCTTGAGGTATCTTTAAAGAGTAAAGTAACGTGCAGTTTTTTTTTTTTGTTAAAAACAAACGTGATTTGATTTAACACGTCCTATAGATGCCTGTACTTAAAATTGCCATGACGTAACAATATAATTTTTTTATAAATTCTTGCTTATAAAGATTGGAACGGATTTATACAGGGTGTTCCGGACACAAGTAGTCAATTCTTTAATGAAAAAATAAAAAAAACAAATTCCGAAAATCGCTCTTTAAGATGGTGCCCTATGTTCGACTTCTTAAAATTGGAATATGTCGTTTTAGCTACTGATTCAATTTTGATTAAAAAAACAAATTATATAGGGTGTCCCCAAGTATCAAATATACAGGGTGTCCCTAAAATCATAGGCGTAAGTGACACGATATATTCCCCATGGGAAAATAGGTCCATAAATCCTAATAAACATGTGTCCGAAAGTGCACCGTTATCGAGATACAGGGTGTTAAAGTTTCTTTAATTTTTTTTCTTACCTACATATTAAGCTACTTATTCATTTCTTTTCTGATCAACGTTAATTAAAGAGTTATATACTGTCCCCAAGTGTTAAACATCCATTGTTCCGAAAACAAGCGGTCAAACAAGCGTGACGGGAAAGAAATTCGAAAAATCTCTCTTTAAGACAGCGCTTTGCTCAACTTCTCAAAATCGGTTTTAGCTACTGATTCAATTTTGATTAAAAAATAAAAAATTATGT
The DNA here is from genome assembly GCA_039766575.1 of Serrognathus titanus. Classification (NCBI taxonomy): domain Eukaryota; kingdom Metazoa; phylum Arthropoda; class Insecta; order Coleoptera; family Lucanidae; genus Serrognathus; species Serrognathus titanus. The sequence continues at coordinate 32,751,772 of CM077911.1, read as the reverse complement.
AGGGTGTCCTCCAGCATCAAATATACAGGGTGTCCCAACTATCAGAGCCGTAAATGACACGGTAGACTCCCTATGGAAAAAAAAGGCCAATAATCCTAATAAACGTGTATCCGAACGTGCACCGTTATCGAGATACAGGATGTTAAAGTTTCCTGAAAATTTTGCTTTCTTTTTAAATCTCCATATTTAGCTATCGAGTTTATTAATTTTTTTGACAAAGTTCATTAAAAAATACAAAATGTACACGATGTTTCATCACACAAGACGAAAAATTAAGGAAAGTGTGGTATTTTGGTTAAAAATGTAAAATAAATTAAAACTAAAAGCCATACACTAAAATAACATCTGCGTATTCCTTCTTAGAAGACTGCATGTTTAAACAAAACAACCAAACCAACAAAGCACTTTGACGTTTAATACACTCGAAAACTAATTGTGTTCTGTCGCCTCACTCATGACATTTACTGAGGTTAAACATTGACACTCTAAAAGTCTAATAACTCGGAAACAAAGCACTACCGGAAAAAAATTATTTCACGTTTTTTAACCAAAATATCATCGCGTACACATTGCTTAATTTTTCGACTCGAGTTATGAAACACCCTGTATAGTGTCCCCGGATATCAAATATACAGGGTGTCCCCAGGTCCAAAGCTGTAAATGACACGGTAGATTCCTTATGGAAAAATAGGTCCATAAATCCTAATAAACTTGTGTCGTAAAGTGCACCGTTGTCGAGATACAGGGTGTTAAATTTTTCTGAAAAATTTCGTTTTCCTTTGACATCTCGCGAATGCGTGGACGAATTCGCGTCAAACTTGGTATTATCAAATTCACGGAACTTGAGCTCTACGCCGTCAATCACCGAAGTAAAAACTGTCAAGCATTTCAGTATTATTTCCTTTTCAATTGTGAATAAGGAAAGGATAGAGTTATATTTTATACGTCTTTTACTTCAACGCTAATTTATGACGCAGAGCTCATCTCTTGATAATAACAATTTTTAATGTTCATTTACATACAATATTTTGCTTTGACATTTCCACCAGAGGGCGTGCGCCACTGTTTATCGTAAAAATATCAACTGTTCCACGTAAAAGTATTTTAGGAATATATGTGGCCATTAAAATCGCTATCTCTGCAAGCTCGCCTCGCCCTTATTAACTTGTAATGGAAGCGGCTGTCGCCCGCCCACCCCCTCCCACTCATATTGTCCATCGAATCGTAACGATTTAGTTGGCCACGAGTGTACATACATTGGCCTAGTAACATTTCTTCTAATTTTTATATGGAACATCCTGTATTTTTGAAAATAATAAGTGTTCAATTGAAGTATGCAGACTTTGAATTTTTTTATAATACTATATTGAATTTAGACCACCGTGATTAATTTTAATTTCACAACTGTCCAATCAAAAATCACAAACCTTGTGACAAATTTCAAAAGCAAATCAAAAATGCATTGCAACTTATAACACACGTGCAGTTAAAGGAGTTTCCAGCAACCTTCCTAGACATGCCATTATCGATGACGATTGGCAATAGTCTGAAGTTGCTTTGTTCTAGGATAGTGCAGCCGTCCAAATGTTGCTCGAAACATGTTTAGAAACAGAGGAAGATCACAGGATACCCGGTCAAATGTTGGCCCTCCAGGAAGTCCGTTCCCTAGTGTGCTGCTATTTGCATCAAGTCTTCATAGCCGACACAACCCTGGCGAAGCTCGTCCACTTTCAAGTGAGCACAAACGTTTTCATTGTAGCCCCCCTCGGATTCTCACGCGTCGTTTTCAGAGCTATCCAAGCGAGTTATTGGAAGTCACGGTTAAAGGCGTCCCTTCCATGCACATTTGCTTGGATTTTCTTCTCGAACTGATGCAGCAACCCAGCTTAAGCAAGCAAATATTCGCCATACAACTCCTCTCGCACCTCTCTCTGCAGTATGCCTTGCCGAAAAGCTTGAATCTCTGCGTGACGGCACTGAATTTGCTATACGCCCTCTTGGGAAGTAAGCACTCACGTACTTGCGTATTTAAAAATGTTTGCAATTGTCTTTTTTTTTTTCTTAAAGGCATTTCAAGTGCACAACGCCTGAAATTATTCACCCCGATCCTGCCGGCTCTGGTTCGAATTAGTGAGGCCTTCCCCCCGCTCATAGACGACATAACTCAACTCCTCCTACACTTAGCGAGGGTTTGCCAGTCACAGGCTTCACTGGCGAGCCACTTCGACGCTCACCTGGGGAAAGGCGACGAGATTGCCAGCCAGGAAAGCCGGATTTTGTGCGAGCTGACGCAGAATACGTTTGCAAACATTTTGAAAAAAGCTGTGCTCAAGACCGGCGTGTACAACAGTTAATTTAACACATCCGCACTAATCAAGAGCCCCCCTTTCGTCTTGCGGTACCTAAACACCTGCGCCTTGCTTCGATTCGACCAGTGTATTGTGTCGATTTTATTTAAAACATGCTCTGGGGTCACCGCCGCTGCTTTAAACCTGATTTCGTCATCGTTTGAATCATCAGTTTTCAATCGCCTTCTTTTATTGACTGATGCTGATGCAATGTCCGTTTCACATTCGTTTTCAATAAAATACTTCGAGTCTTTAAGTAATTTGATTCCACTGTTATTATTACGATGGGTTTTACTCACGTTCGTGTCAACGTCGGGGGCCAAGACGTGTTTTAGACGTTTTTCCAAATTGGTTGCTAGGCATCTGGCAACGTGCGCTTGAAACTCTGGTGTTACGCCGAGGGTGTTAAATTGGTCGTCCTGCTTTGATGGTCTTAATGAACGGGGGAGTTCTGTGCTCGCATCTACACAAAATATGAACGTAAATGGGGGTGGTGAGCCAAAATGAGGACCTAACCTTTTTTCCACTGGTTTTTACCGCTAAACATGGAATCGTTTATGAACTGGTGGTCCGCGGCTTCGCGGAGTAACTTGAGGTTTTCTTCATCGTCGGAACTGTCAGAAGACATCAAGAATAGAGACGAAAACGCGAGGTTTAAATTCACAAGAATTGAGGTTATGTCTTCGATTTTCGAAGCGATGCCTAAAAATTCACTCTTTTTACGAATGTATTAAAAGAAAATAGCGTGAATCGTAGATGAAAGTGCGTGTTGCGTGAAAATCATAGAAAAAAGTGCAAATTTTGGCATATATGTACAATTTGTGATGAATTTGGAAAGTAAATTATATACAGAACACTAGCGTCGCAAACACCAGCGCCATCTATCCGTTACTAATATAACCTCACATAGAGATGGCGGTAAACTTAAAAATACTGAAAATCATTCCTAAATTGAATCTCATTTACCGTCTTGGCTGCAATTCTAATTTTTCCCGTCTATTTAACAAATCATGAAAATATTTAAAAGTAAACTTACCAACAAAGAAACTTCTGCAGAGTGACAATTTAATCCCCTTTTCTTTTTTGAAATAATCACATAAAAAACACCCGCGCAACGGCATTTATTTATTTATTTATTTTAAAACTACTGGAAACCAACAACCGGTACTTTCTTGAGTATCTTCTCTAGCACAGCTGGCAATAGCGCAAGGAACTTAAACCTCGTCCCCATCTTATCCGGATCGGTCATCATTTCGTAGCCGAATTTAACGCCCTCCATTTCCTCGGGCGTCCCGCTCTCCTCCAACTTTTGGAGACGCTGCTGAATTCCCATGCGAAATAAAAAATCCCGCTGGGTAACCGTCCCGAAAGCAAGCACGTGACCAGCTTCGAGTGCAGCCTAAAGAAGAAAACAAAACAAGCCAAAAAGAGAAATGAGAGTTAATAATAATTCATACGCACTGTTTTGAGGGCGTTAAAATCTACGTCTGCGGTGAGATCTGCCGTACCAGGATCGAGTAGCGGGTCTTGCTGCTTGTGTTTCTTGAAAGCGCGGAAGGTATCCATACCGTCCCCCTCATGTCCGTAATCGGCTATCAAAGCCAATCCGCCATCTTGCTCGAGCCTCGTGGCAATGTCCTTAACTAAAACTAACGATTCGGGTGAGACTTCAAAGTGCTCGCGCTTCTCGTCACCTCTCAAGAATAGTTTAAGCATCGGAGTTTCCTCGCGGGCCTTCACATACCGAAAACACTTGTCCGTGTTTGGGTCGATGTCGATCAAAACCTCCCTGTACCCCTGCTCTGATTTAACGAATTTATGTATGGGCAAGGCGTCAAAAAATTCATGGGCTATTAATAGCGTGAATGTGTTCGGGATGTCTTTTAAGTTACGGTACCATCGCACGGGGATGTCATACACGCTTTTTCCTTCCCTGTAAACGAGTGCATCGGTTTCTTTAGCAACGCTCGTTTGAATGCACAGTCGCCTTGCCTGTGCATCGCTCAAATATGGACTCACCTCGACCAGGCTCACCGTGGCTTCTTTAAGCGATTGAAAGTGGTTGAATACTCGCAGGATGTCTTGGCAGAGCGTGCCTCGCCCGGGTCCCAATTCGACTATCTGGAAGGGCTTCGGCGAGCCGATCTTCGACCACTCGTTTAAAAACCAGATGGCGATCATCTCCCCGAAAACCTGCCCGAGCTCGGGGGACGTCACGAAGTCACCGGTCTCTCCAAACATGTCTTTGTGCATGTAATAGCCGGCCATTGGATTGGTCAAGACTTCGCGCATGTATTCGGCGACTGTGATGGGGCCCGTGCTTTTGATTTTCGCATGCAGTTGCTTCGCCAAGTCATACTGTTTCTTGCTTGCGTTCGGCTTTATCGTGTAGTAATTTCGGAAGGATGAAAATATTAGTCGCGCTCTTGAAGTATACATAATCCACTTGTGTACTTATTTCAGGTGTACGCGAAATCGCATTTACATTATGAAGTATTTGAGGTTATGTCAGCTTGTTTTATGAATATGCTTAAGAAGCGTCTGATATATTCCGAAATAAAACCCTTGTGGTTTTAGTAAGCTTTCAGTTTACGATTATTAAATATATAAGTAAATCTTGTTAGATTTAAATAGGTCGCCAATAGTCAGTGTCGCCAACAATCGGAAACTATTTCCACTACTTTGAGTAGTTCGGTTGCCTCACGCTACGTGGCGGAGTAGAAATAAAAATGGCGGCGTTATAATGACAACAGCTGTTTTTGAATTTCGTGATGAACTTTCTGACGTTTATTCTCCCTATTTATAATTAGGGACATTTCCTAATTAACTAATTAACCAATTTATGAATCCAGAATGAGTGAGAAAAGGTAAGCGTAATTACATACGTCGCATCAAAACATCGACATAGAACTTTGAGGTTATGTGCTTATTGTGTCCTTTGTGTTTAGGTCATAAGTTTGTAAATACCACTAAATACAAACAATACAAGCGACTGCGATTTTTCTTTCATGCACACATACAAAATGGCAATCAACGACGATAATTCTGGGGCAGCCCTCGAGAACTTATATCCAGCTCTAGTGCAATGCTTCGCAATTATAATATGCGGGTAAGCAAGCCTCGTTTCCGTGTAACTTTCGAACCAATCACTGATGTGTGCTTTAGTTACTCTGCGGGTCGGATGAACCTCATCTCGGAAACCGAAGCCAAAGGAATAAACACATTCGTCGGGACCTTCGCCCTACCCTCCCTAATTTTCATGTCGCTGGCGGATCTGGATTTAACCTCGGTGAACTGGCTCTTTCTTCTATCGATTTTAATCGCGAAGAGCATCGTGTTTTTCACCGTCATCATAGTAACTTTGTTGGTTGGCAGGCCTGTCAATTTAGGGAGGGCTGGGATCTTTGCGATTTTCTGCACTCAGAGCAATGACTTCGCCATCGGATATCCCATCGGTAAGCCTCAAATTTTTACATTTTCGTTCCACTTTACATAACCGTGAGATTCCAGTGGTGGCCTTGTATAAAAATACGCACCCCGAGTACGCCTCGTATTTGTACCTGATGGCCCCCATCAGCCTGGCGATTTTAAACCCGATTAGCTTCGTCTTGATGGAGATCGGCAAGCGAAAGACAAATCCCGAATTGAGCCCCCTGAGCGTCAACAGCGTCGACTCGGTCGGTTCGGGGGGGTTCGAGGGCAAGCAGAAGTTCAAGATGGCCGCTTCAGTCGTCAAGAATATTTTTTTGAATCCTGTCGTAATGATGACGCTCTTCGGCATTTTGGGGAACCTGATTTTCCATCATAACGTTCCCGTTTACCTTGCACAAATTCTTCAGGTTAGTTACTAACAGTGTTGCCAAACTCGCCTGTACATATACATATGTTCCAAATCCCTGGAATAGTAGAAAAAATATCTTATAAAAAACGTTCTTAATGGAAGTTGTGTGGATTTCAGCTGTACAATGTTGTTTATTCAAAAGTTACAGACCTGACTTGTGATTTTTTTTTTTTTTTTTAATGGAACAACGAAATTTGACAACCCAATTGGCAAAGCTGGTTACTTAAAACAATGACAACAAACAAGTGAATCTTTATGTTTTAGGCTTTGGGCTCGGCATTCTCTGCGTCCGCTTTGTTTCTGCTCGGTTTACGCATGGTCGGCAAGGTTCACACATTGCGGGGGGCTACCTTGGTGGTTCCTGGAATTTTAATCATCATCAAACTGTAAAACTCTCCCACATGATGGATATGTCAAATATGTCAATTTTTTTTTAATTTAGCTTGGTTTTACCGGTGGTTACCAGGCAGATCATTTATTTATTCAAGGCCGGCTACAACATGTCGGAAACAACGGATTTAAGCACGTACGGCTTTTTGTACGGGACGTTCCCCGCTGCGCCTACGGTGTTTGTATTTGCCACGCAATATAGTTTGGACGTCGATTTGGTAGGTCTTAAATTTTGATTTTTATTTTGGGTGACTGTGTTTTTGTAGATTGCGAGTGCGATGGTAGCTTGCACCTTCATAAGCGCCCCGTTGATGTTCGTTTCGGCCAAGATGATCACTCTGACGAAGACGGACCCTTCTGATTACATAAAGCAGTTGGATGCATTCACCTTCGACATCAGCATCATTGGCACCGTTGCTTGCGTTTGGGTGCTCCTGTTGTACACTCTGACGAAGAAAATCAACAGAATTCCGCATAAGATCACAGCGTGCTTGATTGTATCGCAGGTATTGCAGTTCAAGTTCAGTAAAACCCTGTATAATCTCATTTCATTTCTAATAATTAAAAAAAAAAATTTTAATTGGTTTTTTTTTTTTTGGGACATTGCAGAATTATCCTTGAAAGTCAATTGATTTTTTTTACAGCATGCTCACTTATATTACAGCTTCAGTTTGTTAAAACCCTGTATAGGTGCACTTCATTGTAGTTCATAATCATTGTTGATAAGTTTAAAAATTTCCAAAATTTATTTCGTTGCATTTTTTAAGTCATTTAAAAAAATCCAAAAGTATTTTGTTCTTATGTCAAAAAAGAAAAACAAATGACTATCGCAAATTAACTTTGCTTGTTAAAAATCAGTAGAATTGCAATAAAATCATGGCATGCTCGATTGTAATGCAGATATTGCGAGTTCTATAAATGGTTTCAGTTTGGTAAAACCCTGTATAAGGACACTTCAATGCAGTTTTCAATCGTTTTTATCTGTAATTTTAAAAAATCCGAAATTATTTTGCTTTTATGTTAAGAAAAGGAACAAGAATAAAAAAACAAATGACTATCGCAGCTAACCTTTCTTTGTTAAAAATCAACAGAATTGCAATAAAATCGTGGCGTGCTCGATTGTATTGCAAGTGTAGCAGTTTCAATAAATAGCTTCAGTTTATTAGGGCACTATAGGTTTTAATTATTTTTATCTGCAATTTAAAAAGTATCCTAAATTATTTTACTTTTATGGAAAAAAAATTTAAAAAAAACAATCCCTGTACAAGCACACTTCATTGTAGTTCATAATATATAATCATTTTTATTTGTAATTTTAAAAACTTTATTACAAAAAGCTGTCATCTTTGTTGAAAATAACAGAATTCCACATGGTTTTCGGTTTTCATTAAAAAAAAAAGCCTAAGTTCGGTAAAACCATGTATAAGCGTACCATGTTTCAGTTCGTAAACATTTTTATGGGGTAATTTAAAACATGAAAAAATTGACTTTATTTTATTTTTTGTAAAAAAAAAACAAACGACTGTCACAAATGAATCCTTGTTTGTTGAAAAAGCTTAAGTTTGGTAAAATCCTGTACAGGTGATAATATTTTAATTTAAAAAAATTGATTTTTATAAAAATTACAAAATACAAACGACTATTGCAGATAACTTTATTTGTTGGAAAAGTTGAAGTTTGTTGGAATCAACACAAAATCACAATATTTCAAGTTCGGTAGAACCCTGTATAATAATTTTAAAATTTCCAAAATTAGTCATTCTTTTTGACTTATCTATTTATTTTTGAAACTTTCATGCTGTGATGGTTTTTGTTGTGAAAAAGATACACATAAAAAAATGACTATCGCAGATATTTAATTGCATATATTCTTTGTTTGTTAAAAAATTAATAGAATTTCAAATAAAATCATAGTGCGCAGGTATTTCAATTCGAATGAAAAAGTAGGACCCTGTATAATAACAATTTTAAAATTTACAAAATTTATATTTCTGTTTTTCCAAAAAAAAAAAAATAAATCCGTATTTATTCATTTTTAAAATTTCAGTATCTGAAGGTTTTTGGTCGTGAAAAAGATATAGGACAAACGACTATCGCAGACATGTAACTATAATGTTTGTTAAAAAATCAACAAAATTACACATAAAATCATTGCGCACAAGTATTGCAGTTTCAATATAAAGCTTAAGTTCGGTAGGACCCTGTATAATAACAGGTAAAATTTTCCAAGACCGTTTTTTTTTTTGTGAAAATTCCAAGAAACAAATGACTATCGCAGATAAATCCTTATTTATTTATTTATTTTTCAATCTTCCAAAGCTATTCATAAAATGCTGAGATCTTTTTTTCAATATAAATTTCGCATACCTACATCATGTACAAAAAAGAGTACGTTCCATTTCACAAAAAAAAAAAATCATAGTGTGCTTAATTATGCTGGAGTAGTTGTATTTTCAGTGAGAAAGGGTTAAGTTCGGTAAAATCCTGTATAATGATAATAATTAAAAAAAAAAAAAAACAAAATAGATCCTCGAAATCAATAAGTAAACAAAATATAAACAAATTAATTAATATTGTTAATTTTTTTAATGGGAAAGGAAGGGAGAATTTTTTGCTGATAGTCGATTCTATCTCATTCTTGGTCATCCTACGCAACTTATATTTAAAAAAAAAAAGACTACCTCCGATTGTAATGTCGTTTGTTTTTTGTTTTTCGCAACAAAGAAAAATCACACCAATTTCGAAAATAACAAATGTTTTGAATGTTGTAACATGATGTCTCTTTCATAGGTTTTTTCTTTTTCAGCTGCTGTCTTGCATCGGCGCGATCTTATGGAACACCCTGGGAAAGAAAGACGGCTGGCCCGGCTACATCCAATTCTCAATCTTCAGCATCGGTGTTTATAGCAGCAGACTATGGACGGCGATACTAGCAATCGCCCTTTTATTCCTGCAATGTCGCAGCCTGTGTTTCGTCTTGAAGATGCAGCCGTTCTTCATCTCAATCGGATGGGGGTGCGTCACCCATTCAAAGCACTTTCTTCAACCCACTCCGCACTAAACGACCTCTGTTTCAGGCTACCGATACTTTTATCTACACTCCTTCTGATCTTCGACAAATCAGATTCACTACCGTATGAAAAGCGCAACCCAAATTTTGTGTACGGCTTATTCCAGGCCATCATCGCAGTCTCACTTTTGGTCCTCTGCTTTATAGGTGGGTCACAAAAACAGTTTGCATGTGACTTGTTAAAAACGAGCAACTTTCAGTGACCGTCGGGTGTTTGATATTGCATCAGCGATACAGGAGGCGCTACGAAAGGTATTTGAACCTGGCAAACGATGTGGCTTCTACTTTCGAGCCGGCCCCCAGCACGTGTTCCTCGACAGACGAAGCAAGCTCGAGTTGCAACGGTGACAGTTGCAGCACCAAGCGGGATAAGTGTGGAAACCTGCCGACTATAAACGAGGGGTACAACGAAGAGAGCCCCGTGACTGACATCGAGGATATTTTGGGAAGAAACCCCATTATCACGTAAGCCACCACTCGATTACCCCCATTTAATTAGTTTCACTTTTAAAGGGCTCATATGCCATTCACGTGTGTAACCAACATTTATAAAAAAAAATAAAATTTTGTCCTTATTTTAAATTATTACAAAATTAATAAAAATAATCATTCAATGTTGCCAGGTCATTATATAAAGTTTCCCACACACTTTGAAATTTCCCTCAGAAGTGGGAATTTCCTACGCGTCTGGCAACACTGGTGACGTCATGGCATCCACCTGCAGGGTGCGTTCGGAAACTATATCTTCGGCGTGTAATCGCATCTTTCTCAGTCACGGTTTTTTAATTTATTTTAATATTTTAAAACTAGTAACATCACATATTAACACTTAACTTGCTTTTTAACAGTTAAATGTCAGTTAATTATATGACGTTACGAATTAAAAAAAAAAACAAATATGTATTTAACTGTTACAAGGCCAGGATATTAGAGCTCAATTTACTAATTGATAGATAGATGATGACATTCTAATTAATTGCATTTCAAAAAATTATATTTTAATTGACAAGAAATTTTTTGACAGTTATGACAGTTGTCAAAGTTATATATAGATTGAAGTTTTACAGTAGACTATTTATGACACCTTTGTAATTACAAAGATATCAAAATCAGTTTGATAATTAAAATGTTTAGTTTTGTTATTGTAATTAATTAATTACAACAAACTGATTTTCACAATTTGACTGCTGTCGAAATTTTAATAAACGTTTCTAGTATAGAGTAGATGACGTCATCCTGATTAATCACTTTAATAAGGAATATTTTAATTATCAACCGGACTGATTTTTTGACAGTTATGACAACTGTAAAAGTTTTAACAAATGTTTCTAGTCGATTGTTGATGACGTCATTCTAATTAATAACATTAACAAAAACATATTTTGATTATCAAACTGCCTGACAGCTGTTTTTTTTTTTTTGACAATTACGACAGCTGTCAAAGTTTTAATGAAATCTTTTAGTGTGCTATAGATGACGTCATTCTATTTAATCACATTAATAAAAAATGTTTTAATAATAAAACTGACCCACACCTGATTTTTTGACAACTACAACAACTGTCAAAGTTTTAACAAATTTTTCTAGTCGTTTGTTGATGACGTCATTCTAATGAATTAAATTTACAAAAAAACATATTTTAAATATCAAACTGCCTGACAGCTTTTTTTGATAATTGTGACAGCTGTCAAAGTTTTATTAAAATTCTCTAGTAGATTATCGATGACGTCGTTCTAACTAATCACATGTCACATTATAAACGCCACTGAAATTAAGTACATTTACAAAAAAATAATAATTCTCAAACTCACAATTTGACAACTACGACAGCTGTCAAAGTTTTAATAAAACTTTTCTCTTTGATGACACTATTTTAATTAATCATACATATTGATAATAAATAAACATTATTCGCATTAATAAATTTTTAATTGTCAAACCGATCGACAGCTGACTTTTTTGACAATTCTGACAACTGTGGATGTTTTAACTTACGCAGAGGTGCGTTCGAAAACCATTCCTTCGAGTGCATCTTGCTTTTTTTCTCACTCATGTCTTTTAACGTATTTTGCAACTCTCTCATTTGTTTCAAGAAGTTTAATAACTGTCAAAGTTTTTATTGATAAAGTTTTCTAGTAGACTATTGATGATGTCATTCTAAATAATCTCATTAATAAAAAGGACTTATATTTTAATTGTCAAAGTACTGACAGAAGATTTTTGACAGTTGTCAAAATTTTTGCAAAAGTTTTCTGGTAGTTAATGACGTCATTCTAATCAATCACATTACCACAATTTTAATTGTCAAACTGGTTGACAGCTGATTTTTTGACAATTGTGACGACTGTGGAAGTTTTAAATTATGTAAAAGGACTTATATTTTGATTATCAAACTGCTGACAGGAGATTTTTTGACAGCTGTCAAAATTTCAATGAAAGTTTTGTAGTAGTTGATGATGCCATTCTAATCAGTCACCTTAACGAGATTTTAATTATCAATCTTTTTGACAGCTGATTTTTTTTGACTGTTGTGACACTGTGGAAGTTTTAAATTATGTAAAATACGTCATTCTAATTAATCTCACTAATAAAAAAAAAACTTCTATTTTAATTAATTATCAAATTGATTGACGTCTGTCATCGCATTAATAAAAAGAAAAGCCGTCCATATTGTGACGTCATACCAACGCAGGGGTGCGTTCGAAAATTATACCTTCGAGTGCATCTTGCATTTTTCTCACTCACGTCTTTTAACGTATTTTGCATCTTTCATTTATTTCAAGAAGTTCTGTGTTTACATTATTTCTATGACAACGGGCGAACTTTTCACATCGTACTCTAACGTCGCCACAATTGTTTTTTCATTTGTTTGATTGTTAATAAAGAAATAGTGAAAAACGTTCCTATTTTCTGACAGTTTGAGCCCCAATGACGGCGGCGGTGGTGGTTTGTGCCCGAGTCATTTCGGATGTGAGGGGCCCCGAAGAAGCGAATGCCAAGGGATAATCCAACAGTACCAGCAGCAAGTGAACGATGACATCGAGCTCATTGAGGAGGAACCCGACACTCACGACCCGCAGATTTTAAAGCACATCGTCCTTCTTATTTTATTGTTGTGCTCCATGTTTGTGGTGAGTTTTGAACGCCAGTAATTTATGCAATGTTGTGGCTACCCCGTAAACTGTATGCAGGGCTTGGCTTTGTCTGTCTGGACTCTGGTGATGGAGCAGATGTCGGGGATTTACATCGAGCTCTCCTTCCTCGATGCGACCCTGAATTTTGGGCAGAGCATCATCGTGTTCGCAGTTTTCGGCACCGACACGAAAGAAATTGTGCTTCCGCTGTTGAAATACTGGAGGAAGCTGTGGTATGGGGCCAACACGTTGGTTTTGCCCACATGGAATGAGCTCGGGGCCGAAACGAAACATGTATGCGAGCAGTTTGTCACGCATCACCTGGTCAAGTGTAGAAAGGATATCGCAGAGGATAAAAGGTAAGTGAAATGCTCTTTGGTTTGAAACAGTCACATACAGTGTTGCCAACTGTGAATGTTGTAATTTTTAAGTACTAATTTGAAGTACCTTGAAGAAAAGCAGAAGGATTGCCATTTAAAACAAATTTGTTTTCTTTTTTATTCATAATTATTCAATAAAAACAAAAGACGTTCGAATGTGTACAAAATGTTTGTAAATTTCACTTGAAAAAGACGATCAATTTTACAATGAAATTTTACATTTTTATTTCATCAAAAGTCGTGGAGAGGGGGGGGGGAGAAGCACAAAAGATCATCGGAACAAACCCGAGTCGGGTGTTTTTAAACTTAAAACTAAAGACGTGGAAAACAGAAGTGAAGAAAAAACAAAAGACGATCGATGTTGTTGTAAAAGAAAATGTTTTCGTCGAAAGAAAAAAAAAGAACAAAAGACGATCGATTGTTGTAAAAGGAAATGTTTTCGTCGAAAGAAAAAAAAAACAAAAGACGATCGATTGTTGTAAAAAATTGTCTTCGTCGAAAGAAAACAAAAAGAAAAAACAAAATACGATCGACCACAGTGCATAAGAGAACTTTTGATTTAAAAGCAAAACAAAAAAACGTTCGAACATTTTTCTTGATCAGAAGCCGGGGGTGGGGGGGGGGGGGAAGCACAAAAGATCGTCAGAGAGAACTTTTGATTTCAAAGCAAAACAAAAGACGTTCGGATTTTTACTAAATGTTTATAAGTTTTTTTTTTATGAAATTCTAAATACAAAAAAAAAACGATCAATTTTACAACGACTTTTTTTTTACTTAAAACTAAAGTAAAACGCAGAAAACAAAACAAAAAAACAAAAGACGATCGATTGTTGTGAGAAATTGTCTTCGTCGAAAGAAAAGAAAAAGACAAAAGACTATCGACCGCAGTGCATAAGAGAACTTTAGATTTAAAAGCAAAACAAAAAAACGTTGGAACATTTTTATTCATCAGAGACCGGGGGTGGGGGGAAGCACAAAAGATCATCAGAGAGAACTTTTGATTTCAAAGCAAAACAAAAGACGTTCGCATGTTTACTAAATGTTTATAAGTTTTTTTTTAATGAAATTCTAAATACAAAAAAAAACGATCAATTTTACAACGACTTTTTTTTTACTTAAAACTAAAGTAAAACGCAGAAAACAAAACAAAAAAACAAAAGACGATCGATTGTTGTGAGAAATTGTCTTCGCCGAAAGAAAAGAAAAAGACTAACGACCGCAGTGTATAAGAGAACTTTAGATTTAAAAGCAAAACAAAAGAAAAAGCAAAAACAAAAAACGTTCGAAATATTTAAAAGTTTGACGTGAAAATTGATGTTCTAGGTTCAAGAAAAAAAGACGATCATTTTTACGATGAAACTTAACATTTTTATTTTATGTCCCTCCCCCCCCCTCCATTTCCGCCCGACTTTTGCCGAGTAAAAATATTAAATTTCGTTGTAAAATTGATCGTTTTTTTTTTTTGAACCCAGAACATCACTTAACATTTTTATTTTATGCCCCCCCCATTTCCGCCCGACTTGTTGAGTAAAAATGTTAAATTTCGTTGTAAAATTGACCGTCTTTTCTTTGGAACCCAGAACATCTTTTCTTCAAGTCAAACTTATAAACGTTTGGTACAGATTTCGAACGTCTTTTGTTTTGCTTTTTTTTTTTTAAATAAAAACTTTTCTCACGGGCTGCGGTCGATCGTCTTTTGCTTTTTTTCTTTCGACGAAGACAACTTCTTACAACAATTGATCGTGTATTGTTTTGTTTTCTGCGTATTTAAGTTTTAAGTTTAAAAATAAATTGAAGCAGACTTGTTCCGATGATCTTCTTTTTTTAACATAGAACATCATTTTTCAAGTCAAACTTACAAGCATTTGGATACACATTCGATTATCCTTTGTTTTTTTTTTTGTTTTGCTTTTAAACCAAAAAAATCCTTTACGCGTCTTTTGTTTTTGTTTTTTTTTTTCGACGTTTTTTGTTTTTGTTGCGATGTCCTGCAGGGGGAGGTAAATTGTGAATGTATTTTGTTGTTAGGTGGAGGATTAAGACTTACAAGGACGTCTTCTCCGGAACGAAATTCATCGATTGGTTGATCGAAGTGGGGCTGGCACACGATCGAATCGAAGGCGTGAACTACGCCAGACACTTGATCGAAGGCAAGGTGCTCAGGCACATCAACGGGGTGTACCATTTTTACGACAGGAATCTCCTGTACACCTTCAACTGATGCCGCGGGTACTCCAGTTGCACTCTCGTTTATTTATTCTTGACAATTTTGTACGCTCTGATGTTGACCGTTTTCATCGTGTTTTTCTGAAGATCGATTCACTTCTTGTTACATTGTAAAACGTAGGCACATTTTTAAGAACGTACAAGTGATCTGAAGTAGTTCCTTTTCTTAATTTTAATGAGTGACAGAAGAGTAGGTTGGGTTTTATTTATTTTGATAAATAGATTTTTGTTATTATTGTGTAAGCTTCGGTTGTGATAGAATATTTATTTTGTGAATACTGTACAACGAAAAGAAAAAAGAAATGTATCGACGCAATAGAATTTGAATCAGTAGTGTTTAAGGTGAATAAATAATTTACACATACACACACATATACAGTATTAAGCTGATTCTTTTTTTTAGAAAAACGCGCACGTTTTGCTTTAAACGCAGTAATCACAAACCTAGTATGCAATAGTTTTAAAGTTACCGTCACTGTGTAAGTCTGAAAGACAATATTGATGTTATAATAAGTATTAATAAAATGCTTGAGATTAAACTGCTTTCTTCTTTGTTTGTTTTTGGAGCGGGGGAGTTTTTCTTCTTTTTTTTTTCAAAAAGAAGGACCGAAATACTGCGTTTTTTTGTTTTATTTTTTCCTTTGTTTGCGCCGTCCTCGACGAAATCTTTCGACGGCCAAAAAAAGCAGAAGACGATCGACGATTATAAAGAGAAAATCAGAAACAATAGTCAAACGGGAAATTCTTTAACGAAAATACAGGAAAACCCAATAGAATCCAAGGAATGAGGAAACAAAAGACGATCAATTCCATAACAAGAAGAGAGAAAACCAAAAGTAAATCGAAAAAAAAAGAAAAAAGACCATCGGGATTAGTCTTCTTAAATAAAAAAAAAAAAAAACGTTTACTTTCTTGCCGATTATTTCTTATTTTTTTCTTTTGTTTGCGCTGCCCTCGTCGAAATCTTCTTTCAACGGCAAAAAAAAAACAGACGATCGACGATTATGAAGAAGAAATCAGAAACAATAGTCAAACAGGAAATTCCTTAACGGGAATATAGGAACGGGCAAACAAAAGACGATCAAATTCCATAACAAGAAGAGAGAAAACCAAAGGTAAATCGAAAAGAAAAAAAAAAGAAAACAAAAGACCATCGAATCCAGTCTTCTTAAATAAAACAAGAAAACAAAAACGTTTACTTTTTTGTCGATTACTCCTTATTTCTTCTTTTGTTTGTGCTGTCCTCGTCGAAATCCCCTTCGAACGAACCAAAAACAAAAGACGATCGACGATGGTAAAAAAAAAGAAGAAAAAAGAAACGATCGGCAAGAAACAAAACTAAAAGAAAAGAAAGAAATCCAAGAAACATAACAAAAGACATCGTCGACCCATGGTGCTCCTTTTTCTCCTCGTATTGGACAAGATAATAAAAACAAAAGACATCACGCGTCGAGTCACGATGCTCCTTTTTCTTCTTGTATTGGACAAGATAATAAAAACAAAAGAAAATAAAAAGTAGGTGAAAGAGAAGACGATCAAATTCCATAACAAACAAAGACAACACACAGAAATCAAAAAACAAAAGACCATCGGATCCAGTTTTCTTAAATGAAGAGAGAAAAAAAGAAGAACGTTTACTTTTTTGTCAATTGTCGCTTATTTTTTCTTTTGTTTGCGCTGTCCTTGTCGAAATCTTCTTCGAACGAACGAAAACAATCGACGATAATAAAGACAAAAAAAAAAGAAACGATCGGCGAGGAACTGCTAAAAAACAAAGAAATCCAAAAAACATAACAAAAGACATTGCTCCTTTTTCTTCTTGTCTTGGACAAGATAATAAAAACGAAAAAAGATAAAAATTTGGTGAAAGAGAAGACGACTAAATTCCATAACAAAAATAAGGAAAAGACAAAGAAATTGAGAAACGAGAAAACAAAAGTCTTCTTAACTGTCTTTTGTTTTCATTATTGTTTATTCAAATTCTATTTTTTCGTATTTTTTTTCTTTTTAATTCTATTATTCCATTTTCTTTGCTTTCGCATCATTCTTTTTGTTAAAAAAAATAAAGTAAAAATCACTGATCTAGTAAATGGTGTTACAAAATCGATTGTCTTTTATTTTCATTATTATTTTGTTTTTTTTTTTGCTTCGTCAGCATTCTATTCACATTTTTTTAAATTTATTATCGAATTGTGCTGTAAAATCGTTCGTCTTTTGTAAAAAAAAAGAAATAACTGATCTAGTAAATTGTGTTACAAAATCGATTGTCTTTTGTTTTTATTAATATTTTGTCTTTTTTTGTTTCGTCAGCATTCTATTCACATTTTTTTTCAAATTTATTATTACTCTACCGAATTGCGTTGTAAAATCGATTGTCTTTTGTTTTTATTATTTATAATATACTTTTTTACAATTTCGTTCATTTGTTTTCTTTTATGTCGTCTTTCCTTCCAAGCAACTTTCTAGTGGTTTTATGCTGTAAAATTGATTGTCTTTTGTTTTTATTATCAAAATCGATTGTCTTTTTGTTTTTCTTTTGTTTCGTCAACATTCCAATCACATTTCTTTTTATTTTGTTATTATTTTTTTTATCTATTTATCGTTCGTCTTTTGTTCCTGTCCTCTTTAAGTTTATGTTATGTATTTTTAATGATTTATAACGTCTTTTTTTATTGTTCCTGACTCTAGTAACAAATTTTAGGGATTTTTATGTTGAAATGGGATTTTTGCTAAACTAGGAAATATTTTTTTATAAGTGCATAGAAAAAGATCGCAGAAGGAAAATAAATAAAAATAATTTTTTTTCATGTTATATTTAGCTGAAAATACGGCTATAATTTTTCAGAAATGTATCCAACAGAATCAATAAAAATTCCCCTTTATTAGGCCCTTTCCAGGTAGCTCTAAGCCACACCGGAGTAGTTCTAAGTTACTCCACAATAGCTCAGAGCTAATCCGACGCCAACCTTTTCTTTCTTCTGTTGGCAACACTGCTTGCAAATCAGAATTTTCAAATACCTAACTTCATGCCTGTTTACATGAAAGTAATTAGTCATTATTTATCAGATTAATTTATCTCCAATTAGTTATATATTACATGAATGTGAAAAAACACCTTCGAAAGACAACGCTTTTGCTTCAAAGTATTGCTTGCGTACGTAGAAGAAAGAAAGAAAGACATGGATTCATAACCTCACTTCTTAATAGTAAGCAAGAATGTATTGAACTAAGGGAAAGGCATGGCTGAAAAAGCGGCCCATTTTTCGTTCACCACAGAGGCGAAACCTTCAATTTTCGAAGTAATCGCCCAACACTCACTGAACGCAACCCTACACCCAGCGTTACAGAAAATTGCAGAGGTAAGTCCCGCCTGCACCCCCCCCCAGCAATGCACCTCAGCGAACGAAATTTAATTCCAGTTCCTCTCACTCTGCAACCCCAAGTATTTCCAGTGGCTAACCAAGTACTATGACGAATCATTTTTAATTCTGAACGCACTCTTGCAATACTACTACGTAACCAGGCATCGTAAGTAAACACCGAAGCCCCCCCCGCCCCAATCAATACGCAATAAATTATTTTAGATGCATCATTCTCTGAGTACTTCTATGGCATGCAAAGGCAGTCGCTTAATAAAGCCCCCGGTTATTTGTCGAGGAGGCAAAAGAGGTTGTCCCTGGTGGTTCTAGTCCTGGTGCCTTACGTTACCGTCAAGATTAAAGAGAAACTGGGTGCGCTTCGCTTGCAAGAAGCCGAGAGCCCAAGTAAAGTACATAAACGAATGGTTTGAATTAATTGAAAGCCAAATTAAAAATACTCTTGCAGGATTTAAACGGATTCGTGAGGAGGCAGCTGTTGTGGTTGCACTCCACGTTCGAGTTGTCCTGGAAATTTTGGACGTTGATTAATTACATGAGTTACATGGCCGACGAAACCGAATCACAACTGCCCAGTTTGAGCTTGATAAGGCTCAGGCTCGTGTATGCCTCGCAGCATGAAGACGACGCAGCTGCATTTTGGTCTGCGCTGTTTCGGGGGAAGCTAAAGTAAGAGCGAGGGGGGATTCGGGGGCAGCTAAATATTGTGCAGTTTTAGTTTTAAGGAGATCGGCTTAGGTTTGTTGCACAACGGGCTCAAGACATCTTTGGAGGTCAGCGCTTTCTTTATTCAGTTCTTGCAAGTGTGGAACAGGGAGAAGTCGACTTACAATGTAACAGCCTTGCCGACTGTGCCGCCACCTAATGTAAGTCATGTGCACCATCAACTAGGGGGAAACCTTTATTGTTTGTTTTTGTTTTAGTCTGATGCTAAAGCGAAACTTCTTTATGAAAATAAATGCCCCATTTGCTTGCAAAAGTGGAAGATACCAACTGCACTGCCGGTTTCTGGGTAACGAAAACAAAAGCTTTTTATTGCTAAGGTGTTAATTCATGAGATTGTTTCAGGTACGTTTTTTGTTTTCCATGTATTTTAAGGTACCTAAGAGAAAACCAACGATGTCCGGTTACCAGGCTACCCGCAAGGCCGTTGGACATTGTTCGTTTATATGACTCGTAATGTGCTAAGTTTGTTACAACTCGTATACAGGGTGAGCAAGGTGTGTGCTTTGTATTATTGAAATGTTATATACATTGTTTTTATTTCAAAAGGAACATGGTCTTGTTATTTACTTTTCATTACCATCATCATGTAGTGTCCTTGTAATTGTATTTCTAACGAGTGCCTAAATCCTTTTCTATTGTTTTATTTAATATAAAAGTAAAATGTAAAAATGAACGGAAATTATTGTATCCTGTACATTCGTTTTTATTATAACAAAGAAACTCCAGCGATAAGTATTGCGTTGGAAATACTAAAAAAGAATTAACCGATATATCTTCGAAAAGTCTCCAAATTGATGGCAGCGAGCATTTAACATCATTACAGATTTCTGTAACAAGAATTGCAGCAGTGTGCTAAAAGAGGGCAGCATGATTTCTTGACAAGTCTTAATTTCTGCTTTCTTGCGCTTTGGTAACACTGTTTGCCAGCACCATACAGTTGCGAACAATGGATATTTTATTAACGCAATTTTCCTTTGGTTTTTTGTTTTTAATTAAAAGAAAATCTTTAAAATTTGTTAGGTTAAGATGATTGTCTTTTGTTTTTTCATTATTGAATCGGTTTTCCTTTGTCTTTTTTTAGATTTTTCTTTTAATTTAATTAGGCCACGGTTGTCTTTTATCTTCCTACATTTTGAACTGGTTTTCTCTTGTTTTTTTCTTGAATTAAAAAAGATCTTTAAAATTTGTTAGGTTATTGTGACATACTTAAGTTGGCAACACTGAAAAGTGAAGTCAGACAAGAGGTGTCAATCTCTAGTAGTTAGATAAGTAAACTTGTAAACCACCGAATCATGGAGATTACTAAATAAATGTTATAAAACAAAACCTTTTTTAATATATAAGCTGGCATATAACATGGCGCAGTCAAGTGAAAAAGAGGTGAAGTAAAAGCGAAGTGAAAGAAACCAAAGACGAAGCACGTGGAAAGTAGTACGGTGAACAAGAAGCCATTTTTTTTTGTGAAATTGACAACATGGAATCGTCGATGAAACCCCCTGTAATGCTATCTTTTGAAGGTAACACAAAAGAAAATTGGAAACGATGGAAACAACGCTTTCAGTTATATCTCAAAGCGACAGGCTTAGATAATAAACCGCAAGACAGGCAGTGTGCTGTTCTTCTCCACACGATTGGTGATGAGGCATTAGATAAATTTAATACTTTCAATCTTACTGAGGAACAGAGCAAAAATGTTAACGATGTAATGGCTGCATTTGAAAATTTCTGTACTCCGAAAGCTAATGAGAGCATAGACCGACATCTATTTTTCACACGCATACAACAAGTCAATGAAAATTTTTCAACATTCGTTACTGACTTAAAAAGACTAAGTAGCACATGTGGTTTTGGTGAACTCCGAAATAGTCTTATTAAAGATAGAATTATATGTGGTATACGTGACCCAGAAATAAAAGGTAGATTACTAAGGGAAGAAAATTTAACCTTGGATAGGAGCATTGACATATGCAAGGCTGCAGAACTTGCACAGATTCAAGTAAAAACACTCGATGACGATACAAAAGTACACCTAATAAAGTCAACACAACTCAAGACTCAAGAACAAATAAACAAAAGAAAGGGTCGGCAGTTTCCTAATCAGACAACAAGGCACCAGAACAGTTTCGGGAAGTCCACATCATTGCAGGGCAAGGCAACTCGTGCAACAGCATACGTGGAAGAATACCAGAAGAGACCACAGCAGCGTACATGTTCCAAGTGCGGCCAGTTACACAAAAGAAATCAATGTCCGGCATATGGTAAAATTTGCCATTTTTGTAATAAAAATAATCATTTTGCAAAAGTTTGTAGAGTAAGAAAAATAAATAGTGTAGAATCAAGCGAAAACAATTTGCCAGATAAAGTAGATTCTTTGTTTATTGGTTCATTGTTTAATCATGATGCAAACTTTGATTGGTGTGAAATGATTATTATCAATTATAAACATAAAACTAAAGTAAAATATGATACTGGTGCGCATTGCAATGTAATATCGCTTAATCAGTTAGCAAAAATAGGAATTTGTAATCCTATTCTAGAGAAAACATCAGTTAAACTTAGTGCCTTTGGTGGTAGTAAAATCAAAGTAGTCGGAAAGTATTCTTTAACGTGCAAATTTCCACAGAAAGAAAATAAAATTTTAGATTTTATAGTAATTGAAGGCAATTTAAATACTCCAACCATTATTGGATTACCGACATTAACAAAATTAGAGCTAATTAAACGCATTGAAGTTATAAATCAAAATAATGAAACAGAAGAATTAATAAAAAAATATAAAAATGTTTTCTCTGGGAAAGGATGTATCAATAATTATGAATATGATATTAAACTAGTAGAAAACGCAAAGGGAGTAATAATGCATTCAAGAAAAGTGCCTTTAATGTTACTCAAGCCATTAAAACAAGAATTACAAAGAATGGAAAATGCAGGTATTATAAAAAAAGTTGAAGGTCCATCAGACTGGGTAAATCAAATGGTAATAGTAAAAAAATCAGACGGTGGTCTCCGAATTTGTCTAGATCCATTACATTTGAACAAAACCATAAAAAGAGAACACTTTAACATCCCAACCTTCGAACAGTTATGCTCTCAAATGCCTGATGCAAAAGTGTTCACAACTTTAGACGCTGACCGCGCATTTTGGCAAATTAAATTAAATAACAAAAGTTCTGATTTAGTTACTTTTAACACACCATTTGGCAGATTTAAATTTACTCGAATGCCATATGGAATCACTTCTGCATCAGAAATTTTCCAGAAATGCTTTCATGAAATTTTTGGTGACTTAGAAGGCGTAAAAGTTTATATAGATGATGTATTAGTATGGGGAAAAAATTTAGAAGAACATAACAAAAGACTAGAACAAGTTTTTCAGAGAGCACAAGAAAGAAACGTGAAATTTAATTTAAAAAAATGTAGTTTTGCTACAAATCAAGTAAAGTATGTAGGTCACATATTCTCAGATAAAGGCATTGAACCAGACAATGAAAAAATAAAGGCAATTTCAGAAATGAAAAGCCCTACAAACAAAAGCGAATTAGAAACCTTCCTAGGAATGATTACCTATGTAAGTAAATTCATTCCTAATGTATCCCAGGCAACCGTAACTTTGAGAAATTTAACAAAAAAATATATACCATGGAATTGGGACGCCAATGCGGAAAAAGCATTCTGTGAACTTAAAGAAATTTTGGTTAGTAAACCAGTATTAAAATATTATGATGTTGACAAACCTGTAACCTTGAGCGTTGATGCATCACAGAACGGGTTAGGCTGTGTACTAATACAGAACAACCTCCCAGTAGCTTACGCTAGCAAAGCATTAACTGAAACTGAGCAAAGATATGCTCAAATTGAAAAAGAAGCTCTTGCAATAGCGTATGCCTGTAAAAAATTCCATGATTATATTTTTGGCAAAACTGTAGTAATCGAAAGTGATCACAAGCCGTTGGAATCAATATTCAAAAAACCTCTTTGTGATGTACCAGCTAGATTACAAAGAATACGATTAAGATTACAGCAATATGACGTAATAATACAATACAAACCAGGAAAGGAGCTTCTCCTAGCAGATGCATTATCACGCGCATACATAGAAGACAATTTACTTGACCTTGAGAAAGAAATTAGTGCTCAAGTTTGCCTTCTTACAGAAAACTTGCCAATCTCTATTAAGAGAAAAGAAGAATTCATAAGAGAAACTGAGAGTGATGAAGAAATGCAACTGTTAAAGAAATTTATTCAGAAAGGTTGGCCAAAACAAAAATCTCAGGTTCCAGACATATTAAAACCATATTTCACGTCTCGAGATGAACTAAGCATAATTGACGACATGATATTCAAAGGAAACAGAATTGTAGTTCCAAACAACTTTAGAAAAGACATGCTTAGAAGAATACACTATGCACACATGGGTATGGAGAAATGTAAAAACAGGGCACGAAACATTTTATATTGGCCGTCAATGAACAAACAAATAGAAGACTTAGTGCAAAACTGTTCATCATGCATTACATTTCAAAGAGTAAACAAGAAGGAACCACTGATTCTGAGAGATGTACCAAATGGACCGTGGCAAGTGTTAGGTCTCGACTTATTCGATTTTAAAAATGCGGAATGGTTACTTGTGATTGATTACTTTAGTAAATATGTAGAAGTAGTAAAACTTCCAAATATGACAGGCACTACAATAGTAGCAAAGTTAAAATCAATATTTGCGCGTTTCGGAATTCCTTATGTAGTGTACTCAGACAATGGAACACATTTCATAAATGCTCAGTGCAAAGAATTTGCAAAAGAATGGGACTTCGAATGGCGTACAAGTAGTCCAATCTATCCAGAATCAAATGGTATGGCAGAAGCTCACATAAAGACGATCAAAAGAATGTTTAAGAAAATAGAAAACAGTAATCGTGATCCAAATATAGCGTTACTTGAATACAGAAACACGCCTATATGCAGTGAAATTCAATCACCAAATGAAATTATGTTTAGACATCAAACGAGAGGAATCCTACCTGTTCCAATCAAACAAGAAACTACCCAATATTACAAAGAAATAAAAGAGAAACTACAAAATCGTCAACTAAAACAAAAATATTATCATGACAGATCAGCGATTGAATTAAAACCATTAGAAAAAGGTGACAGAACATACGTGTATAAAGAACCCAACAAACCTTTAATACCCGCAAAGATAACAAACATTTGCAACCGTCCCAGATCTTATGTAGTTCAGTTAGAAACGGGATCAAAAATAGAGCGTAATCGTAGACACATCTTTAAGGGACCAAACAATATTCAATCGGAAAAAGTAAAAGAAAAAAGCGATGAAGATAAGACAAAAGAAAAATGCAATGAAGAAAATGTAAACGAAAAATGTGATGAATCAAGAACAATGGAAACCAACTTAAAGTGCAAAAATAATAACACTGTAATACAAACGCAAATGACGCAGCATTTAAAAGATAACACTTCATCTCAAATGATAACTAAATCAGGTCGAACTGTAAAAACTCCCATAAAGTACAGTAGCTATGTAACATATTAATAACATTAAAAAAATGTATTATTTGTAAGCATTTGTTTATTTTCTTTTTATTTTAAGAAGGGAGATGTGACATACTTAAGTTGGCAACACTGAAAAGTGAAGTCAGACAAGAGGTGTCAATCTCTAGTAGCTAGATAAGTAAACTTGTAAACCACCGAATCATGGAGATTACTAAATAAATGTTATAAAACAAAACCTTTTTTAATATATAAGCTGGCATATAACAGTTATGATGACTACCTTTTGTTTTCTTTCATTTTAGAATTGGTTTTCTTAAGGCCTTTGCCTTTTTTTTTTCGATTTTTCTTTTAATTTGATTAGGCCACGATTGTCTTTTATCTTCCTACATTTTCGAAGTGGTTTTCTTTTGTTTTTTTTTTCATTTATAAAAATTTTAATAGGCCATGATGATAGTCTTTTGTTTTCCTTCATTCTTGCAATGGGTTTCCTTTACATTTTCTTTGATTTTCTTAAAAGGCGATGAGGCTGCGATTGTTTTTTTTTTTGTTTTCCTACGTTGTTGAACCGGTTTTCCTTTGTTTTTGCTTGAATGTAAATTTTTTTTGTTAGATCAACATGATTGTCTTTTGTTTTCTCTTCATTATTGAATTGATTTTCCTCTGCCCTTCACCTTAGATTTTTTTTTAAAATTTGATTAGGCCACGATTGTCTTTTATTTTCCTACATTTTGTCTTTTTTTTAATAAAAAAGTCTAAAATTTGTTGTGATGATAATCGTCTTTTGATTTTTTTTTCTCGAAAGAAAAAAATACAACAGCAAAACAAAAGACGATCAATCGTGCAACCACTTTTCATTTTCTTTTGTTTTTTTTTCTTGAATTAAAAAGTCTTTGAAATTTGTTAGGTTAGAATGATTACCTTTTGTTTTCTTTCATTCTTGAATTGACTTTCCTTCGTCTTTCTTTTATTTTTAAGCTTTTTTGTGTTTTAATAGAAATATAACCTCAATAAAATAATTGATTTACCAAATTTCTGAACTGGTTTTCCTTTGTTTTTCTTGAATTAAAAAAAATCTTTAAAATCTATTAGGTTATGATGATTACCTTTTGTTTTCTTTCTTTCGATTTATTGTGCAAACGATCGGCAGTAATCAAAAGAAATTTTGATTCTCTTGTTTTGTCGTTAATCGTCTTTTCAATTTTTTTTTTTCAAGACGATCGATCGTGCGACCAATTTTCATTTTTGTTTAAGTTTTTTTTTTCCTACGTTTTGATAGAAATATAACCTCAATTACCTTACCTTACCTAGCTTCTTTTATTTTCCCACATTTTTGAACTGGTTTTCCTTTGTTTTTTTTTGTCGAATTAAAAAAAGTCTTTCAAATTTGTTAGGTTATGATGATTACCTTTTTTGTTTTCTTTCATTCTTGAGTTGGCTGTCATTTGTTTTTTTTTTGTTTTTAAGTTTCTTTTTACGTTTTGGCAGAAACATAACCTCAACGAAATACCTAATTTATTGCACAAACGATCGGCAGTAATCAAAAGAAATTTTGATTCTTTTGTTTTGTCGTTAATCGTCTTTTGAATTGTTTTTTCTCGAAAGAAAAAAAGCAACAGCAAAACAAAAGACGATCGATCGTGCGACCAATTTTCATTCTCCTTCATTTTCGTTTAAGTTAATTTTTTTCTTCTACCTTTTGATAGAAATATAACCTCAATAAAATACCTGTTTCACCAAATTTGAACGACATATCAAATTCCTCCCCGGATTTTATTGTCCGCTACTGTACATACATACGTGGTGACGTCACGCGTTGCTGTTATTAATTTAGAAAGAACTTATTTTAATTGAATAAGTAACACCCCACTTACAAATTCCTAATTTCTATAAAAAAAAATACACCTTGACTTTTATTAAGCGAAATATTAGCGTTTTTTTCGAAGCAAATTGGTCTAGGGATTTCTCGCCATTCCGCCTGGACAGTTGGTATCGTTAACCTATACGTACGATTTTGCGGCGTGACAGCTGGAATTTCACCGAGCGTATTTTTGCCGTTAAAAAACGTAAGTGATTATTAAATACGTGATTAAAAAGCTACTTGCGACCCATACTAACGTTAAAAGTTTTTAATTACGAACATTAACGCGTGCAAAACACCCACATGTGCCCCCTTAGGGACTTGGTTTTTGTTCAAATTAAGCAACTTCCGCCCCCTGTAGACGCGTTCAATAAACGAATTGTGATCTTTTAACTTCGAAAGCTTCAAACGTTTTCCTTTGCAGATCTGATTTTCGTTAATTTGAAGGATGAGTCGTTTCTTCGCCGGGTCGGACTCCGACTCCGACAGCTCGTCAGAGGAGGAGCAAGTTCAACGCGCCCCCATCCCCACCTACACCGTAAGTACTTTAAATTTACGCCTGGCCCCAGATGAGGAAGGTGACGTTTAATGCTAAATTCAGTTCAGCGATGACGAAGAAGAAGTCAAGCGCGTGGTCCGCTCCATGAAAGAGAAGCGATACGAGGAGCTGACCAACATCATCAAGCAGATACGCAACTTCAAGAAGATCAAGGATATGAGCAGCATGCTGAACAGTAAGCCCCCATCGTAAGTACCAAGCTCTGAACTTTTAAGCATCTGGGAGTTTTGCACAGGCTTTGAGGAGTTGCAAAAGGCCTACATCAAGGCAGCTCCCGTGATCGCTAAGGAGGAGAGCGGGCAGACGCCGAGGTTCTACGTTCGTTGCCTTGTGGAAATGGAGGATTTCATTAACGAGATGTGGGAAGATCGTAACGGACGGAAGAACATGAGCAAGAATAACAGGTGAGTGTTTTCAAGTTTCCATGAAACAATCAGTATATATATCTGTCGGGTTTAATTGTAGCAAGTCACTATCATCGATGCGCCAGAAACTGCGAAAATACTTGAAGGACTTCGAGGAAGACCTAGCCCGGTTTAGGGAGAATCCATACCAGCCTGACGATGAAGAAGAGGATGAAAGACGTAAGCCCTTCATTTAAAAGAAAAAAATTTGGGGCACTTCCTTTCTTTTGTAGGTGAGCCCGAGCCTGATTCTGATGATGAGTCGAATAAAGCCCCGAAGCTCCCGGAACGCAAAGCTCCGATCCCTGAGGACGGCGATGAGTCGTCAGACTCCGATGAGTGGCCCTCGGATTCCGAGTCGAGCTCAGACAGCTCTGATGATGATGACAAGATAACGACGATGCGAGAGCGGTTCTTGAAGCGATCCGGGCCAGCCCACGAAGATGAGGAGGAGAAGGAGAAGAAGAAGGAAGAACGTAGGAAGGAGCGCAAGGATAAAGACAGACGCAAGGCTAAGAGGGAGGATGAAGAGGACGATGAGGGCGAGTGGCAGAAGGTTAAAGGAGGCGTGGCCATTCCTAGTGTAAGTAATTTTTTTAAAAAAATTATTTTTTGAGGTTGTGGCGATTGTTTTTTATTTTCCCTCATTTTATTAAATTAGTTTTCCTTCGTTTTTTTTTTTGTGTTATTGGTCTTTTATTGTTCTTTCATTCGTGTACCGTTTTTCCATTCGTTTTTTCTTTAAATTTGATTGTTTCTCGTGTTTGTTCATTTTTTTTTTACTGGTTTTCTTTTGTCGGTTATTTTTTTCTAAAAAAATCAAAAGCAAAAACAAAAAACGATCAATTGCACAACAGACTTTAGTTTGTTCGAAACGTGGAAACAAAAGACGATCGATGGTAATCAAGCAAATTTCGGTTTTCTTTCTTTCTTTTGTTTTTTTGTAAGAATACACTCACTTGTCTTTTGCATTTTTTTGGTTCTCATCTTTTTTTTTTCGTTAATCGTCTTTCGATTTTCTACTTGAAAAAATAAAGAATAGCAACACAACAAAAGACGATCGATCGTGCGACAAATTTTGATTTTTCTTCACTTTTGCACGACGTAGTTTTTTTTTGTTTGTTTTCTTATTTGTTGTCTTTTTTTTTGAAGCAAAACCAAAACAAAAAACAGTCGATTATACAACGCACGTTAGTTTCTTCGAATACGTGGAAACAAAAGACGATCGATGGTAATCAAGAAAAATTTCGATTTTCTTTTTTTTTTTTTTTATATATAAGAATTCAGTCAATTGTCTTTTGAATGTTTTCTTTTTAAAAGCGATAAAAAAAGAACAAAAGACTGTCGGACTTTTGATTTTTCTTCTTGGAAGAAACAAATTTTTATTTTCCTTCATTTGTGTATTACGTAGTTTTCTTTTGTTTTGTTTGTTTGTTTATTTTTCTTAAAAAAAAGCAAAACGAAAACAAAAAACGGTCGATCATACAACAAACGTTAGTTTCTTCGAAACGTGGAAACAAAAGACGATCGATAGAAATTAAAAAAAATTCTATTTTTTTCTTCTTTTTTTTATAAGAATGCAGTCAATTGTTTTTTCTTTTTTTTATAAGAATATTGTCAATTGTTTTTTCTTTTTTTTTATATAAGAATACAGTCAATTGTTTTTTGAATTTTTTTCTTAAAAAACGACGAAAAAAGAACAAAAGACAGTCGGATTGTGCAAACGAACGGCAGAAATTTTGGTTGTTTTCTTTTTTTTCGTTAATCGTCTTTTGATTTTCTACAAAAAACATAGGACGATCGATCGTGCGTCAAGTTTTTATTTTCCTTAATTTTTGTATAACGTAGTTTTCTTTTGTTTTGTTTTTTATTTATTGTTTAAAAAAAAAATAACAAAAAAAAACAGAAAACGGTCGATTGTACAACACACGTTAGTTTCTTCGAAACGTGGAAACAAAAGACGATCGACGGTAATGAAGAGGAATTTCGATTTTCTTTTCTTTTTTTTATTTGATTAGGAAATCGATTGTCTTTTGAATTATGTATTTCTTCTTAAAAAGCAATTAAAAAACAAAAACAAAAGACCGTCGATCGTGCAACGAATTCTTGCTTTTTCGGAACATAAAAACAAAAAACGATCGACAGCAGTCAAGAGAATTTTTTTTTCGTCAAAGGTCATTT
Source organism: Serrognathus titanus (assembly GCA_039766575.1). Taxonomy (NCBI): domain Eukaryota; kingdom Metazoa; phylum Arthropoda; class Insecta; order Coleoptera; family Lucanidae; genus Serrognathus; species Serrognathus titanus. The sequence continues at coordinate 32,721,767 of CM077911.1, read as the reverse complement.
TGAAATTTTCTTCTTAAAACCAAATAAATAAAAGACAATTCTTGAAAAAAAAAAAAAAAAAAAAGGCAACAGCAAAACAAAATCGTGCGACCAATTTGCATTTTCCTTTCTTTTTTTTCTTTCTTGAATTCAAAAGTCTTTAAATTTGTTAGGTTATGATGATTATCTTTTGTTTTCTTTCATTTTCGGATTGGCGTTCCTTTGTTTTTTTTCTTTCTTTTTTTTTAATATGTATAGGCCACGATTGTCTTTTATTTTCCTACATTTTTGAATTGGTTTTCTTTTGTTTTTTCTTGATTTTTAAAAATTTTAACAGGCCATGACGATAGTCTTTTGTTTTCCTTCATTTTTGAATTGGGTTGCCTTTGCATTTTCTTTGATTTTTTTAAAGAGGTGATCGGGCTGCGATTGTCTTTTGTTTTCCTTCATTCTTGATTGGTTTTCCTTTGCCTTATTTTTAGAATATTAAAAAAAAATGATTAGGTCGCGATTGTCTTATGTTTTCTTGATTTTTAAACATTTTCTTAGGTCATGATGACTGTCTTTTGTTTTCCTTCATTCTTGAATTGGTTTTCCTTTGCCTCCTTTTTTTTAGATTATTTTAAAAAAAATTATTAGGCCGCGATTCTCTTATGTTTTCCTACATTTTTGAACTGCCTTTCTTTTGTCTTTCTTAATAAAAAAAAAACTTTTGTTTTTTTCTTGATTTTTTAAAATTTCAACAGATCTCTTTTGTTTTCTTTCGTTTTTGAATTGGTTTTGAATTGTTTTTTCTTTGATTTTTTAAAGAGGTGATTAGGCTGCGATTGTCTTTTGTTTTCCCACATTCTCAAACTGATTTTCCTTTTTTTTTCTTGATTTTTAAACATTTTGTTAGATCATGATGATTGTCTTTTGTTTTCCTTCATTCTTGAATTGGTTTTCCTTTGCCTTTTTTTAGGTTATTTAAAAAAAAAATATTAGGCCGCGATTGTCTTATGTTTTCCTACATTTTTGAACTGCCTTTCTTTTGTCTTTCTTAATCAAAAAAAATCTTTTGTTTTTTTTCTTGATTTTTTAAAATTTCAACAGATCTCGATGACAGTCTTTTGTTTTCCTTCGTTTTTGAATTGGTTTTGAATTTTTTTTTCTTAGACTTTTTAAAAAGATGATTAGGTTGCGATTGCCTTTTGTTTTGCTACATTCTTGAACTGTCTTCTATTGTTTTCCAACATTCTTGTACTGCCTTTCTTTTGTTTTCCTACTTCTTGAACTGCCTTTCTTTTGTTTTCCTACTTCTTGAACTGCCTTTCTTTTGCAATTGTCTTTTGTTTTTCTTCATTCTCGAATTGATTTCTTAAGTCGCAAACTGAAATTATATGTTGAAATCTGTTTTGTAGGAGAAACCGAAGATGTTCGACAAGGACGCTGAGATCGACTTGAACCTCGTGGTGAAGAAACTCAACGAAATCATGGCAGCTCGGGGCAAGAAGCGCACCGACAGGCGAGAGCAAATCGAGCTCCTCCACGAGCTCGTGGCCACCTCCGAGCAACACAACTTGGGCCCCGCTATCACCATCAAAATCAAGTTCGCCATCGTGTCAGCCATCTTCGACTACAACCCCAAAGTATCAGACGCAATGAAACCCGAATACTGGACTAAGTAAGTAGCAAGCGTTACGTCTCGTCTTCACCTGATCGATTCATCAAACTCATCCACACAGGTTGCTGGAGAGGATGATGGAGATGCTCGATATGTTGCTGGTGAACCCCGACATCCTAATCTCGGAGACTGTTTTGGAGGAGCACGAGAGTTTCGAGAACGCACCACTGAAAGTGAGAGGGTGCGTGCTGACATCTTTGGAGAGATTGGACGATGAATTTACCAAGTTGTTAAAAGAGTGTGACCCACACAGCAACGAATACGTCGAGAGGTACACCTTCATGTGGTCTCCCCTTGACCGCCTCCTAACTCAAATATCACTTACAGGCTTAAAGACGAATCTAAAGTCGCGGCTATCATCGACAAGGTCCAGAAGTACTTGGAGATTCACAACAACCAATCCGAGCTCTGCCGGATTTACTTGCGCAAGATCGAGCATCTCTACTACAAGTTCGATACAAGGGTGTTGCAGCAGAAGATTGTGAGTTTTCGTTGCATGTGAGTGCGCGGTTATTAAGTGTTTGCTGTGTTTTGTGTAGGGGAAGGTCAGTTTGGATGTCGTCACCTCCGTGCAGGAGATGGAGAAGCTGTGCAAGTTTATCTATGCGAAAGATGGGACGGACAGGCTGCGCACCAGGGCCATTTTGTCTCATATTTACCATCACGCTCTGCACGATAACTGGTTTCAGGCACGTGATCTCGTTTTGATGTCGCATCTGCAAGAGACCATTCAACATTCTGATCCCAGCACTCAGGTAATCAATGCCTTCATTGTTTTAAGAGTAGGCCATGGAAACTTGACAGTTTAGTCTTTCTAACCTTGTGCTTGAGTTCAGTTTTTCTTGTTTGCTTGTTTTTCTTCTCTTCTTCTCGCCAGATGTTTCTTGGTCTTCCTTTTCTTCTGATTAGTTTAGAATTGTTGCACTCCGAAGTAACAATCGATTACGTCAGCTCCATCGAGTGTACGACTTTATCGATCGATTGCTTTTGAACTAGTCAGAAACTGTTGCTGGAATTTCACTGTTTATTTATCGATACCTTAATTTTTTTAGGGTTTTGACAAGTGTCCTTTTCTTTGTTTTTGTCAGTCGTCTTTGTATTTACTTTTTTTGTTAATAACAAAAAAAACAAAGAAAAAACAAAAGGTGATCGGGGTGTTATAGACGGGAAAAAAACACGATCGTTCATTCGGCAGTAAACAGAAGAAATTTCAATTTGTTTCTCCTTTTTTTTTTAACAGAAAATCGAAGGCAGTCGTCTTTTGAATTCCTTTTGTTTTTGTAAATAAAAAAAGCCAGAAAAACAAATGACGATCGAGTGTGCGACAGACGTTTCCTTCTTCAAAAGATGGGAAACAAAACACCATCGTTCTTTCAGCAGTGAACAAAATAAATTTCGATTTATTTATTTTTTTTCTTTAATGGAAATCGAAGTCAGTCATCTTTTGAGTTCCTCCTTTTTTTTTTGTAAATCAAGAAGCAAGAAAAAACATGGCGATCGAGTGTGCAACAGACGTTTCCTTCTTCTCGAAAGACGAAACAAAAGACCATCGTTCGTTCGACAGTAAAAAAGAGAAATTTCGATTTACTTATCTTTTGTTTCTTTAATAGAAAAACGGAATCAGTGGGTTGTCTTTTGAATTCTTTTTTTTTGTAAATAAAAAAAGCAAGAAAAAACAAACGGCGATCGAGTGTGCAACGGACGTTTCCTTCTTCAAAAGATGGGAAACAAAACACGATCGGCAGTAAACAAAAGAAATTTCGATTTATTTCTTCTCTTTTTCTTTAATAGAAAAGCGAAGTCAGTCGTCTTTTAAATTCCTTTTGTTTTTGTAAATAAAAAAAAACAAATGGCGATCGAGTGTGTAACAGGCATTTCCTTCTTTGAAAAATGGAAACAAAAGACGATCGTTCGATCAGCAGTAAACAGAAGAAATTTTGATTTATTTCTCCTTTTTTTTCTTTAATAGAAAAACGAAGTCAGTCGTCTTTTGAATTCCTTTTGTTTTTGTAAATAAAAAAGCCAGAAAAAACGAAAGACGATCGAGTGTGCAACAGACGTTTCCTTCTTCAAGAGATGGGGAAACAAAACACGATCGATCGGCAGTAAATAAAAGAAGAAATTTCGATTTACTTCTCTTTTTGCTTTTCTTTAATAGAAAAACGAAATCAGGCGTCTTTTGAATTCCAGAAAAAACAAATGGCGATCGAGTGTGCAACAGACGTTTTTTCCTTCTTCTCTAAAAGATGGAAACAAAAGACGATCGTTCGTTCGGCAGTAAACAAAAGAAATTTGGATTTATTTATTATTCGTCTTTTGAATTCCTTTTGTTTTTGTAATAAGAAATCAAAAAAAAAATAAATGACGATCGAGTGTGCATCAGACGGTTCCTTCTTCAAAAGACGGAAACAAAATACAATCGCTTGATCGGCAGTAAACAAAAGAAATTTCGATTTTCTTTATCTTTTTTTTTCTTTTAATAGAAAAACGAAGTCAGTCGTCTTTTGAATTCGTTTTTTGTTTCACGAATAAAAAAACAAAAGACGATCGTTCGTTCGGCGGTAAACAAAAGAAATTTCGATTTATTTATTCATTCGTCTTTTGAATTCCTTTTGTTTTTGTAATAAAGAAATCCAGAAAAAAAAAGTGCAACAGACGGTTCCTTCTTCAAAAGACGGAAACAAAATACAATCGTTCGATCGGCAGTAAACAAAAGAAATTTCGATTTTCTTTATCTTTTTTTTTTCTTTCAATAGAAAAACGAAATCAGTCGTCTTTTGAATTCGTTTTTTTGTTTCACGAATAAAAAAACAAAAGACGATCGAGTGTCCAACAGAAGCTTTCTCCTCGAAATTGGAACAAAAACAAACAAAAGACGTCCGAGTGCGTGCGACAAACGTTTGCTTCTTCGAAAGATGGAAACAAAAGACGATCGAATTTTCGATCGACGGCAAACAAAAGAAAGAACTTTCGATCTACGGTAAACAAAAGAAAGAATGAACAAAACAAAACAAAACGCAAACGAGTGTGCGTAATGAAAAATTTTGATTTTTTTTTTTAAGAAAAGTAAAATAAAACAAAAGACGATCGAATTTTCGATCGACGATAAACAAAAGAAAGAAAGAACAAAACAAAATAAAACGCGAACGAGTGTGCGTAAATAAAAAGAAATTTCGATTTTGGTTTTTTTTTTTTTAGAAAAGTGAAAAAAAACAAAACGGTCGAGTGTATGTAATGATTAGAACGTCCGATTTTATTCTCATTTTTTGATATCGATTGTAAACAAAAGAAGTTTCGATTTTCTTCTTTACTGCAAAAAGTCAGTCGACTTTTGAATTTCTTTTTCTTTTTTCTTAACAAAAAGCAAAAACAAACAAAAGACAAACGCTTGAAAATTCGATAGAATTTTCGATCGACGGCAAACAAAAGAAAGAAATTTCGAATATCTTCTTTTTTTTTTTAATTATTGAGACTTTTCGTACATCTTCCGTCGCTTATTTCAATGCGTACGTAAACTGTAGTTTGCGAACGCACCCCAGTTTGTTAACACCGAGATAAAACCGGCGGGAAATTTGAATTTAAATTCAATAAAAAAATAAGATTTCGTGGTTTACAGATTTTATACAACCGCACGATGGCCCACCTGGGACTCTGCGCCTTCAGGCATGCCAACATCAAGGACGCCCACAATTGCCTGGTCGACCTCATGATGACGGGCAAGCCGAAGGAGTTACTCGCCCAGGGCCTCCTACCCCAGGTTTGACTTGCACTTTTAAATGACTCAGAACCGTCTGCAATTTATTCTCTTCCAGCGCCAGCACGAGAGGAGCAAGGAACAGGAAAAAATCGAAAAGCAACGCCAGATGCCCTTCCACATGCACATCAACCTGGAGCTCCTCGAGTGTGTCTACCTCGTCTCGGCCATGCTGATCGAAATCCCCTACATGGCAGCGCATGAGTTCGATGCTAGAAGGCGGATGATCTCCAAGACGTTCTACCAACAGCTGCGAAGCTCAGAGCGGCAGAGTTTAGTGGGGCCCCCTGAGAGCATGAGGGAGCATGTAGTAGCAGCAGCAAAAGCCATGCGGAATGGCCACTGGGCAGCGTGCAACAACTTCATCATCAACGAGAAGATGAACGCTAAAGTAAATGCTTCCACCTTCACAGTTTTAATCAAACGTAAGTGCCTTTGTGCTTCGCAGGTTTGGGATTTGTTTTACCAAGCGGATTCCGTGCGTGCCATGCTGACCCGTCTCATCAAGGAGGAGTCCCTTAGGACTTACCTCTTCACTTATTCCCACGTATATGATTCCATTTCGATGGCCACACTTGCGCAGATGTTCGAAATGGAGAAGGCGAGCGTGCATTCCATTATTTCCAAGATGATCATCAACGAGGAGCTCATGGTGGGTTTGTTTGATTTCTTTCGTTTGTGTTTTATTGTCGTGGTCCGTCGTAGGCGTCCTTGGATGACCCCACTCAGACCGTGGTGATGCACCGCAGTGAGCCCTCGAGGTTACAATCGCTGGCCCTGCAGCTGGCCGATAAAATCAATAATTTTGTTGACTCGAATGAACGCATCTTGGAGACGAAGCAGGGGAATTTCTTCTTGCGCGGAGCGAACCAGGTAAGATTTTGGTGGTTAGATTTGGTTGTCACGCTGAGGTCCTTTTTTTTTTTGTTTTTAGGGAAATTTCAGGGGCGACAGGCAAAACTACCGCAGCGGAAATAACCAGGAGTGGAACAGGAACCGTCGGGATAATCGCAGGGATTACTAAGTTAAGTTTGGTTCGATTTATATACTATAATTGGTGTGAAATTAGTAACAATAAATGTCCCTGACGTTCAGTGCGAAGCTAAACAAATATGGCGTCGAAGTTGGCCGTGCAAATTTAATTGTGAACCACCACCAATTGTCAGCGCTGCATCGAGAAATTGGCGGAATTTTTCAAAATTACTTTGAATTGGTTACGGCCACTCACCATCGTTTCGTTAAAAAAAAAAAAAAATAGAATTTCGAAAGCTCAAAGAAATTGACAGATAACAGATGTCTCAAAAATTGTGGTGCGTTCACAATTAAACAACTGGTCACCGCCGACTGCGACGCCAAATAATAAAAAAAAACATCCGTTATAAACTTTTTTTAAGTCATGTAATTTGTTCGCTAATAAAAATTTTAAAAATAGTTCAAGATATCACAGTCTTGATCACGTGGCTGTTTGTCAAAATTGTCAAAAAAAAAAACAAAACACGATCGACCTATTTACGTGCAGGTAAGAGGAATTTCGTTTTTGTTTTTTTTTTCGTTGAAAAGACGGGATTGGGGGGGGGGAGCAGAGACCAGGTGGCGCCCTTTTAAAATTCCGAACAAATTATTCCTTTTACCATTTTACTGAAAATGTACAGGAAAGCCAACATTTAATTGCACATTCCTTTTCTTTGCTTAAAAAACGAAGCAACAAAGTCTACATCCAGGGTGACTGCCAATTGTTTCGCCAAAAAGAAAAAGAAAACGCATAACATAACTGAACGGCGCCTTTTGGTCTTCTATTCCTTAGATGAATTGTTGCTGATGTTATTTGTATTTAATTTGGACGAATAAAGATTTAACAATTATTATTATTAACAAAGTGAATGTCACAGAGTACACGAAAAATATTTAAAAATTCTATGGAATTTGTAGTTGATAATTTATGAAAAGTTTCTTTTGTTTTTCCGAGATCGAGAAAAATCGACGATTTGTTTTTTTTTCTTGTCAAATTAAATTAATGCGAATGTAGCGTTACGTCACAAAAACGCTTTCGACGTAACGCTATATTCACTTTAATTTTAATTACATGTTTGTCTGTCAATTTGTTTAACAAAAGACGGTCGAGTGTGCAAACAAACGCTTGATAATGAAAAGAAATGTCGATTCTTTCTTCTTCATAAAAAGCAAAACAAAAGACGACGATTGGTTGTTGGTTGTGCAGCAAACGCGTTTTTTTCGAAAGACGAAAACGAAAGGTAATCACCACCCACCAGTGACCAAAACAAAATTCCATTTTCTCCTTTTTTTTCGTTAATCGGTTTTTGTTTTGTTTCTTGTAAAAAAGCAAACAACAAAAAACGGTCGATTGTATAACAAACGTCAGGTTGTTTCGTTGAAACGTGGAAACAAAAGACTACCGAAAGTAATCAAGAGAACCGTCGGTTAATCGTTTCTTTGAATTTTTTCTTCTTAAAAATCAACAAAAAAAGAAAACAAAAGACGGTCGTGCAACAATTTTTTACCTTTTTGAAAAACAAAAAACGATCAACAGTAGTCGAGAGAAATTTAAATGTGGAAACAAAAGACGATCGACAGTAATCATCGAACAAGGGAGATTTTCGTTTTCTTTTCCTTCGTCAATCGTCTTTTGAATTTTTTTCGTCTTGAAAAGCAACGGAAAAAAAACAAAAAACGATGGATTGTGTAATACATTTTTGCACTATTTTTTTCGTCGTCGTCGTCTTGATTTTTTTTTTTTAACAAAAAATAAATAAAAGACGATCGATTGCGCAACAAATTATTGTTTTCTCGAAAAACAGAAACAAAGGACGATCGATTGCGTAACAAATTATTGCTTTCTCGAAAGACAAAAACAAAAGACGATCGACAGTAATCGAGAGAGGTTTTGATTTTTGTTTTTTTTTTTTCGACAATATAACGTACGTCGTACAATCGTATGTTGAATTTTTTTCTTAAAAAGCAACAAGAAATAAAAAACGATCAATTATGCAACAAATTTTGAATTTTTGTTTATTCTTAAAAAAGCAAAAAACAAAAAACAAAAACAAAAGACGATCGACGGTAATCATGAGAAAATTCGATTTTGTTCTCGTCCTTCGTATTTTTGTCTTCTTCAAAAAGAAAAGCGAAAAGAAACAAAAGACAATCAGCGAGTTCTTTGAAAGGTGGAAACAAAAGACCGTCGAAGGTCATCAAAAAAAAACGCTGATTGTATTGACTTTTTTACTTTGATAGACTTTTTTTCTTCTTAAAAAAATGAAAAAACAAACGACTATCAAACATGTTGTGACAACTTTCTTGCGGTTTAGGTCAACGATCTCTCGCAAGATGTCGCGATTTAAACTGTCGTGTAACAAATGTTTGCTTCTTCGGAAGACGGAAACAAACGAACAAAGTAGTCAAACATCTTTTGCGTTTCTTTTTTTCAGCTCAAGGAAAAACAAAAGACGATCGAAGCGGACGGAAAAATAAAAGACAAAAGACGATCGACCGCGCGTAAAAGATCAATCGAACTTTTAATAAGTTGCTACACTTTTAAATTTGCCGCGTAAAATTGGAGCGAAAATGGCAGCGTAAAATTGGAGTGAAAATGGCGGCAGTTTGACAGAATTTGTTGGTATTGATCGGAGGGAAGAGAGAGCCATCTGTGATCACGTGAGCCCAATTGTTTATCGATGAAATTTAAATTTTTCGTGAAATGTGTAAATTAATTGCAATATTGATATTGAAAAATAAAAAACAAAAGACGTTCGGCCGCGCGTAAAAAATCAATTTAGATTCGTCGTTCTCTTGTCTTGCGTGACGAAATAAGAATTGAACTCTTCTTTTGTTTCGCTCATTCCATTTCTTCAAGATAGTCTCAAGGTCGTCGACGTGAACTTGACTTGAATAAGGGGGGGATACAATTATAGGTTTTTTTTTCTTGACAACGATCCTTCAGATTAAAAGAAATGAACTTAAAATAAAGACGATTTGGATACGTTTAACAAGCAGCTTCACTTTTAAATTTGGCGCGCAACATTGGAGCGAAAATGGCCGCGCAAAAGTGGAGCGAAAACGGACGTAATTGGTCGACATTGATCAGAGGAAAGGGACAGAGTCACCTGTGATCACTTGAACGCGATTGTTTATCGATGAAATTTAACTTTTTCGTAAAATATGTAAATTAATAGCAAGATTGACGTGGAAAAATTAAAAAAAATAAAAGACGATCGGACGTTTCGCAGACGACTCGACGTTTCGCCGCGTACGTTTGACAGCTTCTTCGGCATGTTTGCAACAAAACAATCTACAGGTGTCACGTTAGTTATTCGAAATACGTTAACTTTATTAAGTACGACGCAGAAAGTTATGAAAACGTAAACAAAACTACAGGGTGTGACATACGAGAAAGCAATCAAAGGCACGGCGAGTTTCCAATTATGAACAATTTTCTTTTCCAAGAAGATACAAGGCGTTTAACAATAAAAGTTTTATATTATAAAAATGTAGTAATTCAAAATGCAGAGCACTTTTCATAATGGAATATTTTCTACGAAGGTACAGGGTGTTGTTGCAGGTTAAAGGGTGTAGTAAGTCTTAAAAAATGCAGTCAAAGTTACAGGGTGTCTACCACAATGGAATAGATTTTTTTTTTGTTAGCTATAATATGAAACACGTTTAATGCCACACATTGTTTATTGTAAACTGGTTTCGACAGTATAAAAAGTACAGAGGTGTGTGTAGAGGAAACACAATATTACAAATGCGGATTGCCCTGTGATTTCCAAACGCGGCAAACTGCTCGGATCCTCAAGGACCGATCATTTTATTTTATTATTATTATTAATAAATACAAAGTCATCAAAGCTTTACCATGTGGTAGCGCATCGGCAAGCACGAACCAAATAATCTCTTATTACATTCAAATCGGTTTTAAAATATTCTTATCTCGCCTTATTCTGAGAGTATTAAGAGAGGAGGAGGAGGAGGAGCACATTTAGGCTTACGTATCTATTACATTAAAAAAAGAAATCTTGTTTGTGTGTGTTAGTGTGTGTGTGAACAGAGAAAAGTAAAAGCTCTTTTTATATTAATTTTTTTATGTATGTATCAAGAAAAGACAAGCGAATCGAACATGATTTTTATCGTAATTTTTATTATAATATGAAATCTATTCTTAGGGGGCGAGGGGGAAGTGAAAAGTTATTGTACCTCAATTCGGCATTACATTTCAGTATTGTAATCTCAAGAGACATCAAAACTAAAAAAAAAAAAACAAATAGGGTCACCACTGTGCATTATTAAAAAAATTTAAAAAAAAAAAAAAACAAGTTGTGACAGGTCGAAACAACTCTACGGACACGGTTTGTTTCCCTTGTATACGCGATTGTAAACAATTTTAAAAAATGCGAACCCTGTGAAATCCATTGCGACGCGAGAAAAATAAATAAATAAACTAAACTGAACTTTTCAATACGTGTAATTTTAAATAACAAAAGTTTTAAACATAACAAAAATAATAGAAAAATATGAGCATATAAAAAAATGTATGTAAACTAAAAAAAAAAAAAAAAACCTTGTTACAGTTACACATCTTGACACCGGTGGGTAATTAAAAAAAAATGAATAACAATCCTTGTTGGGAACTTGACGGGAACTTATTTTTATTCTATGGCTTTCGACATGAACTCCATAAACCGCTTCGCATACTGTTCGGGATCACACGTGCTTATGCCGTCCACGTTCGAACCGTACTTCATCGTCTTAGCTGCCTTAGCAGCCTGCTTTTTCACGCCGTAATGCGTTAGGACATCTATTATAGCTACGAAATATATTTCCTTAACCGGAGCCGACTCACAACTTGGTATCGCGTATATATCAAGTTCTGGAATAATACCACCTATAAAAACCATAAGTACAATCACACAGTCTACTTAAAGCACGTAAAGCACATGAAATTGCATAAAAAAGTAAGTGACCAAAAAATTCACCTTATACAGGGTTTTACTAACTAAAGTCATTATATAGGGTTTTACTAAACATTACTCCTTATATAGAGTGCAACTAATCTTCTGTCACTATAAAGGGCTTCTATCATTTTACAGGGTTTTATTAAGCTTCAGTCATTATACATGGTTTTTGCTAAGCTTCAGTTCATTATACATGGTTTTACTAAACTTCAGTCATTATATAGGGTTTTATTAAACATTAGAGTGCTACTAATCTTCTGTTACTATAAAAGGTTTTGCTGAGCTTCACTTTTTTACCCCCCAAAGCGATTTCCCGGTCTCGCGTGACGTAACCAACGGACCTTGTGAAATGAAATTAACAACGGAATACACTTTACTACGGAATTTAATTTGCTCTAAAAAAATTTGCTGGAATTTTAAATAAACAAATTGTTTTAATTTCGTTAAAAAACTCAAACGTAGGCGTCAGATTTGATTGTGGTCCGACGGTGACGTCACCGCATACACTGACTTTACGAAATCCTCCAGTATTACATACCCTTGGGGTTCCACTAAGCTTCGGATATTATACAGGATTTTACTAAACTTCAGTCATAATACAGGGTTTTACTAAGCTTCTGTCATTATACAGGGTTTTATTGAATTTCAGTCATTATACAGGGTTTTATTGAGTTTCAGTCATTACACAGGGTTTTACTAAGCTTAAGTCATTATATAGGATTTTCCTAAAGATATATAAACCACAGGATTGCTCAATCGCCGTTTCAACGTGACGTAAGCAACGGATCTTATCATCATGAAACTTCAATAGAAAAATTTGTTAAAAAATGGCAAAAAGCCGCCCCAAATGAATTCAAAACACATTTAATTCTTTTTTTTTTTTTTTAAAGCATGACCTGAAGTTACATTTTTTTAAATTATTTAAATTTTTTTCTTAAAAAATCAAAACAAAAAACGATCGACGATAATCAAAAGAAAATATGATTTTGTCCTCATTTTTTCAACCGAATTTGTCAAAAAAAAAAAAAAAAAAACAAAAAACGATCGAGCGCGTAGCAAACGCTCGCTTCTCTTCGAAAGGTGGTGGAAACAAAAGGCGATCGTTGGTGGTGAAAACAAATTTTTCGATTTGACTGCCTTTTACTTTGATGTTCTTGTTTTTCTTAAAAAATGAAAAAAACAAACAACGATCGACTGTTGTGTAACAAAGAAGAAAACAAACAAAAGACGATCGACCGTACAACAAACGTTCGCTTCTTCGAAAGATGGAGGAAACAAAAGACGATCGTCAGTAGTGAAAAGAAATTTCGATTCTCTTGTCTTTTTACTTTGCTGTTCTTCTTCTTCATGAAAAATGAAAAAACAAACGATGATGTAACAAATAAACAAACAAACAAAACGCGATCGAAAAAACAAACAAACAAACAAAAGGCGATCGAAAAAACAAACAAACAAACAAAATGCAATCGAAAAAATAAACAAGCAAATAAAAGGCGATCGATAAAAGAAACAAGCAAACAAAAGCCGATCGAAAAACAAACAAACAAAAGGTGATCGAAAAACAAACAAACAAAAGGTGATCGAAAAACAAACAAACAAAAGGTGATCGAAAAACAAACAAACAAAAGGTGATCGAAACAACAAACAAACAAAAGGCGATCGAAAAAACAAACAAAAAGCGGTCGAAAAAACAAACAAACCAAAAGGTGATCGAAAAAACAAACAAACAAAAGGCGATCGAAAAAACAAACAAACAAAAGGCGATCAAAAAAACAAACAAACAAAAGGCGATCGAAAAAACAAGCGAACAAACTTGCATTTTCTCTTTTACGAAGAAAACAAAAGACGATCGTTACTACGACAAATTTTGTTTCGTCAAAAGCCAAAATTTTATAATTATTTAATTTTTTTTTCTTAAAAAAGCCAAAACAAAAGACGATCGACGATGATCGATGATCAAAAGAGAATTCGATTTTGTCCTCTTTTCGGCAACCGAAAGTAGGATCAATCGTCTTTTGAATTTCTGTCAAAAAAAAAAACAAAAGACGATTGAGCGTGTAAAACAAACTCTTGCCTTCTTCGAAAGATGGAGGAAACAAAAGACGATCGTCGGTAGTGAAAAGAAATTTCGATTCTATTGTCTTTTTATTTTGGTGTTATTCTTCGTCTTGAAAAATGAAAAAATAAAAAAACAAACGACAAACAAATTGACTGTTGTGTAACAAATAAACAAACAAACAAAAGACGATCGACCGAGTACATGTAAGAGAATTTTCAATTGAAAAAAAAAATTTAAGGCGATCGAAAAACAAGCGAACAAAGTTGCCCTTTCTCTTTCACGAAAAAACAAAAGACGATCGATACTACGACAAATTTTGTTTTGTCGAAAGACAAAAGTAAGTAAAATTAATTCACTAATGAGTTTAAGACACTTTTTTTTTCTTGATTACTACTTGCCAGTCTCAATAAAAGACTCGAGTTTAGTAGCACCCTGTACATTTAGATCAACATTCTCGACTACTATTTACCAGTTTTACTAGAAGACTACAGCTTGGTGCCACCCTGTATATTTAAATTAACCGAATTACGTGCTTGCTTATAATTTTTTCTTTTTCTTAGATTTATTTTATTATAGATTGATTTCGGCATTTCTAAAATTAAAATGCATTGAATTATAAAGACTTAAGTTCAGTAAAACCCTGTACATCTGAATTGAATTACATAGTTGGTTCAATTATTTTTTTTTAACGAATGATCTGAAGCTAACTCATTTTACGATTTTATAATTAGCTTCACAATTCAAAGAAATAAATAGTGACGTTATTGGTTTCTTGCCCCCAATTTCTTTTGTTTTTCCTCGACTCTATTTGCCAGTCTCAATAAAAGACTCGAGTTTAGTAGCACCCTATACATTTCGACTACTGTTTGCGAGTCTCAACAAAAGACTCGAGTTGAGTAGCACCCTGTATATTTGGATTAACCAAATTATGTGCTTTTTTATTTTATTTTTAAACTGTGATTCATCACTTTGATAATAGTGAAATATATTTTTGTGGCCACCTACTTATCTATGCAATCTTTTATAGATACGGCGTATTTTGAAGCCATTTACTCTACCTTCGTATTGTAAGCTCTGGTCCCTCACGAATTGGGCGATTGCATTCGGCGAGTCCGGAGGAGTGTTGTACCCAAAATTACGATTGTCTAATCCTGATCCGCTTTCGCTCTCGTCCGATTCCAAGCCGACATTCTCGGGCTCGTTCTCCCGTTCCCTCTGCGACTCGGTTTCGCCCCTTTCCACCTCGTGTATTCCTACCGAAAAGCTAATAGATTGAGTGTATCCTAAATTAGAGAGCGGGCGCGATTAACATAATTCCCGTTTATCTCTCCACTAATCTAAAGCACTAAACGCTTGTTAATACCGACATTATAAAACCAGTTTATCAATTAATCTGGTGCATTACACACTTTAAATTAATGTCGGGGCAGAGATAAGGAGGTTCACATAATCACAATTATTATTCTCAAAAAAAAAAAAATGGAACTAACTCACCCAACAGCAAACTGTAATCCATGAGGTGCAGCTTCGTCAAGAACTCCACGTCCGCGTTTAAGGTCTCCAGCAGTTTCTGCTTCGCCTCTTCACCTATGTACACCTTTAATTTCTGTTTGACGAAGTCGTTGTCCTTAAACGTAGGGAGATCCTTCTCCAGTTCCTTTTCGGAGGCCTCCCTGTCGACGGTGGAGCCCTTCAGGTCGAATTTCCGGTGGGTGCTGAGGTGGTTGGAGAAGACGTTTCGCATAATCACGATGTAGTGTTCCGCATTGTCCACCGTTAGCCTGTACAAGCCCAAGTATTGTGGCAGGAGGGTTTTCCCATGTCGCTCCACGATATACTGAAATTAGATTTGCGATTATCAAAGACGTAAGACCAGAGAGGTCGCAGACGAAGAGACAATTGAACGAATAGCAAAGAGTTGGAAGGTTTGAAAGGAATGGATGGAGGAGAAGCAAGAAAAAGAAAAGCCATACAGATTCTATGGGGCAGGAGGAGAAGGCACAGAAAATTCTGGAAAGGAAGCACACCCTAAGCAATGGATCACATTAGAAAATTATTTTTTTATATAAAGAAAATAATTTTTTTATATAAATTAATTACAGCTGGTTTTAGATTTAACAGAAAAAAAATACAAATAAAAAAATATTCAAATTAAATACTTTGGTTATACAGGGTAGTACGAGATCCTAGTCTTCTCTCGCTATTTGAGAAGAATCGAGCAACTAGTGACACAAAGTTGCAATGCAAGTCAAACGGCGATAATTTTGTTTGATCACGTGACATCGATCTGGTCAATTGTTTTTTTTTTAATAGCATAGATTCTCAATTAAAAAAGTTAATCAAACAATAATTGAAGTCAATAGAAAAAAATCATTATAAAAAAAAAATCGAAAATAACGAACTTTTGATTATACAGGGTAATGCGAGTCTTCTCTCGTTATTTAAGGTGAAACAAAAATACTTTCAAAACGTAAACGTTTACACGTCTGACGTCAATTGTTTCTAGAAATTCTCGGTGAAATTTTTAGGTTAGCAAACGCCGCAGATTCTTAATTAACAAAACAACAAAAATCATCCCAAAGATTTTTTTAAATATTGAAATAATATACTGCGTCACCTCTTGGCGAATTTAAAAGCGCCATCTATTCCTTAATGGAGGAATTTTGTTTTGTCATATGACGTCAATCGTGTCAATTGTTTCGACAAATTTTTGACGCAAAGAAAGATTCTTACTGTCAAAAATCTACTGCATCATTTAAAGAAGAGGAGTTAAGGCAGCTTGAAACAATTGAAAATCGACGTCACACGAATCAACAAAATTTATTATTATTATACAGGGTGATACGTGGTTCTACACTTTCTCCAACATTTTAAACTGGGTTAAAACTGTTGTTACGTTGCGTTGGATGCCAAGGGCGTCGGCTTGATTTCATCACACGACGTCGATTTTCAATTGTTATCTATCGCGGAGTTTATTTTTAGGCATTGAGATATATTCAAATCCGTCATTAAAAATTTAGCGTGCGATTTAAAGTAATGAAGGTGAATCCTTTTGAAACAATCGAACGAATTAACTAATTATATCCCTTTAAGGCTGCTGTTTTGTAAATAAATAAAATTTACGAAATTCCTTACTTCTTTCAATTTTTAAGACTCGGTAAAAAAAAAAACTTTAGGAAAACGGACTTTTTTGAGGTTATGTTTTCGATCACAGTGAAACGGGCTTTAGATAAGAATTTTTTGAGGTTATAATTTCGATGACTGACAAAGGAAGATTCCTTAATTTATTTATTAGTCTGTTCTAGTTTTTATTAAACAAAAAAGTTGGCCTAAATTGCTTATTTTGACAGTTAAACAGACTTTTTTGAGGTTATGTCAAAGAAAACCAAACTTATTTAGTTTATTCTCGTTTTTAAGCAAAAAGGAAATGGTCTAAACTGCTTATTTTGACAGTTAAACAGACTTTTTTGAGGTTATGTGTTCAATCACAGCGAAACAGGTTTTAGATTAAGAATTTTTTGAGGTTATGTTTTCGATCATTTTAACTCAGAAAACCGAACTTATTTAGTTCATTCTCGTTTTTAAATAAAAAAAAGCCCTAAATTGCTTATATTGACAGTTAAACAGACTTTTTTGAGGTCATGTTTTCGATTTTGACAGTTAAACAAACTTTAGATCGAGAACGTTTTGAGGTTATGTTTTTTAACAAAAAAACCTAACTTATTTAGTTTGTTCTAGTTTTTATTAAGCAAACAATATTGGCCTGAGCTGATTTTTCTTGACAGTTGAGATGAGAATTTTTTGTTTTCGATGACCTTGACAAAGAAAACCGAACTTATCTAGTTTATTTCCATTTTTAAGCAAAAAAAATTGCTTAAACTGCTTATTTCGACAGTTAGACCAACTTTTTGAGGTTATGTTTTCGATTTTGACAGTTAAACTTTAGATTGAGAAAGTTTTGAGGTTATGTTTTTGACAAAAAAACCTAACTTATTTAGTTTGTTCCACTTTTTATTAATATTGGCCTAAGCTGTTTTTTTTTGAGAGTTAAGATGAGAATATTTGTGGTTATATTTTCGACGACCTTGACAAAGAAAACCGAACTTATTTAGTTTGTTTCCATTTTTAAGCAAAAAGAAAATGGCTGCTTATTTTGACAGTTAAGTTATGTTTTCGATTTTGACAGTTAAACAAACTTTAGATCGAGAACGTTTTAAGGTTATGTTTTTGGCAAAAAAAAAAACCTAACTACTCAGTCTGTTCCACTTTTTATTAAGCAAACAATATTGGCCTAAGCTGTTGTTTTTTTTGACAGTTAAGATGGGAATTTTTTGAGGTTATGTTTCCGATCACTTTGACAAAAAAAAAACGTATTTAATTGTTTCTCGAAAAAAAAAAAAAGCTTAGCCTAAACTGTTTTTCTGACAGTTAAACAGAGTCAGTGTTGCCAACTTAGGGACTTCCCCTCTAAATTTAGGGGTAAATGTTTATGAGGGGGTTTTCCAAGTAACATCTGGGGGGAGGGGGGAGCTCGTTCTAGTTTTATTGAGCAAAAAAATTAGCCTAAACTACTTTTTTGACAGTTAAATACTTGAGAATGTTTTGAGGTTATGTTTGAACTTTGACAACAAAAATTAGCCCATTTGGTTTGTTCTAGTTTTTATTGAGTAAACAAAATTGGCTTGAACTACTTTTTTTGACAAATAGTTGACGGACTTTAGATTGAGAACGAATTTTTTGAGGTTATCTTATCACTTTGACAAGAAAAATTTAATCTTGTTTTAGATTATTCTAGCTTTTATTGATTGCGGTGATGATGATACCTTGGATGCATAAATTTGTTGTATCAGTTTTTGTTTATCTGAGTTGTTTTTGTTTTATTTCATTTCTTAATCATCGATTACTTAGTCACAATCATGCATGCTCTATATGAGTTTAATGCTCTAAGGTACAGAAACCTTAGAGCACTTAACTAATAGACGATTTTAACATTTCGAAAACGGAGACGGAAACGACCTTCAATTGTTTCTAGGGATTTTGTTATCAGCGACAATAAACTTTTTATTGTTTTTATTACTTATTGCTGATAGGTTATTAAAAGTCCCCCTTTTCGAAATGGCAAGGTTTTTCACCTGCTTGAAGTTAAATTTTTTTAAAACTTTTTAAAACGTTTGCACCCTGAGATTCTCCATCCTTCTCTAAACACGGGAATAAATTTGACATCCAAGGTGTTTTATTAAAATAATTCTTTTTGCTGATGAGTTCCTCATAAAAAAAAAGTTACATAGAGCTTCATATAAATAAAAATAAATAACAAAACATAGTGGTGACATCACAAGGTGCTAGGCGCATCCAGGTGTGACAACCGTAAAATTCTATCACCAACTGTTTGATTGAATTTTTTTCTTTTTGTATGAAAAGTACTTACAGACGACTGATAATGTTTGAGGAATGTTAATATTACACAAGATCACAAAGTGCAGGGGTATTAACCGCCCTACACCCAGGTGTGGCAACTGTAAAATTCTACCAACCGCTCGACTACAGAAAAAAAAAAGTACTTACTGGGTGATAGTGTTTGAGGAAGGAGTGCATCCGCTCGACTTCTTCAGAAGTCAGCGTCTTAATAATGAAGAGCTTGTCGGAGCTCAGGTAGAACTTCGCGCTGCTTTTTCCAGCGGAGTCATCCGGCAAGGGCTGCGACCTACAACCATAACCTCACTTAATGAACACGTCACTTTTCAAAACGCACTCACCTTGTAAGAGATTCTTTATAATCTAAATCGTCGATACCGAATCGCTCCCTAATATTTCTAAAGACGATAGGACAGTATTCCTTGACTTTAAAGTGCGACGGCATGTTTTCCCTGCGTGCAACAATCTTAGGGTTACTGATGGGATTGTGTTACGAATGTGATGCTACTTACTTATTGAATAGATGATTATCGACTTTCAGTTTGGAATATGCACGGAAATCATCTGGCAAAAGCATGACCGGTATAGTAACATGCATCAGTTCGTTTATCTGGAAGAAGACTGAAGTTAACAAGAGCGATGCTTTGGGGGTGCCCCCCCTGGACTCACCGTGTGATTTATGCCCCACATGAGAACGGATAGGAACGGCTCGTTCGCCCTGAACAGCTTCACCTTCTGGTGCTTCACCCTGAAGTGCTTCTTCTTCAGCTTGGACAAGCCCTGGCCAGTGCTTGGCAGAGACATTTTTTTTTTGACAGCTCGGTCGACTGTTTCGGAACACTCTCGCGCCGGTATTACAAGTAATTTTGCTTGAACGTTATCATTTTAGTGAATAATCCGCGGGTTTTAATCAGCACAGTGCGGTTTCATAGCCTGACTGTTAATATTTACTATGTATTTAGCGTTGTTTGCCTTCTGATAAATTACACACACACACCTATCATCGATCACCGATCGGCAATTTTCGTCGGGGGTTTCGCTCATCTTCGACGCTTCTGAACTACAACCAATGACTTGATATGAAGTAGACTCGTCGTAGACAAAGATGAATTGATTTGAGCTTAAGAGTGAGAGAGTATACACACATACTAATGCAGCAGAAAATTATGGAATTATGCATGTTTTACGTACAGCATTTTACAATTTGGAAATAAACTCTTGCCAATGTGAAATTTACTCGTACTTGTTTGACTCGAAAGCCATTATTACAAAGTACAAAAACAGACGTTTCTATTTTTTCGTTCGCAATAGTATATGGCCACCATTTTCAATTAACGCTAAATCACGTGATCTAGGCTTTGACGTCCTTGTCGTATACGTAAGCTAAAGTTATTCCCAGGTATTCCCCATTTCATTCACATGCTGACATCAATCGAGAACGCAGGAAGATAGGGCACGGTGGGTCTACTACTTACAGTCATTGATTTTAACTGCAGTCAGGGTTGCCAGATTTCTCGTTGGCAATATCGCCAGCTTGTTCACAAAATGTCACCAATTTTTCCCCAAGATACATGCAAAAAAATAATAATAATACTATATTTTCTTCCAGAAAAAGTAAATTAGGAAAAAATAATAAATGAAAACCAAAAACAAATGGCAAATAAAAAATTAAAATGAAAATAAAACAAGAATTTTAATCTGAAGAGATGGGTCTAGTGTGATTGGTTTTCGAGTTATTAGAGGGCGTCACCCGAACGGAGAAAATTAAAATGAGAAAAAAAGTCAATTAAGAGACCAAAGTGGAATGAAAAACTAAAAGCAAAGTAAAAATTAGAACAAAAAAGTAAACGGAAACAAAAATGATGAAATTAAAAAACAAAAAGCAAATATTAAATGAAAAGAGATAACAGCAAATAAAGAACGAAACGAGACGACTGAAAAATAAGGAGAAAATTAAAACGAAAGACCAAAGGTGAATGAAAAACTAAATCGAAAGAAAAAACAAGAAAAAAAAAAACAAAAATCAAATGACAAAATTAAAAACAAAAGGCAAACAAAGTTAAAGTTGGAAATAAAACAAATGAAAAATGAAATATTGCGATCGTCATTTGTTTTTGTTTTTTTCCTTTCGTGAAAATCGTCATTTGTTTGTTTTTTTTTTTTTTTTGGTTATCATATTCTTTCTTTTGTACGCCGAAAATAAAACAAATGATAAACGAAAGCTGTTACACATATTGCGATCGTCATTTGTTTTTCTTTTGAGGTTATCGTTTTCTTTCTTTTCTATGCCGAAAATAAAACAAATGAAAAACGAAAGTTGTTATAAATATTGCGATCGTCATTTGTTTTTCCGTTTTTTTTTTTTTCCTATCGTGAAATTCTTCATTTGTTTTTCTTTTGAAGTCATCGTTTTCTTTCTTTTATGCGCCGAAAACAAAACAAATGAAAAATGAAAGTTGTTATAAATATTGCGATCGTTATTTGTTTTTTTCCTTTCGTGAAATTCGTCATTTGTTTTTTTTTTTAACGTTATCGTTTTCTTTCTTTTCTATTCCGAAAATTAAACAAATAAAAAATGAAAGTTGTTATAAATATTGCGATCGTCATTTGTTTTGTTTTCTTTTCGTGAAATTCATCATTTGTTTTTCTTTTGATGTTACCTGTTTTCTTTCTTTTCTATGCCGAAAATTAAACAAATGAAAAATGAAAGTTGTTACAAATATTGCGATCGTCATTTGTCTTTCCGGTTTTTTTTCCTTTCATGAAATTCGTCATTTGTTTGTTTGTTTGAGAAAATTAGAATGAAAGACCAAAGGTGAATGAAAAACTGAATCTAAAGGAAAAATTTCACAAAAAAAAACAGGAGAAAGACAAAAACCAAAAATCAAACGACGAAATTAAAAACAAAAGGCAAACCAAGTTTAAAATCGAAAATAAAACAAATGAAAACTGAAATAGTGCGATCGTCATTTGTTTTTCTTTTTTTTCCTTTCGTGAAATTAGTCGTTTGTTTTTCTTTTGGAGTTACCGTTTTTTACGCCGAAAATAAAACAAATGAAAAATGAAAGTTTTTAAAAATATTGCGATTGTCATTTGTTTTTCTTTTGAAGTTATCGTTTTCTTCCTCTTCTATGCCGAAAATAAAACAAATGAAAAATAAAAGTTGTTATAAATAATGCGATCTTCATTTATTTTTTCTGAAGTTATTGTTTTCTTTCTTCTGTTTGCCGAAAATAAAACATTTGTTTTTGTTATAAATATTGCGATCGTCATTTGTTTTTCTGGTTTTTCTTTTCTTTCGTGAAATTCCTCATCTGTTTTTCTCTGTTATTAACTTTATCTGAAATCACACGATAAATAACTTTCTGCGTTCCTCGTTCTTTCGCGAATATTACGATCGTCTTTTGTTCGTTTGTTTTCTTACTTTCTCGGGAAATTTTAATTTTTTTCCATTTCGACGAGATTTCTCAATCGTCGAACAAATTATCGTTTCTCTTCGTTTTTAATTGCTTACCATTGCTCAGAAATTAAATAACCGATGTAAAACGTCGAAGCGGGGCCAGTCGCTAAGTGCTGACAGGTATTGAACGCACCTAATTTCCTACTGCGATTAAAAAAAGTAACAAACGCAGCGATTAATTAATTTATTCAATGGACGAATACACTGCATTCAGCATTCAACATTGTCCGACTCTTCAATTTTCCTTAAGTTTCTCTTCGTGTAGCCGCTGGTAATCCTGCATGACGGTGTGCAGTTTGAAACGCAGCATCACCGCCCTCAGACACAGTACCTTCAGGTCCTCCTCTTGCTTTAGCTTCCGCGCCACCAGCTCCTCGTAAAAGCGCTTCACGTCCTTGGCATTCAACTGGTCCGGAGGAGGTAGCATTTTGGGGCCCTCGGTTTAAACGCTGTTGATTAATTGCAACGGTAGATGTCAGCACTTGTCAAATCAGGGTCCTCTTGAAATTTTACACTAGCGATTTAGAACAATTACACAGCTGCACGTTTCGTCGTCAATTTCATTTAATTTCTCAGTGCGTTTTATTTTATGTTATTGGATCGCTGGTTATTAGTGTTGCCAAAGTTGGAGGAATAGCGTGCGGCAGGTGTTTGAAATAGTAGCGCTGTGGTCGCCTCACTTAAACCGTGCACTTCGACTTGCGTTGCATGCATTTATTAACTTTTTAACAACAATATTAGCGTTCTAAACTGTGTCTGTGTGTGTGCGAGGAGGTGTGCAACAAACTGTAGTAGGAAACATTCTACTAAGCCCCCCTAAAGTGCGTCGCATGTTTCCTTTCTCGAAGCAGGGAATTGGCTGGCTGTTTCACCACACAGAAAAATAAACTTCATCGTAACATCGCACAACCAGGTAAAGATTACTTTTTATCCTTCAAAATGTTTGCTCTGGTTTTAAGCGTCGCGGTTCGATTTGTAAATTTTGTGGTTGCCAACTTAAAATCTCGCGTGAGAAAAATGAAATGGCAGCGCGCTTGCGTCACGTGCGGATGATCTTCGAAGTAGTGGCGCCACCATCGCCTCACTTAAAATGTGCGCTTCGGCTCGTGTTGCGTAAATTTATTAACTTTTTAACAATGATGCTAGCGTTTTAAGCTGTGCGTGTATGTGCGAAGGTGTTATGTGTGAAACCGTCGCAGGAATCATTCTACCAAAGCCCCCTAAAGTGCGACGCGTGCCTCTTTTCTCGAAGCAGGGAATTCGGCGGCTGTTTCACCACACAGAAGGAAGAAACTTCGTTGTAACATTGCACAACCAGGTAAAGATATTCTTTATCCTTCAAAATGCTTGCTCTGGTTTTAAGCGTCGCCGTCCGATTTCTAAATTTTATCGTTGCCAACGTAAAATCTCACCGGGAGAAAAATGAAATGGCAATGCGCTTGCGTCACGTACGGATGATTTTCGAAGTAGTGGCGCTGCCGTCATCTCGCTTAAAATGTGCGCTTCGGCTCGTGTTGTGTAAATTTATTAACTTTCTAACAATAATGCTAGCATTTTAAGATGTGCGTGTATGTGCGAAGGTGTTATGTGTGAAACCGTCGCAGGAATCATTCTACCAAAGCCCCCTAAAGTGCGACGCGTGCCTCTTTTCTCGAAGCAGGGAATCGGCCGGTTCACCACGCAAAAGAGAAAACTTCATTGCAGCATCGCAGGCCCAGGTAAGTGGTTCTTGAAAAAACCTGCTTTTTGGGTTTACAGTAAATGTTCAATTTGCTAAGTTAATAAAATGGCATTGTCAACTTGAATCCTCGCCGTGACGAAAATGAAGTAGCACTGCGCATGCGTCGCGTTCGGGAGGTCTGCGAAACTGTGGCGCTACTGTCGCTTCGCTTAAAATACATATCCGTTTTGATTTGTGTTGTGTACCTCAATTTATTAACTTTTTAACTAAAATAAAAGTGTTTTAAGCTGTGTACGTGTGTGTGGCATACTATATAAAGCTGCCGCAGTGTTTTGTTATTTTTTTTTATAAAGAAAAGAAACGAAATTTGATAGACATTCGGTAAGTCTTTTGTTATCGCTTTTAATTTATTTTTTGACGTAATAGTGAGGACGAACTGTTTTCTTATAAAAGGCATTGCGAATAACTAGTGCAGGTCGGTTCGGTTTGGTTTGCAGTGGGAGTCTCGAGCTACGCTTCTGCTGATGAGGCCCCAAATAGGGCCGAAACAGCTGTTCGTACAGAGGATGCTCGAGGAATCCACTGCAATCAAAACCGACTAGCAACAAATTTTTTTTTAAATGTTTTCGTATCGTTCACATTTTTATAGACCTTTGCATTTGTTAAACGATCGATAGTCTTTTGTTTATGTTTTTAAGCAAAAGCCGCGAAGTCTCGTTTCCTTTTTTTGTAATTTTAACGGTCTTTTATGCGGGAACAGTGTTGCCAACCATAGCACGTTCAAGTGAAACTCTTGCAAGGAAAATAAATAATACAGCTTTTGGTAGGTGGCGCCACATTGGATTTTTCTTTTTTTTCTTAAGAAATGGCTGTTGTCTTATGTGCAAATTATTTAATTTTGCACAAAATTGTGTTGTTAGTAAAAGATTTAAAAAAAGATCGAAGAAACAATTATTTTTTTTTGAAAACATTTGAAGTTGAAATAAACGGTCGATTTCCTCTTCGACCTTGACTGAAAATTTTAAGGTCAAGGTCGGAAGAGGTTCCATTTCTGAGTGACCTTCAGGTGACCTTGCCGAAATTACCTTTCGTTTTCCCTTTTTCTTAAGTTTTTCGATTTTGCAAAATTAAAAGTGATTTTGTTTTTTCAATATCATTTTTACACAAAATTAAAAAGCGAATGTCTTTTATTTTTTTTTAACAGTCGTTGGAATCTCGATTAAAATTTATTTCTAAGGGTTTCTCAATTTTGAAAAATTAAAACGTGATTTTCTTTTGTTTTTTTTAATATCTTAAAATAATGCTTTTCTTAATTTTTTTATACAAAGTTAGAAAGCGTTTGTCTTTTTTTTACTAAAAATTAAAAAAACGTTTTCTTTTGTTCTAGCTTTCTATATATATATAAAAGAATGCTTTTATAGGCGTCCTTCATTCTTTACACAAAATTAAAAAGCGATTGCCTTTTGTTTTTATCACTTTGTTTGTTTTTAACTGGAATCGCGATTAAAATTTACTTTTTAGGGATTCTCAGTTTTGCAGAATTAAAACGTGATTTTCTTTTGTTTTTTTTTAATGTCATAAAAGGATGTTTTTCACAAAATTAAAAAGCGATTGTCTTTTGTTTTTTTTAAAGCTGTCGGTCATTGGAATCTCAAAAAAACATTTTTTCTTCATTTTTTACGCAAAATTATCAAGCGATTAGCTTTTGTTTTTAAGTGTCGGTCGTTGCTGAAATCTCGATTAAAAAATATTTTAAAAACTTTCTTAAATTAAAACGTGATTTTCTTTTGTTTTGTTTTAAACATACATGTGAAAGAATGCTTTTATAATCGTTCTTAATTTTAAAATTAAAAAGCGATTGTCTTTTGTTTTTTTTAACTTCCAATTGTTGAAATCTCGATTAAAATGTTTTAAATGTTTCCCAATTTTGCAAAATGAAAACGTGATTTTCTTTTGTTTTTCTTTTCATATGATGAAAGAATGCTTTTGTAACCGTTTTTCTCTTTTTACACAAAATTAAAAACCGATTGTCTTTTGTTTTTTTTTAACTGTCAATCGTTGGAATCTGGATTAAAAAATATTATTTAAAGTTTCTCAATTTTGCAAAATTGATACGTGATTTGCTTTTGTTTCTCCTTTAATTTCATAGAAGAATGCTTTTATAACCGTTCTTCATTTTTTACACAGAATTAAAAAGCGATTGTCTTTTGTCTGTAACTGTCAGTCGTCGTTGGAATTTCGATTGAAAATATTTTTAAGGATATTAAAAAAAATTAAAACGTGATTTTCTTTTGTTTGTTTTTTTTTTTTTCCTTTTGATAAAAGAATGCTTTTTTTATAACCGATTTTCACTTTTTACGCAAAATTAAAAACCGCGATTTTCTTTTGTTTTTTTTTTAACTGTCAGTCGTTGGAATTTCGATTAAAATATATTTTGAAGTTTCTCAATTTTGAAAAATTAAAACGTGATTTCCTTGATTGTCTTTTGTTTTGTTTTTTTTTTTCATGTGATAAAAGAATGCTTTTACAGCCATTTTCAACTTTTTACACAAAATTAAAAAGCGATTGTTTTTTGTTTTTTTTTTAACTGTCAGTCGTTGTTTTAACAATCTCGATTAAGAAATATTTTTAAGAGTTTCTCTATTAAAAAATAACACGCGTCTTTTGTTTTTTTTTGTATCTAACCGTCTTGGAATATTGATTAAGAAAAAGTACTTTAAAACCGTTTTTCGCTATTGTCGTTTAAAGGCATTTCAAAAAAAAAACATTCAATTTTTCTGTAAAATTCAAGCTCGATTGTCTTTTGTTTCATTTAACTGCCGGCCATCCATTCAATTCAATGAAAACAAAAGGCCATTTTGGACATTTGTTTCTAGTGAATTATTTTCAGCTAGAAACTTTAGTTTTTAGTGACCACGTTCAGACTTTTCTCAAACGCCTATTGGCAACACTATTAGAACTACTTGCATTTACTTCATTTATGTTGGTAACTTTGCATCCCAGTAATTTTTTGACGGGCTTAAGATTGGTAGTATCACAGTTTACAATTGTTAAAATCGTTGCAAACGTGTAATTTTTAAGGTTATTGTTCACTGTAAAGAAAACAATTGTAAAAACAATGGCAGGCTTATCAGAAGGTGCTAAGCAACGCTTATCAATTGTTATAAACGTAACAAAAACCGTTTTCCATTACGGTTTCTTACCCACCGTCTTATACCTAGGCAAGTATCCACGCTTATGTAGTTTTGCTCCTCATAGTCACTATTGCATTGTCCCCTAGGATTTAAACACGGAGCAGATCCGGGGATGCCCGAAATAACACTGGGAAAGTAAGTCGGGTTCGAACAAGAAAAAAACGTTTGCCTAAATCTAATTCATTCATGTTACAGCTTGTTCTGGTGAAGGAAGTAGACACGGATTCAAACCATGCAGGTTAATTAAGTGCATACAATCTCGTTTATTTAAATAAATCGTAAATCGTTACATTTTCCTATTTTCTTTTATTCGGAACGTAAATACTTAAATCGGTAGTAAACTTAAAATACTATCACAGTGATGGTAATTAAACGTAAAGTAGGTACAAGTACGAAAATATATTTTAATGTTGGCTGCTATGTTACTGCGGCTGTGGGTGTGTTAGCAGTCGTTGGTCGGGACCTCCCTGTACGCGTTCGTGTTAACGTTTCTTCTCCTTAGACATCGGATGATTGCGATGATTGTCAGAGCGAAACAGATTATTACGATTCCAAGCCTAAAATTCCACGGACATGATTAATAAGGAATGACCTTGAAAAATGAATGCCTGTCTTAGATTGTTTGATCGACACAGAGGCAGCTTCGACTGACTTTTCAGTCAAAAGTCAAAGTGACTGTCCCCCGGAACTTGACAGCTGACAGTCTGACAGTTCTTTCATTTGGAGATGTTTGTGCGAGTCAATCAAAGACGGTGCATTCACCTTGCTTTTTATAAAATTTAAATTAACTTGACTTGGATTTTGAAATTACCATAGAAACCATAAGTCCAGGGGCTTGTTGCAGCATTTATTGTAACCGCAGCAGTATTCCTCCTCGCTGCAGGAATCGAACTCGCAGTAGTACTGTTCTGATGACACCTAAAACCAAACGCAAGTAACTCCTGGAATTTAACACCATCAGCGTCTTCTGCGACTCACGAAATCTATTAAAACGCACAACACCAAAGAAGTCTTTAAACTAGAGCTCACATATGCCATTTTCATCAACAGAGTATTGACTATAGCATGAATCAATTGGGTACGTTCAGAAATTGTATTGTATATTTCTTTTTACGTTGTCTCAAATATAAAATAGGTAAATCAAAGCAAAACGCGCGATTATGTGACGTTTTCAAAAATTAAATTAAAAAAAAAATCAAACTTTTGTATTAAATTATCGGAAGCAGATCGTTTGGGTACGTTCAAAAATTAAACGCGGCTAACTTCACTCGTATTTATAATTTTGCGTAGCGTCACATGACGTAACATGACCAGTCTTGCCAACTTAAGCGGTAAATACCTTTTTAAGGAGCGTTTATTTCTTTTTATGGAATTCGTTCACTAGTTACTTCACGCGATAGGGAAGATCAATAAGAAAATGTCACTTGTCGCCTTTTTAAGGAACGAAACGAATTGTATTTGTGTGACGTATTGAACAGGGCCATCCATTGCAGTTTTGTTTCTAATCTCTTGACCACGCGGAAGACAAATAATTCTTTGTTTTGTCATTGTTTGTTTCAAATTGTTTCTTTTATATTTTTTCATTTATTAATCTACGGAATTGTGCTCTAAAATCGATTGTAATTTGTTTTTATTTTTTTAAAGGTAATTTTTATATATTTTTTAAACATTTTCTTTATTTGTTTCTTGGTTTTGTCGCCTTTCCTCTCTAAGAGTTTTTTTTTCTTATAATCCACTGAATTGTGCTGTGATTGTCTTTTGTTTTTACCTTATTTATTTTTTTTTTATTAACTTAAATTTTTCTATTCACTTTTCTTTGTTTTATTATTAAAAATTTTTTTATTAATTTTAATTTTTATTATTTGCTCTTCTTTGTTTTGTCAACTTTCTTCTCAAACAGTTTTTTTTTTAATTACTAAAGTCGATTGTCTTTTGTTTTAATTATCATTTAAATTCAACCTTTGGGAATTCTATTATTTTTTTTGTTTTCTCAACGTTCCCTTCATTAAAAAAAAATAATAATAAATTGTGGCGCGAATTCGATTATCTTTTGCTTTTATTATCATTTAAATTCAATTATATCGTATTTTTTCAAAATTCCATTATTTCTTTTGTTTTCTCATGGTTCCTTTCATTAAAAAAAAATTATGAAATTATGGAGCGAAATCGATTGTCTTTTATTTTTATTATTAATTTTTTTTATTAATTTGTTTATTTGTGTTCTTTTGTTTTGTCACCTTTCCTCTGAAACAGTTTTTTTCTTTTTAAATGAATTGCTAAAATCGATTGTCTTTTATTTTTATTATCATTTAAAATTCTATTATTTCGTCTTTTTTCAAAATTCTATTATTTTTTTTGTTTCCTTTCATTGAAAAAAATTAATTTATTAAATTGTGGCGTGAAATCGATTGCCTTTTGTTTTTATTATTTAATTTTGTTTATTAATTTAATATAATTTTTATTATTTTCTTTTCTTTGTTTTGTCACCTTTCTTCTCAAACAGTTTTTTTTTTATTAATTACTAAAGTCGATTTGTTTTTTGTTTTTATATCATTTAAATTCAATTATTCCTTTCATTAAAAAAAATTAATTTATTAAGTTATTATTGACATGAAATCGATTGTCTTTTGTTTTTATTCTATTTTTTCAAAATTGTATTATTTCTTTTGTTTTTTCAAAGTTCCTTTCATTGAAAAAAATAAATAAATTGTGGCGTGAAATCGGTTGTCTTTTGTTTTTATTATAATTTAAATTCAATTTTTGGAAATTTGATTATTTCTTTTGTTTTCTTAAGGTTCCTTTCATCAAAAAAAAAAAAATAATAAATTGTGGCGTGAACTAGATTGTCTTTTGTTTTTATTATTTTGTCATCGTTGTTTTCAAATTGTTTCTTTTTATTATTATAAATTTATTTGTTAATCAACCGAATTGAGCTGTAAAATCGACCGTCTTTTGTTTTTGTGTGAAGTATTGAACAGCGCCATCCATTGCAGCATTTTTTTTAATAAACTGTTGATCATGTGGAAGACGTTTTGTCACCATTTATGAATCTACTCAATTGTTCTTTTGCTTGATATTATTTAAAACTTAGTGGTTTATTACATCTAATTTAGTGGCATCCCCCACTCCA
This sequence comes from Serrognathus titanus, assembly GCA_039766575.1. Lineage (NCBI taxonomy): Eukaryota > Metazoa > Arthropoda > Insecta > Coleoptera > Lucanidae > Serrognathus > Serrognathus titanus. Next base: position 32,691,463 of record CM077911.1, on the reverse strand, counting down.
CTATTGGCAACACTGTTCAGCTGAAATGTCCTTTTATTTTAAATAGTTGGTAACTCTGCCTGCCAAACGTGCCAGCCAAGCCGCAAAAAGGTCAAATGTTGCCTTTCTCTGTTTATTCAACAAATCCAACTTCACCATGGCGAAATTCCTAGCTCAAATCATAGTGGCCGGCACGCAGATAGTCGCGAGGGCGTTTGCCAGGGCCGTACGTGAAGAAATCGCCGCCTCGCAGGACGCAGCTAAGAGGTTAGGAAGCCACAAGTCCAGAGCTGAGAGGGCTGCCAACGTCAAATTGGGACTGTCACTCGAAGAAGCCAAGCAAATATTAAACGTATCAGATTTAAACCCGGACGAAATAAACAAGCGGTACGAACACCTATTTAAGGCAAACGAGAAAGCGAATGGCGGATCATTCTACTTACAATCGAAGGTCTTCCGCGCGAAAGAACGATTAGACATGGAATTCGCTAGCAGCACAGCCGAGAAGCAGCAAGAAGTGAAGAGCACGGACGGAGGTGATAAGACTTAAACGCACGGGGACGTAGTTAATTTTAGCTAAAGTTTGTTTTGTTTTCTTTTTTTTGAGGCTTTAATTAAGATTGTAAATATACCTGCATAAGTGATAAGTAAATTAAAGTGGAACTTAAGTTATGCATTTATTTCTTCTGCCTAGTTACATCGAGTTACGTCGTTATTTAATAATTGAAGTGCCTTCTTGCACGTGCTTCTGTTTATGCGTGCCATCACAGAAAGGCCTGTTACTAGTCTGCTTACAATTACACAGCCAATACTCTTTGGATTCTTCAACTTGAAACCTAATGGGCCTAAAAAAAAAAAAAAACAGTAAAACCCCTCGTCATGTACACGCTGGCTTTAATTTACTTCAGTGTGATTTTTAGCTGCTGGATTTTGTGTGTGCCATCACATAATGGTTGGTTCTTTGATCTGCCGCACAAACACCACGAGTAGTTTTTTCCTGCAACCCCCAAAAAACAATCAAAGTCTATCACCGCAAGGGTCCCCCCAAATCTGTCAACCTACCTGCTTCGAGGGGAACCTTGAAAGGCTTCTTATCGTATATCACCCCGTTCTCCTGTTGCTTATCAGCCGAGATCAAACCGGTCAACACGTTCCTCGGGATAGCTTCGTTCACTTTGCTAGAAAACGCCAGCTAATAACATTAGAAAATTTGAGGTTATGTTACATTCTTTTAACGTCACGTGTTTAACCTGCCTGTGTTATCTTGGGGGCCACGAAGCGAGCGTGCAGCCAAGTCCTGGATGTTAAGGGCAATGTTAAAGCCATGTCGTTGGGCGGGTTTGGGCGAAAGGTGGACGCGCCAGCCAATAAATATAACCTCTGTACTCGGTTTCACGCTTGGTTGGCCGCACAGGTCATTTTTTTAGCGTTAATCGATTTTGTTAACCTTGAAGTACTTTCTACGGGTTTGTTTGTTGAAACGCGTTCGTCAAAGGATAAAATTATAAATTGCGCGAGAATAATTTGTTGTGGGAGGCAGTGTTGCCATGTCATTACGTAAAAATTTCCCGCCACAATTAAATCGAGTTTTGGTTTTCACGACTTGTTTTCCATTCAAGTATTTGGAGGAAACTCAAAGCTTAAGTGCTGATTTTCCCTCAATTTAGAAATAATTTCCCTCGCACTTTGAATTTTCCCGGTGAAATGGGACTTTCACGCATGACTGGCAACACTGCAAATTATTTCTTTTTTGCTTCTGGCTTCTTTTAAATTGTTTTTTTTTTCTCTTAATTTATTAATTTGATAAATTGTGTCGTAAAATCGATTGTCTTTGGTTTTCATTATATTTTTTTAATTTGATTATTTTTGAATTTTTAGTGTTTTGTTTGGTAATCTGGTGACTTAAATTTTGATCGTCTGGCAACACTGGTTTCTTCATAAGAAAAAAAAAGGAAAACAAAAGCCTATTGGAATTACGAGGGTTTTGATTGGCATAATTCTATTAATTCCTTCTTGCGGAGAAAGGGAAAAAAAATAAAACGTAAGATGACTGATTCACAAACAAACAAAAACAAAAAGACGATCGAGCGTTTAAAAGAAAAACAAAAGACGATAGCATCGCGACGAATTTCAACCACAGACAGTAATAAGACGACAAACAAAAGCAAGGCGGTCTTCTTCTTCTTCATAAGACGAGAAAGAAAAACGAAACGCAATTTCGATTTTTTCCGCAGGAAAAGACGAAAAACAAAAGACTATCGATTTCACCTCAACATTTTCAATTTCTTCTTTAATGTCGTAATAAGAAAAAAAAAGCAAAAAACAAAAACAAATCGAGACGGCCAAAACAAACGAGAATGCGGTCGATTTCACGACAAACTTCGATTTCTTTTTTCACAGACGATCGAGCCTACAACGATAAACAAACAAAAACAAAAAAGCGTTCGGGCGTTTAAAAGAAAACAAAAGACGATCGCAGCGCGACGAATTTCAACCACGGACAGTAATAAAACGACAAACAAAAGCAAAACGGTCTTCTTCTTCTTCATAAAACGACAAACAAAAGCAAGACGGTCTTCTTCATGAGACGAGAAACAAAAACGTAAGTTTCGATTTTTTCCGCAGGAAAAGACGAAAAACAAAAGACGGTCGACTTCGCGTCAATATTTTCAACTTCTTTAACGTCATAAGACAAAAAAAAAACAAAAACAAAACAAGACGGCGGGGAAAACAAATGAGAATGCGGTCGGGTCGATTTCACGACAAATCTAGATTTATTTTTTCATAGAAAAAACGAAAGACAAAACAAAAGACGATCGAGCTTACAACGACAAACAAAAATAAAAAGGCGATCGAGCGTTTAAAAGAAAACAAAAGACGGTCGATTTCACATCAATATTTTCAACTTCTTCTTCAAAGTCATAAAAAGACGAACCAAAAAAAATAATGAAAATTAATTAAAATTGTGTAACTGGCAATATAGAAAGTGTTAGGAAAGAGTTTATACATGTATTTCGGCCTTATTGGGCCTCATCAGAACTTTGTACCTAAAAAAAATTGGTTTATTGAAAAATTTAGAGAAACTTACTTTTTTTTTCAAAACAAAAAAAATTAAAATAAAAAACAAAACGACAAGGCGAAAACAAATACAAATGCGGTTGTTTTCACAACAAACTTCGACAAAGACAAAACAAAAGACGATCGAGCCTACAACGACTTAACAAAAAATCGTCTGAAAACAAAACAAGAGACGATCTCGAATTCATTTTTCAGAAGATGGCGAAAAACAAAAACGTCAGAATTACGACGATTTTGGTTCATGTTATGTATTTTTTTAAAAAAAGAAAAAAGGAGTTATACTGGCGTTTTGCGTTGACTTCAAAATTCTATGCGATTCTCTATAGAGTGGTGTAGGATTTTAAAACAAATGCAAAACGCCTGGCAATCAATTCGGCTTTGGGTGTTAAAAATTAAAAATAAATATTTTTCAATTGTTAAATCGACGTCGCGTTCTCTTTTCTTATGTAAGAGAGTAACGGAACAAAAAGAAAACACACACGTGCGAATATAACGAGTGTAAAAAAAAAATAATAACTGACATCTGGTGGTGACAACTATGTATGCGTGAAAAGGTGAGAAAGTGGCGCCATCTATTGGGTTCTTATAGAACCTCTCGCTTCTTTTCCGAGAAAAATGGCGGCAAATTTGAAAACTTTCAAAGAGATACAAAAACAAACAGTTTTATGACTTTATCTTGATTAATAAATTTTGCGAAATTTCGAAGACTCAGTTTTTGAAGATGGGTTAGACCCCCCTCCATATTTTAATTAGTTGCAACCTAACAGGTATTGTTGAAATTAGGGATGTTCTTCTAAAAAAAAAAAAATTAAGTCACCCCTTTAAACTCCCCTTACACAGGAGGGAGGATCTGCCAAACACTTTGTAAATGCACAAGTAGGTGCCTCAGTTATAATAGATACTAATTGAGTATCCATTTATTGCAGTAAATGTTACAAATTCCTCCAAAGAGGGATTATTCCACACATCTGTTATCACTTCCTTCTCATCTTCACCCTCACCCTCACCCTCATCCTCATCCTCATCCTCATCCTCATCCTCATCCTCATCTGACAGTTGACAGTGATGGTAGTTGGCAAAACGAAGTTAGCAACACATATCAGTGTTGCCACCTCAAATTTAAATACCGTCGCAGATTGTGATTATTATAAATTTATACTTCTTCTTTGCAGCGCCCATGTACACTGAAAATACAGTGCTATCGATCATGAGAGTGATCGAAAATCACCTGCAACACCACAAACCATTACAAATAAAAAATCTTCTGGCATTTAATCTCACTTTGATTTCTCCATTGTATCCGCTTTTCAACAGGTGATCTTTCCTAATCGTGCTCTCCGTGACCTTTTTGATTTTAATATCGACCTTGGCTCTGCACGATTTATTTTGATTGCGATTGCTCGCACTGTTCTCCCTGCAGATGTATATCTTGCGGTACTCGATCCGTTGCATCTTCGGGAACGTTGTCTTAACCACCCACTTGGAGTTCGTCTGCACCGTCAGCTTCCCCATCCAACAATCGCACGCCTTGCCCCAACCGTTGGAGTTCTCTAGCTTCGTCCGCACGTGCACCGTGAAGTTGTCGTAGGCCTTCACATTTTCGAACTTGACGATTTTGCTGTGCTCGTCCAACTCGCTGAATAGCTCGCGTATTCCGATTTCAGTCGGAGTCATAACAAATTTTTAGGTTATGTTCAGTGTTACCAGCGCGCAAAAACCAGTTGCCGTCAAAAAATTCCTTCTCAACATACCACATAGAAGAAATCCCTGGATTTGTTACTAGATTCAAGAATAACTTTAAAAAACGGCGATTTTTATTGCAATGCATTTTCGTACAACGCTGTACCATGAGAAAACAAAAGAAATAATAGAATTTGATTAATAATAAAAACAAATGACAATCGATTTCACAACAGAATTCAGTAGAATAAATTTAAAAAAAAATGTATGAGGAAAAGTGACAAAACAAAGGAAACAAAACAATAAAAATTAAAAAAAAAAGAATGAAAACAAAAGACAATCGATGTTAACGACACAATTAAAAAAAAAATTATATTAAAAAAAATATGAAAGAAAGGAATAGAATTTATATAATAATAAAAAACAAAAGACAATTCAATTTACAGCACAATTCAGTAGAATAATAAATTAAAAAAAAAAAAAACCGTAAAAGATAATTAATAAAATTAAAAAAATACTAATAAAAGCAAATGACAATCGAAAGGTAATAAAACAAAATAACAATTTTTTTTTTTAACTGAAAACAAAAGACAATCGATGTTAAGAAACAATTTCATAAATCAATTATTAAAAATGAAAGGAAAGGAGCCGTAAGAATACGAAACAAATAATAGAACTTAAATGACAATAAAAACAAAAGCAATCGAATTTACAGCACAATTCAGTAAAATAATAAATTTGAAAAAAAAATGTAAAAAATAATTAATTAAAGTAAATTAATTGCACGCGATCACAGCGCCATCTCTTGGTGAATCGAGGAAGCCGATGTATTTTTCTTCTTCTTCTTTTTTGTGTTATTTCGGGGCCACTTTTCAAAATGGTATAAGAATTGTTGCGGATCTACAACATTTTTTTTTAATAATAATAAAAATCGACAACAATTTTTTTAAATAATAAAATTTTAAAAACGTCCACAACAATTCTTATAGCGTTTCGAAAAATGGCCCCGAAATAACACAAAGAAGAAGAAGAAGAAAAATACATCGGCTTCCTTGACCGACCAAGAGATGGCGCTATAATCGCGTGTAATTTTTTTTCCAAATTTTTCCGCGCCATTTTGTATTTCAGAAATTATAAATACAAGACGACGCGGAAAAAATTGGAAGCTGATGTTTTTTTCTTTTTCTTCTTCTTCTTCATTTTGTTATTTCAAAATGAAATTCAGAAATTGTAAATAATAAAAATTGCGCGGAAAAAATTTGGAAAAAAGTACGCGCGCCTACAGCGCCATCTCCTGGTTGGTCGAAGAAGCCGAGGCATTTTTCTTCTTCTTCTTCAAAAATTATAAATAATACAAAATGGCGCGGAAGTTAGAAAAATTTCACGCGAATACAGCGCCATCTCTTGCTCGGTGGAAGAAACCGATGTATTTTTCTTCTGCTTCTTCTTTTTCTTCATGTTATTTCAAGGCCAGTTTTCAAAGTGGTACAAGAATTGTTGTGGAATTTTTAAAAAATAATTTTATCTATTAAATTCAATTCAGAAATTATAAATAATATAAAATGGCGCGGAAAAATTGGCGGTCGAGGAAGCCGATTTGCTTTTTTTTTACTTTTGATGCATTAATGTTTTTTTTTCTGAAAGTGATTTTTTATTAGACAAGTTTTTTTTTGATCGCTCGGTATTTTAGTCATTCTCCAAAAATAAGTGAAAGTCAGATCGAGGAGAAGACAAAGTAAAATGCGAAAGATGTGATTCGACATTTGTTTGCTTTTTTTTTTGTTTTTTTTTTACCATTGATCTTTCATTTCTTTCGCTTGGTATTTTTTTGCTCGAAATTTGTGATTGCCCGGTATTTTTTTGTTTTGAATCAAATTTAAATAAAAGGCCAGACCGAGATGAATGTGCAGCGGGCCTAAGAATGTTTCGCATTTATTTGCTTTTGTTTTTCGCCGAGCAATAAACATTTTCCCATGAAAGATCGCCTTTTGTTTTTCGCTTTTTCTTTTTTTTTTTGACAAAACAAATAAAAAGAAAGAGGCGTATATACATGATCGAAATTTCGTCGCGAATCGCCTGTCTTTTGTTTTTTTTTCCTTTGGATGAAAATCACAATTCTCTAACAAGCGGCCGATCGTCTTTTGTTTCTTTCTTTTTCGTATGTTTTTTTTTCACGCACTTTTATTAGTTGTTTGTCTTTAGAAAAATTGTGGTAATTTCGATGAAAATTCATCTTGAATCGTCGGTCTTTTGTTTTTTCTTTTTTTCTTTTTAATTTTGGATACAGAACACCGTTTTTTTTCCTTTTCTTTTTGTTCTTCACAAAACAATGAAAATGGAAAGTTATCTTATAAACGAGCGACCGTCGTCTTTTGTTTTCTCTCGTTTTTTGACGGAACAGATAAAAAGGAAGGAAAAATTGTGGTAATTTCGATGAAAATTCATCTTGAATCGTCGGTCTTTTGGTTTTCTTTTTGATTAAATTCAGAAATTATAAATAATACAAAATGGCGCGAAAAGGTTGAAAAAAAAATTGCAGCGCCATCTCTTGGCTGGTCGAGGAAGCCAATGTATTTTTCTTCTTCTTCGTGTTATTTCAAGGCCAGTTTCCAAAAAAAATTACACGCGATTACAATGCCATCTCTTGGTTGGTCGAGGAAGACGATGTAGTTTTCTTCTTCTTCTTCTTCTTCTTCGTGTTAGTTTTCGTGGAAATTCAGAAATTATAAACACAAAATGGCGCGGAAAAAGTTGGAAAAGAAATTACACGCGATTGCTGCGCCATCTCTTGGTCGGTCGAGGAAGCCGATGTGTTTTTCTTCGTCTTCTTCTTCTTCTTCTTAGTGTTATTTCAAGGCCAGTTTTCAAAATAGCACAAGAATTGTTGTAGAATTTTTTTAAAATAATTTTATAGACAAAATGAAATTCAGAAATTATAAATAATAGAAAATGGCGAGGAAAAAATTGAAAAAAAATTACACGCTATTGCAGCGCCATCTCTTGGTTGGTCGAGGAAGACAATGTATTTTTCTTCTTCTCCGTGTTATTTCAAGGCCAGTTTTCAAAAAAAAATTAGACGCGATTACGGCGCCATCTCCTGGTCGAATAAGCCAATGTATTTTTCTTCTTCTTTTTCGTGCCATTTCAAGGTCAATTGCAAAAGTGTTGTGGAATTTTTTAAAAACAATTTCATCGACAAAATTAAATTCAGAAATTATAACTACAAAATGGCGCGGAAAAGTTGGAAAAAATTACACGCGATTGCAGCGCCATCTCTTGGTCGGTCGAGGATGCCGATGTATTTTTCTTCGTGTTATTTCAAAGCCAGTTTTCAAAAAGGCACAAGAATTGTGGAATTTTTTAAAAATAATTTTATCGATTAAAATAAAATTCAGAAATTATAAATAAAAATTACACGCGATTACATCGCCATCTCTTGGTCGATCGAAGAAGTCGAAGTATTTTTTTTTCTTCTTCACAAATCATAGGCCATATAGAAGAAAAGACCAGCGATGAAATTATTAAGACCTTTATTGTTGAAACTTAATATACAGGGTGCTACCGAACTTAAATTATACCTACCTGTACTTATACTGTAGGTTTAAATATTTAAGTGCCGAAGATTGCGTGTCCTTCAGTTATCGTCGCTCGCCCTGTATACGTACAGCTATACATTGCAGTCAGATGAAATAATTTTTTTCGTTTGAATTCTTTGCAAGTTGTTTCGAAAACAATGTAAACAAATGAAACGCTCGCATTTACCAAAAATGTTTATTATAAAAGATTTGCGTTTTACATAAGCAGGTGATACATACGTATGTATATGAAACTTCTGATTAAATATATTATACATAGTAGAACTTAACAACTACGCAAAATATGTATATAATTAATAATCCCCTCAACAATAAAAATATAATCAATTAATTACATCAGAGTTAGTCGTGACCTGCCCGGATATTAGATATATTACAAAAGAAAAAAACAAAACGGTAACGATTTAGTAAATAAACAATCGGGTTATTTCACATAATGTACTATGTACTACTAAGAATACATAAATGAATCGCAGCTCGATATCGTCCTGTCAGAGATGATTCAATTATGGCACAAAATGGCTGCCCGTCTCAGAACATGCTATATTTGGATACAATGCCAGAAATCAATCTTGAGATAAACAGGGGAGGAGGCGAGGGGGGGGAGGTTAATTTAATTTCACCTTTTCACTTCTAACACATGCAGTTAGGCATCAAGTAACAAGGCCACAATTTTCTTCAAATTTTTGGTTTCTATCAAAAATTCAAAGTCGCATATATATTTTGTTTTTGGTTTTTGTTTTTTTTTAATTTTTGTTTTTGTTTTTATTTACACCCTTAGATCTAACGTACACAAAAATATTTAATTTATCATAATTTCGGGAGGACTTTCACTTCTTTTTTTTTGTATTTTCCTTGTTCGAATCGGATCGGAATGTGTTTGGTTCGTGTTTTTATTTATCATTTGATTGGACGATCTGTTTATACGAAGGCAGTTGATTTAGTTTTAGTGTGTGTGTGTGTTTTGAGCTTTTTCCTGATTACCTATTCAAAATTCATCAGAATGTGAAATATTGCTACTTGGCTAAATCAGCCTTCAAATAGGATGGAATTTCATATGGAAACGCAAGAAAAAATGCTTTGTCTGACTAGGCAAAAAAGTGTTAGTTTTACTGCCGCGCAGCTAAGCCCGCGAAGGTACAGTTTAGTGTGTCCTATCGATTGTTAATCGATAAAAATAGTTCTTTGTTAGACTAGACAAAAAAGTATTATATTTACAGCCGCGCGCGAAGTCAGTAAAAGTGTCATATCTATCGTTAATCAATGAAAACAGTCTTTATTTAATTAGGCAAAAAATGTTAGGTTTGTAGTTGCGCAGCTAAGCGACAAAAGTGACATTCTAGTGCTTCTTATCAATTGTTCATCGACGAAAATAGTTCTCGGTTTAACCAAACAAGAAAACATTACATTTACAGCCGCGCACGGGGGCTGTAAAGTGACACTTTACTGTTTCTTGGGAAATGTCAATAAAATCACATATTTACAGTTAATCAACCTAAATATGTTTGTATTTAACTAGTCAAAAAAAAAAAATAGATTTACAGCCGCGCAGCTAAGAAGAAATAGTGACTTTTTGTCAATTGTTAATCGTCGAAAGTACTTCTTTGTTTGACTAGTCACAAAAGCATATATTTATTGCCGCACGCGAGGGCAGTAAAAGTGACATATTTATCGCTAATCAACGAAAACAGTCTTTATTTTACTAGACAAGTAAATGTTAGGTTTGTAGCTGCGCAGCTAAGTGACAAAAATGACATTCTAGTGCGTCTCATCAATTGTTCTTCGACGAAAATGATTCTTTGTTTGACTAGGCAAAAAACATTACATTTACAGCCGCGCGCGTAGGCAGTAAAAATGACACTTTACTGTTTCCTTATAAATTGTCAATAAAACCACACGTTTACTGTTAATCAAGGAAAATAGTTCCTTGTTTAACTAGTCAAAAAAAGAGTTAGATTTACAACCGCTTAACTAGGCGGAAATGGTGACTTTTTATTAATTATTAATCGAGGAAAATAGTTCTTTGTTTGACTAGGCAAAAAAAAACAGTATATTTACTGGCGCGCTCGAAGGCAGTAAAAGTGACGTACTTATCGTTAATCAGTGAAAACAGTCTTTGTTTAACTAGGCAAAAAAGTGCTAGATTTGTAGGCGGGTGGCTAAGAGGCAGTTTAGTGTTTCTTATCAATTGTTAATCGACGGAAATAGTACCTTGTTTGACCAGACAAAGAAACCTACATTTACTGCCGCGCCCGAAAGCTTTACCGTTTCTTTTCACCTGTCAACAAAACCGCATATTTGTCGTTAATCAACGAAAACAGTTCTTTGTTTAACGAGATAGAAAAGGGTTGGATTTACTGCCGCGCAATGCAGGCAGTAAAAGTGACACTTCAGTGAAATACTTCTCAACTGTCAATTTTCTTTTTTTTAATTTAATTAATTAATTTTAATTGTAAAACTCAAATTTTATTGCCTAATCAATGAAAGTGACAGTCTAGAAAAGTGATGTTTATTTAACTAGGCAAATAAGCTCTCTACGTAATAATAAAGCTAAATGTCAATTAGCTTGTTATCGTAGCGCTTGCGTAGCAACCGTTTTTAATGTCAACGGGCAGTAAAGTGTCATTTTTACAGCCTAGGCGAAAAAAAGACGCGTTTTTCAATTTTCGACGAAAAAAGACAGCGTTTCATTTTCAGTTTGTTTTGGATTTCACCAAATTACGTGCGACAACTTTAAATATAAAAAAAAAATTGAATCCGGTCGTGTTATTTTTAAACAATAATAACATAATAATAGACTCGTTCTGTTTGCAACTTGTTATTTTGATAATTTCCCGCACGTTGGTGGCATCGCGTGCTCGTCGGTACTTTCCCACCAATTACCGTCCACTTCCTGTCGTCACCAATACATACATAATTGAATTGCCGATCGCATTTAGGCCCACCACACATTGAACTAAGCGCAACCTTAAAAAAAGGTAGACCAGGAAGTAAGTTGCATCTTTGATAACATAAATTATTTGACAGCTGTCAAATATATTTCTGCGCTTTTACATTTACCATTTTTTTTGCCGTCCGGTATTTTTGTTTGTTCGAATTTGGTGATGTTCAAATAAGTGAAGACAAGGACGCGAAATAAACGAAAAGAACGTCGTTCGTCACTTTCTGGTCATAATTTTCTTTTTTGGTCGCTCGGTATTATTTTTTTCAAATAAATTAGATCGACATGGGCTAAGAACAAAAAATGACATTTACATTTATGGCGGTTTTTGTTTGTCACTTGGAATTTCTTTTGTTTTCGACGAAAAGAAGACATGCGAAGGACGAGATCGACTTTTAGTTATTTGTTTTGTTTTTTTTTTGACGAAGGAGTGAAAGTGAACATTTTCTTACGTAGCGTCGATCGTCTTTTGTTCTTGTTTTTTTTTTTTTTGTTAATTCGTTCGCGTCTTTCGATCTTATACAAACATTTGGCACGGAATTGATCGTCTTTTGTTTTGTTTTTTTACTTTTGATGACACTTTAATTTTTTTTCTAAGAATAATATTTCATTAGACGATTTTTTTTGGTCGTTCAATATTTTTGTCGTTCTCAAAAAATAAGATCAGGTCGAGGAGAAGACAAAAAAAATGCGAAAGACGAGATCGACTTTTTTTTTCGATCTTTTGTTTTTTTTTTATTTTTGGCGATGCTTTAATTTTATTTAATTTTTTTGTCGCTCGGTATTTTTTGCTCGAACTTTGCGATTGCCCGGTATTTTTTGTTTTAAATCAAATTTAAATAAATTTAGGTGAATGTGCAGTGGGCTTAAGAATGTTTCGCACTTATTTGCTTTTGTTTTTCACTGAGCAATAAACGTTTCCTCGTGAACGATCGCCTTTTGTTTTTCGTTTCTTTTTCTTTTTTTGACAGACCAAATAAAAACCGAAAGAGGAAAGGAGGAGTTTATAAAACAATCGAAATTTCATCGCGAATCGACGGTCTTTTGTCTTTTTTTTTCCTTTCGATGAAAATCACAAGAAGAAGTTCCCTAACAAACGGTCGATCGTTTTTTGTTTTTATTTCTTCTTTTGTTTCACGCAGTCTCATTAGTTGTTTGTCTTTAGAAAAAATGTAGTAATTTCTATGCAAATTCACGAACGATTGTATTTTGTTTTCTCTTGTTTTTTGACGGAACAAATAAAAAGAAAGGAGGCTGTTGTAAACAATAGAAATTTTGTCCAAAATTGACGGTATTTTCTTCAGATGAAAAAAATCACAATTTTTCTTCCTTGCTTTTTCTTTTCATTTATTTGTTTTTTGTTTTTGTTTTTTCTCGTTTGTTTTTTGTTTCGGTTTTCGAGAAACAATGGAAATTAACAGTTCCCTAATAAACGTTCAAACGGTTTAAAAAAAAAATTTTTTTTCTCTTGTTTCGACGCAGAAAAGCAGCAAAAGAGAGCGCGACGTTGCAGTGCAATGTTCTCTTTTTCTACTTTCAGCCGCCCTGTATTTTTTGTATTGGCGTTTTCAGTCAATTTTGAATAAAGGAAGACAAGATTTTTTTTGATCGCCCAGTATTTTTTGTTTGAACATTTTTTTGATCACCCGGTATTTTTTTTGTTTGAATATGTAGTCAATTTATCTATTTTTTTTCGATTGCCCGGTATTTTTTGTTCGATGCGTGATCGCCCAGTATTTTCTGTTTCGACGATTTCAATCAATTTCAAATAAAATAAAGTTAAATATAAATTAATGTGCGGCGAGCCTAAGAACGCTTGCCATTTATTTGACCAGTCTTTTTAGTCGCTCTGTATTTTTTGTTTTGAACAAATGAAGGCTAAGTTTAGATGAATGTGTGACGGACCTAAAAACGCACCTCATTTGTTTGAATATTTGTTCTGAATCACCCGATATTTTTTTTGTGGCGTTAAACGTGAATGTGTGGTGGGCCTAAGAATACTCGTTACTTATTTTTGCAATTTTTGTCGTCTGTTTTTTTTCCCATCATTTTCAATCAATTGAAAATAAATTAACGTCAGATCGGGAGCATATGTGCGGCGGGCCTAAGAATATTAATTACTCGTTTTTCCTATTTTTTTTATTGTCTGTTTTTTTTTTAAATTTAAAATCAATTAAAAATAAATTAATGCCAGACAGAGTGTAATGCGTAATGGTTCTAAGAACGCAAGACATTTGATCAATTTTTTTTGGTCGCTCGGTATTATTATTTTTTTATTGAATGTATGAGCGCTCGATCTTTTTGGCCTCGAGATATTTTCGCGCGATTTTAATAAACAAAAGAAGAGGTAGACCGAGGCGAATGCGCGGCGGGCCTAATTACGCATCTCATTATTTGACCGTTTTTTTGTCGTTCGATTTTTCTCTTGTTTGAAAATGTGATTGCCCGGTACTTTTCGCTTAGACGTTTACAGTCAATTTTCAATAAATTATCGACATGATGTGTGGCCGGCCTAAGAGTACTACTTGTTTTTCCAATTGTTTTTTGTCGTTTGGTTTCTTTCGCTTGTCGTCTCAAACCAATTAAAAATAAATTAACGCCAGATCGAGATCATATGTGTGGTGGGCCTAAGAACACTAGTCATGTACTTATTTTTAATTTTTGTTTGGTTTCTTTTTTTCTAAATTTTCAATCAATTAAAAATAAATTTAGCGCCGGAACTTTCTAGTGATGATAGACATGAATGTGTGGCGGGCCTAAGAATACCAGTTACTTATTTCTCCAATTTTTTTGTCGTCCGCTTTCTTTTTTCAGTAGACTCAAAACAAATGAAGGTTACACCGAAATGGATGTGTGCCGGGCCTAAAAATTCACGAACGACATTTATTAATTTTTTCCTCTTCTTTAAAAACAAATGGATGTGTGCCTGGCCTAAGAATGCGCGGACGACATTTATTTATTTTTTCTTCAGTAGAATTTCAAAACAAACAAAGGCTAGATCGAAATGGATGTGTGCCGGGCCTAGAAATCCGCGAACGAAATTTATTAATTTTTTTCTCGGTAGACTTTAAAAACAGATGAATTCTAGACCGAAATGGATGTGTGCCGGGCCTAAAAATGCAAGAACGACGTTTACTTAATCAATTTTTTTTTTTGGTTCGGGCATTTTCAATTAATCAACGCACGGCAATTGTTTGACCAAAGATATTGTTTTGTGAGAATGTGGGATCGCACGGTATTTTTTGTTTTTGTTTTGACATTTTCACTCAAACAACGCACGGCGCTTGCTTTTTTTTTTGTTGGAATGCGTCATCGCCCAGTGTTTGCTTTCGCATCTTCAATTGATTTCAATTAGAGCAAATGAAGGCCGGCATTTGTTTTAACAATTTTTCCGATCGCCCGGGATTTTGTTCGAGGTGAGTGCGTGGCGGGTCTAAGAAGGATGTGTGTGTTCGGCCTAAATATGCACGAACGACATTTACTTAATCAATTTTTTTTTACCTTCCGGTATTGTTGGTTCGAATGTGCGATCACACGGTATTTTTGGTTTTTGTTTCGTGTATTATTTCCAATCAATCAACGCGTGGCATTTGTTTGACCACCAATATTGCTTCTTCTGAATGTGTGATCGCACTGTATTTTTTCGTTTTTGTTTTGACGTTTTCACTGAAACAACGCACGGCGCTTGTTTTTGTTTTGTTCAAATGCGTGGATCACCCGGTATTTTTGCTTTCGCATCTTCAGTCGATTTTAATTAAACAAATGAAGGCCGGCATTTGTTTTAACAATTTTTTTCGATCGCCCGGGATATTGTTCGTCGTCTTCTTCGGAGTCAACTTAAAGCAAATGAAAGACAAATCGAGGCGAGTGCGTGGCGGACCTAAGAAGGATGTGTGTGTTCGGCCTAAATACGCACGAACGACATTTACTTAACCAATTTTTTTTTACCTTCCGGTATTGTTGGCTCGAATATGCGATCACACGGTATTTTTGGTTTTTGTTTCGTGCATTTCCAACCAATCAATGCGCGGCATTTGTTTGACCACCAATATTGTGTCGTTTGAATGTGTGATCGCACGGTATTTTTTTGTTTTTGTTTTGACGTTTTCACTGAAACAACGCACGGCACTTGTTTTTGTTTTGTTCGAATGCGTGATCACAATTTCAGTCGATTTCAATGAAACAAATGAAACTAAATAACAATTTTTTTTGAACGCCCGGGATTTTGTTCGTCGTCGTCGTCTTCGGAGTCAATTTAAAACAAATGAAAGTCAGGTCGAGGTGAGTGCGTGGCTGGCCTAAGAAGGAAGAGTGTGTTGGGCCTAAATACGCACGAACGACATTTACTTAACCAATTTCTTTTTACCTTCCGGTATTGTTAACTCGAATGTACGATCGCACGGTATTTTTGGTTTTTGTTTCGTTCGAATGCGTGATCACCTGGTATTTTTGCTTTCGCATCTTTAGTCGATTGATTACAATTAAATAAATTTATTTTAACAATTTTTTCCGATCGCCCGGCATTTTGTTCGTCGTCCTCGTCGTCTTCGGAGTCAATTTAAAACAAATGAAAGTCGTCAGATCGAGGCGAGTGCGTGGCGGACCTAAGAAGGTTGTCCGGTCACTTTCTAAAAACATTCCCGTCCAAGTTTGGAGGTGCGAACGAGTCCAATTAATTGGGTCCTTGACGGTCTAAAATAATTTATTTGCGCAGCAGAAATTCAGTCTTTGATTAATTAATTAATTTCTGTTTGCTCGTTTGATTCGACGGGCTCGGCTAATTGCATTAAACCAAGTAAATTTAATTGCGCCGACTTGCTAATTGTACCGGGTGTTATTATCACGAGCGGAGTACGTGCTACGTTTTATGCTATTGGGTAATCGTAAAAGAATCTCTTATACTGGGTGTCCGTAAAAGATTGTCATCGTGACGCAAAAATTTAGAAAATCGGCAGCCTTGTTTCACAGACGTTTCGGAATGAAATTAAAACTCGGTGAGCCTTTGGGGGTGGTGGTGAAAGCTGTAAGTTTGGAAGAACGAGGAGTTTACCTGATGGGGCCGTCCTGTGTCCATGGCGTCGGCGGCGGCTATTCAGATTCGGCTTCTTGTTTGATGACGTTGTAGTTGGACTTCTTGCTCTTGAGCATCCTCAGGAAAGAGCCCAGCGCGAAGATGGACCTCCGGTGTCGCTGGAAGATCTCCGAGTACAGAGTTTCCCTCAGCACCTTCCTGTCAATGTCGGTGGTCTTCACGTGGTTTGGAAGCGTCTTGCATTTACAATCCATTGTTTTGGCAAAAAATTTGGCGCGTTTAAAAATATATCATCAATTAATAGTAACCCTGTATTAAAAGGTATCACAGAACAATTCTCTTTAAATTTTTTTGTTTTTTTTTCTGTTACTACGTACTACGTACTTCAACACCAACGTTTAAATATTTTTTTTTTAACAACAGTAATAACGATTGTGTTTTTTTTTCTTCTCTATTTAAGGCGTTCTTTTTTTTGTTTTTGAAGCAAGGCAATCGCGATACGTTTCGGCTACTTCTGCACACTACTTTTAGTTTATGTAATTTAATTGTTATTAATTATAGTGTTTGGTGCTTTCTTACGTATATTAATTAATCGATTGATTATTTGATCGATTTAAAACAACGAAAACGGTGCGGAATACTTGTGTGAATTGCACTTAATAATATTAACTAGTCCACTCGACGAGTGTCGTCCAATCGTCCAAAAAAGTTTAGCTTAATTGCACTTGTTTTTTTTATTATTTTGTTTTGTTTTGTTAAGAAGTCGTCCTCGTTCTACTTATCACATCGCGCAAAACGTCGTAGTGGTCTTGAAAGAATTCCTTGTAGACGTTGCTCACGTTGACGCCTCCTACGATCGCATTCCTCTTCGCGCGGATGTTGTTCTTCTTCTGCGGTGCAGGTGTGACGTTTAAACGTTTGAGAAGCCTTTGAAAATCTTCGACTTCTACGGTTTCTCTAATCTGCCTTAATTGTTGGCTACATACGTCCGTGTTCTTCACATGGGTCTTCTTCAATTCTAAAACCGGCCGATCGCAGTCGCCTATTGAGTCTTTCTTGTTGGGGCCGCTTTTGTTTTCGCGCGGTTCATCGATGGTGGCGGCGGTGGTGGTGGCACGCTGCACTTGGTAGTAAGTCGTCTTCTTGGGGGGCGCGATTTTTTCGCCGGACACTTTCAGGAGGATCTCGTTCTTGGCCGCACTCTTTGGCGTTAGCATCCTGTTAAAAGCGCGCTGACATGGTTGTCTCGTCGTCTCTGTTTCCGCACCGCCTTTCAAGTCGAGCGCCCGATGCGTTACTGGCCTACTCCGGTGGTGGTGCTTCAGAATGAATCGATACCACCGGCCGTCCTCTCTCTTTACGTAATGCTTCTGTCTCGTGTTGTTGCTTTTCTCTCAGGCACGTCCTGATCAATAAAGTTTTGCATTTTTTAATAATGCGATCCGATCCCTCCTCGGCGACCGTCACTTCGTCTTAATAATAACAGGATTGATTAGCAACTTTGCGCTCGAAATTTATTTCCAAAGAATTTATTAAATATCATGCATCACACCTGAAGAACACTGGTGGTATTATAGCAAAATAAAAAAAAAAACTATCTATACAGGGTTTTACCGAACACCAGTCTTTTATTAACTGTGTTAAGTTTTCCTTCTTAATGTCAAAACATTCTGTTGTTCTAAGAAAATAAAATCGCAGTCTCTGTCTCTATATAGGGTGTTACGAAACAGCGATGTTTTGATTGGTTTATTTAAGGGTTTTATCTTAGGAACATTTGTATGACGCAAAAAAAAGTCGTGAAGAAGGATAAAAAGATGAAAAGGAAAACAAAGAAACAAAAATCGAAAGATCTAAGAACAACTGGATGGCTTGAATCAGGGAAACATGATGAAGATCAGAAGAGTTAAGCTCTTGCGCAAGGACAAAAGAATTGTAAGGAGAAAGGAAGTAAGAAAGAAGAATAAAGGATGAATGGAACAGAAGAGAATTTCGGAGAAAAGGGTAGAAGAAGGAAGACGCAATAGCATAGCCAAAGTTAAATGATGAAAAGAGATTGGGAAGCAAACAGATGAAGAAAAAGGAAAAAGGCGTGCAAAGGGCACAGTGGAAAGACCTAAGAAGCAGAACCTATACCTAAAGGGGTGTAAATATTGGAAAAAGAGAGAAAGTAAGGAAAAAAATATCCTCCATTCAAGGGATGTAGAAGAAGAATCACGAAGGATAAAAAAAATAAAGAATGGAACAAAAGAATAGAAGTTGAAATGAGCAGATTAGGAAGACCTAAGGAGCTTAGATTGAAAGAAGAAAGAAACGAAGAAATAAAATGCGCTTCACATAAGAGCAAAAGAATGGATGAAGAAGAAGAGAAGATAAAAGAAAAGTAAAGGACGAATGGACAGATGATTAGAGCCTGTAAAGAGCAGAGTATGAAGAGCCGTGATGCATAGTAAATGATTAAAAATGGAAGAAGAAATAAAAAAAAACAACCTCCATTTAAGAGCGAAAGAAAATCTGAAGAAGAAGGGGTAGGGATAAAAGAAAAACAAAAGAAGAATGGAACAGGTTGAATGGAGTTAGCAAATAGCTGAGCAGGACGACCCAAGAACCTTAGTCTATGAACGATGAAAGGAAGATAAAGTAAAGAAGAATGAAGAAGTGTCGAAAGGTGATTGGCTCAAGAATGAAAGAATTGAAAAAAATAATAAAAATTAAATGAAATTAAATAAATAAAATTCATATTTAAGTTCAAGGACGAAAGAAATGAGAGAAGAAGAAAGAAAGAAAAAAAACGAAAAGAACAAAAAAGAACTACTTTTAAAATTTAAAATAAACATAGCAAATAAAAGAAAAGAAAAACAAATGAATGGAGCTTGAAATAAATGGGAAAAGATAGAAACAAAGAAAAGGAAACGGCGTGAGTATTGTCTGTATCTCTATACAGGGTTTTACTAAACTCTAGCCTTTTATTAATACTGTAAGTATTCCTTTATATCGAGTCTTCATTTGATTTTGTATCCCACGTGACCTATGACGTACGTGGCCCATTACCAAACAGTTTGCTAAAATCACGTAGTTACATCCTTGGTCTGGAAGTACGAAACAAAAAAATCGCAATATCTCTGTACAGGGTGTTACCAAACATTAGATTTTTATTAATAACGCAAGTTCTTTTTTTATATCGAGTCTCATCTGCATCCCACGTAACCCATGACGTACATAGACAACTACCTAACAGTTGCCTAAAATCGCGTAGTTACATCTTTTGTTTTGAAAGTACAAAAAAAAAGAAAATCGCAGTGTCTCTATACAGGGTTTTACTAAACTTGAGCCTTTTATTAATTGTGTAATGTTATCACACCTAATATACCAGCAAAACAAAAAAGAAATCGCCGTGTCTCTATATGGGGTGTTACGAAACTCCAGCCTTTTATGAATTGGGTGAGTTTTCCTTTGTATTGAGATTCCATTTAATCCTGAATTCCACGTAATCTATGACGTATGCAATCAACTATCTAAGAATTGGCTAAAATCACGAGGTTACAAACTTAGTTCTGAAAGTACAAAACAAAATAAAAACAAATCGCAGTGTCTCTCTATAAAGTGTTACCAAACTCCAGTCTTTTATTAACAGCGTAAGTTTTTCTTCATAACGAGTCTTCATTTAATCCTGCAACCCACGTGACCTATAACCTGCACTAAAATGACGTAGTTACTTCTGACAAAAAGCCAATTGTCTTTTGTTTTCCACGTGTTTAGGTTTGGAAAAGTCGTTTTGGTTTATTTTGATTTATTTCGTTTTTTTTCCGTGAGAAGGAGATCTAAATTCGTTATACAATCGATCGTCTTTTGTTTCTGTTTTTGGTTCCTGACAGAAAAACAATAGAAAGCCTGAAAAAGTCGTTTTGGTTTATTATTATTATTTTATTTTCTTTTTAATAAAGAAATAAATCGAAATCCGTCGCGAAAGCGATCGCCTTTTGCTTTTCGTTTTATTTTGAATAAACGTCACTTTCGACACTTTGAGTCCCCCGACGATCGTCTTTTGTTTTCGGTTCTTTTTTCGGTTTTCGACGAAGCGCAGCGTTTTTCTGTAATCGTTGCGCAATCGATCGTTTTTTATTTTTGTTTTTCTTTTTTTCTTTATTTTTGATGCTGTTTTTTTTTTTAAGAAACGTCATTTTCTTTGACACCTTTCGAGTCGTACTTCTTAAATACATCTCGAGATAAAAATTTAGTTTACCAGCGACGATTATCATCGACTTTTGTTTATGATGAATCTGGGGTATAAACAAATGACTTCAGTACAGTAGCACCCTGTATAAGCACAGTAAATAAATAAATAAATGCTTATTTTTTTTTAAATTTTTTTTACACCTGACGACAGGATGGGGATCAGCTCGGAGACATAAATACGTACGCAAGCTTTTAAAAAATCCCCCCCCCCCTCCTCCCTCCTCATCACGACTCGTCGTCATAACCTTCTCGCTTTCATCAGGCACAGTCAAGTGTTCTACGACCACGAGAGACTTTTTCTATGATGACGAATTTGGGGTATAAACAAATGACTTCAGTACAGTAGCACTCTGTATAAGCAAAATAAATAAATAAATAAAACGCCGATATTTTTATTTTACCTTTTTACACGTGACGACGGGATGGGGATCGGTAGACAGACAAGTACGTACGCAAGCTTTTGAAAACTCGCTCCTCCTCTCCGTCCTCCCCATGTCCCGTCGTCATGACCTTTTCGCCTTCATCAGGCACAGCTAAGTGCTCTACAACCACGCCTCTTTTTTTATGATGATGAATCTGAGGTACAAACAAATGACTTCAGTCAGTAGCACCCTGTATATTTGCCGATTGCAATTTTATTTTTTTTTCGTAATAATTCGACTGAATTATTATTAAATATTTTCGTACGTTGATCAGCTAAAATGGCTATGAGTCACCTCCTGATTCATTTGTTTATTTGAGCGCCTAAACAAAGATAATGTGACGCCGGCTTTATTCTACTTTATTTTTTGTTTTTCGGTGTTTTTAATCCTGTCCTACATAAACACTGGCGACAACAAAAATTAACTTTTTTAATTAATTTGTTTATTTAAGATAAATCGTCATAGCGATAAGCGCAAGTTCTTCTGAGAATCTTATCTTCGTCGTTTCAGATACGGTGATGCTTAAGGCCCCCGTTGATATCATCATCATCATAGAAGGCAACTCGCAAGTTGATTTTAAGGGAAAACGTTTCCGATATCATAAACAAGTTGACACAACCGAAGTCGTATCGATTGTCAGGTGATCGGTAAATATCGTCGTCGTGTTAACAAGGCCGATAAACATTTCAGATCAGACGCCTCACTTCTCGAGAATTTACGACCAATAAATCGCGGTCCAATGTCCACCAAGATGGACTGACGTAACTTCTTAACGCAATTAGTTAATGGCTTGTGCATTTACCGTCTCTGACGCACGTCGCTAATTCAGATATGTTTTCGGAAATTAGGCCGGCTTCACACTAAATCGATTTTCTAGATATTAAAAAAAATTGATAATTTTTCCATTGACATGGATTTTGTTAGCCAACGATGGCATTCCACCGTTCTTCTATAATCGCGTTCAGCAAACGATGGTCTTTATGCGATTCTTTTATAACTGTCACGTAACCGATTGTCTTTTGTTTTGTTTTTTTTTTCTTAATTTCGTCGACGTTTTTAGTTCATTGGCGAAAAAATTTTCTATTTTTCCGTTAGGCCAAATATTGGCGAGAAGGTTATGACGACGAGTCGTGATGAGGAGGGAGGGGGGGGGATTTTTCAAAAGCTTGTGTACGTATTTATGTCTCCGAACTGATCCCCATCCTGTCGTCAGTGTAAAAAAATTTAAAAAAACATGAGCATTTATTTATTTATTGTTGTTATACAGGTTGCTACTGTACTGAAATCATTTGTTCACACCCCAGATTCATCATCATAAAAAAAAAGTCGATGACGAACGTCGCTGGTAAACTAAATTTTTATCTCCAGATGTGTTTAAGAAGTACGACTCGAAAGGTGTCAAAGAAAATGACGTTTATTAAAAAAAAAAGCAGTATCAAAAATAAAGAAAAAAAAGAAAAACAAAACCTAAAGACGATCGATTGCGTAACGATTACAGGAAAACGCTGCGCTTCGTCGAAACCGAAAACAAAAGACGATCGTCGGGCGACTCAAAGTGTCGAAAGTGACGTTTATTCAAAACAAAACGAAAAGCAAAAGGCGATCGCTTTCGCGACGGATTTCGATTTATTTCTTTACTAAAAAGAAAATAAAATGTTTAATAATAAACCGAAACGACTTTTCAGGCTTTCTATTGTTTTTCTGTCAGGAACCAAAAACAGAAACAAAAGACGATCGATTGTATAACGAATTTCGATCTCCTTCTCACGAAAAAAAAAAACTAAATAAATCAAAATAAACCAAAACGACTTTTCCAAACCTAAACACGTGGAAAACAAAAGACAATCGGCTTTTTCTATGACAGTTGCGCAATCGATCGTTTTTTGTTTTGTTTTGTTTTTATTTCTACTTTCTACTCTGCTAGCCAAGAACTGCGTTGTTCTTCTATAATCATTGCGCATCACCATACGATCGTCTTTTGTTTTTTTGTTTAACTTTCGATGACGTTTTCAATTTGTCGTAAAAAAATTGTTTTATTTTTTCTGTTGACCAAAGATGGCATTCCGTCGTTCTTGGGCAACCGTGTTCAGCAATCGATGGTCTTTTTTTTTTAAATTTGTTTTAAAAAAGTTTTTTCTGTCAGTCAAAAGATGGCATTCGGATTCTTCTATAACTGTCACGCAAGCGATTATCATTTGTTTTTTTTTTTCTAATTTCGGCGATGATGTAAATTTGCTTCTATTTCTGTGAGACAAAAAAATGGCTTTCCACCAATCGATTGCCTTTTGTTTTGTGTTTGTATTTTAGACAATGTTTTAAATTTGTCATTAAAGTTTTTTTCCCTGTCGCTGTCATTCCGACGTTGTTTTTTTTTGTTGTTGTTTTTTTTTGTTTCTATTTTTGACGATGCTTTCAATTTGTCATTAAATTTTTCTTCTGTTAGCCAAGAGGTGGCATTCCGTCGTTCTTCTATAATCATAACCCATCACCATACGATCGTCTTTTGTTTTTTGTTTAACTTTCAATGGCGTTTTAAATTTGTCGTAAAAAAAGCTTTATTTTTTTTTCTGTTAGCCAAAGATGGCATTCCGCCTTTCTTTTGTAACCGCACTCAGCAATCGATGATCTTTTGTTTTTTTTATTTGTTTTAAAAAAGTTGTTTTTTGTTTTCTGTTACTCAAAAGATGATATGCGGTTCTTTTATAACTGTCTCGCAACCGATTGTCTTCTGTTTTATTTATTTTTCTAATTTTGACATTTTAAATTCGTTGTAAAAAAATTGCTTTTTTCTGTTAGCCCAAATGTTAGCCTTTTTATGTGACATTTGCGCAATCGATCGTCTTTTGTTTCTTGTTTCTACTTTTGACGATGCTTTAAATTTGTCATTGAGAAATTGTTTTCTTTTTCTGTTTGCCGAGAGGTGGCATTCCATCGTTTTTCTATAACCATTACGCATCACCATACGATCGTCTTTTGTTTTTTGTTTAACTTTCGATGACGTTTTAAAAATTGTTTTGTTTTTTCTGTTAGCCAAAGATCGCATTCCGTCGTTCTTCTGTAACCGCGTTCGGCAATCGATGATCTTTTGTTTTTAATTTGTTTTGAAAAAGTTGTTTTTTCTCTTTTAATCAAAAGATGGCATTCGGGTCTTCTATAAACGTTACGCAACCGATTGTCTTTTGTTTTGTTTTTTTTTTTCTCTAATTTCGACGATGTTTTTAAAATTTATTGTAAAAGATGGCTTTTTTTTCTGTTAGCCAAAAGATGGCATACAGCCGTTTTTGTATGACCGTTGCGCAATCGATCGTTTTTTGTTTCTACTTTTGACAATGTTTTGAATTTGTCCTTAAGAAATTGTTTTCTTTTTCCGTTACCCGAGAGATGGCATTCCTTCGTTCTTCTCTAATCATAACGCATCACCATACGATCGTCTTTTGTTTTTTGTTTAATTTTCGATGACGTTTTAAATCTGTCGTAACAAAATGCTTTGTTTTTTCTGTTAAACAAAGATAACATTCCGCCGTTCTTTTATAACCGCGTTTAGCAATGGATGATATTTTTTTCTCTTGTTTTAGAAAGTTGGTTTTTTTTCTGTTAGTCAAAAGATGGCGTTCTGTTCTTCTGTAAGCGTCACGCAACCGATTGTCTTTTGTTTTGTTTTTGTTTTTCTAATTTCGACTATGTTTTTAAAATTTGTTGTAAAACGCCTTTCTTTTCTGTTAGCCAAAAGATGGCATTCCGCCGTTTTTGTATGATCGATCGTCTTTTGTTTTTTGTTTCTACTTTCGATGATACTTTGAATTTGTCGTGAAAAAATGTTTGTTCTTTTCTGTCGTTGTGTGTGTGGCGTAGTGTAATAGTCACTGTCGTTATGTAAAACGTGACGAGATGTCGCTGAGTGGAGGTCCGCGCATCTTTGTACTACCGATCCGTCCGAGAGATGGCGTTGCTTAAAAGTCGCTTTGAATTTTGAGAAAAGCTTCACCACTTTCTTGGCTGTATACGTAGTGTAAGTACTTTCAAGTCCAAGCGCGTGCACCATCTTGGGATTACAAATAATTTGCGTTGTTTAGTGTAACCCTAATTTTGTTTTATTTAAAGAAAAATATTCCAATAAGTTTTTCATTAATATAAAAGTCTTCTTAATATTTTATTTTTTATTGATGTAACATTGGAACGTCTCTGGGGGGTTGTTATTTTCTTTTGTTTCTGGGCCTATTTCTGGTACTAACTCTTTTGTTTGCCCAGCAGGATTTTTTCCTTTTTCTTCCTGTGCAGGTCCCTTTTCGTTTTCTTCTTCGTTTTCCAGCGTTTTATGATCGTTTGTATAATCCTTTGCTTTTTCTTCTTCTCGTTCCTCTTCGAAATCATAACCTCCATTTTCCTCAGTGGCGTTTTCTTTAGTTTTTAGCTCCGCGGGACTCTTTTCTATTCCTATCACCGTTGATTGCGGTTGCGGCGCTTTTCCTTTGCTTCTTTTCTTTTGGTCTTTGTTTTGCTGAGCTGGCTTTTCTTCTTTATGACTTTGGTCAACTCGGTTTTCTTTTTGTCCACTTTGCTCAACCCGTTTCGTTTTTTGCCTTCGCTCGGCGTAAACGTCCATGAGAATTCCAAAGAACTCCTTGCATTTTTCTGCGTCCGAGCGATTCTCCAAGGGGTAGTAAACAACCGGGGCCCAAACTATGCAGATGTTTTCCTTGCTCATCTTGTTCGCCCCTTCGTGCTCGGTCACTCCCAGAATGTGCTGCATCAAGTGATCGAGCGTCTCTCTTCTGACTTGGTCCAGTTCCTCTAAACCTTTTTTAATTTGTGATCGGTCTAAAAAAATTGATATAAGTAGAGGGCGATTCAAATAAATCGATACCCATACTTACCTTCGGTTCTTTTGAACGTTTCGAATATCTGCTTGGGCAAGAGCGGCTCGTTCATTTCGGCCAAGAGCATCTTCAGCAACGAAGCCAAGTCGTGGACGTCTTGTTTATCAATGTTAATTTCCTCGGGTTTACTACGAAGTTTCAGAATCATCTCTTTATTCCCGGGCTTCCTGTATAAGCTTTCGGTGTTCAAGTTCTGATCAAGGCGTGCCGTGATCTTGAAGATGACTTCGGGCACTTGGGTGTCTACGTGTTTCCTCGCCGATTTCAGATTGAATTTGCCGGGGCTGTTGTTTTTTTCATTTTGTTTGCCGGCGCTGCTTTTGTTTTTTCTGTTTTGGAAGAAGCTCATCGCTGCACGCACGCACGATTTTAATAAGCTGTTCATTCATTTGTTATCTTATCTCTGGTTGGCGAGATTAGATTATTTTCGTTTTTGTCGGAATCTTTCCTTTTTAAGTTTTGATAAAACAGCAGGAAGACGAGGACGATTTTCGAACAAAAGATATCAAGGGACTTTAAAAATGACATGAGACAAAAAGAAGGAAAATTAGACATTGAGTAAGCCGATCACAGGCGCAACGGACATTGTAAGATTTGAAAACGACATCGAAAATAAAAATCAAACTGATGGTTGCAAAAAAAAAATTGAGGTACATGTTAAATAAACTGTCAAACTGACTCTTTAAGCGTCAAGGTAACAGGCAATCTACAAGTATCAAACTGACAGATAATCTGCAAGTGTTTGTGATTGCCAAATTGACAGTTGCAATGGCGATTTTTTTTTAAGTTTCTTAAATAATTTCTAATTCAATAAATTCCACAAATTGTAAATCGTTATCTACTCTGCCCCAAAACAAAATGACATAAATTATTTATAATTTGTCAAACTGACAGATAATTTATAGATGGCACGTTAACAGGTAATTTGTAACTGTGTCAAACTTAAGAATAACCTACAAGACTCAAACTCATAAGTACTATGCAAATGTCAAATTGACAGATAAGTGTCTTTAATTGTCAAATTGACAGATAACCTTCAAGTGTTTTTTTTAATTGTCAAATTAATGCGACGGTGGATTTTTTACATTTCTTAAATCATTCATAATTCAAGTAATTTCTCTAAATTTGTAAACCATTAACGATTCTACCTGAAAAATGTTTTATAAACTGTCAAACTGACAGATAATTTATAAATGACAAGTTACTGGGTAATTTCTAACTGTCAAACATTATACGAATAACCAAAAAGACTCAAACTAACAGGCACTCTGTAAACGTCAAACTGACAGATAACCTTTAAATGTTTTTAATTGTCAAATTGACAATTGCGACGTCGGATTTTTTTTTTAAATTTCTCCAATTATTTATAAATTGTCAAACTGACAGATAATTTATAGGCGGCAAGTTTTCGGTCAAAAACAAAATAGATCTTTTTGTTCGTTATGATAAAGTAAGGTGAGATTAAAATTTGTTGGTGTGGCGATCCTCGTTTGTTTTTCGAAACTATTTTTTTTTTCTGTGAAGCTGAAGGGGGCAATGGAAATTTGTTCGATCGTCTTTTGTTTCTCTTACTTCTCACTCATAATGGATAGAAAACAAAAGTAAAAAACGATCGTCTTTTGTTTGTTCTCTTGTTTTTTCCTTCCTAAATCGACATTAGCTTTTTTCTTTCTCTCGACGAAAAAGGGAGTTTCGAAAATTCTCTGGCTTACTGCGATCGATCGTCTTTTGTTTTCTACGATTATCTTTTTTTTTTCTTTCGACTAGAACATTTTTTTTATAAACATTTGCTACATTATCGATCGTCTTTTGTTTCATTTCGACTAGAACAATTTTTTTTATGAACGTTTGTTGCATAATCGATCGTCACTTGTTTTTTTTTTGTTTTGTCTTTTGAAAAGAGACAAACGCGAAAGGCGATTGATTTTCTTTGTTTTTTTTTCCCTCGGCGAAAATTCTCTTGCTTACTGCGATCGATCGTCTCTTGCTTTCTACATTTGTTTTTTTTTCGGACTAAATTTTTTTTTTTATAAATATTTGTTACACAATCGATCGTCATTTATTTTTTGTTTTATCTTTTGAAACGAGACTAACGCGATAATGCCATTGATTTTGAAGGCCTTTTCTTTCTTTCGACGAAAAAGTGGGTTGGGTTGGGTTGGGTTTGTTACACAATCGATCGTCATTTGTTTTTTGTTTTATCTTTTGAAACGAGACAAATGCGAAAGGCCATTGATCTTGTCGCCTTTTCTTTCTTTCGACGAAAAAGTGGACTTCAAAAATTCTCTTGCTTACTGCGATCGATCGTGTTTTGTTTTCCGCGTTTATCTTTTTTCTTTCTTTCGCCTAAACACTTCTTCTTTATAAACATTTGCTAGATTATCGATCGTCTTTTGTTTTCTATATTTATATATATTTTTTTTCGACTAGGACAATTTTTTATGAACATTTGTGACGTAATTGATCGTCATTTTGTTTTGTTTTGTTTTGTCTTTTGAAAAGAGACAAACGCAAAATGCGATCGATTTTGTTTGTTTTTCTTTCTTTCGGCGAAAGTTTTCATGCTTACTGCGATCGATCGTCTTTTGTTTTCCACGTTTATCCTTTCTTTCTTTCGACTTGAACAATTTTTTTTGGAAACTTTTGTTACAGAATCGATCATTTGTTTTTTTTGTTTTGTCTTTTGAAAAGAGACAAACGCGAAATGCGATCGATTTTGTTTGTTTTTCTTTCTCTTGAAGAAAATCCTCTTGCTTGCTGCGATCGATCGTCTTTTGTTTTCCACGTTTACCTTTTTTTTCTCTTTCGACTAAACATTTTTTTTTCCATAAACATTTGCTACATTATCGATCGTCTTTTGTTTTCTACATTTATTTTTTTTTCGACTAGAACAATTTTTTATGAACATTTGTTCCATAATTGATCGTCATTTGTTTGTTTTTTTTTGTTTTGTCTTTTGAAAAGAGACAAACGCGAAAGGCGATCGATTTTGTTTGTTTCTCTTTCTCTCGACGAAAATTCTCTTGCCTACTGCGATTAATCGTCTTTTGTTTTCTATGTTTATATGATTTTCTTCCGACCAGAACAATTTCTTTTAATAAACATTTGTTTACGCAATCGATCGTCATTTGTTTTTTTTTTGTTTTTGTGAAAGGCGACCGATTTCGCTTTTCTTTCTTTCGACGAAAAACGTAATATTCAATATTGTTTGTCTTCTGTGTGTTTTTTTTTGCTTTTTTTTCGACAAAGGAAAAGTTCTTGTAATCCACCTCTCGTCTTTTGTTTTACTCATTTCTTTTTCATAAAAAATAGAATTATCATTGGATAAACGAAGGTACATTTGAATCACCGTTAAAATAATGAGATGGCGTTAAACGAAAGGTGTGCATTCAAGAGATGGCGCTTCAAGTCAATCGATTTAAATTGACTTAAAACCCAAATAACATTTAACAAAAAAATTTTTTTTTTAAATAAATATGATTTCAGTTACGAACGGCAATAAAAAAACAAAATTTATTGTCTAATAGTATTTACATTATTTACAAAATGGTGCTGCGACTTAAATTAATTTATTGCAATTTTCTTATTATTAATTTTTTTTTTTTTTTAGTCAGACTTATTCACTTCTCTGTACACCTCCACGGGAACGTTCTCGTAATACGACAGGGGCTTTTTTGTGAACTTGTTCGTGATTTTCCTCTTAGATGTCGCCTCGTTCTTCATGATGTCCTTCAGCTTTTCCGCCACGGTTCCCAACGTGATCTTACTTCCAGACGCGTCGTCTCTAACAGTGCCAGCAAACTCTTCGCTGTTGCGCTTCTTGATTTCTATGTCCTTGAACTTCTCGCTGATCATTTCTATCGTGGTTTTACTGTTGCCCGCCCCATCGTCAGCTTCGGACATAGTTTCAAGGTCATCGTGTTTTCTGTAGGCCAAACACCTAGGAGTCTCGTTCATCTTTGTTGTACACTCCTCGTACTCAGTTTTCTCCTCTCGTCTTTTCTGTACGACCACCCCCTTGACCACGGAAGCGAACTTGATGTTGTGCCTGAAATTTTTTCCCTCTTCGACGCTGATCACTTCGATTTTCTTCTTCTGGTTTTCGTAGATTCGCAGGAGGACTATGACGAAGTCCAGGTACTTCACCAGGTCGTCCTTGTTGGACTTGTCGAGTTGCATCGGAGGGTAGAAAAGGGGCGCCCATATTATCGAGATGGTCTGCTCGTCGAGCTTGTTTCTGTCTTTGCATGCGAGTATTTTCAGGAGATGGTGGGCGAGGTGCTCGACGGTCTCTCTGTGCGCCGGTTTTAAACTGAGTAGGTAGGCCGAGACTTGCTTTTGTTTTTCCATGTCGTCCAATTTGTCTGAAAATAAAAAGAAAAAAATGTCGTTTTTTTACTTATTATTAATTATTTGTATCATGTGACTTCCGACGATCATTGTTGTTCACCCTGTATATTTTCGAAGTTGTCTGGTTTAAACGGCTGTTTATTTAGAATCTTGGGGATCATTGTTTTTTGTTTTATTTAAATTTCTTTTAGTTTTTTGTTTTATTTTAATTTTTTTTTAGTTTTTTTTTTAATTTTAATTTTTTTAGTTTTTTTATTAAAATCTGAGTCAGTGGCGCATCCAGAATTAATTTCTTTCAAATTCGCGATCGTCTTTTATTTCTCGTCCCTCTCTTTTTGGGATTTACTTTCATTTGTTTAAATTTTAATGCCAGGGGATTTTGCGATGGCTTTTTAAATTTTTCTGATTTTCTTTGTTTTTTTTCTTTTGTCGAGTTTTCGGAGAATTATTTTTTTGGTTTTTGAAATTTTACTAAAACCGCCGCCTTCGATTTTCAACGCCGAAAACTTTGCGATCGTGTTTTGTTTTGTTTACTCGGAATCCGTTCCAATTTTTATTTTTTGTTTTTCCCAGAGTTGAATTTTCCAGTGAGCTTTTTAATTGAAATTATAGTTTGCCACAGTATTTTTCGATCGTCTTTTGTTTTCTCAGGTTCTCTTTGTTGTTCTATATTGTAATCGCCCCGCCCCCTCCCCTGTTTGAACAATTGAATTTCTTTCTGGATTTTTATTGATTTTCATTGTCTTGTTTGTTGTTTTCTGGTTTTCTTTTTTTATTCTGATTGCCCGCCCCCAACAGTAGATTTTTTTTGAGACTTTTTATCTGATCGTCACTTGTTTTTCGATTCTTGTTTTCCGGTTTTCTTTTCTTTTTAATCTGATCGTCCGCCCCCCTTTTGAACAATTGAATTTTTTGAGACTTTTATTTCTAAAAGCGTTGTCTTTTTTGTTAGAGCGTCACTGGTTTTCTTTTCCTTTTCTTTTAATCTGATCGCCCGCTCTCACTTTGAACAATAGAATATTTTAGAGACTTTTATTAAAAAAAAAAAATGTGCTTCGTTCGCCTACCCCTCCGAATTGAACAAGTGATTTTCGTTTTTGTTTTCTGGCTTTCTTTTTTTTTTTTTAATCTGATCGCCCTGTCGCGATTTGAACACTTAGAGATTTTTATTTTTCAGAATCGTCGCTTTTCCTTATCTGATCGCCTGCCCCCCCCCCCCCCCCCCATTTGAACAAATGAACTTTTTTGAGACCTTTACTTTTTTCTGATCGTCACTTTTCTTCTGGTTTTCTTTCTTTTTTTTTATTTAACTGCCCATTTGAACAATTAACAATTGATTTTTACTTAGCAAAATCGTCGCTTTTCTTCGTTGATCGTCACTTGTCTTTCGTTTTTTTTTTTAATTTGACCGCCCTGCCCCTCTACTTGAAAAACTGAGTTTTCTAGTTTGCAACTGTATTTCTCGATCGTTTTTTGTTTTTTCAGGTTTTCTTTGTTGTTTTACGCACATAAAAACACCGGCCCCCCCCCTTATTCGAACAATTGAATTTTCTTTCGTTCTTATCGTTTCTTTTTGTCTAATTGGCTCTTGTTTTCTTGTTTTTCGTTTTTAGTTTCCTGGCGTTCTTTTGTTTTTTAATCTGACCGCCTTTCCCCCTACTTGAACAACTGAATTTTATAGTTTGCCACTGTATATCTCGATCGTTTTGTTTTCTCAGGTTTTCTTTGTTGTTCTACTCACATAAGAATACCCCTCGCGCCCTATTTGAACAATCGAATTTTTACTTTAGTTTACTGTTTGTTTTTTTTTTTGTTTTCCGGCTTTCTTTTTTTTTTTAATCTGACCCCCTGTCCCCATTTGAACAATTGAATTTCTTTGAGACTTTTCTTTTTCAAAATCGCCTCCATTTTTGTTTGATCGTCACTTGTTTTTCGATTTTCTTCTTTTTCTTATAATCTGACTGCCCCCATCTCCCCATTTGAACAACTGAATTTAAGTTCGTCTCTTTTTTTGTTTGTCTGATCGTCACTTGTTTTACGTTTTTCGTTTTCTGGTTTTCTTTTCTTTTTCTTTTAATTTGATCGCCCCCATTTGAAGAATCCAATTTTTTGGAAACTTTTATTTTTCAGAATCGTCTCTTCGACTGATCGTCGCTTGTTTCTCGTTTTTCTTTTGTTTTCTGGTTTTGTTTTTTTTTCTTCTTCTTATAATCTGAGTGCCTGTCCTCTCCTCCCTCTTGAACAATTGAATTTTTTAACGACTTTTATTCTACAAAATCGTTGGTTTTCTTTGTCTGATCGTCATTTATTCCTCGTTTTTTTTTTTGTTTTCTGTTTTTCTATATTTTTTTTCCTTTAATCTTCCCTCCCGTTTATTTTGGGAAAATCGGCCGTTTTTCTTTTTCTTTTCCTTGCCTGATCGTCGCTTGTTTCTCGCTTTTCTTTTGTTTTCTGGTTTTCTTTTGTTTTCTGGTTTTCTTTTTTTCTTCTTCTTCTAATCGAATGCCTGACCGCTCCCCCATCTCGAACAATTGAATTTTTTAGAGACTTATATTTTACAAAATGGTTGGTTTTCTTTGTCTGATCGTCATTTGTACCTCGTTTTTTTTTTGTTTTCTGGTTTTCTTTCTTTTTTCCTTTAATCTGATCCCCCTCCCCGTTTATTTTGGGAAAATTGGTCGTTTTTCTTTGGTAGGCAGTCACTTGTTTTTCGTTTATTTCTTTCCTTTTTTTTGAATTTCAAATTAAGTCTGATCGCCCGCCCCCTTTTGGAACAATTGAATTTTTTTGGAGACTTATTAGAACAGAAACTTAGTTTTAAAAATCTTTGTTTGATCGTCACTTTTTTAAATTTTTTGTTTAATGATTTTTATCAAAATCGGCGTTTTTCGTTTTACACCAAAAATTTCAGATCGTCTTCTGTTTTTCAAGTTTTTTTATTTGTTTGTTAAGTTGTATTATATTGATAATCTGATTGCGTTTCCCCCTTCCTTTCATCGCAATTCTTTTGCCTAATTTCTCAAATTGCAGTTTTTCTTTAAATGTTAACTTCTTTGCGATTGTCATTTGTTTTATTACCCTTATTTTTTTGATTCTACTAGTCTTTCCCCGTATTAGAAAATTGAATTTTTTTGTGAGTTTTCGAAATCCTTGGTTTTTCTCCAAGTACATACTAGATTCTTTTTTTTAATTAAGTTGCTAAGTTCCCAAATCAAATAAAATTTTTTGAAAATAATAGTTTTAGTCCCCCTCTCCCATTAGACAAATGAATTTTTCTTTACTATATCAGGAAACATTTTTTTTTAATAATCATATTTTTATCTTTATTTCCCGTTCTACGCGCTTATCTTTTGTTTTTTTTTTTAGAACTACGTCGTGCATGGGTTATGGAAACAACTTCCGGATTGGTGGGAATTGGGAACGTACCATAATTTTCAATGAATTCAGTGACGACGCCCGGGGGTAACAAAGGTTCTTCCAGTTCTTGTATGATCGTCTTCAACCAAGTAATTAAGTCGTGGACGTCCGTTTTTTGAAGTTCGGGTTTGATCTTCCTCCTCAATTTCGACACTTTCTCTTTATCACCCCCCTGAGTGTAGATTCCCTCCACATGGGCGTGCTTCTCAATCTGCGACGTGACCCTACATATGAGCTCGGGGACGTTTGTGTTTTCTTTTTTGGGCATCGCCTCCAATCTGTATCCGTAAACATCTGCAACGTTAATTTTTGGTAAGTAAGAGCCCACCCCAACCACCCCTCTCTATGGACTGGGATTTACCTTTACGCGTCGTCTTCGGTTCACTTTCGTTCTCGTAGGACGACGACGCTAGGCTGAAGTTGCTGCCGAACACTTTGTCCTTCGACTCGGATCTTACAAAACCTATGATCTGCTGCCTTAATCGCTGCTTCGGGCTGCTCTTCACAGATTCTTCGGACGTTTCTGCGTCTTCTTTGATGGAATTCAGCTCTCTGTCGCTGACTCTTCTCGAGCTATACTCCTTAAAAGTTCATCATAAGCTGAACAATAAAAGCTTTGTACGCTGCATATAAATGCAACGACCTACAGTATATAAAAATACGTATGTATAGAGTGAACAAGAATTATTGAAGGTCACGTCGTTGATTGAATAATCACGTGACCGTCAACCAAAAATCGCTGCCTCTATTATTATGTTAAAGGTTCCTAAAGGTTAGGAAATACGTACAATATTACAGACGACACTTTGGTAGGACAGAAACGTTAATAATTAATAAAATTTGTATTGAAATTGACGTCAGTACGCATTATGACGTAACTATCTTGTTTGGTGACGTATATAATCACGTCATTGCTCTACGTCATATTTCTTGATTCTTTTGTGTGTATATACTCACCGGTGGGCTAATCGATACCATCAACTTTATGTAGGTTTTGGCGGAACATTTTAGATTTCATTTTAAATTCATTTATTAGCGTTTCAATATTTTTTTTTGCCGCTCTACAATAATTTTTTGTTGTCCGCACGGCGTTGCTTAGAAATTATTATTGATGTCCTCGTAGATAGTAAATAGCTGTTGCCGAATGAAAAATTGCAAACATTCAATCATTATTGATCGCACCGTATAAGTTCTGTTTATGACGTCATTGCTCTTGCTTGCAGCTTCGACGAAAAAATGAAAGTCGAAAATTTCTTACATCGCCCGTCTTTTGTTTTTTGATTCTCCTTCTTACCTTTCGACGAAGAAAAACGTTTTACAAACTTTTCTTAAATAATCGATCGTCTTTTGTTCCCTTTTTGTTTCAGAAGAAACAAAAAAAATGTGAATGGCGACCGACTCTGGCTTTTTATTTCATTCAACGAGGGGCTTTTGTTTCTTCTATATTTCTCTCTTTTTTTTTTCGATGAAAACGATTATTTTCATTTGTTTTTTTCTTGAAAGGGGAAAAAGAGATTTTGTTTTGTTTTTAGTTTCAACGAAAAACTGTGAAATGGAAAGTTTTTTGTCGATCGTGTTTTGCTTTTTGAAATTTTCTTTTTACCTTTCGACGAAGACAAATGTTTTACGAACATTTCTCATGTGCATGTACAATCGATCGTCTTTTGTTTCTTTTTTTTTCTGTCTTTGAAGAGACAAAAAAATGCGAATGGCGACCGATTCTGTCTGTTTCTTTCATTCGACGAAAAAGTGAGACGGAAGGGCTTTTGTTTCTTCTATATTTCTCTTTTTTTTTCGATGAAAACGATTCTTTGCTATATTTTTTACATAACCGATCGTCATTTGTTTTCTTGTAGGGGAAAAATGGGAATATTTTTTTAATTTTATCGAAAAAATGAAAATAGAAAGTTTTTTATATCGATCCTCTTTTGTTTTTTATTTTTCCTTTTTACCTTTCGAAAAAGCCAAAGTTTTTTTTTTCGTCACACAAGAGAAGAAGAAAAAATTTGAAAGGCGATCGATTTTGTTTCTTCTTCTATCTTTCGACGAAAAAATGAGTTTCGAAAATACTTTTGCTTACTGCGATCGAACGTCTTTTCGTTTCTAGGCTTAATCTTTTCTTTTCTTTGTTTTTGATAAACATTTGTTACACAATCGATCGTCAATTGTTTTTTTAAAGAGACAAATGCGAAAGCCGATTGATTTTGTTTGTTTCTCTTTCTCTCAATGAAAAAGTGAGTTTCAAAAACTGTCTTGCTTCCTGCGATCGATCACCTTTTGTTTTCTACACTTATCTTTCAGCTTCTTTCGGCCAAAACCATTTCTTTCCATATAAACATTTGTTACACAATCGATCGTCAATTGTTTTTTTTTTGTTTTTTGAAAAGAGACAAATGCGAAAGGCGATTGATTTTGTTTGTTTCTTTTTCTCTCGACGAAAAAGTGAGTTTCGAAAATTCTCTGGCTCACTGCGATCGATCGTCTTTTGTTTTCTACACTTACCTTTCCTTTTGTTTCTACCAAAACCATTTCTTTCTATAAACATTTGTTACACAGTCGATCGTCATTTTTGTTTTTTGTTTTTGGTTTTTTTTTGAAAAGAGACAAAATAATGGCGATTGATTTTGTTCGTTTATATCTTAATTTCGACGGAAAAAAATAAAAATCCAAAGTGTTTCTTATGTCAATTGTCTTTGTTTTTTTTTTTTTTTACCTTTCGACAAATACGTTTCTTGTTCAATTGTCTTTCGTTTTTGAAAAGAGAAAGAAAAGTTAGGTGTCACTTTTTTTACCTCTTGACGCAAACTTTTCTTATAAGCACATTTATTACACAATCGATCGTCTTTTGTTCTATTTTGGTTTTTTTTTTCGAAAAAAAGAAAAAATGTCAAAGACAATCGATTTTGTTTCTTCTTTCCTTCTGCGCGCAAAAATGAAAGTCGAAAATTTAAGCACCGCGGTCAACCGTCTTTTGTTTTTTTTTTTTTTTTAGTTTTGTTTCCTTCGTCGAATATAATTTAATTTTTTTTCTTTTGATAAATATTCGTCACACAATCGATCATCTTTTGTTTTTCTTTTTGTTTGTTTTTATGGAAACAGAAGAATACGAGATGTGGTCAAAAAAAAACATCGATTTTCTACACAGTCGATCATCATCGGTTTTATTTTTGTTTCTGTTTCCGAAGAAAAGAAAAAATGTCTCAAAGATAATCGATTTTGGTTTTTCTTTCGTTCTGCAAAAAAAAAAACGAAAGTCGAAAGTTTGCGTACTGCGGTCGACCGTCTTTCGTTTATTAATTTATTTATTTATTTTTGCTTTCGTCGACTATAATTTTTTCTTATGAATATATGCTATACAATCGGTCATCTTTTGTTTTTTGTTTTTTGTTTTTTTTTTGAAAACAGATAATAAAATACGAGACGCCGATATTGTTTTGTTTTTTTTTTTCTTTCTTTTGACGAAAAAGTTAGATTCGTTATATTGTACCGTCCTCTGCGATTGTCTTTTGTCTTTCTTTCTTTTTTTTTTATTTATTTGTTACACATTTGTTTTTCTTCTGTTCTTGAAGTATTGCAAAAGGGGGAGGGGGAGGAGTCGGTTTTGCTTGATTCTTCCTTTGGATGAAGAAATGAAAATCTTATTAACGTACGCGCCGCGGTCGAACGTCTTTTATTTCATTTCTTGCATTTTTCTTTCGACGCAGACATTTTTTAATGAGCATTTAGTAGCGATCGCCTTTGTTTTTTGTCTTTTTTAATAATATTCTCGACGGTATCGATTAGCGCACCGATGAAAATAAAAACGCTCGGTATAAATTTTTTCTCATTCTACGTTCATCGTTGAAAGGACGCATTAGTTTATTTCTTACATTTTTCCGTTTCACACTTGCGAATTCTTTTATGAACGCTTGTTACACAATCGATCGCCTTCGGTGGACATATTGATTAGCACATCGATGCAAATAGAAACGATGAGCGTAGATTTACTTTTTTTTTTAATTTTACACCCACCGTTCACGCGTTTACTTGCGCACGTTTAATTTATTTAAAAGATTTCGATTTCATTAGGAATTAAATAAATAGCTGCGTAAAATTGTCACGACCGGATAAGGTTGGCGACCCTGCAACGTGAAGTTGGTTTGTTTGCGTTTGACGTTTAAAAATCGGAATCGCTTTCTCAAAGTCGTTTTATCAATTTCCTCAAGCTTTTAGGCCCCCTTAAGCTGCGAAAAGTAAAAAATGTAGCTTCGTTAAGGCCTCTGGTGCATCGAAAGCGCGATCGCTAAGACGTGTACAGGTATTATAATTAATCTTCCCCTGTGGGGGTTGTGTGTTAGTAGTGGAACATACAACTACAGTTTATGAATTTTCAGACTATTCTTGAATAATATCATCTACAAGTTCTACAAGAATCTTTGGGATGCATGCATAAGACTATCACAAGATGAAGAAACATCACATTGAGACAAATCTAATCGAGTTTTGGCGACGTGATCAGGTTTGTACTGCACCGCTCTTTTTAATATCCGATCATGTCACCAAAGAAACGAGAGAAAGAACAAAGAACACTTCACGACATCGACACATCAACTCACATTTCTCATGTGCACGTTATCTGATTGTCTACTGCTCTTGTACGAATTTAAAATCAGTTCTATCACTTTGTTCACGATCATGGAGAAGTCGTAGACGTTATCCTTGGTGTAATCGGTGGGCCAAAGCAGAGAGGGCCCCCATACGATCGAGAGACTGTGAATGTTCATCTTATTGTCTTCGGTGTGCGCCTCGACTTTCAGCAAGTGTTCAACCAAGGTCTCGAACGTCTCCCGATGGGGGCACTCCATTTTTTCGATGACGTTCTTGACTAGTTTGTTGCGTCCCTGCTCGTCAGGTTTTTCTAACAAAACAAAAAAAGTAAGTGCAAGCTAAAATCAGGTGTGTGTGTGAATGTGAATACCTAATATCTTCAGTAACTGTTCGAAGCTCCTGTATGGTATCAAGGGCTCCTTCAGCTCGCGAAAGAACAACTTCAAAGCCCCCGTGAGTACGTCCGGGTCATTTTTGAACTCGTCGAGTATTTTAATGTTGTTCCTATCGACGTTGACTCGAATTTTTTGTATGATCGCAAGATTCCCGGGTATCCGGTAAATGTGCTCGCTCCGGATGTTCTTGTCGATCTCGATCAACGCGATGGTATTCCTGACGAAAACCGGCACTATGTTTCTGCTTTTCTCGTAGAGTTTTATGAGCGTGTTCCCGAATATCTCCTCGTTCATGAGGATGCCTTTCCTTTCGAGGAGGTCTCGGTTCGACCTTCGCTTCAGCAATTTCTGCAGGATGTTCTTTTTCTTCTCGACGGGTTTCTCCGTGAGGGAATTGGAGCGTTCTCTTTTCGCCTCTGCGCCTTGCTTTATACTGTCGGATTTTATTATGTAGACTTTGTTGTCGGTGTCTGTCAGTTCGATTTTCTTGGGGGTCTTCTTGCTTATTTGAAGGTCACTCGCTATTAGTTCCTTAAAGAAGAAAGTGAGGGTTTGGGTATTGTGCTTTATTCGTGTGTGTGTGTGTGGTACTTACAGGGAGGGCGTTTTCTTTGATGGCGGTTAGCTCTCCGTCTTGAAATCGCATGAGTGGAACCCGCTCTCTGTTTTGGCCGTCGTACGTCCATTTGGGGCTTCTTATTTCGATCACTTCCTTGTTGTCTGATTTTTGCCCGAACGTTCCGATTCTAAAATAAACGGTTTGAGGTACTTGTGAGTGGAGGTCAGAGAATGTCGTTGGATTGTTATAAAACATTGATCGCTTCAAATAACTGACACTTTTAATTAAGCCATTAAATAATGATCTGTACACGGGGCAGATGATTTATCTTTCTGCAAATAACGTGGTTTTTCCATACACGAGTATTTGTATGATTTTGCCAATCTGTTGTTTTCATTGCTCATCTATGTAATTGCAACACACTAGAACTGATAAGCCAGGCGATTGAATCATATCGTCGGCAATCAAACGATAAGTTCGTTTAATATTTTCATTTCCTTGAAATTCGTTTTTTGGACGAACGCTTTCTTCTGCCCTTGGTGGAAAGAAAAATTCGAAAGTGTTGCTATTATCGGAGGTATTGCGAGTCGTATACTATACTTTGTCCTCGACTATAAATACATAATTACAATTTAAACAACGATGCTACTAAAACCATGTGGTAAGGCTATATGTTACACGAAGTGGTAGGGCTATAAACATTTACGAGTGGGCAAAACAAATTTTAAAACGTCAGTCTTCGAATATTTTCTAAATTATTTTAAGACGATTTTAAGAATTTTACTAGAATTTACTTCATTATACACCATAAACAACGATGGTAGTGAATTATGTATGGCATTATCCTTGACCAAACACACGAATATTTGAGAGATCATCGAGGAGTCTTTCTTTTGTTTCTGCAGCACACTTTAATAAAAAACGGATAACAAAATTGAAAAAAGAAAATAGTGCGAACGAGGCCTGGAATTAATTTGAATGTCTTTCGTTCGTTTCACCTACTTTTTGTGGAAAAAGAGATCGAATTCGGCTGTGAAATCGACGACAGTCATTTGTTTTTGTTTTGTAATATAAATAAATTACTTTAACGGACGCTTAAAATTCGCGCTGTCGCTCTACGTTTCGCTATCGATTGATAGCTTGGTCAGGAGACAAGAATCTCTTTGAACTATGTTTTGGTTTTGAAGAAAACAATGGCAAGGGACGTTCGATGACGCTGTTGATTTCAAACTTGGATCGAAAAAGGAAAAAAAATAACGAAATTGTGAACGATTTAGTTACAAAACCGAAGTCTAAGTCTAAAATATAAAACAAAAAGGAAACAATGCGTCATAAAATGTGCTTTTGTTTCTACTTTTGTTTTTATGATCGTTTACACGATCGTTCGTCATTTGTTTTTGTTTTTTTTTCTAGCTTTTAAAGTTGAAAGTTTGTTTTTTTTTTAATTTGATGAAGAAAGTCGAAATGCTTTCGAAAAATGGATGATGTTTTGGTGTTTTTTTTTTTTTAATTTTGAGGGCAATCTTTTCTTGTTTTCTTTTTAGATCACAGTCGCTCGTCATTTGTTTTTTTTGTTTGTTTTGTTTATTTCGTTCGTTCTTTGTTTGTTTTGTTTTTTTTTGTTTTTTTTTTTGCTTTTTTTTGCTTTTTTTTGCTTTTTTTTGTTTTTTTGTTTGTTTGTTTGTTTGTTTGTTTTGTTTTCTGTCTTCCGTCTTTGGTTAAGTAAAGAAAAAGACGACGCAAACTTGCCCAGATTATTTTTTTTATTCTCCCCTCCCCCGCTTTTGATGAATGTAAAATAACGTCAAATTTCGTCGTAAAATTGATCGCTTTTTGTTTTTTGAACCCAGAACATCATTGTCCAAATCAAACTTACAAATAAACGTTCGGTACACATTCGAACGTCTTTTGTTTTTCTTTTGTTTGTTTTATTTTGCTTTTAAATGGAAACTTCTCTTATGCACCGTGGCCGACTATCTATTGTTCTTTCTTTCGGCGAAGAACAACAAACGATTGTCTTTTGTTTTTTCTGCGTTTTTTTTTTTAGTTTTACGTTTAAAAAAAATAACGCAGACTTGTCCCGATGATCTTCTGTATTCCCTCTCCCCCCCCGCCTCCCTCGCTTTTGATGCATGCAAATGTCAAATTTCGTTGTAAAATTGATTGTCTTTTTTTCCGAACCCAAAACATAATTTTTCAAGTCGAATTTACAAACACATTTGGTTCAGATTCGATCGTCTTTTGTTTTTTTGCTCTTAAATCGAAAGTCCTCTTCTTAAAGTGGCTGATCGTCTTTTGTTGTTTCTTTTTGCTTTGGTGTTTTTTTTTTTTTTTTTTTTTTCTGAAGTTGGAAGAGGGTAGTTGAAGAAGTGTCTTCTTTTTGTTTTTGTTTTGTTTTGTTTTCTCTTTAGAACACAATCGCTCGTCATTTGTTTTGTCCTGATTTCTGCGTTTGTTTTTTTTAGGTTTAGGTTTAAAAAAATAATTGACGCGGGTCTTTTTTTTTTAATCCTCCTCCCCCCCGCTTTTTATGAATATAAAATAATGTCAAATTTCATTGTAAAATTGATCGTCTTTTTTTCGAACCCAAAATATGTGGTACACATTCGATCGTCTTTTGTTTTTATTTTCTTTTGTCTTAACGAAAGTCCTCTTATATGTTAGGCTGATTGTCTTTTCTTTTTTTTTTTGGTTTGTTTTTTTTTTTTTTTTTTGAGGGTGGAAGAGGGAAATTGCTTTTATGTTTCCTTTTTAGAATTGAATCGTCCGTCGTTTGTTTTGTCTTGGTTCCCACTTTTTTCTTTAGTTTTAGTTGAAAAAGGATTGACGCGGATTTGTCCCGATGATTTACGTAACGCGGTCGATCGTCTTTTGTTTTCTACATTTTTTCTTTCGACCGACGAAGCTGCGTCGTGTTGCGGTCGTTCGTCTTTTATTGTCTACTTTTACATTTCTTTCTTGCGACGAAGACAATTTTTTTAATGTTACACAGCCGATCGTCATTTGTTTTTGAAGACGAAAGGAATGCGGTCGATCGATTCTACGTATTTGTTTTTCTTTTTTCTTTTCGACGAACAAACGAAAATCGAAAGTTCTCTTTTACTTAATGCGATCATGGACGCCTTTTCTTTCTTACATTTTTCTTTTTTTCTGTCGATCGATTCTATGTATTTGTTTTTCTTTTTTCGTTTCGACGAACAAACGAAAATCGAAAGTTCTCTTTTACTTAATTCGAACGATCGCCTTTTGTTTCTTATATTTCTTTTTTTTTTGTCGACGAAGATAATTTTTTTTTTATATAAGCACTTGTCACGCATCACTCGTCTTTCGTTTCGTTTTGTTTTTTTTTGTGCGTTTTTGAAGTGGGGGGAAAAGTACGGATACGTTCTCTTACGTAATGCGGTCGATCGTCTTTTGTTTTCTACATTTTTTTTCTTTCGACTGACGAAGCTGCGCCGTGCTGCGGTCGATCGTCTTTTATTGTCTACTTTTACATTTCTTTCTTGCGACGAAGACAATTTTTTTAATGTTACACAGCCGATCGTCATTTGTTTTTGAAGAGGAAAGAAATGCGGTCGATCGATTCTACGTATTTGTTTTTCTCCCTTTCTTAATGCGATCGATCGCCTTTTGTTTCTTATATTTCTTTTTTTCTGTCGACGAAGACAATTTTTTTAGTGTTACACGGTCGATCGTCATTTGTTTTTGAAGAGGAAAGAATCTATTTGTTTTTCTTTTTTCTCTGCGACGAGCAAACGAAAATCGAAAGTTCTCCCTTACTTAATGGGATCGATCGTCTTTTGTTTTCCACATTTTGTTCTTTCGACCGACGAAGAGAACCTTTGTTACAAAAACTGCTCAGTTTTAGTAATTTCTTTTTTTTTTGTTTTGTTGATGCAATGAAACAAAATCAAATCCAAGCTGATGTTGTTTTGATTTCGTTGTT
The DNA here is from genome assembly GCA_039766575.1 of Serrognathus titanus. Taxonomy (NCBI): domain Eukaryota; kingdom Metazoa; phylum Arthropoda; class Insecta; order Coleoptera; family Lucanidae; genus Serrognathus; species Serrognathus titanus. Next base: position 32,648,371 of record CM077911.1, on the reverse strand, counting down.
TTTTTTTTAATAAGACAGTTTCTTTTTCTCATCTCCAACTTTTAAAGAAAAAAGTTGAAATTTGTTTGAAAGAAAATACGATCGAATGTGTTCTTTTACACGATCACGGCTGATCGTGTTTTGTTTTTAATTTTCGACGAAGAAAACGCAAATATCACACGTACACGCAAAATGACGCAAAACAACATCTGATGATATATCGCCATTTGATCTCCAAAATTGATAATAGTAATAATAATGGCGAGTTTAATTTCGAAACAGATTATGACGATTAAGTAACAAACGTTCTGAGTCAAACATGAAACAATGTAATGCACCGCTGCACTTTATTAAACTTTTGAAGGGAAAGATCAAGAGAACCTCAAATGACGACAAAGTTTTTTTTTTAACTTTATCAACAATTATCAGCAACAATCGAATGATTGGAGAACTTCATTTTCGTTTACACAGTGCCGGACTCAGATGAAAGTGAACGGGGCATTTCCCCCAAAATGTTTGGGCGTTTAATGTGGCTGTTGTTAGGCGTGCAGAGACATCTGCTCCACAGTAGCAAAACTTTTTGCAATTGGTCAGGGGGCGAGATTCAAAGGAACTTGGTAAATAAATAATAATGTAATTGCCTTACTCGGCGGTTTCGTGCATGATGTGTAGGGTCTGCGACCTTGGGCTCCTCCGCCTGTCATGATGCCTTAATTCGATGTCCTGTTCCACGTCACGCTCTTCCACCGGAAACCGGGGGGTCCGCGCGTTCCTCTCCTGATAGTTTTCTAGTGCGGACGTGAATTCCTGCAAAAGACTCTGCATAGTAAACGGCACGAGATTAGTTGGTTGGTTTTTCAATCAAAAGGAATGGAGGAAGTTGGGGTCATCAATCACTTATCATCATCATCTCCTCACAATCCTAAATACGAAACAAAACAAAAATTGGCAGAGAGCGTCGTCGTGACAATTGAATTTATTAGGATTTCCTCATTTACCTTTTCATTATGTTACAGTTGAGTTTGACGTTGATAACAAAGCAACAAAATCTCATGGTGAAGATCAGCGATTGATTTCGAGAGGACCCTTTCTATTTCTAATAACAAATCACGTGTATACATATTGTGGAACGAATACGTTTACCTTTAGGGTTTCGATTTCGCAGTTCATCATCGTTCTTCGGCCCCCTTGAGACGATTTGCTAAGCTTTCGAATTCATTTCCGAAACAGAGACACACGACACACACCAAAACAATAACCCGCTGACTGTTAGAATTTTATGCGAAGTTCGAGCGACGCTTTTGATAAGATATCAACTTCCACCTAATGATAATAGGAGCAGAGAACGAGATATTTAGAGCGCTGAATTCGATCTGTGCGGTCGGTCCTTGCGCGCACTGACTGGCTCGTAGATAGATAATCACACTTTTTCAAAATTAATTGTGTAATGCGCACGTTACGTAACGCCTCTTGATGTTAGCACAAGTTAGCACCGTTTCTATACGTGTGAGAGTTGAAGCAAACACCGATGGTCTGCTTTATTCGAACGTAAACAGCTCCCGTAATATTATAAAACGTCAGCAACAAAACAAAATTTTATATACAGGATGATTTCATCTTTCATATGAGGAGAAGAAATAACAATTCGGGACAATTGTCACGTTGGATTAAAAAAATACAAAAATTAGTTCAATTTCCTATAGCTTCTTGCCTTACTGACATGTCACTATTTTTATTCGTGTGCTCGGATAGCTTCAACCTGTAGATTTAGGCGTGGCGAAGCTAATGTTGAAGACCGCAGCCTCTTACCACTAACCGTTCTCGAGATATAGATTTTCTTGTGCCTTAAAGTCTAGTGTATCAAAGTCCATAGATTTTTGATCGAAATAAAGCTACAGGCACAACTCCATTGGTCTCGACGAAGTTAATCTCTTACCTTTCAATTTTTGTCACGCAAAATCCGGTGTCCGTTGAAGCTTATTTACTTCGGCGGAAACGCGAAAAGTAGTAGACATAGCTTATTCCATAGCCCTGGAGACGATGAAGCTAATGGTGAAGACCTCAGCTTCTTACCACCAACCGTTCTCGAGATATAGATTTTCTTTGCTTTAAAATCTAGTGTATGAAAGTCCATGGATTTTTGATCGAAATAAAGCTATAGGCATAGCTCCATTGGGCTCGACGAAGTTAATCTCTTACCGTTCAATTTTTGTCACGCAAAATCCGCGTTTCCGCCAAAGCTTATTTACTTCGGCGAAAACGCAAAAAGTCGTAGACATAGCTTATTTCATAGCTCTGGACACAATGAAGTTAATGGTGAAGACCTCAACTTCTTACCACCAACCGTTCTCGAGATAGAGATTTTCTTATGCCTTAAAATCTAGTGTATGAAAGTCCATGGATTTTTGATCGAAAAAAAGCTATAGGCATAGCTCCATTGGTCTTGACGAAGTTAATCTCTTACACCGTTACAATTTTTGTCAAGCAAAATCCTCGTTTCCACTGAATCAAATGAGTTCGAAAAGTCGCAGACATAGCTCTATTCTATAGATCTGGGCACGACGAAGCTAACATAGATTTTTTTGTGATTTGAAATCTGGTGTGTGGAGGTATATCGAAGTAAAGTAGGCATAGCTTCATCGTTAATATCTCCTACCGTTCTGAAGATATAAATTCTCGTCACGCAAAATCCACGTTCTCAATGTAGGAAATTGTTGAAGAGATAGCTTTATTCCATAGCTCTGGATACGACGAAGCTAACGGTGAAGACTTATCATCAACCGTTCTCGAAATATAGATTTTTTGTGTGCCTTGAAGTCTGGGGTATAGAGGTACATGGATTTTTCATCGAAGTTAAGCTATAGGCGTAGCTTCGTGACGCTTGAAAAGTCAAAATCTCCTACCATTCTGAAGATATAAATTTTGTCACGCAAAGTCCACGTTTTCACTGAAGCAAATAAGTTCGAAAAGTCGAACACATAGCTTTATTCTATAGATCTGGACTTGGCGAAGCTAACGATGAAGACCGCAACTTCTTATCACCATCCGTTCTCGAGATTTAGACTTTTGGTGCTAGGCATAGCTTCAATGGGCTTATCGTCATCCGTTCTCGAGACACAGATTTTTTGTGCTTTGAAGTCTGGCGTGTGGAAGTACCGTCATTATTGATCGAAGTAAAGCTATAGGCATAGCTTCGTTGGACTTCATTGAAATAAATAAGTTCGATAAGTTGAGGACATAGCTTCACACTGTAGATTTGGACGTGGTGAATCTAACGATGAAGACCGCAACTTCTTATCACCATCCGTTCTCGAGATTTAGACTTCTTGTGCTAGGCATAGCTTCAATGGGCTTAACGAAGTTAATATCTTCTACCCTCCTGAAGATATAAATTTGTGTCACGCAAAATCCACGTTTTCATTGAAGCAAATAAGTTCGAAAAATCGAAGACATAGCTTTATTCGATAGATTTGGACACGGCGAAGCTAACGGTGAAGACCGCAACTTCTTATCATCCATCAACTGCTCTCGAGACATAGATTTTTTTGTGCTTTGAAGTCTGGTGTGTGGAAGTACCTTCATTATTGATCGAAGTAAAGCTACAGTCATAGCTTCGTTGGACTTGACGAAGTTAATAGCTCCTACCGTTCTGAAGATATAATTTTTCTCACGCAAAATTCACGTTTTCACTGAAATAAATAAGTTCGATAAGTCGAGGACATAGCTTCACACTGTAGATTTGGACGTGACGAAGCTAATATTGAAGACCGCAACTTCTTATCAACCACCGTTCTCGAGATTTAGTTTTTTTTTATCTTGAAGTCTGGTATGGAGATCCATCAATTTTTCATTTTAGTAAAGCTATAGGCATAGCTTCTTTGGGATTGTCGAAGTTAACGGTACAATTCTCCAGTTAATATCTTCAGCCGTTTTGAAGTTATCATGCAAAATCCACATCGGGAGTCTTCACTGAAGAAGTAAATAAGTACGAAAACCTCAAGACGTAGCTTTATTCTATAGAACTGTGGAGATAGTGAAGCTGACTCCACCAACCGTTTTCGAGATATAGCTTTTTTTTTCCTTGAAGTCATGAGTTTTTCATCGAAGTAAAGCTATGGGCATAGCTTCATTGGGCTCAGCGAAGTTCTTGTCGCACAAAATCCACGTGCGAGAATTTTCACTGACGTAAATAAGGTCGAGCTGAAGGTATAGCTTCATTCTATAGATCTAAGCACGGCGGAATCCATTACTTCTTATCTTCAACCGTTCTCGTGGTGCACATTTTTTTTTTTTTTTGATGGGATGAAATCACTTTTCATTTAAAGCGAACAGATTTGGAAAGCTATGTCATAGCTTCACTCTATAAATTCGAAAATGGCAAAGCGCTGCGTACTAACCCCAATTATCCTATCGATTCACAATTTTTTTTGCGACACGAAATCATTTTCCACGAGTTTGCAAAGCTCTAGGCATAGCTTTATTCTATAGGTCTCTATAAGGCGAAGCTAATGGTAAAGTCCTCTCTGGAAATAGAGAGTTTTCTGTGTCATAAAATCTACGTACGAGAGTATTTCATTTAAGTAAACAAGTGTGGAAAACCTAAAGGCATAGCTTTACTCTATAGATCTAGGTCTCGCGAAGTTAATGGTGAAGTCTACGACTTATTTTCACCGACCGTTCTCGAGCTATAAACAACTTTTTACGATAGAAAGCGCACGTATGAGAATAATAAATGTTTTATTTTAGTAGGAAAGTTAGAATAGCTCAGGAATAGCTTTACTCTATAGATCTGGGCGTGGCGAAGTTAACGATTTACTTTCCATAACCATTCTTAAGGAACAAATATTTCTTGATGATAAAATTCGTATGGACTTTTCATTTAAAAAAGTAAGCAAGTTTGAATAGCTCAGAACTTAGCTTCACTCTATAGATCCTAGATAGGGTGGAGTTAACGGTGAAGTCCACGACTTATTATCTCCGACCGTTCTGTAGATTTCAATGATCTTTGTGAGAAAATTGAAGTATAGGAGTTTGAAAGCTCTAAGCTTGGTTTCACCCTGTATAACAACAAATAGTTTTTCGGACGGATTTTAAAATGAAATAAATTTAAATCATAGATTCATGAAAGCGCCGTTGCGTTAAATACGTACCAAGGTTCTGTGAAACCCGACCATGGCTTCGCACTGCACTTATTTCGATGTCTTCCGAGTATCGGTCCAATAGAAAAAGACTGGCGGCGAGGTTTTGTTTATCAAGACCGACTGACATTAGGCAATGATATCTTAGCGTTTCCCGGTGGTCCGCTTGAAGCAAACCGCAAATTTCCAAGTAGATGTCCGGTTTAAGTGCGAATAAAACGCACTGACTCATTTATTTATGCGCGTAATTGTGACCAAATTCGCTGCGCGTTTTGTTATGCGGCGAAAACCAGGAGTTACGTTGGCCATTTAGAGGTGGTTATGTCATCATTATTGATGACAAGTAACAAAGAAAGTTTTAAGAAAGAAAGACGGTTTGGTTTCTTGTTCACAGTGCATTAAAAAAATCATTTTTACTCGGTGAGCTCGTTTGACGAATTTCGGAACGATCTGTATAATGTCGCGTTGAAATATTAATAATATTATATAGGGTGCTACCGAACTTACTTACGACATCAAAAATAGCAATAAGAAAAAATTTTGGTTAAAAAAAAATCAGTTTTGGGAATAATTTGCAATGTCGTAAAATACAGGGTGCTATCGAACTGAAGCTATTTATCAAATACACAGCACTTGAAAAATACAAAAAATCGAAAATTAAAAGTAATTTTTTTTTAAGGAATTTGGGAATCTATATTATCGCATTATTATTATGTACAGGGTGCCATTCAATTCGAGCCATTTATGAAAGTCATAAGAATTTTTTTGCACAATTTAAAGTCCAAAATAGAAAAAACGTCATCAGTTTTGGAAATATTGTGTGCAATGTCGTATTAAAACATATTGTACAGAGTACTATTGTGCTAGAGCTATTTATCAAAACTACAAATAGAGTTAAAAAATTAAAAAAATAGTTTTGGGAATAATTTCTATAATATTATAATAGACAGGGTGCTGTCGAACTCGAACCATTTATCAAAACCAGAAGTAGTATTAAGAAAAATTTCTTTTACATCCGAAAGTCAAAAGTGTAACACATTTTGGGAACGGTCTGTATAACGTCGCAATATATAGAGTGCCATCGAACTCAAGCTTTTTATTAGATTTGCTAACAATTTGGGTGGCGTCGCGAAAAAATATTGTAATATACTGGATGCCATCGAACTTGAGCCGTTTATCAAAACTAAGCATTTCCATAGCACCTTGTATAAGCCAATTATGATGTAATTTATTTTTATTAATTTAATATAATAATCGTATCTTCTTATTTTTTTATCGTTATCTACATTCTGTTGTGTCGAATGACTCGAGGTTAGTAGCACCCTGTATAAGTCTTTATTTCAGTGAACGGCGGCAAATAAAAAAAACGTTGAAACAAAAGGCAAAAACAAAACATTAAAAAAATTATAGTGACAACAAACAAATGCTATCCATAAAACTTTTGTGTCAAACACCAACAAAAAAAATCTAAAACAAAATTAACCCCACAAAAAAATCAATAATGGTGTAATTTATTTGATTTTAATTTCAATATAATAATCTTCGTCTCTTATGTTTTTATCATTACCAATGTTTGGTATTGATTCAAGTTTAGTAGCACCCTGTATAATTCAATTAGGACGTAATTTATTTCTCTTCAGCTTTTATGATTACTAACGTTTCGTTTGTCGAATGATTCAGATTTAGTAGCACCCTGTATAAGCTAGTTATGATGTAATTTATTTTTTTTTGTTTGTTATCATGGCCAATGTTTCGTAGGATCGAATAACTCAAGTTCCGAAGCACACTGTGCAAAGCAATTATGACGTAATTTATTTTTATTTAAATTTCGCATTAAATTGTGCGACACGAATTCGTAACCTTATTATTAATTTTATTTGCTCCGTACGGCTATATTTCGTGTTGAATCTAATTCTGAGGGACCCTGTATAAGGACTACGTACGCGTCGCTCTAACCATAATTTTGAGGAATCCTGTATACGGGTTTCACCAAACCGAACGAGATTCAAGAGTAATGGAAATTATAGTTATCAAATTTGGGGTTCTTCCTAATTTTGAGGGAAACTCTATTACAATGATTACACGAAACGGAGTCAAGTTTAAGAGTAATAAGTATTGGATTTCCTGTGTGCGCTATTAAACCTAATTCTGAGGAACTCTGTATAAGGATTAGACGAAACCGAATGAGGTTCAAGAGCAATGAAAATTAGTCATAAATTTTGATGTCGTTCTATGAGTCTAATTCTGAGGAACCCTGTATAAGTATTGCATGAAACCGGATGAACTTCAGCAGTAATGGAAATTAGTCAACAAATTTAGCATCTTTCTGTATGCTTAATTTTGAGTGACCCTATACCGGCTGTTTCAAATTGGGTGTGCACTGAAGGGATTTCCTAAACCGTAAGAGATACAAATTTGGTTAAATGGAAGAAAAGTTGCACGAATCAATGCCTAATTCGTATTCATTCACAGAATGAATTTTTTCTTATTTCTTCTTGAGATATTAATCAAAATGTAAAAATTTCGATTTTCTTTTTTCCTCTGTATTTCTCGTATTATAAATAATTTTGAAATTCTGATTTAACTTTCTACAGGCACTTTTTTAATCTGCTTCGAATAGAGGTGGCAGAATTGAAGTCAAACGTTTCGTCTCTCCACGACCATCATCAGTTTCGATTTTTTAAATACAACATATATCTTTCAATTATTCTATTCGATAGCATTTTTTCTGCTGATTGCAGTGATGTATAACACTTAATATTTTTTTTCAAGTAAAGTTAAAATATGATAAAAAAACTTGATACAGTTTCGTCATGATTTACTTAATAAGTAATTTTATTCCTTAGTATTTTTTTTTACTTACTAAATATTAATAACTAACATCCAAATTCGGAAGAGGAAAAATGAATAAATATTAATTAAATTATATTAGATGGTTAACACAAACAAAATAAACAAGATAAAGGAGGCTTTGGATTTTGGAAAATGAAACAGTGACTAGCGTGAAACGTCAAGTTTTGACATTGTGTTGTTAGGTTGCCGAATTTGAGAAAGAATGGATAATTCTGAAAAAGTCGATATGCTCGAAATTTATTTTAAGTGCAATAGAAATATTAGGAGAGCATGTGCATTATATTCGCAACAGTATCCAGAAAGACACCAACCTTCTAAAATGGCTTTTATACGTTTAGAGAGAAATTTACGCAATTACGGCGCTTTCAACAAACAAAAAAAGGATGCATATGCTATTGAACGTGTGCAAAATAATCGACGTAATGTAATACGTCAAATAGAAGAAAACGACGAATCATCTACTAGAGAAATAGCTCAAAATTTACTAATTTCAAATAGTACAGTGTGGAGGATTCTACGAAAAAATAAGTTTAGGCCGTATAAAATTCAATTAAATCATACTTTACATGAGGGTGATAATTTAAGAAGAAGGAATTTCTGCCAATGGTATAATAATAAATGTATAGAAAATCCAAATTTTAGTAATTTTACTAACAAGAGAATATTTAATAGAAATGTGCATAGATATTGGTCCAGGGAGAATCAAAGAAGATTTCGACAAGTGCGACCACAGATACAATTCAACTTAATTGTTTGGTGTGGTATTTGGCATAATAGAATTATTGGTCCGATCATTTATGAAAATCATTTAACAGCTGAACGTTACATCCATTTTTTAAGGACTTCATTAAAAAACATTTTAGATGGCATTCCTTTAAATCATATCAGGGAATTGTGGTTTCAAAATGATGGAGCACCAGCACATAATGCTGGAATAACAACAAAATATTTAAACCAAACTTTTCCTGATAGATGGATAGGTACAAATGGACCTGTAGCGTGGCCTCCAAGATCACTTGATCTTAGCCCTTTGGATTATTTTCTTTGGGGCTATTTGAAAGACAAGGTGTATTCAATTGAAATAAACAATAAAGAAGGCGAATATTGGATGCTTGCAGAAACGTTTCGCGAATTCATATTCGACACGCTATACATCATATAGGAATAAGAACGAATGTGTGTCTTGAAAACTGCGGAGGACATTTACTTTAATTTATTAATTTCATTTAATTAATTTCACAAATTCATGTTTTTCTTCTGTGATTTTTGTTTATGTTATTGAATTGTTTATTTTGTTCTTGTTATAATTTTATATGTTTATACTACTGTTTATTTTGTTTGTGTTAACCATCTAATATAATTTAGTTAATATTTAATTATTTTTTCCTCTTCCGACATTTGAATGCTAGTTATCAATATTTAGTAAGTAAAAAAAATACTAAGGAATAAAATTACTTATTAAGTAAATCATGACGAAACTGTATCAAGTTTTTTTTTATCATATTTTAACTTTACTTGAAAAAAAAAATTAAGTGTTATACATCACTGCAATCAGCAGAAAAAATGCTATCGAATGAAATAATTAAAAGATATACGTTGTATTTAAAAAATCGAAACTGATGATGGTCGTGGAGAGACGAAACGTTTGACTTCAATTCTGCCACCTCTATTCGAAGCAGATTAAAAAAGTGCCTGTAGAAAGTTAAATCAGAATTTCAAAATTATTTATAATACGAGAAATACAGAGGAAAAAAGAAAATCGACATTTTTATATTTTGATTAATATCTCAAGAAGAAATAAGAAAAAAATCATTCTGTCAATGAATACGAATTAGGTATTAATTCGTGCAACTTTTCTTCCATTTAACCAAATTTGTATCTCTTACGGTTTAGGAGATCCCTTCAGTGCACACCCAATTTGAAACAGCCGGTATAAGGATTACACAAAATAGAGTGATGTTTAAGAATGATGAGAATTAGCCAACAAATTTGGCGTTTTTGTACGCGTCTAATTCTGAGGAACCCCGTATAAGGATTACACAAAACCGGACGAGCTTCTGCAGTAAGATAAATTCGGCGTCTTTCTGTGCGTCTAATTTTGAAGGACCCTATATGAGGATTACATAAACAGAGTGACATTTAAGAAGAATGAGAATTAGCCAACAAATTTGGCGTTTCCTGTGTGATATTAAGTCTAATTCTGAGGGACCCTATATAAGGATTTCAAAAAACCGGACGAGGTTCAAGAGTAAAGGAAATTAGACACCAAATCGGGCGTCTTTCCCTGCGTCTCATTCTGAGGAACCTTGTATAAGGATTAGACGAAATCGAACGAGGAGGTTCAAGAGTAATAAGAGTTAGTCATCAAATTTGGCGTCGTTTTATGCGTCTAATTCTGATGAACCCTGTATAAGTATTACATGAAATCGAATGAGCTTCATCAGTAATGAAAATTATTAGTCAACAAATTTGTTTGCGATTAATTTTAAGTGACCCTATATAAGGATTACACAAAATAGAGTGACGTTTAAGAATAATGAGAATTAGTCAACATATTTGACGTCTTAGTACGCGTCTAATTCTGAGGAACCCTATATAAGGATTACACAAAACCGGACGAGCTTCAGCAGTAAAAGAAATTTGGCGTCTTTCTGTGCGTCTAATTTTGAAGGACCCTATATGAGGATTACATAAATCAGAGTGACGATTAAGAAGAATGTGAATCAGCCAACAAATTTGGCGTTTCCTGTGTGATATTGGAACCTAATTCTGAGGGACCCTGTATAAGGATATTACAAAATCCGGGTGGGGTTTAAGATTAAATGGAGTAAGAAATACCTCATCGTCGTCTTCGTCTTCGCTGCTGTACCACAAATTCGACAGCCAGTACAGAACATCCTTGGTCACGTAAACTTCGAAGTTATCGACGGTAACCGGTTCGATGGAGTCTTCCTCCTCAACACAGTCTTGAAACTCCACCGACACCCGACAGATATCGGCGTGTTTTATCTGCAGGCGGTCGCCCTTGTTTTCGTAAGGAGGAGCACTCAGTCGATTTCCGCCTTCCTTAGAGGCGGCAGCCGCCGCCATTTCTTCTTCGCGCTTTCTGAAAACCACCGCCGCCAAATCGCCGCACCCGCTCAAAGGACGGACGCCGTGCTCGTAGGCCTCCACGGAATGACGGAGCTCACACAACCAGGCGAAAACGCTGGAATCACTCATCGTCGGCCCTTATCTCCTCCGGCTTTGCGAAACTTCCTTTTCGCGCTCGCGAAAGATAAGATTTTTTTTTTTTTGGTGCGGTTGTCGCAATTAGATCCGCGCTTACATTTACACGATGGTCACTCTGGATTTAACAACAACAATAACAACAACAATCGCCGCCGTCGTTTGATAAACAAAAACCACTCCCTGCAGACTTAGTCATGCCCGCTCCGAGCGCTCTTAATTGATATTATTAATTGTGAAATCGTATTAGCCGAGGCGCTCCCGGGTTTAATGACTTCCCTCTCTTCAATGGACGACATTATGTTAAGAATGAGACATCATTGATAAAAGTGTACCCTCTCACTGTTTGCTTCGCCAGTTTGAGGAATCCGAACCGCACGATTTACTACGAAACTACGAGGAGTGACGCCAAGATAAAATAATGCGGCTGACTTTCACTTCGGTTTCAACAGCAAACAAGAAAAAAAAAAAGGCGAAGAGGAAAAAAAAATAGGAGCGCGCCAGATACAGGTCGGAAGCTATTTGGTCGCGAAGCGTATCAACTCGGGACTGCACGCACGTACATTCAAGGAGTCTAATTATTATTAATATTCATCGGTACACTCGTAAGCACCGCCGAAAAGGAAGTGGGTTGACGAATATTTGTGTCGCACGTAACAAGAAGAATGCGTCTGTACGACTTTTTTTATGTGCAGTTAAATGGTAAGAACAGCCTAGTTAGGGGTTAGCTGCGATGAAACAAATGAAGGTGTCGAAAACCAGGAAACACCATCATAAGACAAGTGATTTGATTTCAGACTAATTAAGGATGAAACTGCGATAAAACAAACGAAGGTGATTGTATCAAATACCATCAAACGCCTTCATAAAACAAGTGTTTCGATTTCAGACAAAAAACAAATGAAGGTGGAAACAAGGATTACGTACGATCATAAAACAAAGGATGCAACTGCGATAAAACAAACGAAACGTGTCCAATTGTATCAAATACCAGGAGACACCTTCATAAAATAAGTGACTCGATTGCAGACAAATGAAGGATGCAGCTGCCATAAAACAAATGAAGGTGTCCAATTGTATCAATTATCAAGAAGTAAGAAGTATTTCCAAGTTGAGGGTGCAATTGCAGTAACAAAAATGAAGACAAGAATTACTCGACCACCATAAAACAAAGATCCAACTGCGATGAAACAAATGAAGGAGTCCAAAAGTTGTCGTATCAAATACCAAGAAGCGCCAGGAGTACTTACCATCATGTAACAAATAATTCGATTTCAGACAATTTAAGAATGTAACTGCACTAAAACAAATGAAGGTGGGAACCTGAATTACTTGCCATCGTATAACAATTCATTCAATTTCAGACGAATGAAGGATGCAACTACAATAAAACAAATGAAGGTGTCCAATAGTATCCAATACCAGGAGACACCTTCATAAAACAAGTGATTCGATATCAGACAAATTAAGGATGCAATTGCACTAAAACAAATGAAGGTGTCCAATAGTATCCAATACCAGGAGACACCTTCATAAAACAAGTGACTCGATTTCAGACAATTCAAGGATGCAACTGCACTAAAACAAATGAAGGTGGGAACCTGAAGTACTTGCCCTCGTATAACAATTCATTCAATTTCAGACGAATGAAGGATGCAACTACCGTAAAAAAAAATTAAGGTGTCCAAATGAAGGTGGAAACAAGGATTACATAATTACGTACCATCATAAAACAAAGGATGCAGCTGCGATGAAACAAACGAAGGTGTCCTATTGTATCAAATACCAGAAAACACCTTCATAGAACAAATTATTTGATTTCAGACAAATTAAGGATGCAACTGCAATGAAGGTGTCCAATACTTACAAATTAAGAATGATACTGCAGCGAAACAAATGAAGGTAGAAACGAGGATTCTTACCATCATAAGTGATTCGATTTCAGACAAATTAAGGCTGCAACTGCGGTAGGACAAATGAAGGTGTCCAATACATGCAAATTAAGGATGCCACTGTAGTAAAACAAATGAGGGTGGAAACAAGGATTACGTACCGTCATAAAACAAAGGATGCAACTGCGATAAAACAAACGAAGGTGTCCAATTGTATCATCAAATATCAGGAAATATTGCAACTGCAATGAAAAACATATGAAGGTGGAAGCAAGTGATTCGATTTCAGACAAATTAAGGATGCAACTGCGCTAGGACAATCGAAGGTGTCCAATACATGCAAATTAAGGATGCCACTGTAAAACAAATGAAGGTAGAAATAAGGATTGCCATCATAAAACAAAAGATGCAAATGAAGGTGTCGACTACCAGGAAACACCTTCATAAAACAAATGAATCAATTTCAGACAAATTGAGGATGCAACTGCGAATGAAGGTGTCCAATACTTAATACAAATTAAGGATGCCGCTGCAGTTAAACAAATGAAGGTGGCATAAAGGATTACGTACCATCATAAAATAAAGGATGCCACGGCGACAAAACAAATGAAGATGTGCAATTGTGTCAAACACCAGGAAACACCATCATGAAACAAGTGATTCGATTTCAGACAAATTAAGGACGCAATTACGATAAAAACAAATGAAGGCATCCAATTTTATCAAATACCATAGGAAACAAGGAGTACTCACCATCATAAATTAAAGAATTCGAATTCAATTATGGATGCAACTGCGATAAGTAGTAGTAGTAAAACAAATGAAGGTGGAAACCTGGAGTACTTAACATCACGAAACAAAAGCATTCGATTAAGACAAACTAAAGGAGCAACTTTAGTAAAAACAAATGAAGGTGTCCAAGAATTATTGTATCAAATATGTACCAGGAAACAGATGAGTAGTCATAAAACGAATGATGTGATTTCAGACAAATTAAAGGACAACTGCAGTAAAAAGTGAAGGTTTAAGACTTGAGTGAAATCCACGTACAGATGAGGTCGGAAACAAGGAGTAATCACCTTCATAAAAGGTGTGGTCATACTTTCAGCCAATCCTGAATTAAGTTATGACTGCAACAGTAACGCACGTGCGATGAAACAAGTGAAGGTGCGGACCTCAAAGACAGAGAGGGCCTTCTTACAGAATGAAGCTGAAAAAGTGAGGTTAAAATATTCTAGAGCATATAAAGAAGAAAGCAACTGTCAAAAATGGGATTAAAAGTAGATTGGAATATTCTGGGAGTGCTTTAGGAGATAATTTACATACAGTGGATATTATAAAGAAGATACCAACTGTCAAAACGAGGTTAAAGTAGATGGGAATACTCTGAGAGTACTCTAGGGGACGACACTCAAAGAGGATATTAGAAAGAAGAAGGCAACTGTCAAAAATGAGGTTAAAAGTAGGTGGGAATGCTCTGAGCGTGCTCTAGGAGACAACTTACTGATAGGGGGACATTATAAAGAAGGACAACTGTCAAAAATGAGGTTGAAACTAGATGAGAATAATCTGAGAGTGTTTTAAGAGATGACGCTCAAAGGGGATATTGGAAAAAGATAGCAACTATCAAAGAGTGAGGTTAAAACGAGATGGAAATATTCTGTGAGTATTCTAGAACATACCTCTCATATAGAGAAGATGAGTTAAAAGTAGATGGGAATGCTCTGAGAGTGCTCTAGGAAATAACTCACGCACAGGGAATGTTAGAAAGAAGAAGATAATTGTCAAAAATGAGGTTGAAAGTAGGTGGGAGTGCTCTGAGAGTGCTCCAGAAGACAAGTTACTGATAGGGGGATATTATAAAGAAGGACAACTGTCAAAAATGAGGTTGAAACTAGATGAGAATAATCTGAGAGTGTTTTAAGAGATGACGCTCAAAGGGGATATTGGAAAAAGATAGCAACTATCAAATAGTGAGGTTAAAACATGATGGAAATATTATGTGAGTATTCTAGAACATACCTCTCATATAGTGAAGATGACAACTGTCAAAAATGAGGTTAAAAGTAGATGGGAATGCTCTGAGAGTGCTCTAGGAAATAACTCACGCACAGGGGATGTTAGAAAGAAGAAGATAATTGTCAAAAATGAGGTTAAGACAAGATGATAATACTCTGAGTGTTCTAGAATAATGAATCGAGAACGCCATTCCATCGAGAAACTATTCACATTAGCTGTAATTTTGACAGTTTCAATCATCTGACAATTTGACAGTTTAAAATCAGTGTTACCACAATCTTTACCATGAGACAAACGCGATTCTTGATCGCAAACAAAAGAAAAACGTTATTCGGGGCTCATTGGAAGTTCGAAAATATGTTGTTAGTTTGAAAATCGAAGGAATTACGAAAATCTCCGAAGTTTTAACAAAAAAATTGAGTCATTTTGACAGTTTTCAAGTCTAGAATGCAGCGTTGCCAGATGGAAATATCCCCCGTTTGAGGGAAATTGGATTTTTTTGGTTTTGCGCGAAAAAAAAAAAGATTTCTAATAGAAATTTCCTTATTTTGTCGTAAATATTGAGCCATGGCCCTGTCAGATTTATTTTCATTCTATTTTGTGTCAACATGATAACTAAGACGATTCAATTGACTGAAAGCTAATCTAAAAAGGTTAGTTTTTCAGTTTGACAGCCGATACGCGCCCCTTTTCTAGCATACAGTGTTGCCAAGTGCCTGGAACTATCTCGCACTTGAGGGATATTTTGTGTCTGTGTGATTTTCTTGACTTTGTAATAGAAAAGATCTTACGTTCTTCATCTAGAAAGTCTCAAGTTGCGTTCAATAAACTGACATTCACTTTAAACTCAAGAAATTCGCGACGATTTTTGTTGAACTTGGCAACACTGCACCGGAAAAGTTAATCGCCGCTGGAATATATCTTTAATGCGCGAAATAACCATTAAATTAAATTGTTTCTTTTTTATAACCGCGCTTTTATAGCTCGAATTGTAATCATTACTCACGTGTTCCTTGTCACGTGAGTTATTTAGAGAAACTACGCCCAACTGTTTCTCATTTTCACATCATTTGTTATCACCGAATGGGATAACCCAGCACATTTTTAAACGTTTATTTATCGAGGTGGCAAAGTGATATTTTGTCGGCCAAAGAACTTTTATCAACTGAGCTGATGATAAGTGCGGTTGGCAAAAATTAAATTAAAAAAAAGCACTACGTGTTGTTTTTATAAGAGTTAGGTTATTCAATTGAGTATTTAATAAATTATGTAATTACAATTGATCGGAGAGGTTATAAGATTAAAGCAAAAATCAATGTTGTCAGCTGTCAAACGTTGGGAACACGTTGACAGCTGTCAAATGCTAGCGATTTATTTACGACCTGTCCTCGATCAGTTACAATTATATAATTTGTGTTAATTTTCAGCGGACAAGAAAGTGTATTTGTTTAAAAATATTGGTACTCTAAGTCGGGTTTCATAAAGCATTTCGTTAAAGCACTCGAAATTTTATTTTGTTAGTTTGGCTATAACATATCTTTAATTATACATTCGTTGACATCTCAAATTACAAAAAAAATAACCTCCAAATCGACGCTTGTTTGACATTAACCTGTTTTTGTTGACACCTCGAGTTATAAACTTAACCTCCAAATTGACATTTGTTTGAAATTAACTTCCAAATTGACACTTGTTTGACATGATTGACATCTCGAGTTATAAGCATAACCTCCAAATCGACGCTTGTTTGACATTAACCTGTTTTTGTTGACATCCCAAGTTATAAACATAACCTCCGAATTGACATTTGTTTGAAATTATTTTGAGTGTCACCCAGTGTGACCACCCCCCCACATAACAAGCCTTTTTTACATCTAAGAACCCAAATAGAAAAAAGTAATATAAAGTCGCTCACTATAGATTGTGAGCCTAGGCCGAGAAAGTTGCAGACTGTTATAGAAAGCGAATAAAAAAAACATTCTTGTACTCAATGTCGAATTAATCTCATTTAACGTCAGTGTTTTGTCCTATCAAGCGGATGATAAATGAAATATTTTTGAAGCATAATCACCGAGACGTAAACAAGTCCATTCATAAGTGACTTTAAGTTTGATTTAAAAAAAAAAAAAACAAATTCCTTTTTCACTTACAAGTTTTCCGATTCAAACCTCGCATTGTTGGTGTTGCCACAAACTTTCTGATAAATCCTTATATAAATTCCGTTATCACTACTAACGAATGAGTCAGATTTAGGTACATTGTTTATCACGAAGTAAAAATCGACTTACATTTTTGTCGTGCCCCTTCACTCTCTGCTTCTTCTTGATTTCGTCGACGACGTGCCCGAAGCCCTTCTGGAAGTTGCCGAGGGAAACGCTTTTCCTATTGTCCAAATTCGGGGACACTTTCGGCACCGACTGCAGTTCCATTTTGTCGAAACGGAAGCCGTCCAGCGATACCGACTTCCTCCGCTCCAAGTTCGACTTGGCTTGTTTTCGAAAGAGTGGATTCGATCTCACCGATTCGATCAGGTTGATTTTTGGGCCCGGTACGTTCAGGAGGTTTCCAGAATCGATCGCGGCCGGGTTTATCGTCACCCTCCGGTTGAACAGTGGTGACCTTCTCGGACGCAGCTCGTCCGATTTGATCGGTTTCACGTTGAAACTCTTGTGCCGCTTCAGTTTGTTCAGCATTTTTGAAAATTCGAAATTTCACAGCGCACCTTCACACATCAAAATAAATTATTTCGTTCTGTTTGACGTAAGGTATCGCGCCCGCTTATCTTTATCAAGGTAACCAGGTAAGATAACGTGCGAATATAAATAGTTGGCGGTGCGTCAAAATTTTCTGACTTCATTTTTTTTATTGATTAGGCTTGTGACGTTTTTATTGAGAAAAAAAAAAAAGAAGCGGCGAGTTTTGAATTTCGCGCTTGAATCGAGCTTCGAAACAGTCGATCAAAAATATGCGCGTGCGCAAGCACCCGAGTTACGTGAATTACTTAAAGGCAGAGTTGTCAGATTGGGGGATTTTTCCCCTACTTTTGGGAATTGAGTATTAAATGGGAGGGCATTTTCTGGGGGATTTTTTAGAGGAGGGCGTACGTTTTATAGAAGAAATTCGAATTAAAAAAATGCGTATTTGTTACTTACTACCACAGAACGACTTATAATCAAAAATCAAATAATAATTTTTTTTTTTGTAATAATTTGATTCGTTTTTTATTGTTATTCTAAAAAAAGTCGCCGTGTTGATCATAAACAGCCAAAAAAAATTTGAAGGTCGTCAGAGTCTTAGTGCGACACCTTTCGATTTAGTTAAGTAAATATCCGTCATTGGCCAGTTTGACAGTTACGTCATTTTGACAGTTGTTCACTTTGAACGTCACAAAATACAGGCGCGTTTGCTGTCGTTTTGACAGTTCGAAAGTAAACGTTAAGTGTCAGTTTGACAACTGCGTTATTTTGACAGTTCGAAAGTCAATTGTTCATTTTGAACCTCACAAAATTAAATAATGAAAAATATTTCGGGTTCTTAGTGCAGCGTTGTCGAAATATTTCGGCTTCTTAGTGGTGTGTTGTCGATTTTAGTTTAGTTGGACTGTCATTTTGACAGTTCGAAAATGAATGTCAACTGTCAATTTGACAATTGAGTCATTTTGACAGTTCGTTTTGAACGCCACAGAATTGAGGCGTGATTGCTTTAATTCCGTTCTACATGTTACTACGTGTTAATTTGTTGAATGTTATTAATCACCCCCCCCACCATAAAAGATTATTTTCTCAGTTAGGTAAGTAAATCATAAACAAAAATAATGAAATTTAAAAATAATTTCGAGTTCTTAGTGCAGCGTTGTCGATTTTAGTTTAGTAGGCTGTCGTTTTGACAGTTCGAAAGTAAACGTCAAGTGTCAGTTTGACTACTGCGTTATTTTGACAGTTCGAAAGTCTGTTGTTCATTTTGAATACCACAAAATTCAATAATGAAAAATATTTCGGCTTTTTACTGCAGTGTTTTAGATTTTAATTTAGCTTTCATTTTGACAGTTCGAAAATCAATGACAACTGTCAGTGTGACAAGTGAGTCATTTTGACAGACAGCTACAGAATTGAGTCGCGTTTGCTTTAATTCACGTGTTACTTTAAAATTTCTTAAAGACTTAATCTTACCCCCCCCCCCCGTCCACCATAAAAAAACTATTTCATCAGGTATGTAAGTAAATCATAAACAAAAATATGAAAAATATTTTGGGTTCTTAGTCCAGCGTTGTCGATTTTAGTTTAGTAGGCTGTCGTTTTGACAGTTCGAAAGTCAGTTGTCATTTTGAACACCACAAAATTCAGTAATGAAAAATAATTCGGCTTCTTAGTGCAGTGTTGTTGATTTTAGTTTATATAGCTGTCATTTTGACAGTTCGAAAATCAGTGACAATTGCCATTTTGACAGTTCGAAAGTCAGTTGTTCATTTTGAACGTCACAAAACACAGGCGTGATTGCTTTAATTCCTATATTTTTATTTTAAATTTTGTTAAACGCTATTAATCTTAACCCCCCCCCCCAAAAAAAAACAAAAACCAAAACCAATAATAAATATTTTGAAAATTTCTTGCTCTTAGTACAGCGTTGTCGGTTTTGATTTAGTAAGCAGTTTAGTTGGCTGTCGTTTTGACAGTTCGAAGGCCAATTTCAGCTGTCAGTTTGACAATTGCGTCATTTTGACAGTTTGATTTAAACGCCACAAAATTGAGGCGCATTGCTTTAATATTCCGTCCCGTGTGTTATTATAAAATTTGTTAGAGGTTGTTAATCTTAACTCCCCCACCAAAAAAAAAAAAAGAAAAAACAATTTTCTGAGTTGAATTAAGTAAATCAAGAAAAAAAAAAACAATAAATATTTCGAGAGTTTTCGGTTCTTAGTGCAGCGTCGTCGGTTTTAATTTAGCAAACAGCTTAGGTAGCTGTCATTTTGACAGTTCGAAAGTCAGTCAACTGTCATTTTGACATTTGCGTCATTTTGATAGTTCGTCTTGAATGCCTCAAAATAGAGACGCGATTGTATTAATTCCGTTCCTTGTGTTACCAGAAGATTTGTTAAAGGTTATTAATCTTACCCCCCCCCCCCCCAAAAGAAAAAAAACTATTTTAGTAGATCTTTAAGAACTTGCCGATTTTAGGTTAGTAAACAGCTTAGTCAGCTGTCACTTTGACAGTTAAAAAGTCAATTATTAGTTTTGAGTACAGTGTTGCCGGGTGCTTGAAGGAATTGTAAATTTTGTCTGCGTGTCTAAACTTAATTTTTTTTAATTTTCTAATAAACAGCAAGTTTATAAAAAATTAATTTCTTAGTTATTTATGAAGGCGTCAATTATTTTCTGCGGCAACTTTAAAAAAATATAATTTTTTTCTTTAATTTCTTATTTTTTCGAATTAAAAAAATTGAATATGATGTCATCTGCGTTATTGTCCAAGCAGTGACTTGTTTGAATCGCTTAAAAATTTGCCGATTTTATTTTTCTGTCGCAACGGCGATTTTTTTTTTAAATTTAAATGCAATCTGCGAGTTTTTGAATTTGGCGCCTTTAATCGAACGCGGCGGAACAGCCGATTAGCGAAACGCGTCGCGCATGCGCCAGCGCCGAGTGTGTTCTGTGAGTCATGTCGTGAATTGCTTCACTTCACGCGTCAGTTCTTAAAAATGACGTGATCGGTAAGAGTAGGGTGGTGGCCGTCTCGTAACTGATTTAATACGAAATTTAAGATTGCACCTCACCCATCAATGGTCGCCCCAAAACACTGAGCGTTTGTCGGTCTATGGAAAAATCTAGACTCACGGGAAAATGGCCAGTTACCTTGCCAGTATCCGAAACACATTTTGGAACGAGTATGTTTGGCTGCCCCCTAACACGACATGGGCCGACATGGTCCCAGGAAACAGGCCCGGCATAAATCAGACTGATTACTTGCATTTATACTACCCGCTGCCCATGGCTTTGGTACTGTTGGGGATGAGATATTGCCTCGAAAAGTAAGTAATTTTCTAGGTTATGTTCACGCTGCGCCCTTCCAAGACGCTTTGAATTAAAACGCTTCTTTAGGTACTGGTTCGCCCCCATTGGAATTTCGCTAGGAATTAAGAATACCAGACCAAAGAAGGCCCCCCCGAACTTGAGGTTAGAGAGGGCGTACGCGTCGCGCAAGAAACTCAAGCACAAACAGGTTGGTTCGTCTTTCGTCGCCTCGATACGATCAAGTTTTAAGGCCTCGTTTCAGATACAAGGGATCGCGAAGCAATTGGATATGACCGAGAGGCAGGTCGAGAGGTGGTTGAGATTACGCAGGAGTCAGGAGAAGCCTACCGTATTAGTGAAGTTTTCTGAGAACGCATGGCGATGTTTGTATTATTCGTTTTCGTTTATTTACGGCGTTATAATTTTGTGGGACAAGCCGTGGTTCTGGAACATTAATGAGTGTTGGTAAGTACAAAGAATTTTATTGCGCACCATGTCATGATTTCGAAGTAAAACCTTCACGATATTTGAAGCAACTCGGTGTATCGAGAGTCTTTACCAGTGTTACCAACTGTAAAGTCCATTAAGATGATATACTATTGCAACCAAAAAAATGGAAACACCTGTAATAATGGCTTTTCTAGCTAATTAGATTTCATTGCAAAGTAATTATCATCTTGACAAGAGTTTATTTCAAAATTGTAAAATGCTAAACGAGTAAGAAAAATTAAGAGCGTTAATTAAATGCGGCAATCTCTCTGTTCTTGTCATGAAATGTCAACCGTGACATTAAAGTCGTAGTCACAATATCTAAGATTTATTTACATATACATACACATTATACAAGACGGAATTTCACTGCAAAGACACAGAGATCGACATGCTGACCTGAATTAACAATTTTTTTTTGGAATTATCCATGTTTTACAATTTTGAGATAAACTCTTGTAATTCACTTGCATTTGTTTGACTGGAAAAACCATTATTACAAAGTACAAAAACAGGTGTTCCCATTTTTTCGGTTGCAATAGTAAATAAATAGTTTGCACGTCCTCAGTGTCTTAGCATCTCACTCTTACCAACCTAGTGATTTCGCCACTAGATTTGGTTACTTTCCGTTGAAATTTCAAACAAACTTTTGTCAATTCAGACATGCCTGAAATTTAGTGATTTTATCACTGCTTTAGAGACAAGTCTAGTGATATATCCATTAATTTGGTTGTTGTTTAAATTTTGTGGTACTTTCTGACATAAAATAATCAAGCTTAAAAATGGAGTTCTTCTTTACCAACAAAACCTGTAGCTATAGACTTATGTCCAATGGTGCTTGTCAATTTAGTGATTTTCACACTAGAAGTGATGATTTTCTGTAGAAACTTCCAATGAAAGTCGCAAATTTAGTGACATCACGACCGAGTTAGTGTCAAATCTAGTGATTTCATTTGAAAATCAAGCTTAAAAATGGAGTTCTTCTTTACAAACAAAACCTGTACCTGTAAACTTATGTCTAACATTGCTTGCCAATTAATTTAGTGATTTTCACACTAGATCTGGTGATTTTTGTAGAAACTTTCAACGAAAGTCGAAATTTCAGTGATATCATGCCTGATTTAGTGACAAATCTAGTGACTTTATTTGAAAATTAAACATAAAAATGGAGTTATTCTTTACCAACAAAACCTGTACCTATAAACTTGTGTCAAAAAAAAAAAAAAATTACTAAATATTTTGTATACAGGCTGCTTCAAATCAGGCTGTGCACTTCTTGAATATCGCCAGGCGCAACATCGACTTTCCTTTGTTTATCTTCGAGGCGCGATTATTAAAAATGCAATTGAAAACGAAAATTTGAAAATCCCTACAATTTAATTTACGTTGGGGAAGAAGTAGGGGTGGGGGGGGATGACGCCAAATGAATGGTGTGCGTATAATAAAGCTTCAGGAATTTTTTTCTTATAATTAAAACAAACGTGTAGTTCAGTTGTTTGCTAGAAATTGCCGTCCTTTTGATTTGTTTTTCTTTTGTTAATAATTTCATCGATTGTTACTGTTTTGTTATTTTAAAACGTACAGTGCAATGCATCTACGCTGACACAGAACAGCGCCATCTGTTGAAAAACCTGGGGCAAAATGCAAGCACAATCTCTCTTTTGTTTTTCCACGAAATTGGTTTTGTTTTGAATCGATTTCGAGCCCCTGCCGATCGTTTACAAACAAATGACAAACGGCTTTCAAGTGACAGACATTTTTTTTTGTTTTCTTTTGTCATTTTCAAGGGATTTTTGTTTGTTTTCGTTTGTTTTGAGCTTATCTCGGCAAAGTAGAAATAAATGACGAATGACTACTCTGTAAAGAAGGTAAAGGTATTTTCGTTTGCTTTTCTAAGTTTTCTATATTCTCTCTCTCTAGCTTTCTTTTTTTTTTTTTGTTGAGCGCCATCTATTGAGAAACTCGCAATGGTTATGTACTACTATTATCTTTTTTTTTTCCTCTCTCTCCGCCCCCCTCCCCTTCTCTCTCACACACACTTAAAGTGCAACGAATGCATTTACGTGACATCGAACAGCACCATCTGTTGAGAAAACGGGGGGAAATTGCTAGCACGATCTCGTGATACGTGCGGCGATTCTCTTTTGTTTTTGCGTGCACGTTTTAATTTAAATTTCCACGAAATTGGTTTTCTTTTGAATGGATTTCGAGCCTCTGCCGATCGTTTACAAACAAATGACAAACGGCTTTCAAGTGACAGACATTTTTTTTGTTTTCTTTTGTCATCTTTAAGGGATTTTTGTTTGTTTTCGTTTGTTTTGAACTTATCTCGGCAAAGTAGAAATAAATGACGAACGTCTTTGCTCTGTAAAGAAGGTAAAGGTATTTTCGTTTGTTTTTCTAAAGTTTTCTATTTTCTCTTTCTAGTTTTCCTTTTTTTCTTGTTGAGCGCCGTCTATTGAAAAACTCGCAATGATTATGTACTACTATTATCGTTTTTTTCCTGCCTCTCCCCCCCCTCTCTCTCTCTCTCTCACACACACTTTGTTCTTATTTTGTTATTTTTGAAACGTAAAGTGCAACGAATGCATTTGCGTGACATCGAACAGCGCCATCTGTTGAGAAAACGGCGGGAAATTGCAAGCACAATCTCGTGATACGTGCGGCCATTCTCTTTTGTTCTTGCGTGCACATTTTAATTTAAATTTCCACGAAATTGGTTTTGTTTTGAATCGATTTCGAGCCCCTGCTGATCGTTTATAAACAAATGACAAACGGCTTTCAAGTGACAGACTTTTCTTTGGTTTTCTTTTGTCATCTTTAAGGGATTTTTGTTTGTTTTCGTTTGTTTTGAGCTTACCTCGGCAACGTAGAAATAAATGACGAACGACTTTTCGGAGGCGGTATACTCTGTAAAGAAAGTCAAGGTATTTTCGTTGGTTTTTCTAAGTTTTCTATTTTCTCTTTCTAATTTTCCTTTTTTTTTTTCTTGTTCAGCGCCATCTATTGAGAAACTCGCAATGGTTATGCACTACTATTATCTTTTTTTTTTCCTCCCTCTCCGCCTCCTCTCAATCTCTCTCACATATACACACACTTTTTGTTCTTATTTTGTTATTTTGAAACGTACAATGCAAATGCATTTACGTGACACATCAAAAGCGCCATCTGTTGAGAAACGTTCGGCAATTTCTCTTTAATGTTGAGCTTTACGAAATTCCATGTGACAATCACACAGACTGATTAAAATGCAACGAACTTTATTTACAATACAATTTAAATTAAAATTCCAGAAAAATACTAGGAATTCTTGACACTAGATTCGTGTTGTAGTGATTTATTTGTTTACCTGTCAAAGCAGATGTACAAAGTGGCGCCGTCGTTATCTTTTTTTTTTTTTTTTTTAATACAAACGCATTTTAGACGCGTTGATTTTGAGAGCAAATATTTTCTGGCATTAATTATACGTCATACCATTTCTAATCTGATATGTTAGTAATTGAATGTACGAATACATTTAAAATCATTTTTTTCAAATTTTGACACTGACAGTGCAGATGTCGAGTAATGGACAATAAATGTCCAGACTTTTCGCGAAAGTCTATTGGCAACAGTGGTCCGTCTGTCAATTTGACAATTCTCAACAAGGCGGTTGTTTCTGGATCAGTGTTGCCAGTTGGGAAGGAAAATTCCTATTTTTGACACATTACGAAAGTTGATTAAAATGTTTTTAAAGAAATTATTTAACCCGAGATGTCTTAGATTTTTGTATTTTATAATTAATTGCAGAAAAATGAAGTTGCATAAAATTTAATATGATGAAAATTTTGGGGGTAAATAACGATGGGGGGAATTTTAAGTTTAAATTTAATTTATGATTTGCAAGAAATGTGCCATATTTTTTTTAATCTAGAAGTTATAAACCACACAGCCATAAATCATTTTACATTGGGATGGTAAATTCTTGTTGCCAACCTTGGTCTTCTTCTCCTAATTAAATTATCTCAAAGGAATTGATCATGACTATATTTTCTTTGAATTCAAAACTAATCCTTATCATTCCAAGAACTATAACATCATCAATTTCAAGATAAATTTTTAGATTAAATAACGAAACCCTAAATTTATTTATTTATTTGTGGATTTCTTCGTTGTGCCACCTTTGTTACCAACTACAAAACCCCAAAGTTTTCTTTTTTTTTATATGAACAAAGTAGAACGTCACAAACAAAATTTATTTTGTACAAAAAAAAAACATAATAACAAATGATAATAAACAATTGGGCAATAACTCACATAAACAGTCACTTGAGATTGCTTTATCTGGTTTTTTTTTTTTATATAATTCTAAGTGCCTCCTAGCAATAAATACATGACATATCCGTCATCATTCCTTGTTTATTGGAATAAATATAATCGAGTCGGTATCATCTGCAGCCGTACGCCTTTTGCTTGGCACACGCTGGACAACCGCAGTCTTCTTCGCTTCACCCTTCTTCTTGCCACTGTTCGTACGAAACAGCTTCGTACCTTTCTCACTTTTCACCTCCGCTTTCTTCTCAGTCCGGGGCTTCTCGACAACCGGCTTCTGTGTTGTGAGCTTCTCGACTGAGGCAGCTCTCACGTTTGGGTTCCCGAGGTTGAGGGTCTGCCTTCGATGGTCCTCCGGCTTTGGGCCTATCGGTGCCCTTGCTAGGTGGCCCGAGTCTGACAGCTCGTGTTCCACGTTCTGTTTCCGACGAATTATGAAGCTTTTCGCGCGTTGCAACATGATGTCGGCTGACTTTCAAGAATGACTGCTGCAACACAAAGTCCTTATCTTATCTACGGCTTTTATCTTTGCACGCTGGAAATATTAATGAATCACGTTTACCTGTTGTTCTATTAATTTTGAATTATTTTCATTTCAGGACCGGCTACCCATACCAGTCGATTACAAACGATGTTTGGTGGTACTATATGTTTTCGTTGGCTTTCTATTGGTCTCTGTGCGTCAGCCAGTTCTTCGATGTGAAGCGGAAAGACTTCTGGCAGATGTTCATACACCACATCGCCACCATTGTGCTCATGTCTTTCTCGTGGGTGTGCAATCTACCTCGCATCGGTAGTCTAGTTTTAGTCATTCACGATTGTGCTGATATATTTCTAGAGGTGGGTTGCTGACATCAATCAATTCTTGGGGGGGCGCCCCCAATTTGTAAAATACGTCCCTTTTTTTTTTTAGGCTGCAAAAATGGCAAAGTATGCGGGCTATCAAAAGTTCTGTGATATGATATTTGCCATCTTTACCGTCCTCTGGATTATCACAAGACTGGGAATATATCCGTTTTGGATTATTTACAAGTACGGTCTTGTTTACACTTAATTTGTGGTTGTTTAATTTATTTTTGATTGTAGCACATCCATTGTAACTCCGACAATTCTGCCAATGTTCCCTGCTTACTACATATTCAACGGACTGTTGATTCTACTCCTCGTGTTACACATCATATGGACCTACATGATAATGAAAATCGCCTACAATTCTTTGAACGCAGGCAAGATGGAGGGCGACATCCGATCGAGCAGCTCGAATTACAGCGACGACTCCAAATCACAATAACGGTACCTGCTCGAGGTGGTAACCCGGTCCCTCTGGAAACAGTGAGAGGCCCTCGCACACTCCGGTACTCTTGGCTCTTAGAGTTTTATGTGTTCATGAATACTACTTTTTTTTTCTTCTGATCTTTGTCGCAGTCACTTTCACTTCTTACTTTCCGTGTGTTTTCGTTTTGGCCCAAAAAAAAAAAAAACGTCGAGGTACTTACTTATCTCAATGCTGCATTCGTATGGTCAGTGTGAGTGTGAATCGATGTCTTAAAAAAAAAAAAAATGCGCGTGCTGCAGAGAAGTAACGTAACATTTCCACTTTTTTCTATGCTATCACATTTCTAGGGTAATTATTAAAAATTTAATATATATTTAGGCTGAAATTTTTGAATAAAACAATTGTTATTTTGTACAAAAAAAAAAGAGAAGGATTTCATTATTACCTTGACCATTCGGGAGGAAAGAGAGAAAAGTTACCTCTAGAGTTATGATAGGACAAACTCAAGGCGTTTCTTTGGACTTTAAAAAAATGGACCGGGATTTCTGCGTTTCCCCAGTTGCAAGGCGAATATCGAATGAAAGAGACGTGTAGTAAGTCGGCCGCAGCCGCAGCAGGCAATATAAGAATGACCTAATGCCTCCTCGATCAGCTCGTGAAGAATCTGGGATTTGAAAACAAAACGAAAATGACATGCACTGGCAAGAAACAGACAACATAAAACTAAATCGACGAGGATTTACAATGGACAGAATCAGGAACGAACTTATAAGAAATGTGGAAGAGGAAGACGAACAAAGTTCTTTAAAAATAAAGAAAACCAGAATGAAGCAATTGCTGAAGGACTTCAGTAAAATGAAATAAAGAAAAGTACGTGTAAACCAGACAGGTATGAATCATAAGATTTAAAATTGTCGTAATTTTTATTTTCTTGCGTTGGCTATCATGATAGCAATTGAAAGTGCGCTCAAAAATACAGTTGAACGCACTTGCGACACAATTTATTGCAATTATATTATTTTATTTAAAATTTATTTAGACCTGGCTTTGTAACAGGAGTCAAATCGCTGACATCTATTGAACGCAATGTATGTTACATAATTTGGATTTGTTTGACATACCAAATTTATGCTTAATTAGCGGTTCTAATCTGCCATCAAATTGAATAGAATCGTTCTGCATTCAACCGGTAAAATCGCTGACATCTATTGAACGCAGGTTTTTGTTAGACTTGGCATGTAACGGGTAAAATCGCTGACATCTATTGGACGCAATGTATATTATATAATTTGGATTTATTTGACATAGCAAATTTATGTTTAATTAGCGGTTCTAATCCGCCATCAAATTGAATAGAATCGCTCTACATTCAACCGGTAAAATCGCTGACGTACATTGAACGCAGGTTTATTACGTATTCGGATTTATTTGACGTTTTGCAATTTTATGTCTGATTAGCGGTTCTAATTTGCTGTCAAATTGAATAGAATTCTACTAACGTGCCTTTTTTTAAATGGTTCCTGGTAGTTGACCGTGAATTGTTAGTTGTGAACCAGCCTTGCTTGAAACTAACTTCGACATATTATATAATTTAGATTTATTTGAAATAGCATAATTAGCGGTTCTAATGTGCCATTAAATTTAACAGAATCGTTCTACATTCAACCGGTAAAATCGCTGACATCTATTGAACGCAGGTTTATTACGTATTTGGATTTATTTTTGGCGTTTTGCAATTGTTTTTGTCTAGCAGTTCTAATTTTCCGCTACATTGAATAGAATTTTGCCACCTTTTTTTTACCTTTTTTAAAACGTTTCTTTGTAGTTGGCTGTGAATTGTTAGTTGTGAACCAGCCTTGCTTGAAACTATCAACGTTTTCGATTGGCCGCAGTACTGCGCACTCAGAGTATCTTCATCTCGCATTATCACATAAGACTAGAAGGAGATGCAAATACACTGAGTGAAACTGAGTGAAACCCATATAAATCCAGTTTAATAGCATTTCCTGTCAAATTGAATGGAATCTTTCTACATTCATCTGGTAAAATCGCTGATACCTATTGAACGCAACGGTTATTAACGCTGCTTTACAGTCACAGTAACGTTCATCGCCGCCAATAAATAGCTGCAGCTATTTGCAATATGCACATGCGCAGTATTTTTATTTTGATCAGCTGAGGCAATTTCCATTGCATGTAATCGCAGAAAGTAGCTCCGAATCTATTCTTGGATTGCAATGGCGGTTCTGCGAAATTTGTTTTTAGAAAAACGAACGCATGTGACAACGACGTAACCTCATTTTGAAATGAAAAAATATTTGTTGCCATTGGTAAAGCCATCCGCATTAGAAATTACTCAAATTTTATTACTGCAATTATTTGTACAGTGACTTCTACGTATTTGGATTTATTTAGCGCAACAAATGTATATTTAATTGGTCGTTTTAATTTCCTATCAAATTGATTCTAAATTCATCCGGTAAAATCGCTGACGTCTATTGAACGCAACGTTTCTTACATATTCGGATTTGCCGGGCGCTAAATAAATAAATCAATAAATTGAGTTTAAGCGTCTCTACTTCATAAAATAATCGCAAGAGATTTGTAGCTAAATTCTCATTGGGAAATAACAAATAGGAATTTCGTTACGCACGAGCACAGTTTCGTCATGGCACGACATTATCAGATACTCAAAATGTCTGTGTTAATTAAAGTAATGCTACAATCACCGAATAATTTTTTTTGTTTAAATTTAGTACGTTGGGAACATTGACTGCCATCTTGTACTGACGGTATTGCCAAACCGTGGGAGTTTACCCGATTCGTGGGAATTTCACGCCTTAAAATTGCAATAAGGTAAATTTTCACGACAAAATTACTTCAGCTTCAAGACAATAGCATAAAACTAGCTTAAAATTGCAATTTGAGGTAAGAAAACAAGCATAAAAGGGAATTTTTGTTTCGATATGACGAAAAACTAAAAGTTGGCAACGCTGCGTAGTTATAAAAACTGTCGTCCAATCAGCGCGCGCGCGGATGTCAAATTCCGGAAATCATTCGACGCAAAGTCAGAGGCGTCGGCTGCCATATTGTTTCTACAGCTACGGAGTTGGCTCCGATGGGTTGTTAGCTTATATTTTTACGTGTTTGTGTCCGTAAAGTGTGACTGGGTGAGTGCAAGCATGTCCGTGGAGTACCTGCAAGTGGCCGAGGACGAGGGCGAGGAGCCGATAGAGCTCCCAACCGAGGATGACGGAACATTATTGCTCAGTACACTCTCAGCGCAATTTCCCGGCTCGTGCGGCCTCAAGTACAGGAACCCCGACTCGCGTGCGATGAGGGGCGTCAGATTGAGCGAGGGCAGGTTGCACCCGCCCCCCGAAATCGGCTGGGGCTCGCAGATCTTTTACTGCGTTTTCCCTAAAGGTAAGCAGATGACCCGATCGATCGCGATTAAAACCGCCCCCCATTGTTTAGAAAACAAGCGAAAATCGGACGATAATCTTGAGAATTCCACCGCCAAAACGAAACGCATCGAAACCAAGCTGCGCTGCACCGACTTAATAGTGTTAGGACTACCGTGGAAGACGACTGAACAGAATTTGAGAGAGTATTTCGAGACTTTCGGGGAAGTTTTAATGGCTCAGGTAAACTACTCCTCGTTTTCGCTAGCCTTGGCTACACATTCCATTTTTTAGGTTAAGAAGGATCCAAAATCGGGGCAGTCGAAAGGTTTTGGCTTCATACGTTTCGGCTCGTACGAGTCTCAGATGCGTGTTCTGGCCCAAAGACACATGATCGATGGTAGGTGGTGTGACGTGAAAGTGCCGAATTCAAAAGTAAGTCTGTAAGCGAGTTGCGTGGTTGGCATTTCATGTTTTTGGAATGATCTAGGAGGGACTGATACAACAAGTTCCGTGCAAAGTGTTCATAGGAAGATGTACGGAGGATTTGACGGCCGAGGATCTGCGCGATTACTTTGGGAAGTTTGGGGAAGTCACCGACGTTTTTATTCCGAAACCGTTTAGGGCGTTTAGTTTCGTCACGTTTTTGGATCCTGAAGTTGCACAGAGTTTATGTGGAGAAGATCATATAATAAAAGGTATCGTAAAATTGCTGTACACCATCAGAAATGACTGTGTTTCGTGTGACTGAAGTAAAGGCAACCAAAAATACAATTAGTTGGCAGTACTGACTGGTTATTCACTTGTCATAGTAATATTAGTTTCTTGTGTTTATTGATCAAAAATTTGATTTCCATTTGGTCTACTTGAAGATTTAAGGTTATATCTTCTGTCCTTTTAGGTGTTCAGTAATTTTTATTATTCATTATTGTATTAATTTATAAAGAACTTCTAAATTCCAATTAAAATTCTTTAAAAATATGCCAATTTACTCTTAACCTTGAAATTGTCGGCTCATGTTGTATTTACTTGAACGTTTGAGGTTATGTCTGGCGTTTGAGGTTATGTTCTCTGGCATTTGAGTTGTTAATCAAATTTTTATATTCGTTGATTAGTTAAAAATTCATTTTAAATTGCAACGAAGTTGCTTGCCAACAATAACGCCATCTATCGATCAATTGTTGAACTTTTTTTGCAATACATTGTTAAGTTACAAGAAATACAAAGTATCGATTAGAAAGTATTTAGAATGACATTGATTTTTTTTTAACAGGTGTGTCTGTACATGTGTCAAATGCTGCGCCCAAGTCAGAAACACGAGGGCACGGCGGATATGGCAGTGGAGGCCCCCGACCGGGTGGACATGGTGGCAATAGGGGCCCTGGAGGTCCTGACGGACCTGGCATGTACCAACAGAGATATAATCCAGGTCCAAATCAGGGTAACTGGAGCAATCAGGCCCATCGGGGTAATCTTGATATGCCAAATTTGCAGGCCCTGGGTGAGTACCATTGTTTTTCGTTGTTTTTTTTTTTTTTTTTTTGCACAGTATCACGTACGTTTTTCTTTCATTTTTTTTTCCTGTTCAGTGAAACTCCTAACTCCCTCGTCCTTTCTGAACAATCCTCCAAAGTCTACTAACTATTAGTGAATGGTATGTATTTTAATTTTGGTGTTTGGAACCATTAAAAAAAAATTATTTAAAAATCACTTGTTTGAAATTTGTTGTACGATGTTAATTACCACAATTCGTTATTTGCAAAAATTCCAGTTTATGTTTGAATCAATAATAAATTTTACGATTCAATATTTCATTGTCAAACCGATGGCAGAGTACTCAACATTTTTTTTGGAAACATTATTTATTAATTTTTTAATTTTTTTAAATGCGCAAATGAATTTGTATGTGCAAAAAATAATCGCGACATCTTTGAACAATTTGTGTAACTGAATATGACTGAAAGTACACTTTGCCGCCAAAAGATGGCGCGTATGAAGTTTTAGTTTTTTTGCCCTAAATTTGGGAAGCCAAAGTTTTCGTGTAAAATCCTTAGCACAATATTTATTTTCCTTTTTATTACCCCTAAATGTATTGTTTCTTTTACAATGAAAGATTTTTTTGCAGTTAAGTATTTTGTTCAGTACTTTGTCTTCAAAAGATGGCGCTTTTTTGTCAAAAAGAAAAAAGAAACAAAAGGAAGCTGGCATACTCATAAACTTTTTTTTTACATTGACTTTCGTTCGTCTCTCTTCAAAATAACTAAACTTCTCATAATTTCGACTGTCTTTTGTTTTTGTTGCTTTTAAAAAAAGAGAAACAATTTTTGATTTATTTGAAGCTGACAGAAAAAAACAGTTATAAAAAAATTGTCTCATAAATGGTCGATTTTCTTTTGTTTTACTGCTTTTTTTGATCTTTTGAAGTTGACAAAAATAAAAATAAAAGCTGGCGCATTCATAATTTCTTTTATGAAAAAAAAAAAAAAAGAAAAAGAAAATAATGACGATCGACTTTCGTTCGTTTTTCTTGAAGATAACGAAGCTCGTCATAATATCGACTGTCTTTTGTTTTTGAAAAAGGAAAATGGACCGTTTTTGTTGTTTTTTTTTTCGTCGGGGAATTAAAGCCGATTTTCTTTTGTTTTATTTACTGCATTTTTGAAACAAAAGAACAAACGAACAAAAGAAGGCGAAGCAGTTGTCATAAAATCGATGATCGTATTTTGTTTTCCTTTTTGCTGACTGCAAAGCAAAATCGAATTCGTTCGATCGTCTTTTGTTTTTCCTTTTACACACCAAAGAAGAGCGAACGCCTTTCTTTTCTTTTGGAACTGACAAACTGATAAACTTTTATTTGCCTTATAAATGGCCGATTTTCTTTTGTTTTGATTATTGCTCTTTTGGTCTTTTGAAGCTGACAAAAAATAAAACAAAAGAAAGCTAGCGCATTCATAAACATCTTTTTGTTATATATATATTAAAAAAAATGACGATCGACTTTCTTCATTCGTTTTTCTTAAAAATAACAAAACTCGTCATAATTTCAATTGTCTCTTGTTTTTGTTGTTTTAGAAAAAGGGAAGGGAAAAACAAACGGACCGTCGCGCCGATTTTTTTTTGTTCGTTTTATTTTCTTGCTCTTTTTTGGCCTTTCGAAGCTGAAAAAATAAAATAAAAAAGAAAGAAAACATTATTTATTTATTTTTAATGCGTTTGCTTACATTTTTGAGTTTTTATGTGCAGAAAATAATCGCGACATCTTTGAACAAATTATGCAACTGAACTGGACTGCGCCGAAAGTACGCTTTACTGTCGAAAGATGGCGCGCATTTAAATTAGCCTTATTCCTCCAAATTCGCAAAGTCAAGAGTTTTTTTTTTATTTTCTATTTTTTTTCCTTGAATAGTTGCTTTATTTATTATTTTTTTATAATTAAAAATAATAATTTTTTGCGAGATTTTTTAAATTCATTTTTACTTCTCTTAAAAAAAAAATGGTTTGCATAAATATTTCGACCTTAATGTACAAAATAACTAATTGCGACATCTTTGAACAAATTGTGTAACTGAACTGGGCTGAAAGTACACTTTGCTGCCAACAGATGGCGCGTATGTTAATTTTGTTTCTCTAAATTTTCCAAGTCAGAAAACTTGTGCAACCTTTTAAGCAATACTTACTTTTTTCTTGAATGAGTTCTTTATTTATTGTTGTATAAGTTCGCATGAATTATATTTGAATAAAGTTCAGTATTTTGTAAGTACATTTTGCTGCCAAAAGAGGACAGTTTAGTTGTCTCCCCTAAAATTAGAACAATATTCTATACATTCGAACAAATGATTGTTAAATAATTTTATTTTTACATTTCACTACTTCCCTCATTATTATTAGACAATTGCATGCGATTAATTAACCACCTTAGCACCTTTTTCACTTAACATTAAACTTAATAATTAAAATTTATTTTATTACCTTTTAGTGAAAGTGGAGCTTTCATTTAGGATTTAAATGCCTTTCTGATGTAGATGAATCTTTCTGTGACTGTGTGTCTGTGTGTCTGTGAGAGCATTGAATTGAACTCTTCGTGAACACAACTTATTTCTAATGTGCTAATCATTTGTAGGTGCGTATGGGAATGTGTGTTGATCTGAAACGAGAGAGGGCAAGAATGTGAGAGCGAGGATTATAGTGAAGTGCTTCTTTGTTCAGTTGTGTTTAGCAATTGTTTATCATTGTACTCAGATTATCCAATAAAGTTTAATATTATCCGCTTTTTCATTGATCGCTTTGAGTTCGGATCAAAGAACTCGCTCTAACTTTCTTCGTTGTTCTTCGATGGCAGGTATTACTGGCCAAGGTCAGCAAGGAAGCACGCAGACTAACTGCAACCCCCTCGGGCTCGGCTTGAACTTGGGGGCTTTACCTATGAATCCTGCCTTAGTTGCAGCCGCACTTAATCAAGCTGGCTGGGGACTTATTGGCAACTTGCAGAACCAACCGGAACCAAATTTCAACCAGGGTTTCAACAATCCACCCAACAGTACCAGCGGTAAGTTTTTTTTTTTATATTTATTTTTCATATCGTGAAGATAGTGTCGATGGAAATGTTTTAAATAATTATTTACTTTTGTTAATATTTGATCAATAAATGCGTTGCTAGAATAAATCTATTTAATGATAAAGCAAGGAGACTTGACACTTATTAATGAAAGAACTCCATAGATGTCGCTGGTAACGACGAAATAGTTTTATTTGAAATGAATTTAAAACTGATGCAAAAGTAATTTGCGTCAAAACAATGACGAAATAGAAATAACATGTGTCGGCAGATGGCGCTAGCAATAGAAATTAAAGCAACATGTTAGCGAAGCCATTTTATTTTACATGAAGTTAACAATGTGGAATTGATACAGAACTGTTTAGCAGCAAAAAAATAATAATTTTGATGAATTCAACGAGAAAAGAGTACAAGAAGTTGACACATGTCAAGTTGATAGCAGAAAAACTCCACAGATGTTGCTGGCAATGCCATTATAGTTTGCATTAAGTAAGCAAAGTGAAGTAAAACTATTTAAAAAAAATTATAACAATAGTTTGGATGAATTCAGCAACAAAATAGTATTGCGGGACGACAGATGGCATAAGCGGTAGGGACTTGATAACAACAAAACTCCACAGATGTCGCTAGCAACAACATATTGAAACCGTTTTATAGAAACAATAACCTGTTGAGTAAAAAAGTGACAGTTCACAATAGTTTGTAGCACTTGCCATCAAATTTTCAAATAATTGTAAAAGAAAACTCGATTGATCAGACTGTACTGCCATCTATGGTTCGATTTTTACTTGCGTGAGGTTCACAAAGTGAACGTATAGAACTGTTTTGAACGAAAAAAATAATTTGAATGAATTGAGTGACAAAATAGTACTTGTAGAAGTCGGCAGACGGCGCTGGCAACAACATGACGAAGCTGTTTTATTTTGTACGACGTTAAAATGGCGTTGAAAACGATAGCTTATTAGCTTAGATGAATTAACAGAAATGACAGTTTCTTTGTTTACCTGCAGCTCTAGTGAAATTCGTAAAATTTTTAAACACTTGCAGAAAATTAAGCAACTGTCAGTTTGCTCTAACAGTAACGCCATCTATTGATTATTTTTTGCGATAACGCTGTTAATTTACAAGGAAAGCACAAAGTTCGAATGCGGTAGCGCCATCTATTGGGTGTTGTCGATTCTTTTCTGCAACACCATCGTTAATTTACAAGAAACAATGTGTTTCGAGGTGACCTCCTCTACACTAGCGCCGTCTATTGGTCGATTAATGATTTTTTTTTTAATGTAAACTGTCGCCATCTATTTATCGACTCTTCATTCTTCTGGCGATAACATTGTTAAATTTATAAGAAACACAAGCTTTGCAGTAACGCCACCTATTGATCGGCTGTTGATTTTTTCTGC
Source organism: Serrognathus titanus (assembly GCA_039766575.1). Classification (NCBI taxonomy): domain Eukaryota; kingdom Metazoa; phylum Arthropoda; class Insecta; order Coleoptera; family Lucanidae; genus Serrognathus; species Serrognathus titanus. The sequence goes on along the minus strand of CM077911.1, from coordinate 32,611,816 downwards.
TGTTAAATTTACCAGGAATACAGACTCGAGCTGCGCAGTAACGCCATCTGTCGTCGCCGTCGTCTATTGATCCTTTCGTTACACTTGCGTCTTTTATTTTAAAGAAACGCAAAATTTCGAGCCTATTTCTTTTACAGTAACGCCATCTATTGATGGATTAGATTTTTGTTTGTTTAATTTACAAAAAACGGAAAATTTTAATTCGATTTCTTTTCAGCAGCGCCATCTATTGATTGACCGTTGCTTCTCTTAAATTTACAAGAAACATAAAATGTCAGGCTGATTTTTTTTCTACGGTGACGCCATCTATTGATCTTTTGTTTTTTGTTGCAATAATATGACTAGAAACCTAAAGTTTTGAGTACCGTAACGCCATCTATTGATCGACTGATGATTCGTTTTAGCAAAAAACGTTATTAATTTGCCGGGAAGAAAATCTTAAGCTGAATTTGTTAGATTAGTGCCATCTACTGATTGATTGCAGAAACGTTATTAATAAATTTACAAAAAACACATTTCAATTTTTTACAGTAACGCCATCTATCGACTGTCGATTTGTGAGGAACATAAAGGTTACAAAGTTAATTTCTTGTACAGTTACGCCATCTATTGATCTACTGTTCGTGTTCTTATACAATGACATTCTTAATTTACAAAAGAAAAACAAAGCTTCGAGTTGATTTTTTTACAGCACCGCTATCTATCGATGAATTTGATTTTCTTGCATAATTTACAACAAACACAATTTTGATTAGATTGCTTTATAGCAGCGCCATCTATTGATCGGCTATTGAGAATCTTTTTTGCAATAACATTTATTAGTTTACAAAGAAAAAGTCTCTAGCTGAGTTTATTACAGTAACGCCATCTGTTGATCGATTATTGTTTCTTTTTCGCAATAACATTGTTAATTTACTGAAAACAAAACTCCGAGTACAGTGACACCATCTATTATTCGACTGTTGATTGTTTTTGCAATGACATTGTTAATGTATAAGAAAAGCAAAGTTTTGAGTAAAATAACGTCATCCATTGAACGATCCTTGATACTTTCTTTACAATAACATTGTTGATTTACAAGAAACACTAAGTTTCGAGTATGGTGACGCCATCTATCATTCGATTATTGATTCTCCTTTGCAATAACTTCGTTCATTTACAAAAAAAAAAGTCGAGCTGGTTTCTTCTACACTAACGCCATCTTTGATTATCTTTTGCTTCAACTTACTTATAGAAAACAAGTACAGTGACGCCATCCATTGTTCGATTGTTGATTGTTTTTGTAGTAACATTGTTAATTTGTAAGAAAAGCAAAGTTTTGAGTACACTAACGCCATCTATTGATCGATCCTGAGTACAGTACACCATCTATCGATGGACTGTTGATTTTTTTTTTGCAATAACCTCGTTAACTTATAAGAAACTTAGCGTTTCGAGTACAGTACTGCCATCTAGTGATTCATTGAAGATTTTTTTTGCAATAACCTCGTTGATTTACAAGAGACGCAGCGTTTCGAGTACAGTAATGCGCCATCTATTGATTGATTGATTGTCGATTACTTTCTTTTTGTTAATTTACTGGAAGCACATGGTTTTGGGCTGATTTCTTTTTTTTTCTATTGCAGGAAATAATGCGAACGGTGGTAATCAAGGAGGTGGCAGCAACCAGGGTTTCTTAAATTGGATGAATCAGGGTCAAGGTCAGGACGGTCAGTGGCCGCGTCCTCCGCCTCAGCAGCAGCAGGACAAAGGCTTCTTAAAGTATGATTAGACGTAATCTTTTACCTATTAGATCGTAAGTTGGTTTTGATTTGAAAAACGCCGTTTATCGTGTCCCAACGGCTAACGGGTACCTACCTTCTCGACTGTTTCTATGATCCTAAACGAACCATTTTTTTCTTTTTTTTTTGTTTCAATGCGATAACAAGGCGTTTGTTTTACTCAAGTGTAACCACCAACCGCAGTGTAGTAGCGTGTAGCATGTACAAAAGGAAAAATTTGCTTATGTCCGTATGATTTAGTTTTTTTTTTGTTTATTAGATTCGGTACTGAATGATAAAATGATGATTACATATCATAGTATGTAGTAGTGTGTGCTGTTTCGGATTTTATTGGTTCTTCAGGTATGCAGTCAGTCGTGTTTTATTTTATTTTATTTTTTTTAATTTCGAGAGGTCTAAGCAAATTTCTCTAGCGTTCCGAGTTATTAAGAGCGAAATATACAATATAAAAGTTATTTAAAATAAATCAATAAATAAGGCGCACGTAGATTTACGATCTTGTTGGGAGAATGGGCTTATGTACATTTAATTAAGACAAGTGTGTTTCATCTTACCTATTACTAGCATAAGTATGGTGTGCAAATGCAAGCAGATCTGTTGTCCTATTACCTATTTATAAGCATGAGATGATCGATCCCAATTTGGACTGGACATACTGTATATATGAGTCAGTCAAGTTGAATTTTAAACTCAGTCAAAACTGTCAAAAGCATTTTAGTTGTGTTTTTAATAAATTATTTGTCTTTCTTATATATTTTTTGATGCTTCACTCTCTCGTTTAAAACGACCGAATGGCATTGAACGTAGAGTGCCGTTTGGACTTTATACTCTCTCTCTCTCTTTCTTGATCATCCTTTTATCTTCATCCTGATTAATCCTTTTGCTGGTGGAAGTATGCGATTTCAGTTTTGCTGCTAAACAAATAAGTGATAAATTTTTGAATATATACAGTGTGTTTGTTAGCGAAACTGAAAGAAACGGTGAGTAAGCAACAGAATTATTGTGTTTGTATAAGCGCCCCACGAGGCGCCCTCTTCTCTTTTATTTTGTTTTTTGAGATCTCTAAACCACTGTCCATTTGTGTGCTAGTCTGACTTGTTCGTCTCAGATTTATGTGTGTGAATATGATGATGCTGAAGATGGGTCTGCCTGCCTGGATTATATTTGGTTGAAGAAGTGGACGAGTGAATCTTGAGTTGAGACGATATTGAAGGGATTGAGACAGTAAGTTTGTTTTTTTTGATCCAGTTGCTTGAACATGTTTATTTTTTCGAATTGGCGGAAGTCACTTTTTCCAAATTTTTTTCTAAGTCTAACGAGATTTTCTTCCTACTTGTACACACATACATATACAGGCTGTTACAAATTCGAGGAACACAATTCGATGAGATTATTAAAAAAAAACTTTAATCAAGTCAACATCTTATACAGGTTGCCCCAAAATAGGGTGCAAATAATTGAAATATGCTTTCTTTGGTGAAATTTAAGGTGGGTTTACGTGACATTTTTTTTTAAATTGATTTTTAATATCAGAAAATAAAGTCCAAATAAAAAAAAATAGTCGACGTCTCCTACTTATAAGAGTGTGTGCTCGAATCCGATTTAATAAGCGCCATCTCTTGCCGGCAACATGTGCTTACGTACGTCATATTTCGACCTCAAGGGATTACCAAGTTCACTTTAAGAAATTAGATTAATAAGCGCCATCTCTCGTCGAAAAAAGTATGCCATCTTTTGACCTCGAAAGTCTAAATTTTGTTATTTTTTAGTATCTTATTAATTATTATTATATTTGTTGCCCAAATTTTGTAAAACATTGATTTACTCACGTTTACAGTTCACATTTTTTTGGATATTTTATAAAAAAAGGTTTAGTTTAAAAAAAAATCTGATTTAATAAACGCCATCTCTCGCCGGTAAAATGTACCTAGGCCCGCCATCTTTTGACCTCAAAAGGTACTTTTACGACAACTTTTTTTTTGAGGTTACAGTTTTTGGTTATTTGTCAAAAAACAAAGAAAAAAAGTCTGATTTATTAAGCCAGCGCCCTGTCTTGACATCACTCAGGTCCGCTGTCTTTTGACCTGAAAAAGTTGCGACGGTGATTTATTTACACTTTCTTTTGTTTTGTTTTCTTTTGTTGTTATCTGTCATCGTGACATGCTTCGTTAGTCGCAAGACAACCTGCGAGCCCCCACCTCGCTTATTAAATCTGATTTTCTTAAGCAGCTTTTTTACACGTCATTGCTGACATCTGTCATTTTGAAGTTCGCTGTCATCTGTCATCGTGGCATGCTTCGTTGGTCGCTAAGCAACGTGCGAGCCTCCATAATTACTTTGTATTTTGTAAAAAAAAGCTGTTTAAAAAAGTTAATTTTAATGAGCGCCCTCTCTTGACGGCAAAAACTCTAACTCTGCCATCTATCGGCCTCAAAAGGTCCTTGCAGCGCAAGTTAATTGAATCGCTGATCATTGAAAGGGGTTAAGTCACTTCCTGGCCATTTTGAGTTGGCCATGAAAATACAGGGTGACTGAGAGTTGCGCAAAATGTGAAACCTGTATGTGGCAACGATTGAACTTGCGTGTCCTTAACAAAAAGTTAATAGTTTTCGAGAAAATCGCAGTTGACAATTTTTACGAAACTGTTTGAGAACCACTGGCTTTGCTGTCATACAAGGCCAGTGGTTTTCAAACAATTTTATTTTGTATTTGGTATAAAAAAGCAAATTTACTTTGAAAACTAATCAAGTTTAATAAGCGCCATCTCTTGGCGGACAAATATACTAATGTCATTTTCCCTCAAGGGGTACTTCTTACAGTCCAAATTTTGTGTGATGTTAATGTTTTGAGTTTACATTTTTTATATATATAAAAAAAAAAATTCATTTGGAACAAATCAGATTTAATAACCGCCATCTCTCGCGGCCTCAAGGGATACTTGATCACTTCAAAGAGAATCAGATTTATTAAGCGCTATCTCTTGGCGGCAAAGTGTACTTGCGTTCGCCATTTTTTTTTAACCTCAAGGGGTGCTTGCGCAGTAAAGTGTACGTCACCCTGTATATTCCAATTTTAATTTTTAACTCCAAAACTATTCGGTTTACAGCATTTGTTTCAAGAAAGGAAATTCGCTTAAATTAATAAGAATCTAATAAAACCTTCGTGAATTAAAAAAAAATCATTGGTGGAAGACCTGCGCCCAATATTATGTCTTTTCTTGGACTTGTGGTTTCCAGGATAAAATTCAAAAAGTAGAGAGGGGGGAGGGTAAAACACATTAAGGAGGAAGACATAACCTTAATGTTTCAACAAGCGAAACATATTTGCACCTTATTTTGAGGCACCCTGTATAATGTGCCAACCAACAAATTATTTTTATTTCACAACCTGTATATACTCGAAGAAATTAATTTGTATATTTTACGTACTAAACGAATCAACAAAAAGAAGTTGTATTTTTTTTTTAACTGACGGTTTTTCTTTGTTTAGCTGTGGCCTTGCAAACGCTTCTAGAATATTACGGAGCTGCTACACCCCCCCGAGTTTAGGTGAGTTAAATTTAAATTAAAAAGGAAAAATTCTCGCTGTTTTATTTTCACAAACAAAAAGAAAAGAAGTTACTTCAAAACCTTTGCAGCAAAATTAGGTAATGTGAAGGCAGCTGAGTGTATCTCGGTGTTGTAATACATCAACCCCAAGCTCTTCAAGTCTCTGTCTTTTAGCTTCGGCGCGGTTAAATCGTTTGCCTTGTCGTTCGATGCGATGATGAAACCGATTTGCCCTGTCGGATAAGTCGGTACGTTTGTTAATGCGTACTTGGCAACATCGAAGTGATTCCGACAGTGTTGTAGCGTTTGTTTGACGTGTTCCAACCCCACCCAGACAGTTCCGGCCTGTGATGAAATAATCCCGTTTGGTTTCAGGGCTTGCCTGAGCAGGTCGAAGTATGAGTCCGTGAAGAGGTTGACGGCGGGGCCGATGGGGTCGCTGGAGTCCGTGATGATGACGTCGAACTCGTTCTTGTGGTTCCTCATGTATTCGAAGCCGTCGCAGACGTGCAGCGTGAGCTTTGGGGAGGCGAAGCCCTTGGACATGAAGGGGAGGAATTTCTTGCTTGCGGCGATGACTTGCTCGTCGATTTCCACCTGGACGATTTCTTTGACGAGGGGGTGTTTCGAGACTTCGCGTGCCACACCGCCGTCGCCGCCGCCGACGATGAGGACCTTCTGGGGGTTGGCGTGGGCGCACAGTGGGAGGAAGGAAATCATCTCTTGGTAGGAGAACTCGTCGGATTCTGCGCACTGGATTATCCCGTCGAGGACCAGGACCCTTCCGTGGGATTCACTGAAGTGAAATTAAAGGTAAATTTCACGACAATCTCAACAGTCGTGGACGCACGGTTGACTGAATTAAAAAAAATATAAAAGTCCGCCTTCTTTTGTTTTTATTAAATTAAATAATGTTTAAAAAAGAAACTTTTGTCTAAAAAAAAAATGTATTCGTTAAGCGCCATCTCCTGACGACAAATTGTACTTTCGTATTTTTTGTTTGTTTTTAGGTCGTTACTTTTCTAATATTAATCTTTGTTTTAAGAGAAAAACAATCTCATGCGCCATCTGTTGATGGCAAAAGGTACTTAGGTCCGTTTAATCCTTCGTTTTCTTTTTTTGTTTTGTATTGTATTGAGCGCCATCTCTTGACGGCATACATTATATACGACCGTCGTCTTTCAATTCCCTTTGCGTATTTTTTTTTTTTTGAGTCAGTCGAGTTATGCATATTAAGACAAAATGAAAAGACAAAATTATCTAAATAAAAAAAACAGGTGTTTGTTTAAAAAAATCAAATCTAATAAGCGCCATTCTTGACGGCATATGTCATTACGCTCGCCATCTTGGGTTCGTTTCGTGATTTTTTTGAGTTTGCAATTGTTTTTCAGTATTGTGTACAAATGAATACTTTATACATTTTTTAAAGAAAGTCGGATTTAATAAGCGCCATCTTTTGACGGTAAAATGTACTTATGCTCGCCATCTTTCGAAATTTCTTTTGCATGACATTTTTGAGTTTACGATTTCTTTTTTTTTTTTTTTGAATATTTTGTTTAACTTGAAGAAACGAACCAAGTTTGTTTAAAAAAAATATTTAATAACCGCACTCTATTGACGGCAAAACGAACTAAAGTCCGCTTATTTTTATTTTGTCTTTTTTTGAGTTTACAATTTTTTTTTCAATTCTTGTAATTTTTTTTGAATATTTTGTTTATATTGAAAAGACAAACCAAGTATGTTTAAAAAAAAGATTTAATAAGCGCCATCTATTGACGGGAAAACGAACTAAAGTCCGCTTATTTTTGTTTTGTCTTTTTTTGAGTTTACAATTGTTTTTTCAATATCTTGTAAGTTTTTTTTTTGGAATATTTTGTTTATCAAAAAAAAACAAAGTTTGTTTAAAAAAATATATTTAATAGGCGTCATCTATTGACGGCAAAACGAAATAAAGTCCACTTAATCTTTTTTTTATTATTATTTCTTTGAGTTTGCAATTTTTTTTCGATATTTTGTAATAAGCGCCATCTCTTGACGGCGTATATTATTTACGCCCGCCATCTTTCGGTTCCTTTTGTGAGATTTTCTTTTTTGAGTTTGCAATTGTTTTTCAGTATTGTGTACGTTTTGTAACAAAAAAAAACCAAAATTTTCTATAAGAAAATTGCATATTTTGTACATTTTTTTTTAGAAAACAGGTTTGTTTAAAAAGAAAGTCGGATTTAATAAGCGCCATCTCTTGACGGCAAAATGTAGGTACTCCGCCGTCTTTCTATAATTTTATTTAAGTTCACAATTTTGCGAACTTGTGTATTGTGTGTTTTGTAGAAAAAAAAAACAAATTGTATCTTATAAAAAAGACAAATTTAATAAGCGCTATCTCTTGATAGAAAAATGTATTGATGTTCGCCATCGAAATTCCTATTGCAAAAAAAAATCAAAAAAATTGTATATTTTATACAATTTTTTTAACAAACAGGTTTGTTAAAAAAAACGGATTTAATGAGCGCCTTAAAAAAATCGGATTAATAAGTGCCATCTCTTGACGGCAAAATGTACTTAGATCGCCATCTTTCGATTCATTCTTTAAGTTTACAAAAATATAATATTTAAGAAGCGCCATTTCTTGACGGGATTGTAGGTTAAGCGAGTTCAGCCACTTAACCTACACATTTTTTTTGCGCCTTTGAAATTGACGGTTTGTGCGGATGTAATTGACAGGTTGTGTCAGAAACAAAAGGTAATAGCAACTGCTGTTGAAAGATGGCGCGCATTGAGCAGAAGTGAGCGCGATTTTTTGACACCAAAAACAAAACGAAGGCGGAAATTCGAGTGCAAAGGAAACAATATTTATTTGTTTGTTTCTTTTTTTTTTTTTTTTAATACGCGGTTCTGTTGGTTTTATTTTTCGGAATTATTTTTTTTTATCTACGAGGGCGACATCTTTGAATGACGTAAATAATTAAATCTGATCTATAAGTATCCTTTGGGTTCGAAAGATGGCAGACGCAAGTGCGTTTCGCCATCGAGAGATGGCGCTCATTTTATTTGATCTCTTGTTTTTTTAAGTTAATTTATTTTTTTTGAAACAAATTGACTTTATTTTGAATTTTTTTTGCAAACATTCATTTTCGACCATTGTTTGTATTTTGTCGAGATTCTTTCTTTTTGTTTATAGCTTCAATTTCAATGCAATGTAGCTTTATTTTTCAAAATCAATTTTTTTTTGGCTGTGGAAGGGACTGCGCGATAGTACCTTTTAGGTTCGGTAGATGGCAATCGCAAGTACGTTTCGTCGTCAAGAGATGGCACCCAGTTTGTTTAAGTTTTTTTTTTTTTTTTGAGGCAAATTCTTTTTTATTTTTAAGGCAACGCTCATTTATTTCTCTTTTTACAAAAGTACATGTTTCGGCCGTTGTTCATATTTAACAAGACTCTTTCTATTTTTGTTTGTACGTTCAGTTTTTGTCAGAATCAATATTATTGAAATTGTTTTTGGAATGTAGCCTCATTTTTCAAAAAAAAAAATTTTTCTGTCTATGAAGGGCGACTGCGACATCTGCGAACAAAAGCACCGCCTTTTAGGTTCGACAGATGGCAGTCGTAAGTGCGTGTCACCGTCAAGAGATGGCGCACGCTTTGTTTGAGTTTTTTTTTTTGAGGCAAGTTTCTTTTTTTATTTTCAAAGGAAACGCACATTTATTTTTCTTTACACAAAAATACACATTTCAGTCATTGTTTACACGTAATAGGTCAGGACTTTCTGTTTTTAGTTTTTTTTTTTAATTAATTTAGTGACTGTCAAATAATTTGTTAAGCAAGAAAAATAATAAACAAAAGAAAACGTCAAATAACTCAGCAAAAAAAATTTACATCCGCCATCTGTTGATCTCCAGAGGTACGCGAAGATCATGTTTTTTAATTACGTTAGTCATTCAAAGATGTCGTTATTTTATTTTTTGAGGTTAGTTTCTTTTTAATATAACTTGGAGGTTTCTGCTTCCGTTGTTGACAATTGAATTGGCTTCCGGTTGGAACCACATTACGACTGCTTCTACTGCCGACGTTTCGTTCTCCATTACGGAAGAACTTCCTCAGGGCTGCTGCTGGTGTTGCTATTACTTCTCGTTAGTCGATGAGACTAATGAGAAGTAACAGTAACATCAACACCGCCAGCAGTAGCAGCAGCAGCCCTGAGGAAGTTCCTCTGCAATGGAGAACAAAACGTCGACAGTAGAAACGCTGTTCCAACTGGAAGCCAATTCAATTATTAGTTGTTTTTTTTTTTTAAATGCGACATCTTTGAATCGCGTATCAAATTAAACTTCGACAAAAAGTACCTTTTAGAGTCTCAAGATGGCGGGCGCAAGTACATTTTACCGTCAAGAGATGGCGCTCTCTTAACTTGAGGTTTTTAGGCAAATTTTTTTAAAATAATTTTTGTGGTGAACTGTGATATTCTTTTATTTTCTATTAGAAAAATTGCTATTTCAATAATTGTCGATATTTTTATCAAGACTCTGTTTTTGTTTATTTATTTAGTTTCCATCATAAACCGACGTCCCTTTTTTTATTTAAATTAATTTTCCTGCTACAATTATTTTTTAATCAAATTGTTGTTTTAAAAACTAATTTACGAATTTGTTAAGAAACTAACCTGTTTTTGTTTTGCGACGGCGATTGTTTTTAACATAAATTTGTTAAGAAACTGACCTTTATGTTAAAAACAATCGCCGTCGCAAAACAAAAACAAAAGAAACCGGCACCTTTTGTTTGTACCACGCGATTTTTTTTTAATTTTTCAATGTTCATGGCCTTCTCTGAATCGTTTTATTCTTGATCGCGTGGTACAATTAACTTCGTAGTTTTGAACAATGAGAGACTTACGTTTTCAAGACAACAATGTCCTGGTACTCCGACTTGCCTTCGTAGAGGACCTCCTCGACTTTCAAAGACATGCACTGTCCGGGCCACAGATCGTTGACTTCACTGAACCATCCGTCTTTGATATAATTCATGTTTTTTTTTTTTTCGCGCGGATTCCACGTGCGTGCGGACGAAATAACGCGTCGCGAGTGTGTGACGTGAGACCGCCGCTCCTATCTGCGTTTATCTCTGTTGGTAAACTCGGCGGGCAAAGGTCGCCCATTAGATAGCCGTTAGTTTGTTCGGAGCTTAATCTCCGCACAAATTTCTGATGTGGTTGACCCCGGCCGCCAATAAGTGCGTAAATAAATAAATATTTACGTGGGCAGGGATCGATACCAGCTGCGGGGAAGTTGCGATTGTTTTCTTCAAAGTTCCGGTGACGTCACGCATTCGAACTCGTCTGTCATAAACAAAAAACAACACGTGAGGAATTAACATGTCGATGTGTAGATTGAATTTATTAAAAAAAAAAAAAAAAAACATTTTGGTTAGTAATATACCATGCCAACTTATAGTATACAGGGTGTCTCAAACTACAAACTTATAACATTGAAAGTCACGTCGTTAGGTGTTTTATTTTAGATTATATGCGAAACGTGAATTCGACATTGCTCTTTGCTTTCAGGAAATAACCGAGTATTTTGGACGGCCTTGAGATTACAAGATTGCGAAAGTGCGGATTTGCAACTGCCCTTTGCCTTCAGGAAATAACTGCGATTGTTTTGAGCGACTTCAAGGTTACCACGGTGGTGGCTCTGATGTCGACGTAATTGCTGTTATGTTGGTGAGTCCATTTGTATGTTTTAAATTGCATTTGTAGTGTTTTGTTGTTGGACAGAACGCTTCTGTTTTTTTCCGTAAAATTAAAAATGACTGTATCTCGTGAACGGTTGGCGTTCTTTATCAGTGACCACCGTCGTTAGGTGCGTTCTTTGGATGAAGGAGAACATTTTTTTGTTCATTCAAAGATAAAGAAGTGACGAAATCTCATGAACGGCGCGCGGCGGGTCAATTGGAGCTTTTTTCGTTTTGTGGAAATAGAAGAGTGACGATATCTCGGGAGCGGTTGGGGCAACCAACTTGGGGCCTTCATCGTTAGCCGCGCCTTTTCGAGGGCTTTTATATGATATGTCACACTTGATACTTTCTCGACATCTGATGTAGACGAAACGGGTTTTGTTCTTTTAAAAAAATAGAAAAGTGACAATATCTCATGAACGGTTAGGACCTCAATTTGCGGTTTTCAACGATAGAAGCACCCTTTCGAGAGCTTCAATGCGACGTGTTTTACACCTGATGTCGTTTCAGGCGTTCGACGAAGATAGAGTGCATTTTGTTTTTTCAAAATTAGTGATGATAAGTGATAAGTGATGATATCTCATGAACGGTTGGGGCTGCTAACTTGCGACCTCGACTGTTAGAAGCGCGCTTTTAAGAGCTTTAATATGATATGTCACACTTGATACTTTCTCGACATCTGACGTAGACGAAACGGATTTTGTTCTTTTGGAAAAATAAAAAAGTGACAATATCTCGTGAACGGTTAGGGCTATCAAATTGCGGTTTTCAACGATAGATGCGCGCTTTCGAGAGCTTTAATGCGACGTGTGTCAACCTGGTGTGTTGGTTTAGGTGTACGACAAAGATAAAGCGATTTTTGTTTTTTCAAAATTAGAAAAGTGATGATATCTCATGAACTGTTGGGGCTGCTAACTTGCGCCCTCGACCGTTAGATGCTCGCTTTTAAGAGCTTTAAAATGATGTGTCACACTTGATACTTTCTCGATGTCTGACGTAGACGAAACGGGTTTTGTTCTTTTGAAAAAAGAGAAAAGTGACAATATCTCATAAACAGTTAGCGCTGTGTCAAAATGCTCTTTTCAACTATAAATGCGCCCTTTCGAGAGCTTTAATGCGACGTGTGTCAACCTGGTGTCGGTTTAGGCGTTCGACAAAGATAAAGCGATTTTTGTTTTTTCAAAATTAGAAAAGTGATGATATCTCATGAACGGTTGGGGCTGCTAACTTGCGACCTTGACTATTAGAAGCGCGCTTTTAAGAGCTTTAATATGATATGTCACACTTGATACTTTCTCGACATCTGACGTAGACGAAACGGATTTTGTTCTTTTGGAAAAATAAAAAAGTGACAATATCTCGTGAACGGTTAGGGCTAACAAATTGCGGTTTTCAACTATAAATGCGCCCTTTCGAGAGCTTTAATGCGACGTGTATCACACCTGTGTCGGTTCAGGCATTCGACGAAGATAGAGCGACTTTTATTTTTTCAAAAGTAGAAAAGTGATGATATCTCATGAACGGTTGGCGCTGCTAACTTACGACCTCGACCGTTAGATGTGCGTTTTCAAGAGCTTTAACATGATGTGTCACACTTGACGATATCTAACATAGACGAGACGGAGTTTGTTTAAAAAAAATATAGAAAAGTGACAATATCTCATGAATGGTTAGGGCCCTCAATTTGCGCTTTTTAACGATAGATGCGCTCTTTCGAGAGCTTTAATGCAACGTGCATCAAATCTGGTGTCGGTTCAGGCGTTCGACCACGATAGCGATTTTTGTTTTTTTCAAAAATAGGACAGTGACGATATCTCATGAACGGATTGGGCTTGTTAACTTACGATCTTTATCGTTAGCAGATGCGCCTTTTTTTGAGAAGTGATGTGTCACCGTACTATTCAGTCATTCGACGGTTTTTTAAAAGTAGAAAAGTGACGACATCTCATGAACGGTTTGGGGCTGTTAATTTATGATCTCCATCGTTAGGTGCGCGCTTTTTCGAACTTTATTAATTTGATGTGTCACACTTAGGACTTTTTTGGCGTTCGGCGAAAATAGACCTTTCAAAAATATAAAAGTGACAACATCTCGTGAACGGTTTGCGCTATTAACTTCCGTTAGAAACGCCTTTTCTTTCAAGAGCTTTGTGTGGTAAAGCTGTAGCGTTTTTTTTTTTCTCGAAGAAATTGATAAGTGACAACATCTCGTGAACGGTCTTTTACTTTTTTCCAGCTCCTTTTGAAACCAATTTTGTTGCGAGTCGGTTTTGATTGTAATGGATTCCTCGAGCATCCCCTGGGTAGTTGTTTCGACCCTAATTGGGGCCTCGTCAGCAGAAGAGTAACTCGAGAAGTCCAATGCAATCAAACCGATCTAAACTACTTTTTAATATAAAGTAAAATTGTTTGAGGTTTGACGAAAATGACCTTTTTTTTTTGTTTCTTTGAGGATCGAAAAGTGACAATATCTCATGAACGGTTAGGATTGTCGAATTGACCATTTTCTCAGCATCACCTTCATCTCGTTCGTTGGGTTTAATTAATTCTTTTTGTGTTTTTGTAGGTGTACGTCGAATCTGAGGACTTCGGGAAGAGACCCAAGACCAAGCAAGAAAGAGAGAGAGAGAGGGGGAACGCACTTCTGCAACTTAAAAAGAACGAGAGAAGTTTGTGTTTTAATATAAAAAAGTATATTTTGCAGTAAATAACAATAAATTTCTGGATAAAATGACGCTTGTGTTATCATTTTTGCGAGTTTTAAAACCCGTCGAGTCACCAACGGGTTGGCGCCTCGGCTAAAAGCACGCGCGATTTAGCCAAGACATGAACCCCGAAACGAAGTACAGTCAGCGCCTCTGGTGGACGGTAGTCGAAGCTTGCTGTATAATGCACGGTTTGCGTCTCGGCTAAATGGGCCACTTGTATAGCCGAGACGCGAACCGTGCATTATACAGCACGCTTCGGCTACCGGCCACCAGAGGCGCTGTTCATACAGCAAGCTTCGGCTACTGTCCGTCAGAGGCGCAGATTGTTGTTCGTTAAGGGGTTCGTGTCTCGGCTAAAAATACCGCTCGTTTCTAAATGTGCGACGGTTTTAGCCGAGACACGAACCCCGTAACGAAGTACAGTCAGCGCCTCTGGTGGACAATAGCTGAAGCTTGCTGTATAATGCACGGTTCGCGTCTCGGCTATACAAGTGGTTCATTTAGCCGAGACGCGAACCGTGCATTATACAGCAAGCTTTGACTACCGTCCACCAGAGGCGCTGCTCATACAGCAAGCTTCAGCTATTGTCCACCAGAGGCGCTGACTGTACTTCGTTACGGGGTTCGTGTCTCGGCTAAATCGCGCGTGCTTTTAGCCGAGGTGCAAACCGCAAATTGTGGATTCTCACGTATTTCTTTTATTAATGTAAATTAAATTGATAATGAATGGGTAAGGGAGAGAATAAAGGACAGATTTTCATTACAGGTAATTTATTTAACAAAACTTGAAATATTGCATTCTTAAAGCATAGTTACAATATTTACAAATATTCATTCACTTTCAAAAGAAAAAAAAGAACAATAATCATCGAAAATGCTATTTAGAAAAGAAAAACGAAAAGAAAGTACGAAGTTTTAAACCTAAAATGAAACGAAAACTAATAATACAAGTCGATAGCATACGCGATTCCTTAGATGCACCTAAAAAATAAATAATACAGTGCGAGAAACTTAAAAAAGAAACGTTTAACAACAAATTTTCTTAAAACGAAAATTCACCAAAGTGCGCCGCAAGTTTACGCTTCCACAAAACCCCAGAAGGTCAATTGAATGTAAGTTAATTTATAAGCTCTCGTTTCTTGGGGAATTTGTGGAAGCTGAAACTCGGCCGGAAACTAAAAAGAAAACAATACTTGTACATTTTATTATTGTCTATAATACAATATCTTCAGTTAGCAATAAATATTTTAAAACTTCTCTTAGTAAACTGTATTATATCATATAGTTAATGTGAGTGCTATATTTCGTTAGGAAAACGCTTTCTTTCACTTAGATAATATATATATATATAAATATATGTTTCGCCATTTTTAAATCTACCTGTTTTACAAGTTGGAACTTCCCCTTAACTTTATTAACCGACTGAAAATAATTTTAAACTTGCTTTCCCTAGCAGAGGCTCGTCTTGTATTTAATTACTTCATACTTAAGAATAAATAAAATAAACTATGCAAGAATACTGCCGCCGAAAGAGTGCGCGTATAATCACAGAATACAAAAACAAATTCATGCGTAAATGAACAGGTGAATGCAAAAAAAATCAATGAAAAAACGCTATGTACAATTAACGATGTACTTTTTCAAACCAAGAACTCAAGAATCAATTACGCTAAACGATGCACTACTATACGATGATAATATCCGATCGATTTCAAAAAGCACATTTTGTTTTGGTCATTGCCTAAGCTACTTAATAAATAATTTATTATTATTATTATTGTTGGGATTTCGATTCGAAGATGGCCTTCATATCTTTTATACAGAGCGAAGGTGATGTTTTCTCTTTCCTTTAGAAAAAAACACCATTATATTATCAACTAATCATCAATAGTACATATCAAGACCTACTAGTTTTCATGAGACAGGGCTCTGGGCAATATTTAATTTAACGCTTTGGCGTTAGTTGCCTAAATAAGAGATACAACTGTACTTGCCATAATTCGCTTGAACTGTCTCGTAAAATCTAGTAGGACGTCGTAAATATAAAAGACTCACCTAGGACTTTTCGCTTCCAGGCTGACTCTCCTAAACCTATCCGGCTCACTCTCACGCTCTCTCAAATCGTACGTGTGCCTCCGCCTCTCGCTCTTCGTAACATCGTCGTTCCTCCGCCTGTTCCGAATGAAATCATCCCCGCATAAGCTATCCCTAATAATATCACTCTGCACGTCGCTTTCAACATCATTAAAACTACATTTAGTAACATTCAATTTCACGTCTTGTACTTTTTTGGCATTAAATTTAGTATCAGTCCTCCAGTGTTGCTCGGCGTTCACTTGCGTTTCGAACTTAGCTGCCCTCGACTTCAAGCTCTCACTCACAGGTACGACGACGACATCCCTCTGCTTCACCACCACTTTCACCACCTCCCCCCCCAAACTATCACCCGAGTCTTCGCTCTTGCTGTTGTAGCTGTTCTTCTTGCTTTCCGTTTCGTTTTCCTTCTTTTTAACCTCCAGCTCCTTCGACTTTTTCGAATCATCGTCCCTGGGTTTGATTTTTAAACGCATCAAGAGCACGTCCTTGTCTTCCTTGAACGACTCAGACCTGTACCGCTCGTGTAGAACCTTCCTGCGCTCCTCCTTGTACTTCTCGATCCGCTCTCGGTTCAGCTTCTGGTCGTTCAGCAAATTAATTTTGCTTTCGGTGCTGTGCGTCAGGTGGATGTCCAATTTGTCGTCGTCGTTTGGTAACTTCTTTGGTTGGTTCAGTGTTTTCGGGTTGCCCATCGTGTACCCGAGGTTCTCATCCAAACTTTTCCTGCGTTCCGAAGACTGCGACCTGCACTCCTTGTTGAACTCGTGCTCGTCGAGGGACCTCGTTTTGATCGAGTGCTTCAAATTCCTCGCCCTCACGCACGGGGGCAAAGAATCCTTGTCGTAGACTCTCTGGATTTTGTTGCTTTCATCTCGCGCCTTCTCCTCGACCAAATTGCAAATCTTCTCCGTGAAGCTATTTCTGGCCTCGACTTTTTGTGCCTCCCCCTTCACACTCACGCTGTAATTTTCGTAGTCGTTTCGCTTCGTGCTGGGCGGCAGCGCTTTGTTCTCCTCCTTCACTTCGAATTTATTCGTCAGGCTTTTAACGCTCACCTTCTCGCATTTACCCCCCTCTGCTGCTGTTGGCAGCACGTTTTCATAAATGTGAGAGTCCAACTCGAAAACCCCTTCGTCACCAACTTCTGATGGGGTAATCTCCAACAAAGCGTTGATTTCATGCACGGATCTCCGAAAGTACTTCACCTGCTGATAAATCGACTGGTCGTCGTCCAACGTTTCGGTTTCGCAAGACTTTCGCTTGTCTATCCGATTTTCTGACTCGCTGTTAACATTGAAGTCGATTAAATTCGCACTGACGGGTCTCGTGGGGCTCTCACTCAACTGCAAGCTCTCGCTTTGCTGTAACAAGAGGAGCTCGGGCCTTTTTAATGCGTCCTCCAGCAAGCTGCTTTCCGAAGTGTTTCTGGTTTTGTTGGTTTCGTTAAAGCTTTGCGTTGGGCTTACGTTGGGGCTCAGAGAATTCTGTACGGGTGTTATGGGGTACGATCCAGCTTGGTTGCTCAGATTCTCCGATGAGCTCTGGACTATTTCGCTCAGGCTTAAATCCGTGGGGCTTAATTCGGCGTTCTCTATGTATTGGTATGGCGTGGCGCTCACGCTGGAGGTGTTGCTGGTGTTCACGTTGAAGTCGGATGAGACGGACGAGTTCAAGGTCGTCTCCAGGCTTCGGCAACATAGAGTCTCGTTGTTCGAGCTGATGGTTTTGGTATCGCTCTTCGAGTTGCACACGGCACTAGAACTCAAATTCATCTTCATCGTGCTACTATCGCTGTCTTTCGATTTTAATTCCTCCAATGCACTTAGGCTTTTAGGCCGCTGCTCGTTCACCGGCAGTATTAACTTGGTGACTTCCTCGCTTAGGACGACCGGCTGGTTTGCTTCTTGCATTGGGAGGACCGCCAGCGTGGTTGGCAGGCCTGCTTTCTCGGGGTTAATTACGACGTCTTCGTAGATTAGATCCGTGGGGTTGCCCTGCGCGTCGTTTGTGAATCGTTTGATGGGCGACTTGTAGGTGATGCTGATGGTGGTGAGGACGTTCTCGTACGTGGGGCTTTTCGACTTTTTTGTTATCGGACTGACCACGTTCTCGTACAGGAGTTGATCCGGCTTGTTCACATCACCTGTTAAAAAAAAAAGAAGCCATTACTTTCGACATAAATAAGAATTGAAATGCAGACTGCCATCTTTTGACCGTTAAACATACTACTACATCAAGTTTAGTTACATCTACTGCAAAGGTGGCGCAAACTTGAACTTAAAAGAAATCTACGAACGTCTCAGCGGATATTAATTAATAATTAAAGATGTCCCTTTTGAGGACTCATGTTTTACAAGAGAGAAAAAAAAAAACTTCATTAAATCTAAAATAACGCGTGCCATTTCTTAGCACCAGCACGTACTTTAGCTAAAAAAATAATTGTTTTTGTTACAAAATTAAATTTTAATAAGAACAAATGAAAGTGCGCCACCTTTTGGAAACAGGATGTACTATCAAATATTTATTCAAGGCACAAAAAATGAAGATAACTCATTGACTTAAAAAAAAAATGACGAGCGCCATCTTTATGTGATGATTTGTACCAGATCCAACGAGATAGAAATGAATAGACGCTCTGAAAATAGTTTGTTAAATACTCAATAGATGTCACTGGCGTGCGCAAAGTCGAAAGCTGAACCTTTCTCGCAAACTATCTGTTAATTCCGAAGCTCAGTTGGCTCATTTGCCGCCAGATGTCGCTTTTAAGTAACGGAGAAATAAGTTCAAGTTTAGAAATCAAAACAGACGCCGTCGCCCTTTTTAAACAAATGAAGTCGACGCAAATTGAAGTTCGCCAACTCTTGTGCGTCTCTAAGATTTTCTATCGTTTCTACAAAAGAAAAAAAAACAATCGAAAGTCAAACATAGAAATCGCGAAACAGACGTCGTCGCCGTTTCTAAACGAATGAAACGCAAAAGAAAACAATCGAAGTCTACTAACTCTTGATTTTCGATTGTTCTGCAAAAAAAAATCGAAAATCAAAACAGACGCCGTCGCCATTTTGAAACAAATGAAGCGCAAATGTTTCTGAAAAACAAAACAATCTAAGTCTACCAACTATTGCATGGTTGTTTCTGCAAAAAAGAAAACAATCGAAAATCAAACTTCGCCATTTTTAAACAAGTGAAGCGCAATGTTTTTGAAAAAAAAAAAAAACAAAACAATTGGAGACTACACCAACTTTTGCACGTTTTTTCCTAGATTGTTGACTGTTCTGCAAAAAAAAAATAATCGAAAATCAAACTTAGAAATCTAAAGACGCCATCGCCATTTTTAAACAAATGAAGTGCAAATGTTTTTGAAAAAAAAACAATTGAAGTCTATCAACTCTTGCGAGATTGTTTCTGCAAAAAAGAAACAAACGCGTGAGTTAGAAACCAAAACAGGGGCTGCCCCCATTTTTAAACAAATGAAGTGCCAATGTTGGAAAAAAAAGACAAAACAATTTAAAAGTACCAACTCTTGCGCGTTTCTTAGATTTTTTATTGCTTCTGCAAAAAAAAACAATCGAAAATCAAACTTGGAAATCTAAAGGCGCCGTCACCATTTTAAACTAATGAAGCGCAAATGTTTTTGAAAAAAAAAAGAAGCAATTGAAGACTACCAATTCTTGCCGTTTCTTAGGTTTTTAATTGTTCTGCAAAAAAAAAAACAATCGAAAATCAAACTTGAATCTAAAGACGCCGTCACCATTTTAAACAAATGAAGCGCAAACGTTTTTGAAAAAACAAAACAATTGAAGACTACCAATTCTTCCATGATTGCTTCTGCAAAAAAGAAAACAATCGAAAATTAAACTTAGAAATCAAAACAAAAGCGTGAGTTAGAAATCAAGAAAGGGGCCATCGCTATTTTTAAACAAATGAAGCGCAAATGTTTTTGAAAAAAAAAACAATTGAAGTCTACCAACTCTTGCATGATTGTTTCTGCAAAAAAAAGAAACAAACGACAATCAAAACAAACGCGAGAAACTAAAACAGGGTCTGCCACCATTTTTAAACAAATGAAGTGCAAATGTTGTTGGAAAAAAAAACAAAACAATTGAAGACTACCAATTCTTGCCGTTTCTTAGATTTTTGACTGTGCTGCAAAAAAAAAACAATCGAAAATCAAACTTAGAAATCTAAAGACGCCGACGCCATTTTTAAACAAATGAAGCGCAAATGGTTTTGGAAAAAAAACGATTGAAGTCTACCAACTCTTGCGTGTTTCTGCAAAAAAAAAACAAACAAAAATCAAAACAAACGCGTGAGTTAGAAACCAAAACAGAGCGCTGCCACCATTTTTAAACAAATGAAGTGCAGATGTTGGAAAAAAAAAACAAAACAATTGAAGACTACCAACACTTGCACGTTTCTTAGATTTTTGATTCTTCTGCAAAAAAAAAACAATCGAAAATCAAACTTAGAAATCAAAACAAACGCGTGAGTTAGAAATCAAGACAGGGGCCATCGCCATTATTAAACAAATGAAACCCAATGTTTAAAAAAAAAAAAAAACAATTGACGCCTACCATCTCTTGCGTGATTGTTTCTACAAAAAAAAAAAACAAACGAAAATCAAAACAAATACGTGAATTAGAAACCAAAACAGGCGCTGCCACCATTATTAAGCGCAATGTTTAAAAAAAAAAAAAAAAACAATCGAAGCCTACTATCACTTACGTGATTGTTTCTACAAAAAAAAAAAAAAACGCGTGAGTTGGAAACCAAAACAAGGACTGTCGCGTCGCCATTTTTAAACAATTGAAGTGCAAATGTTGAAAAACACAAAACAATTGAAGACTACCATACCAACACTTACATGATTATTTCTGCCAAAAAAAAAAAAAACAAATTGAAAATCAAACTTGGAAATCAAAACAGACGTCGTCGTCGTCGTTCTTTTAAAACAAATGAAACGCAAATGTTTTTGAAAGAAAACAACTGAATCCTACGAAATCTTGAATGTTTCTTAGATTTTCGACTGTTTCTGCAAAAAAAAACAATCGAAAAT
The DNA here is from genome assembly GCA_039766575.1 of Serrognathus titanus. NCBI lineage: Eukaryota > Metazoa > Arthropoda > Insecta > Coleoptera > Lucanidae > Serrognathus > Serrognathus titanus. Next base: position 32,590,900 of record CM077911.1, on the reverse strand, counting down.
GAAACTTAGAAATTAAAACAAACGCCGTCTTCCTGTTTAAACAAATGTTTTCGAAAGAAAACAATTGAAGTCTACCAACTCTTTCATGTTTCTTAGATTTTCGATTATTTCAGCAAAGAAAAAACAATCGAAAATCAAATTTAAAAATCAAAACAGATGCCGCCGTCCTTTTTAAAACAAACGAAGCACCAAATGTTTTTGAAAAAGAAAACAATTGAAGTCTACCAGCTCCTTCGCGTGTCTTAGATTTTCGATTGTTTCTGCAAAAAAGAAGACAATCGAAAATTAAACTTACAGTCAGAAACTGAATTGTTTTTACAAGAAAAACAATTGACGTCTGCCGACTCCCGAACGATTTTTAGTTACATTTTTTTTTATTAATGTTCAATTGTTTTTACAGAAAAAAAAACAATCGAAAATTAAACTTGCAGTTAGAAACCAAAACAATTTTGTAAGAAAAGGAAAAAAAAAACAATTGAAGTCTAGCGAACGTTCCTGGAACGTTCCTCTAAATTTTCGGCTGTTTCTACAAAAAAATAAATTTGAAACTTTTAGATAAAAAAAACAAATTCTCGTTGCAAGAAAAAAGAAACAATTGAAGCACGCAATTCCCGAGTGGTTAATTTTCTTTCGTTTCTAAATTAAATCAAACTTAGAAATCGAAAGTGACGCTGTCATCGTTGTCAACAGACAAATGAAATCAGTTGACATATCTTTCTTGTAAGAAAACAATTGACGTCTAGCGACTCTCGAATGTATTGTTGGCAACAAATGGTACTTTTTAATATTATTTTCAAAGAAGTCCTTTTGGAACAATAAAATAAAAAACAATCATTTATTAAAAAAAAAAAACTTAAATTAAGAGTGCCAACTTTTGGAAGCAACACGTAGGAAACGTCAGAATGACAGATGTCGAGAAACGTCAGAATGACAGACGACGAGAAAGTGGGGGCTCACACGTTGCTTAGTGACCCAACAAATCAATGTCACGGTGACAAATAACAGCAAACGTCAAGATGACAGAAGTCTGAGCGTCATCTTTTAACAGTGAGGTGCAACTACTCTTAATCATCGTTTCTTGATGATTAAAAATGCACCTGTACTCTTGTGTATTCTTACTTAACAGAAAAAAAATCATCTAATTCAAAGTGCGCCATCTTTTGCCAGCGAAATGTACTTTAGCACAAACTAATTACATAATTTACTCAAAGATGTCGCAATTAACTTCTCGCCTAGAAATGATTATGTTAATTAATTTTATCACTAAAAAGAAAAAAACTAATGTAATTTAATAGAATCGTTCATTCAACGTGCGCCATCTATTGACAGCGGTAGGTACTTGCAAATAGACGTCATTGTTTACTCTTACTTTTAATAACGGGAAAAATATGATCTAATTCAACGTGTGCCATCTTTTGTCAGCAAAATGTACTTTAACACAAACCTAATTACACAATTTACTCAGAGATGTCGCAATTAATTTTTTTACAAGACAATGTTTTAGAAAAAAAAAACTTAATTTAAAAGAATAATTAATTTAATATGCAAAAATGGCAGGTGTTTTCGTTTTCCAAAACTATTGTTACCGTTTACTTTTACTTAAAAAAAAAAATCATCTAAGTCAACGTGTGCCATTTTTTGTCAGGAAAATGTACTTTTACCACAAACCTAACTGCATAATTCACACACAGATGTCGCAAATACATTTCTTGACACTCTTCTGCACAAAAACATTTTCTTTTTAATTTTAAACCAAACAAAACGACTCACCTATATATTTATTAAACTTGTCGTAGCAAATTTCCGTCGGTGGACTAAACTCCCCGGGGGTGGTCGAATTCGAATCGGCAAGCGGCTTATAAACCGGTGACTGCGGAGTAGGAGTTGCAAACGTACTCGACTGCGTCATCACCAACAAGTTCCCACCGATATCCACCTCGGTGAGCGACTTGGGCAAACTCGGCTTGCCACTACTCTGCTGCTCCAAATTCAGGGAAGCCCGCTTGTTCTCCACATGCGAGTTCCTCGGTGACTTGTTCTTCGGTTGGTACGAATCACCTTTCACTTGAGGCAGTGTGTGCACCACCGCTGTGGTTGAGATCGTGCAGCTGTTATTATCCGGAGTGTTACAGTCGATGAACTGGATGTCGGAGAGTTGGTCTTCCAAGCGAGTGCGTTTCCTCGAGAGAGAGTCCGGGGAGAGGACGACGCGTGCCTGCTTCTTAGGTGATGGGTTATTCGAGTTCGCAGCACTGCTGAAGTCCTCAGGTCGAGCACGCATTAGATACTTACGATGGGCCTAAAAAAACAAAACGGTTCAATTGATGGGCTCAAGTCAAAACGCGCAGTCTTACTATGTCTTTATGAGTCCGTGGTGAACTTACTAGGCTTTCGTCTTCGGAAAAGATGCGCATCTCAGATTCTTCCAGGTCAAAGTTGAGTTGGATTTCGCTCAGGTCCAACAGTGAACCTTCCGAGTTGTTTTGGGAATTCTGTATTGTATCGAAGTACGAATCGTGTGATACTGATCTGAAACCCCGAAGATTTTCGATTAAAATTGCAATTACATTTCGCAACAAAAAAAAAAAAAGACAAAATTAAATTAAAAAAATGTATTTACAAAAATAATACTTAATCAATACTGAGTATAAAGAAGTCAGGGATGCGTTTAGTTTATGCAAGAAGCCAGCCATGCAGGACGAACTCTTTCGTTGGGGTTTGAGGAGTGGTGGCGTGCGGAAGGCCAAGAATTTCTGTCTTCTCTCTTTCTAATTTGTGGGGGGAGGGGAGAGAAAAAAAAAAGAAAATTGATTTTAGTCGTCAAAATTATGCGGTGGGACAAAAAAAGCAAACTCGGGACGGTCCAAACCAAAACACGATGGGGGGCCTACGAGGACTTCTCAAAAAATAAAAAATAAAACAAACAACACAAATTGGGGGCAGACACAGAAAATTGGACGCGTATTTTCACGGAAAACAGCAGAAAACAAGGTTTTGGAAGCAGACAGTAGAAGCATAAAATGACGAAACAAAGAAAGCGACACCCACGAGCTTATAACGGGCGATCAAATAAAAAATATTTTCAGTAGGCCATGGATAAAGCGTCAGAGATGACAGCAATACAAAGTTCACGTAGGAAAAAAAAAATATAATCAATTTAGCAGAAATAAATTAAAAATAGAATTGCGATTAAAATTCCTTTCAATTAAAGTCACTCTTGATTTTCTCAAAAATGTTAAAGTTCGATATTTAAAATCGTCTTTAAAATTCAGAAAAAAAAAAAAATTAATTTAATTACTAAATTAATTTAAAAACAAAATAGAAACGAGTAAGAATAATTAAAAATTAAAGAAGCCTGCGATTTGTGGCTTTCAATAAAAAACAAAAGAAAAAACAATTGAAGCCTACCATCTCTTGCGTGATTGTTTTTACAAAAAAAGAAAAAAAAACAAACGAAACTCAAAACAAACGCGTAAGTTATGGCTGTCGCGTCCCCGTTTTTAAACAATTGATGTGCAAATGTTAAAAAAAAACAAAACAATTGAAGACTACCAACTCTTGCATGATTCCTACTCCACCGCACCAGAAAAGTACCGTGCATTACTAATTAAAGCAGGCCATGACTTCAGTGTTTTTTTTTTTCTCCTAAAGGTTAGTAACATTGACAGCTGTCCAATTAATTGTTTGTGCTAACATAACCTCCCAACACTTGGCTAACGCGTTCGTGCGTTCAAGATGAAAAGGACGAAATTTTCAGCGTTAATTTTGTTTTGAAATGAAGTAAATAAGTGTTTCTTTGAATTTTGAGGTTATGTGATGTCATGACAGTTCTTGACAACTGTTCCCCATTCATGTATTGAGCGTCGCCAACTTTATAAAAAAAATCACAGCTTACTTTAATGAGGAATTCATTTGAAGGCACGGTATTTGCAGATCAGTAGGTATCAAACAAAATGGCGACGGCCATCAATCAAATATGGCAGTTATACTCGAGTGTTGCTGCCGGGTGAATTTTTATACTGTGATTCCGACTCAGTATAAGAAGCGACACCCGAGTATAACTGTCATACATTTGCCATTTTGTTTGATAGCTACTGATTTGCAAATTACATTACCAATGCATGTGGATATCAAACGGCGCTCTCTTTTGACACCGTCGTTTAAGTGTTACTTGTACTGTGATTCTGATGTCAATACTGCCAACTATGAAGCAATGGTGAAATTATTTTTTATTTGATCGCACCATAAACATAGTTAATTGAACAAAATTGATACAAATGAGCTTCCAAATTTGTAATTTGAAACAAGAATCGTTTTTACTTCACTAGAATCGCAGGTTCTTAAGAAAATTCTATCAGAATTGACGTTCTGGTGCCAATGTTACCAACTACGCGTCAACGGTGGAATTAATTTTTATTTGATCGCACGATATTTAATTGAACAAACTCGATACACAAGAGCCTCCAGATTTTTAATATGAAACAATAATCGTTTTTACTTCACCAAAACTACCAGATCTTTCAAAGAAAATTTATGGCTCCATCTATTAAACACAAAGTGCAATTACATAGTAACTTTCGATTTTGTGTTAATCAACTTGATGTGTTATTGAGGGCCATATAACAGTATAAGAATTCCCCCAATAGTGACACTCGAGTATAACTGTCACCATTTTGTTTGATACCTTCCGATTTACAAATTACAATACATTGACATCTAGGTATCAAACACTATGGCGGTCTTTTTTTGACACTAACGTTTAAGTGTCGGTACTCGGTAATTACTTATAATGTGTCCATCACTCACACTTAACGCTTGACAGTTTGTTGTTAATTTGAAACTGAGAAGCACTTTCTCTTTGACCATAAACTTGATTGCACAAGTAAATATAAAAGCATTTCTGAATTTCAAATGACGTCAAACGTCACAAGTTTGAGTTGAGTAGAAAGTGATTTGGCCCTAAGAATTTGACTTTCTTTTTAAACACTAAATTACAAATAAAATTCAACGTCAATCAAATCTGTGGACCCCCAGATATTGCTGCAAAACCCAAAAGACACACAACACTGACCAACAACAAAAAAAAAAGAAACTTGTCATACCTGTTATGGCCAGACGGTTTATTCAGAGTTTGCAGCGGCCCCAGGACATCGAGTTCGTTATTCTGGGGCTCCGATAACCCAGAAACCAGACTTTCCGCAGACTTTACGGTCCGAAGCTTGCGCTTAATCTCACTAGGATCCGCCTCGGCCACAAACGTATCCTGCGTTGTCAACAACAAGTTCCAATTAAGTTACAATGAAAACAAACCGACACCAAATCACTCACAGCAATAACAATGCCAGGCGTCGATGCCTTCCTGGTCTTCGTCAACGAATTCTGCGATGCGTTCCTGCTCTTCGAGAAGAACGAGCGCCAACCTGAAGGTGAACGCTTGGAATGTCCTCGTTTACGGCCTGGAATTACTTCTTGTATGTACGATACTTTTGATGGAGGGGGAGAGCTGACTTACCACTGGGCAGTTCTATTATCGTGTGGTACTTCTTGGGTAAGTTATTGGGGCCCCCACCCACTTCAATGTAGCCCGAGTCTTCACCTTTGCTGACTTGGTGTTTGTTCCTCGCCTCTTCGAGCGTTATGAGCTTCGTCGGGGTGGAAATTGCTAAGCTCTTAGGCCTCGAGCGCTTCGGTGAAAGCAGCACCTCGGAGTTGACTTGCTGATTGTCGAGGATTGGAAGATGATCACAGAAGATTAGGTCGGTGTAACATATTAGGAATTCTGTCACGACAGCCTGTAAAAAAAAAACACCCGACTTTACCAACCAACTGATTTGTAATTGTAACGACGTACTTGGACTCCGACTCCTTGCAAAGCAGCAACGCCCCCGCCTTCTAATTCCTCAGAGCGAAGCAAATTCGGAGCCCAAACGATTGCGACATTCCTCGTCGTCATCCCCGTGCTGCTTCCGTGCTTGGCAACCCGTGCTAAGTGCCTCATTAAATACTCGAGCGTCCTACAGTTTAAAAACTTAATTTCTCTTCCCCCTCAAAATAAATCCGAATACCAACCGGTAATGCGGTGGCGGCAACTTCTGAACGGCCTCTCGCATCTTCAGCAAGCGGTCGTGGTCGTTCTCGGAATTTCGGGTGGCCGTGTTGCATCCCTGAACTGCATTAACGAAGCTCTGGTATAACTGGTACGTGCACAACGGATTTGGAAGCTCCCTAAGTGCAGAAAATAAAAATTACCACAATGACGAACTTGCGTAACGCACAACGTACATACCTGAAGTACATTTTTAAGAGTGAAGCGACCGAGTGGATGTCCTGCAGAATTTCCTCCGTGTACAAATTCGGTATTCTGTCCTCGTCGAAGGCGTTTCGCAACTTCTGAATGTTCGAAGTCACCCCGGACAATCGGTAGATCCCATCGACGATTCCATTCTTCTCGATAAACTCGGCGCAGCATTTCAGGACCGTCGGTATATCATGTCCCGAGTTAAGAAGGTGTTCGCCCAAGTCACAACCGAAAACCCGCTCCTTCAATATACCCGACTGTTTGAGTCGCCTCCGTGACGGCCTATTAAGTATGAAGCTTCTGAAGAATGCAATCAGTTTCCCGTGCTTCCTCAGCACAGGTTTAATGGGGCTTAAAGCTAAAGAACTGCACAGAAATTATTACTGAATTTTGAAGGGGGAATTTAGAGGGTGACGTACCCAACGACGGGAGGTGGCAGCGGCATGTTTCTTGGTACTTTATCACCTATAATATGAACACAGTGCTGAGGGAAGAACCCGACTTGAAATCCACGCTTTCCTCTCCACCACATCGACTCTCCCGGACTGGCCATGTCGATGACGGAAATCATGTCCCCAACTTCCAAATTTAATTCATCGCGAGCCTAGAAAAAAAACGATCCTTATCTTCAATCTTCAAAAAGAAAATTTTCTTTTTAAATTTTTTAATCAAATAAACACTTACGGAGTATTTGAGGTTAGAATAACAAATTGCAATCGTCCCCAGTCGATTTATATAAGCGGTAAGGAAATGTTTGCTTCAAAATTTAAAAATGAGGTGCGAAAATAATAGATGCATTAAAATTAAACGAAATGTCAAATTTTTTAGGTTCGGCATGGCTACCAACTGCAATTTCAAACAGTGCCGCCAACCTAATTTTACGCAGCGCCGATCGCTACTAAAGCGGGAACTTTAAAAACATTTGTGGCGATCCAGAAACAAAAAAAAATATTCTAAAAACAGTAACAAAGACAAATGACGATCGTATTAAAAAATTAAGACTCAACAAAAAATTAATTACTAATGCACATTTAAAATTCATAGAGAGAGAAAGAAAACGAAAACAAAAGAAAACTCATAATCGCAATATTGACGATGGATAAAAACGGAAAAAATTGAAAATAAATGCTTGTTAATTTAATTTTGAAATAAATGTAACTAATTAAAAATAAAAAAAAGAAGGGCGTTTTTGGCGATTATGAAACCCAACTGGAATGACAAAAGAAATTCTCGAAGGATATACGAAGTAAATTTAAAATTTCTTAAAAAAAAAAACAAATGAAAAACACACAAGGTGTAATGTTAATTCGAAATTCATAAAACAAAAAAAAAAGACAAATGATAATCGTAATGTGAAAGAAAAGGAAACTCAGAAAACTGAAAATAAAATTCCTAATTTTTGAGAGATGGCAAACAATCAAAAATGAGAAATTAAAGAACATGAAAATTATTGAAGAAAACAAGAAAACGAACGACGATCGCCACACTCGGGAAAATTTCTTAAAAGATAATTAATAATAAATATTTACAACATAACAGTATTTAATTCAAAATTCATAAAAAAACAAAAAAAAAAAGAGAAGACAAATGACTTGACAAAATACACAAGAACAAAAACCAAAATTTCTGATTCCGAAGAAAATAAGAAAAACAAACGACGATCGTAATATTCGCGCATTTTTGACTCATGGAAAAATGTAATAGGAATGGAAAAGAAAAAAAAAACGATAACTTCAAAAGGAAAAGAGAAAAATTTTGAAAAAAGAAGAACAAAAGACGTCCATCATTTCGAAGAGAGAAAAACAAATGATGTTCATAATTGCGAAGAAAGAAAAACAAATGACGGCCACAATTTCGAAGAAAGAAAAAACAAGTAACACACGTAATCTTTAAGAAGGGAAAACAAATGACGATTGTTCGATCTTTTTTTTTTCAACTACATAAATACATATTTATTTCTATGTATTTTCAATTGTTTCTTTCCATCTTCAAATTTTAATTTATTTCACTTTATTCACTCAGCGAGAGTTTTTTTTTTCAGTTTTTCATTTAGCGATATTCAACTTTCTTTTTCCTAATTGCATATTTTATGTATCTTTGGCGATTTTCATTTGTTTTTTTTTAATTTTCAATTTTTAATGTAGGTGTTCCATATTTAATATTATTTTTCTAACGATATTTTTTTCTTCCTTTTTTTACTTTTTGTTTATTAAAAAAAAATTGTTTTTCTTGCGATGACATTCAAATGCTTCTTCGACCGTAATTTTTCAGAAAGGAAAACAAGAGACGATCGTATAATTTTTAAGAAAGGGAAACAAATGACAAAAAAGAACATTTTTAACTTTTGGAAAAATGTGGTCGAAATGAAAAGAAAAAACGGTTAACTTCAAAAGGAAAGAAAAAAAACAAAAAAAAGTTTTTTTTGCAATGATATTCAATTGTTTTTTCGACCGTAATTCTTAAGAAAGGAAAACAAACGACGATCGTACGTTTTAAGAAAGAAAAACAAACGACGATCGTACGTTTTAAGAAAAACAGTTGACGATCGTGATTTTTAAGAAGAAAAAAAAACAAATGACGATTGTTCGATCTTTTTTCATTTATTAACTTTGCCTCTTCAATTGTTTCTTCCACTTTCAAATTTTAATTTATTTCACACTTCGTTATTTATTATCATGACGTTATTCAATTATTTTTTCTAGCGACAATTTCTTTTCAGGTTTTTATTAAGCGATTATTCAACTGGTTTTTTTATTTTCAGCGGTGTTCAATTTTTTTTTCGATTAAATATTTTGGTATTTTTGGCGACTTTCATTTGTTTTGTTTTTTTTTCTAATTTTCAATTTTATTATTCAATTTATTTCACATTCAATTCACAATTATTCGATATATAAAAAAAACTTTTTTCGCAGTGACATTCATTTGTTTTCTAGGCCGCAATTTTGAAGAAACGAGAACAAGCGACGATAGCAATTTTTGCTCGCCATTTTTAAGAAAAAAAAAAAAAATGCCGATCGTAACGGTTACGAAGGAGGCGGAAATAATTTCATAAAATGCAAACAAAATAAACGAAAACTTCGAGACTTTCATTCTTTCTCGCACAACGGCAACAAAAAAAAAAAAAGAAAATTTCTAAAATGCGACGGGAATACTTGAGGACGAATTTCAAACTCGGATGCGGACGATAAACAAACAAATGGCGATCGTAAAAAAAAAAACAAAAACGGAAATACTTGAGCACGAATTTCAAACTTAAAAACAAACTGTCCGCAAACAAATTCATTTTCATTATTGTTATAATTTTATTATCATTATTAATACAAAATGGTCGATAATAACTGTTTGAGTTGGTAATACAATTAGGAGCACTTTTTTATTCGGCTATTTGCAACACTGCAACCGGATATGTTTGGTTTTGTTTCGTTGTTTTATTTGACGTAACCTGAACAACGACAGATTATAGGTTATGTGAATTAAAATTAGAGTTTTAATTTGAATTTGAAATTTCAAGTGACGCTTGTTAAATGACGGATGTCAGTGTCAAGTCATCGACAACAGCAAGTTCAGCACTGCCAACTCATACAGTGATTCTTGTTCACTTTGTATTATAAACGAAAAATCGCAATGAAACGGTTTTTAACGGCAACTCTCTTTGCCTAGAAAATACGAAGTTTGAAATTTGGTGAGTTGGTAACACTGATGTGATCGCACATTTCACACACTCACGGCTTCGCTCTCACAGTGAAACTGTTTTCCTAAATCAAATAGCTCTGTACATCTGTATTTTTGTAATTGAATATGAAATGGATTAAAGAAAAAATTAAATTCCCTAAAGATAAACGAAACGTCAATTTTTGTTTTTTTAAGTTTGGCAAACATTTTTAAGCAGTATCGCCAACGGCAAATTTACGCAGTACCACCAACTTTACGAACTGCAATTAAAGCGCGGAATTAAAATTTTTGTATATCACTCTTATAAAGCCACAAATAGTTTTATATAATTAATTTTTTTAAAGCTTACCAAAAACATCACCCTGTCCACTCCAACTCCTTTCACATATCAGCGACTACGCCCAGTTTTCATCAGCCGTTTTCATCAAATAATAAACAAATACTCACTTTACATTAACAACACTCAATTGAGGTTAGAATTTCACTTTTATAATTCATCTCACTCAGGGCCAGTTTCGCATAATGGAATTAAAGGAGATTGTAGAATTAAAGTCTGCTTTAAATTCCATTATGAAACTGGTACTCAATTTAATTAAACCTTCGCTATATTTAACGCTCACACAAATTCAAAGAACTTTTTTCAAATAATAAGCAAATGCATTTCTAAACAGTGTTACCAATTGAGTTTTACGCAGCGCCTCCAAACGTACTTACGCACAATCACCAATTGGAAACAGAACGCGAAATTTAAATTGCTTCACGACGCGTGCACCGTCATTTGGCGAAATCAAGTGAGGTTAGAATTACACATCGCAATCCACCGACGTGATTCAAGATTAAGGAAACGTTCACTTTAATAATTAATAATAAATACGACAAAACTTCTTAATCGATTAAAAATAAAAGCTTTAGCTTAAACAGGACAACCAACTGCATCAGTAAACAGTGTCGCCAACTGAAATTTTGCACAGCAGCGCCACCAATGGCATTTCCGCACAAGCACAAACCAATTTGAATGAAATAAAACAAAAACAGAGCATGTAGCGCTCGACCTTTCGTAACTAGATAAACAGATTTATCAAAATGTATTTTTGTGCATATCACCTTTTTTTAATTTAGATTCAAGTTGACCTTCAATAACCAGAACCAGTTAGCTACGATTGAGTACGATTTCAACGAATTTCATGTTAGATTTAAAAACCTCGTGAAATAAATAAATAAATCACAAACCAACCTGCGACACATATCTTCGAACACTGTAAGCAGCCGCAACAGCTGGGGTGTTAATCGACCGGCTCTCCTCGCTAGGCACAAGAAGTCGGTGGCCCTTGTTATCCATCTGGAGCCAATTCAGAATAGGCCCGCAATTCAAGGAGTTATCGATGATGCTGCAAAACCTTTCCAGATAGGAGATAAGCACAGCCTGCAACGTGCCCACGTGAAATCCCACCGCCTCCATCTCCTCGCCCCCAAATCTTACCTCGACGTCGTCACCACTGGAACTTTGACTAGAGAGATCCGGAAGCTGCGATATCTTCCTGTCGTATATGCACTGGTGCAGCTGCGCGTCCAACATCTTGAAGTTCTCCAGGTTTCGCTGCAGCAACCAGCATTCCTCACCCGAAGTCACTTGGATCATGTAGTACTCCTCTTCCGTGTCACTTGCTGGACCAGAAAGATTTAATTAATTTTGTTAGTCGGGGGGGCCTGCGGGGAAGGGTGCCCGACGACTTACTGTGCTGTGAATGCAGCGACTGATCCATGTTGGTCTGAAGGGTGACGTCCAAGGGAGGCAGTTGCACCCGTTCGTAGTGGAAGTGGGCACATTCTTCCAGCTTGGGAAAACGGCATGGCTCTGCCCCCGCCTCCGGGGCGCCGCCTGCTGCCTCCGATATTTGCATTTCATACACTTCGCTGCATAGTGCCTAGAACAACGAAGAGAAAATTGAGAGTGGGAGAAGAGATTCAGTGTAAACAAAAAAAATTAAAATAAAAAGCTCAGGGCGACTTTAAAAATAAATAAAAGCATTGACTAATTAACGAATTAATTGAATAGGTGCATGAAGTGTGTCTGTGATTGTACGATGTGGTTGTGATGATTTGAATAAGTTAAAATTCAGGGGCAAATCAATTACATAAAATTAAGTAAGCCACGTAAGGGAAGAGAAGAAAAGCAATAAATAAGCCCCCCCTCCCCTCTTCCCAACTATAATAAAAAGCTGGACTGTATTTCTTGTTTTTCAATTTCCTCTTGTGTAATTAAGAGTAGGATCATTTAAAAAAAATGCATGAGAATGTCCGAAAATTAATTAATTTTATGGACGCAATAAATTACATAAAATAAAATTATTATGTGAGTGAAGGGAGGCACAATCACTTGTAAATGTCATAATTTAAACAAATTAATGAGGAAAGTTACAGGAAGTGTTCTAGCAAATTTTTTTTTTTAATTACAAAGAGAATGGAAAATTGGAAACAGTAAAGTGAGAGGTGGCCGTTCGTGCCTAACTAATATTTTGTAATTATTACAGCTACGGTAAATTAGTTTTGTATAACTACAGGGTGCCACAAGTTCGAGGCACGTCACACCAACCTCGCTTGTCAAAAAGAAAAAAGAAACAGGAGTTCAGGGCAGAATAAAAAAATGAAGACACGATATATCCCGTAATAACATAACTTAAATCATTAACAAAGTTTTTTTTCAAAGTATTTTTAAATTGATTTTTATAATACAGGGTGCCCCAAACTAGTCTTATCTATCTATCCATTGCACTCTTTTCACAACGTTCTCATCACAGTTTTCTGTCACTGCTTACACGGCTACTTGATTTAAAGAATCACAATAGAGAAGTTGAAGTGTTTGTTTTGATAATACAGGGTGCCCCAAACTATCCCCTTGCGCGTTATAGTTGATCTGCACTCTAACGTGCTACGTTTCGATTGACTCGAATTAAAAACGAACCGAACCTAGGCGAGCTTGCTTCACAAAATCTAGATCTCAAAAAAGGCGTGTAATACAGGGCGGCCCCTAAATTAATTTTCAACAGTTTTTTTTTTTTATTTTAATTTTTAGCGGTGTCCGATTTTCTTTCCTCAATTACATATGTAGATATTCTTGGCGATTTTCATTTGCTTTTTTTTTTTAAATTTAGGTATTTCATTTTCAATTATTTTTCCTAGCAACATTTATTCATTTTTTATTCGATGATATTTATCTGTTTTTTTTTCCAAGATCTTATTTTTTGATATGCAATTGTTCATTAAAAAAAATGTTTTTCCTGAAATAACATTCAAATGCTTTTTTAGCGTAATTTTGAAGAAAGGAAAACAAGCGACGATCGCATAATTTTTAAGAGAGAAAAACAAATGAAAAAAAAGTACTTTTTTTCAATTTTTTTTGTCGTCTTCTAATTTTAATTTATTTCACATTATTTATTATTATGACGTTCAATTATTTTTTTGGCGATATATTTTTTTTTTTTAGTTTTTTTTATTTAACGATATTCTACCGTTTTTTTTAAATAATTTTTAGGGCTATTCGATTACGTACGTATTTAGGTATTTCTGGCGATTTTCATTTGTTTCTGTTTTTATTTTTATTTTATTTCATATTCAATTATTTTTCCCGTTCTTTATTTGGTGATGTTCAGCTGTTTCTTCAAGATTTTATTTTTCGTGATGTTCATTTGTTTTTTAGGTCGTAATTTTTAAGAAAGAAGAACAAAGAACAAACGACGATCGCAATTATTAAGACAGAAAAACAAATGACGCCCGCCATTTTTAAGAAAGGAAAAAAGACAACAAAAAAAAACAAATACCGATCGTAACGGTTTACGAAAGAGGCGGAAATAATTTCACAAAATGCAAAGAAAACAAACGAAAACTTCGAGACTTTCATTCTCTCACACAACGGCAACAAAAAAAAAAGAAACTTTGAGGACGAATTTTAAACTCGGAAGCGGACGATAAGCGAACAAATGGCAATCGCAAAAAAATCAAAAACTTGAGCGCGAATTTCAAACTTAAAAACAAACAGTCCACAAACAAATTAATTTTTATTATTGTTATTATTATTATTACTAATATAAAATGGTCGATAATAACTGTTTGAGTTGGTAATACAATTAAGACAAGTTTGCAACACTGCAACCGGATGTGTTTGGTTTTGATACGTTGATTTATTTGACGCAACACCTACAGATTGTAGGTTATGTGAATTAAAATTCGTGTTTTCATTTGAATTTGAAATGCCAAATGACGCTTGTAAAGTGACGGCTGTCAGTGTCAAGCCGCCGACAACAGGAAGTTACTCCAAAATTCGGCACTGCCAACTCGAACAGTGATTCTTAATCACTTTTTATTATTAAACGAAAAATCGCAATGAAACGGTTTTTTTGGGTATTTTTAGCGATTTTCATTTGTTTTTGTTTTTATTTTTAATTTATTTCATATTCAAATATTTTGCCCGTTCTTTATTTGGTGATGTCCAGCTGTTTCTTCAAGATTTTATTTTTTGTGATGTTCATTTGTTTTTTAGGTCGTAATTTTTAAGAAAGAAGAACAAATGACGATCGCAATTATTAAGACGGAAAAACAAATGACGCTCGTCATTTTTAAGAAACGAAAAAAAGACAGAAAAAACAGTTTTTTTTTCAGATTATTTAGCGATTATTCAAGTGTTTTTTTTTTTTTTTTTTAATTTTAATTTCAATTTTTAGCGGTTTAGATTTCTTTTTGCAATTACACATTTAGGTATTTTTGGTGATTTTCATTTTTTTTTTTTTTTTTTACTTTCGATTCTTCTTCAAATTACATACTTGGCGAATTTCATTTCTTTCTTTATTTTCAATTTTATTTAACGTTATTTCCAAGTTTTTATTTTTTGTGAGTAAAAAAAATTAAAAGAGAGACAGGTGGAAAACAATTGTCAAATTCCTAACACCGATGTATTGTTATTATTTTATAACAAGAAGAAAATTAGAATGAACAAAATCAAAGGCAAATGAGAAACTAAAAGAAAAAGGAAACGCTTCCAATGAATTTTTAAATTTCGAAAATCAATAATCAATAAAAAATTGAAAACATCAAAAGCATGAAAGCTCCGACTTTAATTTTTGGTAGCTAATGTATTTTTGTTTCCATGGATGACTAGAGATAGGATTTTGTTGAGCGTTCCGTTAAGTGGAGAGAATTTTTAAACGCCAAGTGTGTCTACAATGTAGCCCAAATGGTGGAATTTAGCCAAATCTTGCAACGCTGTATAGGAACTTTCATAAAGAATATTTTTTCTGAGACTTTTTTTTGATATT
Organism: Serrognathus titanus; assembly: GCA_039766575.1. Lineage (NCBI taxonomy): Eukaryota > Metazoa > Arthropoda > Insecta > Coleoptera > Lucanidae > Serrognathus > Serrognathus titanus. Next base: position 32,575,621 of record CM077911.1, on the reverse strand, counting down.
TTGTAAAAAAAAGGTTTAGATTTAAAAAAAAATCAGATTTAATAAACGCCATCTCTCGCTGGTAAAATATGCCTAGGTCCGCCATCTTTTGACTTGAAAAGGTACTTTTATGACAACTTTTTTTTTTGAGGTTACAGTTGTTGGTTATTTGTCAAAAAAAAAGAAAAAAGTCCGAATATTAAGCCAGCGCCCTCTTTTGACATCACTCAGGTCCGCTGTCTTTCGACCTCAAAAAGTTGCGACGGTGATTTATTTACGCTTTCGTTTTGTAAAAAAAAAAAAAAGAATTCAGTTAAAAAAACAAGGCCATCTCTTGACCCCGAAAAGTATTTACGCCCGTCATCTTTCGACCTCAAGTCTCAATTTGTACTCACAGTCCAAATTTTGAATTACATTATGTAGGGGAGGGGGGGCTTGCATGATGCTTAGCGACCAACGAATTCATCTCGATGAAAGATTGACCAACGTCAAAATGACATTTCTGACATCTGTTATTTTGACGTTCATTGTCATCTGTCATCGTGACGTGCTTCGTTAGTCGCAAAACAACCTAGGAACCCCTCCTCGCGATTTTTTTAAGTGACTTTTACAAAAAAACAAAATAATTGTGGGAGTTCGCACGTTGCTTTGCGAGTAGCGAAGCACTCCACGATGACAACGAACGTTAAAATGACAGATGTCAGGAATTACGTGCCTCGTTGGTTGCTAAGCTACGTCGCGATGACAAATTGACCAACGTCAAAGTGACATCTGTCACTTTGACATTTGATATCGTCTGCCATCGTGACGTGCTTCGTTAGTCGTAAAGTAACCTGCGAACTCCTCCTCGCTTATTAAATTTGATTTTTTTTAAGTGGCTTTACAAAAAACAAAATAATTGTGGGAGTTCGAAGACAACTATTTTTTCGTTCCTTGACTCAAACGTTTGGGCAGCAATAATAAAAAATAGAAGCCAATTTTTACACCCTGCGTTAAACATGAATGTAGTTCAATACCACCCTGTATCGACCTAATTAAAAAAAAAACCAATTGTGTCGACTTTTTTTTTAAAGAGCGAATCACGGACACTCAATTAACCGTTCGCTTTACGTAAACATTTACATATAACTTTCTTTGCAACTCTACAGTGTGTAAATTATTTTGGCGCCCGTTCCGCTTTATTGCCTTTTTACTCGACGAGGCGCGAGCGAAAGCGGCGATAATTCGGACGAATTTGAACACTACGTAGGTGGTGGCGAATTAAAAACCCCAAATTACGACCAAACTCATAATAAGAGATTCTGAACCAAACCGGTCCGGATCTTCGCGGGGGCCACTTTCACTCCTCGTCGCCGCTTACAAACACCACAACAACAAGGAAGGCGGCGGAAATAAGAAATAAATAAAAGGAAAGAAATTAACTGAAATAAAAAAAAATCTGGGAGGGCATCGCCACCCCAAACAAAATTAATAATGAAGTCATTGAACTTCTCACTATAAAATGTGGTACGCGAAATTCTCTTCTGGGAATTTAAGCCCCCACTCCCGGGGGGGCGCCGTAGGTTACTGGTGATTCCACAAGGGACATAAAATATGTGTAACATGTACGGAGAAAGATCAAAGCCGCCGTAAACTATAAACGCGATCTCGAGGAGGTCGTAACTTCGCCTCCGGAAAAGCGTCGTTCCACAGAAGTTATGGGGGGAGGGCATATTAAGTACAGGGAGATCTAGGGCTGTCACTCACAGTTGAACGGAAGAAAAAAAAAGCTACAATAAAATCGGATATTTTGTCGGCGAAAGAAAAAAAATTGGGTCGATTTCCGGTTGCTCCAGAAACGCGGCCAACTTAATTCGAAACGGGAAATCGGCTATTTCTTTTTAAATCATAGCAAACGCAAATAAGAAACTGAACTTAAGCAATTCGATATTTGGCAAGCCTCCGCCTGATTTTATTTTTAACTTCGATAAAAGAAGTTCAAGGCGACATCTATTGTCATGTTTGATAAATGTAAAAAGTTTTGCTTTAACGAGAAGTAAAAAAAAATGATTAATTACATTTAATCAAGAATTATATACAGGCTAATACCGAACTTGAGTCTTTAATTGAATGTGTAGGTGGTACTCGAGTAAAATTGCTATAAAACTTTTGTTTAAAAAAGGTCATGAATGATTAATAAATTAGTTTTATTTAATTACAAAAAAAAACACCAATAAAATCGTCGCTAAACAAACGTAAAAAATTATGCATTGAGGTTAATTTGGAATTAAAAAAAAAAAAAAATTAAATCTGGGATTATATACAGGATAATACCGAACTTGAGTCTTTTACGCTGGAAGTGTAAGAAGCACTCAAGCAAAATTGCTTAAATTTTTTTTTGTTTAAGCGACAAGCGACCCGGTAACTAATTTTCTTTAATTACAAAAAAAATACAGATTAAATAAATTCATGACGCCATCTATTGTCGCCTGTCGCTAAATACATGTAAAAGACTCTACGTTAAGGCTAACTCGGAATTAAAAAAAAAAACAAGTAAAAAGCAATTCATAAATAAATCTAGGATTATATACAGAGTAATACCGAACTTGAGCCTTTTACTTGGAAAATGTAAGCAATATTTAAGCAAAATTGCTAAAAAAAACTTTTGATTTAAAAAATAAGTAAATGGGACACCAAGGGACCAATTAACTAATTTCCTTTGATTATAAAAAAAATACAAATGAAATAAATTCATGGCGCCATCTACTGTCGCTAAACAAATGTAAAACCATCTGCATTAAGGTCAATTAAGAATTAGAAAAAAAATCAAGTAAAAAGCAATTCATAATCTAAATTAAATCTAGGATTATATACAGGGTAATACCGAACTTGAGCCTTTTACTCGAGAAATGTAAGCGGTATTTAAGCAAAATTCAAACTTTTGGTTTGAAAAATAAGTAAATGGGACACCAAGCGACCAATTAACTAGTCTTCTTTAATTATAAAAAAAAAATTACAGATGAAATAAATTCAAGACGCCATCTACCGTCACTAAATAAAAGTAAAGGCATTGTGACATTGACAGGACAATTGACAAATTAAATAAATTTAATACGGCGTTATATCGTGTGCTACCGAACTTAACTTGACTTCTGAGCTTTAAGTTTAGAATGGAATAAAAAAATTTGTAAAGGCATTATGAAGAAAGAAATAAAGTTTATACAGGGTATTTCTGAACTTGCGTTATTTATTGTAAGTGTAAATAGTACTCAAGAAAAAAATGTTCTACAAAAGTGAAAAATAAGTAAGCCTTCTTTTGTTTAAAACATTTTTAATTGCGCGCAGAACGCACACTTGTTATAAATAATTGATGAAAGACTTTAGTTAACGAAGCCACATATAAAACGAATATTTTGACAACTACCAAATCGAAAAATTATATAGGGTGTTACCAAACTTGAGTCATTTATTGATACTGCAAATAAAACTCAAGACAAATGCTGCAACCATTGACTTACAAAACAACAATGCGTTAGTTCTCTCATTTTTTACACATCATTTTTTCGCTCTCAGAACTGTCAATACAAATCCGCTGTCAAAAAAAAAAAAACTCCAAAATAATGAACGAAGTAAAAATAACTTGAATTACAATAGATGGAAAAAATTCTCTCGTTGTACTAAAATTAGTTTCGAATTTGTAACACCAGTAACGTTAATTTAAAAATAAAAATTGTTAGACATAATTAAGACTCAAGTCTCGTACCACCCCGTATAAGAAAGAAAATTTTTGTTTTCTAATAAAAGCTTGGTAGTCGTCCTCGAGCTTTCAAGCTGCTTTTCTAGGGTGCTTTAAATTGGAAAACAAAAAGCAATGCTGAGACGTAAACAAAAGACTCAAGCCTCGTACCACCTTGTATAACAAAAGAAGAAAACTTTTTTTTAATAATTGCGAAAAAAGATGTTTTCGTAGATCTTGAAACGTTTGAAATTTTTCTTATACAATGTGTTATCGAACTTGAGTTTACCGTTACCGATAAGGCAATTAGCGTTTAAAAAACAAAAAAGAAAATCGCGATATACGACCTTCACAATAAAAAATTAATTAGAAAACAATCGATTTACAAAATTCTTTGAATGGCAAAAGAATGCCAAAAAATGTCAACACGAAAAGCAACGTTTAGAGGTTGATTAAAGACTCAAGTCTCGTACCACCCCGTATAACAAAAGAGAAACTGAGTTTTCTATAACGAAAACGAAGAAGGAAGAGGAAAGATGCCCCGAGGTCTCTAAATGGACTTTGTAAGTCATTTTCATTAAGCCAATGAAAAGCAACGTTCAAAGATAAATAAATGACTCAAGTCTTGTACCTCCCTGTACAACAAAAGAAATAAACTTTTTTTAAATGAAAAAAAAAAAAATATTTTAATCAAAGAGATCCCCCGAGCTTTCTATATAGTTTTTGGATATCATTTTGATTTGGAGGACGAAAAGCAACATAAACGAAAAACTCAAGTCTCGCACCACACTGTATAAGAAAGTAAATAAACTTTTTTCTTCAATGAAAGCGAAGGAAAAGTAGTGAAATCGAAGAGGCCCTCGAGTTTTTTAGATCGTCTTTGTATGTCCTTTTCATTTGGAGAACGAGAAGCAACGTTTAGAGATAAATAAAAGACTCAAGTCTTATACTACCCCGTATAATAAAAAAGTTTTCTAGATCGTTTTTGTATGTTATTTTGATTTAGGGACTGGAAAACAACGTTCATTCTTTTTCTAAATGCAGGTTTTTAAAAAATAAAAAAACAATTAATGGATATTTTCTTTTCGTTTCCAAACAAAGCCCTCCCTTAACAAAAGGAATACGATCGTTACCTTTGCGGGTACTGTATACAATTAGTTCCAATTAACTCGCACACCTTCAACGCGCGCACGCACACTCCTACATCCGTCAACCGCCACCGATTTAAGACGACAACATCCAAAACAATCACGCGAACGCAAACAAGCGAGTCCGTTCCTTTCACTGTGACCCGATGGAGGCGATTCGCTTGGATGTTGATGCCCTTAAAACGAATTTTAACTCAAACGGTATCTACGATGTGATAAGAAAAACGAAGACACAGTGCACGTGGGACTCGCCAGCCGCAGCTGTCGCCGCTGAGAAATTATTTTTTTGATTTCCACATTTGTTTCATTGCGTCATTAATTATAAACTCGACTGCCCCAATTTTTAGTCACCCCGTACATAATTATTTCCTCGAGGAAAAATAGTTTGAAGAGATGGAGCCGTGCGTAACGAGGAAAAGGATTTCGCTCGCACCCAATAAACGCGACCGTTGAGCATAGAAAGTAATATTAATTAACCGGATCAGGCGCAGAAAGAAAGTAATATAAATCGAAACAATCGATGGACTGGCTCCTCGTCCGGTGGGTTTCACGCAAATGTTTGGTCTGAAACCGAGAGCCTGCCCTGGTTTTATTTGTGAAACGGATCAGAGAAAAGGACGAACAATTCAACAAAAAATAATTTTTTAAAGAAGTCAAAGTTTGAATTGGTAATGCAATTAACTGCATTTTATTATTTGACTATTTGCAACACTGCAACATGTTTTCTCGGTAACCTGAATAACAACAGATTCTAGGTTATGTGAATTTGAAATGTCAAATAATGACGCTTGTAAAGCGACGACTGTCAGTGACAGGCAGTCAACAATCGGAGTTGCTGCCAACCCAAACAGTGATTCTTGACTTTACAGTTGGTAACATTGACATTCATTAATGACAGAAGTGAATGTCAAATACAACTTGACATACACCGACAGGCAGGCAATTCAATTACAACATAAAACGGAATTCAGTTTTAGTTAAAACAAAACTCAAATCCAAACTATTTTCGATTAATCAAAGCGTTCCTGGACACGCCAATCAAATCGTCCCGTAACATAACCTATATTTTGTTTGCAACATATTGAACTCAGTGTTGCCAACTCTAAATCAATTTTTTTTTTATCCGAGCCTCAAGAAGTACAGTATTTTTTTAACAGTAAATTCCTCAAACGGCGGTACTACAAATAACGAAAAGGCGCGCCGAATACCGTTCGACCTAGACACGAACTCATCGATTTTTTTTTCGTTGCCTCGAGGCCAACCAAACCAAAGCCGAAGACACTTCGTCGTGCACGAAGTTCCTGCGGCCATGAAAAGGCACGAGGTCGTCGTCGCCGCCGCCGCCGCCTAGGATAAATAACAGTCACGAACTCGTCGACATCCTCAATGAGAACGACGGCGAGGAGGCCCAAGTTCAAGAAACAATGGCCGCGACACCTTTCCTTTAACCTACTTTCAGGCGGCGAAGAACAAATCGATTACGTAATCGCACAAGTTCGATAAGATTACTAAAAGAAAATAGACGCATTGGCGTAGTCTATTCTTTTTTTTTTCTTTTTTGAGGAGGAACTGCTGCAGGTTCTTAAGTTCGTCCTGTGTTTGCAAATATTAGATGAGCGGGTGCATTTACATGTCGTTATTATTAGCGGAGACGCAACACGGAAAATGCGCCAGAGTCTGCTCGTCTGTCTGCAAAAGACGCCTTGCGACAGTGTTGGTACCGCGAACAGCTGCGGAATGCAAATGAAGCGAAAGAAAACAAAGAAGCAGCAGCACAAGACCAATTTAACAAGAGATCCATCCGCTTTAAACGCGCATACTTTAATAAATAAAAAAAAAAAGTTGGTCGTATAGAGCGTTCATAAATAATCGAGAGGTTTTCTTTGAATTTCCCGCCGCTCATTGGATTATTTTTTCTATTATCGTTTACTTTACAGAAGGCAAGTGAGAGAAGCCATAAAAATATGGAAAGTAAACGATGTAAACCTGTCAATTATTCATGAACACGCTATATTTTGCGTCACAATTTAAGGCAAAATAAAAAGGACATGGACCAGGCAAGTCCTAAAGTCAGACCTTGTGGGGGTATTAAAACGACGCAAAGACAACAAACGAAAATAGAAATTCGTCGAGACGATGATATTGGAAACGCACAGCGAAAGGGGCCCAAGGTAGAGCCCTGAGGCACTCACAATATTTTAGATCAATTACAAGGACTTACCAAAGAGCAGAGAACCAGCGAAAAACACTAAAGGACCTAAAGCATGGTATTATAGCAACCCCAATCTATTTAGAAGTATTTAAGGTCTAAAGGATTTACGACCAAAGGCAGTTTCGGGGCGAAATTTGAGAATAAACAAAAAGGAACCAATGCTGGGTTTTGGGGCTAGAACCTTGGACTGGATGAGGTTTTGGAACAACCCCATTCGATTTGCAAATTAATTAATTTTAAGCACATGCCGAAAAGGACTCTAAATACAGCCCTAAAGTACTCACAATATTTTGGATTTAAGATTACAGGGACTTAAGAGTAGAGGATGGATTAGGTGAAACCAACTACAGGCGAAAAGCAAATAGGACCTAAAATATTACATTAGAGCATCCCAGATCTATTTAGAGATAGTTAAGGTCTAAAGGATTTACGACCAAAGGCAGTTTCGGGGCGAAATTTGAAAATAAACAAAAAGGAACCAATGCTGGACTTTTGGGCTAGAACCTTGGACTGGATGAGGTCTTGGGACATCCCTATTCGATTTGCAAATTAATTAATTTTAAGCGCATGTCGAAAAGGACGGTAGATAGAGCCCCGAAGTACTCACAATATTTTAGATTTAAGATTCCAAGGACTTACGAAAGACCAGAGGATGGTTTAGGTGAAACCAACTACCGGCGAAAAAGCAAATAGGACCTAAAGTATGACATTAGAGCATCCCTAATCCGTTCAGATGTATTTAAGGTCTAAAACTTCTCTTCGGAAGCAAAAATTTTACGAAAGAGTACGTGGGGCGTATGGATTAAAAGCGACCGAAGGTATTTTTGGGGAGAAATTTGAAAATAAACAAAATGAAACCAAGGATGGGCTTTGGGGCTAGAACCTTGGACTGGGTGAGGTCTTGGAACATCCCCATTCCATTTGCAAGTTAATTAATTTTAAGCGCACGTTGAAAAGGACTCTAGATAGAGCCCTGAAGTACCCCCAATCTTTTAGATCTAAGATTACAAGGACTTACGAAAGAGCAGAGGATGGATTAGTTGAAACCAACTACCGGCGAAAAAGCAAATAGAACCTAAAGTATGACATTAGAGCATCCTTAATCTATTCAGAGGTGTTTAAAGTCTAAAACTTCTCTTCGGAAGCAAAGAGGGGGTGAATTAAAGGCGACCGAATGCTTTTTTGGGGAGAAATTTGAAAATAAACAAAATGAAACTAAAGATGGGCTTTCGAACTACAACCTGGGGCCAAGGATGAGGCCTTGAAATATCCCCTTTCGGGGATTACAAGGACTTACGAAACAGAAGAGGATAGGTTAGGTGAAAAACAAACAAAGAGGACCTAAAGTATGACATTACAGCGTCTCCAATCAGTTTAGGAGTATTTAAGGTCTAAAACTTCCATATGGAAGCGAAGGATTTACGAAACAACGCGGTGTGGGGGATGGATTAAAGACGATCGAAGGTATTTTTGGAGAGAAATTTGAAAATAAACAAAGTGGAACCAAAGATGGGCTTTGGGACTAGGGCCTGGATCTAAGGATGGGGCCTCGGAACACCCCCATTCGATTGAATGATACTTTAGATCTGACACTTGACCTTGTAAGCAAACGATTTGCAAAACAGCAGGAGAAGAAGGGGACATTCAACATGTTTCTAAAAGAAAATACGGAAATAAACAAAATAGTACCAAAGATAGCCTTAGGGATATCCTAAGATTATAACATTGACTTCATTCCCAAGCAAATTACTGGATGGAAGCTTTAAGCAATATGAAACACCAGCAGGTGAATTGGAAGGTGGATTAGATGAGATCAGTTCTTAAGGGAAAGAGGACAACAAATGACATACGACCCAGAATGAGATCTAGGGGAGCCCCCACTCTGTGTATTTATATTTTAGACCTAAAAATTCGCATCTGGGATGGTTTAGAGGATGACCATACCTTCCTCGAGAATAAATTTTAAAACAAACGAAATAGAACCAAAGGAGAAAATCCTAGGATTAGAACCTTGGCTTCATTCTCAAGCGAATTAATCAAAACACCTGTAGATGAATTTGGGAATGGACTAGATGAGGAAAACTCGAAGCTAAATGGCATAGGACAAAAGACGAAGCCTTGAGGAATCCCCATTCTGTATAATGCCCCTTTTGGTCTAAAAATTTAAGTCGTGAGCAAAGGATTTACGAAACAACGTGGGGGGTGGATTAAACACGACCAAAAGTATTGGGGAGAAATTTCAAAATAAACGAAAACATGAAATGTATGAACAGAGAATAAAAAAAGTGCGATTTTCATCAATTATTTGTTCGCAATTTCAACTTCACCCTCTCTCCCTGGCTTTATATGATCAGAATAATTAGGAACCAGCCTTTATAATACGAGAACCACCCTGTTTAATGCGAGATATCATCACAAGGGAAATAATGCGCTCTTAAAGTTCTGAAGTCCCTCAAGTTACAGACAACAAGAATGAAATTCAATCACATTGTAAACGCGAGTTTACCCCCCACATAAATACAGGGTGTTTAACAATTAGAGGCGCGGAAAATTACGATCACAACTTTTTATTTGAATGTATTAATAATTGCTTTTCGTGTTTATATTCTGATGTCTCTTAAGTTACTGACAATCTGGTTATGTGTTGTCGAAACTATGATCAATCACCCTATATAACAGGAAAATTGTTTTTTTTTTCCTCTTCATTCAGGTTTTACCGCGATTAAAAAAAAAACAGAATTCCTCACATACCTAAACACTGTGTTTTCCAGGCTCGCGCATACTACAACTAATAATCTCAAGTTAATTGCTGCTTAATTAATTAATTTATTAATCGAGGCATCTGCACGTGTTGCAAGAACAACAACAAGTGTCAACACGACGAATTATGCATTGATGACTTTCTTGAATTTTTCCGAGTAATGATGAGTGATTCACACGTTTCGTATTTTTTTTATTTCTAGTTTAAAATTGATGTAGACCGTGAATCAACTGCGCCGAGATGAATTAATTCATTTCGCCACTTGTAAACTAACTGTAACGTGCTTACGCAAGAAATGCAAATGATTTAATAGTCAAGAGAAAAAAAATGACTGCATATGGCATTCACACGCGTCTCAAGTGACACCCAGACACTTACTTGCTCGATGAAGAGGAGAAGCTCTACCAGATGGAGGCAGCGACTTATAATAATAATATAAAATAAACAAAACTTCGAATGTAATTATTGTCATAAATACTGTTGTTTTCCGGGTTAATGAACTTCGAAAAAAAAATGGAAAACCAATAAAAAAACAAACAAATAATGGTAATAATTAAAGTACCGTTCGCTTTCTCAAGTGTAGAATCTTCATTTTTATTTTTATTAAAAACCTAACATAACTAAAAGTAGTATTTATGTCAATAATAAACAGTTTTGTGAAAAGGAAGAAAGTTGTAAAACTAAAATGTAAAAAATTCGTGAAAGAAAAAATCTAAAACGAAAAGAAAAAGAAAAATAACTACGAAACGCAAATGAAATCTGTAAAACATCACGAAAACGCTGTAAAAGAAAAATGAAAGACGAGGTATTTTGTTGCAGTTGGAAAAAAGCGGGATGAGAAAAAAGACGAAATTAAACATAAAAAAGCTAAGTTGATGTAAGGTAAAAAAAAAACAACAAAAAAAAACAAATAAAAACCAAAAGAAGTTGATCTAAGAAGACAACACAAAAAACAAACGAAAATCGAAATGACATCGATAAAAAAAGATCGAAGCAAGCACTGCAATTAAAAAAAAATTAAATCTGAAAACCAGGAACTGCGCTGTAAAAAAAAGTTCCAAAGAAAAGAACACGAACATCAAACAAATGAATGCTAATAGTACATAAGAAAAAAAAACACACTAAGAAGACAAAACAAACAAAAGTCGCAAAGCGAAGAATCAAGTGATAACAAAAAAAAAACAAGTGAAGGACGAGGTATTTCGAAATTAAAGAAATCTAAAAATTAAACGAAAATCAAAAGGAAATTCATTAAAAAAAAAACAACGCAAACTGAATGGAATTTGAAGTAAGGACAATGAAAAAAATTGAAAATTGATAGAAAAAGTGCAAAACAAAAGAAAACCTAAAGCAATGTGAGATGTAAGGAAAACAAATGAAAATTGAAAAGCAATTGAAGTCAGAAATGCAAAAACAAAAAAAACCGAAAAGGATTTCAAGTAACAAAGGCAAGAAAAAAAAACAAATGAAAATCAAAAGAAAATTGATGCCAAGAATGTAAAAACAAACGAAAATCTAAAGCAATGTGATCTAAGGACAGCAATAAGAAAACAAATTAAAATTAAAAAGGAATTGAAGTCAGAAATTAAAAAAAAAACAAACAAAAATCGAAAGGAATTTGAAGTAACAAAGGCATTAAAAAAACAAACGAAAATCTAAAGCGTTATGATGTAAGGAAAGCAATTAAAAAAAAACAAATAAAAATTAAAAAGGAATTGAAGTCAGAAATGCAAAAAACCGAAAAGAATTTGAAGGCAATAAAAAAAAACAAATGAAAATCGAAATAAAACTGAAAATACAGAAAACAAATGAAAATCTAAAGCAATGTATGTGATGTAAGGAAAGATAAAAACAAATGAAAATTGAAAAGCAACTGAAGTCAGAAACGTAAAAAACAAACAAAAATCAAAAGGAATTTGAAGTAACAAAGGCAAAAAAAACAAATGAAAATCGAATAATTTATACAAAGAATTCAAGAAAATAAACGAAAATCTAAGCAATGTGACGTAAGGAAATAAAAAAAAAACAAAGTAAAATTGAAAAGGAGTTGAAGTAAGAAATGCAAAAAAAATCGAAAGGAAGTAACAAAGGTATTAAAAAAACAAATGAAAACCGAAAGAAAATTGACAAAAAAAAATACAAAAGAAAAACAAACAAAAATCCAAAGGAATTTGAAATAATAACAAAGGCAAGAAAAAAAAAATGAAAATCAAAAGAAAATTGACACCAAAAAAATGCAAGAAAACAAACGAAAATCTAAAACAACGTGATGTGAGAAAACCAATGAAAAACAAATGAAAATTGATGTAAAAAAAAGAAAAAAGAAATGAACGAACAAAATTGACTAATTAAGAAAACGCAGAAACTCGACGAACAATAAAGAAAAAAAAGGGGATAATAAAAAAAAAACCGAATGAACGTCAACATGGACGTGTTTTCTGTAAGGATAAGAAACATTTGAAAATAAAGTAATTTGAGCCAAAACAAACGCGAGCAAAAAAAAATTAAAACAAAGTAAAACAGAACTAAACGACATAAAAAAAGGAATAAACGAAAGTCGAAAAGGAATTGACGAGGGAAACGCAAGAAGATCTAAAGAAATTGACGGAACGAAAACAAAAAGAAAAAATGAAAATTCAACTCAAATAATACACGAAGGAAAAAAACAGAAAGAAACGAATGAAGCGATGGCTAATAACATCAAATTTAAAAAGAAAAGAAGGCAATGAAAAGGCAAATAAAAAAGAAATACATTAACAGACAAAAAAGAAAAAGAAAATCAAAATGGACATACGGCAACAATCAATTGAAAATAGATGGAAAACGAAAAGCAAATGAGGGATACAAATAAAAAAAAAAAGAAAGTCGAAACGTAAGTCAGTTATGTGAAGGTGAAAGCACTAAAAACAAATGAAAACTGACAACTATTATAAAATCAAAATGATATTTTATAAACTGCGTAAAGTGGAATGAGTAAAAGTAATGTGTCACGGATGCAAGTTTACTTCGGCCTTCCAATAATTGACTGACATTTTGTAATTTACACAAACTGACATTGACATTTGTTACATCTAGCAAAATCCTCGCAGTCTGTTACATAACCTAACCTACTAATACCTGACATTGACATTTCGTCAAAAAACATGCGCAATTAGCTTGGTTACATAAATCGCAAAGAGTACTTTGGAGTTTTGTTGCCAACTAGAACAAGCTGAACAACTGACAACAAACAAATTATAAAAAGAAATTGGTAGGAGTGACACCTGTTATTGATATTTTGTTTCGCGCCTTCAATTCTACGTCAGTACAAACCATTTTTTTATGTTGTTACGCACAAATCTCTAGAGTTTTACTGCCAACTGAAATTGTTGACATTGACGTTATTTGTTTCACCTGTCTGTTCAGACCATTGTAATCTGTCACACAACTAACCCAAGTCGTTGACATTCCGTCAAAAAAGTTACGCGAGGAAATTGGTAAGAGTGAGACTTGTTCTACAAAACGCCATTTATTTTCACTTACGTACTCAGATAATCTGTCACATAACCTAGAATTTTTTTTTTTTACGTTGACGTTCTGTCAAAAAGTTATACACACAGAAATCTCAACAGCCAACTGAAACAGTTGATGATCCAACTTATCAGTTAGGCATTTGTTTTACTTAATATATCATTGTATTGTGACATAACCTATTAAGGTTCTTTTTGACAGACAATCTGTCAAATGAAATTTTATTATTTCCTATTGTAAAGTTAGAGTGTTTTGTTATTTTTTTTTTTATAATCCTTAAAACAAATAAATAAAGTTAGTCCTCTCATTGGGTGACGATGAAGCAATTTTATTTAATTCAATTTTTTATTGAAAAACGAGGACCTGGACATTTTGACCTGCGTGTATGTATGTATGTAAACGAATTCGTCGTATATTAGTCAGCTTTCACATAATCGCTTTTGTTTGTCACCCTCATATTTCCATCCCTCATGCACTGCAAACATGAGTCATATTAACTAACAACTCCAGTCTTGAAGTTTCGATTTAACCGATTGTGAGTAACGCCCCAACGCCACGCTTACGCATACACATATCTTATTCCGTTAGTTAACAACGAAAATTTAAAAATACTTCTAAGTTATCGATTTCAATTAACACATCTGCGAAATATTTCCAAAGTGACTCACATAATCCGTCGCAATTGAAATCCGAAGCTAAAGAAGTCGCCCTGAGCTCGAATAAGTAAACTCGAGCACGTGCACACAAACACTGAAAGCCACAAGAAGCAAGCGATCGTTATCGTTACCATACATACAAACACACGCACACACACAACATGAACGGAACAAAAAACTTACTGTGCAAACTAAAGATTCGGCGAAGCCACTCAACACTCTTCTCATTATAGCAACGCACATTTATAATCAATTCTGCTGGCTGCGCACACTTGTTAAAAAAGAGGCAAAGCGGAGGAGTTCTGAAAAATCGACGGCGAACTTGAAAACTCGCGGAAAACTGCGCTGGAAAAATTTATATCAGCGGAAGCACGTTTCCTATTCGCCTTGCTATTTTTATTCCATGAGGCGCTTTCTCTAATTACCTGTTAACGTACGGCTAATTAATCGGGTAAAAAGCAGGAACACTTTCGGAATTGTTACGTCAACTATTTTCTAAAATATGCAGGACATGCACAGCCAAGTTAAAAAAAAACATATACGTTACATATATACACGGTACAGAGGTGGACTGGCCCTCCTTCTCACCAGGCAACTTCATATTTTCAAGAGCGGAAAATGAAGTCCCAAAAGTGTTGCTTAATTCTAATCCACCTGTATACCTGAGTACCTATATACAGGGTGCCTCGAGAAAATAAGACGTAACACTACGTCCAAAGCAAAGGAGACGAATTACTTAAAAAAAAAAATTCTAAAAATACAATGTTTACCATCGAAAAATATTAGACGTAACCACAGAGGCGGCCGGAAAAAATTAATGAATTAATTTGACATCTGTCAAAAAGTGAAAAATTCTTCAGAACTCAGTTAGCAGTGCAATGCCAGTACCCATTAAATACTCATCTTGAAAGGAAACATCATAAAGATGGGCGGGCGTGGACCACTACACAAAGCCTAATTAATTTGACAGCTGTAAAAAAAATTTAAACATATCAACAAACATGGTTACGCGACGTAAAATTCACTTTGAAACAATATACAACAAAGGTGGCCGTGGAAAAGAAAATTAGGACAAGTTTTTGAAGTCTAATTAATTTGACAGCTGTCAAAAAAAATGTTAAACCTCATCAGTACTCAGGCCAGACATGATCCTGCAAGGTAAAGATTCATTTTGACGCGAAACGTCATATAGTTGGGCGTGCAAAACAAAATTATGATTAGTTCTTGGAGTTCGATTGATTTGACAGTTGTCGAAAGAAGGAGAATTTCATCAGAAAACAACAAAATACGAACGTGCAATGCTACTAATCTTCTCGGAATGAAATATCGTAAACGTGGTTACGAAAAGCCAAACAATAATTAGTTCATAGGACCGAATTAATTTGATAGCTGTCGAAAGAAGAAAAAAAATCCTCAGAACTCTGTCATACGTGACTGTGTAACGTAAGTATTAATTTCGAAATGAAATATCGTTAAGAGTTGGCTGCGGAAAACAAGATTATTAATTACTTCATGGAGCTCGATTAATTTGACAGCTGTCGAAAATTTCTCCGGAATTCAATCAAACACCATTGAGAAACATATACATTCATTTCTAAATGATATATCATCACCAAACACATGGGCACAGAAAAAAATATTATTAATTCATAAATCCTAATGAATTTGACATGTGTCAAAATGGAAAATTTCTTCAAAACTCCGCCAAACGTGTTTGTATAGTGCATTCCGACGTGAAATATTGTAAAAGTGATCATGTAAAACAAAATTATGATGAGTTAACAAAGCCCAATTAATTTGACAGGTGTCAAAATACAAAAAAAAAATCATCATAACTCGGACATAGTAGTTGTGCAATGCAAATACACTTTAAATATTAATTTCTAAATTAAATACCACAAAGACGGCTGTAGAAAACAAAATATGATTAGTTAGTAAGATCCTAATCAATTTGACAGTTGTCAAAAGATGTAAAATTTCCTTAAAACTCATCCAAACGTGATTGTATATTGTAAATACTCCTTCTGGCATGAAATATCGTAAATATGATCATGGAAAACAAATTTATTATGAGCTAACAAACCCCAATTAATTTGACAGGTGTCAAAATACAAAGAAAAGTCTTCAAAACTCAGACATAGTATGCAAATACTCTTTAAATACTAATTTATAAATTAAATACCACAAAGACGGCTGTAGAAAACAAAATATGATTAGTTAGTAAGGTCCTAATCAATTTGACAGTTGTCAAAAGATGTAAAGTTTCCTTAAAACTCATCCAAACGTGATTGTATTTTGTAAATACTCCTTCTGGCATGAAATATCGTAAATATGATCATGGAAAACAACATTATGATGAGCTAACAAAGCCCAATTAATTTGACAGGTGTCAAAATACAAAGAAAAATCTTCATAACCGAGACATAATAGATATATGCGACGCAAATACTCTTTAAATACTAATTTCTAAATTAAATACTACAAAGATGGCTATAGAAAACAAAACATGATTGGTTAATAAGTTCCTAATCAATTTGACAGTTGTCAAAAGATGTAAAATTTCCTTAAAACTCGGCCAAACGTGATTGTGTAATGTAAATACTCCTTCTTGCACGAAATATCGTAAACATGATCATGGAAAACAAAATTATGATGAGTTAACAAAGTCTAATTAATTTGACAGGTGTCAAAAAAACAAGGAAATTCATCAGAACTCGGACATAGTAGTTGTGCAATGCAAATAAACTTGAAATATTAATTTCTAAATTAAATACCACAAAGACGGCTATAGAAAACAAAATATGATTAGTTAATTATGTCCTAATCAATTTGACAGTTGTTGAAAGTTGAAAAATTTCCTCGAAACTCAGCCAAACGTGATTGTATAATGTAAATACTCGCTCTAACATGACATACCGTACAAATTAATGTAAATAATGACAAGTGACATGACGATCTGTCATTATAGTGACAGTGACAAATCGTGGACGTTGAAGGACTACATGGAATGTGAGTATTCCATTCAGAATCTCTGCCAACACTAAAGAAAATTATATCAGAGCAGTTTTATTAAACGCGACACATGCGGCAATATCACTCGAATCTGAGGGACCCTGTATAGGTACATGAAATTTAAGTTTTTTTTTTTAAATTCGTAATTTTTTAAAAAAAATCAACATCAACGAATTATAGCAATGTGGACTGTGGAACACAAAAGCCTTAGATATACAACCCCCCCCCCCACACACACACACGTGCACGTGCAAACCGACAAGTAACAAGTGAAGCAAAACAGTGATGCCAGGAAAAAGTACAACTGTCGTTCTTTTTCTTGACCTTGATTAAAAAAACAAAAAACTTCAAGATTATGTAAAAAAAAACAACAAAAAGCGGGTACAAGGGCGTTATAGCAAAGCTATCTAAAAATACTTTGACTGCGAAGGTTTTTCTGCAATTTCTCGCTTTTTCCTATGGATATTCGGAAGCTTTCGATGCGTATTTCTACTGTAGAACTATCATCATCAACACCGCTTTAGCCATGGAATAGCATATTTTATGACCTGACCTTGAATTCCAATCACAAATTAAATTTATTGATAAACCAAAACAAAAATTAATTATTATGAAAGCTTAGGGCCAGAAGAACCGCACTTTATTACAAACCAAAACCGAACAACCAGGAAACCATAACAGCACCAACACACAGCACTTCCGCCACCGCCGCCGCCGTTCGCGTCGCGAACTCCACGAAAATCTCTCGCCGAACAAACGCAGCGACTAATGGCAATTTAATTGGGGGGCGAGAGCAACCCCCAAACGACGGCGGCGGAGCACACACCCAGAAATGTAGGTTAGGTTAAGAGGGAAAGGCCAGACTGAGCGCGATTCGGAGGCGGCGGCGGCGGTGGTGGCAGCCAGAGAAAGAGGCTCAAAGAGGACGCGAGTACTCTCCTCTTCCTCTCCGGCCCAAAAATATTGATTCGGAAGCGCACGCGGAAGACGAACGCGCGTTTTCGGCGGCTAAATACCGGGGAATAGGTGCGTTGTTTTTGCAGGCGGTGCGTCGCTAACGAACGGGAGGGGAGGGGGGCGGTAAATTATGCCCCGTGAGGGAAAACAAAAAAATAATTAAATTGCGCACGGTCAAACAAACTCAATTTTGAAATTGTTGAACGAATTCCACATAAAAAAAAAAAACGAATAACAACGACGCCGTCGTGTCGAGACGCGTGTATCTACAAGGGACTATAAAAAGTTAACAAGTTTTGAAACAGATCGAAACGTACAAGTGGGGAATGGTGGTTAACGAATCAATTTTATTTACAATTCAAAAGCACCCTGTATAATGCGCAAGAAGTGTTGCAAAACATTATCGTAACGCAATTGTTTTGCACTGTTACTTTATTTCATGCGTGATCCTTGTATTTTTTATGTTAAATCGAATGTCTACATTTAATATATACCACATTCCCTCAAAAAACCTCAAGGAAAAATTCTAAAGGACTTCTTTTGCGGAAATACCAAAAAACTTTTCTTGAATCGAATTGATTTTAGAATAATTTCGACTGAACGATCGCGTAACACCCTGTATAACCACAAAAAATGAAATTTTGTAATAAAGTCGGTAACTTTAATTCGAACGAACGTATTGACAGTGAACACCAAAAAGTTGTCTTCACCGCTTCGGTTCCTATACATACTCATATACAGGGTGATTTTGAAATGTTTCCTTCTTCCACCTAAATCACTTTTCACGAAAACAATTAAGACGAAATTTAAGTATCGACTTTGGAAGTATTTAGATTAACTCATCATAGTGATAATAACATTAAACAATTAAATTATTTTGAATAAAAACAAAATGATGATGACACGTCATTTTTGTTTTTCTTTTAGTTACTTAGTGCAGTTTTTATATCAGTAACCTGTCCGAAAAGCTTACAGGTATGTCTTTAATTACTAATTAAAAAAAAATAAGCGTCACTTTCTCTTAGATTCCTATATACAGTGTGATTCTAAAATGGGTCCCTCTCGCTCCTTAATAACCCATGAATCAATTGATAAAAAATAAATAAAACTCGAAACGCTTAAACATAAACTAAAGCAGCTTCAGCACATACAGGCTGTCCCAAATGAGATGCATTCCAAGAATAGCTCAATCAACATTGAAAATAGAAAAAAAGAAAACACTAAATTATTAATATTATTAATTTCTTAAAGTTCATACCGTTCACAATTCAAGTATTTTTTTATTTATCTTTAAAGATGTTGAGAATTATTAGACATTTTTTTAATAGTTTTTTTTTTTTTAGATAGGCCGCGATTTTTATCAAACAATAATTTCCAGCTTATGTAGGTACAGGATGTTCCAAATTAGGTCGTACTCTACGAGTACTAACGGGTAATTATTGATGACAATGACAGATCCCAGTTTCTGGCCATTAAGATTGTATAAGTCAGTCACATTTCAACAAAGATCAGATATTGGATATTTGAGAGCGTTGCCATGGCTACGCAATGGAACGGTCCTCGTATTGCACGCGTAACTATGACAACGCTCCGAAGTCTGTTAATAACCGATGACGTCAAAAGAAAAAATGACAGACGCCAGTTTCTGGCCATTAGGATTGTATATGACGCATTTCAACAAAAATCTTCGGACATTTTGAACTGTTGCCATCCATGGTTACGCAATCAATTGGTCCTCGCATTGCGTCGCGTAACCATGGCAACGCTCCGAAATATCCGAAGTCTGGTAACAATAGACGACTTCGAAAGAAAAAAAAAGACAGACGCCAGTTTCTGGTCATTAGGATTGTACAATTGCTTCTCAGTTGTGACAGTGATCATAACAAAATAAAAGAAAACAAAAGCAAGAGAACGTCGGTCAGTGAGAACTATTTTCTTTTTCGTCGTTCATTGTTTTGATCTTCGATTTTAAATTGGATTTTGAATTTTGTAAGAATCACTTCTACTTGTCACTTGTGACAGTGATCGTGACAAAAACAAAACAAAAGAACATCGGCGGCGAAAACTCAATGAAACTTAACGATCGCTTCGTTTTGTTAACCGTAACAGAGAAAAGAAAACGAAACAAAACAACACTGACCTTTGATTTTAAGTTCGATTTCGATTTTGAATTTGGAAAAAGAGTCGCTTCTACTTTTCAGTCGTGACAGTGATCGTAACAAAATAAAAGAAAACGAAAACAAAAGAACGTCGGTTCTATTTGTCAGATGTGATAGTGATCGTGATAAAAAAAAACAAAAGAACATCGGCAGTGAAGACTTAATAAAACTCATGTTTTTATTTTGATTTTCAAATTTGATTTCGTTGATTTTTTTTTAATTTTGGAAAAATCGCTTTGCTTTGTTAATCGTGACAGAGAAAAGAAAGCAAAAAAAAAAACCAACACTAATCACGATCAGTGATCTTCGAATTTAAGTTGGATTTCGATTTTAATTTTGAATTTCGTAAAAATCGCTTTCTACTTATCACATGCGATAGTGATCGTGATCAAAAGAAAATATAAGAACATCGGCGTGTGTTGAAACAGTGATCGTGACAAAAAAAAAAAAGAACATCGGCGGTGAAGACTTAATCAAACTTGATGTTTTTATTTTGACTTTTAAATTTGATTTCGATGTTTTTTTTTTTTAATTTTCGAAAGATCGCTTTGTTTATTAATCATGGCAGAGAAAAGAAAACGAAACAAAACAACGGATGTGGCAGTGATCATAACAAAATAACGCGTAACCATGGTAACGCTCCGAAATATCCGAAGTCTGGTAATAGTTGATGACGTCAAAAGAAACGTCGGTTTCTGGCAAACTTAAATTTTGTTTGAAATCTACTTTTGCAAAACTTAAAATAACGACTCTATAATCGATGTTCCTCGCTTTTTATTTATACACCTGTATATTATGTAATTTGTTTAAAACAGTAGTCCCCAAGTGTCTGCAACATATTAGTCACACTTGTTGCCGTTACGCACACCACACACGCCATCATTAATTTATTTATTTATTCTGCGCCGATCGACATAAGTCATCGCGAACGTATTCAACAACAAATCAAACTGAAAACCCCATGCATTATTCACACGCGTTAATTCCAAACAATGCAAATACAAATCGTGTTAGTAGCAACAAAGTCGAGCACGTGTCCTCCACTACTTACGCAGCACAGGTATCTCAGGATGTTTGTCATCACATATCCCAGGGGTCAGACAGGCCGGAGGAGACGACGACAGACACTTTACTTCTTTCAAAAATAGACGCGCCGCCCGTGATTATTTTTCATTAACAAAACACCGAGAGCCGTCGTCATCCAGAGCGCATCTTCAGAGAGAACTCTAAAACGAAACGCGGAATTTCGTAACGACAACCTCTCTCGCACGCACTCCCGTCCAGCACCACCACCAAGACAATGACTTCTCCTCCGGCGATGCTCCTCTTCGCCCGGTTAAAAATAGGCGACGTCTAAGAGGCTTGCGTGAGCCGCCGGCAATGATAAAAGTCGTTAGGAGCGATAAAAAAAATTAAGGACGCGAATTAATTGAAAAATACTGAGTCGAGTGAGCCGGAGCGATTAGGTTTATTTATACGCCGGAAAAATGGGGCAAGCGCCGAAATATACTGCGGTCCAGCGTCTCGTCGATTTGGATTAATAAATCGGGTCAAATGTGGCGGCGCACGTTCAAAAATAATCAAACTGCAATCTCAAAGTAATTTCGAATCGACTATTTCATTTCATTCAGTTCAAATCAATTTTATTAAAATTAAAAAAAAAAATCAATAAGTACAGCGTGAATCCGAGTTAAGATTTTCTCTTAACTTGAGCTCACCCTGTATTTACTGATTTTTTTTGCTCTCTTTTGTCGTAATTCTCTTTCTCGACGGTACGGGAGTGTAGTTTGAAAATCTATTTAAAAAAGAATTCATTTTTGTTTACAAATCCAGAAATCAACAACAAATGACGATCGCCTTCTTTGAGATGAAACACTAAAAAAAAAGGAAAAATGGAAAACGATCGATCGTTTGTTGCACAAGCGATGTTTGTAAAAACAAACGCTTTTTCCGTCAGTCAAGACAAAAAAAAAATTATGAAAAACAAAAGACGATCGACTATAATTGCAGACATGAGAAAACTTTCATTAAAAACCCGACGGTTTCGTCGACCAAATTGTTTCATTTTTTATTTGTTTTGTCGAAATAAAATATGTAAATAAATAAAAAAAAAGAACTTTCTTTTCTTCTCGTAAAAACAAAAAAAAGACGATCGATTGTATGGCAAATGTTTTGTAACAGTGACTAGGTCTAATAAACAAAAAAAAAACACACAAAACGAAAGACTACAGATGATACGTAAAAAAAGTTTCTATTTTCGTTCCTCGTGGAAAAAAATTTAAAAAAATTAAAAAACAAGCTTAGTAATAATTTCAATTTTTTTTTTGATTAAATTTTGTCGAACGCAAGAAAAATTACTACGATTGGGCGGTTCACTTGAAAACCAAAAAATACAAAAATGGCGATTTTGTAAAAATTCCGCCAAGTTCGAAAAAACAAAAGACGATCGATCGCTTATTATGTCTGACGTTTTGTTGTAAAAAGAATGATTACGTCTAAAAAAAAAAAAAAGAAAAACCGAAACAAAAAAACCTACCACCAAAGGTGATACGTAAAATTTTCGAAAAAAAAAACAAAAAACAAAAGACTACCAAAGATGATACGTAAGAAAGTTTCTATTTTCATTCCTTGCGGAAAAAAGGAAGTAGGTAAGTATATGAAAAAAAAAAAAAAAAAAAAAAAAAAAAAAAAAAAAAAAACAAAAACAAAAGTCGATTGTCTTTTGCGCTAGGATTCTGTAGCAGTTCGTTCGAAAACTAAAAATACAAAAATGGCGCTTCTGTCAGAGTCATGTGAATTTGGAAAAACAAAAGACGATAGATAAAATAAAAACAAAATAGACGTTCGATCGTGTAACAAATGTAATAAATAAAAAAAAAAAGACGATAAATGGTACGTAACAAATTCCGTTTTCTTGGTGAAACAAAAAAACAAAACAAGTAAAAATCAATAATCCTTATTTTTTTTTTTCGATAAATAACGTCGATTTGTGCAAATTTTTGAAAATTAAAACTAATTGCATTCGTCACCATCATCTAATTTTTTTGTCGGTTCATAAAAAAAAAACAAACAAAAAACAAAACTTGAATAACAAACAACACTTCGATTTTCGTTGAATCGGGAAAGAAAAGAAGGCGTCAAAATTACAAGAAAAAAAGGGGGGGGCAACGCAAAGTTGACGGTTTCTATTATTCAGCGTTCTTTATCAAAAACTTGCAAACAAAAGACGGTTGATTATGTAACAAACTCAGGAAATAAAAGATGATCGATGACTTGGACGTAAGAAACCTTAGTTTTCAATTTCACCAAAAAAAAAATTAATTAAAGTTGAGAACTAATGAAGGTATTCGACTTTTTTCTTCACGAAAAACAAAAAGAAAAAAGACAATCGACTGAAAAACAAATTTACAAGGGTTGATAAAAGTCATCGTATTTTCTCCATAAAAAAAAAAACAAAAACAAAAGACAATCGAGAAAAAACAAATTTACAAGGGTTGATAAGAATAATCGTATTTTCTCAATTAAAAAAAAAAAAAAAAAAAAAAAACAAAAACAAAAGACAGTCGACTTAAAAACAAATTTACAATTGCCTGTAAGAATAATGGAATTTTCTTCATCGAATTTTAACTTCACAAAAAAAAATTAATAAAAGTTGAGAACTAATAAAGACGTTCGACTTCTTCTTCACGAAAACAAAAAAAAACAAAAGACAATTGACAGAAAAATCAAATTTACAAGGGTTGATAAGAATAATCGTATAATCTCCATTAAAAAAAAAAAAAAAACAAAAGACAATTGTCTGAAGAAACAAATTTACAATTGCCTGTAATAATTGAATTTTCTTCATCAAATTTCAACTTCACAAAAAAAAAAAATAATAGAAGTTGAGAACTAATAAAGGTGTTCGACTTTCTTCTTGACGAAAACAAAAGAAAATCGACAAAAAAATCAAATTTATAAGGGTTGATAAGAATAATCGAATTTTACAAATATAAAAAGATCGATTATATAACAAATGCAGGAAATAAAAGATGGTCGATGGCTTGGACATTGGAAAACCTTTTGTTTTCAATTTCACGTCAAAAGTTAAATGAAAGTTGAGAAAAAAAGGTATTCGGCCTTTTTTTTAGAAAAAAAAAGACAACCGAATGAATTCTTTCATTAAAAAAAAAAAACACAAAAGACATTCGACTGAAAAAACAAATTTACAAGTGTTTATAAGAATAATCGCATTTAGTTCATTAAAAAAAAAAAACAAAAGACAATCGACTGAAATAACAAATTTACATGTGTCTGTAAGAAGAACAGAATTTTCTTCGTCGAAAGACCAAAAATAAATAAATAAAAAAAACAAAATACGATCAATGACAAAAAAGGCTTTTCCGTCAAATGTAAAAAGATCCACAATTTTTTGTACCAAAGAAAAATATCCGAAAATTGCCAAAAACAAATTCTTCACAAAATGTAATAAGTTCTACTAATGTGTAAAAAAGAAAAGAAAAAAACAAAAGACTGATAACAATTTCATAAAAAGAAAAAAATACTATCGAAATTTTTTTGGTACTTTTGTATTTTTTAAAGGAAATATGAAAGATGGTATTCCCCCCCCCTCCTTCATCGAAACAGAAAGAAAAAATAAAATACTATCAAAATAACAAGTTTCGTTCGTAGTATAAAAAAAGGAACAATAGAACTGTTTTCTTTTTGTTTTGATGACGATCAAAGGTAGAAAAGAAGAAATAAAAGACTATCGAAATTACAAGTCTCTTTCGTGTTAAAAAATGAAGAAAAGACAAATATTCTTCCCATCAAAAAAAAGGAAGAAAATTTAAAAAAAACAAGAGACTATCGAAATCGTTTCGTTAGTATTAAAGAAAAATGAAAGAAAAATATTCTTCGTGTTGTCCCATCAAAAAAAAACGAAGGAAATAAAAAAAAACAAAAGACTATCGAAATCGTTTCGTTCGTATTAAAAAATTTAAAAAAAAAAAAAACTTCATTCTCCCCCCTCGTCATAAAAAGAAGGAAGAAAAAACAAACGGCTATCGAAATTACTAGATTTTTAAGAGAAAAAAGAAAGAAAAAAATTTCCCCCTCGCTTAGAAGGAAAAGAACGAAACCAAGACAATAGTTTACACAATAAATTTTGATTTTTTTCTCAATTGACAAGAAAAGAAAGAAAAAAGAATTTCCATAATAACGAGTTTAATCAAAAGCATTTATTTAAGAAAAGTAAGGACGCTTGACTGATGGTTTTCAGCGTTGCTCTTCATTGCGGAAAAATAATAAGCAAATTGGTTACTTGTTACTTATCCTGAATATGCTGTTAATGTAAAGCGAAACGTCGCCGTCACCGTTTCGTTAGAAAAACCACTCAAGACAAGAAACTATTTTAATAAGAATTTCATTAAAAAAATGAGAATCATGTATCAGCCTATATACAGGGTGAAAGGGAATCGAGTACATTTATATCAGGTGGTGGTAACTTGCGTCAAAACGATCGATAAATATTATATCATATGATGTCTTAAATATGACCGTTTTCGAGTTATAAATAAATAAATAAAAGCACAGGTTACGTGCTGACTGTGGTACGGTGTTGTCAGACGTTTATATCTTCGTTTATTCGAAATTCCAAAGCAACACAAAACTTTACTTTTACTGAAGCTGATGTAAAACAAAATTCATCCATGTGAAGTTACAAAATTATCTTTCACCGTGTATAATCAACTTCCCTTTTTATCTTCCGCTTTGGGGATTCAATTAATTAACCTTCAAATCATATCTAAATAAATTCAGAACAGACTTTCATTTAAAAAATGAAATATAAACAAACGCAGGAAACCAATCACAAAATCGAATACTTCCGGTTAAACCGGAAGCCCTAGGCACTCTGCACCCCACGTTAAAGGGAGGCT
The DNA here is from genome assembly GCA_039766575.1 of Serrognathus titanus. Taxonomy (NCBI): domain Eukaryota; kingdom Metazoa; phylum Arthropoda; class Insecta; order Coleoptera; family Lucanidae; genus Serrognathus; species Serrognathus titanus. The sequence goes on along the minus strand of CM077911.1, from coordinate 32,549,594 downwards.
CTTGTTTCCTAGTTTAGGTCATCAAGTAACGAGAGGCAAAACCGCGAAGGGTATCTAACCACGTACAGGGTATTTTTTTTTTTTGCGTTGAAACTTAGGACACCCGAATTAGGCAGAGGCTCGAGGTTCGCGCAACCGAGCGGAAATGGCATTATTACCGACACCAACACGAGAATATTAATTCATAAATAACACGCAGATTCCCACCCACGAGAGCGCATCGAAAGCCGAGACGAATTCTACGAATTCCTCTCTGCATCTCCGGAGGACTGCGTTCTATTAACTTCTTGCAATCCACTCACTCACTGCTTCACCGCTGAAGTTCTTCCTTTTTCGGGCACTAAACGAACGCACGCACGTAATTCTAGAAACGCGGATGAACACACGTCGTTCACGCACACGCACGCGAATGCGATTTCGAATCGCTTCGGCATGGGGAGCGCATACTTCGAAACAATGCGGTTATGATGAAGTAAGAAGCAACCGCCGACGGCGGCGACGACGTGAAGATGCGATCAACTTTGGAGTGGAGGACACACACGTATGTGTGTACATAGTACACACACGTACTGGGCTGAATATAATTTGGCAGGACGAACGGACGGACACCGTGTCCCCGGATCCGGCGCACATATGCTCAATAAAAAAATTTGTATATATAGAACGTTTCAGCACTTCATTCTCACGCACACTTGTACGCATGCAGGGGTTTTCGTGTTCGTAACCGGACATAGCTCGTGAGCTTCGCATTTTTTGGCATGATTTAAGAGAAATTCCATTTTAAATGCCCCGCTGTAAAAGCGTATAATCGACGACCAAAATTAAATTCCTCTTTCAACAACACAACAAATATAGGAGGGGAATTATTATTTTTTTTATACAAGCTGGCACACTAGTTAGTTACGTTACAACCAAAATGATAAAATTTTTTCGCAAAATTCGAAAATGTAAAAATATGTCATCCTTCTGTTGGACACCCTGTATCTTTGCTTATGTTTTTACAATGCATAGATCTTCTAGTGCTGCACAATTTTCATATGAAACTTTCTTGTGCGCTTCATGTAACAGTAGAGTTGTCATACTAAGGTGCCACCCTGTATAATCTAGAAACAAATGAATACATAACAAGCTTGAAAGTTATAAAAAAAAAAACTATTTCTTTATATTACTCGGTCGCAAATATAAAAATAAATACAGAATAATTTTTAAAAAATATTTGCACAGGGTGATTCAAAATTGTCTCCCGATATTTTCAGGGTGGATAGAACATCAAAAAATAAGGTTAACTTCTCATATACTTTTTTTCCAAAAGTGAATAATAAGAGAGCTATAGTTCCGAGAAAGAGGGATTTGACATTACCTGTTTTGTAATAACTTCCGAATCATTTAAGTTATTTCAAGCTGAGTTTTGCAACGTACTTGTCAGATCCTCCCTCCTTCTTACGAGGTAGTTTGAGGGGGTGGGTCACTTTCGTCATTTTTTTTGTTACTTTGAAATACGTCAACGTTTAAACTTCGATTACTCGATAACGGTTGGTTTTATCGAAATGCAACAAGAGGACCTTTCTTGTGCCAAATAGTCTAGAAAATATTTTCTCGCAAATTTTCGATGAAATATGCAAAACGAGAAAAAATTATGGATAAAATACTGAAAGTCACCCCCTCAAACTACCCTTTAAAAAGGAAGGAAGAACTGACAAATACGTTGTAAATGGGTAGTTAGGTGCCTTATACCCGAGTTTCAAATATTAGTTTGATAACTTAAAGCATTCAGAAGATATTCCTAGAAAGAACAATATTTTCTACCCCCCTTCCAGGACTTATAACTCACTTATTATTTACTCTAGGAAAAAAAATTATATAAAAAGGTGACCTTATTTTTCGATGTTCTATTCGCCCTCAAAATATCAGGAGACACTTTGGAATCACCCTGTATATTAAAAAAAAACAAAAATGAATATCTTTTTTTTTTCTCAAAATAAAAATTAACATATATAGGGTAATCCAAAATTATTTAATTCTCTTACGTAAATTAAAAAAAAAAACAAATGAATATCAATGTATCAAAGATATTTACAATTATACAATATTTTTCGAATTTTTTTATATTACTCAATAACACCCACAAACAAATGAAACTTCACTTATGAAAAAAAAGATTTCGCTTTTTTTATACACATTATCCAGAAACAAATGAATTCAAGATAACATAACGATTTTATACAGGGTCACCAAAAAAAAAAACAACATTTCTTTTTCTGATTGAAAACAAATGAATATCTTTCGACTTGTCGACGAAGATTTTCTATCTTTCTTCATATTAGTTTCGAATTATGTACTCAGAAACAAGTGAAGATCGTGAAGACCGAAATTAAAATTTTATAGGGATTCATTTTCTTTATAATTCAGAAACAAATGAACGGAACCAACTTATATAGGGTCATCAGGAATAGCAGTACTACGCCACACGTTTTTCCTTTTTTTTTGGTTTAAAAACAAAGTAGCAAAAATGGCGTTTATTCATTCTTTGAATAAATCAAATGACAATCGTCAGTCGTTTTTTATTTGCTTTAGCTCAATTGTCTTTCAATTGATTTGAATTTGGTTTATTATTTGTATTAATCTCGCGGCCATTCAATTGTTTTTTCCTTTATTATTCGAATAAAAACAAATGACAATCGACAGTTAAGTCACTTTCCACTTGATTTAAGTTTCCCTGAAGACAAACACTAATTTCTGTCATCTTGAAGTTTGCTGTTATTTGTCATTGTGACATAATTTGTTGGTCACTAAGCAACGTGTAAACCCTCACGTTTCTTGTGGTCTGTCATTCTTTCGCTTCTTACGTCTGTTATTTTGAGGTTTGTCATTTTTAAGTTTCTTGATGTCTGTCACCCTGACATTTGCTGTTGTTTGTCATCGTGACATGAATTGTTAGTTTTTAAACAATGTGTGAGCCTCAAATTTTTCGTCATTTGTCATTCTGACGTTTCTTACGCCTGTTATTTTGACGTTTCTTACTTCTGCTATTTTGACGTCTGTCATTTTGACGTTTCTTGACGTCTGTCACCTTGACTTCTGTCTGCCTGACATTTGCTGTTATTTGTCATCGTGACATGATTTGTTGGTCCCTAAGTGTTCCTCGTAAAATTATTTGTCCTTATTAAAAACAAATGTCAACCGGTAGTGATTTTTTATTTGTTTTAGTTCAATTGCCTTTGATTTATTGCGTTTTTATTTGTCTTAACTCAATAGTTTTCTTCATTTGTTTAAAGTTTGGTTTAATCCAAGGCCACTTCAATTGTTCTTTCTCTTTTCTATATCGAATAAAAACAAATGACAATCGACAATAATAATAATAATAATGTCAATCGAGACTCTCGAGGGTCGGGTTGGGTTGGGTCATTTATTGTTTGTCTTAACTCAATAGTTTTCTTTATTTGTTTAAAGTTTGGTTTAATCCAAGGTCACTTCAATTGTTCTTTCTCTTTTCTATATTGCTCGAATAAAAACAAATGACAATCGACAATATTTTTATATTTGTTTCAGTTTGCGCTTTTTTATTCGATTTAAGTTTAACTTAACGCGTGGCTAACTCAATGTTTTTTTTCTTCATTTCCTGTTCGAATAAAATCATTTGTTCTCATAGAAAAACAAATATCAATAGATAGTCATTTTTTATTAGCTTTAGCTCAATTGCCTTTGATTTATGGCCACTTCAGTTGTTCTTCTTTCAATTATTCCAATGAAAACAAATGACAATCGACAGTAATTTTTTGTTAGCTTTAGCCCTCGACGGTTTTTTTTTATTTGATTCAAGTTTGGCTTAACGCCGTTCGAATAAAATAAACAAATGATAATCCAGAGTCGTCTTTTTTTTTTTAATTTGTATTGCCTAACCAATGGCGACTTCCAATCTTTTCCTTCTTCTTCTTCCTTTTCTTTTTGATGGTTTGAATGGAATGGAAAAACAAATGACAGTCGACATTATTTTTTCTTACTCTGGTTATAGCCTACGTCAGTTCTTATTTTGTTTGTATGCTGTTGTTTGTTTTGTTTATTATAACTAAAGCACGGATTTAGGTCCAATTTTAGTCATCACTTCACACCTAAATCCGTGCTTTGGTTATAACAAATGACAAATGCCAATCAATATTGACACCCTCTTTTTTTATTATTTAAGTTTGCAGTAGCTCAAGCCAAGCTGTTTCCATTCGAATAAAAAGACAATTGACAATCGACAATCGTCCGTTTTTAGTTATTTATCTTAGCTCACGGTTACTTCAGTTTTTATTTTATTTTTCCTTTTTGCAAACAAATGACAAGTGACAGTCAATATCGACGCTCTCTTTTTTTTATTTGATACGAGTTTGTTATAGCCGGGTCTACGTCAGTTCTTTTTCCCCTCTACGTTTGCATAAATAACAAATGACGAGCAATGATGCGTGCTTCAATAATTTGTTTCGTAGTGTTTTCGACTGATTGTTCTAGAGCAATCTCAAATTATTTCCATCTTGTTTTAACCTCATGTAATAACATAGGATAGAGAATGCTCTGGAGCAGTCAGTCGAAAACGCTATAAGATACAGGTCGTGGTTATTTCAACGTTATTCTTTTTTTTTCCTTTCTTCTTCCGTATTTGATCAAGTGACCTTTTATTTGATTTGAGTTGCGCACTTAGCTTCTATAGCTCTTAAACTACGCGTACGAAAACCCCATCTAACAATTACGCAGGTTACGGTAAAACAGCGTGAATAAACAAATATGAATATCGTCGAGTGTGGCCGCGCATATTAAGGCCGCCGCGTCGTTCGGCCAACATTAAAATTTCAATTGCATTCACAGCGCGACTTATAAGTCGAGGTTTATTTGCATAGCGTATTCTCATTCTCATTCTCGTTTACCTATTCAAGAAAGTTCTTTAGCAATTTATGTCGCGTGCCATATGTCGCGCGCTGGCGACGTTTCGTTTTCGCGGCGCATTGGCACAGCATTAAACAAAAGAGAAACAATTTAATTTCACCAACCCGTTCGGTTAATGCGACTTTGAAAAATTTGAAAGAAAAAAAATCGAGGGTACGCCACTGCTTCGCGAGCGGTAATTCGATGATGCTAAACCCCGCCCACACGAGCTTTTTCAAAACGTCCTGTTACAATTCATTTGTTTTTATTACAGCGCTGCGATCTAATAATAACAAATGAATTCACGTTTTCACGGCGCATTAGCACAGCATTAAACAAAAGAGAAACGATTTAATTTAATCAAACAGTTCGGTTATTGCGACTTTAAAAAATTTGAAAAAAAAAAATCGAGGATACGCCACTGCTTCGCGAGCGGTAATTCGATGATGCTAAACCCCGCCCACACGAGCTTTTTCAAAACGTCCTGTTGCAATTCATTTGTTATTATTACAGCGCTGCGATGTAGCTTTGTTTATGTGCGTGTATTGGGAGGAGATGCAGGCATGATTTATGGCCTATTTTTAGGCGCATTGGCCCACATAAACGTCGGATTTTAAGTGCGATTACGCACGCGCTTTCTTAAAACCGGAAGCGAGCGAGCGAATTTTTAAATTTGACGCTCCGAACGGAGAAACAAACGCCACGCGGTAAAAAAAAAACGACAATCGACTGAGGCGTTCTAAATTTGCTTCTCAAATTGAATAACATTTATCATAAATAAATAAAGCAAACACCAGATCTTGATTTACATCGAGTAACATGTGGTAGGACTGATTTTAAAGCAAATAAATCATTATTGAAAGCAAGTAAATAATTATTGGGGGAGAAAGTGGGAAAACAGACGCGCTGTAAATGACTCACTGACAGTTGAAAATATTTATTTTGAAAACAGTGCTGCCACACGCAATATTATAACCACGACCTACTCTAACTAATCATTATTAAATAGCACCCAGTTTCGAATTGATTTTCTCCGAAATTTTAATTACCTACAATCAAAATCAAGGCTTGATACTTCCACGAGCAATCGACCATCAAGGTTGCTCTTTCTTTTTTTTTTTTTTTTAATATGAAAGGGTGCACTGACCTATATTCTGAATTTATTGGCTCCGAAACCCCTTTCGCCCTTCACTTGACCAACGAATGCGGCGATGGCCTAGATTGTTGATTTATCATCGAGTTAAGCAAATTGAACTGACCACCACCTACGAAGCGAAGCCGACGTTTTGACGGCCAACAAGCAAGCGACACGAAAAAGGGCCCGTTACTAACTAGACAGGAAACCATCGGTGAACGTGCAAGCAGGAAGTAACAGCATGAGTAATGGGGCTTTTTTTATTTAAATGACCACCATCAAGCGTGAAATCTTCGACGACTCAAACGTAAAACAAAATTCGGCTTTAAATCGTCCGCTGCTATTGAAAAACGTAAATACGTTGTAGAAAACAACGTAAAAAATCTCGCGTACCAGCAAAACGGTGCCTTGCGCCGAAACAAATATGCTTGAAACGTACTCACCTAACGGAGAACGATGCAGGGCGAGTCCGTTAACACGATCTGGGCATTTTTCACTCATAAAAGCACGAAACATCGATGAAAATCGCTAAAGTATCACGCGAACTGGAGCTCTCGACGCCATCTTGGCTTGTTTGACACTTTCGAACGCGGCGACATCTGCAACGTACACATGAAATCACTCGTCGCATCTCCTTGATAGAATTTACGAGAAATAGACAAAAACAAAATATAATTCTATTCGAAGATTACCTCGAACATTGTATTTTATTAATTCCGAGTTAATTACATAAATCGAGTTCTTCAAACTCAGAAATAGAATGACGAAGTACCGCACCCGGCAGCCATTTTGTTTTCACCAAACCCGGCAGAGTAACGAAGTACCGCAACAGGCAGCCATTTTGTTTTCAGCAAACCAAGCATTATTGGGGCAGAGTAACTTTTGTTATTTTTTTTCAGTTACAAATTGATTTTGGGAAAAATAATCTCTGCCTTGATAAATGTTGAAATGTTGAAATGTTGAAATAACAGAAAGGCATTTTAGTTTCCCGCTGGGAAGTTTATGTTCAAGAGTTACCAAAAATCCCTTTTCAATATACAACTGTTTGGGTTGGCAATACAATTGTTCGTTTATTTACAACACCGCCGACATGATTGTAGGTTATGTGAATAAAAATTAGCGTTTTAGTTTGAATGTCAAATGACGCTTTCAAAGTGACAGGCGTCAGTATCAAGCGGTCTACAACCGGAAGTTACACTCCGGTTGTACCACCTCAAAATAGAATTCGGCACTGCCAACCCGAACAGTGATTCTTGACCAACTTGTAGAACGAAAATCACTGAAATTACCGGATTCAAGAATACGTTTAAAAAAATCACTAAAACTACGCAAAGCTAAAGAAAACGGAAACAAAAGACGGTCGATTTTTCAGCGCAATTCGGTAATCTATTTTAACCAATTTTAAAACAAAAGAACTTGAAAAGAATACCGATAAAAAAACAAAGGAAACAAAATAGGAAAAATACAAAAAATAAATAAACAAATTCAGAAAAAACAGAGGACAATCGATTTTACAATACAGTTTAATTGATAATTATTTAATAAAAATGAAATAAAATAGACGATGAGATAAAGCAAAGAAAATGAAAAAAAAAAATTTAATTTTTAAAAAGTACGAAAGATAAAATTTAAAAGGCAATAAAAACAAAAGACGATCGATCTTACAGCATGATTCAGAAGATCGATAAGTTTAAAAAAAATTGTTGGGGAGGAAGGTTGACGAAACAAAGCAAAACGAAATAAATAAAAAATTTTAAAAATAATGAAATTAAAAAAATAAAAATAATAACAATAAAAACAAAAACAACACGATTTAATAGATTAATAATTATTAAAAAATTAAAATAAAATGAACGATGAAAGTAAAAATTAAAAAAATTCAATTTTTAAAAAGTACGAAACAGCACAATTTAAATGAAAATAAAAACAAAAGAAAATCGATTTTGTAGTGCTATTAGGAGATTAACAAGTTTGGAAGGAAACAAACAGCGATTTTTTGACCACCTTGTAGAAAATCTCTAAAATTGCTAAATTCAAGAATACGTTAAGAAAATCATTAAAAATATACAGAGTTAAAAAATAAACGGAAACAAAAGACGGTCGATTTTTCAGCGGAATTCGGTAGATTAGTAATTAATTTTAAAACAAAACAAAGAAATTTGAAAGAATATTGATAAAACAAAATAGTAAAAATTCAAAAAATTAATAACCAAATTAAATAATAATAATAATAAAAACAAAAGACTATCGACTTTACAACACAATCTCACAAATCAATAATTATTTAAATCAATAAAATAAAATCAACGATGAGAGGAAGCAAAGAAAATGAAAAAAAAATTCTAAAAAATGCGAAATTAAATTAAAAAAAACAATAAAAACAAAAAATAATCGATTTTACAGCGCTATTCAGATGATTAATCAGTTTTAAAAAAATTGGAAAAGGCACGGTGACAAAACAAAGTAAACGAAATAATAAAAAATCAAAAAAGCAAATAACCAAATTAAAAATAATAATAATAATAAAAACAAAAGATAATCGATTTTACAACACAATTTAACAGAACAATAATTATTAAAAAAATTAAATTAAATTAACGATGAGAAAGCAAAGACAATGAAACGATAGGATTCTTAAAAATTGCGAAATATGTAATAAAATTACAAATTTGATCTTTGTTTAAACCGGCCGTTTTTATTGTATTTAAACCTCGGTCCGCGTTAAATTCGATTTCCCTTAAAATTGGCAGGTTTTATTGTGTTTAAACCTCGGTCTGCGTTAAACTTGATTGTTTAGATATCGGTCCGTGTCAAACTTGATTATTTAGACATCGGTCCGTGTTAAACTTGATTTTTTAGACATCGGTCCGTGTTAAACTTGATTTTTTAGACATCGGTCCGTGTTGAACTTGATTGTTTAGACATCGGTCCGTGTTAAACTCGGTCTGTGTTAAAGAAGAGAGCGTGGAATGAATTTTAACTGGGCATGAGTGTCCTATCTGCGTTTCCTTAATCTACGTCAACCAATTTATTTATCAACGGCAACTTGAAATAGCATGCAGAAGGTAAATTAATTAATTCATCAAATAACACACACAAGAATAGATTCCGACGTTTTGTTTTGTGAAAGAAAAGCCACCAAATTAGGCAGTGTCCTATCTGGGTGTTCTTAATCTGTGTTATCCAAGCTATTTACCAACAACCAATAGAAACATGGCATGTTGGCGGGAACTTAAATAACACGGGGAGTCATTTTGATGTTAATTTAATCTCCAATTTTGTTCTGTGAAAAGAGGTCGTCAAATTGGGCATCAGTGTCCTATCTGGGTGTTTTTATTCTGTGTCATTTAACCTATTTATTACTGACCAATGGAAATATAGTAAACTGGCAGGATATTTCAATAAAAATGCTTCTCCACGTTTCTCATTCAATGTTAATAAATTTTAAGGATTTGTACTCAGTTAAAAATAAAATATGCAATAAGAGGGCAGTCATTTAAAATATAATTTTCTGGGATTTACCTGTAGGTACTTGTATGTATTAGAGGAGGAGGAAGAAGAAGAGGATTAGATTTAAGCCATAAAATCTAATACCATTTAATTAAGCCCCAGTTGTACAATGTCACTTTAAATTTAACTCCTAACTACGATTATTTCAACAAATGTTAATTGTTTGGATTAAAGTTAAGCTGGAATTATACAACTAGGATTGAACGAGATAAAACCCCGTTAAAAAAACTGTTACAATAGGAATCGAAGTGGATTGTTTGCGGATGTTCCTGATTAACACCTTCAAGTGAAATGTAAATAATGTTCTGCGGAGCATTTATTACATGTTCGTGTAAAAATGATATCCCACCCAGAGATATCTGTAACATCCATTAATTTATTACAACACCGTCGACGTCGTGTTTGATTGCGAAAGGTCACAACGCTTTATCTTAATTTAAACAATAACAAAACCGCGATGTTATTTACCCATTACTTATGTAATGTGAGGTGAAGGTCGCAGTCAACTTGAAAAGATAAATCGGAGAACATTCGTTAATAAAAGTGCGCACAGAATTTGTTCTGTAGTTCTTGAGTGTGGAAGGAAGTAAACCTGCTGCCTCTTTCTTTTGTCATAGAAATGGAAGCCATACAATTCAACGCGCAAGAGAAGAAATTGAAATTAGTCGAACTGCCTTTACCTAAGATAACAGAGCCGAATCAGGTTTTAATTAAGGTTGCATACGCTGGGATTTGTGGAACTGATCTACACATCATACAGGTAGGTGACATTTAAAGAGAATAGGAAACAGAAAATTAAAACATCTCGACGAAGAGAAAGAAATCTTGTAAATACGAATAACAATATAACGTAAGGTCGAAAAATAAAGAAAGATTTCTTTTCTTTTTTGGAAGTATTATATAGGAATCCCAAATATCGTGTATCCTACGTATAAAATCAATGACTTTTGAGTTATTGACATTTTGCATATCATGCAAGTAATTTTAGTAACGTTTGGAAAGCGGATTTTAGATTATTATGGCAGAAACAAAACGTCATTGCTACATTTGACATTGTGACACTTCCCTTCTAATTAATTTCGGCCATAAATCAGTCATATTCAATTCCAAGATGGCGTCGGTACGATAAATGAGTTCGTCTCTTCGAGACCTTTCATTGGATGGGTCACACGACATGCCTTCCTTTCAAGCAAGCACTTTCATTGACGTCTCGACCTGTTTTTGATTAATCAAGATGGCGCCAGTGTGACAGTTGCGTTCGACTTTTCCAGATCTGTCACTTTATGTGTCACACGATCATCTTCACAAACGCAAGAGTCCGTTTTATTCCAACTTTCTTCTTAGAAATTCCTCCATTATTCAAGATCTCTTGTATTACGTTTCATTTAATTTATTTTCCGGCGTTAAACGCGGCCATTTTTTCATACTCGGTTTTGTCTTGCGAACGCTTCCGCTTGTGCATTAAATAAAGTGCGTTTCATTTCTTTCCGTGATCAATTTCCATCACAAGTCGACGCCATTTTGGATTCGAAGATGGGGCCGGTATGACTTCAAGACATTTCATTTGATGCGATTTTTTTTTGTATGCGAACTGTATTTGTATCGCGATTGAAAGAGGAAACCAACAATCAAAAGACAATCGATTGACTGTATCTGTAGAAAAAGAAAGTCGTACGTCATCTTGCAGACAAAAGCAAAACAAAACGGAAGAAGATCAACTCTCACAGAGAGGAGAAATTATGGTTTTGTTAAATAGAAAGTTTCTTTTTTTTTTCTTCGTAGAAGACAAAAGTAAAACAAAAGACGACCGATTCGGTAACGAATTGCAATTATCTTCTAAATCGAAAAACAGAGAAAAATAAAAAAAAAGACAATCGATTGATCGTGCCTGAATAAAAGAAAGTCGATCGTCTTTTTTATTTTTCTCCACTTTTCGATTTAGAAGATAATTGAAATTCGTTGCCAAATCGGTCGTCTTTTCTTTTAAAAAACAAACAAAAGATGATCGATTATTTTCATAACAATAATAATAATAATATCTTTATTTATTTATTATTGAAGTAATTATTATTTTGTTATCCATACAGAGAAAAAATTGAAAAAGTTTTTATTATTATTCTCTCTTTTCATAGAAGACAAAAGGGTAAAAGTAAAACAAAAGACGATCGATTTTTTTCTAAATCGAGAAAAAAAGAGAAAGACAAAAGGCAAACAATCGATCGACCTCGCGTAAAAGAAAGTCGATTGTCTTTTGGAAACAAAAAAAAAAAAAAACAAAAACAAAAGACGATCGACTGTATTCATGCATTGTATTAATTATTATTTTGCTAGCGTACGAAGAGAAAATTTATATATTTTTTATTATTAATGTTTTCTCTTTTTTCATAGAAGACAAAAAGGTAAAAGTAAAACAAAAGACGATCGATTCTGTTCTAAATCGAGAAAGAAAGAGAGAAAAACAAAACACAAGCGCACAAAAGAAAGTCGATCGTTTTTTGCAGACGAAAATTGTAGTAATTATCGTCTTTTGTTTTGTTTTTCTTTTTCCTTTTTTATCTTACAGGGAAAGAAAAATTTTTTTTTCTTTAATCACAGAAGATATAAAACAAAAGACACTGAGCTTCAACTTAAAAATAATAAGAAACAAAATATCTTTGAAAAGACGAGTTACTTGTGTTCACATAAAAGAAAACAATCGAAAGAAGTAAACAAAAACCGCAGGGTTTGCAAGATGGCGTTAATGTGAAAATCGAATTCGTTTCTTCCAGACCTTTCATTTGATACCTCACACGAGATGTCCCATTTTTTTTCATAAACGTAGACACTTTCGATCGCGTGTCGATCATCTTCAATTCAAAGATGAAAACTCGGAATCACGCAAAATTTGGCGATTTTTTTGTTTTAAAGTAATATATATAAAAAAAAAACATCAGAAACGCGTAAAATTGACGTTTTAGCGACTTTCTTTTGTTCGAAAGCAAAAGTTCTCTAAAAATATTACATAATTGTTGACTGTCAAATGTCAATAACTCCAAAACAATCAATTTTAAGCTTCTACTCATAAAAAAACAGAATTATACAAGGAAATTTGAAGCTGTGAGAAAAGATGGTTAAAGATGCCGTTAAAAAAAAAGAATAAAGTTTGATTCTGGGACAGCCTGTATAATACAAAACATTTAAAAATACACCTAGAAAATTGACAGGTTCGAGAGTTTTCTTCCAAAAATTAGACGCTTGAATTTGTTCCTTATTTTTCGACCTCACGGTATATTGACTTTAATATCAATATACCGTGAGGTCGGAAAATAAGGAACAAATTCCATTTTTTTTTAATTCACTAATTTAAAAATGTCGTCACACATTATTTTAAGAGAGAAAGAGAAAGTAGTATGAAGGAGAAAGGTCACAAAAAAATACATTCTGAAAAAAGAGAAACAGAATGAATGGGAAACATTTTCTTTTTAGCAAAACAATTCATTATATTAATGATAAAAATTATGCAAATTATTTTAGGGTGAATTCCCCTGCAAACAAGACGGACCTGTAACCCTGGGCCATGAATTTTCGGGGGTCGTGGTCGACACCGGATCAGCTGTGACCGAAGTAAAAAGGGGAGACAACGTTGCCGTAGACCCAAATAAGTAATATTGAGATTTTTTTATTCAAAAACTATTTACGTGTTCGTGAACTTCCTGTTTTAACAAGCACTTCCACGAGTGTAGAAAATGTCTATCAAAAATAAACTTTCCTTTTGGAGCGTAGGTTGGAATCCTACTGACTGCGCCAAGTCGGAATGTGTCGTCTACATTAAATCATTATTATTAGACCTCGGACATTTCGGAGCGTTGCCATGGCTACGCAATGAATGGCAATTTTTCATTGGTACTCGTATTGCGTAACCATGGCAACGCTCCTAAATATCCGAAGTCCAGTCATTATTAATCTGCAGGCTTGCAAATGTTCTAATGTAAATTTGTTCCAACATACAACAGGCAAACAATAAAAACAATTGTATTTTCAGAGGTTGCCAGGTCTGCACGTTTTGCCATTCGGGAAATCCCCACTTTTGCAAAACCGGTGGCCTCGCAAGTACCATCGGCATCTACAGGAATGGAGGTTGGGCTGAATATTGTTTAGCCCCCGATGTGCAGGTTTCTAAGTTACCAAACAGCATCCCTCTAGATCACGGTATGTTTCATTTAAATACACTACAGTCGTAGGCAGTTAACTGATCACGAGTGTGCACTTACTTGGTTTGAATCACCCTGTATAAAACAATTTTTATAAAATGCAAATTACAGCCGCGCTGTGCGAGCCACTTTCGTGCTTGGCACATGGCTGGGACAAAATATCGCCCATCACGGTGGGCCAAAACATTCTGATCATCGGGGCAGGCATAATTGGAAACCTTTGGGTGGTCAGCCTGCATCTACAGGGGCACCGCAAAGTCACCATATCCGAGCCGAATCCGGCCAGGAGGAAACTGCTGGAGAAATTGAGTGAGTTTTTAGAAAACAAAAAAAAAAAAAAACGCGCTTGCTTGCTTTTCTTGGTGCTAAGTGCTACAGCTTGAAGGTGCTTTGAAGTTGAAGGTCAGCCCCTTTTACTTCGACAAAACAAAACAATAACCCCACTACGTTTTAGGTACCGGATACGACGTCATAACACCGGACGAACTTAAACGGAGAGAGAACGCAGGGGTCCTCTACGACCTCATAATCGACTGCAGCGGTTACGCCCCCGCACTAGAAAACGCGCTGAATCTCCTGAACTTCGGGGGCAAACTGTGCATTTTCGGGGTTTCACCGCCCCACGCGAAAATCAGCGCGTCCCCTTACGACCTGTATATAAAAGAGGCCACCATTTACGCGATCAAAATCAACCCGTTTACATTTCCGAAGGCGCTGGGGCTTCTAGAAGCGCTCGGCGAGAGGTGGGGTGGTGTTGATTTCGGTAGGGGGCACTCTTATGATTCCCTTATTCTTTCAGGTATCTGAATTACGAGAAGCTGGGCATCAAAACTTTCGTCCTGAAAGAGTACGACGAGGCCATCGATTCGCTGAAGAAGGGCACAATTGCGAAAGCAGTATTCAAATTGTGAATGTGAAAGAAAAACAATTGGAACACTAACAATAAGACGGCGCAATGACTCGTTTGTTTTAATAACCCCCCACTCCTCTTCCTCTATGATTTACGGTTACGTTTCCGTATGACCTCACTTCGTACCAAACCAACTCAATTGACAGCGCGTTGGTACAATTCTGACGCTTCTGTCATTTGATTTTTAGGTTACACACAAATAAACAACCCATAACCTTCAAACTTGAAAGCTTTTAGTGAAGGCCATCGTGAATTATTGAATGAAATCACAACCGTAACCGCAAACAAATCAAAATTTGACTTTTTTTGATTAATTAATGATAAAAAAAATAGTGTGGTTGAAATAAATTAATGCTTCCTCTGTGTGTCTAGAAACCGGTTACAGGTGTGTCAGCCCGGATGAACTCAAAAGGCTGCAAGAAGATGGCGTCCTCTACGACATAATAATCGACTGCAGTGGTTTTGGCCCCGCCATCGAAAGTGCGCTTTCGCTTTTGGATTTCGGGGGAATCCTATGTATTTTCGGAGTATCTGCACCGCACGTGACCATAAAGTAAGAGGAGCACAGAATTAATTTACTTCGAGGTATTTACTCTTTACTAAATTCAGGGTGTCCCCGTTTGATGTGTTTTCCAAAGAGGCGACTATAGTCGGGGTCAAAATCAATTGCTACAGTTTCAGGAAGGCCTTAGCGTTGCTGGAATCTTTAGGAGACAGGTGAGATATACATAGATGTTCTATTTATTAAAAAAAAAATACAGGGTGGTTTATAACGAGTACTTTCGGTATGTATGAAAAAGCTGCTAAAATCTGTTACGTTTTCAATTCTTTACTTTCTCGAATACCTAAATCAAGAACTCATTAATAATTAATTTGATATCCACCAAAATTTGGTTAGTTTAGCGCCATCTATTATTCGAGATGATAAATTCCAAATATCGGGGATGCCTAACATCACATTTAGGAGATGTCTAACATCACATTTAGGGGATGCATTCTTATTAATGGGTTTTATTGAAAAAAGAAAAATTTACATTACCATTACTTTATTTTAATTTTTTAATTATTAATCGACTGAATTGCGCTGAAAAATCGACCGTCTTTTGGTTTGTTTAAGTTTATATATGTATTTTTAAATGTATTTCCGATTCTGGTTAGAAATTTTATGAATTTTCGATGCTTGATAACTCTTGAAGGATTGGTAACACTGCTCGTAGATATGATTTCATAATTTTCATCACGAAAATGATATCAAATATGATTTCACGTCAAATAAAACACAAAATACGTTAAGAATAAAAATTGAGAAAGATACATAGCCTGAGAGGAACAGTTTTTGAATGCAGTTAACTAAATAAACTAAATAATAATAATAATAATAATAATAATAATAATAAATTTTATTATACCATACAAAGAAAGCAATTCCAGTACAGTAACGTCACGTGTGTACATTATATTAAGACACAAAATCTTTACAGTTCATGAACTCCTCTAAACTGTAGAAACATTGTTTTTCCAGCCAGTTCTTCAACTGCTTCTTGAAGGAGGGTAGGGGTTGTTCTCTCCAGGTAATTGGAATTTTATTGTAAAATTTTAGATGAAAATGCTGTGCCTCTGTGATAGCAATTCTGTGGTATGGAACCTTGATATTGTGGTTTCCTCTCAAGTTGTAATTGACTTCTTCTCCTCTAACTTTCAAGGTGGAACTTTGCTTTTTTGCTGCTAGTGATTGGGCTAGAATGTATGTACTTGGTAGAGTCAGGATGCGGAACTTTTTAAAATAAGGTTTGCAGTGCGTGTCCCAACTAACGCCTGCTATCGCTCTAACTGCTTTCTTTTGTAAAGTGAAAATTAATTTTGCATGACTGGATCTTCCCCATACCTGAAGCCCATAAGTCATCCTTGAGTGGAAGGTCGCATAGTAGGTTGTGATTGCTGCGTCGATATTTATAAGTTGTTTTATTCTTTTTATTGCGAATATAGCTTGGGATAATTTAGATGATAACACGTTTGTGTGCGCTTTCCATGTCATTCTGCTATCTAAGGTCAGTCCGAGGAAAGGAACGCTTCCTAAATTTTCAGTTTCACACCATCGGTCGCTCGTGAAATTTATTTTGACGGTTTTGGTTTGATTTAAAACTAACTGATTTTCTGAGAACCATTCGCGTGCTTCGCCGAAAACAAGATCGGCTTTTTGTTTCAGGGCTTCCTTATTTTTGTCTCTAACTAACAGCGTTGTGTCATCGGCGTACAATATAGTGTATCCTGATAACTTCTCGGGAAGATCATTTATAAAAACTGTAAAAAACAGAGGACCCAGAAGCGATCCTTGGGCTACTCCGCTCGTGTTTTTATGCAATTGTGATTGTTCACCTCTGAATTCCACCAGTTGTTCTCTATTATTGAGATATGATTCTATTAGTGTCAGAGCAGTTCCTCTAATGCCATAATGGAGAATCTTGTTTAGAAAAGCGTCGTGTTGCATACAATCGAAAGCCTTGGTTAGATCACATAAAATAGCTTCACATATTTCATGGTTTTCCAGTGTTTCACATACAAAATTTACTATGGAAACGGCGGCGTTAGTAGTACTTTTTCCTATACGGAAGCCGAATTGGTTTTCGCAGATACAATCGTGTTTGTCTAAAAATTGTAATATTCGCTTTGCGAGAACAGCTTCGAATACTTTAGAGAAAACAGGCAATATTGATATTGGTCTATAATTATCACAAGATAGCGGGTTCCCTTTTTTTAAAATCGGTATCACTCTAGCTATTTTCATTTTCTGTGGAAATGTACCTTCGACTATACAGGTGTTTATAATATCCATAAGGGGTAGCGAGATATGTTCAATTACTGTTTTGATTAATCTGACGTTCAAGCCATCTACATCCGGTGTAACTGATGGGTTAAGTCCATAGATAATTTTTTCTATTTCATCTCTAGTAACTGGGGTCAGGAAGAGTGATGTACTGGGCGATTTATGACTCCAAATGTTTTTCGGGGAAGTTAAATTGGTTTTTGGCAAGGTCTTGATTATGTTTGGGCCAACATTACAGAAAAAATTATTTAGCTGTTCACTTGAAGGTCCTGTTGCTGTGGAATTCACTTTATTTTGGTTCAATTCTCTCTTGATAACTTTCCAGACAGTTTTCTGTGTGTTATTTGCCTCTTGAATTTCTTTTAAATTATTTCTTTTCTTTTCCTCTTCTGCGTAATTTAAGTAGAACTTTCTATACCTGTTCAATATATTTCTAGTATCATTATCACGGGTTTTTTGGTATACCTCGTGGATAAAATGGTAAGTATTACGTATTTGCTGTAGTTCGTTAGATGTATGGATGCAGTTATTATTACTTTTAATTATCTTGACGGGAAAAGATGACTCAAAGTAAGTTTTGACAATTTGGATGAAGTTATCATATTTCATATTAGGATCTAATTCGGTGTATACGGTATGCCAGGATTCTTCAGAAAGTAATTTGATGAATTTTTCACGTGCTTGTCGAGAGAACAACCGTTTTTTTGACGGTTGATTATCTTCTTTGTGATTACATATCGACAACATTTGTGCGTCATGATCTGAGAGACCTGCTGGAAATGAGACCGCCGTGGAATCCAGGACGTTTGTGTATATGTTGTCTATAGATGATCTGGAATTTTGTCCATTTCTCGTGTAAGTGTCTATGGTAAAGTGGAGTCCATATGCAAGATAAGTATTTCGAATTTCAACAAATTCTTTAGTTTCTTTTTTAAGATCGGCGTTAAAATCGCCGGCTATTATTATTTTGACATTGTTTTTATAGTTACAAGCGATGTGTTCTAAAATGGTCTGCATAATTAATACATATGTTTTTATATCTGAATCGTTTGTTCGATATGTTGTGATAATGATTAAATTTAATTGCGGGAGGTATACACCTACTAATTCACAAACGAATTCGACTGATTGTTCTTTTATATATTCGATGTGTTTGAATTTTATGTTATTACGGGTATATATACAAACGCCTCCATGTTTTGCTCTATTTCTAAAATAACAAGCTGCTTGTACGTATCCAGCGATCGCATACGCTGTGTAGTTATCCTTGTGAAGCCAATGCTCAGAGAAACAGATGACAGATATGTTTTTTTCTCGAGTCAAAATTTCAATTGCCCCAATTTTATTTGTTAAGCTTTGTATATTTAGGTGTAATATGTTAAAAGTATTATCCGCAGTTGGACCATACGTTATTCTGTCCTGGTCGGGGTGTGAGTTATTTGAAAATTTTGATGCATTTGAGAGTTTTGCGATACCTGAGAGCGAGGGAAAATGTATTTACTGATTTCAACTCCCTGGGGCCAACATTCAGGATTGTTTACACGCTCATATTCTTTAGCGCATATACTTAATATATAATTAATATTACCCAGTCGTGAGTTGATTTGGGTGCATTCGAACTTATCATGCTTCAGAATTTCCCTGATATGTCCTCTAACTATTTCTGCAGACGTGTTCTTATCTATTTTTGAGATAAATAGTTTAATCTTTTTCTCCGCGGCTCGAAAATTCACCGATGTACCTGTACCAACCATGATTGGCTTGAAACGTTTGCTCTTGTTTCGGCGCGTGATCATTGTAAAATCCGTAGTGTTATTATATTCCAAATTCGTATCGATTGCAGTATCAGGGCAATTATCTGCAATTGCTTCCTCATTAAGATTTATTATATTTTCCATAACATTTCTTTGCTTTTTTTCCAAAACTTGAGCGTATGTTTGAGTGCGTTCATCGCCTTTTTTTCCGGTATTTTTATCGGTTTGGACCGACTGTTTCGTGCCAGGTTTGATTGTTTCTCCGCTTGGTGCAGATATCTGCTTCGATGCAGGATTGAATTTGTTGCCAACAGTTTTATTTTGCGTTTGCATGGTTTTCTGTTTTAGTTTGTCATTGACAGAGGTAGTTTTACGATGAATGTTATTGTCATTTAGAATTTCCAGAAAATGGATTTTTTCTTTTAAAAGAGTAATTTCTTCATTGAGCGTATTTATTATTATATCTTTGTTATTAATAATGCACTTTAAGTACCTTACTGTTGGATCTTCGTTTTCTTCATTCAGCAGACATTCGGTGCTGTTGTTGCTGTTATTTACGGCTGGTCCATCCGATGTTAGGTTACTCACATCACAACACACGATACTTTGGTCGTTGATGATTTTAATGTTTTTTACATATTTTAAACAGCTCGGGTGACTGTAAGAATTACATTTTATGCACTGGATGCCATTTTCTGGCATCTTTTTACATCTAATGCACGATTTTTCACTAGAGGTTTGGACAGTTGCTTTTAACTTATCCGCCATATTTACGGATCCCCATATTTACGGATAATAAATAAATAAAATAACAAATGAAACATTACGAAAAATGCAATGTGCTATACTTATGTTATTGATGACGACACGATCATAATTATAATAACGCCATCTATTTACGAAAATATGAAAGTACTTTTGGAATAGATCTAACAATCGATTTTGCTACACAATTCAAAGGTTTAACAAATGAGGACAAAGCAAAGAAAATAAAACTAATAAAAATTTAAAAATAGTAAAATTAAAAAAGAAAATAAATAAAAACAAAAGACAATCGATTTTACTACACAATTTGATGGGTTAAGAAATTTTAAAAAATCAAAAAATAGTGGCAAAACAAAAAAAATAAAAAAAAATTGTGGCAAAACAAAAAAAAATAAAAAAAAATTGTGGCAAAACAAAAAAAATAAAAAAAAATTGTGGCAAAACAAAAAAAATAAAACAAAATTGTGGCAAAACAAAAAAAAATAAAAAAAAATGTGGCAAAACAAAAAAAAATTAAAAAAATTGTGGCAAAACAAATAAAATAATAATTAAAAAATAACCGAGTTTAAAAAAATAATAAAAACAATTGATTTAGCATACAATTTTTAACGGATTAGCAAATTAAAAAAAAAACAATTTGAAGATAATGAGGACCAAACAAAAGAAAATAAAACAAATAAACACCAAAAAAATAATCAAATTGAAAGAACATAAATAAAAACAAAAGACAATCGATTTTACCACACAATTTAATGGATTAACAAATTAAAAAAAAATTAAAAATGGTGGCAAAACAAATTTAAAAAATTTCAAGAAAATGGCGGCAAAACAAATTTATAAAATTTCAAAAAAAAAAATGGTGGCAAAACAAAGAACATAAAATAATAATTATTAAAAAAAAATAATGAAAACAAAAGACAATCAATTTTACCACACAATTTAATGGATTATCAAATTAAAAAAAAAAAACAATTTGAACAAAACGAGGACAAAAAGAATATTAAACAAATAAAAAAATAATAAAATTGAAAAGGAAAACAAATAAAAACAAAAGACAATCGATTTTAGTAGGTACACAAATTAGCGGATTATCAAATTTAAAAAAAAAAACTGAAAAAAATGTCAAAACAAAAAAATAAAATAATAATTAAAAAACAATCAAATTTAAAAAAGTAGAAAAACAAAATACAATCGATTTTACCACGCAATTTAACGGATTAGCAAAATTAAAAAAAAAAACAATTTGAACAGAATGAGGACAAAACAAAGAAAATAAATAAAAACAAAAGACACTCGATTTTGCTACACAATTTGACGGATTAACGAATAAAAAAAAAATAAAAAAAAGATGGTGGCAAAACAAATTAAAAAATGTCAAAAAATGGTAGTAAAACAAATAAAATAAAAATAATTAAAAAATAATAACATTTAAAAAAAATAATAAAAACAAAAGACAAGCGACTTTATCACACAATTTAACGGATTAGCAAATTAAAAAAAAAAAAACAATGAACAGAATGAGGATAAAACAAAGAAAATAAAACAAATAAAAATTGAAAAAGAAAATAAATAAAAACAAGATACAATCGATTTTACATACACAAATTAAGAGATTAACAAATTAAAAAAAAAACTTGAAAAAATAAATAAATAAAAACAAAAGACAACGATTTTGCAATAGAATTTAATAGATTAATAAATTTTAAAAAAATTAAAAGAACGTTGATACAAACAAAAAAATATATAATCATTAAAAAATAATAATAAAAACAAAAAACAAGCGATTTTACAACTAGGATGACTTCAGTGGCGACATCTGTTACTATAATGTGAAAATTTATCAATCACAGGTTGCCTCTAACTTTCAGTTTGTGGTTTGTTCCCATAGTAACGACTACGAAGACAATTGTTACCATGGTAATTAACTGAAGGTTAGAGTTAATTAAGGGCCAGTTTCATAATGGAATTTAAAGGAGATTTTAATTTAAAGCTACTTTCTGATGCAAAGAAAAATATGGAAACACATTTGTTTACACATCTGAATGTGACTTTAATTTTAAAGCCTCCTTTAAATTCCATTATAAAACTGGCCCTTAAAGTTAACTTGTGATTGATAAACCCACCCTTATCTTACAATTTTTCCGGCAATTAATGGATGTTTAATTAACCCTGAGATTCTCTTTTTTTAATTGATTGATTAAAAAACGCAGCATCATTTTATGCTAGCTGTTAATTTCCATTGAATGTGTGAAGTCTGGACCAATATCACTTACATGATTACAAAATTACGTAACCCTAAATAACTTTCCATAGATGGAGGTCACATGTTGCAATTAAAACAAAATTAGTTATCTCGGCCATTTGTTGAACTTTCAGCTGTGATTTCGCAATAATTTTCTTGCTTATCAGAGTAAAACTTAAAAAAAATTAAATAAAAATTGAGAGTGCAACTTAATTAATAATTTCTCCTCATTTGTCATTTCAGGTATCTCAATTACGAAAGTCTGGGCATTAGGACCTTCTCGATCAAAGACTACGAAATGGCCATCGATTCCCTGAAACGTGGAACCATTGCGAAGGCAGTCTTCAAGTTTTGAAACGTTTATTTATAAAAAAAAATAAAATAAATAATTTGCAACTCGCTACTTCTTCGCTCGGTCTTCGATTTCAATGCACCGCTCAATAATCCCGTGGAAATAAGCGAGATAAATGGCTCCGATTAACCGGAGGGGCCCCAACAAGCAGCTCTGGTAAACGATTTCGAATAGAGTCGAGATCGGGGCCATACCGCAACACATCGTCGTGAGCAGAAAGCTTTCAAATCCGATGTAGCTCAGAAAATTGCCCGACTATAAAACACCTCGCAATCACACGATTATAAAAAGGGCTCCGAAACTTACCAGGGCGTCTTTCATTATCTTCTTGGCGACCTTGTCGGATTTGAAGAGGCCTGCGACTTCTGAAATCATGCACGTTTCCTTCGGTTTCGATTGATTTTCTTTGGTGAAACCCGGGGTGTCGGTGTCGGGTGGAAGGGCGAGTGTGACGTATATGTTATAGGGCCTAACTTCCATGTCGAGGGTTTCGGCAAGGCCTCTAATAGCGAATTTGCTTCCGGAATAAGCGGAGTATCCGAAAATCCCCAGTAGCGAGCCCTGCGATCCTGTGAGTACGATGGAGCCTTCCCTGCGGGCTTTCATTCTTTTAACGATGGCTTTTATCGGGTTGTAAGTGCCGAAGTAGTTTAGGTCCATCAACTTCTTGACGTCGGAAATCGGGGTGTCCTCGATTTTACCGCAGATCGCCGTACCAGCGCAGTTTACCAACATGAAAATCGGGTGAACCAAGTCGATTTCGTTGAGGCGTTCGTTCACGTCGGAGTAGTTGGTGACGTCCAGGGATGCGAAGCCGGTTCTCTGGGCGTCCGAAATTCGCGCCGCTTTGATTTCCGCTTCCGCCTCCTCCAATCCGGCCAAGTTTCTGGCGATTATCGTGACATGCGCTCCGTGTTTTGCCGCCAAGACGGCGATCGCCTTTCCGATCCCGCTCGAGCCCCCAGTCACGACCACGTGTTTATTTTTTATCGACAGCGGCTTCTTGCAAAATACCGTGTCGATTAGCAGGATAAAAACCATGACTGAAACGGCGAGCAGGAGGAAAAACATTTTTCTTGCTTGCTGTTTGGTGTTAATGTCAAAACCGCGAGATTGTTTTGCGATCGCAGCGCCACCTCGGCGCGTCCGAATTCAAATTATAACCTGAACGGCGGGCTATGGGCGATCCGCGTTCAAACAATAAAAAATAAACTACTCACGTTCTTAATTCGATGGGCGCTTTCGTAAATTAATTCTTTTTCGGAAATTCATCGCACTTCTAACACAAAACACAACGAAAACACTGGTTTTTACCTTGAAAGTTTGAGCTTCGACGAAAAAACGCGATGCACTCTGACATTAGCCAATTCTCACTATTGCCAACTTAAGATATGCAAGCCGAAATTTTTTCGCGATGCAAAACTTGAACATAAAAGCTAGAGAAAGGTGTGAAAACATGATTATGTTAACATTCCGTAGTCGGAAAATCACGCAAAAAAATAGAATAAAAGATTTTAGAAAAAAAACTCAAGACTTCATCATAGACTAGAAATACTGAGATAGGACGCGTTATCACAGACTAAGAATACTCAGACAGGACACTGTTGCTGATGTAATCGCCGTACACTTTTGTAACGAGTAACAAATTGTGACTTTTTTGTTTTTATGCTGCAACTGGTATTGTATTTAAAATTTTCTTAATCAAAGTATCGTCTGTCACAATTTAGTTACCAATTGCAAAATATAACAAAATGTTAAAAAAGCGCAAAACTTTGCCATGGACTAAAAATATTCAGATAGGACACGTCTCCACAGATCATTCACATGTTACCGACATATTTGATGTAAATTTCAATTTAAATTAAATTATAATTTCAGCGCATTCACCAATTAGAAATAATAAACTAACGCCCTTCATTTACGAATGCATTTTAAATTGGCGCTTTTTTCCTTCAAAAGTTCATCGCGCTTCTGACACAAAACAACGAAAACACTAGTTTTGACCTCGACAGTTTGAGCGTCGACGAAAAAGCGCAATGCAGGCTGACGTCAGCGAGTTCTCGCTACTGCCAACTTAAAATATTCAATTCTCCTCGCACAAAAAAAATTGAACGTAAAAGACAAAGAGAGGAATGAAAATATAATTTTCGTAGTTTGAAATATCACGTAAAACACCAAAAAATAATATTAAAAATTTGCAAAACCACCGTAGACAAAAAATATTCAGGTAAGACACGTTTCCACAGACTAAGAATACTTAGATAGTACACATCTTGCCGGCATCTTTGATGAAATGGTTTCGATTCATTCATTTTCAAATTATAACTTCAGGGCATCCTGCTTTGAACAATTAACAACAAACTAACGCTCCTAATTTATGAACGCCTTTTAAATTGGCGTCTTTTCCTTCAAAAGTTCATCGCACTTCCAACACAAAACACAACGAGAACATTGGTTTTACCTTGAAAGTTTGAGTTCTACTTTCGAAATGCCCCTCCTCTGCGGGATCGTTTAGTTTTCTTATGTAAACAAGTCCCTCCTGAGAGGTGTCGCCATCTTGTAAGATCGTCCTCCAACTTTCCCTGGTAAAGACGTTTTGGGCACCTAAGTGACTCAAGTTGCCTACCTTTAAGGCTAACCTCAACCCGGATTAATCGATTATTCCTTTGCGCGTACCGTGACTTGGTTCCTTTTATTTTTTGTTCTCTTTTTACTTCTGATTGTTAAAGGCGTTTTCCCGGCCTTTTCACTTCAATCGTTTTCATTATTTCAATTCGATTGTCTTTTGTTTTTATTTGATTTTTACAAAAGATATCTCGAGAATGTTCGTTGTCCGTTTGTATATTGTTCCTGTTTCTATTTCTATTTTTCGTTCCTCTGTTTCTGATCGTTAAAACAATACCAATCATTCGTCTTTTATATTTTTATTGAGTCGATTGTCTTTTTTTCAAGAGACAGCACAGGAACATTTGTTTTCGTTTTTGCTGCTTTTAATTTTTTTTTTTACTTCTGATTGTTGGTTTTGTTTTTATTTGATTTTTACAGGGGATCTCGATAATATTTGTTTTCCGTTTGTATTTTGTTTTGTTCCCTTTTATTTTTTTTACTTCTGATTGTTAAAGGTGTTTTCCGTCTTTCTCATTTCAATCACTTTAATTAATTTAATTCGATCGTCTTTTGTTTTTATTTTATATTTACAAAAGAAATCTCGAGAATTTTTGTTTTCCGTTTGTATTTTGTTTCTGTTCCTCTTTTTGTTTTACATCTAGTCGTTCAAAGCGTCGATTGTCTTTTGTTTTTCCTTTCAATACCAGCACAGGATTTGTTTTCTCTTTGTATTTTATTTTAATTTCCTTCCATTTTTTTGTTTTCTTTACGTGTGGCTAAAGGTATTACGTGTCTTTCTCGTTTCAGAGCAATTTTGTTTGTGTTTCTCTTGTTTTTCTTTTTCTCTTTACTTCTACCTGTTAAAAGCATTTCCATCATTCGTCTTTTTTATTTCCGAACAACCATTTTATTTATGTCGATTATCTTTTGTTTTTTTTTTCAACAAAGAGTATAGGAACATTCGTTTTCAATTTGTATTTTGTTCTTGTTTTCTTTTGTTTTTTTTTTAACTTCCGATTGTTAAACGTGTTAGATATTACTCATTTCAATTATTTTCTTAGTTCGATTGTTTTTTGTTTTTATTTTATTTTTGCAAGAAATCTAGAGAACATTTGTTTCTCGTTTGTATCTTGCTTTTGTTTCTTTCGGTTTTTGTTTCTCATCAGTTTTTGTTTCTTCTTTCCGTTTTCTTCTTTCAGGCCAACCATTTTACTAAATCGTTTGTCTTTTGTTTCTCTTTTTCTTAAATTTTGTAACAGACCACGAGTTTGTGTTTTGTTTCTGTTTCCCTTTTTACTTTTTGCTTCTAGTTATTAAAAATTTATCCGTTTCTCGAATTTTTCATTTCAGAGCAACTGTTTTGCTAAATCAGCGCTTTCGTTATCGGGGAATACCTTAGAGATATCTAAATGGTTCTTAATGGGATGTTTAGCAGAAGACCTGTTTACAGCTTCCCTTCTGGGATTTTGCTGTTTTCTTTTTGGGGAAGAGGCTCTATTTTCGAAGTCCCCCTCCTCCGCAGGATCGTTTCTTATGCAAGATCGTTCCTGGTAAAGATGTTTTGGACACCAATGTGACTCAAGTTGCCTACCTTTAGGCTAACCTTAACTTGGTTTAATCGATTATTCCTTTGCGCGTACGGTGATTTGGTTCTCACGCATCAGCGCTTTCGTTATCGAGGGATTGTTTACGTTAAGAGCAAGTTGGAAATTCCTCTATTTAATTTGATGGGATTGGATTTACATGATCCTACATACCGTATGTCCCACTTGTAATACATCCCCCAGTTAATACTAAACGAACATAGATTTTTGAACGGGAAATAAATCTGGATGTGTAAGGAGGTTTGCCAGTGAGAGTAAAACTCAATCCTATTTTTATTTCTCTATTGTACATTAGTAAAAAAAAAAAATCTCATAGAAAAGCATTTTTATAAAAATCTACTTTCACAACTTTCAGAGCCGCCAGTTTCAAATCAGATCAAATGAATCCTATAACTAACACCAAAAATCATCTACTTTAAAACAATTATTGCTTGGATTTCGATTGTGTATACACTCAATTAATTAATTAATTGCTTGTCATCGACATCGTTTTAGTTCAAATAAATAATAATAAACTTATGTACAAATACTTGCATCAACATGATTACACTTTAACTAAATTAAAAGGAGATTACAATGCGAGAGAGATAGGTATAACGAGGTATGTCACTGAGAGAGAGAAATGTACAATGCTTTTTTAGAAAAAGAAAAAAAAACTTCAAACAACATTTTCTTATTTTTTTGTAAATCTAAATTTAGTGAGCAATTTGTGGCAGTTAGATTTTCACTTATCACATCGAAAGGAATGATAATAACACCAACAGGAATGCACTAATCTAATAACGTGTTATTTGAAGAACATTTTTAGGCATTGACCCTCGCCGCCTCTTCTAACAATCAGGCTCGTTTAATACTAATAATACACTAAGTGCTGTCGCTAATCTTATTATGTAGTCTGCGTTTTTTATGTGCACGGATAAAAATAGAAAACATAATTATTTACATCTAAAATTCCTTCGTTAATTAAAAACCCCCCTTGCTAATAAAGGCGGTCAAAAAAACCATTGGAATCCACAAGGGAATTTAAAAGTATAGTTCAACGAACTCTAAGTTAAATCAAAAAAATAATATCATATCAAATCATCACATCATTAAAATAAAATCATTATTCGAGTTTAATTTATGGATTTCATAAGTTGCATGAAAGGGCGAGACAAAGAACGAGAGCGATTTCACATGGACGAAAGTTATGACTCGACTTGTCCCAAATTAAACCGGCGTGGTTAATGTTGGGCGTTGAGATTTCTGGAAACAATCCGACAATTAAGTACTCCGCAAGGCCCTCACCGAACAAACAAGAGACTACGCACTCACCTGTAAACACAAACGAAGAAAACTGCAAGCAAAGCTACGGTACTAGACGAAACGGCAGCGGCTCCTCCGAAATGCGTTTGTCCGCAGGCAGGGGGGCATACGGGAATGATCGATTCTACACATTAACACTAACTATAGCAAACCACACTCATGCAATAAACAAAGGGGGACTCACCAAATAACTCGACTCTTCCTTCGGATGTCCCGAGTTTATTGGCGGCCTTGCACGTGTACTGCCCGTATTGTCTCTTCTCGATGGTAATCACTCGAATGGTCGTGTCCGTGAACTCATCGGCTGTCGCAAAGTGCGATATACTAAAACCAATCGCTCAGAGTTTGATAAAAAAAAAAAAAAAAATCAATCACCAACCTGTAATGTTGGTTGTTGGAGAGAGCGACTTCGTCTTTAAGCCACGTAATAGCCGGTGGAGGGTACGCCTCGACGTGACACTCCAAATCCATATCGTACTGCAAAGCCTGCCCCAACCTCGGGCGGGGCACCGTCACAACCGGGGCGAACTCGACCTCCACGGCTATATTACGCCTCGTCCCCTTCCCCACACCATTCTCAGCGACGCAATAGTAAGTCCCACGGTCCTCCTTGCGAATATGCTTGATTTTCAGGATATTCCCCCTGTAGATGGAACCCCCGGTCGGAAGGATCGCGTTATTCTCACGCCGCCAGGTGATCTTCGGTAGGGGGTAACCTCCGGCGTAACACTCCATCTGCACGGCTGGAATTAATAGCGCAGTTATTAATCGCGGGAGCCCAAAAAACTTAGGGCGTTTGTTAATTAACCTTGCCCCTCGGATACGACGACGGACCTCGTCGAGTTATCAGATATAATCGGGGGTCTCCTGACCTGCAGGTTGACTTCCGCGGTGATTTTGTTGTTAACCGAAATCAGGACTTGGCACATGTAGATCCCAGCATCAGTCTCCTGGATGTCTTTGATTTGCAAAGTGAACGTCGAGCTTTCCTATCAAGGGGGCGCATTCGCATTAATCGGGGGCCAAGCAAGCAGTCCAACTCACTTACCTTGTCGTGACGCAAGGAAAAACGTGAGTCCTGTAAAATCAGGGAACTCAGCGATGAGATTGGAACGTTCGTCCCGTACTGCTTATCCAGTTTCATCCATAACACCGGGTAATCCTGGGCGTACTGCACCGAACATACCAGCTCGACGGTGCCCCCAATATCTTTGATCTGTTCCTGCGATATGTACGAGATTGTCGGGGATCTTTGTGCGTGTGCTGGAAGGCCCCCCCCAAACAAACAAACAAAATTTAAGTGAGGTTAGACGAAGTGATAAACAAAAGAAAATGATAACGGCGGAACGGTGCCAACAGGAAATTGAAATAACTGGATTAAATGGTGATGCATCGATGAAATCATGTGTGTAATTAAAGGAGCGCCCGTTTGATCGCGTCCTCAATACAAAAATGCTCTTAATTATTTGCAAACTTACCGTTTCGTACGATGAAAATAAATAGGGTAAACAATACCGTTTGCAGCAACGCCATTTTTTTCCTACGGTTTGTGTTTTTTAAACACCACCACACCTTTTCACATCAGGTACTAACTGCGTTCATTAATTCATCACCGCATGTCAATTTGAGTCGGCTACGTTCAGGAATGCGACGCGTTTTGTCTTTTTGAACGTGTTCAACCTAAGCGAATAATTCCCTTTTTTTTTTATTAAATGGTTCAATTTACAAACACAAGTTTATCTAATTTAATAAGATGCGTTTAATTAAATTGTGTTGTTGTGCGCGTCTTATTTCAGCGTCGGCGGTCATTCTGTACGTCATCTCGTCTCGGCTACGTTCTGAAATGACACGCGATTTTCTGAACGTACTCGAAGTAAACAATTTTTTTCGCGCGGATCAATTTACAGGTGTTTACATAATACGTGCTTATTCAATCTACACCAATTAAATAAATAAAAATTGTAAATATAATTCCTCAGTCATAAATTCAGTTTCGTTTTAATCTATCCTGAAGCTGTTCGTCAATTTAGACGGAACGCCAATTTTTAAATTAAATTACAAATTCTCCTTTATTGACATTTAGAATTGCGTTTGTTTAAAAACCAGTAAAATAATCAACTTTAGTAACTAATGAATGCGTGAAATAAAGCAAAACAAAAGACAAGCAAAAAAAATGAAATAAAAGGTAATCAAAATACTTCAAAAATATAACAACGATAATCGAAAAGAATGACACCGTCAAAAATTATGAAATGAAAAAAAAAAGACAATCGAAAATAACAGACGATCGGAAATTATTCCGTGCGATAAAAAATTTCACTAATGAAACGTTTTACGTTGCTAGACAATAGACGATCGAATGAATGACAACTCAAAATTCTGAAACAAAAAAAAAAAAAAACAAAAGACGAACAGAAGTTGTTTCATGCGTAAAAAAATTGACGAACGAAAATTCTAAAACGAAGAAAAACAAAAGACTATCGAACGTGTTCGGCGCGTAAAAAATATAATGAATGAAATGCGTTGCGAAAGACAAAGGGAAATTTTAAAACGAAAAAGAAAAAAAAAAAACGAAAGACTAAAATTGTTCCACGCGTAAAAAAACAATTGCTACGCGAAATAACAATGGTGGAACGACAAATGAAAATTCTAAAACACAAAAGTCGTTCGGCGTGAAGAAAAATGTGAATACAAATGAAGCGCGTGCAGTGCGAAGTAACAGGTGATGGATTGACAAACGAAAAACAAAAGAAAATCGAAAGTTGTTCCAAAAACAACGAAAAAAAAAAAACAAATGAAATGCGATGCCACGCAAAATAACGACGGCGATGGAACGACAAACGGAAAACAAAAGAAAACCGAAAGTTGTTCCAAAAACAAAAAAAAAAAAACAAATAAAATGGGCTGACACGCGAAATAACGATGATGACAAATGAAAATTCTAAAACGAAAAAGAAAAACAAAAGACTATCGAAAGTTGTTCGGCGCGTAAAAATGTGATAAACAAATGAAATGCGATACAACGAAACAAGACACCATCGAAAGACGAAAGGGAAACTTTGAAACGAAAAAAAAAAATCCATCGAGTCGAAAAAAGTGAACAAATGAAGCGCGATGTAATGCGAATAACAGGTGATGGAAATGACAAACGAAAAACAAAAGAAAGTCGAAAGTTGTTCCGAGCGCAAAAAAAACGAAGAACAGAAAAAACGAACAACTGATCACCGAACGACAAACGAAAATTCGGAAACGAAGAAAAAAAAACAAAAGACAATCGAAAGTTGTTCTGTGCGCAAAAAGATAAACGAAAGAAATGCGATTCGAAACGACAGATAGGATGACAAATGAAAATTCCGAAAACGAAGAGGTTCCACATCCACGCGCAAAAAAAAGATAAACAAATGAAGCGCGATGTCACGCCACCTAAGAGGCGAACAAAAGACGAACGAAAATTTCGAAGAGAAGAAGAGCAAAAGTTGTTCCACGCGTAGAAAGCAAACAAATGAATGCGATTACGAGACAAAAGAAAACGATGGACAATGAATTAAAAAAAGCAATGATAAATGAAAGGGACCGAGAGAAATAAAACAAGAGCGACTGCAAAATATGAGGGAAAACAGCAGACGATCGACCGACATAAACGAAATAAAACAAAAGACAATCGTACGAGCCTTAAAATGAAATGACGAAACAAAAATCTAATTGGAAAACGCGAGAACGCAAATAAAAAGGAAAGAGATTTCGTCGGGAATAAAACAGACGAAAAAACAATTGAAGCTTCAATTAGACAGGTTTTTTTTTTATTAATCAGAATACAAGTGGAGCAACATTAGAGTGGGGTGGGTGGTATAAACAGATGAAAAGAGAAACAAAAATAAGAAAACAGATTTTTTAATTAATTTGTTTCGTTTCTGTTGAATAAGTGATTGGGGTAATCAAAAAAACAAAATAAAAAAAACAATTGAATAAGATAACAACTTTGTTTACGTTTGTTTGAGCACAAAACAAATGAGAGGATGAGATTGGGGGGGGGGGGGGGCGTGCGTGCGGGAGTAAAGAAGACGAAAACTGAAACAACTGAAATAAATTATTTATTGCTTATATACGAAATTTTACACAAAATCCTTTATATAATCAAAATAACACTTTGTATAATACAAGATTTATAAAATTATCTATAAAATACCATATACAATATTACAATTTAGTTAACTACAAGTTACTAAGAGGGGGTGGGGGGAGGTGGGGTGGCAGGGAGCGCGTCCGCAGTTTTCAATCCGACCCAAAATCCAATCGACCGACATTTGATAATTTTTAAATAACGCAAGGCCAAGTCAGACTAGATTGAGGGGGGGAGGTGGGAGAGACAAGCGTAAATTAATGGAATGCTCTAAAAACAAAAGCTTCACTCCTGTCGTCAATCGCCGGATTAAAAACAAACGCCGAACGTCCCTCGCTCATTTGTTTTGCATGCTACTTTTATTTACGGTACAGTCACACCACGAGCTGCACCCAAAAAAAAAAAAAAAACTAAAAAAAAAGAAGAGAACAAAAACCAGTGGTGGCAAAACCATAAACAAAATTTATTGTAAAACTAGTCCGATCTTCGAGGGTTGAATGCTGGGACATCTCCAGTTATATAGATAGTACTGGAGATTTCCGTCCCCCACCCCGAACTTGAGGGGCTCCAGAAATTCTTTATTGTCCATTAGGTCTAGAGCGTTGAACACGTCGAAGTTCAATTGTTTCGCAGAGATGAGGGCGTCACTCATCAGCTCCATCCAGGGCGTCTTATTGGACACGTTGTAGAAGGAATAGGCGGCCTTGAGGACCTTGTGTACGGGGTGGTGCATCACCGTCGACGGTAGGGTGTAGTAGCTCACGAAGTCGGTTATCACATTGTCCACTTCCACCACGAAGCTATCCACGATGTCCTGTTGCGGTAAAAACCAGTGCGTGAAGTCCTCCTCAGAGAAGACCGGAGCCAAATCGAACTTCTTCAGGTACTGGACACAAACGAAAACAAAAGAAAATTACACGAACTCCATCGATAAGCGCAATCACCTCTGACAACAGTTTATGGGCCTGCGGAACGTCTTCGCTCGTCAGTTTTCGAAATCCGGGGGTTTTCGGTTGGTCGGCCAATTTGTACAACTTCAGAGTCCTCTGCATCGTCATGTTTCTCGAGAGATGAGAGAACTTCACTTCGATTAATTTCTTTGGATTGAGAGATCTATGCCAATACCTGCAACGACCCCCACCACCCTCAAGTTTGTCAAATTTCAAACACGTAAACAATTCGTTACAAAACAATTGATTGTCAAAAGTATCAATCTGGAAGTGCAATTGTATCTGCCATTTTTATCAATGTTTAATTTTTTAATTAAAAATCCGTCTCCAATAATGACGAATCAGATCAGAGACGACTAAAATAAAGAAAAAATTGACCGAAAAACAAAAGCGTTAAGAAATAGTCGAACAGTGATGGAAAAGTAAACAATAAATAATAAAAAATGAAGATCGGCCATATATAAGAGAAATAAAAACAAAACAAAAGACAGCCGACGTTTCTTGTAGGCCAAAAGAACAGAGAACAAAAGACAATTGATCGATCGCAGCATATACAAGCGAATAAACTATGCCTGAGAAACAAAAAAACAAAAGACGGTCGACGTTTCTTGTAGACTAAAAGAAGAGAGCAAATATATAAAAGAGACCAAAAACAAAAAAACAAGCGAAAAAGAGTTCAATCAATACATAGAATGAAAAAAAAAACAAAAGACAATCGATAAACCTTCGTCTTTTGTTTTGAACAGACATCGTTCTTCTTTTGTGCATCCAAAAGATCGACCATACACAAAAGAAAAAGAAATAAAAACAAAAGAAAAGGCAGCTGCCTTTTCTTGCAGATCAAAATAATAGAGAACAAAAAACAATTGATCGATCGCAGCATATACAGGCAAATGCTTTGTTTGTATTTTGCATTAAGAAAAAAAAAATAATAACTTGGATTGAAAGAGAGAGAAAAAAAAATAATCGATAAACTTTGCCTGAGAAGCAAAAACAAAAGACAGTCGACGTTTCTTGTAGACTAAAAGAAGAGAGCAAATATATAACATATATAAAAGAAAACAAAAAAACAACTAATCGATCGCATATACGAGTGAATCCCTTGTATTTTGCAAGATTAAAAAAAACAAAAGAGGTCACTCAATAACATAGATTGAGGAAAAACAAAACAAAAGACAATCGATAAGCTATGTCTGAGAAGCAAAAAGAAAACAAAAGACAGCCGACGTTTCTTGCAGGCCAAAAGATGAGAGCAAGCTACGAAGGAGACCAAAAACAAAAAAAAAAAAAAACAACCGATCGATCGCGTAAAAAAAGCGAAAAAGAGGTCAAGCAATGGCACAGAACGAGAAAAAACAAAAGACAATCGATAAACAATCGAGACCAAAAGAATAGAGAACAAAAGACGATTGATCGATCGCAGCATATACAAGCAAATTCTTTGTATTTTGCAAGATCAAAAAAACAAAAGAGGTCGATCAATAACATAGAATGAGAAAAAAACAAACAAAAGACAATCGATAAACTATGTCTGAGGAGCAAAAATAAAACAAAAGACAGTTATCAAACGTAAACAACAAACAAAAGGCGATCGATAAACGGTGCCCGTACGAAACAAAGTCAACCGTCGTTTGCGGACGAAGACGAAAACAAAAAAAAAAACAACAAAAGACGATCAATTGTATTTGTACAACAAAAGATAATTATGCTTTTTTGTTCGAAAACAAAAAAAACACAATCGAAAAGACGAGTGCCCTGATCATATTAAAAGACAAAAAACAAATGAAGGTGTTCATAATTAAAAAAAAAAGAAAATTTATTAAAAGTAAACAACAAACAAAAGGCGAACGATAAACCGTGTCTGTACAAAAGAAAGTCGAGTGTCTAAAAAAAAAAACAAAAGACGATCAACTTTAGATCTATAACAAAAAGTAATTATGCTTTTGTTCAAAAACCAAATAAAACAATTGAAAAGGTGACTGCCCTGATTGCATTAAAAAAAAGACAAATGAAAGTGTTCATTATTAAATTTTTTTTTATCAAAAGTGAACAACAAACAAAAGGCGATCGATAAACCGTATCTGTATAAATCAAAGTCGACTGTCTTTTGCAGACGAAAAAAAAAAACAAAAGACGATCAACTGTATTTGTACAACAAAAGGTAATTATGCTTTTGTTCAAAAACAAAAACAAAAAAAACAAAAACAACGGAAAAGACGAATGCCCTGATTACATTGAAAAAAAAAAAAAAACAAATGAGTGTTCATAATTAAAAAAAAAAAGAAATTTTATCAAAAGTGAACAACAAACAAAAGGCGATCGATAAACCGTGTCTGTTCGAAACAAAGTCGACCGTCTTTTGCGGACTAAAACAAAAAAACAAAAACAAAAGACGATCGACGACGTACAGAAAAAATAATTACCATTTTGTTCTAGAAAAAAAAAGAAAAAAAGTAAAAACAAAAGACAATCGAAAAGCCGAATGTCCTGATCACTTTAAAAAAAATAAAATAAAACGTTAATTATTAAAAGTAAACAAAAAACAAAAGACGATCGGTGCACATTTACAAGGCCAAGTAGCTTCATTTTTTTGTCGAAAGAGAAACGATAAAGAAAACAAAAGGCAATCGATCGCTTTGAAATTTCTCTTCGTGTCAAAATTTAAAACTAAGAAATAAAAGACGATCGCGATTAAAAAAAAAACAACTAGCGGGCCTTCTTTTGTATTTTTTTTCGAAAGTAACACAAATAAGGGACGATAAAAAGTTACGATTTTTTTTTGAGTAAAAGAAAGAGAGACAGAGAAACAAAAAACATGTATCTTAACAAGGCCGAACGCCTTTTGTTTTTGTACTTTTCCTTATCAAAAGACAAAGAAAACAGAAAACAAAAGGCAATCGACCGTATTTGTTTTTTTTTCTTGCCAAACAAAGAAAGTAAAATAATCGCGTGAAAATTAGGTTGTTTTCATAAAAAAAAGAGAGAAAGAAATAATACGAAAATTACGATTAAGTCATAATGGTAATCGCAATGAAAAAAAAAAAAAAGAAAATCTGCTTTCTTTTGATCTTTTTCAAAACAAACAAAAGACGATCAAATGTACCCATAAGTTTCGATATATTTTTTTTTAGTAAAAGGAAAACAGACAGAGAAACAAACAATGTCGAACGTGTCAATAAAAGAAAGAAAATAAACAAAAGACAATCGATTGTGATACAACAAAATTGATCTTATTCGTTAAATAAAACAACAAAACAACAAAAATAATAAAAGACATCGAAACTATGATGAACTCAATTGTTTTTACAAGATATTTGGAGGAAATTAAATACGAATTAACACAAGAGATGGCGCTGCTACACTAAAAAAAAATCAACCCTAATATCCTAAATAAATACCTGCAAGTAACCACGGGCTTTGGTAGAACGACCCCCGCAGTATAAACAGCCTGAAACAGCCCCATCAAGTGCACCCGCCTGGTAATCTCCCGGATCAAAACGGGGGCCACACGTTTCGACCTCAGCTTCTTGTGCACGCACAAGAAATTAATCTCGACCATTTTCTGCGTCCTGAAAACACACTCATTGGAATGACGAGCAAAACCACCGACAGATGGAGCTCGCTTACTTCTCGTAGATGTTGAGCGTGACGGGGATGGCCGAGATGAAACCGACAAGGCGTCCGCTCTTTATCACTCGCACTCCACAATGCCATTCCTTCCTCCACCCCGGTGCTTGAAGGGCCCTGCAATGTTTTGTTTTGTTTTTGGAAGGGTCAGACTTCAAAGTGTGTTTGCGCGAAGTTTGGGGGTTACCATTTTAAAAAATTTGGTTGGTAGTCGAAGCGGAACATGCAGTCGTCATCCTCGACGTAGTTCTCGTTCAGGAGGGTGTACAGCTCCTTCAGGACTAGAGGCTCGTTTAGGTTCAGGGTGTCCCACTGGAAGCCGTCCGGCAGGCTGTAGGGTTCCGCCCTGACCTCCGCCATTTCTTTGTCGGGCTCTATTGCTTCGTTGACAGTGATTTTCTCATCTGTAAAAAATAAAGAACATGCGAACTGTTTCTCAGAGGACACCAACGAAAACAGCAGGAGACAGAAATTTCCTGTACTCGAAGGAAAACAAAAAAAAAAAAAACGAGACGAAAAATCAAGGCAGCAGCAAATAAAAGACAATCAGACAATAAAAGATAATAGTGGCGTCAAAAGTAAATGAAAATCAGGAAAACAAAAGACGATCGATCTTGACTTCAGATAATTGAGTCGTGAATGAATAAAGGTCTAAAAAAAATAATTGTAATGAAGCACAACGAAAGGCGGTCACATAAACAATAGACAATCAAATGTTAATTGAAAGACAAACGGAAATCAGTTTCGTAATGAAGCAGAAACAAAAGACGTTCGGGCGTTTTTACGACTCGGGGGCAAAAAAATGAAAAACGAAATAAAATTTGAGATGAAAAAAATAGCGATCGGTCGTTTCGATTTTGATACGGAAGAGAACAATAGACGATCGCAACACCCAAAAAAATTTTTTTCCGAATATAAAATTGAATTTCAACGAACAAAAGCCAGCCAGAAAAATAAACAAAAGAAATAGAATTTCGGTAAACAAAAACTAAAGAAAAACAAAACAATGCACGAACGTAAGAAAAAACAATAGACAATCGTACGTTTCATGAACTGAAAAAACAATGAATAGCAAAAAAAACAAAAGTAAAACAAAAATAAAAAACAAGCTGAAAAAAAATAAATAAAACAAAAGACGATCGATAAACCGTGTTTGTTCAAAACAAAGTCGACCATCTTTTGTAGA
This sequence comes from Serrognathus titanus, assembly GCA_039766575.1. Taxonomy (NCBI): domain Eukaryota; kingdom Metazoa; phylum Arthropoda; class Insecta; order Coleoptera; family Lucanidae; genus Serrognathus; species Serrognathus titanus. The sequence continues at coordinate 32,511,611 of CM077911.1, read as the reverse complement.
CGAAAACAAAAGAAAAACAGAAGACGATCAACTGTAGATCTATAACAAAAAGTAATTTTTTCTCAAAAAAAAAAAAAACAATCGAAAAGACGACTGCCCTGATCACATTGGGAAAAAAATGAATAACCAAAAACAAAACAAAAACCAAAATCAAAAACAAACAAATGAAACACTTTTGGCAGAAAACAAACAAACAAAAACAAAAGACAATCGCAAGAAAAACAAAACACAATCGCAAGAAAAACAAAAGAGAATCCCAAGAAAAACAAAAGACAATCCCAAGAAAAACAAAAGACAATCGCAAGAAAAACAATAGGCATTGGTACGAAATAACAAAAGACAAAGGAGCGACATTTTATGAACGAAAAAAAAACAAAAGCAAAAAAAAACAAAAGCAAAAAAAAGCAAAAAAAAAAACAAAAGCAAAAAAAACAATAGCAAAACAAAAATCAAAATCAAATGAAATACTTTTTTTCAGAAAACGAGTAACAAAAGAAAATCGATCGAGGAAAACGTTGCAGCCAAAAGAAAAAAAAAAAAAATTCGGAAAAAAACGGGAAAGAAAAAGTGACAGTTTTCACACCAAGGAAAATTGTTTCAGTCTTGTTATGAAGAAAAAAAAAACACAACCACAAAAAAAAACAATGAATAGCAAAAAGACAAAAGTCAATTTTAAAACGAAGAAGGTTCAGAAACAAACAAACAAACAAAACAAAACAAAAATAAAAAGCGAATAATAAACAAATGAAATACATTTTAACAGGTAACAAAAGAGAAATGAACTCATTAACAAGAAAATTATTAAAAAAAAAACAAATGACAGTTATCGTAACTTTCTGAAAAAAATTCAACTTCATAAGTAAAAACAATTGAATCGTCAGTTTCCAGGAAACAAATGATTATATTTTATTTATATTATTATAAACAAAAAAATTATTTTCCAACACAAAAGACAATCAGAAAAAATAAACAAAAGGCGGTTCCTGCAACTTTTGAAAAACTTTCAACTTTACAAGTAAAAACAGTTGAATCATCAGCTTTCGGAAAACAAACGAAATTAAAAAGAAAAAGGACATAAAATCAGTTAACCTAGCAAAGAAAATTATTTCAGCCTTGTCACGAAAAAAAAGTAAAAAGCAATTGTCACGACAAGTAAAAACAAATGAATTATCTGCTTCTGGAAAACAAATCAAATAAGATTTCGAGAAAATAAAAAGAAAACAAAAAAATTACAGTTGCAACAACAAAGAAAATTACTTTATTCTTATTGTAAAAAAAAGAACAAAAAAAACAACAGACAATTGCAAGAAGAACAATAGACAATAGCACGAAAAAACAATAAACAATCGCACGACGTTTCACGACCAGAAAAAAAACTATGAATAATAAAAATAAAAGACAATTTTGAGAGGAATAAAATTCAGAAACAAGCAAAACAAAAATCAAGCTCGAATAATAAACAAATGAAATAAATTTCTCAAATGACTTATACACAAGAAAATTATTTCGCGAAACAAAAGACAAACGAAGAAACCAAATGACGAGTAATATAATTTTTGAAAAAATAGAAGCAAGCTTCTGGAAAACTAATGAAACAAAAAAGAAAAAAAACAAAACAGTAATGGCAGTTGACACAGCAAAGAAAAATGGTTCAGGCTTGTCATGAAAAAGAAAAAAAGTAAAAAAACAACTGTCCCAAGAAAAACAATGGAAAATCGCACGTCAAACAGCAGACAATCGCACGTCAGACAGTAGATAATCGTACAAAGACTGTAACAAAAGAAAATCGACCTTATAAACAGGAAAATTATTTTGTGAAGCAAAAGACAAACAAAAAAAAAACAGATGACTGTTCGTATAATTTTTGAAAAAAAAAAAAAAAATCAAGCAAAAACAATTGAAACCTTTAGTTTCTGTTCACTGACACAGATGGTCCTCATGCTTCTGATTTTTGCCTGAAATTCTTAGGAAAACGTCAGCAACATTCGATTGTAGAAACAAATGAATCACTGACAGTTGCTTCTTAAGCCCTTGACAAATAAAAACAATTGAACCTGTTACAGCAGAAGTGAAAGACAATATTTTGAAACGAATAAAGTTCAGAAACAAAGAAAACAAAACAAAAAGCGAAATCGAGTAATAAGCAAATGAAACGAAATTTTCCAAAAAACGAGTAACAAAAGAGAATCGACCTTATAAACAACAAAATTATTTAGCAAGGCAAAAGAAACAGATGACAGTTCTTAAAATTTTTCGAAAACAAAACTCGACAAGGTAAAAACAATTGAATTATTAGCAACTGTTCGCTGACATAGATCGCCCTCATGCTTGACTGAAATTATTTGTGAAACAAATGAATCACTGACACTTGTCTCTAAAGCCGTCCAGATTTTGTTCAACGTTTTTTTGAAGATATTCCCACTTGACAAGTAAAAACAAATGAATCACCAGCTTCTGTTCACTGACACAGATGACCCTGAAGCTACTGATTATTGCTTGAAAACATCAGATTGTAGAAACAAATGAATCGCCGACATTAATTTCTTAAGCCCTACAGATTTTGTAAAAACAATTGAACTAAAGACACGAGCAACATTCGGTTGTAGAAACAAATGAATCGTTGACATTTGTTTATTAGGTCCTTGGGTTACCAATTAGAAAATATGCCAAAGATATTCTATAGGGTTGGTTCTCACCCATTTTTGGTACTGGCTGGGTGTTCCAGAACTGGTAGGACTTGTGCAAGGCCTCCTCGGGTGTCTTGGCCGGCTTCTGGTAAAACGAAAACATCTCCATGGCGGCCCGAAGGTCCTTAATGGAAATGTTCCCGAGCGAATTCAGGTCCTGCCCCTCGAGGATCTCGATCTTGTTCTTCTCGTCCTTGCCGGCGTCGTCGCTGTTCTGTTGTTTTCCGCGTTTCCTCTTGCTGCAAGTTAATTATAGGTTATGTTGCGAACAATTAGTTTTCAGAGGGCGATAGCGCTGCCCCGCGCGAGGGGGCCGAGTGCATTAAATATTCAGCGGAAAATCGGCGATAAGATATCGATTGGTGTGACGGGAAAAAATGAAAATCATCGTCGCGTTTCGCGCGAGTGTCGCCCGGAGGTCGTCCGAAGGGGGCCGCGGGGGCTCCGCCGAGGGCGCGCTTACCTTTTTGTTTTCTTCGCGTCGATGTTTCCGTCCATTTGACTTTTTTCCTCCGGTGCACTTTTCTTGTCGGACATTTTCTTCGACGCAGGGCGCACTACGACTGTCATAAAACAAACTGTCATAAAAACCAGGCGGCAGGGAGCCAACTGTTATAAACCAGGCAGCCAACTCTCACAAATCGAAAGTTCCAAAATGGCGAAGCGCATTTGGGGGCGATTTAAATAAAACGTAAAGGCAGTTTGAAACGGTGATTGCTTTCGCGTTTTTAATTTGGAGCTTTTGAATTGATGGAGGCGGTGAAAAATGCGGGGGCGGCAATTTTCGATAGGGTTGATTTATAGTGGGGCGCATGCTTCGTCCGCCAATCGATATTATGAACGGAGGCGTTCTTTTTGAGTTGCCGAAGACAATGTCCCGTTCGTCCGTCTCTGCTTCACGGGTCTGCGATGCCCCAAGGGCGAAGACCGACACCCTGAACGCCGGAAGTCTCTCCTAAATTCATCGCACACCCCCGGTGATAAAATGGCCCTGACGGGGAACATCGATGAAAGAAGTTACATCTTAGAAGGGAGGCGCATCTTTTCCGAGGAGAGGGTAAGTCCGATTTTTGCAAAATTAAAAACAAAAGAAATCCATCAACGTGAAACAAATTACCTAAAACAAACGGTCGCTCAGTCGTAGGTGAAACTAAAACAAAAGAAAAAGTGAACAATTGAATGGTGAGAAACAAACGTCGCAATTGTTTCACTCACAAAAATTAATAAATAAATAAAAGAAAGTCGAGTCGCCTTTCAATTGTCGAAGTCAGAGAGATTTAGATCTTCGTTGGAATGCACTTTTTTTTTCTTGATTTTTTTTTGTAATTAGATTCCAAAATTCATTTCTCAAATAGGCATGTCGCAGGGATTTTTAAATTAAGACATTGGCTGCCCTGAATAACTTCGGCCCACGTTAAAAATGCGTCCAAATTTCGTACGAAGCAACTCGGAAGATCGATATGGAAATTAGTTTTTCTTTTTTTTTTTTAAGAAAAGAACGAACGAAGGATATATATATATAAAAACAAGCGCCAACGAAATTGCATAAAACAGAAGACGATCGACCGTTTAATTCGGTTCGAATCGATTCAATTGTTTCGGCAAAATAAAAAGGAAAATAGTTTTGAAATGACAGAAAAGGAAAAAAAAAAACAAAATAAAAAAAAACAAAATAAAATAAACAACTGGTGGATGAAGAACGTCTAAAAAAAGAACAAATGACGATCGTTGCGTAACAAATGTTCAAAAGAGGAAATTGATCGCCATTTCTTTTTATTCTTCCCTCCGTTGCTGGAAACAAAACAAAATAGAACTTGCAGTAGCAAAACGGAAACAAAAGAGAACCAATAAAAAAGCAGAATTAATTAAAAAAAAAACAAAAGCAGAACTAATTAAAAACAAAACAAAACTAATAAAAAAAAACAAAAGACAATCGATTCTAGAATGCTCAACCTGCTTGATTCATCGAAGGAAAGTCGAAAATTGTTTCCTAAAATCGATCGTCTTTTGTTTTTTTTTCTTGCATTTTGGAAGCAATTGAAAGAAGAGAAAACAAGAGAAGACGATCTATTTTAGGAAATAATTTTCGACTTTTTCTCGATGAATCAAACAAGTTGAGCATTTTAGGATCGATCGTCTTTTGTTTTCTCGATCGTCTCCGTTTGTTTTCTTTTCTTTCAATAAAAAACGAATTCAAACTCGAAGCAACGTGTTCTTAATTTTTCATCCGAAACGCAAGAAAGAAAACAAAAGACGATCGATATTAGAATGCTCAATCGAAGGAAAATCGAAAATTGTTTCCTAAAATCGATCGCCTTTTGTTCTTTCTGTTTTCATAATAAAGAAAAGAAAATCCAAACTCAAAGCAACGTGTTCGTCTTGTTGTTCCGAAATGCAAGAAAGAAAACAAAAGACGATCGATTCTAGAATGCTCAACCCGTTAGATTCATCGAAGGAAAATCGAAAATTGTTTCCTAAAATCGATTGTTTTCTCTTCTTTCAATAAAAAGAGAAAATCCACACTCAAGGCAACGTGTCCTTAATTTTTTTTCCCGAAGTGCAACAAACAAAACAAAAGACGATCGATTCTAGAATGCTCAACTCTCTTTGCTCCATCGTACAAAACTCCTTCCTAAAGCCGATCGTCTTTTGTTGTCTCTTCTTTACCAATCGAAAAACGTGAGCCCTCTTCTAACGTCTTTTGTTTCTTGTTTTTCTTTTCAAGAGAAAATTGAGAGTTATCGATCGTATTTTGTTTTCTTTACTGAAAGAAAGTGGCAGTAATCTTGTAAAAGCAACTGTCTTTTGTTTTTCTTTTCTTCACCAAGAAAATCGACAGTTTTTTTAAAAATCGATCGTCTTTTGTTTCTTGTTTTTTTTTTTTTTCAACAGAAAATTATGATTTCTCCGCCAATGTTGACAGCATTCGAGCCGCAGTCGAGCTTTGTTTTGTTTTCTTTGGCAAAAGAAATCTTTTGAAATCGATCGCCTTTTGTTTTTCTTTTCAACAGAAAATTGATAATTATCGATCGTATTTTGTTTTCTTTACTGAAAAAAATGTGTAAAAGCAACTGTCTTTTGTTTTTCTCTTCTACATCAAGAAAATCGACAGTTCTCTTAAAATCGGTCGTCTCTTGTTTCTTGTTTTTTTTTGTTTAACAAAAAATTATGAGTTCTCCATCAATGTTGACGGCATTTTGTTTTTTTTTTCACCGAAGAAAAGCGGAAGTTATCTTCCGAAAGCAATCCAGGTTTCGTTTTTCTTTTTAGCAAAAGAAATCGAAAGCTCTCTTTTAAAATCGATTGCCTTTTGTTTTTCTTTTCAACATAAAATCGAGAGTTATCGATCGTATTTTGTTTTCTTCACTGAAAAAAGTGACAGTTATCTTCTAAAAGCAACCGTCTTTTGTTTTCCTCTTCTTCACCAAGAAAATCGACAGTTCTCTTAAAATCGATCGTCTTTTGTTTCTTGTTTTTCTTTTCAACAGAAATTTGAGAGTTATCCGATCGTATTTTGTTTCCTTTACCGAAAGGAAGTGGCAATTATCTTGTAAAAGCAACTGTCTTTTGTTTTTTTCTTCTTCACCAAGAAAATCGACAATTTTTTAAAAATCGATCGTCTTTTGTTTCTTGTTTTTTTTTCAACAGAAAATTATGAGTTCTCCGCCAATGTTGATAGCATTCGAGCAGCAGTCGATCTTTGTTAGCTTTGTTTTGTTTTCTTTGGCAAAAGAAATGGGAAGCTCTGTTTTGAAATCGATCGCCTTTTGTTTTTCTTTTCAACAGAAAATTGACAGTTATCGATCGTATTTTGTTTTCTTTACTGAAAAGATGTGTAAAAGCAACTGTCTTTAGTTTTTCTCTTCTTTATCGAGAAAATTGACAGTTTTCTTAAAATCGATCGTCTTTTGTTTCTTATTTTTTTTTTCAACAGAAAATTATGAGTTTTCCGCCAATGTTGATGGCATTTTGTTTCTTTTTTCACCGAAGAAAAGCGGAAGTTACCTTCCGAAGGCTATCGAGTTTTGTTTCTTTCTTTTTGGCAAAAGAAATCGAAAACTCTCTTTTAAAATCGATCGCCTTTTATTTTTCTTTTCAACAGAAAATTGACAGTTATCGATCGTATTTTGTTTTCTTTACTGAAAAAATGGCAATTACCTTCTAAAAGCAACCGTCTTTTGTTTTTCTCTTCTTCACCAAGAAAATAGAAAGTTCTCCTTCACCGACAAAAAAACGAAAGTTCTCTCGTAGCACTCTTTTTCCGCGCTAAAGGAAATCTGAAAAACTCCTAAAAGCAATCATCTTTTGTTCTTCTTTCTTCAACTGAAGAAAATCGAAAGTTATTTTTCAAAATTAATGACCTTCTGTTTTCTTCTTTTCACAAAAAGTAACACCCTTTCATTCGATAAAAGAAGATCGAAAGTTTTCTTATAAAATCGACCATCTTTTGTTTCTTTCTCTACATCAAAGAAAGAGAACAAATGCATATCGAACTGTTTCTTTTAAAACCAATCGATTTTTGTTCTATTTACAAAAAGAAAATTGAAACGAACCATCTCTGACCTATTTTTCTAAAAAAATAAAAATCATTTTGCTTGTAAAATCGATCGTCTTTTGTTTTATCGTTTGTCTTCCACTGGATTGGAAGCAATCGAAAGAAAATCGAACGAAACTCAATCGCTTCTTTTTTCCTTTCTCAGTCAAATTAAAAAAAAAAAACTTCAAGCCGATCGAAATTCCAAATAATTCCCTTTTAAAAACAAAAGAACATTTTCTTTTTAAAAACATTTTATTGTTTTCTGTTTTTCTGTCAAGGGGAGTAGCATCGATTCGAACGAGAACGCGTTCGACGACATGAAACAGTTGATAAGCGTGAGTATGCCATCTTTCTGACGTTATTCCAACTCACGCCCAAAATTCCCTGCTAGAACGAAGACGACGAGAAAACGAACAGTCTTCCCTGGGCCAGCTTCAACTTTATTAATTCCATCATCGGGAGCGGCGTCATCGGTAAGCGAACTCAAACCGGTCGATGCGGGAATGACTGGAATTTTTTGTCTTAGGAATTCCCTATGCCCTTTACGAAGCTGGCTTCGGCTTGGGGATTTTACTCTTGATTCTGGTAGCCTACATAACCGACTATTCCTTGGTGTTGATGGTGCGAAGTGGCCACATCAGTGGCAAGTTTTCATATCAGGGAATTATGGAGGCCGCCTTCGGAAAACCGGGCTACGTCTTACTGGGAATCTTACAGTTTATCTATCCTTTAATCGGTAAGTGGGAATGCGAGAATCCTCCTAATTACTTGCGTGCAGAATCTTAATTTGTATGTAAGTGGGAATAGGGGAATTTTAAAATATATTTACTTTTTCATTGATGTGCAGGAATGTGGGAATTTGGCCGGAATTTAGCAATTTATTGGCTTTTCAATTTTTAAGATGAAACCTAGCGATTTTGCACTTTATTCCATGAGCAGGTAACTAACTAGGAATTTTGAAAATACTTGCAATTTCTATCTTCCTTAAAAGCAAATGGGAATATGGGAATCTTAGAGTTCATTTTCCGCTTGGCGCTTAAATAGGTTTTTGATAGCGTTGGAATTTATACAAGCTCTAAAAAGGCAAGTAAGAATGTGGGAATTTTACATTTTATTGATCGCTCTACATTTGAAGAGGAATTTGGGAATTTAATTTAGGAGGAATTAACTAGGAATCTTTCCTTAGATTAACATTAAGGAATTTTATAATTCATCTTCTCTTTAAACGATAGGTGGGAATTGGACAATTATGGATTTCTCAGTTGTTAAGTAGGAATCTAGGAATCTACCTCTCAGTCGGTATGTAGATTCCTCGAATCTCATCACATTTTAATCGCAAAGGACTGAGTGGGAATCTCATTGTTTAACACTCCCTTAAAAAGCAAAGTGGAATACGGAGATTCTGCAGTTTATTAAACCTCTAAACGTTAAAGAGAAACCCGGGAATCTTGGAATTTATTTACTCTTTAATCAACAAAAGAGTGCGTGGAAATTTCGGAATCTGTTGGAATTCTACAACAATGAAATTTCAATGGTTGAACAGAAATGAGAGAACTTTGCAGTTTATTTGCCCCCTGATTAACGAGTGGAAATTTCGGAATTTGGGAATTTTATTTAATTAATTAATACCAATCGTTTTCTAGGACGTTGTGGGGCGAATACACTTTGTTTTACTTAACTAATAAGAAGGCAAGAGTTTTGGAATTTGTGGGAATTCTGCAACAATCAGTTTTTGTAAACAAAAATGTGGGAATTTTGCAATTTATTTGTCCTGATTGGTGAGCAGGAATTTCGAAAATCATCCCGGATTCCACCTTGCTTTAGTTAACTAGTAATGCAGTGAGAGTTTTAGAATTTGTGGGAATTCAGCAACTATCGATTTTTATAAAGAGAAATACGGGAATTGACATAGCGAGCATGAATTTGGGAATCTGGGAATTGTAATTAATTAGTGAACACCAATTATTTTCTATAAAGTCGTGGAGAGAGATAGAGTCACGAAGGTAACAATCCGTCTGACAGGAATTACCCCCGATTCCGTCTTCGCTTTAGTTAGCAAATAAGCGAGTGACAGTTTTGGAATTTGGGGGAATTCGGCAACAAATGGTTTTAATTAGAAATGCGGAAATTTTGAAATTTTGCTCCTTGATCAGGAAGTAGGAATTTGGGAATCTGTAAACTTTAGTTATTAACAACCGATCATTTCGCGGCACGGCAATGATTTCCTATGATGTCGTGGGATGGGCGGGGGAGGGGAGAGGAGGAGACACGCTCCCGAAGGTCTGCGGGAATTACCGACGATTCCCTTTAGTTTTAATTAGCAAGCAGAAGGACGAAGTTTTAATCGACTTACAGTAGGAAGTTAAACAGAAGCGTGGGAATTTCGCAACTTATTTACTCCTGAATGAGGAAGTGGGAATTTAGGAATTTTGGAATTTGGGAATTATGATTAATTAGTAACCAATCATTTCCCAGCAATAGTTTCATATAAGGTCAGGTAGGAGACGCGATCACAAAGGTGATAGCCCCCCCCCCCTTTCCTCCTTACGGGAATCACGATTCCATCTTTCCATTAAATAACAAACGAGAGAGCAGAAATTTTGGAATATGCGAGAATTTCGCAAATTTATTTACCATTCGATTATGAAGTGGGAATTTAGGAATTCTGGAATTTTTGAATTATAATTAAGTAGTAACCAATCATTTCCCAGCAATAGTTTCTTATAAGGTCAGATAGGAGACGCTATCACAAAGGTGATAACCCTCCCCCCTCCCGCCACACACGGGAATAACGATTCCATCTTCGCGTTAAATAAAAAAAAACGGGAGGGTGGAAATCTTGGAATTTTTGGGAATTTTCCGGCAATCAACTTTTAATAGTTAAATAATAACGCGGGAATTTCGCAAATTTATTTACCCTTGGGTTAGGAAATAGGAATCTAGGAATTTGAAAATCTGGGAATTTCAATTAATGTCCCAGCAATACTTTCTTATAGGATCAGGTAGGAGATGCGATTATTCCCCTCCACGGGAATCACGATTCCATCTTTGCATTAAATGACAAACGACGAAGTGGAAATTTTGGAATTTCTGGGAATTTTTCAGCAATTAATTTTTAATTGTTAAATAGCAATGCAGGAATGTCACGAATTTATTTACTTTTCGATTAGGAAGAAGGAATTTAGGAATTTGGGAATTTTAATCAATTAGTAACCATTCCCGTGGAGTACGGGATTTACCAGCGAAGGTTTCTTATAAAGTGAGGAAGGAGACATGATCCTTCCCCCTTCACGGGAATCACGATTCCAACTTCGCAGTAAATAACAAACGAGAAAGTGGAAATCTTCTAATTTCTTGCAATAATGGTTAAATGGTATTGCGGGAATTTCACAAATTTATTTACCCTTCAATTAGGGAGTGTGGAATTTAGGAATTTGGGAATCGTTTTTAATTAGCAACCAATCACTTCCCAGCAACGATTTCTTACAACGTAGGGTGGGAGTCGGGGCCACAAAGATAATAATCCCACGGGAATCACGATTCCATTTCGCTTTAAATGACAAATGAGAGAGAAATCTATGGGAATTTTCTCGCAATCACAAGTTTATTTTTGCTTCGACTAGGAAGTGGGGAATTTAGGAATTTGGGAATCTGGAAAATTCTCCCCCAGTCAACTTTTAATAGTTAAATAGAAATGCGGGGATTTCGCAAATTTATTTATCCTTTGATTATAAAGTGGAAATTTAGGAATTTGGGAATTTAGGAATTTGGGAATTTGGGAATTTGGGAATTTAGAAATTTGGGAATTTTGGAATTATAATTAAGTAGCAACCAATCATTTCGCAGCGATGGTTTCCTACAACGTCGTGGTGGGAGACACGGTCACGAAGGTGATAATCCGCCTGTCGGGAATCCACCACGATTCCATCTTCGCCAAGAGGGAGATGACTGTCTTCATCGCCACCTTATTCATAACGATACCCCTCTGCCTGTACAGGAATATATCGAAATTGGCCAAGATTTCTTTCGTCAGTCTCATCTGCATAGGTTTCATCCTCATCGCGATCTTCATCAGGATCGGTACGATGAAGGTCATCGTGTAAGTTTAATTCCCTTTTTCCTCCTCCCCATTTTTCATGGTGCCATCCGTTTCAGGCCACGCCATCCCGACTCCTGGAGCTTCGCCAACTACGAGATTGTCCCGGCCATTGGAATTATGGCTTTTGGTAAGTTGGTCGATCAAAGTAAGTGAAGATTTGGGCTGACGCCATCAATTTTCAGCGTTCATGTGCCACCACAACACCTTCCTCATCTACAGTTCGATTCAGGACGCGAATCAGAAAAGGTGGGACGTAGTGACTCACGCGTCCATTCTGACGTCACTCCTGGTGGCTTGCCTTTTTGGAATCGCTGGGTATTCCACCTTCACCGCGTACTCCCAAGGTGAGTTCCAATGGCTTTCGACCCTTGGGTCTTTACCAGAAGCTTCGCAGGTGATCTCCTAGAGAATTATTGCTGGGATGATGACCTGATGAACTTCAGCAGGCTGATGTTCAGCACCACCATCTTACTGACTTTCCCCATCGAGTGCTTCGTCACCAGGGAGGTCATTGAAAACTCGCTGTTCCGAAAGGACCCCAATGTCCCAATCTCCGACAAGACGCACTATGCCATCACCTTCACAATTGTTGGCGCTGCTTACTTCATCTCCATGGCTACAGATTGCCTTGGGGTTGTCCTTGAGCTAAACGTAAGTATCCCTCCCCCCATAAGGTTCGACCATCAAACGGTTTATATGACAGGGGATCATCGCGGCTGTCCCACTGGCGTACGTCCTCCCCGCCTTTAGCTACCTCCAATTGGAGGAAGGCTACATCTTTTCGCGGAGAAAGATTCCAGCGCTCGCCGTGGCGCTCTTTGGTTGCACGATATCCATCCTGGGCACCATCTCCATCTTCATGGACGTCGAAAAGGTGGATACCTGCTCGCATGGGAGCGTCATGTCGTACTGTGTAAACTCGACCTCATTGGTCAACGCCACCGACATGTAATCACCGTTGTTGAATCGGCGCGGGCGAAGCAATCGGCGTTCTTTTGTTTGTACTTCCACAAATTTGTGCCAAAAGTCAAGAGGGGGCAATTTCATTTGGGTTCGGTGTACCTATTAACGTGTTCACTGTACTATTTTATATAGTTAAGTACATGTTGTGAGTGGTCATCTTTTGTTTGTACTTCCACGAGTTTGTGCCAAAATTTTAGGGGAGGGGAGGAGGGCAATTTCATTTCGGTTCAGTGTAGGTACCAACATGTTCATTTTATTGTTTGGTGCAGTTAAGTACAAGTAGTTTTCCTCGATGTACGGGAGGAGGAAAGAAAATTCAATTCATTCGGTGTACTTGACGAGTACAATTGGCATTCCTGTTCGGTGTACACGAAATATGAGGTTCCCTCTTTAGTGTACTTGGCCGCATTCGAAAGTCATCTTCACTTGTGTTTATCGTGTACTCGTGTACAAGGGATAATATCAGTGTACTTCAGTGTACTAATGGAATACAAGGATGAGTTACTTTAATTTCTGTGTATTGTACCTGGCGCAAGTGAGGTTCCTTCGAAGTACGAGACTCGATGTGAATCTTGTTCAGTGTACTGCTCAAGTACACGGGATTTTAAATTTTAATTTACGTTCGGTGTACATGAAGTGTGAGATTAAGTACAGGGGCAGTTTTATTTCTGTGCGCATGGAACATGAGATTGTACTAAGTATATTGTGTGTACTAAGTAAGTGTAAACTGATGACAATTTCAATGTACTTATCGAATACTTGTTCACTTTTGTTTCAACTCATATCTCGTGTACACTCCGCGGTTAATAAGCGCACTGAACAAAAATTAAAGTATTATTCTTAGCCAGCCGCGCATTTCGTGTACACTAAACACAAATCCTCGTACTTGATAAGCACTCTGAGCAGACCCTGTACATTGAGTTTATCTTACTCTTCGTGTACACTTCGCACTTAATGAGTACAATGAACAGAATTGAAATAGAGTCATCTTCGCATTTCATGTACACTAAACAGAAATGATAAGTAATCGATTTTTGTACTCGATAAGTACATTGGATGTACAGAGTCTATAACGAGTACAAGGTAGGATGTACAATTCTGTTCACTGTAATAATCGAACATGAGAATGAATTTCTACTTAGTGTACACGGAATGCGAGGTTGACAGTAGTGTCCTAACAGCAATTTCGCGGAGTGTACACGAAGCATGAGAAAATCTCAGTATACAGGGTTTCGAATACGAAGGTAGGACGTATTCATTTTTGTTACATAAGGTGTCCTTAATGTACAGGGGGTAATCTTAATTCCATTCAGTGCAATCACCAATGAAACGAAGAAGATATTTTCAGTGTACAGAGACTGTTCAGTGTCTTACCGAATATCAAGATCTTTTTTTTTTCATGAGGTGTCTTTAGTGCACTGCGAGCAAAGTACTTAGCAAGTACGCGGACGGATTATTATCGTTCTGTTTAGTGTACACGAATGTTGGACTAGGAGCAATTTCATTTATGTTTAGTGCCTTTATTAAGTGCGAAGTAGACATGAAGTACGAAATAATCTCCGTGTACAGGATCTGTTTAGTGTACTTATCGACTGCGATGATCATTTATGTCTCATTCTTTAGTACACCGGGAGCAATGTCAATGTATGAGATAATCTCCGTGTACATGATCTGTTTAGTGTACTTATCGAGTACGAGGATCACTTTTGTCTCATTCTTTAGTACACCGGGAGCAATGTCAATTTTCTTTAGTGTGTTTACCGAGTACGAGGGCGAGACGAGTTTGTTTAATGTACAGAGGATAGGGCGTGTTCATTTTTGAGATTCCTTTAGTGTACAATTCCATTTAGTGCATTCATTGAGCATGAGGTTGGATTGTTATCATTTCTGTTCAGTGTACATCAACTGGGAGGCACTCTCAGTGTACAGGAGGCTTTCAAATTCGTTGGGTAGGGCGTTTTGATTTGCCCTTAGTGTACAGCGTACTGTTCACTGTACTTATTGACAACAAGTATGAGTTATTATCTTTTTTGCTTAGTGTACACGAGGTTTTCCCACTTTTTGTGGCAATTACGATTTTATTCGGTGTACTCATTGTGTATGGGAATACCAGGACAATTTTATTTCTGTTCGGTGTACTTACTCAATATACGAGGGTGAGTCATTTTCACTTGTGTTTAGTGTACGTCTTTCCCCAGCCGTTTGCATCACAGCGCCGCCATTACAAGCAGATCGAATCAAACAAGCGAAATTCGTCCATTTTTTTCTAGAGTTTCTAGCCGTCGTACATACAATACGTTACATACATAGGTGTACTGCATGCGAATGGGTCTTCACAGTCCGAGCGGGGGGGGAATCACAGAGCGTCGTAACTTTTGTATTTAAGAAGTGTTTAATAACTTTTTGAGAGGCGAAGTATCCCGAGATTTCGGTAAATAAACCCAGCCATGTTATTTACCCCGACGAGGTACAACATACAAAACAAACATCGATGAATAGCTTTGATACTTTATTTTCGTTTTCGTTTTCCAATTGAGTGATCAGTTGTTACGCCTGTATTTGATTGTTATTAAAGGTTCATCGTTTGTGCCAAAGTATTTTTTACTACGTGTTTATGTACATACATAGTAGATGTATCTAGAAAGAGAGAGAGAGTTCTATGTATAAGACGAGGATGAATAATAAGTATTTTCTCTATGCACGTTTCAGGCGAAGCCCAAGCACTTTATCAGTGATTTTTCGATGTGATTACACTGAGACTATTGTAAATTTTATTGGATTAAATATTGTTTATGCGAATGCGTTTGCTTTAATTATAACACCCCCTCACCCCTTTACCCAAAAAAAAAAAAAACAAATAAATTCGTGTCAGACACAAATTTCCAAGTAAATCAGAAGTGGGATAAGAACGGTGATATACTGCAAAACGCAGGACGAAACTTTCATTTATTACTTCTTCAAACTCAAATGCTGCTGAAAAATCAATGTACCTATCTTCTGATTGGTTATCTGCCGCACTCAGCAAACGCGCAGTCAATCAGAAGCAAGGGCGTCTCATAAGCCACACCCCGGGCTGTTAATTATGTTTAAATCGAACTTCCGCCAGCGAATCATGTTCACTTACAATTTAAATTCTGTTGATGGGTTCGACTTGATTGGCTAATCAACCAATCAGAATAAACCACGCTTTAACTCGCTTAAGTGGACGTCTGTCATTTGTAAAGCAAAACGCTTTCATTTCTTCCTACATTAAACTCAATGTGGATTTTGGTTTTTGGCTGAGATTGACGTTAAATATCCAACGTCGCCTCTGAATGGTTGTCTACCGAGCGTATTGTATGATTGACCAATCAAAAGTGAGAACCTTTCGCTGGACACACCTCCATTTGTAAAGTCTGCTTAAAATTAATCATTGCGCAGCGATTACATGTTAGTTAAATCCTTCCCAGTGGTTGTCTTGTTGGTTCGACTTGATTGGCTGACCAATTAGAAACAAGGATACCTAGAACGATAGACTTCAAATGTTGGCCACGCCCAAAAGTGTACGTATTCCGTTTCTTAGACGAAACCTAAGTGCGCACTCAATTATTTAACGTTAAAAAACTAGCGTTGTCTCTGATTGGTTCTCTAGCTATTGGTTGCCTATTGTATGATTGACCAATCAGAAGTGAGAACGTTTCACTAGACACACTTCCACTTGTAAATTCTGCTTAAAATCAAACATTGCGTAGTGATTACACGTTAATTTAATCCTTCCCAGTGATTGTCTTGTTGGTTCGACCAATCAGAAGCAAGAATACCTAGAGCGATAGACTTAAAATGTTGGCCACGCCCAAAAATGTACGTATTCCATTTCTTAGACGAAATCCAAGTAAGTATCCAATTATTTCGTAAAAAGAACGCTATTTGAAGGAATCGCTCTTGTTTTTGATTGGCTGCCCGCCATCCGCCAATAATAGGAAAGGAAAACACATTGGTTGACCAATCAGAGCGGTAGACTTCAAATGTTGGCCACGCCCAAAACTGTACGTATTCCGTCTCTTAGACGAAACCCAAGTGCGTATCCAATTATTTCGTAAAAAGAACGCTACTTAAAGGAACCGCCCTCATTTTTGATTGGCTGCCCGCCATCCGCCAATAATGGGAGAGGAAAACACGCAAAACACCAAATCATAACGACACAACGCGCTGTTGATAATTAAAAGTAGTTGAAGCGTAATTCTTTCTTCTGATTGGTTGCAGGGACCGCCTTTTCTTCCGATTGGTTGACAACGTATCAAATAGGGGCAATATTGCTGTTAATCTCAACTAAATTAGAAGACGTTTGCTAATAGAAAAACATTCTCGTTTCTGATTGGCTGTCTATCGTCACAATTTGAATTCAAAGTAACCTCCCTTTCTTCTGATTGGTCGCCCACCGCCGCCGTTTCGACCAATCAAAAGTAGTAGTACTGTTGATTATGATCGTTTTCCATCAACGAAATGGAACTTATTAGTTTCAAAAACCCTCCTTTCTTCTGATTGGTCATTCGCTATTCGTATTAAATCGTCCAATCAGATGCACGAATAATAAAAGAATACCAAAACTTTTTTCAATAATATAAGGTGAAATTAGGTTAAAAACGTGAACTTTTTTTTTGATTGGTCGAATCGATTGGCCAATGAGACTGATTTACGGATGTAACTAACGTTCCCCTTCCTTCTGATTGGTTGCCTGCTGCTCTATTGATTCGCAAACCAGTCGACGGCTGCCGCAATAAATGAAGTCTCCAATAGGGGCACGCCCCTTCTTCTGTTTGGACGGCTTAGATTAAAAAAACAAAATTGACCAACCAATCAGAAACAAAACCTAGTGACTGTAATGATTGGTTGTATGCTGCTTGAGTTGAGCCAATCAAAGACTAGTATGATTTAGGAAAAGTCTGACGCAATAAGTTTTTAACAGGAACACACCCCCTTTGGTCTGATTGGACGTCCAGAATTAGAGAAAAAATGCACCGACCAATCAGATTAATTCCTTTCACCTACATAAATGACTATCATTTATTTATTTCATGGAAGGGAAATACATTTTTCTCTCGGATTAAATTCATTATTGGCTTAAATACTTGGTCAGGATTAACCCGACGATTATGACGATGACCTTGGCCTTATACGCAGGCGCGTCTGAATCACGGGGATCCCTGCTGATGTCCCGCCCGTATATACCGAACGTCATCAGGCGATTCTGCGACTTCAACAGCGTTATGGTCCTCTGCACCGTCGCCGACCCTAAAGAACCGCTGGTCCAGGTGTACGCGTTGGTGTTCAAGGGCCGAATGCTGCTCAGCAAGGTGTTTGGGAATTGGCTGGTTTGATCCGTGCGCGGGAATTGGGCCGAAACCCTAATTTCCTCGAACCTGATTGGCCAGGAGACGTCCGCGTAATTGGGGAACCTGAAAAGCACTTTCGGCATCAAGCAAGAACTACTATTTCAAGGTGAGGTTTTGGTGCGCCACCTAGTTCCACAGCTTGAAAGGGACGAGTTGGTGCAGGCGATCAGACCGCAAATATCCACGCCCCCGTCCACCACGTCGAAATTCCTCACCCCCGAGAACGCCACCAAGCGGTACTGGTAGTAGATGTCGCCCTCAACCAATGAGTTCCTGATCTTGACGCTGAAGTCACAGCAGAATTCCTCGTGGCACAGCGTCGTTTCGGTGATGGAGTTCGTCAGGTTTAGCGGTGAAGATTCGTAAACTGCGGGGGGGAGGAGGAGTTATTCGGGTGAACCGGAAGTGAACGCGTTGGAGGTTACGTACGTGAGAGGTTGTCTTTTTTTAAGTAGAAGTCGTCCATTTCGGCGGCTAGGTCGTCTGTGGATCTCGTGTCGTCGGTGGCCTCCTCTTCGGGGGTGTACCCGGTGGTTCCCCCAACGACTACTTTTTTAATGTAAACTTTGGTTCCGCCCGTGCCGATTATGTCCATTACTAAGTGGCCGTGTTTTCCTGAAAATACGAAAAATTAATATTTTGACATTGATGGTTACGATGGTGGTGAAGACGATGCTGAAGTTCGTGATGAAGATGATGCTGAAATTCGTGATGAAGATGAGGTTAAAGCTCGCGTTGAAGATGACGCTGAAGTTCGCAATGAAGAAGACGCTGAGGTTTGCGGTGAAGATGACGCTGAGGTTCGCGATGAAGATGACCTTCGTGTTGAAGGTAACGTTAATGTTCGTGATGAAAATAGCGTTGAAGTTCGCGATGAATATGAGGCTGAGGTTTGTGATTAAGACGACGTTGAAGATAGCAATGAGATGATGATGATGAAGATAGTGATGATAATGATATTGAAGATGAGAACGATGTAGAGGAGGCACATATGAGGTTGTGTTTGATTTTGAAGATGACGATGAAAATGGTAATGATGGTGATGATGAAAGATAAAATGAGAACGACAATTATCAAAGTGACATGTAGATGAAAATGAAGATAACGAAGGTCAAATATGAAGTCGACTTTGAAGATGTTAATGAAAGCGATGTTGAAGATGACAATGAAGATAACATGAGATGATGACGATGAAGAAACAATGAGATGATGATTATGAAGATAACTATGAGATGATGATTATGAAGATAACTATGAGATGATGATGATGAAGATAATGATGAAAATGATTTTGAAGATGGCAACGATGTAGATGTGTCACATATGAGGTTGTGTTTGCTTTGGAAGATGACGATGAAAATAGTAATGATGATGAAAGGTGAAATGGGAACGACTATGATGAAAGTGAGATGTAGATGAAGATAACGAAGGTCAAATATGAAGTCGACTTTGAAGATGTTAATGAAAGCGATGTTGAAGATGACAATATGATAGCAATGAAGATATGGAAGAAGTAATTAGAAACGTTTATGATGGTAACGATGAAGTTGAAGATGACAAGAGGGACATAACGATGAAATAAGTAATGGTGAAGATGAAAATATGACAACGATGAAGATAACCAGTAGATGAGGATGATATTATAACTAATGTGAAGATAATAATGAAGATCGTGATGAAGATTACGCTGAAATTCGTGATGAAATGAGGTTAAAATTCTTGAGGAAGACAACGCCAAAGTTCGCGACGAAGAAGACGCTGAGGTTTGTGGTGAAGATGACGCTGAGGCTCGTGATGAAAATGACGTTGAAATTCGTGTTGAGCGTAACGTTAATGCTCGTGATGAAGATAGCGTTGAAGTTAGCGATGAATATGAGATTGAGGTTGGGAATGACGATGACGAAAGTGAGATGTAGATGAAGATGAAGTTAACGAAAGTCAAATATGAAAGCGACTTTGAAGTTGTTAATGAAGGCGATGTTGAAGTTGACAATATGACGACAATGAAGATAATATGAAGGTATTGAAGAAGTCGCTGAAGATGAAGATAAGACAACGATGAAGATAACCAGTAGATGAGGATGACATTATGACGAATGTGAAGATAATAATGAAGGTCGTGATGAAGATGACATTGAAATTCGTGATGAAATGAGATTAAAATTCGTGAAGAAGATAAAGGTGAAGTCCGCGATGAAGGTGACGATGAAGTTTGTAATGAGGATGACGCTGATGATGATGAGATGATGATGATGAAGATAACAATGACATGATGATGCTGAAGATAATATTGAGGTGATCATGATGAAGATAATGATGAAAATAATGTTGAAGATGACAACGATGTAGATGAAGCACATATGAGGTTGTGTTTGATTTTGAAGATGAGGATGAAAATGGTAATGATGATGAAAGATAAAATGGGAACGACAAAGATGAAAGTGAGATGTAGATGAAGATGAAGATAACGAAGGTTAAAAATGAAGTCGACTTTGAAGATATTAATGAACGTGATGTTGAAGATGACAATATGACGACAATGAAGATATTGAAGAAGTCATTAAAAACGTCTGTGATGGTAACAATGAAGTTGAAGATGACAAAAGGGACGTAACAATGAAATAACGATGAAGATAAGACAACAATGAAGATAACCAGTAGATGAAGACAACATTATGACGAATGTGAAGATAATAATGAAGATCGTTTTGAAGATGACGCTGAAATTCGTGATGAAATAATGAAGATACCGCTGAAGTTCGCGATAAAGAAGACGCTGAGGTTCGTGATGAAGATGACGCTGAACTTCGCGATGAAGATAACGTTGAAGTTCGCGATTGAAGATGACGATGGGTTTCTAATGAAGATAACAATGAGATGATGATGATGAAAATGATGTTGAAGATGGCAACGATGTACATGAGGCACATGTGAAGTTGTGTTTGATTCGGAATATGATGAAGAAGAAAGATAAAATGGGAACGACGATGATGAAATGAAGATGAGGGTACGAAGGTCAAATACGAAGTCGACTTGGAAAATATTAATGAAAGCGATGTTGAAGATGACAATATGACGACAATGAAGATATTGAAAAAACGTCTATGATGGTAACAATGAAGTTGAAGGTGACAAAAGGGACGTACCGATGAAATAACAGTGAAGATGAAGATAAGAAATATCCATCTAGATAATCAGTAGATGAGGATGACATTCTGACGAATGTGAAGATAATAATGAAGTTGAAAACGTCGATGATGATAATAATAACATTGAAGATGACTATAGAGACGATTGTGGACGTAACGGTGAAAGTCAACAGCGTAGACAATGACGATTAGATGAGGGTGAAAGTGACGATGAAGTTTAAAGGTAACGGTAAAGAAAGTTGATGATGTTCAGAATGACGTTGAATGGAGGCAACGATGAAGACAAAATTGATGTCGAAGATGGTGAAAGGTAACGAAACGTTATCAATAAAAATGACCGTGAAAACAACAACGAAGTTGACAAGTAGATGAGGATGACAATACGACAAGTGCGAAAACGAGAATGAAGATGCTGAAGATTTCGTTAAGATGACAATAAAGACTAGTAACGATGAAGATGACGATAAAAATGACAATGAAGATAACTGCGAAGCTAAAGTTGATGATCAAGATGATAACTGAGACAACGATGCAGATGACAAGTAGATGAGAATGTCAATGAGTCGACCTTGAGGATAGTAATGGTGATGACATTGACGTTGAAGTTAACTATGAAGAAGACTATGACGATAAAAATAACAGTGAACACAATGATGATTAGTTGAGGAAGAAAATGACGATGAAGTCATGCGGAAGGTAAAGATGATGTTTAGGACAACGATGAAGGTTAGGTCGTTAATAAAAATGATGCAGATGACAAGTAGATGACGATCAAGAAGATAATAATGAAGATACTCAAGATGTCATCCATCAATCAATGACAAATACATGGGGATAAAGAAGATGACGGTGAAAATGGCGACAAAAATGAAGGCAACAATAATGATTATATTGAAAGTGATGTTGAAGATGGCAGTATGACGACTATGAAGTTATTGAAGTTAAAAACATCGATGATATTGACAATGTTGATGAAGACGACAATAACGGTGATTGTCGATGTTAAGGTGCAAAGACAGCGATGACAAATAAATGAAGATCTAAGAAAGTGACGCTGAAGTTCAGGATGAAGATGTTGAAGATGACGATGAAGTTACCTTATCAACAAAAGATGACAAGTAAATGAGGAGAAAACTGGCGATTAGAAGTAATCCTGGAAATAGTGATGAAGATGACAGTGAAGACAACGAACTATGAAGGTGATTTTGAAGATGATGGTGAAGAACATGATGAAGTTGAAGATGAAGAATTTGAAGATTTTAAAAAGAAATACGAAGAAGAAGATAAAGGCAAGACAGATGAAGGCAATGATGAAGATGATTGGTCCTCACCCAAAAAAATTCCAGATCCTCCACTCCCTCTCGAGGGGTTATTAGCCCCGGCCGCCAAGAAGACGACGTCGTTTTCAACCGACCACATACTCTGCGCCTGAAGAGCTGAAAAACAAAAGACGAAACGTTCGAATTGAAACGGGAGTGACCTCCACGGCCTCACCAGTTAAGAAGGGCAACTCAGAGAACCACATCGTAGGGAAAATGATGTGGTTGATCCCCTGCCTGACCAGCTTGAGGGCGGGGGTCTCGAAGAGCAAGTCGAAGCACGTGAACATTCCGAACGTCACCCCAAAATCGGTGGTGAACACAGTGATGTCGGCCTCCTGGGTCTTATTCATGGGGTACTCCCCGAAGAGGTTGAATTTTCGGTACCTCGCGACGACCTTGCCCTTGCGATCGAAGGCCACGTTGGTGTTGTAGAGGTTCCAGTTGTCTTCCGCGCAGCTTTCCGTGCCGCAGGGTGACTTCTCCATCAAGTTGGCGACTAGGTAAGCGTTGGCTGATCGGGCGGCGCACGAAAGCTTCTTGAAGTAGTTCGAGAAGTTCTCGTTGGAGGTCGTGCATGGTACGACATTCTCGGTAGCGGTTGGAACTAAAGTTGCGAGGCTTTGGTAATCCTCTCTGTTGTAGGCGAGGGCTCCGAAGGTGATGGTCGATTCCGGGTACACGATTATGTCCAGGTTCTTTTTTTAAACAAATTGAATCAGAAGTGGGATTGTGATACCCTAAACTTAGAACTTCATATGTTACTAGATGACCTTGGCTGATGTATTTAACTTCTGTTCAAACTCTAATAAATTCTAAAGACCGCGTAAAAGTGAAGTAAAATAGTCTTTTGTATCTATCTAGAGATGACCTTGAACTTCACAGGGCTTACGATGGAGATGACTTCATGAATGTTTAAGTTTATCTGACCTTGAAATCATCTCTATTCTTATGAATATTGCTCGGGTAGGGACAAATTCAAAAGACTTTGTAAAAGGCAAGCGAAAGTGCTCTAAAGATGACCTTGAACTTCACAGAGTTTACGTTCAGGATGACTTTGAGTTTAGCTGGCCTTGAACTCATACCTATTCTTGTAGATATTGCTTGGACAAGAATAAATTCAAGAGACTGTGTCAAAAGGAAAGCAAAAGTGCTCTGGAGATGACCTTGAACTTCACAGAGCTTACATTCAGGCTGACTTCACACGTATTTCGGTTCACCTGACTCATCTCTACCCTTGTGGATATTGCACGAGCAAGAATAAATTCAAGAGACTGTATCAAAACGCCAGCGAAGTGCTCTTAAAGATGACCTTGAACTTCACAGAGTTTACTCTCACACGTATTTGGGTTTAGTTGACTTTGAACTCACCCTATCCTTTTGGATTATGATTGAGGCAGAACAAATTCAAGAGATTGTATCAAAAGGCAAGCGAAAGCGCTCCAGAGATGACCTTGAGTGTCACACAGAGCTTACGTTCGTACGTATTTGGGTTTAGCCGACCTTGAACTCACCCTATCCCTTTGGTTAAAGATTAAGTAAGAATAAATTCGAGAGAGTGCGGCAAGAGATAAGCCAAAGCGCTCT
Organism: Serrognathus titanus; assembly: GCA_039766575.1. Lineage (NCBI taxonomy): Eukaryota > Metazoa > Arthropoda > Insecta > Coleoptera > Lucanidae > Serrognathus > Serrognathus titanus. Next base: position 32,487,898 of record CM077911.1, on the reverse strand, counting down.
AGAATGACCTTGAGCTCCATAGAGCTTACGTTCAGGTTAACTTCACACATATTTAGGTTTAACTGACCTTGAACTCAGGTTAACTTCGCAGGTATTTAGGTTTAACTGACCTTAAACTCATCCCTATCATTGTGGATATTACACGAGCTACAATAAATTCAAGAAACTGCGACAAAAGGCTCTAGAGTTGACCTTGAACTTCACACGGAGCTTACGTTCATACGTATTTAGGTATAGTTGATCTTGAACTCACCCTATTCCTTTGGATAAGCATTAAGCAAGAATAAATTCAAGAGACCCTGTCAAGAGGCAAGCCAAAGTGCTATAGAGATGAGCTTGAACTTCACAGAGCTTACGTTCAGGGTAACTTCACACGTATTTAGGTTCAACTGACCTTGAACTCACCCCTATCCTTGCGGATATTGCGTTAGCAAGAATAAATTCAAGAGACTGTGACAAAAGGCAAGCGAAATTGCTCTAGAGTTGACCTTGAACTTCACAGATTTCACGTACAGGACGATTTCACGCGTATTTGGGTTTAACTGACACAAACTTCATCTCTCTCTTTTTAGATATTCATTAATCAAGAATATATTCAAGAGACTGCGCAAAAGTGCTTTAGGGATGACCTTGAACTTCACCAGAGTTTAAGTTCATGATGACTTCACACATGTTTGGGTCAAGCTGATCTTGAACTCATCCCTATCCTTTTGGGTGTTGGTTGAGTAAGAATAAATTCAAGAGATTGCGGCAAAGGCAAGCAGAGACGACCTTGAACTTCACTAGAGTTTGCTTCAAGACGTGACGTGGAGGATTAACTTCGAGGTCCTGTTCAATAGGTAAGTAAAATTGTACACTCGTGTACTTCAAGCTCTAACTTAACATATCCGAGGCTTGACTGGCCTTGAACCTGCACCCCTTCCTCTTGGCTTGAGTAAACCTTAGTTGTGAAAGACTTGCTATCCCGCAGATAATAGAATTAAGCGTAGGGGCCTGAAGTTCAGAACTACACGTGAACTTCGATTCAGAATGATCTTCAACTTCAAGGGAATAACATATTAGTGAAGAGGTGCCTCGCAGGAACTATCCAATAGGCAAACAAAATAATGCGCCCGCTAACAACAGGAAGTCTTAGAGATGACCTTGAAGCTAGAACTTCACGCGCACTTAGGCTTATAATGACCTTCAACTTCTTTCTCAATCTTCTTGTAGGACTAACTGCAAGGATTTATGCAGTAGTTAAAGAAAGTAATGTGCTGCTAACTTCAGGAAGTCTTAGAGATGACCTTGAAGCTAGAACTTCAGACGCACTGACGATTATAGTGACTTCCAACTCCTTTTATGACTTTATGGAAGGAGTTATACAATGGATAATGCACAGCTAACTTCAGGAAGTCTTGGAGATGACTTTGAAGCTAGAACTTCATATTCACTTAGACTTGGAATGACCTTGAACTTCCTTTCTGATGTAATAAATTAACAACAACGCGTCTTGTAGGGCTAACTTCAAGGGACTGTTCATTAGAAAAATGAAGTTATGCGCTGCTAACTTCATAAAGTCTTAGAGACGACCTTGAAGCTAGAAATTCACGTGCTTCTAGGTCTAGGGCGACCTCGGACTCCAAATATCTGAGCAGTTGTTTTTTTTTTAATTTGAACTCACAGTGCCTTAGAGAAGACCTTGTTACTAAAACCTCACTCGCGCCTAGGCTTATGATGATTTTGACCTTGAAGCGTTGGGAATCGCAATTTCCTTGGTCTGAAGCAATTGCCATTGCCATTCTGTTTTCGGTTCGCGCACGATATATATTCGTGCGTTAAAGAGACTGAACTCTAAAAGCCAAAATAAGGAAAACAAAGATTTCCGTCTAATATACCGTTACGTTCCGACTTCGGTTCGTGCACCGGTCCTTCTTTGTAAGCACTTAAATTCGTGGACGGACCGTTAATTTAATTGTAACGTTTGGGCGATTGTGCAGCGCTCTATTTTGTCTTCGGTTCGTGCACGGCGTGTTTCGGGAATTTACACGGACTGTACTCTAAATGCGAAAATTCTCTGCGCTGGAAACCGCCCTTGTTTGCTGTGAGAGATTAACTTCTTCTAGAGACTTGACAACGTTGTAGAACTTTGCGGAGCCTTAGAGATGACCTTGAAGCCAATCTGAGAATCTTATTTTTTGTCGTCGCGTCGGGTAAGTAGGTGAAAAACCAAGCGTTGTAACGTATAGAAAAGAAATATAGACCCACAAGATGTCCTTGAAGCCAAGAACTCTTATGGTTCTATGTTTAGTATGACCTTGACCACTTATTTTTCCATAATAACTGATCCAGTGCATGCTATTTTTATTACCACTCTACAAAGAGAGAGGGACTTGAAATTTTATCTGCTCTTAGATTCATGATGACCTTGAACTTGCTCTTTCTTTGTCTTTTTTTTTATTAATGATAGGCTAGTTTGTATTTACCGATTCTGAAATGGCGTCCAATAATTTGGTGTACTCATCAACATTCCCTCCAGTGAGCTGTTCGATCGTAGCACTCCGGTTCTGGACGGGGAAATATTCCACCACGGCAGCCTTGTAGGTGCGAACTGGAATCTTTTGAGGATCTGTAAGTTTTCGGCTGCGTTCCTCCACGTACCTTACCTGCCCGTACGACTTCGGCTGGACGACGAACAACACCAGAAGAAACAAAAGCGCGATTTTCTCCATCGGCGACGTTCTTCAAACCGCGTCAAAATCTTATCTGAACCGGTTTCCAACGGTTGTCGAGGAGCACGATTACACTATCGCTTTGTCGCATCATCATCATCCAGATTATGATGGCGTTTTATTTCATAAATATTTACCGTTCAATTGAATCGCGTGTTTAACGTCGTTAATGGAGGTGGTCCATCTGCGAAGCAACCGAGATCGAAGGTCGTACGAGCCCTTAATAGCCTCCGAAACCAGAAGTTCGTTATCAGGTGTACATAGATAATGAATAACTTGCCGCTTGTAATCAAAACAAAGTCAAAGTTCAGCCAAAAAAAAAAACGTTTCCGTTGAATTGTCTTCTTGAAAGCAACAATCACCATATGATTCAGAAATTAGTTACAATAATCGAACGTTGCGATTAAAGGTCAATCGAATCGGACGGATTAGATTTGCGTATCTAATAAATTTAAACAAGTTTTGTGTAGAGCGGGTGATAATAAAACGTAAATAAAATCAACCGCAATAAGCGCATTTACGGTGACTTTGCAAAACGAACGGCAGGTTGTTGCACAATAATAGTAAATAGCGCGCGAACGAAATGTTTATTCAGCTAAGCCGGCGAGTTACTCATAAACAACTGGAAAACTTTCTGCTTATTGCGTAAAATTGCAATTTGAAAAGATTCGCTGTAATTAGAACCAAGATTTTGAAAGAAAAACACGTTTTTCTGTGATTTTCTTTCATTCTATCCTCGGTTCGTGCATAGTACGATTCTGGTGTTACGACACAACTGCACGGACTGGACACAAAAAGGCCTTATGCAAGTGCATTTTGATTACGGAGCGTGCGCTGATTCCTAAAGCCTAAGCACGGACTGGAACTAGAATCGGTGAGACGGCGTTGCCTGGAAGGTAAATACGAAGTAAAGGCTTCGTTTTTTCGACTTCTATTTTTACGTTCCACTGCTTCCTTGACTGATATAAAAAAATGTATGTACTGTTTAGCCAATTAGAAGCAAAGACGATACATTTTAGGAGCAAAAATTGATTAACGTTCACGGCGATTTTCGTTTACTGGTTCATTCTGTCCTCGGTTCGTGCACATTGTGATTCAGGTGTTACGAAACAAATGCACGGACTGAATACTGAAAGGCCTTATACAAGTGCGATTTGATTACGGTTCGTGCGCTGATTCCTAAAGCCTAAGCATGGACTGGAACCAGAATCGGTGAGACATCGTTGCCTGGAAGGTAAATAGGAAGTAAAAGCTTCGCCCTTTCGATTTCTATTTTTCTGTTCCACTGGTTACTTGACTGATATAAAAAAATGCATGTATTGATCAGCCAATCAGAAGCAAAGACGATACTTAAAACACAAATCTTTCGCTCACGTGACTGCCCAGTCGAATGAGAGAAAAAAGCATCTATTTTTTATTATTGATTTTCGTTCACTGGTTCATTCTGTCATCGGTTCGTGTACAGTGTGATTCAGGTGTTACGAAACAACTGCACGGACTGGACACAAAAAGGCCTTATGCAAGTGCATTTTGATTACGGTGCGTGCGTTGATTCCTAAAGCCTAAGCACGGACTGGAACTAGAATCGGTGAGACGTCGTTGCCTGGAAGGTAAATAGGAAGTAAAGGCTTCGCCTTTTCGACTTCTATTTTTTTGTTCTACTTCTTACTTGACTGATATCAAAAAATGCATGTACTGATCAGTCAATCAGGAACAAAGACGATACGTAAAACACAAATCTTTTGTTCGAGTGACTGTCCAGTCGATTTAGGAGCAAAAATTGATTGACGTTCACGGCGATTTTTGTTTACTGGTCCTCGGCTCGTGCACAGTATGATTCGGGTGTTACGAAACAACTGCACGGACGGAATACAAAAAGGCCTTATACAAGTATATTTTGATTACGGTTCGTGCACTGATTCCTAAAACTTAAGCAAGGGCTGGAACTAGAGTCAGTACAACCTTGAGACATCGTTAGGAAGTAAAAGTTTCACCTTTTCGACTTTTATTTTTACGTTCCACGTTGACTGATACCAAAAAATGCATGTACTGATCAACCAATCAGAATCAAAGACAATACATAAAACACAAATCCTTTGCTCGAGTGATTGCCTAGTCGAATAAGAGCAAAAAACGTCTATTAATTGATATTCACGGCGATTTTCGTTTGCTGGTTCATTCTGCCCTCGGTTCGTCCATAGTGTGATTCAAGTTTTACGAAACAATTGCATGGACTGAACACAAAAAGGCACAACCCTGGGATATCGTTACCTGGAAGGTAAATATGAAGTAAAGGCTTCGCCTTTTCGACTTGGTTGCTGTTCACGGCGATTCTCGTTGGTTGGTTCATTCTGTCCTCGGTTCGTGCTTAGAGTGATTCAAACAACATGTAAGACTGAGCTCTAAAAATCCAGATATTTCTGTTCTATACTATTGCGTTCTGACTTCAGTTCGTGCATCGCTTCTTACAATCTATGCACGGACTGAAACTAGAATGGGACATATTTTTTAAAGAAAGTAAATTAGAAACTAAAGTAAAAAAAGATTCGCTTCTATTTGTGTATTTCATTGTCTATTTAGGTGCAGGAAACATATTTTTTGTGATTGATTGCTATTAATGGTTATTTTTGTTTGATGTTCCATTCTGCTCTCGGTTCGTGCACAACATGACTCTAACAACATGCACGAACTGAGCTTTAAAAACCAAAACAAAACAAAATAGTGACTTCTATTCTAAGAAGTCGCGTTCTGATTTCAGTTCGTGTATCGCTTTTTATAACTTATGCACGGACTGAAACTAGAAGGGAAGAGACATAGGTTTTGGAAGGGAAATTAGGAACTAAAGCAAGAAACTTCGCCTTTTCGACCTCCTTCTGCTCTTGTATTTCATTATATATTTAGAAACAAAAAATACGTCTTTTTTTTATTGATTGCCGTTCACAATGACTTTCGTTTTAAACATCATGCACGAACTGAGCTCTAAAAACTAAAACAAAGGAAACTATAGTATTACTTTCTGACTTCAGTTCGTGCACCGCCTCTTATAACTCAAGCACGGACTGAAGCTAGAACGGGAAATATTGATTTTATTTAAAAAAAAATCGTCTTTTCAAGTTTCTTCTCTTTTTGTATTTTATTGTCTGTTGAACCGTTATAGAAAATCACATGAAACGATGAGCCAATCAGAAGCATTCCTTTCTGATTGGTGGTCCAAACATATTTGATTGCCATTCTGTTTTATTTTCGGTTCGTGCATGATGTGTTTCATGCGTTGAAGAACACACACGGACTGAACTCTAATAGCGAAACAAATGAAAATAAATACGCCTTACGTCATTGCATCAAACTTCGTTTTTCGTTTATCGTATTTTAGGTACGGATTTTAAGCTACGACGACGAGTTTTGAGGGTTTTTTTTTTTTGAAAAGCAAATTAGGAATTGAATTAAAAAAAAACTTTCTTCTATTTTAGTATTTTATTTTCCATTCAAAAGTAAAAAAAAATTTAGTACCGTAACAAAAAATTCGCCGACTAACCAAAAGTAATTGCAAGAAACACTTGGCCAATTAGCTTTTATGTTATTCTATTTTGTTTCCGGTCCGTGTGCGCGATGAGATTCAGGCATTACTAAACAAATACACGGATTGAACTCGTCTAAAAGCTAAAACAAAGGAAAACAAGAGGCATGTGGTATTCTGACTTCGGTACGTGCACCGTTTCTTCTAGGCCCTAAGATTTAAACACGGACTGAAACTAGAATGAGCACAATTTTGAAACTCCGTTTCCTGGATCAAAAAAAAACATTTCTTTTACTTCGTGCATTCTCCTCTCTATTAAACTGTTCTAAAGTCCTGCCAATCAAAAGCAACGACGTCATACAAAGCGCAAGTTTGAAAAGCCAAGGTTTTTTTGATTTGCTGTCCCACCTCGAATTAATCGGCCTGAAATTTTTTAGGGATTTGCATTTTGTTATCGGTTCGTCTGGGGTACTTCAAGAACATGCACGGACCGCACTCTAAAAAGTAAAGAGGAGGGACTATATTCCATTCTGGCTTCGATTCGTGTATCGTTTCCTTTATGCAGTGAAACCCGCGCACGGACGGAATTTAGATTAGAAACTTTTTTGATTTTTATTTATTTCTTGAATTTTATTGCGTTACGAAAAAGTAACAAGGACGATATATAAAATACAAAAGCGCCGTTTTTTATTGGTTGCCCTCGATCGAAGTAATTGGCCCCCTATTCCTTAGGTCGTTCTGTTTTGTGCTCGGTTCGTGTGTCGTGTACTTCAAGAATTTGCACGGACTGAACTCTAAGTACGCTTTTCCCATCTTCCGGAAGTCGCCTCGGCGAAATTTAGTTTTGCAGGTGATTCTTGTCAATTGGCGCCAACTTCAACTTACGAACGCTTCATTTACAAAAAAAAGTCCTCACTAAGTAACGTTTATTTAAACATGCATCCTCTCTTTCTCTTAGACAATCTCACAACTAACTCCCTAACGAATAAATTAACTAAACAGAATACTGCTGAGGATCCAGTAGAGAAACCTGAGGCAGATGAAGACGGCGACCGCCTGGACCAACTTGTGCAGAATGAAAAACCTGGAAGTTTCAACGTGAAAATGAGATTGAATGGGGATTGCTTCTCCCTCCCGCATTTACCTCCGCCATCTCACGCGGGCTTCCGGCAGCGTATCCGGGCTTTCCTTTAGGAGGTACGACCTCAAGCCCATGATGTAGGTCTGGTAGAACTCATCCCAGTCCAATTTGGAAATGTCAAAGGCAAAGAGCTTCCGGTCCGCCTCGGATAACCCCCTCCAAAGTACCTGCATGTTTTCATCCGTGAAAACCCAGTCCTGTGTGTTGAAGTAGGTGATGACGTTGCTGAATTTGTGGATCTTCCTGTAGATTTTCGTCAGCCTAAAACTCAAGTGTAAGTATGTGTTTGAGGGAGGGGGGAGGAGGGAAGAGGTAAGCGTAGCTCACGTACTGTGGTTTTTTCCTAATCAAAATCGAGAAGCCGTCTGCGAGGAGCGCTGGAATGAAGTGCAAGAAGAAGATGTACAGGTAGTACAGGTACTTGTTCTTGACTAGCGTGAAACTATAGTACCACAAGCACCGCGATGATGGAGTAGTGATTCCGTAGTGCCTGTTAATGTCGCAGAATCCCCCCCAGGTGATGGGTTTGTGTGGGGACGAAACGTAGTTGTAGATCATCACGTCTTTAGGCCTGCAAACAAACGCCTTCTTTCTTTTGTTGCTTTTGCAAATCCAGTCACCTACTTATCCAAGGCGGTTTTATAGGATGCGGCGATCATGGCGTTTATGGCCATGTCCGCAGGAACGATTTCGGCGACTTTGGTGGCGTCGCAGTTGAGGGCGCGCAGGAGACCCATTCCCGCACCCATCACCACGCCCGTGGGCCCGTATATGTTATCAATCCAGCTTCTGATTGGTTCCTTGTAGGTGGCAATGACTGAAAAACGAAACGATTGAACCAACGAATTTGAGAAGACGGGGGGGCGGGGGCTTCCTTACCTATCGATGGTCTGAATATGCAGGCCGGAAGTTGTGAGGCATATTTGAGGACGACGTGTTCAGCGATGGCCTTGGTGAAGGCGTAAGTGTTAGGCCAAGCTCCCACTAATCTACAAATCATTGGCTTGGGATTAAATCAGGAGGGCTTGGGACGAATCACTTACTCAGGAGTGATCTTCTCGAGGGTGTTCGGGGGCGTCGATTCGCACACCTGTATGAGGTTATCTGGGCTTATGGGGATCTCATAGAATTTCTCATCGATGTGCTTCACCTGGCAGTTGGCGAAGGCGGTGCTAACGTGTACGAAGGCCTCCAACTGCTTGCACTCCTTGGCCAAGATCAGCATGTCTCTGGCCCCTCTCACGTTGATGGCCACCGAAATGGAAAGTTTCTCGTCGAACTTCACGGTGGCTGCGATGTTGAAGATCACGGACACCTGTACATAAGGATATTTGCTTTGGTCAAAATTAGTTAGACTAACATTGCGTCAGAGTAAACAGATGGCACTTGTGTCAGGTGGCGGCCCACGGTTCAATTTTTTTCCCCCTTTAAGTTGACGACGTTTCTTTTCAGGTTAAGACAAAGAAAACGCCAGCGTAATTAAGGCACGTCGATTAAAAGCGAGTTGCTAAAGTAGAAAGTGCCGATGGACGCCCGTGGAATGCTTATTGCACTTGTTACGTTGTCATTAACGTGCGGGCGACCTTGGCTTTAGCCTCTTTCAAAAAGCGAAATGCTTCTTGTCGCACGTAACTTGCTATGCAGGGCCGAACTTACTCCTTTGAATTTTTATGAAAATAATCTCATAAGACTAGGAGAAAATTGAAACCGTGGTGGAAACGCACTTCTCCGTTTGGGGTTCTTGTAATTCCACCTCGGTGCTTGATTTATAAGCGAATTAGAAAGAAACAATGAATTGTGAAATCTTACCTTCTCTTTGAGTAGGTTTCTGTCATCTTGGCTGATGCCTAGGCCGGGCAAGGAAGCGTCACCGTTGATGGGCGTGATCTTGTGCCTAAATTTTGGCTGGAGCTTTGACAGTTTCTCGTACACCTACGAAAAGAGAAAGACGGTAAAACAAAGCGTGTCAACAACTTCATTTGTTTTCATTTTGAAAGTAATTCAATGTAATTTAATGTAATTCAATGTATTAGCCGTTCACAACGACTTTCGTTAGCGTTTTCATTCTGTGCTCGGTTCGTGTACAGCGCGAACTGAGCTCTAAAAACCAAAACAAAGCAAACAAATACTTCTGTTCTATGCAACAACATGCACGAACTGAACTCTAAAAACCAAAGCAAATGAAAATAGTGACTTCTATCCTAAGATGTTGCGTTCCGACTTCAGTTCGTGCGCCGTTTCTTGTAACCCACGCACGGACTGAAACTAGAACGGGAGAATTTGCCATTTTCTTCTATTTTTGTATTTTGTTGCCTATTTAATCGTTATAGAATATCATATGAAACGATTAGCCAATCAGAAGCAAGGGGGGTATGCAAAACACGGATTTGAAAAACGCATTTCATTCTGATTGGTGGTCAGCCGTTCAAAACGATTGCCTAACATTTTTTATTGCCGTTCTATTTTGTTTTCCGTTCGTGCACGTTGAAGAACACACACGGACTGAACTTTAACACCAAAACAAATGAAGGTAAACTTGAAACTTCGTCTTTTAGGTACGAACTTTGAGACGTTAGCAAATTAGCAGCTGAATAAAAAAAGACTGACTTTTCTATTTTATTATTTTTTAAATTATTTATAAGTTAAAAAAAATAGTACCATTTGAAAGAAATATCAGCCAATCAATGGCCTTTAAGCAATATTCGAAGCATTTAGGCGACCAGTTCCATTTTGTTCTGGGTTCGTGTGACTCAGACATTACAAAACGTGCACGGATTGAACTCCCGTAAAATACAAAACAAAGCAAAACAAAATACATTGGTCTTACGTCATGGTATTTAGACTTCGGTCCGTGCATCGTTTCTTTTAGGTCCTAGCACCCAAACACGGACTGAAGCTGGAATGAGTACAATTTTATAACTCCGTTTTCTGGATTTGTTGCGTTCCGACTTCAGTTTGTGCGCCGTTTCTTGTATCCATGCACGGACTGAAACTAGAACTTCTATTTTTTTTTGCATTTTATTGTTTATTTAACCGTTATAAAATATCGCATGAAAAGATTAGCCAATCAGAAGCAGCAAAGAGTGTATGCAAAACACAAATTTGAAAAGTCGTATTTTTTTTAATGTTCAGCACCCAGTTGCAGTGAGTGACCAAGAGCGACATCTCTCGTTTTTATTTTTTTTTAAATTTTATCAAATCAAGTCACCTTTTTTCAGCAAAAAATTTAGGTTAATTCGACAGTTAAAAAAAAAGAAAAACGTAAAGATTCTGATAGGTTGGTCAATTGAATATGGCAGTTTTCGAGTGACTTTTACAACCACCAGCAAAAAAAAAGAAAATATCTTACGAATGGATGTTCAGAACGCAATTGCCAGTAAGATGATTAGGAGCGCCACCTCTCGGGAAACGCGATAAGTTTATTTCTTATTTTTAATTTTGCTAAGTTAAAAAAATAAAAAAGAAACGCAAGGACTCCGATACGTGACTCAATTGAATTGTCCAGGTTTCGAGGTGAGTGCCTAAGAGCGCCATCTCTCGGAGAACGCGATAAGCTTTTTTTTAAATTTTTGTCAAGTTCTCTTATTATGAAATCAAAAAAAAAGAAACGCAAAGACTCTGTTCAGATTGCTCAATTGAATTGATTAGTTTTCGAATCACCTGCGCAGTTGCAGCGAGTGATTAAGCGCGCCATCTCTCGGACAATGCGATAATTTGAGTTTTGCCGAGTTTACTTACTATTGGCTTCTTTCGACCAAAAATACGTTAGTTAAAAAAAAAGAGAAACGCCAATCTCTGACAGGCAAGTTTCCGGGTCACTTTCGCAATTCAGTTTGGCATGCGGTTGCAGTGAGTGATAGAGAGCGCCATCTCGCGTGCAACGCGATAACTTTTTTTTTATTTTTAATATTTGACCGTCGCAAAGTTATTTTTGGGCAAATCCTCGAACGGACCACCCGGACGAGACGGAATTTACTTTCACAAGCCACGCGCCTTCTAATTATGCGCGTCACATTCCACGCGTGAATTTGGAAACGTGAGCGACACCTACTCGTAACAGTTATCGCCTGATGTAACTAAAACAATGTCGCCGCACTCTTCGACAAGGCAGACGTAACAAATTACATACGACGAGAGTCCCAAAAATATACCAGTCATTTGTTTGGTTTGACGAAAATAAAAAAAAAAAAACAATGCCTGGGAAAGTCCAGTCTCCCAAGTTGTTGTCTTTTAAAATTAGACACATTTTCGAAACCGGTTGTCCAAATTACCTGCCTCCGAGGCCGCCGGATCAAAAGAAAATCTAATTTGCAAATTGCTGAACGCACCTTGCCCTTCTAAATGAAAGACGACCAGCTCTTGTGCAATCGCTCGTCGTCACCTTGCCCGAAGCAATTGTGTCAAGAAAACAGTAACTAAGGAGGTGATTAGCTGGCCGTATTAGGATGGAATTATGCAGCTGATTTGAATAATGAAGTAAACAGACGATCCGTTCGTCCTCCACTCGTGTGTGCTGTACACATAAACACGTGTAATTAACAAGATGATAACAGTTCGATCATGAGACAGGAAATCTGGCAAAACGCTTCCTGTATTCGAAAACGAAACTCGTTTTTAGTTTAAAGGCCGTTTTTGGGTAAATCGCCCTTGGTATATAAATCCGGCAACGAAATTATTAATTGCTACAGCAACCAACAGGAAACCCAAAAAAAAAAAAATTAAAAAGCGCAGACGTATCTGAATAAGGTATTCAGTCTTCGGTTCGTGTTGCGTTTCTTTCAGGTCCTAATACCCATACACGGACTGAAACCAGAATGAGTACAATTTTGAAATACGGTTTTTTGGATTTTTAAAATTTTTCTCTATTTTTTATATTCTCCTGTCTATTAAATTGTTCTAAATCAGAAAACAAATGAAGATCAATCTTCTTTGGACTTAATATTATATTTATTCTTTTTTCCCCAAATCGAGGTACAGATTTGAGGAGAAAAAAATTAATAACGCACCTTTTTGATTGGCAAAAACGATTGACGAATTCTTCAATCGAGCGACGAAATGATTCATTGCCATAGCAACGTCTTCAAGTAAAAAGAGCAAACGGAAGCAGCTGTTTCTAACCAAAGCGTTAAACAAGGGCCATTTCTTCACACCAAAAAAAAAAGAAGAAAAATGATGATCCGCTTTCTTCTGTCCAATTACTAACTGATGTTTAATGCCTCTTTCTTAGGTAAAAAGTAACGTATCAGTTTGATTGTCAAATTTATTTAATTGACTGTCGAAATGACCGATTGCCATAGCAACATCCAATACATGTCGCGATTTGAAAACGAAAAAAAATTATAACATTTTTATTTTAATTTAATTGGATGTCGAACGACCTTAATAAACTCTTCAAATGAGCGACGAAATGATTGATTGCCATAGCAACGTCTTTAAGCAAAAACAAAGAATAAAACAAGCGCACCCGAAGAAAGCATGAGACGGGAGCCATTGCTTCATATCTTCTTTGACTAATTTATTAAGGAGATGTCGTATGACCTTGATGTGTCCTTCAATTAAGTAAGGAAATCGCCGGTTGCCATAGCAACGTCCATTACATGCTTCAATGGGAAAAAATGATTAACTCACCCTTTTGATTGTCTAAATATTAAACGTCCTTGATGAATCCTTCAAATAAGCAACAGAATAACTGATTGCCATAGCAATGTCCATTACATGCTTCGATGTGAAGAAAAATGTACCCCTAGATGGCGCTCATCAGAATGCAATAAAATTAAAACCTAAGCGAGCGTTAGTTTTAAGTTTTAGTTTTCTAGCAACACGTAAGTACAGTGATGGACAAAATTAATGCAGTATTTGTTTTGTAAAAAAAAGCTACTTCAACGAAAGATGGCGCTTATAACAAAATTTAAGCGAGAATCAATCCCAATTCATTGGCGTTGAACAAAAGTAGCGTAGCATTTATTTCTCTTTTGCTTGGTAAAAAGAAACTTTTGCTATTAAACGATAGATGGCGCTCAACAAAAAGTAAAAAAAATGAAATCTAAACGAGTTACTTTTTTTTTTAATTATTTTTTATCTGCATCGTCAGCACGGCGGTGAACCAAGGTAATGTAACTTTACTCTGGTTCTGATTTGCAAAATATTTTTACTTTTGAACGAAAGATGGCGCTCATCCAAAACGCAAGAAAGCGTCAGTTTCGTCAGGATTTTTTAACAGCAACGTAAGTAGGGCCAGCGATGGACAAAAGTAATGTTGCGCTTGTTACATTTCTGTTTTTTTTTTAAAGAAAATGACTTTTATTATTGAACGAAAGATGGCGCTCGTCAAAAATACAAAAAAGAAATCCAAAATCTCAGTTTTATGGCGACAATGTAAGTATAGCAATGAGCAACAGTAACATAGCATTTTTTTCGCTTCGCCTTTGTAAGAAAAAAACTTTTGCTATTGAACGATAGATGGCGCTCCTCAAAACGCAATAAAATTAAAATCTAAGTGAGCGTTATTTTTGCCAAGATTTTCAAGCGAACGTAAGTACAGCGACGGACAAAAGGAATGTAGGGTTTGCTGAATTTCTGCAAAAAAAGAACTTTTATTATCGAACGAAAGATGGCGCTCGCTAAGAAATACAAAGGAAAATCTTTAATTAGTGAGAATCAATTCCAATTTTATGGCGGCAATGTAAGTATAGCGTTGGGAAAAAGTGACACAGCTTTTAATTCGCGTTTGCTTTGTAAAATCGATAGATGGCGTTCAACAAAAAGTAAAAAACAAATTAAAATATAAACGAGTTGCACTTTTTTTTATTATTTTTTAGTTGCATCGTGAGCACAGAGGTGAACAAAAGTAATGCAACTTTTACTCTGCTTCCGTCTTGAAAAATATTTTCACTTTCGAACGAAAGATGGCGCTCATCAAAAATGCGAAAAATATAAGCGAGCGCCAGGATTTTATAGCAGCAACGTAAGTACAGCGATGCACAAAAGTTTGTTTCATTTCTGTTTTGTAAAAAAAACTTTTATTATTGAACAAAAGATGGCGCTCATCAAAAATACAAAAAAAAAAAAACAAAATCTAAGATAGAATCAGTCCAAATTTTAGGGCGGCAATGTAAGTATAGCGATGAGAAAAAGTAACAAATCGTTTGGTTTGTTAAAAAAAAAACTTTTGCTATTAATCGATAGATGGCGCTCAACAAAATATAAAAAGACAAATTCAATTATAAACGTGTTACTCTTTATTATATTTTAGCTGCATCGTGAGCACAGCGGTGTACAAAAGTAACGCAACTTTTACTCTGTTTTCGTCTTGAAAAATACTTTCATTTTTAAACGAAAGATGGCGCTCATCAAAAATGCAAAAAAATCTAAGCGAGCATCGGTTTCGTCAGGATTTTATGGCGGCAACGTAAGTACAGCGATAGAAAAAAAGTAATGCAGCGTTTGTTTCATTTCTGTATTGTAAAGAAAAGCTTTTATTATTGAACGAAAGATGGCGCTCATCAAATATATTAAAAAAAAAAACAAAATCTAAGCTAGAATCAGTGCAAAATTTATGGCGGCGATGTAACTATAGCGATGAGAAAAAGTAACGTAACTTTCATTTCGCGTTTGCTTTGTAAAACAAAAACAAACTTTTGCTATTAATCGATAGATGGCGTTCAACAAAAAGTAAAAAAAAAATTAAAATATAAACGAGTTACTCTTTTTTATTATTTTTTAGGTGCATCGTGAGCACAGCGGTGAACAAAAGTAATGCAACTTTGACTCTGGCTTGCAAAATATTTTAAATTTTGAACGAAAGATGGCGCACATCAAAAGTGCAAAAAAATCTAAACGAGCATCGGTTTTTTTCAGGATTTTAAGGCGACAACGTAAGTACAGCGATGGACAAAGGTAATGCAGCGTTTGTTTCATTTCTATAATATAAAAACAAACTTTTATTATTGAACGAAAGATGGCGCTCATCAAAAATACAAAAAAAAAACAAAATTTAAACCAGAATCAGTCCAAATTTCATGACGGCAATGTAAGTATAGCGATGAGAAAAAGTAACACAGTTTCTATGTCGCGTTTGCTATATAAAAGAAAAAAATTTTGCTATTAATCGCTCAGCAAAAAATAAAAAAAAAATCAAATATAAACGAGTTACCCTTTTTTTTATTATTTTTTAGCTGCATCGTGAGTACAGCGGTGTACAAAAGTAACGCAACTTTTACTCTGTTTCCGTCTTGAAAAATACTTTTATTTTTAAACGAAAGATGGCGCTCATCAAAAATGCAAAAAAATCTAAGCGAGCATCGGTTTCGTCAGGATTTTACGGCGGCAACGTAAGTACAGCGATGAAAAAAAGTAATGTTTCATTTCTGTATTTTAAAAAAACCTTTTATTACTGAACGAAAAATGGCGCTCATCAAAAATACAAAAAAAAAACAAAATCTAACCAGAATTTAGGGCAGCAATAGCTACGAGAAAAAGGAACACAGCTTTTATGTCCCGTTTGCTTTGCAAAAGAAAAAAACTTTTGCTTTTAGTCGATAGATGGCGCTCAACAAAAAGTAAAAAGAAACATTCAAATATAAACGAGTTACTTTTTTTTATTATTTTTTTAGCTGCATCGTGAGCACAGCGGTGAATAAAAGTAATGCAACTTTTACTCTGTTTCCATCTTGCAAAATACGTTCACTTTTTAAACGAAAGATGGCGCTCTTCAAAAAAGGAAAAAATCGAAGTGAGCATCAGTTTTGTTAGGATTTTATAGCGGCAGCGTAAGTACAGCGATGGACAAAAGTAATGCAGCGTACGTTTCATTTCTGTATTGTAAAAGGAAACTTTATTATTGAACGAAAGATGGCGCTTATCGAAAAGTGCAAAAAAAATCTAAGCTGGCGTCAGTTTTGTCAGGATTTTATACCGGCGACGTAAGTACAGCGGTAGAAAAAGTAATGGAACGATTTTTCATAAATGTATTGTAAAAAAAAAAAAATTAATTATTGAACGAAAGATGGCGCTTGTCGAATTTACAAAAAAAAAAAAAATAAAATGTAAGTTAGAATTAGTTTTATTTTTCGGCAGCGTAAGTATAGCGATGAGCAAAAGTAACGTAGCACTTATTTAGCGTTTGCTTCGTAAAAGAAAGAAACTTCTGCTGTTAAACGGTAGATGGCGCTCAACGAAACCGCAAAAATTATTTGAAAATCTAAACGAGTGTCCTTTTTTCGTCACGTTGGACAAAAGTGGGTAATGCAGCATTTATTTCGCGTCCACTTGCTAAGAAGCTTCCACTAATAGACGAAAGATGGCGCCCATGAAAACTCAAAAAAAGAAAATTTATACGAGAGTTATTTTGTAGCAGCAACGTAAATACAGGGACGGACAAAAGTAATAATGTGTTTGGTATTTTGTAGTAACTGCAGTAAAAAGACTTTTTTCATTGGAAGACGCTAGATGGCACTCGTCAGAAATTTAAAAAAAAATGTAAAATTGCACCAGTTTTGCCACGATTTTATATTAGAAGCATTAAGTACAGTGAAGGTCAAAATTAATGTCCCACTTGTTTTGTACGCAGCTGTAATTTCTGAGGAAATTCATCAATTTGGGAACGTCTTGTTGAGATGTTAAATGAAAACTCACCACGTCACTGAAAATTTCCTCCAGTCTCGTGTGAATGTCTTTCCCCTTCTTGGCCCTCACCAACATAAAAATCCCCTGCAGATCCGGGCATGCCCTCAAGAGCTTCTCGATGGTGAGCTTCCCGAGGAAACCAGTGCCGCCCGTCAGGAAGATGAATTTCCCGGCGAAAAACTTGGAGATTTCACTGCCCTCCGTTTCGTAGTGCACCCAATCGAGGCCCAGCAGTTTCTCCGGCACGACTTCTTTGAGCACCACCATTTTCACACTCGCACTGATTTTCGCACCGGAGCGCGTTCGATTCCAACAGGTTCACCTTCGCGGCTCGAAGGTGCGCGCGTAATAATCGAGCGAAAAGTCCGGGCGTGATCGCTTATACCAAGTCGCCCCGCTTCTTTTGCGTCAGGAATTCTATTTTGTTTAGGAAAAATTCTCGAAAGTTTCCTGATTAAAAAAAAAAAGCTACAAGTCATCGCCGCCAATGTTTAAGTATTTGAACGACAACGGGGGAAGGATGGGCAAATTTGAAATTAATTGTTTGGATCTTTATTTAACATTTTGTAATTTGATTATCCCCCCCCCCCATGACCCTATCCGGTTTTGTTTTGAAGTAGCCTGAACGCGGGGGAATTCCAGTCATTTCGCCAAATCGTCAAGTGTTTCGTGTTTACAAAACAATTGTCTTCATTTGTTTAGTCGTCGACTTTCAAGAATTCGTTTATTAGTTTTTCAAAAATTTTCAATTCATTTTTTTTTCTGTAATCGATTTCATTTGTTTTTTTTAAATCGCCTGAACGCGGCGGAATTCCAGTCGTCTGCAGTTGCTTAGTCGACAAACTTTCCAGTAATCTTTAGTTAACTTCTTCTTTTTTCTTCATTTGTTATTTATTTATTTTATTTTCATTTTTGACTGTAAACCTTCCTCATAATGTATGGCTGAAGAAAGTTTGCGTTATGGACAAAGGGATAACATGTGAATAACGCATGCTTCTCCGTTTTCCTCAAGACCAACGTATAATGTCTTTGTATTCTAGCCTCGGTTCGTGCACGGCTCTTCTGACGAGTTGAAAACGTGCACGGACTGAAGCGGAAACGACTTAGCAGAGCAGGAAATTGAAAACACGGACCGAACTCAAAATAAAACCATTTGTCTGTATATCTTCCTCATAATGTGTGACTGAAGAAAGTTTACGTTATGGACAAAACGATAACATGTAAATAGCGCATGCTTCTCCGTTTTCCTAAAGACAAACATATCATGTCTTTGTATTCTAGCCTCGGTTCGTGCAGAGCTCTTTTCACTAGTTGAAAACGTGCACGGACTGAAGCGGAAATGACTTAGCAGAGTAGGAAATTGATTACACGGACCGAACTCAAAATAAAACCATCACGCTTTCCAAAAGGGAGACAACCAATTGAAGGTGAAATCTTTATTTTTCGTATTCTTACGTTTTGGGGCGTTCTGTTTTTTTTTAAATGTTTTTTTGAATTTTGTCAAAAATTTTCGATTGATATATTTCTGTAATCGATTTTGTTTCTAGATATTTTACGTAATTTCAAGTATTTCATTGTTTTAAAAATGATCGGCTTCGATTGTTCATTCAAGCTTCACAACACTCCTTGACTTACCTTTTCTCATTTGGTTAACTTTTCGCTTTCTTCCACTGTTAACTTTTCTTTTCGTCTTTGTTTCCATTTTCTTTTCATTTCGAATTTTCTTGGATTTTTCTTTCAAAATTTCTTCGATACCTCTGTATAAGTCACTTGTTTTTCTTTTAAATTTAATTAATTTTCTTCCATTTTATATTTTGTTAACTTTTCTTCTATTGTTTAATTCGCTTTAATATTCTTTTTTGTATTTTTCTTTGATTTTTTTAGCTTGGATCGTTCATGGAAACAACTAACACTGTAAGCAATTTTATCCGTTTTTGAAGTGACCCGCTCCAGGCACGTCTTCAATTGTTTCATTTTTATAATAAAATATTTTTTGATATCTTGTTTGCTTCATTTTTTTTGTCAATTAAGAAATTTCTCATTCAGTTTAAATTATAATTTGAAAACCCCACGTATCTGTCGCGATTATTTGAGGAGTGTCCTGTGTTAGACTTTTATACGTGTTCCCCTCGTAAGCCTCTTCATTAATTTTTCTTCATGGACTTTTTGGATTTTTTAATTGTTTCTTGATAGGTTGTTGTTTTTTTTTAAATATTTGAACCTTATTTGCTTCAGTTTGTCTGCGAATTCAGAAATTTCTTATTCAGCTTAAATTTGAACTTGAATGCCCCTCGTATCTATCAATTATTTGTGGGGTGTCTTCTACTATACTTTTCTTACGTGCGCCCCTCGTAAGTTCTATCTTCAATTGTTTTTTTTTCGATGGATTTTTTTGATTTTCCTTGAATTTGTCTGCGAATACAGATATTTCTTATTCAGGTTTAAATTTGAAATTGAACGCCCCTCTTAACTACTGTTTTTGTTTGGAGGGGGTTGCATTTTGATACACCTTTTTTACGTGCACCCCTCGTAAGTGTCATTTTCAATTAACTTTTCTTATGTTTCAAACTCATTTGCATAAATTTGTCGCCGATGTCAGAAGTTTCTTATTCACTTTAAACTTGAACTTGAATGTCCCTCGTATCTGTCGCAATTATTTGAGGAGCGTCCTCTACCACACTTTTCTTATGTGTGCTCCTCGTAAGTCTCACCTTCAACTGGATTTTTGGATTTTGCTTCAATTTGTCTGCGAATTAAGAAATTTTCTATTCAATATAAATTTTATCTTAAACGCCCCTGGTATCTATAGCAATTATTTAAGGGAAACCTTCTGCTATACTTTTCTTATGGGCGCCCCTCGTAAGTTGCGTCTTCAATTGTTTTCTTTTCGATGGATTTTTGGATTTTGCTTCAATTTGTCTACCAATTCAGAAATTTCCTATTTAATTCAAATTTTAACCTGAATGCCCCTCGTATGTAACGTAATTACTTGAGGGGCGCCTTTTTTTACATTTTTCTTACGTACGCCCCTTGCAAGTCTCACCTTCAGTTGCTTTTTTGATCGATCTTTTTGGATTTTTTTTCAATTTGTCCGCGAATTCAGATATTTTTTACTCAGGTTTACATTCGAAATTGAACATCCTCCATATCTACCGCTTTTGTTTGGGTGGGGGTGCACTTTGATACACTTTTCTTACGTGCGTCCCCTCGTTTGCATCAATTTGTCTCCGAATTCAGAAATTTTGTATTCACTTTAAATTTGAACTTGGTTGCCCCTCGTATCTGTTGTAATTGTTTGAGGGGTGTCCTCTACTACACTTTTCTTACTTGCACCCCTAGTAAGTCGCAACTTCAACTGTTGTTCTTATAGATATCTGGATTTTGTTTCAATTTGTCTGTGAATTCAGAAATTTCCTATTCAATTTTAATTTTAATTTGAAAGCCCTCGTATCTATCGCAATTATTTGAAAGGTGCCCTCTATTACACTTTTCTTACATGCGCCCCTCGCAAGTTTCACCTTCAATTGTTTTTTGATGGCTTTTTTGATTCTCCTTCAATTTGTCTGCGAATTCAAATATTTCTTATTCAGGTTTAAATTTGAAATGAAACGCCCCTCGTATCTAATAACTAATAAAACAGACCTTTAGTTTTTTTTAAATATTTCAAACTCATTTGCTTCGATTTGTCAGCGAATTCAAATAATTCTTAATCAGACGCATGTTGATTCTAGCGTTTTTGTTTGAAGAACGCGCTCTGATGCACTTTTCTTACGTACGCCCCTCGTAAATCACATCTTCAATTGTTTCTTGATAGACTTCTTAATATTTCAAACTCGTTTGCTTCAATTTGTCTGCGAATTCAGACATTTCTTATTCAGTTCAGCTTGAACTTGAACGCCCCTCGTATCTACTGCGCTTATTCGAGTAGGGCACTCTTCTATATTTTTCTTATCTGCACCCCTCGTAAATTTCTTCTTCAATTGTTTTTTGATGTTTCAAATCCATTTGCTTCAATTTGTCTGCGAATTCAGAAACTTCCTTCCTTAGTATGAGCTTGTTCTTGAACGCCCCTCGTATTTACCGCGTTTAGTTGAGGAGGGCATTCTTCCATACTTTTCTTACCTGCGCCCCTCGTAAATCTCTTCTTCATTTGTTTCTTGATGGACTTTTCGATTGATTCAAACTCGCTTGCTTCGAATTCAGAAATTTCTTATTAAGTTTAAGTTTGAACTTGAACACCCCTCGTATCTACCACGTTAGTTTGAGGAACGTCCCTCGTATTTTTTTTGTTTTTCTTTTTAACTTTAACGCAGTACTGGGTTTATTTGTTTTTTTTTGTAAGTTAACGCGGACGCCCCTCGTATATATCCTTTTGTGGCGGTTTTGATCGCCCTCTGGTACTCAATGGATCTCACCCTCGCTTAGTGGTAGGCGAAATAAACCTTGTCGGTGGCGACGTGATTCGTCGTGGCCGTTTTAGGAACCCCTCTGTTTGAGACAATGCGAATTATTATGTAAAAAAGCGTTGCCGAAATAAGTCGGCCTTGAACTTTCAATTGTTTTTTTTTTTACATCTGCGACGGCTTGACGTTTGTTATTTATGAATTTCTGCGATATTTACTCTTCAAGAGGGAATGGGAATGATGAGGTCTTGTAGAAGGCGCCGCGACGCCACCGCGGAGGGTAGGTGAACTGCGGGTACAGAGCAGCTTCCTTCTTTTGTTTCTTTTGTTACGTAACAGTTGACGGTCTTACCGATGCGATGCGGAGGTTCTAAAGTGCCTCCGAAAATAACCGATATTTATAGCGCTAATTGCGAAGCAATTGACTGGTAATTACGCGGGCCGTGTTTAAGTCGATTATTCTCGGAAACATTTGACAATCGTCAATCGGTTTTCAATACGTTTCCCGAACCGTAATTGGATTTACGTAAACAAATGACGCCCAACTTGTTTTCCACAATTCAACGTTCGCGGTAGTTTGTGCAGGTGTGAATAATTAAATTAAAAAAAAAACACATCTGGTAAGTCGGTCGCAGTCGTAGAGGATGACTTGCGAATACTCCAAACACGAGACTATTCTAGAAACACTTTGATATTGAATGTAAATTGCGACTTGGAGATTAATTAAATACCCAACATCCCAAAGTATGTTCCCGACTTGGTGTAATTAATTAAATAAAACATCTGTCGAGCCGATCGCAGCCGCAGAGGACGGCCTGTGAAAGCCTCAAATATGAAACGAAGCTAGAAATTTTTTTAAATTTCAAAGTACATTGCAATTTAGTGTAAATTAATTGAATAAAACATCAAGTAAGTCGGTCGCAGTCACACGGGACGGCTTGCGAATGCCCCGAACAAGAAACGAATCTAGAAATATTTTTTTAAATTGAAAACGTACTGGCAATTTAGTGTTATTAATTGAATAAAACATCTAGTAAGTCGGTCGCAGTCACAGAGGACCACTTGCAAATGCTTAAAATAAAAAACGAATCTCAAAATGTTTTCTTTATTGAAAGAATACTTGCAATTTAACGTGAATAATTGAATAAAACATCTCGTAAGTCGGTCGCAGCCGTAGAGGACCACTTCACATAAAAGACTAAACTAGAAATATTTTAATTTTGAACATAAATTGCGATTTGGTGATTAATTAAATACACAACATCTCAAAGTATGCTCCCGATTTCGTGTAATTAATTAAATAAAACATCTGGTAAGTCGTTCGCAGTCGTAGAGGACGACCTGCCAAAGACCCAAACAAGAAACGAAACTATCAACGTTTATTTAATTTAAATTGTATCGCATTTTAACGTAATTAATTAAATAAAACATCTAGTAAGTCGGTCGCAGTCACAGAGGAATATTTGCGAATGCTTCGAATAGGAAACGAATCTAGAAATATTTTTTTTATTGAAAATGTACTGGCAATTATCGTAATTAATTGAATCGAACATCTAGTAAGTCGGTCGTAGTCACACAGGACAACTTGTGAATACTCCGAATAAGAAACAAATCTAGAAACACTTTTTTTATTGAAAAATTATTTGCAATTTAGAATAATTAATTGAATAAAACATCTAGTAAGTCGGTCGCAGTCACAAAGGACCACTTGTGGGTCATTCAAATGAGAAACGAATGTAGAAATAACTTTTTTTTTATTGAAAGTGTTTTACAATTTATTGTAATTAATAGAATAAATATCTAGTAAGTCGATCTCAGTCGCATAGAACCACTTGTGAATAATCCACATAAAAAAGGGAAGCTAGAAATCTTGAGTAAAACATCTGGTAGGACGATCGCAGTCACAGTGAGCGCCTTGTAGTTTACATCACCTGTAAGTAATCCAAATATAAAATAAATTAGTACATATTGATAAGTAGAACATCAGGTAAGTCTGCCGCAGCCGCAGAGTACGGCCTGCAAACGATCTAAACAAGGTAAATATATAAAATTAACCTCAAATTTTTTTTTTGTTGACGGTGTACTTGCGATTTGGAGTAATTAACTAAATCGAACATCCGGTAGGTCGATCGCAGTCGTACAGGACGAAACTAATCTAGAAAATTTTTTTATTGAAAGTGTGCATTCCGATTTTGTGTAATTTATTAAATGAAACACCTCGTAAGTCGATCGCAGTTGCAGATACTTAAAGTTTAACTTCACTGGCGACCTTGGAGGTTATAGATTTATAAATTAAATTCTTAGTCGAAACAGCAAATTAATTTCAAAATATTTTATACAGTGAAAGTCCTATTAATTGGAATAGAACATCTGGTAAGACGATCGCAGTCGCAAAGGCCATCTTGTGATCTGCACCAGTCTTAAATAATCCAAATAAAACAGCGTATATTGACAGGTTATTTGCGATTTCGCGCAAATAAATAATAAAACATCCAGTAAGTCTACCGCAGCCGCAGTATACGGCCTGTAAATGATCCAAGCAAGAGGAATGTATAAAACTAGCCTCAAAATATTTTTTTTGTTGACGGTGTACTTGCGATTTGGAGTAATTAATTAAACGGAACATCTAGTAAATTGGTCGCAGCCGTAGAGGACGACTTGCGATTACTTCACTTAAGAGACTATTCTAGAAATATTTTAATATTGAATATAAATTGCGATTTGGTGATTCATTAAATACAACATCCCAAACTATGCTCTCGTTTGGTGTAAATAATTAAATAAAACATCTCGTAAGCCGATCGCAGTCGCAGATACTTAGAGTTTAACTTCACCGGCGACCTTGAAGGTGACAGATTTTTAAATTAAATCCCCGATCGAAACAGCAAATTAATTTCAAAATATTTTATACAGTGAAAGTCAACCTCAACCTCAAAATATTTTTTATGTTGACGATTTGGAGTAGTTAATTGAATCGAACATCTGGTAAGTCGATCGCAGTCGCAAAGTTCGATTTGTAAAGAATATTTTTGCTTTCGTGTGAGGGGAAATTGGTGTAATTGATTAAATAAAACATCGAGTAAGTTGATCTCAGTTGCCGAAGGCATTATCGTAGATATACAGAAAGTGTCGTGCGTCTATAGTCACATCATTAATGTGCGTTTACGAGAAGAGAGTCCGGAGTGTAGCTCGAGTGTTGATCGGCGACGGCGAAAATTCACAAGGCTGAGGTGTCTGACCATAGGATCGTGACACGTTCTGTATATCAGATATGTGTAAGTGAATGAAAGTGCAATATCCAATTATAATTGACAATTAACGATCGTCATTTAGATTTGAACTTTCACCTGATGAACTTGACTTCTTTTGTTTTAGGCGTTTGGCGTGTAATGTCCGCACGTGTCAACAACCGGCCGGCGTTGCACTTTGACATTGAGTGACGTAAGCACGGTCCTTTTGTTTCGGGAAAATAGTAAACAATTCCTGGCAATGATTTTGAAACGGAAAAGTGAGCATCGCGGAAAAACATTCCGAAATGACGTTTTTAAAACGTCACTTGTCATTTGTTTTCGAAATAAAAACAATTTTGTCAGAGCTGCCTTTTATATCATTCACATATTTTTTTTTTCAATCTAGTAAGCCTTGGTGTTTTGAAGATGTTTTTGTGAAGGTTGTGAAGATTTTTCATTGTTTTTCGAAACATCTTAAAATTGTTGAGTACGGCCCTGTTTTCGGCATTGCATATATCAGTTGCTAACCGGCATTTCCGCGTTCGTTATTTCTGGTCCGCGAGCCGGAAACAAAACGAAATCGCGATAGGGTCCTCGGGGGACGTCGACGTCAAGTCCTCTTTGTTTCCCACCCCCAGCGGCTCGCCTTTCCGTCCACCACCCCCCCGGTTATTTCAATTTCTGCAGTTTTACGCCATCGAATCACTCACCTTTGATGTCGGACCTTGCTTCTAGCGCCCTCATTTTTTTTTTAATTTCAAAACTGCCTTTTACGATTTTTGTAAATCCGCAAGGCAATGTGTTAGGACCTATGCTGTTTATGTTAATAAAATTAATTCTGCTGTTTAACGCGTTGAAATTAATTTTGGGGTTGCCTGCGGCGTAAGGAAAAGTTTCAGCTTTCCATTGTCGTCAGTTTTTTCTTGCTTTGCTTCCACTGCCTGTCAAGAGATGGCAGTCTATATTCTATTGCTCAATCTGTCATCGTCTCTCAATCCGGTGAATCGATTCATTCGGATTCGATATGTATATCAAATACTTTTATTAAAAAAAACAAAAAAAACAAGGGTTTAGAAGTGGTTGCGTGACTTTCGAACAGATGGCGCCACTAATTTCTAACGTAAAATAGGAAAGGTTGGACGAATTTTCCGGTTTTCGAAAGATGGCGCTGATAAGTTCTCATTCACACCAAGTCAGTTGGAAAAGAAAAAATTCAAAACAAACAAAAGATAGTCAAAAATTGAAACAAAAGAATAATCGAAAATTATAAAGAAAAACAAAGTTTAATAAGATATAATAAGACAGTGTTGCCAGATTAATCGCAATTACGTCTGCTTCTGGGAAACTTTGAAAAACAAAAGGGAATTAGTGTTCGAAACAATAAATAATTCCACGACAAACAAAAGAAATTAAAGAGAAAGGTGAATGGAAACTAAAAATTAAAACGGTTTAGAAGTAGTTGCGTGACTTTCGAACAGATGGCGCCACTAATTTCTGAAGCAAAACAGGAAAGAGTGGACGAAGAATTCTCCGGTTCCCGAAAGATGGCGCTGATAATTCCTCACTCACGCCAAGTCAGTTGGGGAAGAGGAAAATCAAAAATAAAATGGCGCTGGCTAGTTGTCAATTGTCATTCATAACGAGAGAAAATATAATCGAAAACAAACAAAAGGCAGTCGAAAACTAAAACAAAAGCATAATCGAAAATTATAAAGAGAAGCAAAGTTTAAAATCAAACAGCGTTGCCAGATAGTGCGATTGATCGTTCGGTTTTGGGAAACTTTGAAAAAACAAAAGAGAATTAGTTTTCGAAACGAACAGAAACAGAAAATAATCCAACGACAAACAAAAGAAAAGAAATAGAAAGTTGATCGATTAACTAACAAGGTAAAAATGACCGTAAACAAAAAACAATCAAAAGCGAACTAAAATTAAAACAAAAGATAATCGAAAATTAAAAAAAAAAACAATAATCAATTATCGTGTCAATAACAGGAAACAGCGTTACCAGATAGGTGGTTCATTGGCTACTTTTGAGAAACTTTGAAAAACAGAAGAGAATCAGTTTTCGAAGCGAACAGAAATAAAAAAAATAATGCAACAGTAATTAAAAAAAAATTAAAGCAACAGATGACCGAAAACTAAAACAAAAGACAATCGAAACAAAAGAAATCAGTTTTCGAAACGAACAGAAATAAAGGAATAATCCGATCATAATAAAAAAATAATAAAGTAAAACAAAAGATAATCCAAAGATAAAACTAAAACAAAAGACAATTGAAAATTAAAAAAAAGCAGAAAACAGTGTATTAAGGTCGTGCAGTTTCTCGCACTTCTGACAGATAATCAATAAAACAAAAGATAATCGAAAGCTATGACAAAACATTAATCGGAAACAATAAAAAAAGATAGTCGAAAACTAAAACAAAAGACAGTCGAAACCTAAGACAAGAAACAATCGAAATCAAACACAGTTGAGGATAAATCAACGTGTGAAAAGAGGAAGCAGTGTTGCCAGGTAGTGCGATCAATGGCAATTTCGGCTGCTTTTAAGAAACTTTGAAAAACAAAAGGCAATCAGTTTTCGAAGCGAACAGAAATAAAAGTATAATGCAACTGTAATTTAAAAAAAATTAAAGCAACTGCTGATCGAAAACTAACACAAAAGACAATCGAAAGCTAAGACAAAACATAATCAAAATCAATAATAAAAGATAGTAGAAAATTAAAACAAAAGAAAATCGGTTTTCGAAACGAACAGAAAAAAAAATAATGCAATCATAATTAAAAACAAAAAAAAAATTAAAGCAAAACAAACGATAATCCAAAGATGAAACTAAAACAAAAGATAATCGAAAATTTAAAAAAAAAGCATCAATCATCGCGTCTAAACAGTAAACAGCGTTGCCAGGTTGCAGTTTATCGCAATTTCGGCAGATAATCGAAAAGTAAAACAAAAGATAATCGAAACCTACGATAAAACATTAATCGAAAAAAAAAAAAATAAAAGATAGTCGAAAA
Source organism: Serrognathus titanus (assembly GCA_039766575.1). Lineage (NCBI taxonomy): Eukaryota > Metazoa > Arthropoda > Insecta > Coleoptera > Lucanidae > Serrognathus > Serrognathus titanus. The sequence goes on along the minus strand of CM077911.1, from coordinate 32,460,251 downwards.
CTAAAACAAAAGATAATCGAAAATTAAAAGAAAAAAATAAACATCAATTATCATGTTTAAACAGAAAACAGTGTTGCCAGGTCGTGCAGTTTATCGCAATTCCGGCAGATAATCGAAAACTAAGAAAACAAAAGACAGTCGAAAGCTAAGACAAGAAATAATCGAAATCAATAATAAAAGATGGTCAAAAATTAAAACAAAAGAAATAATCCAACCATAATTAAAAAAAAATTAAAACAAAACAAAAGATAATCCAAAGATGAAACTAAAACAAAAGATAATCGAAAATTAAAAAAAAATAAGCATCAGTGCAGCAGTGTTGCCAGGTCGTGCAGTTTATCGCAATTCCGGGAGATAATCGAAAACTGAAACAAAAGACAATCGAGAGCTAAGACAAGAAGAAATCGTAAACAAACAAAACATATTAAAAAAATAAAAAAAACAAAGTCAGAACAGGAAGCAGTGTTGCCAGATAGTGCGGTTAATCGCAATTTCGACTGCCTTTGGGAAACTTTGAAAGACAAAAGAGAATCAGTTTCGAAGCGAACAGAAATAAAAAGATAATGCAATCGGTAATTAAAAAAAAATGAAAGCAACAAATAATCGAAAATTAAAACAAAAGATAATCGAAAATAAAAAAGAAACAAAGTTAATAACCAATCTTCGTGTCAAAACAGAAAACAGTGTTGCCAAATAATGCGATTAATCGCAATTTCGGCTAATTTTGAAAAGTTTAATTTTTTGCTTCAGCGAGTTGCATTTTGCTAAGCAAAGGGTTAGGGGGGGGGCTGTTTTCTTTTGCTTTTTAAATAGTTTCCTGGTTTAATATTTTTTTGATTTCTAATTTGATGATTTGGAAATTAATATCTCCAAGAAACAAAAATCAATCGGGCGTGCTGCTTTATAAGGGAGTTTTCCCTCGACGAATGCAACGCGGAATAATATCAATAATAAATTCCGCGCGCCCGGAGAGACTTTATTCCAGAGGAAAGGAACAAAAGGGAGAATGTAAATAGTGTTTTTGTGATATCTTTTTAACGCGCTCCTTATCCCGGCATTCATTTATTTCTTTGCGCGAGCGTCCGTCTTTTGTCTTGTCCCAAACAAAACACAGCCTTAACTACCTTTTGTCCAAGTGTCACTTTCTTTTGTTTTGTTCCGCTCTCGTAAAAGTTTAATGTCAGGAAAGAAGAAGTGTGGCGGTCTTAGGTGTTCGCTCTCCGTCGCGCCCGCGTCGCGACGCCGCCGAGCGCCTTCTTTTGTTTCGGGCGGCCCTCTTTGATTTTCATTTTTTTCTTTACGCTCGCGGCGTTGATTTTTTTTCTTCATCTCGCTCGCCTTTCGGAACCCGGAAGTTAATTTCGAAGCCCGTGTCGAGTGGACGAGGGTAATCACGTTCGGGTGGAAGGAAATTAAAACGGAGAGGAGGACGACGACGAATGTCAAAAATCGAGTGACTTCCTTAATTAAAAATTAACGACGACGACGATGACGACGACGACGCGACGTCGACGACGACGGCCTACTGCGTCTAATTAGGGCGGACGATTTTGCAAATTAAGGCACGGGGAAGAACCGACTCAAGTAACTGCGATATGATGATCAAACAATTATACATATACGTATAAGGATAAGCAAAAATCAAGGTCCTAAGGCGGTGACCAGAGGTACACCAGATTTTTTTTTAATTGATTACAAAAGATAACGAGTCATATTAATCACAGCAATCATTAACTTAATACATATTACGGGGACTAGGCAACTAAGAACGGAGGTCCTAAGAAGGTGACTTGCGGCACACCATACTTGTTAAAAAAAAATTGTGCTAGATGACAGTACAGTCCACTAGAGCATAATATATAGAACGTTGTCTTCGAGGTTCGTTCAATATAAACCGCAGATAAAAAATTAGGTACTTTTACGAGCAGAGCGAAGGTCCTAAGACAGCGCCTAGAGGTACACCTTCAAAACATTTACTTACTACAAGAGATTAGAAGGTAAAACTAGACGAGCAGAATGTGTTTTGTTTACAAAACCACGTCCACATGAACAGAAATTAAAAAAATATATATTCATAAATAAAAATGAAGGTCCAAGAAGGTACCTAGCGGCACACCTTTAAAAAAATTACGTAAAATGGTAGCACAGTCGATAAGGTCCTTTCATATTCAGAAACGGTTCAAAATCAATTAGATACAAAAGTGAAGGTCACGAGAAGGTGCCTTGTGGTATATCAGTTTTCTTAAAAAATATTTACTGGTGAGAGACAACAAGGAAACCAGCCAGGACTATTTTGTTTACAAGACAAAACTAATGTTCCAAGGTATACCCTTTTTTTTAAAAGAAGGCCAATTTAAAAGCGAAGGTGAAGGTCCTCAGAAAGAGCCTGCAGACATACCTTTAAAAATTTTGCAAAAGATAGAAGAGTCTGATGGTCTGTCCAGTTTACAAAATCCTGCGCAAATTATTAGAAATAAAAAGAAAAACTAAAGGCCTCAAGAAAGTACCCAGCGGCATACCATTAAAAGAATTATGTAACACGTTAGTAAAGTCAATCAAGTTGCAATCAGAAGCGGTCCGAAAAATGAAGATAAAATGAAGGTCACGAGAAGGTACCCTGTGGCACACCATTTATTTTTAAAATAGTTTATCGCGAGAGATACAGTAATTCTTGTCCATTAGAAAAAAATGAGGGTCTCAAGAAGTTACTTTCAGGTACACCATTTTTTTAAAGCGAAGGCGAAGGTCCAAAGATAGAGTCTGCAGGCATACCTTCAAAAACAATTGAAAAAAACGTACACAACTCTTTTTAAAGCGGAAGTCTCATGAACTACTAACTAGTTTTGTATCTAACATAGATTTAAAGGAAAAAAAAATCAAAAATTACTAAAATATCCGATAAAACAAAAGATGACGGGCAACTGTATTAAAAAAAAAAAAAAAACAAAGAAAATTGAAACAAAAGACAAATGACTCGAAATTTGACGTACCAACACAGATCACGTTGTGCGCTTAGGTCCATACTTCATTTTCATTCACTTTTGTTTTCATTGTTTCGCTCACTCTATCTCTCTCGTTTTCTCTCTCTTGGAAAAAGTATTTGATTGGTGATTGGATTGGTCTGTCTCTCTCTCGTGCTTCAGAGCAATCGATTAAAAATTAAATAGAAATCGAAACATCATTCAAAAAGAAGAGGAAGAAAACAAATGAAAAAAGGAAAAAAAAAACACATTCGATGTTCGAGTGGTGTTCCATGGTGTGGGGGTTAAAGGTTAAGAAATGTAAGACTTTACAATTTCATAACCTTTAACCATTGCATGTAAATGCGTATGTACGTCTAGGTATTTTCTATTGTTTTCAATGAACCACTAAACAAACGAATTACAAAAAACAAGTTCCTTACAACCAAGACGCCTTTTGTTATTGTTTGTTTTTTATTAACTCGAAATGATTATTTCAATTGTTTTTTTTCCTTCGGAGCAATGACAGTAGAAAATCGTAAATGCAAGAGATAAATAAAAAAAAAATACGATCGAAATATGCAAAAAATGAACGCAAATCACAGATTTACTTAATTTTAGTGAAAGTGAAAAGTGAAGGCCCAAAGAGGGTGCCTTGCAGATTGCGGTGCACCATTTTTTTTTTAAGTGAAGTGTCTCGCGAAGATGCCTTAGGGCACTTGTACTAGAGTTTCCAAGATTAATCGAAAAGAAAAAAATATAATTAATTACGATATTTAAAAATGGTTGAAATTTCTGACGAAAAAATAAAGAAATAAAAAAAATGATAATCGGCGATAACCAATTTTGATCTTTTATTCTTAGACTCTTCTCTTTCATTCTTTCTTTGTTTCTCGTTCTTTTTCTTCCGGAAAAGCTGAGTGTGAGCTTTATTGTTTCTGAAATTTCTTTTGTTTTTTTTTTGGCTCTCTCCGAATAAACTTTCCCATAAAACAAAAGACGACGGAAAAATTATAACGAAAACGGTAAAAAAATATACATAAACATAAGAGTGCTAGTTGTTGACTGTTGACTATCACTTACATTAATTATCAAATTTCTGACGAAACAAAAGACGACAGAAAAATTAAATTAAAAAAATATAATAATATTTGACCTATGCGTAAGTAGTTGATACTCTTCTGTTTTCAAACTCTTCCACTCTTTCTCTTTTGGAAATAAGACATTTGATTGGCGAATTTTTTTAATTAGTTTTTTTATTACAAAATTTCGACGAAACAAAAGACGACAAGAAAACCGTATTAAGAAAAGAAAATAAAAAAATAAAAGTGAAAATCGGCGACAACCAATTTGTCTTATGCCTATAATTTCTAAAAAAGAAAAAAAAAAAACAAAAGGCGACTTTGATGACTACTTTTTGCTGGTAAGGTGAAACAAATGAGAATCACAATCGATTTTCTCCTTGTGTTATCCTTTTTTCTTTTTTTTTTTCGATGAAGTTATTTTTGTGACGAGTGGTGAGGAAAACGAAAAGAAAATGTGAGCCAATTATTCTTTTGTTTTTTATATTTGATCTTAATGTGACAGAAAAACAAAAGAAAATCGCTGTTCGATTTCTCACACTCTCACTCTCTTCCTCTTTTCTTTTTTGGAAAAGGCATTTGATTGGTGAATGAACCATTTTTTTTTATTGTTTTGTCTTTAATTTCGATTTTTCCTTTTTTGGAATTATGAATTTTATCGTGACTTCCTTCCATCGTCTTTTGTTTTCTCAGAAATTACGAGCGTAAGACAAATTTGGTTGTGTCGACGATTTTTGCTTTTTTTTTTTTTTTGAATACAGTCTATCTGCGATCTTTTCGACAATTTTAGATGGAGAGGAGTCAGGAAAAAAAATCATGATCCAAACAAAGGAAAAATTGTAATTAAAAACAAAACAATAAAAAAATTCTCCAATCAAATGCCTTTTCCAAAAAAAAGAGAAGAGATAGAAAGAGAGAGAGAATGTGAGCGATTTTCTTTTGTTTTTCTGTCATATTAAGATCAAATACCAAAACAAGCGAAAACAAAGAAGAATCGGTGCATATTTTTTTGTTTTCCTCATCACCACTTGTCACAGAAATAACTTTATTAAAAAAAAAAGAAATGAAAACACATAGAAACAATCGATTGTGATTTTCAACTGTTTCGCCTCAGCAGCAAAAGGTAGCCAACAAAGTCGTCTTTTGTTTTTTTAGAAATTATAAGTATAAGACAAATTTGATTGTCGCCGATTTTCACTTTTGTTTTTTTTTTTAATACAGTTTTTTTATCGTCTTTTTTCATCGAAAATTCTAGATGGAAGGGAGTCACAAAAAAGTTCTTAATTCCAAAGAAAGGAAAAATCGTAATTAGAAACAAAATGATAAAAAAAAATTGTCCGTTCACCAATTGTTTAATCAATTGCCTTTTCCAAAAGAGAGAGAGAGAGAGAGAGAGAAGAGATAGAAAGAGACAGAACGTGAGAAATCGAAAAGCGACTTTCCTTTGTTTTTCTGACACGTTAAGATCAAATAAAAAAACAAAAGAAGAATCGGTTCATTTTTTTTTTTTCGTTTTGCTCGCCACTTGTCACAGAAATAAAAAAATGAAAACACAAGGAGAAAATCGGTTGTGATTTTCATTTGTTTCGCCTCACCAATAAAGTCGTCTCTTGTTTTTTCTTTTAGAAATTATAAGCAAAGGACAAACTTGATTGTCGCCGATTTTCACTTTTGTTTTTTTTGTTTCATCGAAAAATTCGCAGAAAAATTCTTAATTCCAAGCAATTAATCGTAAAAAAGGAAAAATCGTAACAATAACAAAAAAAAGCTAATTAAAATAAATTAGTTCGTTCGCCAATCAATTGTTTTTTTTTCCAAAAGAGAAAAAGAGAGAGAGAGAGCATGAAAACAAAAGAGCATCAACTAGACACGCATAGATCAAACATGGTTAGCAAAATTATTATAATTTTCTTGTTTAATTTTTCTGTCTTTTGTTTCGTGTGAAAGTTTACTCATAGCAGGGGTCAATTGTTTTTTTTTGTCTTTTGTTTTTTATTTTATAATTTCTGAATTGGTCTGTTAAATTTATGATTTTCATTTATTTCCTTCTTCTTTCTTTAGTTGACATTTTGGTCTCTAATTTTTTTTATCTTTAGATGATTTTTGTGGCGCAAGTTATTAATTGGTCTGTTATTAAAAACAATTGAAAGAATAAAGAATTAAGCACGTGCTTTTCTTTCATTTTTAATTTTTCAATTTTTTTTTGTTTGTCACTCTTAACACTCCAAATTTTTATTTCCTTTTATATAATTCTTGATGTTTCGATCCTTTTAGTTAGTAACTTTCAATTGTTTTACCGAATTTCTTTTCTAATCGTCAAAAGAAATTCTTCTTCGTTGTTCTATTGTTTCCATCATTTGTTTTTGTAAATCTGTCAACGAGAATAAATTCTCGGATGGCAAAGTTCAATTGTTTCTGATTTTCTTGTTTTTTATTCAATTGTTTTCGTCATTTGTCTTTTTTTCGTAATCTGAAAGTTCAATTGATTTTTGTAGTGCAAGTAATTGATTGGTCTGTTATTAAAAACAATTGAAAGAATAAAGAAATAAACAAGTAATTTTTTTTATTTTGAATTTTTCAATTTTTTTTTGCTTATCACTCTTAATACGCCCAGCTTTTTATTTCCTTTTACACAATTCTCGATGTTTTGATCCTTTTAGTTCAGCTCCTTTTAAATATACAGGGTGTTCCAAACCACTAGAAAGTCAAGAAATGCCCTTTTACGTACACTTTATCAAAAAGATTTCTTAATAAAAGTTGTGCAGGCTTCCATTCCGCATAATTTAAAATTATCTCCAACTATACAGGCTGGTTCGTTTAAAAGTTACAAACCAAATTTATGATTTTTTAAACGGAACACAATATATTTTATTGCAGTTTTGGTTGGCTCTTGAAGAGCCAACGAAAACTTACTTATTTTGAGTATTTGGGACAAGCTGTATAATCCAATAACGTTTATTTCATTTTCTTTTACATTAAATTAAATAAATCGTCTGCGTTTCAACTAACGCCTTAAGGAGATAATAATATAATAAAAATAATAATTTTTCCAGTTATGTTGCCGCCTTTACAGAAATGCAACCCCTTTTCCAACGACTTCATCAACCCCGGTGCATCAAGAAGTGTACACATAAATCGTAAAAAATCAATACGGTCGTAAGACAGCCCTCGCAAAATATGGCCCAAAATCCAATACGGCCGTGTTTTATTCACCCTTCTTTTAACTCAATTTTTACCCCTCGATCACTTCACTTTTTTCCCCTCTACGTTTTTCGCCCCGGCGTTACGCATCCCCACCGAGCGCCGCCCGCTCATTTTTCTGCGAGGCCCGAACTCGGCCGATGAAAAATGAAGTGCGTTTGATAAGAAGAAGAAGAAGAAGAAGAATGCGAAAACATCTTACATGTGCGTATGTGACGTGTGTATGGAGGCGTGACCTTGAATTCTTGTCGTCGTTAAAATCCTTAATGGGAACGCGACGACCTTAGAATCAACTCGAGAGAGATCAAGTGCGTTTGGTGTTAATTTGAGGCCAGCTCAATTATAAAAATTAAAAAAAAAATCATTGCTTAATTTAATTTGATTAGAAAGAGAAGAAAAAATTAATCAAGCAAAGAGTGACCTGAAGACCTATTTGGGAGTTTCAGGGACATGAATCGCCTTCAGATGTTTCTTAAAAAGAAAAAAGAAAACAAAACGAACTACATTTTTCGAAAGTAGTTGGCCGGCTGGCTACCTGCGATTTCGTAACAAAAACAAATGCCGTAACGTAACGAAAACGATTTTTTTCTTGTTTTACTCTCGATTGTTAAAATTTTGGATCAAAAAGTATTTTTTTGTAAAATTAAAACGCGATCGTCTTTTGTTTTTTTTAGACAAAATTCGAACGCGACTGCCTTTTGTTTTTTTTTTTTTTTTAACTGTTAATCACTGAAATTTTAACAAGAAAATATTTTCTTCTTTTTCCGCAAAATTAAAACGCGATTGTCTATTGTTTTTTTTTCCTGTATCTTTTACTCTTGGTTGTTAAAATTTGGATCAAAAAGTTTTTTTTTTTTTTTTGTAAAATTAAAACGCGATCGTCTTTTGTTTTTTATAGAAAATTCGAACGCGACTGTCTTTTGTTTTCGTTTTTAACTGTCAACTGTCAATCACTGAAATTTTAGCAAGAAAATATTTTCTTCCTTTTCGCAAAATTAAAACGCGATTGTCTATTGTTTTTTTTTTCCTGTATCTTTTACTCTTGGTTGTTTAAAATTTGGATCAAAAAGTTTTTATTTCGTAAAATTAAAACGCGATCGTCTTTTGTTTTTTATAGAAAATTCAAACGCGACTGTCTTTTGTTTTCGTTTTTAACTGTCAACTGTCAATCACTGAAATTTTTGCAAGAAAATATTTTCTCCCTTTTACGCAAAATTAGAACGCGATTGTCTATTGTTTTTTTTTTTTTTTTTTGTAAAATTAAAACGCGACCGACTTTTGTTTTCGTTTTTAACTCATGGGTGGTAAAGTTTCGCTTAAAATCGTCTTTTGTTTTAACCACAAATATCACCGAAATGATGTTCGGTAAAAAACAAATGTTTTTTCTTCGATAAAATTGGAACACGATGTCTATTGTTTTTTTTTGTTTTGTTTTGTTTTGTTTCTTTTTTAAACTCTCAGTCGTTGTTGGACTCTAATTAAAAAGTTTTCTTTCCTGTTATTAAAAAGCGATCCTCTTTCGTTTTTCTTTTTTTTTTTTAAGCTTCGTTTTATTTAAAATCGTCAGTTGTTTGCGTGCAAAACTCAAACGCGATCGTCTTTTGTTTTTGTTTTATCTATCAATCGCCGAAATTTTAGTAAAACAAAATATTTCCTTCTTTTTCCGCAAAATTAAATCGCGACCGTCTGTTTTTTTTTTTTGTTTGTTTGACCACCACGGTAGCACATCTCGTAGTGGACCTTTCCGGTGTGGTTCCTCCTCGTCGTCTTTTTTTTTCGGACAATTTACCAGTTGTCATTTGTTTTCACCGTGAAAGTTAGACGCGACGTACGATTATGAAACCTGCTGACCTTTACGCCTCAAGGAGACCGTAGTGCAATAAAATTAGCAAACTGGATTTTCATTGATCCAAGAAGTCGCCATTTATATGCGAAGGATTTATAAATAAATTTGTTTTTACCGGCCCTTCGGCTTTAGGAAAACAAACGAACCGTTTTCTTTTTTTTCTCTTTCTCTCGTAAAGAGACTTTCCCATCTTAACCCCCACGTAAGACTTCTTAAAGTGTTTCGTTTGTTTCTGAAACTCCGGTGGAGCAAATAAAATATTAAAAAGGGAAAGAAAAAAAAGGAGAAATCGATGCGGGGCGGTTTTTTATTAATGGCCGTTCGGTCGACTGGGACTTTATGGATCGGAAAAAGAAAGTTCGCGTTCGCCGTGCCGCCCGGCGAGAGAAAAACCATTTAGAAGTTGCTTGCCAACTCTCAAAACTATCCGCCCACCCTCCCCCACCGCCCCCCCGTCCGAATAAAAACTAATTGCGAAGAGAATACTTTTAGCATCAATTGAGTTTGGAATCTTTAAATTATTCGCGCGAGGGAAGTTCGCCTTTCACGGAGTTTGCACGTCGAACGAGCGGCGATTTCTTTTTTCTTGGATTCTTGAATTCTCCATTCGAGATTCGATTCAAACTCGGAACGAAAATAGACGGCGAATTTTAAATTTTCAATAAAATTTCATTCAATTGTTTCGGTTAATTGCTTTCACTAATTTTTGTAGTGTATTTAATTAATAAGAGCCGAAAGGTTCAATTGTTTTTGATTTTATTCGTATCTTGCTGAGAGTTTTTACATGCGTTATTCAATTGTTTTTCGATCTTATCATCTTTCCTGCGAGTTTTCACGTGCGTTATTCAATTGTCCTATCGTTTGTTCTTGCCATCCGTTGACGAGGTCAAATTTTCGGCCGGGCAGGTTCAACTGTTTTTTGATTTTTTGTTTTACTTTTGACTTGTTTTTAGTCGTCAAAAGAAATTTTCGAACGAATCCTTCTTCGTTATTCAATTGTTTTCCATCATTTGTTTTTGTAACCTGTCAACGAGACGAAACTTTCGGACGGCAATGTTCAATTGTCTTTGATTTTCTTCTTCTTTTTTAATTCAATTGTTTTCATCACTTGTTTTTTGCAATCCGCTAACGAGATCGAGTTCTCGGTCGGAAAAGTTCAATTGTTTTATCGAATTTGTCTTCAGTCGTCAGAAGAAATTCTTCTTCGCTGTTCAAATGCAATTGTTTTATCGAATTTGTGTTCAATCGTCAGAAGAAATTCTTCTTCGCTGTTCAATTGTTTCCATCATTTGTTTTTTTTTTTGTAAATCTGTCAACGAGAAGAAACATTCGGATGGAGAAGTGCAATTACTTTTGTTTTTCTTAATTTTCATTCAATTGTTTTCATCGTTTGTTTTTTTTTGTAATCCAAAAGTTCAATTGTTTTAGATTTTCTTGTTTTTCATTTGGTGGATCGAATTTTGTCTTATTTCAGAGAGACGTAAAAAGTTTTTCAATTGTTTTATCGATTTGTTCTTTAATTGCCGAAAAAATTTCCGAACGTATTCTTCTTCGTTACTCAATTGTTTTCCATCATTTGTTTTTGTAACCTGTCAAGGAGACGAAACTTTCGGATGGCAATGTTCAATTGTTTTCATCACTTGGTTTTTTGCAATCTGCTAACGAGATCGAGTTCAATTGTTTTATGAAACGAAAACGACGCGAAGAGGTCCTAACAAACAAAAGACGATCATAACATTGTAAAGAGAAAAAGGACGCATTTCCTTTTCTTTTTTAAAGAAACAGAAGACGATCGAAACACTAACATTCAAAAGCAAAGACAAAAACAAAAGACATCGCGTACGTTGTTTTCCGGAAAACAAATTTACTTCGTCAAATCGAGAAACAAGTCGACACGAAACAAAAGACGATCGTGAAACTATTTAATTTTTTTTTTCCAAGAAACAAAAGACGAACAAAACTCTACTTTTCAAAATCAAATAAAAACAAAAGCCATTCCGAACGTTATTCACCGAGAACAAATTCGTTTCATTAAAGCAAAAACGAATCGAGCGAAAAAGTCCTAACAAACAAAAGACGATCCTTAAGCGAAAATATAGCTTTTCGTTCTTTTTATGAAACAGAAGACAATCGAAACACTAACATTCAAAAGCAAAGACTGGAACAAAAGACATCGCGAACGTTGTTTTCCGAGAACAAACACGAATCGACGCGAAAAAGTCCTAACAAACAAAAGACGAACGTAACACTGTAAAGAGAAAAGGACGCTTTTCTTCTCTTTATGAAACAGAAGACGATCGGAACGCTAACATTCAAAACCGAAGTTAAAAACAAAAGACATCGCGAATATTGTTTTTCGGAAAACAAATTTACTTCATCCAATCAAGACAAGCCGACACAAAACGAAAGACGATCGTAAAACTATTTAATTATTTTTTTTTTAAGAAACGGAAGACGAACAAAACTCTACTTTTCAAAATTAAATTAAAACAAAAGTCACTCCGAGAACAAAAAAAACAAACAAAAGACAATCGTAGCATAGAGAATAGAAGAGGATGCTTTTTTGTTTAAGAAACAAAAGACGATCGCAAAATTATTCTGCGAATGTAAAGAGATGAGATAAGAAAAAACCATTCTCCTTTTTTTTTTTTTTTTTGAAGAAACGGAACACAATCGAAACTCTACTTTTCAAAATCAAAGAAAAAACAAAAGGTATCTCGAGCGTTGTTTTCCGAGAACAAGTTCGTTTCATTAAAACAAAAACGAATCGACGCGAAAAAGTCCTAACAAACAAAAGACGATCGTAACGCAATAAAAAGACACTTCTATTTTTTTTTTTTACGAAATAGAAGATGATGGGAACACTAACATTCAAAAACAAAAGAAAAACAAGTTAAGCAGACGTTTGAGGTTAAGCAGTCAAGTGTCAACTTAAACGGCCGAAGTTGAACTTTTCAAAAAGATTATTTCGATTGTTTTCTTTTTGTTTGTTTTTTTTTCTGAACAATGAGAATGTAAGTCTTATTAATCCCTTAGCTTTAGAGTGGTCAACGCAACGGTCCTGCATTGTCCCTAGTGGTTTATATGTTAATTAATCGTCGAGGGGGGGGTCCTCTTTGTGCGTGCGACCACGTGAGTCCACGGGACACCTCAAAATTACCGTATAGCATGAATGACTTCCGCGAAAACAAAAAGGAGTCGAAGGAAAAAAACCTGCGGGCCGCAGGACACTAAAAATGGGGGCCCCGTTAATTGATCATTCGCATATTAAATTCGGGACCTTTTCTCTCCTTCACGCCGCCCTCCCCCCCTCCGCCCCAGTCGGGGCAGGTGAGAGCTTATTATTCGTCGGAAGATTATAATATTTAATCTGCTGGAAGTTTCCTTTTAAAGTTTTTCCGCGCGCATTCCGTCCGTCGAAAATAAGAAAAGAGCTTTTTAATATTCTCTCTCGATCCTCCGCCGGAGAGGAAAATCAATAAAAACAAGGATCTCATTAATTTTTTGCTTGCTTGCTTGCCTGCGCCCCCCCTTGCCAAGCGTCTCCCGATTTTTCGATTCCGGGGGACGCCTTTCGATTAGCGTTTTAATTTCGACTTGCTCTCGCCCCGATGTTTTTTGATGACTTTTCTCTTTCTCCCCGCGTTATCTCTCGCCTTTATCAATCACTCGCAGGCCGAGGGGGCCGGGGGGGTGGCGGGGAGGGTGGAGAGCGCAGTTTTGATTCCCTTCGTTCGCATTTTAAATTCGCCACCTCCACCGTATTACTTCTGATCACGATAAAACGTGGATTGCATCCCTTTTGTTCGCCCCCATGTTTACGACGCCTTCTTAAGACTTAAATCTCGAAATCCCGAATCGCCGCTTTTGTTTTATTTTTTCCGTCAGTCGCTAAGCACCCCTCCTCCCCCGAAACGGAAACGAAAACGCAAAGGAAACGACTACTCACCTATCTATTAACAAACAAAAGGCGATCAATAAATTTATTCATTCTTTCGTTCAAACGTTGCAAGGTCAGAGAAAACAAAAGCTAAAAAAAAAAAAAATCGAAACGCGCATAGTAAACGGAAGACAAATGAAAATCAAATCTGAGCTTGAGAGATCAGACAAAACAAGAAACGATCAAAGTCGGCGCGTAAATTAAACAAAAGGCAATCGAAATTTGGAAAAAAATGATTCCTTCGAAGTCGTCTAATTTAGACGCCCCGCCGCCCACGACTAGTAAGAACTTGACAGATCAGAAAACAAACTAAAACTAAAAAAAAAAAAAATTAACCGCGTCTCGGTGAAAGTTTTTCTTTCTTTTTCTTATTTAAGAAACAGAAGACAATCGATACACTGACATTCATCTGTAAACACTGTAAAATGCAAAACAAAAGAAAAAAAAACAAAAGACGTAGCGAACGTCGTTTTTCTGAAAACAAATTAATTTCGTCAAGACAAGTGACAAATTGACACCAAAAAAAAAAGCACTAAAAGCACTAAAAGGCGATCGTAAAGCTGACTTGTGGAAGTAAACAGAAAAAAACGTTTTTCTTTTTTCTTTTAAGAAACAGGAGACAATCGAAACATTACCTTTCGATTATCAGTTAAAGGTAAAACAAAAGCTATCGCGAATGTTATTTCTCCGAAAACCAATTCGCTTCATCAAAACAAAAAAAAAAAAAAACAAATCGACACAAAAAACTACTAACAAACAAAAGACGAACGTAACACTTTAAAGAGGAAAGGACGCTTTTCTTTTTTTTTTAAGAAACAGAAGACAATCGGAACACTAACGACCAAAAGCAAATTAAAAACAAAAGCCATCCCGAACGTTGTTTTCCGAGAACAAATTTGTTTCATCGAAACAAAAACGAATCGACACGAAAAAGTCCTAATAAACAAAAGACGATCGTAACACTACAAAAAGAGAAAGAGCGGTTTTTCTTTTCATTTTTTTTTTTTTTTAGAAACAGAAGACAGTCGAAACACTGACTTTGAAAAGCAGAGAAAAAAAAACCATTGCAAGCAAGAGGCAATCCAAACACTGACTTTCAAAAATAAAAAAAACAGACAAAACAAAAGAGATCGAGCGAACGTTGTTTTTCGCTTAAACAAATTCACTTCATCAAATCAGGAAACAAGTCGACACAAAACAAAAGACTATCATAAAATCGTCGAAAATACTCTTTTTTTTTTTTCAAGAAACAGAACACAATCGAAACTCTACTTTTCAAAATCAAACAGAAAGCAACAGCCATCGGGAAAGCTGTTTTTCAGAAACAATTTAACAAAACATTGAAACAAAATCGAATCGACGCGAGGAAGTCTCAACAAACAAACGACACTGTAAAGAAAAAATGACGCTTTTCCTTTTTTTTTAAGAAACAGAAGACTATCGAAACACTAGCATTCAAGAGCAAATACAAAAACAAAAGACGTTGTCTTCCGGAAAACAAATTTACTTCATCGAATCAAGAAACAAGTCGACAAAAAAACAAAAAAATCATCGAAGGATGATTTTACGATCGATTCTCTCTTTCTTTTAAGAAACAGAAAACAATCGAAACTCTATTTTTCAAAGTCAAAGAGAAAACAAAAGCCACCGCGAACGTTGTTTTCCGAGGACAAATTCGCTCTTTTAAAACAAAAACAGATCGACGCGAGAAAGTCTCAATAAACAAAAGACGACCGTAACACTGTAAAGAGAAAAGGACGCTTTTCCCTCTTTTTTCAAGAAAACAGAAGACTATCGAAGCGCCAACGTTCAAAAAGAAACACAAAAACAAAAGACATCCGACCAACGTTGTTTACCTACTTCATCAAATCAAGAAACAAGTCGACACAAAACAAAAGACGATCGTAAAGCTATCGCATGCGAAACCAAAGAAACAGAAATTTTTAAATTCAAAGAAAAAACTCGTGTCTCGGCTCGTGTCTCGTCTCTCGGCTTATGTCTTGTCTCTCGCCTCGTGTCTCGTCTCTCGGCTCGCGTCTCGTCTCTCGGTTTGCGTCTCGTCTCTCGGCTCATGTCTCGTCTCGGCCCGCGTCTCGATCCGCGTCTCGGTCCGTGGCTCGGCCCGCGGCTTAGCCCGCTGCTCGGCCCGCTGCTCGGCCCGTTGCTCGGCCCGCTGCTCGGCTCGTGAATTGGGTTGTTGGATAAAGATGAGTCGGCTCGTGGGTTGGGTCGTTTAGAAGAAAACGGGAAACCAAAAGGCCATTCATAAGAAGGTCAAGAGGTCTTTTGACTGAACGAACATCGTTCAAAAGAAATCAAAAACAAAACAAACTAAGTACTGATCCAAATGAGGGGCTAAAATCGAGAGAAATAACTGGGAAAAACAAATGAAGGCGAACGCTGTTTTCCACAGCTGCTGGAAACCCGACGGGCGGGAAACGATAAAAAAAAACAAAACACGTCAGAGCAACAAATCTTGAACTTGACAGTAAACAAAAGAAAACACGATTGATTGAAGAAATAGGATTACGAGATTGTAAAGGAAAGCAGAAACAAAAGACGATTGAAGGAGGCTTTTCAATATGGGCAAAAAAAAAAACAAAAACAAAAACGCGAACGGAAACAATGAAACAAGAATAAAAACAGAAGACACACTCGTAAGAAAAAAAAAGATATACGAATCACGTGGTTTGATTAAAGCGCGGCCGTCGAATAAAATTATTGGAAACAAAGGCTAAAACAGAAGCGGCGGAAAAACAAAACAGAAACGAAAAAGTAACAACAAAAAACGACCGAAGGAAGAGTTGCAAAAAGAAACGAAAAAACAAAACAAAGTCGATTGTTTACATACAGAAAAAAAGCAATTAAAAAAACAAAAGTTTCAAGTCTGTTTGTTTTCTTTGTTTATCAATCACCTTCCTTGTTTAGTACACTTCAAGTATTGCATTTTTTTTGGTTTGCGTGTGTAGAGGGCGCTAGCCAATTCCAAGTTTAAACAAGTGCTAGTTTCAAGAAGTCGGATAAACTTTCACCGCTTCGCGGTTCATTTGTTTTTTTTGGTTTTAGTTTTGAAAGAAGTGGGCCACAATGGCGTCCCCCTAAAAAAAAAAAGGGCGCCCGACAATATTCTCCCAAGAAAGAAAACACAATTTATCTCCAAGTTTCCAAATTAAAGACGCTATCACTCTTATATTTCGGAGATAATTCACGGGGGCGTCCGCGTCGTCGGCGGGAGCAGGACGGCGACGCCGCCACCGCCGTCCGCCCGACAAGGACGCCGGACGCCGCGCGTCGCCGAACCAACGGAGGCGAGCCGGGTGTATTCAAGAAGAAACAATTTTGAAAAACGACTTTCTTTGTGTTTAGACCATTAAGGACTAATTGCAACGTTTTAATTTTAAGGTCTGAGATAAGTTTTGACAATCTTTTGAATACGCCCCTGAATGCGCGTAATTTATTACGCTTATTTTCGTCTCTCGCGAGACCAGCGCCGCCGCCTCGATTTTTAAGCAAGACGAAGCGAAACGCCGCTTTCTTAAGAGACCTCGCAATTACCAACAACTCATCTGGTTTTGAAGGTCTTTCGTCGTCGAGCGACCGGTTTGACCGATGTAAAAATCCAAATTCCATCTAACCATGCCCATGTGGATTTTGTTTCTCGTTTCTTTTGTTAGTGCAAAACGTGCGCAATAATAAATCGCCGCCGTGAGGGGGGTAAATCCTCGACGTCTGAGGTAAATGATAGAGAAGTAATTTTTGCGGGAACCGGAAACGGCGCAGCGGCGGAGGAGGAGGAGAGGCCGCGCGGAAAATGCTTTTTCCGCGTTTTCAGTTCTCTTATTTTCTTAATAAAGAATCATTTCAAAGCCCGGCATTTTAAAAGATCTCCTTTGATGCTCCGAGATATTTATATTTCTCTTTTCGCAAGCAGAGTCGACGCCGTACACTCCCGGCGAAAAACCGGCGCTACTCAAAGACATTCCACCCCCCTTGGTCTTCCCGCCCCCTCGGGAGAGCAGATGGACGCTTCCAGACGCGTCCAGAAGTTGCGCCGAGAAATTTTCACCTCGATTTTCTAAATTAAAGAAAAAAAACCAAAGTCTTTCATTACTGTCATAATTCTACCTCCAACCCCCCCTCCCTCCATCACCCCCAATTTTCTCACTCTTATTTAATAATTACGATCTTTTTTTTTGAAGTAATTTGAAGGATTAAGTAACAGTCATTCCGAATCTGGGTCACAATGAAGTAAAAAAAAAAGTTTTCACCGAAATGCTTGAATGATGTTTGATGATGAGAATGAGAAAAAGTGAAGTTTGGCATCGTTGCAAAAATTAATTGAAAAGCTCCTTTCAAAACAAAGAACGATCTCGAAAAAAAAAGACGTCTTGTCTTAGTTTCTACGCAAAACAAGTGAAGTTGTTTGTAAAAGCGAATATCGGTGGCCAATTAAAAAATAAAATGGAAAAGTGAATTTTAAACTAAATAAGAAACAAGTGACCGACGATCGATTAAAAAAAAACAAAACACGTCAGAACGACAAATCTTGAACAGTTAACAAAAGAAAACACGATTGATTTAAGAAATATTATTACGAGATTGTAAAGGAAAGCAGAAACAAAAGACGACTGATACGAAGAGAAAGTATAAAATTAATAAAAACGTAAATAAATAGAATAAAAACAAGTTTAGCAATGATGCAAAAATTAATTTAAAAAGAGAGCATAAACAAAAAAAGTTAAAACAAAGAACGATCTCCTGAATTTCCAGGAAAAACAAAAGAAGTTATTTAAAAAAAAAGTGAAATTCGCTACTAATTAAAAAAAAAAAACAACAGAAGAGAGCGAATTTTACACTAAACGAAAACCACATCACGATCGATTACAAAAAAAAGGAAAAAATTTAGAGATGCGAAGCGACAACAAAAACAAAAGACAATCGAATGACAAATAATAAAACGAAAACAACAGGATAAATAAATAAATAAAAAAAATATTTTAAGTTTTTGAAACACTTTTTGCGTTCGGCTATAAAACAAAAGACGATCTCGAAAGAAGGAAATAGACGATCTCCTTAAAAACAAATAACAACAAGGAAAAAAAAAACAAAAACTATCGAATGGGTAACGAAAATTGATCGATTAAATTATAATAGAGAAAAGAAAAGAATAATCCATATTTCAGGCTTTACGCAAAACAAAAGACGATCGAGTCGAAAATTAAGAGAGAAAAGAGACTAAATAAAATAAAAACAAAAGACGATCGATGAGGAATCGCAAAAAAAAAATTAAAATTGACGGTTACGAAATTAAAAGATAATTGACACTGTGACACATTTTAGGCTTGGCGTAAAACAAAACACGATCGAGCAGAAAAATGAGAGGGAAAAGAGAGTAAATAAAATAAAAACAAAAGACGACTGATGAGGAATCGCAAAAAAAACAAAAGCCGACGATTACGAAATTAAAAAATAAAATAAGGGAGAAAAGAGAATAAATGAAAGAAAAACAAAAGACAATTGAACGAGGAATCGCAAAAATTAAAAAAAAAGCAGAAGTCGACGGTTGCGAAATTAAAAAAAAATAATTGACGCTGTGCTTTTGAGGAAAAAATGCAAAAACAAAAGAAAAAAATCCTCATTTTAGGTTTGGAGTAAAACAAAACACGATCGAGCAGAAAAATAAGAGAGAAAAGACAGTAAATAAAATAAAAACAAAACACGATCGATGAGGAATCACAAAAAAAAAAACAAAAGCCGACGGTTATGAAATTAAAAGATAATTGATATTGTGACACGTTTTAGGCTTGGCGTAAAACAAAACACGATCAGAACAGAAAAATTAGAGAGAAAAGAGAAGAATTAAAATTAAAATAAAAGACGATCGAATGAGGCAATCCTTAAAATAAAAGAAAAGAAAAAACTATAGCCGACGAAGGCGAAATTAAAGAAATAATAGACATTGTGCTTTTGAGGAAAAAAAAATGCAAAAACAAAAGAAATCGTGAAAGAGAAAAAAATGACTGAAAAAATCCACATTTCAGGTTTGACCTAAAACAAAACACGATCGAGCAGAGAAATAAGAGAGAAAGCAGAGTAAATAAAATAAAAACAAAAGACGATCAATAAGGAATCGCAAAAAAAAACAAAAGCCGACGGTTACGAAGTTAAAATAAAATGAAAACGAAAGACGATCGAATGAGAAATCGTAAAAATAAAAGAAAAGAAAAAACAAAAGCCGACGATAGCGAAATTAAAGAAATAATTGATGCTGTGCTTTTGAGAAAAAAAAATGCAAAAAACAAAAGATGTCGTGAGAGAGAAGAATGAGCGATTTCCTTTGAAAAACAACTGCATAAATAAAATGAAAACAAAAGACGATCGAGTGAGGGAACCGTCAAAATAAAAGAAAAGAAAAAACAAAAGAGGACGATAGCGAAATTACAGACGCTGGGTTATTGAGAAAAAAATGCAAAAACAAAAGGTGTCGTGGAAGAGAAGAAATGAGTGAAATAATCCACATTTTAGGCTTGGATTAAACAAAACACGATCGAGCAGAAAAATAAGAGAGAAAGCAGAGTAAATAAAATAAAAACAAAAGACGATCAATAAGGAATCGCAAAAAAAAAACAAAAGCCGACGGTTACGAAGTTAACACTGTCACACATTTTAGGCTTGTCGTAAAACAAAACACGATCGAGCTATATAATATAATAGATAAGAAGGAAAAGAGAGTAAATAAATAAAAACAAAAGACGATTAATGAGGAATCGCAAAAAAAAGACAAAAGCCGACGATTACGAAATTAAAAAATAATTGACACCGTGACACATTTTAGGACTGGCGTAAAACAAAACACAATCGAGCAGAAAAATAAGAGAGAAAAGAGAGTAAATGAAATAAAAACAAAAGACGATCGAATGAGGGAATCGCCAAAATAAAAGAAAAGAAAAAACAAAAGCCGACGCTAGCGAAATTAAAGAAATAATTGACGCTGTGCTTAAAAAAAAAACGCAGAAACAAAAGATGTCGTAAAAGAGAAAAATGAACGATTTCTTTTTCCATTTTGTTTTTCCTCCTTCAATCGTATTTTGTTTCTTGTTTTCGTTACCTCGATGGAATTTGTTTTCAAAAGCATTACGTCATTTTTTTTTGATTACCAATGGCCAATATCGTTTCTTGCTTTTTTTTTGTCTTGTTATTTTTTCGATCGTATTTTGTTATTTGCTTCTATTACTCCGGAATAGGTTTGAGAGGTTTGCTGTCAAAAGCAATGTTTCAATTTATTTTTTAACTGCGCACTCTATCTTTTGTTTTTTTTTCTTCCATTTGATTACTTCTCGTTCGATCGTGTTTTGTTTTTTGTTCCCGTTCAGATAGAATTGTTTGTTGATCCTTTTTGTTTTTTGTTTTCGCTATTCAGATGGAATGGTTTGTTGATCCTCTTTCGATCGCGTTTTGTTTTCGTTATTCAGATGGAATTGTTTGCTGAGCCTCCTTCGATCGCGTTTTGTTTTTTTTTTGTTTTCTCTGCTCTGTTATTCAATTTAATTTTTTAATCACTATTCTCTCATTCTTTCTTCGATCGTGTTTTGTTTTTAGCCTTCTTTTTAATAATACTCCGGAATTTATTCAAAAGCCTCATTTCAATTTCTTTCTTTAACTATACGCGCTATCTTTTGTTTTTTTCTTCTGTTTTGTTACTTCTCGTTCGATCGTGTTTTGATTTTTGTTTTCGTTATTCAGATCAAATTGTTTGTTAATTCTCCTTCGATTGCGTTTTGCTTTTTTCTTGTTTTCTCTATTTTGTTATTCAATTAAATTGTTTAATCACATATGCTATCATCGTTTGTTTTCATTAAGTTACTCCTTCTTCGATCGTGTTTTGTTTTTTGTTTTCTGTTATTCAAAAGGATTGTTTCTATCCTACATGCTTTTGTCTTTTTTTTTGTTGATTCTCCTTCGATTGTGTTTTGTTTTTTTTTTGTTTTCTTTGTTCTGTTATATAATTTTATATTTTAATCACACACGCTGTCGTCTTTTGTTTTTGTTTTTATGTCGTTGCTCCTCTTTTGATCGTGTTTTGTTTTCTTTTTGTTTTATCCGCTATGGAATTTATGTATTCAATAACTTTTTTCAATTTCTTTTTCCAATCACATACGCAGTAGTCTTTTGTTTTTTTTTCCGTTTTGTTACACCTCATTCGGGCGTGTTTTGTTTTTCTTTTGTTTTCTTTCTCTCGAGTTTGTTCAGTTCGTTCTTCTTTTTTTTTATTTGCGGCAACATTGGAAAAGACGTGCTTTTTTCGGAATTTTTTCTCGGAAAACTTTAATTAAAGGGGTGAGTGTTTGATGTCGGCGTTCTCTTTTCTTCGGGGCCAGTTTTTCTCTGCGAATGTAATTAGACGTTATTTAAGTCGTAGTTGGCGCGGGTAATTAATTCGGAAAAAAAAGCGGCGCTCTCGTTTTATCGCGCTGCCGCATCCGAGGAGGGCGGCGGGGCGGAGGGCGAGGAGTCCGTTTAAAATTCGCACAAAGAAATCAATAAAACTCCAGATAACAGAAGAAGAAAACTGAAAATTTCTCCGAGCTGTACAATCGGACATTAAGTGGCGTCGTCTCCGTCGCACGCGGGCGACGCCGGCACGCCCCGTCCTTTCCGCACTCGTTGCGAGCGCGACCCCTTTGCGAAGTGTAAAAGTAGGGTGAAAGAATAAAAGAGGGGTATAAATGGGGGTGTTTTGGGGGTGGCTGGAGTTTAAAAAGGGGTGAATTTACATCGGAAAGAGTTGATTGCTTTCCCTTGCAGGCGGCGGCCATCTTACTTCTTTATTATTGGACCTTTTCTTTTGCACACTTTTTTTTTTCTTTCTTTCTTTCCTGCTCTTTATTACTTTCACATTTAATCACATTTAATATCATTCCTAAATAATCCATAAAAAAACCTATCTCGTTTGACTTCTTGCAACGACGAGCTTTTTTTTTTTTAATCGAAGCTCGGGGATGCGTCGAACGGCATTTGTTTTTAAAATTGGGACGTGCGAGGACTTCGCGTAAACACGATGTGGGTCAAATGCAGCGATAAATATGCAAGAGGAGTGCGCGAAGAGTTTCCTTGAATGTAAAGTTTCGTTTTTCAAAAAAAAAAATTCAAAATAGGGGGTGGTTAATAACGCAAACTTTCAATTGTTTATTTAAAAAAATGTGAGTGAGGTGAAACTAAGACGTCGACGTACGTCGTTAATTAGCACACGTTTGGTTTCTTATTGTATTTTCGCTTAAGAGTTGCGCAAGTCAGCAGGCACCGCGAAAATATTTAGAAAAACAAAAGCGAAGCAACCCTAAAACACAAAGAAAAACAAAACGAGGTATTTGGCCTAGTTTGGGGTAAGAGCGAAGCCTGAGTAAATTAAAGAAAAATTGAAAGAGAAAAAGAAAACGAATGCCAATCTCGACTTCCCAAATTGAAGACAAATTCTCGATTGACGGAAAATTAAAAGAGAGAAACAAAAGACGATCGAAAAATCAAAAACTAAATAAAATTAAAAGAAAACAAAACAAAATGAAAAACAAAACAGGATCAAAATTAAGAGGAAAAGCAAAAAAAAAAATGTGAGTGTGAACCCCGACTTTCCAAATTGCAAACAAATTCTCGAAAGGCAGGAAATAATAATAATATTTATTCGTCAAAAATACATGAAAAGTCAAAAGAATACATAAACTCCATTGCAGAGAAAACAAAAAAAAAAACAAAATACAATCGAAGGAGAATCAACAAAATAAAAAAAGAAAATCAAAAGACAATCGAAGAAGAATCAACAAAATGAAAAAAGAAAAACTAAAGACAAAAGCATGTAGGATAGAAACAACGAAAACAATGCTTTTGAATAAATCCCATGGCACAGAACACGAAAAACAAAACACGATCGACGGGGTGGGGTAACAAAATTAAAAAGAAACAAAAGTATGTAATTAAGAAAATTGAAACAATGCTTTAGAATAAATTCCGGTGTAAAGAACGCAAAAAACAAAACACGATCGAAGAAGGAATGACAAAATAAAAGCAAAAGACCCATCTGAATAGCGAAAACAAAAAACATAACACGATCGAAGGGAAAACCAACTAACAATTCCATCTGAATAACGAAAACAAGAAACAAAATACAATCGAAGAAGGATCAACAAGCAATTCTATATGAATAACGAAAACAAAAAACAAAACACGATCGAAGGAAGCACAACAAACAATTCCATCTGAATAGCGAAAACAAAAAACAAAACGCGATCCAAGGAGGATCTACAAACAATTCCATCTGAATATCGAAAACAAAAAACAAAACACAATCGAAGGAAAGTTAACAAACAATTCTGTCTGAATAGCGAAAACAAAAAACAAAACACGATCGAAGGAAGATCAACAAACAATTCCATTTGAATAGCGAAAACAAAAAGCAAAACACGATCGAACGAGAGATAATGAAATGGCAAAAAAAAAACAAAAGATAGAGTGTGCAGTTAAAAAATAAATTGAAACATTGTTTTCGACAACAAACCAGTCAAACGCACTCCGGAGTAATAAAACCAAATAACAAAATACGATCGTAAAAATCACAAGAAAAGAACAAAAGACGATATCGGCCGTAATTCCATCAGGATAACGAAAACAAGAAACAAAACACGATCGTAGGAGGAGTAACAAAATTAAAAGATAAACAAAAGTAACTAATTAAGAAAATTGAAACAAATGCTTTTGAATAAATTCCATAGCAGAGGATCAACAAAAACAAAATGGACGATACAAAAACAAATTGGGCAAACAATTCCATCTGAACAACGAAAAAGCGAAAAAACAAAACATAATCGAACGAGAAGTAACAAAATAGAAGAAAAGAACAAAAGATAGTGTGCGTAGTTAAAGAAAAATTGAAGCAATGCTTTTGGATAAATTCCAGGGTAAAGAATACAAAGAACAAGACACGATCGAAGAAGGAGTGACAAAACAAAAACAAAAGATGATAGCGTGTATGATTAAAAAGTTAAAGAGTAAAGAAAACAAAAAGCGATCGAAGGAGGATCAACAAACAATTCTATTTGAATAACGAAAACAAAAAACAAAACGCGATCGAAGGAGGTTCAACAAATAATTCCATCTGATTCATGAAAACAAAAAACAAAACGCGATCGAACGAGAAATAATAAAATGGAAGAACAAAAAACAAAAGATAGAGAGAGCAGTTAAATCGATTCTTTTTTTAATTTGAAACTATTTCACAACCGTCGGCTTTTGTTTCTATTTTATTGTAATTGTATTTATTACCCCCCTCGATCGTCTTTTGTTTCTATTTTATTTTTTCTCTTTTCTTTTTCATTTTAAATTAAAAAAAAAGAAAATAGTTTTTTCTCGTCTTTTCCCTTTCCTTTCACAAAATAGTTTTACGATCATCTTTTGTTTCTTGGTATTTTTTTCGTGAGGTTTTGTTTTTCTTTCTTTTGTTTTGATGAAGTGAATTCGATTTCGAGAAAACAGCGTCAGCGATGTCCATTGCTTTTCCTTTCCTTTTTTTTATGTAAGACAAGTTTTCCGATCGTCCTCTGTTTCTTTATTTGTCGCATTTTATTAATTCAATTGTTTTTTCGCGGAAATCGCTTGTTTTCTTCTCTTTCACGACATCTTTTGTTTTTACATTTACAGCTGACTGCATCGATTCTTTTTTTTTTTAATTTTAAACTATTTCACAACCATCGGCTTTTGTTTTTTTTTTTTACTGTTATAAGTACTCGGTCGATCGTTTTTTGTTTTATTTTATTTTCTCTCTTTTCTTTCTTAGTTTAAATTAAAAAGAAAGAAAATAATTTTTTCTCGTCTTTCCCCTTTCTTTTCACAAAATAGTTTTACGATCGTCTTTTGTTTCTTGGTATTTTTTTCGTGAGGTTTTGTTTTTCTTTCTTTTGTTTTGATGAAGTGAATTCGATTTCGGGAAAACAGCGTCAGCGATGTCTTTTGTTTTTTCCTTTCTTTTTTTTATGAAAGACAAGTTTTCCGATTGTCTTCTGTTTCTCTATCTGGCACATTGTAGAAATTCAATTGTTTTTCCGCGGAAATCGCTGATTTTTTTTTATCTCTTTCGCGGTATCTTTTGTTTTTGCATTTGCATCGATTTTTTTTATTTAAAACTCTCAAAAGCAATAAAATGATTTTTTTAACATTTTATAACCGTCAGCTTCTATTATTATTATTCTTTTTTAATGTTTGTTCGATTGTTTTTTGTTTAGATGAAGCGAAATCGATTTCGGCAAACAAAAGTCAACGACGTCTTTTGTTTCTCCTTTCTATTCTTTTATGAAAGACAGTCTTCCGATTGCCGTTTGTTATTTATTTGACGCATTTACTAATTCAATTGTTTTTCCGCAGAAATCGCTCATCTTTTTTCTCTTTCACGACATCTTTTGCACTTGCACTTTTTTTTTTCTCAAAAGCAGAGTGTCGATTGTTTTTTTTAATTTCGCTAACGTCGGCATTTGATTTTTATTTTCTTTTATTTTTACGATTCCTCATTCGATCACCTTTTGTTTTTATTTCATTTACACTCTTTTCTCTCTTATTTTTCTGCTCGAAAGTGTTTTGTTTTACGCCAAGCCTAAAACGTGGATTATTTCACTCATTTTTTTCTCTTTAACGGCATCTTTTGTTTTCGCATTTTTTTTTTCTCAAAAGCACCGGTGCGATTTTAGAAACTGTTTTCTTTTCAATATCATTTTAATTTTTTTACTCGGGGGGTCTTCTCCAAGCTCGCTTTTTTTTTTAATTAATGGAATCTTAGTTCCAAGCTTTTTCTCAGCTATCCGATGCAACATTATCGTCGGCGTAATTTCGATTGTCGAAAAGCGTGCGGCTTTTGTTTTTCGATCGCCTTTTGTTTGTTGTTTTGTTCGGTGTGTCTCTCTTATGTTATCATAAGGGATTCCATTTGCATGTTTAATGACCTCTTGTTTGCCGGAGCCACAATTAGGGGGTTTTAAGTTTTCCGAATTGTGTTAGGAATGTGTGCGTGGATTTCTTCGCCCCCCCCCCCCACCCACCCCCGACCCCAGCCAAATCCGTCCGGTCTGCCTTTAGATATACAAATTGCACTCAGCGCTACATTATTCCCTGTGAATGCTGGTCCATTAGTCTTCCAAAGATAGAAGGAAAGAAGCGGCGCAAAAAAACGTAGTTAAAGGAGGGAGAATAAATGAAAATGGCTAATTTACATTCCCTTGTCCTTGCGTTTTCGAATTCCACCACGTCCAGAGAGAGGCACGCGGACGTCGCGTCGCGACGCCCGGCCGAGAGAGACGACGACGTGCGCCAAGAAACAGCCGGATCGCGACGAGTGTATCTTAGATTATACTTTTAATCATTTCGGATTCGGGCGAGTTTACCTGCGTGCTGCGTCGCTTTCTGTCGCCGGTGGGCGTCCGGACGCCGGCCGGAGAGAGACGGCCGGAGAGGGTGCGTTTCGCAAAAAGAACGGCGATCAGATTATGTTCTTTAAATCACGGATTGGAAAGGGGTCGGTCCCCGGGTCTTCTCGTTTTTATTTGCCCCGTCTTCCCAGGCAACCGTATTATCTGACTCCATTTATCAAGCTCGTACGTCCGTCTGTCTTTTTGTTAACTAGCAGCCACTTGAAGAAGATCCGGAAGTTGCCCGGAAACGAGCGCGATAAACGAACGGAAAATTTACAGGGAAAAAAAATCTTTTGATATTGTTACGTTTGACTACGTATCTAGGCTTGATCAGGTCAGATTACACACGAACTATTAGAGTTAAAAAAAATCGCCCCTTCATTGGTTGACCACCTTGATCCTACAATAATAAATTCTTGATAAAAAAAAATCCACCAAGAATAAAAAAAGTTATTTTTTATTTGATATTGTTACGGTGCGATTCGGATCTGGCTCGACTTGATCACAGGCAAGCTATTGGACGCGAAAAAAAAGCAAACATAAGTTGCTATTCATTTGTCGACGCCCCCTTGATACATAAATGTATTAATTCGTTTGATATTGTTACGACAAATTCGTAAAATCTTAACGTAAGTCGCTTTGTACATTTGTTGATCATGCAATAATAACTTCTTAGCAAAACTTGAAACTGACGATCACTTTCGGACCGAATTAAAACGCGTTTTAACAAAAAAAAATCGAACGAGTGTTTCTTTTTTAATCGCCAAAAACATAATCGTCGATTCGATTTGTCACCTCGAGGGATACTTTCAACCGGCATACTACAGTGTTACTTGGGGGTTGGAAATTGAAAGGGTCGTGTGATCATGATTCTCGCTGTAAAGACCTCGAAGGGACTGCCGTTTCGCGAAAATCATCTTGCACACTGATTTTAGGACAACGCGAGGCTTGAATACTTGAATATGTCATCGGTGACATTTGGGGGCCAAAAGTTTAAAGTGCTTTAGGCTGAGGGTTTTCATCGTAGGAGCCCCTTGGGGCCGCAAGTCTTCTCAAAATTACCACCGCGAGCTTTTATTTTCAAAAAATGCGAAACAATTTGTTGTTTTTATCACCCGTGACATTTGGGGGCTCGACTTAGAGCAGTTTAAGTTGAGGGTCTCTGTCGCACAAGTCTCTTAAGAGTATTTGAGGCTCTGGGCTTCGTAAAAATCATTTATTTTATGACGACGCAATGCAACTACTTCGTGTGCTGGTCACCAGTGACATTTGGGGGTCGATGCTTGAAGCGTTTTAATTTGGGGGATGTGATCGTGGATGCCATTTAGGGCTATTTAAGGCTTGCTTCGTGAAAATCATTCTGACAATTTACTTTAGAATGACATAATGCCACTGGTTCGTGTGCTGGTCACTGGGGGGTCGATGCTTAAAGCGCGTTTTAAGTTTGGCGCTTCTGTTAGGGTTATTTGAGGCTTCAAGTGCTGCTGCTTCGTGAAAATCATCCTTAAAATTTGCTTTGGAATGACGTAACCCCACTGCTTCGTCTGTGGGTCACCAGTGGTATTTGGGGGGTCGATGCTTAAGGTGTTTTAAGTAGCGTGCTTTTGTCGTAGACATCTCTTAGTGCTATTTGAGGTTTCAAGTACTGTTGCTACGTGAAAATCATCCCGATCATTTACTTCAGAATAACATAACGCGACTCCTTTGTGTGCTGGTCACTAGTGATATTTGGGGGTCGATGATTAAAGCGCGTTTTAAATTGGGAGCTTCTGTAGTAGAGGCCTCATAGAGTTATTTGAAGCTTCAAGTACTGCTACTTTGTGAAAATAATCGTGATAATTTACTTTAAAATGACGTAACGCGACTCCTTCGTTTACTGGTCACTAGTGGTATTTGGGGGACGGTGTTTAAAGCGCATTTTAAGTTGAGCGCTTCTGCTGTAGAGGTCTCTTAGGGCAATTTGAGGCTTCAAATACCGCTGTTTCGTTAAAATCATCCTGACCATTTGCTTTAGAATGACGCAATGCTTCGTGCGCTGGTCACGGGTGATATTTGGGGGTCGATGTTTAAAGCGATTTAAGTTGAGTGCTGCGATCGTAGAGGCCTTTTAGGGCTATTCGAGGCTGAAGCACTGCTGCTACGTGAAAATCATCCCGATCATTTACATCAGAATGATTTAATGCGATTGCTTGCGCTGGTCACTAGTGGTATTTGGGGGACAATGCTTGAAGCGCGTTTTAAGTTGGGCGCTACTATCGTAGAGGTGTTTTAGGGCAATTTGAGGCTTAAAACACCGCTGTTTACTTTACAATGACATAACGTGACTGCTTTGTGCGCTAGTCACGGGTGATATTTGGGGGTTGATGTTTAAAGCGTTTTTAGTTGAGTCCTGCGATTGTAGATGACTCTTAGGGGGTATTTGAGGCTTCAAACACCGCTGCTATGTGAAAATCATCCCGATCATTTACTTCAAATTGATGTAACGCGACTGCTTCTGTACTGGTCACTAGTGGTATTTGGGGACGATGCTGAAAGCGCGTTTTAAGTTAAGCGTTTCTGTTGTAAAGGTCTCTTAGAGGCTTCAAGTGTCGTTGTTTCATTAAAATTATCCTGACCATTTACTTTAAAATGACGCAACGCGACTGCTTCGTATGTTGGTCACAGGTGATATTTGGGGGTCGATAAATAAAGCGTTTTAAGTTGAGAGCTGCGATTGTAGAAGCCTATTTGAGGCTTCAAATACTGCTGCTTCTTGAAAGTCATCCTGACTATTTACTTTAGAATGACGTAACGCCACTGCTTCGTCCGCTGGTCACTTGTGATATTTGGGGGTCGATGTTTAAAGCGTTTTAAGTTGAGGGCTGCTATCGTAGAGACCTCTTAGGGCTATTTGAGACTTCAAGTACTGCTACTTCGTAACCATTTACCTTTATGATGGCGTAAAGCAACTGCTTCTTATACTGGTCACTAGTGATATTTGGGGGGTGTAAATTCAAAACATTTTAATTTGAAGGTTTTCATCTTACAGGCCATTTGAGGTTTCAAGTACTGCTGTTTAGAGAAAATAATCGCATTTTTTTTCCTTTTAATTTTAGTATGACGCAAAGCAACTATTCCGTGATTTTGCAATCAGTGATATTTGGGGGGCCTTTTAAGTTAAAGACTTTAATCGTTCAAAGCATTTTAGGACAATTTGAAGCTCGAAGTACGAAAATTAACGCGAACATTTATTTTTGAATGACGCAACGCGATTACGTCGTGCGTTTGTCACCAGTGACATTTGGGGGTCGAAGTTTAAAGCTTTTTAAACTGAAGATCTTTAACATCCAAGTCTCTTAAATATTGCTACTTCGTAAAAACAATCGCGATCGTTTGTTTTATGATGACGCATTGCGCCTCTTTTCTTTGTTGGTCACCAGTGATCATTGGGGGGGTTAATATTCAAAGTACGTTAATTTGAGGGGCCTCTTATGGATATTTGAGGTTTCAAGTACCGCTATTTCGTGTTTTTTTTTTAATTTTATAATGTAGTAATTCTATCATCAGCGATATTGGGGATGGAGAGTGGGGGAAAGATTTGAAGCGTTTCAAGGCTACGTTGAGACTTCAGAAGTACTGCCGTTTTATGAAGTACATAATATAATTTATTTTAGAGTGACGCAATTCAAAAGTTCTTGAGTTTATCGCCAGTGATATTGAGAGGGGGGGGAGGTCGAAATTGAAAATGTTTTAAATAGAGGGCCTCTGTCCTAGAAAATTCCTGACACCTTTTTAAGGTTTTACTTACTGCAGTTCCATGAAAATCTGTGGTTATATTTATTTGAGAGTGACGCTAGCGATTATTTCGTGTGTTTGTCACTTGTGACATTTGGGGGGTTGAAATTTAAAAGGTTTCAAATAGAAAGCGCCTGTCATATAACCCCCTCAGGACCATTTAAGACTCTACTTACTGCAGTTCCGTGAAAATCATCGCGTCCATTTATTTTAGAGTGACACCAGCTATTATTTCGTGAGTTTGTCACCTGTGACATTTGGGGGGTCGAAATTTAAAACGTTCTAAGTCGCCGGTCTCTACCGCATAGGCCTACTAGGACTATTTGAGACTTAGAGTATTGCTATTTCGTTGAAATCATTGCAATAATTTATTTTAGAATGACGGAAAGAGATAGTTTCTCGTCTTTGTCACGAGTGATTTTTGGGGGATCAAAGTTTAAAGTGTTTTAGGCTGAAGGTTTCCACTCTACAGGCTTCTTAGGGCTATCTGAGGCCAAAAGTACCGCAGTTTTGTAAAAATCACCGCGAAAATTTATCTTAACGTGATCAGCGATATTTGGGGGCGGGACGGAGTCGAAATATAAAGCATTTTAAGTAGAGGGTTCCTATTATACAAGACTTTGAGGGCCTAAATATTGCTGTTTCGTGGAAATCCTTGCTATCAATTTTTCTTACTGCGTGTGCTTGTCACGAGTGACATTTGGGGGATTGAAATTCGAAGTGCTTTAAGCCTTTAAGCTTCTGCGTGGGAATTAAATTCCTCGGTTTCTCACATTTTATTATTCCGAGTGTTTGTCACCAGCGTCATTTGGGGGCTGAAGTTTAGAGTGTTTTAACTAGAGGATTTCTACTTTAAGGGTTGTTTGGGGTTTTAATTACCTTAGGAAAAATTCACGACGATCCCCATTTGAGCGTGAATCTGAAGGCGCCGAGTCCAGATGAAATTGTTTCGAGAAGTTTGGGGGTTATAACCCAGAAGATTCTTCACTCATCTCCGTTGGTTTCTAGTAACAGCGAACCCTTGATACTGTCCGGGGGCTTCATCCCCAAACACTTGCATTGGAACCACGCGCATCACTGCCACCTAACTTGAAGGGTTGACTTTGGCATTCTTTTTTGAAAATTGAGGAAATCAACTCGGGATGACTTCCAAGTTATTTTTGTTGCAGTTTCACCCCCAAAATTACTTCGCTCTGGAAACACCCTCACTGCCACCAACTCCACTTATTAATTATTTCACGTACACTTCGCGCGTTTAAAAAAAATCGTTTACGCAAGTGGACGTGTTCAAAAGCTAAAACGGCACTAAAACGAATCCGTGCAATTCGCGACCCTCTCGGTCAGTGGTGATAAGTGCAGGCTCACCCTTTCGCAAACGAAGGGCCTCAAGACTGGTCAGGCCGGTATGCAAATTCGACGGCACAAAGGTCAGCTCCGCATCTGCCGCGTCTTTGTTTCGCTTTTTTCGTTTTTTGCCCGGCCCTGACCAAAGGGGTTGTTGAAGGGATGGTCACCGTTTGGGAAGCCCTTCGGAACCGGAATCGTTCTAAACTCTGATCCGAAACTCGACTCATAGCCACAAGGAATAAACGAGATGAGACTTCGGTGTCTCAATCAAGAAAGTGGAAAGTTTCAAGTCAGAAGAAAAACTTGAAATTGAAAAGAAAAAGAAATTGATGTTTTTGAAAAAGTGAAAAGCCATTCATTCAGTTGTTTTTATGAAATAAATGTTATCGATGGCTTTTTGTTTTAATTCTATTTCTGTTTTTCTCGTTTAGTTAAAACGTCGATTTTTGTTTTCGTTTTTGTTTTTCTTACTTTAATTATTTTGCTCTTTTATTTTTTTTTCCTTGACATTGTCTTTTGTTTCCTTTTTAAATCAATCAATGTTTTGTTCTAGTCTTTGTTAGTCCCTCGCTTTTGCCTTGTTTTTCGTTTTCTGTTTATCTCATTTTAATTGTTTTGTTTTTTATTTTTTTTTTTAAGAAATTTTAATTTTTTATTTCTCTTGTTTTACGTTTCTGTTTTTTTTCCCTTCAATTGTTTTGAAGTCTCTTTTGTTTTTAAGGGATCGTCTCTTGTTTTACGTTTTTGATTTTTTTCACTTCAATTGTCTTGAACTCTTTGTTTTAAGCGATCGTCTTTTGTTTTACGTTTTTGTTTCTTCTTTTCACTTCAATTGTCTTGAACTCTTTTCACGCGATCGTCTTTTATTTATTTTTTTCTTAGCCGACGTTGGTCGTACGCAAAAACAAAAAGCAAATTACAAGGTTTTCGTTTTCGTTTTGTTCTTTTCGATTGTTTTGTTCTGAGTTTCTTTTTGTTTCTTTCTTTTTGCTTTGTTTCATGCAATTCGTTTTTTGATTTTTGTTTTTCTGATCTCACTTGTTTCACGCTCTGTTTTACGTTCAAGAGAAGCTCTTTTGTTTTTTTGTTTGTCGTTTCCTTAGTGTTTGTTAAATTTTTGATACTCACTCTGTAGTTTGTTTTTTGTTTTCTTAGTTACCAATTGCTTCATTCTTTTCTTTTGTTTTCGAAGGTTCGCTTTTTTTATTTCATTTGTTTTCTTAAAGATTATATCTTTTGTACGTGTTCTTGATCTTTTCGTCATATTTCGTTTTTTGCGTCTTTTTCTTGTTTGTTATTGACAAACTTATTTTGTTATTATATTCGAAACAATCGCCTTTTGTTATTTCAGTTGTTTTGCGAGTCATTTTCTTTATAGGCGATTGTCTTTCGTTTTTTTTCTTTTGATGTTTACGTCGTGTACATTCTTAATCTTTAGTATTTGTTTCCTTTTTGTCTTTTTGGAATTCGTTTCTTGTTTTTCGTTTTGTTTTTTTCCCGTTTTCAATGTCGATTGTCTTTTGTTTTTCCTTCATTATTTCGAAACTCGCTCTTTTGTTTTAGTAGTTTCTCTGTCGCTCGTGTCAGTCGTTCTGTCTTTTTTGTTTTCTTATTTTCAAAACGATCGTCTTTTGTTATTTTCGTTGTTTTACTGTTCACTGTTATTATTTGTTTCGTTTTTTATCGTTAACTGTCGTTCTCTTGTTCTTGAAATTCGTTTTTCGTCTTCGACTTTGCTCGTTTCAGTTGTTTTCGTTCTTTTGTTTTGTATTTGTTAAAACATTCGCCATCTGTCACGGGAACAATTTTGTTTTTCATCCTCCTTGTAAACGATTGTCTTTTGTTTTCTCTTCGATTATTTCGGATCTGTTTTTTTTTGTTTTATTAATTTTTTTATCGCTCGTATCAGTTGTTTTGTTTTGTTATCTTCAAAACGATCGCCTTTTGTTTTTTCATTGAACGACCCACTTTTTTAGAGTGATTTTTCGTTGATTTTTCTCGTTTCAATTATTCTGTTTGTCAGTTGTTTTATTTTCAGAACAATTCAGTTGTTTCATTAACTATCGTCTTTTGTTTTTTTGTTTTGATTAACCTATCGACGTCGTTTTCTTTTCGTTCTTGAAACTCGTTTTTGTTTTTTGGTTTTCGTTTTTCGGTTCTTCGTGTTGCAGCTGTTTCTGGTTCTGTTTCGCTTTTCTTTTTTTTTAAGTGTGTTTTATTTAACCAGATTCGTTTTTCATTTGTTTACTTTCTTATTTATTTGTTTTTTCGTATTTTGTTTCTTTTGTTTTTTATTATTTTCTTATTATTTCCCTTTTTCTTTTTTGGGTATTTTATTGCCGTCTTCGTCGCAATTGTTTCTCTTTTTATTTCCTTATCGAACGATCGTCTTTTGTTTCTCAAACCGCACCTTAATCGACGTTTGTTTTCAATATTGTTTTTATTTTTTCGTTTTTTTTTCTTCTAATTTTAGAGACATTGTTTATTCATCTTTTGTTCTCGATTTTTTTAAATCCGTGTTTAATGACGGCTTGTTTTTCTTTTGTTTCTTTTCGAATGATCATCGCCTTTTGTTACTTTTTTTCATCGCATCTCAAACGACGTTTGCTTTTCATTATTTTTCCTGTTCTTGCCATTTTTTTTCGTTTTATTTATTTTTATTTCGCTCGCATCATTTGTTTTGTTTTTTTTTTGTTTTCTTATTTTCGAAACGATCGTCTTTTGTTTTTCTTTTCTTCTAAAGACCCACTTTCCGTGATCTTTCGGTATCAATTTTTGTGTTTTGTTTTTTTTTGCCGCTTTATGTTTCTTTTTTTTTTTTGTTGATTTTTCTCGTTTCCGTTATTCAGTTGTTCTATGTTCATGGCGCTTCTGTTGTTTCATTCTTAATTTTCTTCATTAGCGATCGTCTTCTGTTTCTCTTTTATTTTTAACTTCGTCTTTTGTTTCTTTTTTTTTTGTTTTCTCACTATTTTCTTTCGTTTTTAGAATTTAATGCCATCTTCGGGGCAATTGTTTCTCTCTTTGTTTTTTTTTATTGAACGATTGTGTTTTGTTTCCTTTTTTCTTTTGTTTTTTATTATTTTCTGCATATTATTTCTTTCTTTCGTTTTTGGAATTTGTTGCTATCTTCAGGGCAATTGTTTCTCTCTTTGTTTTTTTTATTGAACGATCGTCTTTTGTTTCTTTTTTTTTCCTTCTTTTTTTTATTTTTTTCGTTTTTGGAATTTAATGCCATCTTTAGGGTAATTGTTTCTCTCTTTATTATTTTATTGAACGATGGTCTTTTGTTCCTTTCTTCTTTTGTTTTTTTTTTAATTATTTTCTGCTTACTGTTTCCCTCTTTTGTTTTTGGAATTTAACGCCATCTTTAGCGCAATTGTTTTTCTCTTTATTTCTTTATTCAGCGATTGTCTTTTGTTTCTTTCTTTTTGTTTTTGGAATTAAATGCCATCTTCAGGGAAAACGTTTCTCTCTTTATTTTTTTACTGAACGATCGTCTTTTGTTTCTCTTTTTTGTTTTTTCTTTATTTCCTTCTTTCGTTTCTGGAATCTAATCTCGTCTTGAGGGCAATTGTTTCTCTCTTTATTTGTTTATCGAACGATCGTCTTTTGTTTCTTTTTTTCTCTTTGTTTTTGAAATTTAATGTCGTCTTTATCGCAGTTGTTTCTCTCTCTATTTTTTTATTGAGCGATCGTCTTTTGTCTCTTTCTTTTTTCGACCGCGTTTTAATTGGCTTTTGTTCTGTGTTCGTTTTTCTTCTTATTTTCTTTTCGAACGATCGCCTTTTGTTTCTTTTTTAAATCACATCTTAATCGACGTCTGATTTTCATTATTTTCTTAATTCTTCTCTTTTTTTTTAGTTTTCGCGACAACAATTTCTTCTTTTATTTTTTGTTTTTAATTTTTTCCACTGTATTTTATTGGATGCTTGTTTTTATTTTGTTTCATTTCTAATGTTCCTTTCGAATGATCACTTTTTGTTCCATTTTTTCGACCGCATCTTAATATGTCATTATTTTTCTTGTTCTTTCGTTTTGTTTCATTTTTTTTTGCTGCATTAATAGACTGTTTTCTTCGTTCATTTGTTTTTCGTTTTTTTTTGTTTCGTATTGTTCATTTTCGGATTAGTTTTTTTATTTATTTTTGTGTTCCGTTTTCTTTCTTTTTCCCTTCATTTCCATCACTTTCCTGTTTTCGTTATCTTTTCCTCCAATAGGAAATAATTTAATTTCTTGATTAATTGCTTCGAATTCCTTTAATTTTTTTTTCTTCGTCGATAACGATCGTCGTTCTTTTGTTTATTTTTTAATCACACTTTGTTCGTCTCAATCTTTCACTTTTTAAATGAATTCGAGTTTCAAGATTATTTTTAATCTCAATCAACGATTGTCATTTATTTTTCACCTACAATCACCTGTTCGATCTTTCACTTTTTCAATTGTTTGTCGAGCTGTGCCGTTACTGCTTTTTATTTTAAATCGGCGATCGTCATTTGTTTTTCGTTTAATTGGCGGTCACTTATTTGCATTTTAGTTTTTTTTTTTAAATCGATTCTTAAAAAAAATAAGTTTCTTGAAGTTGCATGAAAGTTGTAGTTCGTTCCAGTGCGTCGCCGTCACATACCTACCCCTTGAGAAGACACAGGAAGACCCTTAAAAATAAAAATGCCCCCAGCGACCGGTTTTGACCGATCCCAAAGAAAGGGGTGGCAAAATTAAAAACGCTGACCCCTAATTTGCATACCGGCATGACCACTGTGGGAACGCGCCAGTCACACCTAAATCACCCCTTCGCTAAGGGCGAAGCTCGCGTGATGGTCACTGCCAACGGTTTTTCGAATTTTTACAAGGGTAATTACCCCGGCAGATGTTTCATTACGTCGTTACACACGCGTGTTTGTAGAACGTCTCAGATTTGCCAGCTACGCTCGCGTTCGCGAGAGGAAAGGGGGTGACTTTCTGGAAAATTACGAAAAAAAAAACAAGCGAAAAGGTGAAAACTTGATTTATATTGCGTCGACGTCTTGCTTTAGCTGGAAAATTGCAAAAGCGATCGTGTCCACTTGTTTTAATTTAAGTTTTTAATGAAGACCCCGCCGATTTCTTCGGGGCTGGCTGGCTGGTGGTGGAAATCTCTCAGGAACTTTTAATAGAAAGAGCCGGGGCTGCTTTTTCAGCGAGATGAATTTTAATTTTGTATATAATTGGAACTCGTTATTTTCTTTGGGCGAACAAAGACGACGACGCCGGCCAAAGCGAGACGAAACGCCGCCAACGCCGCCCAAATCGATTTCCAGCAATTTTTCGCCGGGGCGCGGGGATTTTTCTACAAAAAAAAAAAACAAAAAAAAAATTAAAGACGGCGAAGCGAGGCACGCCGCATTTGAAATTGAAATAAAACGAATGCATAAGTAATAAAGACGTTCGCTCTAATTTTTCGCCGTAATTGTTCGAGCTAAAAAGGAAAGGCGGAATAAAGAAGTCTGGTTTAATCTCGCTCGCTTTTTACAGGCACTTGGCAGGGGCGAGTCGCTTTTTATCTCTCGCTTTACAAGATTGTATGTAGTTCATAAAGTCTGGAACAAATAGAAAGGAAAAAAAAGTAAAGTAATAAAGACTCGACAGGGCAGGTTTAAACAATCTCGCGGAATGTAGCGGGAAAAGTCAACATCTTGTTTACCGGCGATCCACGTCAGGATACAGTGAAACCTCGATAATCCGTATATCCCACGCAAAAGCATCAAACAATTCCGCAGAAAAGCGCCACAAACATAGAAAACTAAATTAAAGGCGAAACGACATTTTCTCGAGCCCTAGATCTAAATATAACCGAACCTCGATAATCCGGTATTTTCAAAAAAGACAAAGGGGAGAACAAAACCAACGAAATGGAACGAGAAACTCGCGTGAAAATATTTTTCCTGGAGATCTACACCAAAATACATCAAAACCTCGATAATCCGACATTTGCAAAAAAAAAGGAACGTGGATAATAAACTAAACGAAATAGAATGGGAGACTCTTCGTAACAATTTTTTCTCGCAAATTGCTACTAAACCTCAATAATCCGGCTCTCGCAAATGAGCAACATGCAAAGCAAAGAGACTCACTCACGAGAGCGCAAAAAATGGAACCAAAACTCTGAGAAATAATTTTTGCTTTCGCGATCCAGATCTGATTTCAACTAAACATCGCGATACAATTTTTTTTCCAGATCTAGAGCTGAAAACTACAAACCTCTGTGATTCGGACATATTCACGCAAGACAAAATAGAGCATAAAACTCAGCAAAAAAATCGTTCTAGCTACATTCTAGATCTAAATTTAAGCAAACCTCCATAATCCGACACCTATTTATAAAGCATGGAACACTCCGCGGAACGTCCTTTCCCCCGTGAATTGACCAAACCTCGATATTCCGACATATTCTTAAAAGCACATAAAGCGCATTGAGCGAAATGGGATGCGAGATTCTCCGAGAAAATCATCTTTAGCAATCTAGAGCTAAGTATAGTGAAACTTCGCTAATCCGACACGAGCATAAGCGCATTAAAACGTAGGACACTGAAACAAATGCACCGTTTTGTCGAGCAATAGTCGAGCAATATACTTTTTATCATCGAGATCTCAGTGCAGTCTAACCTCGATAATCCGACACGTAGATAAACTCTTCTGTTTATCCGGTGTTTCATCTCTTATCTAGATCTAAATATAGCAAAACTTCGACAATCTGTCATTGGTGTAAATTCGAGTTGTTTTCCCGATTAGTATCTGAAGGTATGAAAACCTCGATAATTCGACAGGTACCTACACAAAAAATATAGAATGATGGTTATCAGCTCTTTTTGGCAAGCACCAATTGCTCTCGCAAAATTCTACTGAAGTCGTGATCTAGAACGATTTGCAATAAAATCTCGGCAATCCAACACGTTTTAAAAAACGTAGAAATCATAGGAAACGAAATGAAATAAAAGTTATCAAGGACAATGGTCTAGCAAAGCTAGACTGGCGTCTTGTTCACGTATCCAGATTTAAATATAGCCCAATCTCGATAATTCGACACGTACTTCGATGATCCAAACACAGGTAATACTGGAAGGAGAGTTTATTTAAAGAAAAATTAATGATACGCCTAGATTTTTTTGTTTACATCTAAATATAGAACTTATCGCGTTAATCCGACACGTACACGAAACCAATCGTATAGAAAAGTTGAAGGTCCAATTCTTTTTAAAGCTTGAGTTTAAGCAGCCTGTCTAAAGATCGTCGTATTTAATTCTTAAGTCTGAATAAATGTAAAAAAAACCTCGATAATCCGACACAAGCCTAAAAATGCAGATGAATTAAAGTTGATTAATTGTGATTTATTGTAATAAAAATACACTCTGTAGAATTTTTCTTTCAATTAATTAGAATACTTGAATTTGAGTATAATGCATAATAACCTCGATAATCCGACACGCACATGTACATATAATCTAGGCAATGCTGATGTTTGTTCGATAAGATGATGTTGAAGGACGACACTGTATCTAATTTCCACGGTCTTGTTCCTTCTTGGAGAGGAACTCTTCTACATTCTACAGGATGTTCTAAGATTTTGAGCGATCCTGTGACTTGCAGAACGTTAAAATTGATTGGTAAGATAAACGCTTCGATGTCATCAGCAAAATTCGTTTAAATATAATACGTATTAAGTAAACGTGGCAAATGCTGGGAATCTCGATAATCCGACACGTCAAAAGTCGAGCAAAGTTACACGTATTCATTGCCACTGAATTTTTCTTCAAAATTTTCCTTGTGCTCATTGTGAGGTTAAATAAATTTCGAAAATTCGATAATCCGACATGTGCGTAGAGTAGTTTCCACCGAATGAAGTGTTGGATCGTTAGTGTAAACGAATCTGCAATATTTAAACAGTTTCCTTTTGCGGTTACAGGATGAATTAAAATTTTCGTGCACGAAATTGAAGAAACTCGATAATCCGACGATATATGGATAAGAAATGTGGATGCCGGGATAACATACGGTTGAGCGACAGTTTACAGTTTTCCCGATTGTGTGTTCTTGGAGAGTATTACAATTTATAAATCGAGAAACGGGTAAACCTCGATAATCCGACACAAGTTCAAATAGTGTAGGCACTTTTCTTTTTAGGAGGAAATACAATCGAAAGAGCGTTTAAAGGCTTTCGGGTGTAGTTTGCAAATTACAAAAGATCTCGATAATCCGACGCATGCACAAATGAAACTAAATTCGTCGTTGTTTTATTTTTAACGCCCTGTATTTGAATGTAGAGCTTGATCATTAAAACATCCAGCGTTGCATCTCTTTTGAAACGTTCCTTTCTATACGTCACGAGCCAATTAAAGTCTGCGAAATTGTTTATTACGTGACGCGGAGCCGCTCACCGGAAACGCAGGGTGGAAACGTCGGGGGTGGCAAAAAACAAGCCAATTTTTTAAAGTCGCGGATAAAATATGGTTATAAATAGTCGATTCGAAAAACATCCCTTCGGTAAGTAGAAGTAAAGAAGACATAGAAAGAGACAATTAGAGTTGATAAATGATTTCCTTGCGTAGGCGGCGGGCGCGGGGTAGTAGCCGTGGGGGTTCGGAAAGGGTGGGAGCCGCTCCAAGAAATAAAAAGGGGAAGAATAATTTTTGTGTCGTTTTATCTTCTTGCGCCAGCATTTTATAAAATCGCCTTTGCTCCTAGAGCGCTCCGCCGCCCCCCTCGTTCGCACGCTTCAATTCGCCCACCTCCCACCCCTCGCCTGCCCGGTACGGCCGTCTTGTATTCATTTAGTTTTTTAATTAGCCCTCGCAGCGGAATGCGCCGCGCCGTCGACTGAGACTGAGAAGAGAAGAAAAATCGAGTTTTTCGCCCTCCCGCCCGATCACCCGCCGCCGAAGGGGTTGATTAAAGGACGCGATTTTTTCCTCGCCCCGCCGCCTCTCACCCCTTCGCTGCCGATACGCAATTTTTGCGAGGTCCTTTCACAACTTTTAATTAGGAAATCTCTTGAGGGACGACTTTCCGACCGACCCCCACCCCCACCTTACCCCCGTCGGGCCGTCTTCTCCGTCTTATTAATTAATTAACGAAAATATCGGAAAAACGACGGCGTCGTTTAAAGGCCGGATAGTTCTGTGCTCTGGTTCAATTAGAGGGCCTTGCGTTGGTTCATACGACACCCACCCCGATGGTCCCCAAGGCACCCCCATCCACCCCAAATAAAAAATGCAATCTTGACGTCAAGAGGAGTACAGCCTGAACACGCAAGGGTTGAAACCTTAAAAAAAGTCTTTCTGGTTAAGGTGATCCTGAAGATGCAATAGTAGAATTCGAGGAAACGAAACGTCGCAATTCATTTGTTTTAATAAGCGCAATATTAACAACTTCGTAACAAACGCATTGATTCAAACAAAAGGAAAACTTTCAAAGAGAAAATGGAAGTCTCTCTGGTGCAGGTGATTTTAAAGATGTTGTTGGATAAAACGAAACGTCGCATTTCATTTGTTTCAATAAGCACTGGCGAAAATTTAGCTTTCATAGCGGATTGAAAAAAATGGTGAACTTTCAAAGCTTGAAAGTGATCCTGAAGATGTTAGCTTAAGCGAACGAAACGTTGCAATTCATTTGTTTCACTAGGCAAGGACGATAGTTTTGCTTTCCCGAAGCGCACAACGATTGAAACAAAATCGACTTCCAAAAACAAAGTTGTTTTGTTGAACGCGATCCCGAAGATGTCAAGTCGGTAGAGTTTGAAACGTCGCAATTCCTTTGTTTCAATAAACAACGATGACAATTTTGCCTTCATGATCAAAACAAGAGATTTCCTAATGAAAACTGAAACTGAAGTTTCAAAGTTTTTCGGACGAAAGCGATCCTGAAGATGTCCGTATAGTTTCAGAGAAAGAAACGTCGCAATTCAATTGTTTCAATAAATAACCTTGACGTTTTTGCCTTCGTAATCAAAACATACAGATTGAAACAAAAAGTGAAACTTCAAAAAAAAAGAGTCTCTTTAATTAAGGTGGTCCGGATGATGTTGGTGGAATTTAGGCGAACGAAACGTCGCAATTCATTTGTTTTAATAAGCGTTGATGATAGTTTTGCTTCCAAACTTGAAACACACAAGGGTCGATTGAAACAAAAGCTCGACTTGGAGGAGAGAAATAAAGTTGCT
Source organism: Serrognathus titanus (assembly GCA_039766575.1). Lineage (NCBI taxonomy): Eukaryota > Metazoa > Arthropoda > Insecta > Coleoptera > Lucanidae > Serrognathus > Serrognathus titanus. The sequence goes on along the minus strand of CM077911.1, from coordinate 32,418,461 downwards.
TCGTTGAACGCGATCCTGAAGACGTCGGGAGAGTTTGAAACGTCGCAACTCATTTGTTTCAACAAGTCCTGACGATAACTTTACCATGACTATCAAAACGCACAGAAAAACTGAATCGAGAGTTTCAAAGTCTCCTAAAGAGAGTTTTCCCGACGAAGACGATCCTGATGATGTCGGTGTAGTTTGAGCGAACGAAACGTAGCACTTCAATTGTCTCAGTTAAGCACTGATGATGACAGTTTTACTTTCGCAACCGAAATGTGCAAAGCTTGAAACAAAAGATCTCTACTGGTTAAGACGAACGATCGTCTTGTATTTTGTTTTTTTTTTGATCAACCGAAGTGACGTGATTTTTCATCATCAATCTTTCGCGTTCTCTTTCTCCGTTTTTCAAACGAACGATCGTCTTTTGTTTTTGTTTTTGATTGACCAAGGTGACGTTATCTGTCATGGTCAATTTTCGTGTTGTTTTTCTTTTTTTTTTTGATTTTCAAATGAATGATCGCCTTTTGTTTTTTTTTCTTGATCAATCAATGTGGCGTGATTTTTCATCAACAATATTTGGGTGTTGCTTTTTTCTTGTTCTTCAAAGAAACGATCGTCTTTTGTTCTTTTTTTTGATTAATCAACGTGACATGATTTTTCATCATTAATCATTCGCATTGTCTTTTTTTGTTCTTCGAACGAACGATTGTCTTTTGTTTTTGTTTTGTTTTTTTTTAATCAACCAACGTGGCGTGATTTTTCATTGTCAATTTTTACATTAACTTTTTTGCTTTTCAAACGAACGACTGTTTTTTGTTTTTTTTTTATTACGACCAACGAGATGCGATTTTTCAGAATCAATCTTTCGCGATGTCTTTTTTTTGATCGACCAACGCGATTTTCATCGTCAATTTTTGGTTTACCTTTTTTTCTGTCTTCGAACGGACGACCGTCTTTTGTTTTTTTCTTTGTTCAACCAACGTGACGCGATTTTTTCATTATTAATCTTTCGCGTCTTTTGTTTTGATCTTCAAACAAACGATTGTCTTTTGTCTTTTCTTGATCAACCAACGTGACGTGATTTTTCGTTGTCTTTTCTTTCTTGTTTTTTGGACGCAAGATCGTCGTTTGTTTTTTCTTCGATCAACCAACGTAATGTGATTTTTAAGCGTAAGTCTTTGGCGTGCGTTGCTTTTTTTTTCTATTCTTCGAAGGAACGACCGTCTTTTGTTTTTTTCTTTGCTCAACAAACGTGACGTGATTTTTTTGTTATCAATCCTTCGCGTCGTCTTTTTTTTTATCTTCAAACAAACGATCGTCTTTTGTTTTTTCTTTGATCAACCAACGTGATTTTTCAGCGTCAGTCTTTCGCGATGTTTTTTTCCATTCTCGAAAGTCGCCATGATTTTTTTTTTTTTGCTTTTATTGTCGCAATTGTCTAATTTCCTTTCGATCGTCTTTTGTTCCTGTTTTTGTGTTAACTTATTGTTAGCGACGGTCACTTTTCCATAACTTTCTTTTTTTTCGTTCGCTTGGATAGTGCCCGTTCTTTAGTTCATTTGTTTTTTAATATTGCGCCGTTCGTCTCTTGATTCTTATTTCTTAATTTGTCGTTAATGTTCGTTTTTCTTATCGGCAGATTGTCTTTTGTTTATTCGATTTCGTCGTTCTTTATTTATTTATTTTCTGTTTTGCTTTTGTCACTTTTTACCTCCAAAGTGAGTTCAAGTTCAACTCGTGACTTGAGCTTGGTTTCGAGTTCCCTTTTCATTCACGACCGTCATTTATATATATTTTTTAATTCACGGTCAACTGTTTCCATGTTTATTTTTTTAATTGTTTCAAAACTGTCGTGTCGTTTTTTTTTTTTTTTTATAAAGGATCGACGTTTGTTACAAAACGCAAAGGAACGTGGGTGGTTGGGCAGCATGTTCAACAAACACTGACTATATAAGGGGCGTTCATTAAACATGCCGACGTGTAATGAATCACCCTGTATATAAGCGCAGCGAATTTCATCATGAGCGCTTCCGCGCTTAAATTAGAGACAAGCAGAGCAGTAGCTATTTTTTTGTGAAAATTAAAAACGAAACTAATTAGGCACTAATAAGAGGTATTCCTCTTCAATTGTTTGCACTCAAAATGAATGAAACGTCATTTGTTTCTGATGAACCCCCTCCAGACAGCGATGAAAGTCGAACCTTTAGAGTTGCCTCTCATTTAGAAAAAAAGTTTAAAAAGGGGATGCATTTTTTAGTTGCGGTTTTCTCCGCGGCGGTGAGCGCAGCGCCCCCTGTAGACGAGAGAACCAAACGCGGGACTTTGTACGCCGGAGCTTACAGGGCGAAGGCAGCTTCCTGCTCGCCCCGTTTGGCTTTAAGGGAAGACACGACAGAGGGCTGTTAAATGCCCGCGCCCTCCGACGAATTAAACTAATAAATAAACAAATGATTTTTACAATAAATCAAGACCACGGATAAAAAAAGACAAATGCAGACGTCAGTTAAAAGAAGAAAAGACAAACGAACATTTGATTTTGACAAATAATCGTGGGAGCCAATTGAAACAAAAGACGTTCGAAATTTTATATCGAATTCAAATCACTCCTTGTGATTTGCGTAACAGTTATTAAAAAAAAGAAGGAACAATGACGCACTGAGTTGCCATTGGATTAAAAATAACAATCGGTCGCCTCTTATTGGTTTGACAATTGACATTGCCGAATGTTCTTTAGCTGATGCACCAATCAGCGACGTTTCCGTGTAATGACGTAAACCGGCGATTTTAAGCCAAAAACAAATGAACTCGAAGTTTATTGTCGGCTTCGTTCTCATTGGTTTGTTGAATGCCATGGAGGCACCAATCAGCAGCCATTAAATAAAAGACGGTCACCTTCAAGGGCGATTAAAATTCCCAAAAAAATATTCGCTCGGCAAGCCAATCGACCATCGTCTCCATCTTCAACCCTCAACGAGAAAACGACGAAATTCTTAAATCATATACAGGGTGGCCGATTGTAATATAACAAATTCGGGAAAATTGGGGGATGCACAACGCATTGATGTTCTTCATTGTAAAGGGTGTTATGTCGAAAACAATAAATGCAAACCGCGCCGAGTTTGAAAAATAAGGGTTGGAAAGAGATTTTATTTAGGCCTAAAGAATCCCGTTTATGATTTTGCAATGACTTGTCCCCACCCTCACTCCTCCAACCCTTAACGAATAGATTTTCACCAATTCAACAAGGGGGTGAGTTAACACCATATAAAGATGAAACCTCCTATTAGGTTGCGTTCTTCTGCTTTCATCCCTTAACGATTCAACGAATTCGTTCTTCGTTTCAGCTCAATTTATAAGTCGAATGTTGCTTGTTTCATTCAGGGGGTGAGTTATGGTTACTGAAGAAAAACAAGCTTTGCCCTTCATCATCCCTCAACGCGCTTTCTGCATCGGCGAAAACGAAGAGGAACGAAACCCGACGAAAATTCCTGATTTTATTTAGGGGTGCGTACGGTTAATAAACAAAAGAAACTAAGACACTGTCTGCCCTTTCATCATCCCTTATTTTAACATTAAATTAAGAAGAACGAAAACCGAACCGAACCGAGCCGAACTTTCCTGGGTTTACTTAGGGGTGAGTTGGTTTTACTAAAAACAACGTTTACCACATCCCTCTTCATCCCTTAAGACGTAAAATCGATGCACGTTTTACGACGGCTCGAAACGTTTTAATTTTATTTAAGGGTGAGTATCAATATTAAAAAAACGTTTTCCTTTCATCCCTTGATTTGATGAGCTCGCTTTCAACATTCCATAAATTAAGAAAAAACCCTCAAAATAAGGCTTCACAAATTAGTGGTGCGTTGTCCTTATTGTAAAGGAAACTCTTCTTTTTTCCTTCATCCCTTAACTCGTCCAATCAATTCGTTTCTTGCACTACCACAGATTAAGGGGAAACCTCCAAATGCACCGGTTTTAATTAGGGGGTGAGTTACTGTCATTAATAAATTAAGAAGGCCATCATCCCTTAACTCATCCAATCGAATCCTCTCATCTGCACCAAACTACGTGCTAAGAAGTATATTGTCGGAATTATTTAAGGGTGGATTTCGACAGTAAAAAAATTAACGATTTCATCCTGCTCTCCCTTCATCCCTTGGCCGGGTTCTTCTTGAGTTGCGCGTCGATTTTGTTTCATAGCAAAAATTGCAGGGGTGAGATTCGACTGCAAAAAGATGAGGCGTCCTTTACGTTCCTCTTCAACCCCTGACGTGTTAATAAATCGATTATCTTGTGCACTTGCAAAATTTAATTGGATTACTCAGGGGCTGATCACCAACTTTCCCTTCATCCCTTGCCAGGTAGCTTTTGTTTTTTGCGCAAAGGGATGAATCTGAACAACCTTGTGCCTTTTTTCATCCCTTGTCGTGTTTCCTGCAAGTGCGTACTTGCAAAAAATAAGTTGGTTGCTCAGGGGTGTTTCAAAATAACTTCGTTCCAGAGCGGGGGTGTATTTGACTCTGCGTGGATTTTGTTTTATTTCAAGAAACGAAGGGGCGAGTTACAGGAGTTAAGAATGATAAGTCGTTCCTGCCCTCTTTTCATCTCTTAGCGTTTTTGGACCTGCAAAAATTACTTGGGTTACTTAAGGGTGCCTTGCAATAACTCCGTCGTGTCCTCCCTTCATCCCTTGCAGGTTGCTTCTGGTTTTAGCCTCAACTTTGTTTCTTCCTTCCAAAACAGAAGGGGTAAGTTCAATAAAAACTAAAGCGTCGTTTACGTCTTTTCATCCCTGATGCACATAGTTTTGCCTTCTCTTCATACCTTGGCATTCTTGGACCTGCAAAAATTACTTGGGTTACTTAGGGGTGCTCTGCAATAACTTCGTCGTGTCCTCTCTTCATCCCTTGCAGGTTGCTTCTGGTTTTAGCCTCAACTTTGCCTTTTTCTTTGCAAACCAGAAGGGGTAGGTTCAATATCTTTTAGGTTGTTTGGTCCCCTCATCAACCCCCAACATGAAAAATCGATAATCTCCAACTTGAGTGCTTGAAAAAAAATAATTGGGTGACTTAGGGTTGTTTTCCGACAATTTTTTTCCTCCCCTCTTCATCCCTCGCCAGGTTGCTTTTGATTTCTGCCCCAATTTTGATGTATTTTAAAAATCGAAGGGGTAAGTTTCTTTACGCTGTTTCACTCTTCATCCCCTGACGTGTTAAATCGATTACTCCAACTCGCGCACCTGCAAAATTAATTCGGTAACTTGGGGGTGCTTCTCAACAATATGTTCTGCCCTCCCTTCAACCCTTCATAAGTTGTTTTCGATCTTTTTTTGGCAAAAAGAAAGGGCGAGTTGCAACAACAACAAAAAACTAAACCGTCTTTTACGTCTTTTTATCCCCGACACATTGTTTTGCCTTCTTTTCACCCCTTAGCAATTTTGGACCTGCAAAAATGACTTGGGTTACTTAGGGGTGCTTTGCAATAACTTCGTTGCGTCCTCCCTTCATCCCTTGCAGGTTGCTTCTAGTTTTAGTCTCAACTTTCACTTTTTCCTTGCAAACCAGAAGGGTGAGTTCAATGTCTTTTAGGTTGTTGGTCCCCTCATCAACCTCCAACATGAAAAATCGGTAACCTCCTACTTGATTGCTTGAAAAAAGTAAATGGTTTATTTCTTCCCTCCCTCCCTCCATCACTTGACAGGTTGCTTTCTATTTCTGACTCAATTTTGATGCATTGCAAAAAATGAAGGGGTAAGTTTCAACTGTGTTCCTTACGTTGTTTCACTCTTCATCCCCTGACGTGTTAAATCGATTACTTCCAACTTGTTCACCTTCAAAATTAATTAGGTAACTTAGGGGTGCTTCGCAACAACTTGTCCTGTCCTCCCTTCAACCCTTCATAGATTGTTTTCGATTTGTTTTTGGCAAAAAAAGGGTGAGTTGCAACAACAACAAAAAACTAAAGCTTCTTTTGCGTCTTTTCATCCCCGATGCCTGGCTCTTCATCCCTTAGCATTTTTGGATCTGCAAAAGTTACTTGGGTTACTTAGGGGTGCTTTGCAATAACTTCTTCGTGTCCTCCCTTCATCCCTTGCAGGTTGCTTCTGGTTTTAGTCTCAATTTTGCCTTTCTCCTTGCAAATCAGAAGGGGTGAGTTCAATGTCTTTTAGGTTGTCGGTCCCCTCATTAACCCCAACATGAAAAATCGATAACCTCCTACTTGAGGGCTGGGTTAATTAGGGATTCTTTCCGACAATTTCTTCCCTCCTTCCTTCATCCCTTGCCAGGTTGCTTTCGATTTTTTCCTCAATTTTTATGCATTGCAAAAAATGAAAGGGTAAGTTTCATCCCCGACGTACATAGTTTTGCCTTCTCTTCATCCCTTAGCAATTTTGGACCTGAAAAAATTACTTGGGTTACTTAGGGGTGCTTTGCATTAACTTCGTCGCGTCCTCCCTTCATCCCTTGCAGGTTGCTTCTGGGTTTAGCCTCTACGTTGCCTTTTCCTTGCAAATCAGAAAGGATAAGTTCAATGCCTTTGAAGTTGTTTGGTCCCCTCATCAACCCCTAACATCAAAAATCGATGACCTTCAACTTGAGTGCTTGAAAAAAAATGAATTTCTTAGGGTTGCTTTCCGACAACTTCTCGTCCCCCCCTTCATCCCTCGTCAGGCTGCTTTTGACTTCTGCCTCAATTTTGATGTATTGCAAAAACCGACGGGGTAGGTTTCAATGTTGTAAAAATTAATTAGGGGTTGTATCCGATTTTTCTTAGAAAAACGAAAGGATAAGTTTCGTCACCAAAAAAAAAAACGCCTTTCAGGTCGTTTCATCCCCCGACGTGTTAAATCGATTACCACCATTTTGCGTACTCGCGCAAAAATTAATTGGATTACTTAGGGGTGATTTGCGATAACTTCCGCGTCCGTTCATCCCTCACCGGGTCGCTTTTGATTTTTGCCTTGATTCTGTTTTATTACAAAAAATCGAAGCAATTAGAAATAATATCTGAATAGCTTTGCCCCCCTCTTCATCCCTTATCATATTGAATTGATTATATTCCATTTTTGCACGCGCTTATTCGGGGGTGTTTCGTCCCTTTCATCCCTTGCAACCAGTTTGAAGTGATCACTTCCGAGTTTAGCCAAAAAAATAAAACGTTTATTGCTGTCGGTGTTTCGCCGGGGGTGAATTGCAACAGCTTTTAGTTTGCGTTGTTGTTGTTTCAACCCTTAAGACGTCCGGCGCTTCCGCTCTTTGCAAATTCGCAGGCGAAGTGGAAAAATTCGCCGGGCATTATTGTTTCAAGGGGGGCGAGTTGCAAGAGTTAAAAAGTAAGACGTCCCTTAAAAAGGGCCGTAGGAAACGTATCGACACACAAAAGCAGGGCCCGCCTTTAGTATCCAGGGTAACCCGGCCCCAACCAATGAGGTATAAGTATTCCGCATCTTACGTGCGCTCCACTTTTTGACCCAACTCCAGCCCGTCGTAGCTAAGGGTGAATTTTGCCTGAGATAGGGGCTCGATTTTTACGAGGAGGCGCAGCCGGCGGCGCGGGGCAACTAAGGAGTGGTTTCGGCGCTGGCGGGGTGGGCGCCGTGCCGCGCCGAAATGGGTAGTTTTAAGGGTTACCTCTTATCCTTTAGGGTTATTTCTCTCCGAGATTGAATTTCTAATTTCTGTTTTTGATTAAATTTATGTTTGTAGTTGGCTCGCCTCGGTTGGTTTAGGGGCGATCCGGGTTGAGATAGCGGCGCGCGCGTCGCTTCCGCCGGTGGATGATAATGACGTTTCTTATACTTCCGCCCTGGACCTGCACTTTTTCCGCCCCGTTTCAATTCAATTAACGTCTCCCTTGTGCGCAATTCGTTCGAGCGCGCCGTAAAAGAAAAAGAAAGCAAAAAGCGGTTGAAACAAAAGAACTTAGAAGAAGAAAACAGTTGCGCTATTAAAAGAAATTTAAAACGAGAGAGCAAAAGTAAGACGAAGACAAGCGATCCAGAAAACAATTGATTTTAAACAAAACACAAACGCGAGACTGTAATAGAGCAGATAAAGACAGCAATCTGTGCTTTTATGTGCAGAGAAAAGGAGAGTTAAAAGAAACGTCACAAAACAATTGATTAGGAAAGAAACGCCAGAAAACTAAAAATTAGAGGAAACCTCAAAAATAAAACTAAAGTCCTTAACGATCCCGAAAGTAACGTCACGTCAGAAAACAAATGATCTGAAAAAACGTTAACGAACAAGCAATCTGGAAAAAAGTCAGAAAACGAACCGAGGAAAACATCAGAAAACAATTGAATCAAAAGAAAGTCGAAAAATAATGATCTAAACAAGAGCGAAAATAATATATTCAACTGTTTTGTTCTTCATTTGTTATTTTTTGGAAGCAAGGACTTAAACAAAAGAGAAAACAAATGGTACGGTCGTTTTGTTTCTTCTTTTGTTTGCTTTTGTCAAAGTGAAACGCAAAATGTAAATGACAGAGACAAATCAGAAATAAACGAAATCGTGAAAAACAAAAAAAATGTCCCAAAAAAAAAACAATTGCATCGGAAGAAACGTCGAAAAAACAGCGATTTCATAAAAAGTGCAAATAAATGATCTAATAAAAAAATAGATTCAATTGCTTCGTTCTTCATTTGTTTTTTTTTTCTGGAAGCAAGGAATTAAACAAAAGAGAAACAAATGATTCGAGAAAATGTCCGAAAACAACTGAATCGGGAGAAACGTCGCAGGAACAGTGATTTAATAAAATCGTGAAAACAAAAAAAAATGTACCAAAAAAACAATTGAATCAGAAGAAACGTCGAAAAAACAGCGATTTAATAAAAAATATAAATAAATGATCTAATAAGAAATAGATTCAATTATTTCGTTCTTCATTTGTTTTTTTTTTTCTGGAAGCAAGGAATTAAACAAAAGACAAGCAATCGAGCGAAAGGAACGGAAAAATAAATTCCGTTATTTTATTTTTTTATTTTTTTTTTAATGCGATACAAAACGAACGTTAGAAAAAAATTTTATTTGTTTATTTATTTATTTCTGAGCGAACCAAAACAAATGAGAAACAAACGAAATATAAAAACAATTGAACGGTAGCAAACAAGAAAAGAAACAAACGATTCGAGAAAATTCCCGAAAACAATCGAATCGGAAGAAACGCCTCAGAAACAGTGAACAAAAATAAATCTAATGAATTATGGATTCGGTTGCTTTGTTTCTTCATTTGTTTATTTGCTTCAAGGCGAAACGCGAAATGAAAACGATGAAAACAAATGAGAAACAAACGAAATCGTGAAGACAAATGAGCTGAAGCGAATAAAAAACAAACGATTTGAGAAAATCTCCCAAAAACAATTGAATCAGAAGAAACGTCAAAAAAACAGCGACTTAATAGAAAAATATAAATAATCGAACGAATAAAAATAGATTCGATTGTTTTGTTTTTCATTTATTTATTTTTTTGAAGCGAAAAGTTAAACGTAAAGAATCAAACAAATGAAAAACAATTGAGCGAAAGCGGATAAAAACAAACGATTCGAGAAAATGTTTGAAAACATTTGAATCAGAAGAAACATCGAAAAACAGTGATTTTAATAAAGATAAATAAATGATCTACTAAAAAAATGATTCAGTTGTTTCGTTCTTCATTTATTTAACTATTTCTTTCGAAGTGACATGTAAAGAAACAAATAAATGAGAAACAAATGAAATCACAAAAACAATTGAACAATTGAGCAATTGATAAAAACAAACTTTTAGAAAAAACGTCCGAAAACAATTGAATCAGAAGAAACATCGAAAAGATGTCCGAAAACAATTGAATCGGAAGAAACGTCATTTATTATTTATTTCTTTCAAACCGAAAAGTGAAACATAAAGAATCAAACGAATGAGAAACAAATGAAATCATGAAAACAATTAAGCGAAAACGGATAAAAACAATTAAGCGAAAGCGGATAAAAACAAACGATCAGAGAAAACGTTCGAAAACAATTGAATCAGAAGAAACGTCGAAAAAACAGTGATTCATTAATAAAAAGTGAAATATACAAAATCAAATGAATGAGAAACAAACGAAATCACGAAAACAATTGACGGGCAGCGGATGAAAACAAATGGTTCGGAACAACGTTCGAAAACAATTGAATTAGAAGAAGAGTCGAAATAAAAAAAATAAAAAAATATACGATCCAATAAAAAATGGATTCAATTGTTTTGTTTTTATGAATTGAGCAGTAGCGGATAAAAACAAATGATACGAAAAAACGTCCGAAAACAATTGAATCAAAACAAACGTCGAAGAAACAGTGATTGAATAAAAAAATAAATAAATGCTCTAACAAATAATAGATTCATTTGTTTTGTTTTGTTTTGTCATTAATTTGTGTTTTTTCTTCAAAGCGGAAAGTGAAATGTAATGAGTCAAAGAATGAGAAATAAATGAAATCAGAGAAGCAATTAAACAGAAGCTGATAAAAACAATAACAAGAATTAGAAAAAATGTTCGAAAACAATTGAACAATAAGAAACGTCGAAAAAAGCAATGATCTAATGAAATTCATAAATTTGTCTTGTTCTTCATTTATTTATTTATTTGAAAGCGAGAAACAAAATGTAAAGAATCAAGCGAATAAGAAACAAATGAAATCGGAGCAATAATTGAGCGGAAGCTGATGAAAACAAATAATTCGAAAAAATGCCCGAAAACAATTGAATCATAAGAAACGTCGAAAAACAGTGACCCAATAAATTCATTCATTTGTTTTGTTCTTCGTTTACTTGTTTGTTTCAAAGCGAGAAGTGAAATGTGAAGAATCCAACGAATGAGAAACAAATGAAATCAGAAAAACAATTGAGCGGAAGCTGTTAAAAACAAATAATTCGAAAAAATGTCCAACAATTGATTCGGAAGAAATCAAGAAGTAAACTGATTAATGAAAAAATAAAATAAATCGTTCCGTTTTCGTTTATTTTTTTACTTTATTGCCAACATTTATTTTCTGAACGACAAAAAAATGAAATTGCCGAAAACAACTGAGCGAAAGTTGACATAATCATACGACCCATCAGAAAACAAGTGATGTGAAGGAATAAACTTAAAATATTAACGTCACTAACGTTTTCTTTTGAGTTTCGTTTCAACTCTCTCTTACTTCTTCAGGCGATTGTGTTTTGTTTGTTTTTAAGTTTCCGGTTCCAAGTTCTGGACTGTTTGATGTTTTTTTTAAATTTATATTTACAACTTATGGAATCCAACTTTTGGGGTGCCGCGATTAAGGGATGCGAGGCAGAGATTCCCGCGTGGAGGAGAAGAGAATAAATTACGACTCCCAGAGCGTCTCCAAGTGCAGTCTTCCGTAGGCGTAATAGCCCAGTAAATCTAATAGTGCGGAAGCCGTAACTTAACCTTAGGTAAAATCTTGTATAATTTATCGGGACGCGCCCCTCCTCGGTTAATTGTAACGTTTTATCATTGGAATTGCCCAAGTTTTCCCCGAGACGCTTCCACCCTGGGTCAAGAACAACGTCGATGTTCTCCGAAGGTTGTCGTTACAATATTTTCAATTCTTTCTTTTCTATTTTTTTTTCTGGGATGAGGGGGTGATGAGGCGAGGTAAAGAAAGAAAGAAAACGTTGCGCTTTCGTTTCCAACTTTCGTGGCACGTGTTCCACGGAGGGTGCAAACAAATTTCGGAGGCGCGCAGGTGGTGCTTTGGGAAACCTGATTTTCTTGAAAAACGCGCTACAATAGCCAAACATCGGACGGCGAGTTTCTCACGCGCTTTAATTTTAACAATGTCAAGAAGAGTGACCAGTGTCCAGTTCTGAAGGACCTCGCGGCCCCATTGTCGGCGCAAACTCGTTTCGCCTGTGACGGCTTCATCCTTCCGGGCGAATGGTAACCACGGGCGAAAAGAACCAAACCGGCGTGTAGTTTCATCGAACGAGTTGCTCTTCAATCAAATTCCCCTTTTGTTTTTGTTTTTTTTCTTTTAATTTAGGGCAGCCACTTCGAAATAAATTAAATAGATCTTCAGACAAAAGCAGATGTTTTCTATGAAACAAAATGGAGGCATCTAATAAGATTCAAGATTTAGGAGTCCTTTTATCCTTCATGTTTCTTTGCTCTATGAAAATTGACGAGTCTTAGCACTTTAAATGTGGTCCTGAAATCCCCAAAGGAAAGATTGAATTATTGAAAAGTGGAAGTTGTCAACGAAGGTCAAGGCCACCAGTTTGATTAAAATAAATTTGAAATCCTTGGCAATAAACTAGAAACAGAGAAACTTTTGCTTTTTATTTATTGTTCATGACTAGATCAAGGACTGGCAAGAATATGAATTCTGATTTTCATAAATTACTAGTGGAAATTCACTGGACATTTTAAAGATTGGGGGATTCCCCGATCACGATTACTGAAGTAATTTACTAGTTACTTGTATTTATTTCGTTTGCCGATCATCGCAAGCCGTGCTTTCAGCAACGCAATTGACAAATCCGGACCTTTAAGAAAATCAACGGAAATTCGTTGGGTATTTCAAATATCCGGGGATTCCCCCAACCAGGATTACTGAAGTAATTTATTATTTTATGCATTTATTTCGTTTGCTCTTCTTCGCAAGCGGTGCTTTCAGAAACACAATTTAACAAATTCGGACCTTTAAGAAAACGAGCGGAAATTTATTGGGTATTTCAAAGATCCGGAGATTCCCCCAATTACAATTATAGTAGTAAAGTTTTTATTACAAAAAGAATATAACATCCTCGGGAAGAGTCCCAAAAAACTAACTCGCTTCAAATTATTGAAAAGTCAAGCAAAACTCCGAGGTAAAACCCCCAGTTCTTGAGGGTTCGATTTTTTGTTTGAAGATAATTCATTGTACTTTTCAGTTTTTTGCTTAAATCTTTTTTTCTCGATCTTCATGATTTATTTTGTTTCGCACCTTTTGTTGTTTTTTTTTTTCAATTTTCTTTTAAAAGCTCCGCGACTAAAAACAATTTGAAGCATTTGAACATTTTTTAAGAATTGCGTTTAGTTTGTTATATTTCGAGAACTCTTCCTAACTTGCTCGTTTCCAGCCTTTCACGTCGACATCCCTTTTTCAAGGAACGTGTCTCGTTACATTTTTCTAGAAGTTCGGGCGGCAGGTTTGCCTTCCACCTGGCCGCGTTCAAGTTCAAGTCACATATGCATGCGAGTAACAGGTCGCATGCGAAAGGGTGGCGCGAAGGGTCACTCGTCCAAGACTGGACCTTGGTCAGTCAGTCGTCTCGATAGAGTAACAAACGCACACATAATTCCAGATACGGATCGTGAGAATGACCCCGCGTTCAACTCGTTATTTACGAGGCCCCGCGGCCACGCTCGTTTTCATACGAAACTGGATTTCCTGCCGCTTGCGACCCAGCCACCTGGGAAAAAGGCCCGAATTAATATTTCAAAAAAAAAAAAAGAAGAAGTCGATTGGAATAACGAGAATTCCGGTCTTTTTCGGGTGGATTTTCCGTTGGAATTGTATCCCCAGGTTAAACAGTTGAAGTACGCGATTTAAATTCGTAGCTTAGCACTTTTTTACTAATGCTCAAAATGCACGGGGAACTCCCCCGTAACGTTACGAATTTTTGGCAGAAAAATACCTCAAAGCACGAACTGCCATGCTTTTCATGATTAAATAACATACATTCAAGTAAACTCTGAACAGATCTTGAAGTTCAATATAGACGATGGGTTTCTTTTCAGAAATTATTTTTAATTCAACGTGAACTTTCTTGAAGATTTCAATTTCGAAAGTGTAGGTGATATATATATAGGAAAATAAATCTACGTGAGGAAACCCCCGAATTTTAAAAATTCCCACGAAAAGTACAATCCGCCGAAGAAGAGAGTGGGTCCTACGAAGAGGAATCTTGAACGCAGTTCTTAAAAATGCCTCGAATTGTTGTCAAGGCGAGCAGGAAATGAAATATATTTTTAAAGGGAAATGAGATGAAAAACGCAAAAAAAAATGAAAATCGAAAGAGACAAGGCGAAAAAAATTAAAAAACAACTGAAACCTTCAAAAATCTAATAAAAAACAGATAAAACATTGAAAAAGTGAAACGAGACACTTAGGCTGAATACTGAAAGTGAGGCACAGAGAAAAGATTCAAAGAAGCAAACGTAAAACAATTGATTCGAAACAAAACAGAATCAAGCGAAAGCCAGTGGCAATTTCGTAGAGAAAACGAGAGTCAAAAGTCCTTAAAACAAATTGAAATCAGTAGAAGAAAGTAACTCAACGGGTCGCAACTAAACAAAAAAAAAACTAACACGAAACAATTCATTTTGAAACAAAACGCAATCGTTCGACAATAATTGAATCAACAGGAAAGTAAAAAAAAGTTATTAAAACAAAAGAAGAAAAAAAAAAAACTGAAAGGTGCGCAACAAAACAAAAAAAAACAATTAAAAAACTGAAACAATTGCTCCGTAACAAAACAGAATGAAATGAAAGTCATTAATAATTCCGTAGAAAAAATAAAAATAAAAAATTAAATTTAAAACAAAACACGAGTGTTCAGCAGTAACAAAAGTATAAGAAAAAGAAAGAAATCGTTAAAATAAAAAAAAAAAAAAACAGAAAAACAGAAAGTGAAAGGTGCACAGTCAATGAACAAGGAAAAAATTTGAAAACAATTGAAAAGAGAAATATAATTAAACACTGAAAGTAATGTAAAGAACAACTGATTCAAAACGAAAAAGAAACAAATGAAAGTCGATAATAATTCCGTAGACAAAAGAATGCAAGTAAAAAGTCATTAAAAAAAAAAGAAATCAGAAGAAGTCGCCCAACCAAAAAAGAAAAAGACAAAAAGAAAACAAAAGCTGGACAATCGAATTTGAAACGAAACACAATCGCTCAGGTGTAACAAAAGTCAAAGGAAAGTAAAAAAGAGGTTAAAGCAAAAGAAACAGAAGACGAAAAAATACTGAAAGGTGCGCAACTAAAGAAGCGAAAAATTTGAAAAAAAAAATCAATTTATTTAACGACTGAAAATAATGTAAAGAAAAATTGATTCAAAACAAAACAGAATCAAATCGAAGTCGCAATTCCGTAGGAAAAAGAAACGTAAGTGAAACGTTGTTAAAACAAAAAAAAAGAAAAACAAAAGAAGAAGGAAACTTAAAGCAGCCCTACCGAAAAAAAAAGAGTCAGAAAAACAAAAGCACGACAATTGACCGTAAAACAAAACACAATCGTTCAATGCTAGCAACACCGCTGCCAGGGTCAATCACTTTTTAAAACACAGAGAAAACAAAAGTAGAAATAAATCGTTAAAACAAAAGAAGTCAGAAGAAAAAAAATGCTGAAATTAAGATAAAAAAAAAAAAAAGATTCGAAACGCAAACGTAAAACAGTTGATTCAAAACAAAACATAATCACGACGAAGTCTGCAAAAAATACTTAAACAAAACGAAAATAAAAAATTGACAAAAGAAGTCAGAAGAAAAAAAAATGCTGAAATTAAGATAAAAAAAAAAAAGATTCGAAACGCAAACGTAAAACAGTTGATTCAAAACAAAACATAATCACGACGAAGTCTGCAAAAAATACTTAAACAAAACGAAAATAAAAAATTGACAAAAGAAATCAGAAGAAAAAAAATGCTGAAATTAAGATAAAAAAAAAAAAGATTCGAAACGCAAACGTAAAACAGTTGATTCAAAACAAAACATAATCTCGACGAAGTCTGCAAAAAATACGTAAACAAAACGAAAATAAAAAATTGTTGAAACAAAAGAATTAATATTTTTTATTTAATAATAGTAATTCTTTTGTTTTAACGATATTTAATGAACGATATTCAACAAAAGACTAATAGAAAACAAAATCGAAAAAGTCGATAATCTTTCGTTTTTATTCATTTCTTAGAATTTTCCTCGATAGCATATATTTCAGTTTTCTATTGTTTCCTTTCTTTTTGTTATTTTCTGTTATTATTTTGATTTTTGTATTGGCCTTTTGTTTGCCATTCTCAATCGGAGTATTCTTTTGTTTCTTGTTCATTTTTCCTTAGCATTTCTTCACTAACATATATTTCAATTTTCTTTTGTTTTTGTTTTGGTTGAACATATTTCAATTTTCTTTTGTTTTTGTTTTGGTTGAACATATTTCAATTTTCTTTTGTTTTTTTTTTTGGTCGAATTAATTTTTGTAATCAAAATTTTCTGTTATTGTCCGTTAGTATTTTGTTTTTGCCGAACTATTTTTGTTTTGTTTCTTTTTTAATATTTACAAGTCTTTTGTTGTTGGTTCGTTAGAACAAAAGAAGCTAGAAGGTACACAATTGAAAAAAAAAGTTGAACAAATGAAACGCGAAATTTAATCTAATCGCTGAGAAGCTCTTGTAGTATAGTTGATTCAAAACAAAACACAATCAAAAGTCAAAGTCAGTAAAATATACGTAAACAAAACAAAAATAAAATATAGTTAAAACAAAATTCCTTTTTACAGTTTTCATTTCTGCTAGTCTTTTGTTTTCCACTCTTAGTTGGAGGTGATCCGTCGATATATTTCTGATTCTTGTTCATTTCATTCTTAGAAGTGTTTCGATAGCATATATTTCAGTTTTCTATTGTTTCCTTTGGCGAATTTTATTTTTTTTTTGTAATTCAGGCTCTTTTTGTTATTTCCTGCTAGTCTTTTGTTTTTCGTCGTATTATTCATTTCTTGTATTTACTGTTTTCTTTTCTCTTGTCCTTTTGTTTTTCATTCCCATTCATATTTATTTATTTAACGAACAAAAGCTGAGCGACCATCGGTGATGATAGAAAGGAAAAATTTTGCAGAAAATTGCAAAACACAGCTAAATTCGAAAACAAGAAAGAATCAATCGGTTGAAAATTTGATTGCAGTCGAATCAAACCGAAATTAATTTAAATTCGTTCGTTTGGGAACTGTCCTATTCAATTATTTTCGTTTTAACGCGACACCAACGAAAACAAATGAGCGAAAGCCGTTGAAAACAACTGAATGGAAATGACAGAAAATAAACGATCTGGAGGAACGTCACGATTGCAGCGAATCAGAAGGCAACGATCCAAACAAACGAAAAAAAATCATTCGATTATTTTAGTGTTGTTTTATTCTTTTGTTTATAGATTTTTGTTCGTTTCAAAATCAAGTTAAACGCAAGAACGATAAAAAAATGATGACGTAATAGTTTCTGAAGGAGAAACAAATGAAATCACGAAAACAATTGAATGTAATGATCGGAAATAAAAGTCAGGATTTCGACGCAAGTAAATGATTTTTCGTAGAAATTTCAGAAAACGATTGATCCGTATAGAAATGTCAGGAAATAAAGAAATAAGTAAATTATTCCCGAAATGAATCGATCTGGAAAAACGTCAGAAAACAGATGATTACGAAATCGGAAGAAAAACTAAAAGAAACAAAAAAATCGAGGAACCTTTGACAAGAAACAAAAGACAAGCGTATTTTGGACTGATAGTCGCCTTTGATTTTCTCAGTTGAAACAGAAAATCGATAGGCGTTTGTTTTTCGTTTCTCTTCTCTCTTGCATTTTTTTTTAATTGTTCAAACTACTTGACTTTTTTTCTTCGACTTTTTCCTTCTCCAATCGTATTTTGTTTCACCGATTTTTTTTTACGCGGCAGAAAACGGTTGATTAGGAAAGTGCGTTGCTAAGTCTTTAACTGGGAGGGAAAATAAAACAAAAGAAAAAACAGAACAAAATCGAGGAACTTTTGACAGGAAACAAGAGGCAAACGTATTTTGGACTGACAGTCGCTTTTAATTTTTTAAGTTTCTCTCAGTTAAAAAGAAAATCGATTGGAGTTTGTTTTTTGTTTCTCTTTTCTTTTGCAATTTTTTTTTAATTGTTCAAACCACTTGACTTTATTTTTCTTCAGTTTTTTTTGCGTCTAGAATCGTATTGTGTTTGATCCATTTTTTTTTCACGCGGTCAGTATGTCAATCGCCTATTAATCTTTATTTAGTTTATATTACATAAGTATTTAATTTCTTTGGCAACTAAAGCCTCTGCATCTTACATTAAGCTTTTTGACGTGTCATTTGCCCATATGTGTTTTTTTTTGTACATTATTTTGGCTTTGACAAATAAATTATTATTATTATTACTATTTCTTTTAGTCGTCAATAATTGGTCAAGGAACAAAACGCTAACAGACAACAACAGAAAACTTTAAATATAAAAAACAAAAACAAAAGAAAATTGAAATAGGTATATGGTAGTGAAGAAATATATGCTGAGAAACAAATGAAAAAAAAAGCAAAAAGCCAACAGAGAAGAAAACAGTAAATGCACAAAAATAATAATTCGACACAAAACAAAAAACTAATAGAAAATCGCAAAAGAAACCTTAAATACAAAAAATAATAATTCGTCTAACGAAACAAAAGAAAACTGAAATATATGCTATTGAGGAAATACTAAGAGTGAAATTAACAAAAAACAAAAGAACATCGACCTAGTTGTCACTTAATTAACTTTAAATACTAAAAAAAACAATAACAGAAAACTTTAATAAAAAGATAATAATTCGAACAAAACAAAAACAAAATAAAATTGAGATGTAAGTTAGTGAAGAGATACTAAGAGAAAATGAACTAGAAACAAAAGAAAACTGAGAATAAAAAACAAAAAACAACGCAAAACAAAACAGTAAATACGACGGAAAACAAAAGACTAACAGGAAACAACAAAAAAGAATCGCCAGGGGAAACAACAGAAAACTGAATTATTAATATCAATATTATTATCGTTAATTAATATCGTTAAAACAAAATAATTATTATTATTAAATAAAAAATAATAAATAAAGTGTTGCTTACGTAATTTTTACTGACTTCGACGTGATTATCGATCGATCGATTTTGTTTCAACTGAGAAAAACTTAAAAAAGACGACTGTGAGTCAAAATACGCTCGCCTTTTGTTTCCTGTCAAAGGTTTTGTTTAGTTTTTTCTTTTATTTTATTTTTCCTCCCCGATTGAAGACTTTACATCGCACTTTCATAATCAACTGTTTTCCGACGTGCAAAAAAAAAACAGACGAAACAAAACACGATCGGAGATGGAAAAAATTGAAGAAAGAAAAAAGTCAAGTGGCTTGAACAATTTAAAAAAAAATACAAAAGAAAAGAGAAACAAAAAACAAATTTTCTGTTTCAACTGAGAAAAAGTCAGAAAATCGATCAAATCAAAGGCGACTGTTTCCTGTCAAAGGTTCCTCGATTTCTTTTTTATTTTTTCTTTTCTTTCATTTTTCCTTTCCCACTTTCCTGACGTCTGTTTTCTGCCGTTTTTCAAGATTGTTTCATTTCGATGCTTTTTTCGGGAATAATTTACTTCCCGGTCGCTCTTTCAGACCTGACATTTCTATACGGATCAATTGTTTTCTGAAATTTCAACGAAAATTTATTTACTTGCGTCAAAATCCTGACGTTTATTTCAAATCATTACGCTCAATTGTTTTCGTGATTTCATTTATTTCTGCTTCACAAACTATTACGTCACCATTTTCTTTTATTATTCTTGCATTTCACTTCATTTTGAAACGAATAAAAACACAACTAAAGTAATTGAATGATTTTTTTTCGTTTGTTTGTATCGTTGTTTCCTGATTCGCTGCAAATCGTGACTTTCCCCCAGATCGTTTATTTTCTGACATTCTCGTTCAGTTGTTTTCAACAGCTTTCGCTCAACTGTTTTCGTTAGTGCCGCCTTAAAGCGTAAATAATTGAATAAGTCAGTTCCGAAGCAAACGAAATTAAATCAATTGGTTTTTTCTATTGGTTTTTGTTTTCGAATTTAGCCGTTTCAATTGTTTGCGAAATTTTTCTCATCTGTTATCATCGATGTTCGTTCGCTCTTCGTTCGTTAAACAAAAAAAAAACGATATTTTCACGGCGTTTCAGATTTCGTTCTTCTTTTGTTTCGCTTTATCTGAAATTTGGACGTTAAAGATTTTCCTTGAATTGAAACGTATGAGGAGAGGAGACTGTGCGTTTTATTTTAAAACCAATTTTTCGATCACTTTTTTGTCATTCAGTTTTCTTCCTTCGTCGTTTCTTCAAATTCTTTTGTTTTTATTTTCTTTGTTAATTTCTCTCTCAAAATAAATAATCGACGCGTTGACTTTGACTCAGAAAAAGAAAACTGGTAATATGTTTCAAGTTGTAACGTAATGAAATAAGTCACTTAGGCGATAAAATACAAAGACCTAAAAGTAGATTTCTGAAGTACACTAACTTTTTATAATCTCTAAAACAATTGAGAAATATTTGGACGTGTTTCTGGCTGACTTCAACCCTTCAGATACTTTTGTGTGGATCGGTGGAGTTCTTGCTGCAATTATTGATGGAATTTACTGGTGTTTGTGGGGTTTTCTTTTGTCTTGGCAGTCGTTAAGTATTGATTACCCGCGGCGCACCTTCCACCACCATAGGACTTCTTGCACGCGGAAATCTTCCCTTCAATTTAATTAATATTACCTCGAGTTTGCGGTCTTAGAAGTTTGGATAGCAGCCAGCATATAATTAATCATAATATCCAAGAGTACATTTCTCCCCGACAGTAGCTGTCAGAGTTACTTACTTAAGGTTTATGTAATTTCCTTCGCGAACCTGAGCCGTTCCTCCCCGACCGCCGCCGCAAGCCCCTCGCCCTTCCGCCTCTTCCGCGCGCGCCAGACTTCAAGCGAGCTTTCAAAATGGCTTCCATGCAAATTACATAGAAAACTTAAGACAGCGCGGATATTGAGTTAACACTTTGCGGAGGAGCGAGGCGCGCGAGTCGCGCCCCTACGCGTCCCGACGCTTGGGGCGAGTTTGGCGCGAGCGGCGTCTCCCTTTGGCCGTTCGTTCGACTGGCGGGTCTATGCTAAAATTTGCCCGATATCTCCTATACGCAGAACCGATGCTTGCCAGAAAAATATCCGGCGGATTAAATGACCCCCGAATTAGGGGAAAATTATTTATTAATTGCATACCAAGAGTAAAAAGTTTCATCGCTGTTGTTTTATACTTCAATAAACAGCGGAAGAAAATCGCTTAAAATCATCAAGTAAAAAGAAGAAAGCAGAGAACAATTAAAAAAAAAGTTGGCAGAGAAACAAGTGAAGGATTCCTTATTCCAAGCAAAAAAAAAACACAAAAATATAAAATGATGATCTGTTCTTGGAGAAAAACGTCATAAAACAAATGATCTGGAAACTAGTGTCAAGAAACAATTGAAGTAATCTCAGAGAAAAGTGGAGATTTAATTGTCGAATTAACTAAACGAATATCTTGCGACGACAAAACGTAAAAAAAATCACAAATTCGATTTCAAAGAAAACAAAATACGATCGAAATAAACATTCAATGGAAAGCAATCGACAATCTAGATACAGTACACCGTTATTCTTTTGTTAGTAGGTGCAACTACACTAAATTCGGAAACTTAAGAAGAGAGAAGATTTGTTCGTGCGAGGAACAAAAGGAGTAATATGATGAAGCATCTACTGACGAAACGTCAGAAAATAAAACAATCTCAAAGAAATATCGAAATATCTTGGTGGAAACGTCAGGAAATAAATGAACGTCATGGACGGAAACGTTTCAGAAGAAGCAGTCAACGCCTTGCTTAAACAGTAACCCGAGAGAATTTAAGGGCAGAAATCCAAGTCCAAAATTGGACTTTCTGAAAACAATCGCCTGATATTTTAAATCGTTTTGCGATACCAAATATATCGTGTGTTTTAGTGTCATCGACATTCAAATTTGGTACGCAGATGTCCGAGAGGCTTCAATCTTGGAACGAAAGTCCAAAACTTTGGCCTTATGACGACTATTTCATAAACATGTAAACTGTCTTGAGGTTCTAAAGACTCCGGAAAAGCCTTCAGTCAAATTTGATTCTGCTGAAATCCGAGAGGCGTGAAGGCCAGACGTTCAAGTCCAAAAATGGCCTCTTAAAGATAATTTACTAAGTCGTCTTGAAATTCCTAAAAACCGCAAGTTTCTGTATTACCTTCAGATTAATATAGGTTTGTAAAAGCCCGAGGGGCTTGAAACTGGAAACTAAAGTCCAAAGAAGGCCTTTTAAAGATAATTTCGCGCACTTCTACTAAGTCGTTTTTAAATTTTCAAAACACCGTAAGCTTCTCTATCACCTTGAAGATGAATATAGGTTTGTGAAAGCCTTGGGGGCTTGAATCAGGAAACTAAAGTCCAAGAGCTTGGCCTTTTAGAAGATTACTTCTGTTTCATGTTTAAGATGTCTTAAGATTCTGCAGATTCCTGGCGTTTCAGGCTAGCCTTCGGTCAATTTTCGACCCGTTGAAATCTTTGAAGTCCAAAAATTGCCTCTTAAAGATAATTTTTACTAAATCGTTCTGAAACTTTCAAAATACCCAGAGTACCAATGTCAAACGTGGTTTTGCAGAGTCGCAGAGGACTTGGAATTAGAAACGACAGTCCAAAAACTTGGCCTTTTCAAGGACTATGTCATGAACATCTAAACATCTAAATCGGACGTTTCAAGATTCATTTTCGTCACATTTGTCTGTACAGAAATCATAGGGTAGGTTAAGCTGGAAGAGCAAGTCCAAAATGTTGGACTTCTTGAGAATTATTTCGCGATCTTTTGTATAACAAATAAATCTAAGGTCTGAGAGACACCTTCGTTCAAATTTGTCTTTGCAGAAATTTGAGAGCGGTTGAGATTAGAAGTGCAAGGCCAAATTTGGCCTTCCCAAAGACAATTCTCATTTTTACTTTAACTAACCGTTTCAAGATTCTTAAAATACCATCCGTTTCTGAAGTATCTCCAGTCAAACTGGACGACCTGAACGTGATTTCAGTAAACAATTGATGTGGAAGAAACAAAAGAAGTACTCTGAAAGATACGTCAGAAAAGAAACGACTTGGAAGGAATGTCTAGAGAAGGCGTCAAAAAACAGTTTATTTGAAAGAAACGAAAAAATAAGAATCTGGAAAAAACGAAAAACAATATAGAAAATCGTTAGAAAACAATTGAACATGTCGAATGTCATAAAACGAACTTTCTAGAAAAACCGTCGAAAAATAAAATTGAAAAATAAAGACGAATAAAAAAAATAGGGAAGATAGGCGCGGAATTGAAAACGGAAACAAAACACGAACGTTCGGACAAAAAAATAAAATTCGATACCATTTGTTTCATGTTTAGAAAGTGTTGGCTTACACTACTTTTTAATTTTCTGCATTTCAATCTTCCTTGAATTGATAAAAGAAAACAAATGAAGAAGGAGTTTGAAAAACAACTGAGTTTAATTGTTTTTCGTTTAATTAATTTTAGATTCTCAAGTGTTTTCAGATCATTGTTGGCGTTTCATTTGTATCTCATCAATAGTTGTCGGTGAAGGAAAACAATTGACAGTCGTTAGTGAAGAAAAACAATTGACAGTAATCATTCGTAAAGGAAAATAATTAATAATTCACGAAGATTGACGTTCGTCGGAGAAGAAAATCAATCGACAATCGTTCGTGAAGAAAAACAATTGATAGTTGTTCGTAAAGGAAAACAATTATTATTAACAACCATTCATAATGAAAACAATTGACACTCGTTGATGAAGAGAAACAATTGACACTTGTCGAAGAAGAAAAACAATTGACAATTGCTCGTGAGGAAAAACAATTTATATAGTCATTCATAAAGAAAAACAATTAATAATCGAAGAGAAATAGTTGACGGTTGATGGAAAAAAACAAATTGACAGATGTCGGTGAAGAAAAACAATTGACAGTCGCTGATGAAGAAAAACAAATAACAAATGCTTCCGAATCAATTGTTTCTTGACGTTCTCCGGATCTTTTGTGTCCTAGCGTTTATTTCAGATTATTTTCTCAGGTCGACTTTCGCGATTTCATTTGTTTCTCGTTTTGTTTGTTTTTTGACGTTCTCTAGATCTTTTGTTTTCTTTTGTATGTATTTCATATGATTTGTTTTCGTCGATTTTTGCTCAGGTGTTTTCGCGATTTCTTTTGTTTTCGCTTAGACAACGTTGGCTTTTGATTTTTTCTGTTTCACTCCGCGCTTCAAAGAAAAGCAAATGGAGGAGTTTAAAAACAAAAGAATTTCTTTATTTTCATTTAGTTAGTTTACATTTGAGTTTCTTCCGAATCAATTTTTGTATTTCATGTTCTAAACAACATTTGACGTTTAATTCAAATTTCTTGTTTACGTTGACTTTCGCTCGGTTATTTTCGCGTTGATTTCATTTGTTTCTTGTTCGGAAAATAATAAAAAACAATAGAGTTCATTTATTTTCCATTACTTAGTTACATTTCAATTGCTTCCGAATCAATTGTTTCCTTGACGTTCTCCGCATCTTTTGTTTTCCGATGTTTATTTCAGATCATTTTCCTCTCGATTGTTTTCGCGATTTCTTTGTTTCTCGTCCAGAAAAAGTTGGCTTACATTTTTTCACAGATTTCTTATGTTACTCGAAAAACTTGAAACATGTTTGTTTTACTATGCGAAATAAAAGAAGCTCAATTGACTTTTAAAAGTAATTATAAGGAAATCGGTTCGTTTGACGTAGTTAATCGTCCTGAAATTTTCATAGCTTTACTGCCGAAAATGAAAAGCAACTTGTAAGTTATAGACGGAGTTATATTTATAGCCGATTGAGTTAAACATTTGAGTAACCGTGGTGCAAATGAGTGTTCCCTCATGCGGACCCAGCGTTTTCCACCGCGGCATTAAAAATAGACGAAGTTCTCGTCCGTTGGGGAGGGGGGAGGCTTAATTATCGCCGCCGTTGCCTTTTTGTTTCCGGCACGCTTCCTGCCCCGGCAAGGAGAGCGTCCGTATCGTATTGCAACAGCGGCGTATCGATCGCAGGCCGGCATCTTAGGCGGCGCAGCAGCATTGTATCCCGCCGCCGCCGTCGAAGGATGCGAAGCGCCGCACGCAAAGGACGACGAGGAAGTTCGAAATTAATTTCGTTAGAAAGTTCCGTAATTTAATCTGTCATGTGCCGGGCAAGAGTTCCCGCAAGAAAAATCGAAAGCAAGCCCGCCTTGATTAATGAATTTTCGCCGGCGTCGCTTTACATTTGTTTCTTCAGAACGATGAAATGAAGCACATTACTCTTTAACGTAAAATAAAAACCACCAAAGGCTTTAATAATTATTTACATATCCGAAAATTATATTGTTACGAAATCGAGACTTAATTAAATTAAATTAAAATCAATTCATCTATGGCAGGCGTCGCCTGTCACATAAAGACTAGTCTAAATCGTGTGACCGCTTCGGTTCTTAAACAAGTTTCTTTATTCTAGAACTTTCTAGTATAATTTCAGCACCTTCTAGAGCCACCTCGAATCTTCAAGAATCATCGAGTCGCTACACGGTGTGGCAATTATAGAAACGCGTTTATCGGCGGCACTGGTTGTAACAATGTGAATATTATAAGGACCGGATTTACATTTTCGAGAGCTCAAATTTATTAAAAAAAAAAAGAAAATGGCATCGACCTTTCTTCGACGCTCATGAGCAAAACCCTTGCGTTGTTTCGAAGCCCCTACGGTGGCTAATTAAAATTCCCTGACGTTCCTAATTGCTTTAACTCTCGCTAGACTTAAAATAATTTAGTCCATAAATAGCCAGAGCCGGACTCTTGAGTAATCGGCTCACCAGAAAGCAAGTCTTCAAGTCTCGCAGGAAATCGGGGCATCGGTGAAACAAAAGAAGTTAGGCCCCGAAGACTCAATAACAACTCGTGTCCTATACTTTCCTCAAACAGAACAATTAAGTCCACAAATAGTCAGAGCCGTATTCTACTCCTAATCGGCCCACCGAAAGGACGTAAGTTTCATATTCAATCGGAGCCCCAGAGAAAAACAAAAGAAGTTTATAAATGACCCCAAAAATCCAATACATTTTTCTCGACTAAAAAAAAAAAACTTGGTCCATAAATAGTCAAAGTCGGATTCTTGCGTAATTGGTCCGCCGGAAGAACGTAAGCCTGAAGAAAACAAAAGAAATCGATTTCTAAATGACCCCGAGAATTTAACAACTCGCGCCCTGTGTCGCTTTATCCTCAAGACAGAAGAAGAAAGCAATCCATAAATAGTCAGATCCGGATTCTTGCATGAACAGCTCATCAGAAAAATGTGAGCTTGGCTTTAGAGCGGGGCCTCAGCAAAACAAAAGAAATTAGACGATCAACAGTTCGCGCCCTACGTAATATAACTTGGTCCATAAATAGTCAGAATCGGATTCTTGCGTAATCGGCCCACCAGAAGAAAGTAGGTATTAAGCAAAACAAAAGAAACCAGGCAAATTCATCTTCAAAAGGCCCCGAAAACTCAACAAATAATTGAGTCCATAAATAGCCATAGCCGAATTCAAGCGTAATCAGCCCGTGGGAGGAACGTAAGTAAGTATTCGGGGCGTCGGAAAAACAAAAGAAAACACAGTTCGTTTTAAATGGCCACGAAAAATTTAGTCCATAAATAGTCAGAGTCGGATTTTTGAGTAATCGGCCCATCGGAAGAAGTTAAGTCTCTTAATCAAGGTCTCAAAAGAACAAAAGAAATCAGGCACGTTTATTTCTAAATAGAAAAATTTAGTCCATAAATAGTCAGAACCGGATCAAAGCGTAATTGACCAATCGGATGAACGCAAACAGATCTTCAAGTCTCGTATCTAATCGGGATCTCAAAGAAACAAAAGAAATCAAGTAAATTAATACTTAAATAGTCGTGAAAAATTTAGCCCATAAGTAGTCTTGTTCTGTTTCTGATATGATCGGCCCACTTGAAGGAGGCAAACAAGCCTCCTAATTAGAGTCTTAAGAAAACAAACGAAATTAGACGAATTTATTTTTAAATGTTCCTTTCTCGACCTAAAATAATGTAGTCCATAAGTAGACACAACTGGGTTCAATTAAACCCCAGAAGAATGTAAGCAAGTCTTCAAATCTTGCACCAAATCGGGGCCTCAGAAAAACAAAACAATTCGAGCAAATCAATATTTACATGACCGCGAGAAATTTGGTCCATAACTAGTCCGAGCCAGAATCTTCCATAATCGACTCACAAAAAAAAAGGCAAGCAAGTCGGGAGACTTCAACGAAACAAAAGTAATCAGGCAAATTAATTTTTAAATGGATGCGAAAATTCGAATGCTTGAGCCCCTAGTCCATAAATAGTCAGAGTCGAATTTTTCTGCGTAATCGGTCCACTGAAAGAAGTTAAATCCCTTAATCGAGGTTTCAGCAAAACAGAAGAAATCAGGCACATTCATTTTGAAGTAGGAGAATTCAGTCCATAAATAGTCAGAGCCGGACCCGAACGTAATTGACCAATCGGATGAACGTAAACAGGTCTTCAAGTCTCATATCTAATCGGGACCTCGGAAGAGCAAAAGAAATTAGTTAAATTAATGTTTGAATGGCTGGGAAATAATTAGTCCATAAATAATCCTGGCTTGTTTCTGTTCACTGGAAGAAGATAATGTCTCCCAATTTGGACCATAGCGAAATAAAAGAAATCAAAGAAATTTATCTCGACAACTCGCGCGTTGTATTTTCCTCAATGTAGAATAATTTAGTCCATAAGTAGACACAGACGCATTCAATCGTAATCAGCCCCTGTAAGAACGTAAGCTAGTTTTGAAGTCACACATTTAATTGGGGCCTGAGAAAAACAAATGTAATATTTTAACGATCGCGAAAATTCAACAACTTACGCCCTGTATATTCATCGACATAATTTAGTCCATAAGTAGTCAGAGTCGGATTAAAGTGTAATCGTCCGATCGGACGGACGTAAGAAAGTCTTCAAGTCTCACGCCTAATCGGAGCCTCGGAAAAACAAAAGAAATCAGGCAAATTAATATTTAAAGGACCGGGAAAAATTGAGTCCATAAATAGTTTTGCGCAATCAGCCTATCGGAAGAACATAAACGAGTCGGGGCGTCAAAAAAACAAAAGAAATCGGGTGACGTAATATTTTAATGATTGCGCCCTGAACATTCCTCGACATAATATGGTCCATAAGTAGTCAAAGCCAGATTCAAGTGTAACCGGCCCATCGGAAGAATGTAAGCAAGTTTTTAAATCTCAAGCGTAATCAGGGACTCAGAAAAACAAAAGAAATCTAGCAAATTAATATTTGAAGGGCCAGGAAACATTGAGTCCATAAATAGTGAGAGTCGGATTTTTGTGCAAACGGCCTACCAAAAGAAGAAAAGCAATTGTATTAATCGGGGCCTCAACAAAATAAACGAAAATAATCAAATTACTATTTAAAGGGCCGGGAAAAATTGAGTCCATAACTAGTTCGAGCCGGATTCTTACGCAATCGGCCTATCAGAGGAAGATAAGTAAGTGTATCAATCGGGGCCTCAGGAAAACAAAAGAAATCAGGCAAGTCCATATTTAATGACAGAGAAAAATTGAGTCCAGAAGTAGTCAGGGCCGGATTCTTGTGTAATTAGCTTACCGGAACAACATAAACAAGTCGGGACGTTAAAAAAAAACAAAAGAAATCGAACAACGTAATATTTTAATGATTGCGCCCTCGACTTAATTTAGTCCATAAATAGTCGAAGCCGGATTCAAGTGTAACCGACTCATTGGAAGAAAGTGAGCAAGCCTTGAAGCCTTATGCCTAATCATAGACTTAGAAAAACAAAAGAAATCTGGCAAATTTATATTTGAAGGACCGAAAAACATTGAGTCCATAGATAGTTAGAGTCAGACTTTTACGTAGTTGGCTTCCCAGAAGAAGATAAAGTAAGTGTATTAATTGGGGCCTCAGTAAAACAAAAGGAATCAGTCAAATAATTTAAAGGGCCAGAAAAATTTGAGTCCATAAATAGTCAGAGCCGGATTCTTGCGTATTCGGCCTATCAGAAGAAGATAAGCAAGTGTATTAATTGGGGTCTCAGAAAAACAAAAGAAATTAGTTAAATTAATATTTAAATGGCCGCGAAAAATTGAGTCCATAAGTAGTCAGGGCCGGATTCTTACATAATCAGCCTAGCGGAAGAACACAAACAAGTCGGGGCGTCAAAAAAAAAAACAAAAGAAAGCGGGCAATGTAATATTTTAATGATAGCACCCTGAATATTCCTCGACTTAATTTAGTCCATAAGTAGTCAAAGCCGGATTTAAGTGTAAACGGTCCTTTGGAAGAAAGTAAGCAAGTCTTCAAGTCTCGTGCCTAATTAGGGGCTCAGAAAATCGAAAGAAATCTGGCAAATTAATATTTGAAGGGCCGGAAAGCATTGAGTCCATAAATAGTCAGAGCCGAATTCGTGCGTATTCGGCCTACCAGAAGAAGATAAGCGAGTGTGTTAATCGGGAGCTCAGCAAAACAAAAGAAATCAGTCAAATTATTACCTAAAGGGCCGAAAAAATCGAGTCCATAAATAGCCAGAACCGAATTCTTGCGTAATTGACCCAACGAAAGTAGGCGCGCAGATCTCCTAATTGAGCCCTTAGAAAAACAAAAGAAATCAGCCGAATGAATAACCAGGGGCTCAGCAAATAAAAAGATACTCTTTATGGCCCGCTCAAAATTATCAGGGCCGGCTCCACAGACCCAATGGGCACAAGATATTCTTAAAAAGAGCTTCAGATTTAACAGGAGCAAAACCCCTAATTTACGAAATCCGCGTCTTTTAGAGAATCATATACGTTAACATCCTAACCGCATATTTTAATAAGCAGGGCCGTATTTGCATGTTTTTGAAACCACCCGACGAAGACCAACCGGAATTCCTCGACGTTTTTAAGCGCGATCGCCTCGATACTTACTGGTACACTACAGGCGTAAGAAACGAGTTACTTCTGTAGAAAAATTGACGTTGACAGGTGCTGTTTAATCCAAAGAAACGCCCTGTATATCATACGTTGCAATATTGATTTGGGCAAAGTTTTATTTACGTTCAAATCGCGATTAACATTTATGTTTCGTAAGTCTTGGAAGACGCTTTCTTCAAGGCCCGCAAGGCCATGCTTCACGGTACGGTCCTGCCTCGTAGTAAAACATCGAATAATTTGCTTCTACGTACCTGTTTTGTTGTTGTTGTAAATGACTGCCTTTTTTTTCTTTCGTGGTAATAAAATCCGTGTCGGAGTTTGGAGGGATGAGGAAAGTGCGTCGCGCGGTTTCGCGAGCGGCGGCGACGGCGGCACGCGCGCGGGCCTCAATTTATCGGCGGACTGATGAAAAGGTCGGCGTGAAAATTCCGGGCGAAAAAAAGCGCGAGAAAAGCGCGACACCCTTTTTGCGGGCCACACATGCGCCGGGGCGCGCTCGAATTTATTTCCCGAGTTTTTCGCGCGGACGCGCCGGTCGTCCGTCCCGCAAAAATCGCCCCGACCGACAGAGATGGAGCGGTTTTTTGTGGCGGGTGCAACCCCCCCGGTGGGCAGACGCTTTCACCGCGCGATCCACGCAGGAGAAAGTTTGCACGATTGCAGGGAACAATGTCCGCAAGTGCAGGACGACGAAATTCTAGTTAATTCAATTCTTCAATTTTTTGTCGCACGTTTAAGGGTGTTTACAAATTGCTTCATCCCCAGACAACACAATTTATTATAAAACCAGACATGGATCTTATCTTATGGATTATCTAACTTGCCTCGCACCCCCAAAATCTAAGGCTGCGCTGTCGTCTTGAAAAGTAAATACACCGGGGGAGGGGGGGGTGAAAATATGTTTTCCAAATTAAATGTAAAATATTATCAAAGATGTCTTATAATCGGCCCATCATGTTAGCGTATAGACCTTAAGGACTATCTTCAAGATCCTTTCTAATGACTTGTTTAAACTTAATTGACCCAAGGAGATCTTGAATCTTGAAATAAATTGACTTGATTGGGCTAGAAGGATCTTGAATTTGAAGCATCTTAAAGTATCGTATTTGTTCGTCAGCTTAGGGAGACCTTAAGAACCATCGCAATGAAGTAATTCTATGACTTTGACGATTGAGTTGACCTAGACGGATCTTGAATCTTGAAACATCTTAAAGTAACAATAATCAATATAACGCGTTAGGGCGTTAGCTCGACAAGACCTTAAGGGCAACATCACCAAGATTTCTATCGACATCTTCATTCAATTCAATCGATTCCTTGATTTCTAACTTTAAAGATTTGGCCAACCTGGAACGATCTTGAATCTTGAACTAAATTGATTTCATAAGTTTGACTTGACTCTGCCAGATCTAGAAGGTTCTTGAATTTGAAGGGCCTTAAAGTATCGTGCTCGTTTGTTACCTCAGGTCGACTTTAAGAACCATCTTCAAGATCTTTGCTCATCGAAATGAAATAATTCTATGACTTTGACGATCCTATTTTGTCAACGACTTGATTGACTCCAGGGTTTCAAGGTCTTGAATTTTAAAACATCTTCAAGTAATAATCTACATAAGGAGACCTAGAATGATCTTAATTTTGAAAGGTCTTAAGGTATCGTGTTCGTTTGTTACCTCAGGAGGACCTTAAGAACCAGCTTCAAGATCTTTGCCCATCGAAATGAAGTAATTCTATGACTTGACTTTAACGATTCGGCTGACCTGGAAGGATTTGAATCTCAAACATCCTCAAATATTAATAATCTATATAATGTGTTGGTATCTCAGCTTAGGAAGACCTTAAGGCTCACCTTCAAGAATTTTGTCGACGATTTGATTGAACTGAATTGATTTTTATGATTAGGCTCACCAGGAAGGATCTTTAATCTTGAAGGTCTTCAAGCAATAATAATATTTTGTTGGTGTATCAGCTTTAAGATCTTTGCCACGACTTGATTCAACTGAATTGGTTTTATAAGTCTGATTAATTTGAAGATTCAGTTGACTTAATTAAAGGTCTTCAAGCAGTAACAATTTGCCTGTCGTGTTAGTGTAACAGCATAGGAAGACCTTAAGGACCATCTTCAAGATCTTCGTTCAGGACTTGATTGATTTCAAGACTTTGACTTTGACCTGGCAAGACCTTGAATCTCTCTCTCTAAGCTACAGCACGAACGAACGATTCTTATTTAAGCTTCGGTATGTCTTTAGACCCGGAAAGATCTTGAACCTTTAAGGCAATAATCAAGCTTTCTAAGTTGCAACACCAACGAAAGGTTCTGAGTGGGCGAGCGAAGTAAATTCTCGTAGGTTTTGGGGACGGTTTCGGTTCTTGATCCATTGAAGCTTCTCAGTCGCTTTCTTGACGTGAGATCTTGAATCTTGAAATTAATTATTCAAGCTTTTTAAACCGCAACACCAGCGAGCAGCTCTAGCTAAGCGAGAGGAGAATAGTCCGGTAAAGTTTTGGACGTTTCGGATTCTTGATCTTGATTTTCAAGACTCATTGGTACGTTTTCAAACCTAAAATCTTGAATCTTGAAGGCCATATTCAAGTAGCTTTTTAAACTGAAGTACAATCGAAAGTTTTGGACGAGCCCCACCCTTTAACTTGTTGTCTAAAAATGCCTTCAAGATCTTCCTGGGCTAACGTCAACCAACAAATTGTGCTGAATTAGGAAGACCTTGAAATTTAAAGGTCTCCGGATTTTGAAACCATACAGGACTAATCAGTGAGTGAAGTTTTTTTTTTGTTTCCGTCAGTAATCAGAATACTTTCGAATGTGGCTTGGGTGAATCTTGGATTGAATCTTGAACCTTGAAGATGTTAATCAATTTCTTTAAACAGTAATACATCTAATGACGAATGAACTACGAATAGTCTTCGTCCTTCTTCTTTTTAACGAACCGTAACGTCAACTTAAAAGAAAAGAAGTTTGTTATCCATTGTATTCTGTCTACGGTTCGTGCACCGAACTTTTTACAATGTAAACTCCATACACGCACCGAAAACGAAATAATTTTTTGGTAAATAAGTTAAAAAGCAAAGCGACGGAGTTCATCTTTTCTTTTCTTGCAACTAAAAATGTCGCGTTTCTTTCTGATTAGTTATTCGTCGGAAATTCAACTCATTTTGAGAGGCATCGTCGGTGGCGATAAAACAAAAGCGTTTTCGATGAAATCAAGGTGTAAGCTTAAAAGAGAATTCGATGGCGTTTTGTCTTCGGTTCGTGCATGGTACTTTTTAGATTTTTAGTTAGTAATACTCATACACGGACTGAAACTGGATTGAATCGCCAATTTCTGCTAAGTAAATGTTTTTTGTATTGTGCCTTCAACAATCTCAATTATATGAATTTTCTTCTTTCGCCCTGAACTCAATTGGTTGTTTTTTTATTGTTCCGCAGTTGAAAGAACTTTTTTCTTTTTTGATCTTTTGATGGTGTGCAAGCGAGAAAGAGATGAATAACCGGGAGAGCGAAGCCCAGGTTAGTAGCGAGTATCGAACGCGAACGTGCACACAATAAGGAAATCGGGAGTAAAAAATAAGGAAGGGGCGTTACTAGAAAATGGCGTACTTCCGCCTTAAATCCAATATTTCCTTGTCTCATGCATATTTAACAGGTAGAGAGCGTCTCTCTCCGACGAGCGCCCGTCCCGCTCAATCTTAAAGATAAGTGAGCGCCGCTCCTAACGAGCGCATCTTACGTCCTTTACTATTTCTAATTCAGGCGATGGTGGCGTCCTCTTCGCCCACGCCGAGCCTGGAAGCGCCGCTCTCGGATTCTCAAAAGCTCTCCGTCGCCGTCGCGCAAACGGGCGTCCTTTTCACTCTTAAAGGTGCGGGCGTTTTCTTTGTCTGCCGGAGCTGAGATTCGCCCATTTTATATTATATTGATTTAAGATGGCGGTGCGCGTAAGTAACGCGCGTTCGGCGTCCACCTCGGAGCGCCCCGTCTCGCTCGGACGCGCCGCGCCGCCCGCGCCCGAGCGAGACGCGGCGCGCTCACGCCGCCCCCGAAACGCGCAAAACTGCTCAGGGTAGATTATTCGACCGCGCTAAAGTTTTAGAATATATTAAAGCTCTAATCTCGAGTCACAGGAGTTGAATTTCCACGCTAAGTTAGATTAATACCTCAGAGAATTTACAATTTACGTGCCTCTGTCATTATTTATGCCTGAAAGCGTCTTGAGATGTAATTTCAGCTGAAGCTGAAGTAAGATTAACATCTCGTCTCTTATACGATCCGAACCACCTTACATCTCTAATTGCCTCCCTTTGAATGTTTAATGCGCCGACATTATTGAAACGTACGTATGAGGTATGCGGAGACGAGCGCGGGTAATTCCCCAGGGATTACAGAAAACATTTCGTTGTGTGTGTGAGTGTGTGTGAGAGCGCGCGTGCATCTCCGCTTTACGTCAGCTCCAGCGAACCTATAATTAGTTTTCGCGTGCACTCAAAGACCCCGTCTTAAAACTGTAATTTCATTCAAATTCATACGCGAACTCCTAGATGAGAAACGGAAGGTTTAAACACATCGTTAAGATCAGAGGATTTCATTTTTTAAAAGAAAGTAAAAAGTTCTTTTAAAAACGCCGCAGCATTCTGCCCTTGGTCCGTGCAACGCATCTTTTATAAGTAAAATCCATGCACGGACCGAAATTAAAATAAAAACGATTATTTTCTGGTAAATAAATTGAAAGCCTTCCCTCCTGATTGACTGTAAAAAGCTTTCCGCATTTTACGATCCTTTACCCTTTCTAGCGATTCAATAAATAAAAGTTACCAAAACCTGCGTGTTTTTGTACTTGTTTATTTTTCAATGAGCCGCAACGTCGACTTTCAAAGCAAAACAAAAGGAAAATGTTTCGTCTGTTTTGAGAAACTAAAAAAAATTGTCACGGAAGGTAGAACATCTTAAAGTTGTATTAATCGCTTGAAAAGGCTTGTGTATGCCATGGCATTTTGTCTCCGGTTCGTGCAACATATGAAACCCATGCACGGACCGAAACTAGAATAAAAACGCTTATTTTCTGGTAGAAAAATTAAAAAGTGAAGTCGAGAAACTTTTCGCAATTTACAATCCTTCATCTCACTCTTTTTTTTGTGGTGAATCAATAAATAAAAATTATTTCCTTCGTTTTGAAAAAGTAAAAAAAACGCAACGGGCATTTGACTTTCAATTCAAATTGTTTTCTTTCTAATTGATGTAATTTAAATTCGTTATAATGCGGGTAGTCTTTTGTTTTTTCTTTGTTTTCAATAAACCTTCCAATCTGAGAAATAAAAAAAAATGTAAGTGATAATGATTTTCCTTGAATTTCGTTTGTTTTTTTCAATTCACTAGATTGTTTTTGTTTTCTTGTTCCCAAGGTAGAAAAGAATAAGCCAAAAGACGTTTCGCTTTCGACGAAAATTCAACGTGTTCGTCGAAAACGTGTTTCCTTTTTTTCGAAGGAGGAATTACACTTTTTGTCTTTCTCGAAAAACAAAAGAAACAAAAGACGGTTTTCAAAAGTCGACGTTACACTTCATTGAAAGACATTGAAAAGCGCAGTAACGCTAACGATATATTTCGATATTGATTTATTTAAAAAAAGCAGATTTCATCTCACTTATGTGTGCCTTTGCGTTCTGTTTCCGGTTCGTGCAAAGTACCCACGACATCTAAATAGCATGCACGAACCGAAACTAAAGCAACAAAACTCGACAACTAAATAACAAGGACGAACCGAAACTAAAACAATAAAACTTACTTCCTGGTAGGCAAATTAGAAAGTGAAAAAAGAAAGAAAGAAACTTCAATATTCGGGTTTAAAGTCCTCCTGATTGGCTGTGAAACTGTCCAAGATTAGACGGAGGGGGTTAAATAAGTGCCCATACACGGACTGAAACCAGATTCTTCTGTGAAATAAAAAAAATGTAAGCGATGTCGATTTTCCTTGATTTTCTTTTGTTTTTTTCGGTTCACTCGATTGTTTCTAATTTCTCGTTTTCAAGGAAGAAAAGAACAACCCAAAAGACATTTCGCTTTCGAGGAAAATTCAACGTGTTCGTCGATAACGCTTTCTGTGTTTTCTTTTTTTCGGCAAAGAAACCACGCTTGCACTTTCTGACTTTCTCGAAAAACAAAAGAAACAAAAGACGGTTTTCGAAAGTTGACGTTACAATTCATTAAAAGATATTGAGAGGAGCAGTAACGCTAACGATTTATTTTAATCATTATTAATCACTGACTTAGTAAAAGGAAATTGATTTTATCATGCTTCTGTGTGTGTGTGTGCGTGTGTGTGTGTGTGCTATAGTATTCTGTTTCTGGTTCGTGCAAAGTACCCTCGTCAACTAAATAACATGCACGAACCGAAACTAAAACAGCAAAACTCACTTCCTGGTCGACAAATTAGAAAGTGAAAAAAGAAAGAAAAGAAAGAAAGGTTAGACGGAGAGGGTTAAATACATGCTTCAAATTATTATATTTCTTAAAAAAGAATTTTTATCTGATTTGTGAATGTCGTATTTTGTCTCCGGTTCGTGAACTTTTTAGATTCTTGGATAGTAAAGCCCGTAGACGAACTGAAACCAGATAATAATAATAATAATAATAATAATAATAATAATAATAATAATAATAATAATTTTAATCAGTCAATAGATCACAAGTACATGATATTAGCTTTGTCGCAAATAGATTCTAAAACTACAAACTGGAATCTTCAAGATATTCCATGACGGAGTAGTATCCCTTTGAGGAGATTCTAATAGTTTTGAAAACGCCATTTTTTGTCAAACAAATTTTATCTTATTTGTGTGTGTCTTTGCATTCTGGTTCCGGTTCGTGCAAAGTACCTTCATTAACTAGAAAATTAAACAATAAAACTTACTTCCTGGTAGACAAATTAGAAAGTTCGGTTCGCGCATTTTTTAGATTCTTGGATAGCAAAGCCCGTACACAGACTGAACCCAGATTCTAATCGATTTCAAAACGCCAAACAAATTTCATGCCTTAGCTATTACTTGACATTTGAAATTTATTTTATTTTATTGTTTTTCAGCTAAAACAGGAAATGCATTTTGTCTTCGGTTCGTGCACTACACTTTTTAGATGTTTGGATGTTAAAGTCAATAACACGGACTGAAGCTAGATTGGACGTGCTTTGAAATGCCATTTTCTGTTATGATTTAAAAAGAAATCCGATCTAGAACAGTTGCGATACGTAACATCACGTCTTAGCTATCACATTGATTTTTAATTTTAAACTTATTTTATTTATTCTTACCTGAAACAATAAACTACTACTTTTTGAAAAAAAAAGGCGACAGTTTTAAAATTGTTTAAGAGTAAATTAGGTGGAGAAGATTAAAATATGCCCTGAAAGGCCTTGAAATCATTATTATAAAAAAAAAATTGATTTTATCTGATTTGCGTATGTCATTGCATTCTGTCTCCGGTCCGTGCATTATAGTTTTAACATTTTTAAATATTAAAACCCACACACGAACTGAAACTAGATTAAAAACGCCTTGAAATGCCATTTTCTGGCAAACAAATTGAAACAACACCAAATTGAAAGGGCCCGACTTGTATATGTCATTGTATTTTCATTCTGTCTTCGGTTCGTGCGCTATACATTATTGCTTTTAAGACAGTAAAAGCCATACACGGACTGAAACTAAATGCTTCTAGTTCATTTCTCAACCCAGTGCTAATTGACTTTAAAAAAAATTGCCGTTCGATTTCAAATTAATCTCTTACTTTTTGTTTTTCAAGTTCTCAGTTACATTGAAGATGGAGGTTTTATTTACCTTAATGTACTTGCTAGTTTTAGGATGGCGATGTTTGTGTACTTGAGGGCGAATCATTCATGTTTCAGGTCAATTTTTTTTCCACCAAACTGAAAACGTAGTTTCAACGAGAACGCGGTTCCGTCGGTCGTTTTCTCAACGCCCTTTCGCGCAACTGACTCGAAACTGCGTTTTTTTTCCTAATTGAAAGCAGGTCGTAACAAAATCCAGTTTCGGGGTAAAACCCAAGGGTTGCGAACGAGTTCTTCGAGGGCGATTCTCACGGATTTGGATTGCGCCGAGCGGCCGGAGCCAGAGTGACCAGTGTCCATCCAGTCTTGACCCTCCGTGTCTTCCACATTTGTTGTACAGTAACGAGTTCTGCGATTTCCAGGGAAAGAACTCGTTTCGGGGTTAACAAAGGGAGGGCTACAATGACACAAATAGAGTTCAGTTTATGTCAAAAAGTAATAAGAAAGTTTTTTTTTTGTCGAGCTTATAATAATTTGTAAAGTTTAGTTTGTGAGGGTTAGAATGTATCGTTCGCGCAACGAACTTACGTTATCGATTACCCCGCATAGGTTCAAGGAGGGCCCTTAATAATAAACCAAGAATGTTGTAAGCAGAAGCGCGGCGGGCAATTTCGACGTATTCTGACGGAAACTCGCCCGTATGGAGGGCGGTTCCGGGGTTCGAAATCGCTCGGCCGATAAAATACGGCCCGAGTCCAAGATGTGTTGTCTTAGTGAAAATTCACGACCAACTTAATATAAGATATTTGCATTTATATTGAGTTATAGCCGAGTGTGTTCTATGTAAGGAGTAATAAGGCTAATATTAGTTTATCTGCAGTCGGTTTACTTTAACCATGTATATGCGCCCCGACTTCGGCCCGATATTGTTTGTTTGTCCTCTCTCTGCAAGTTAGACGGAATGTTATTGCGGAATAAACCACCACGAGCAAAAATCAAATTAACTTCCCTTAATTACAGCGCACAAATACTTTCTACAAAGTTTACAATTACGACGTCAGTGGTGAAAGAATTCCTTTTTCGATAAAGGAAACAAAACGCTTAATTAACGCAATCAAAAACGTCGTAATCACGATTGTTTTGCATTCTTTCATCTTCACTTTAAAATAAACAACATTTCTTTATTCTTTAATGAATCGAAATGTCGACTTAAAAAGGAAAACAAAAAAAAAACGCATAGGTGCAGAAGATTTCGCTGTGTTATGCATATTATTGCATTCTGTCTCCGGTTCGTGTACCTCTAAAACCCATGCACGAACCGAAATTAGAATGAGAACATTTCTTTTTGGTGAACAAATTAAACAGATTTCGTCTTTTCGCTTTTGTAGCTAAGCCTGGTAATGATTAATTAAATTAATTAAAAAAAACGCGTTTCCTTTTGATTGATTGTCCGAGATGAGTTGGAGAAGGATAAAATACTTTCAGAGAAACACAGCTCCTTATTTTATATCTTCTGAAAAAGAAGGAAACACACACAGAAGATTTTGTTGCCTTATGCATACTATTGCGTTCTGTTCCCGGTTCGTGTAACGTCTCTTTTAACCCATGCACGAACTGAAACTAGAATGAAAGCATTTCGTTTTGGTAAACAAATTAAACCGTGAAGTAACAGACTCTATCTTTTCGCTTTTTCTAGTTAATCCAGAGAATGATAAAAAAAATTATTAAAGAAACGCGATTCCTTCTGATTGGTTGTTGGAGATGAGTTATGTATACCATCGCATTCTGTCTACGGTGCGTGCATCGTACCTTCTTCTCATGTTATAAATAAATGAATGCCGTCAAATTTATTTATGATGATTATTCGTTTTTTTCTTGCGTCTTAATGAATAAATGAAAAATACAAAACGTTAGTTTCTCTTAAAGAAACCTTTCATTCTAGACCGGATACACGAGAATTTCGATTTTTCTTTCCTTTCTTGAATGAGAAACGAATTCTGAACCAATTAAGAAAAAGTAAAAGCCAAAAACCATAAAAATTAAATTTTTGACAGTATTATTATAAAAAAAAATAATCTAAAAAATAAAAGACTATCGAAAGTATGTTAGGTTGTGATTGCTTTGATTAAATACTCGATGTCTTTCTTTTCCTCGGAAAAAGTACAAGAAAACAAAAGATGATCGCACGTGAGACCCATAGATGGTAAAAAGAGATACAAAAACAAAAAACTATCGATATTATGATAACTTAGAGACTTTTATTTATTTATTAATGTTTAGGAGAGAGAAAGAAAGAGAAATGGATATTAAGCGGAAATCGATTGCAACTGCGCACGCAAAAAAACAAAAGTAACAAATTTTTTCGTTTTTTCCTTCGTCGAAAAGAAGAAG
The DNA here is from genome assembly GCA_039766575.1 of Serrognathus titanus. Classification (NCBI taxonomy): domain Eukaryota; kingdom Metazoa; phylum Arthropoda; class Insecta; order Coleoptera; family Lucanidae; genus Serrognathus; species Serrognathus titanus. The sequence goes on along the minus strand of CM077911.1, from coordinate 32,378,447 downwards.
AAGTAAACAAAAGTTGATCAAACTTTAAATATCCTCCTACCTTATTAAAAAAAAAAAACAAATTACTAAAACAGTCAAAAAATCGAGAAACGATCGATATTAAGACAAGCAGCGATAGCTTTTGTTTAATTACTTAGGTAATTATTAAGAGAAAGCAGATAAACAAAAGACTATCGAAATTATGACAGGTTTTGATACTTTCATAACTTAGTTCTCTTTTTTTTTTTTTTGGAAAAACAAAAGAAACAAAAACCAATCGATCGCGTGACAATTGCTTTCGACGTAAGCTAGTAGTTTAGATCACACTAATTAAAAATAAGAAAATAAGAAAATCGATTGTTTTTGCTTCACCATCAGAAGTAAAAAAGAAAACAAAAGACAACCGACTGTGTAACAATTGTTTTCGACGTCGAAATGATCACACTAATTAAAAACAATAAAAAATCTATTGCTTTTGCTTCACCAGAAACAAAAGAAACAAAAGACAACCGATTGTCTGGCCATTGTATTCGACGTCGAAACCAGAACTGTTGCTTTACCAGATTTAAAAGAAACAAAAGACAACCGATTGTGTAACAATTGTTTTCGACGTCGAAACTACCAAACTAATTAAAAACAAAAAGAATAAAAAAACGATCGTTTTTGCTTCACCAGAAATAAAAGAAACAAAAGACAACCGATCCTATAACAATTGTTTTCGACGTCGAAACGATTAGTTTCGATCGCACTAATTAAAAACAAAAAAAAATAAGAAAATCAACTGTTTGTGCTTTACTAAAAGTAAAAAAAAAACAAAAGACAACCGATTGCTTGACAATTGTTTTCTACGTCGACAAAAAAATAGACATAATATGTACAAGTACACAAGCATTGTTGGCATCTATTAAAAAAAAAAAGGAAAGAAGATGAAGGTCGGTGTTTTTCTAAATATTTTTTCCATCAGTACCAACAGAAACAAAAATAAAAAGCGGCTTTGATCGCATCAAACAAAAAACAAAAATGGAAACCGCTTTTCTGGTCATTTTTCCTTTAACAAAAACAAAAGAAACCAGAAAGAACTGATAGTATAGCAATTGTTTTTTCGATATTGAAAAAAATTTAGTTCACAATAATTAAAAACAAAAAAAAATAAGAGCATCGATTGTTTATGCTTCACTAGAAGCAAAAAAAAACAAAAGGCGATCTATCTATCGATCGCCGTGCAAACAAATGCCGGTGCTCGACGACGAATCGGTCCGTTTTAAATTTGCCGCTCAAAATTGGAGCGAAAATGGCGGCAGCTCACGGTTCTTCACAAATCTAACAACCTCATCAAACTTCATTTTTTTTTAAATATTAAATTTGCCGCCGATTAAATTCACATTCGGGAGAAACAAGCGATTCGTCTTGTCGACGCAGGCATCGCCCTCTATTGACGTATCTACGTATTAAATTGACGCAATCGTATTAAACAATTTTTTTTATAACCGTCAATCAGAGAGGCGACCAAAATTTAATTGGTGGAAACTTTTTCGGGAATGACTCAGGGGTGTGCTTTGGGACCTTTGTTATTCATTCTTTTTTTACAAAAGACCCTTTGGATTGTCATTTTTAAAAACGAATACACACACGTACACGCCCCCATCTGTAGCTATGTCATTTAAAGTTGGTTTTGGGTAATTGTTTCTTAATGAGCAGGTCCGGACTTCGGTTTAGTTTTAAGTATTGTAATTTTTGGGCGTTCTGATCTAATTCTCACTGGCCGGGGAGGGGGCGTTCGAAACGCGAAACAAAAGAGGAAAAACTGCCCTCTCGCGTGACGTCCGTCATTACGCGCGATCGCTCGAAATTGGAAGAGGACGAGCGATCATACCGCTAAACGGAATTATCCGCCCCCCGTACAGGGCCCCGGTTTTTTCCACCGAAATGACACACCGTGCGCTGCATATTTAACGTCGTCTTTTGTTCGCGGCGGGTAATTACGGCGTCCGCGACCGTGTAATCAGAGCGAAAGAGGACTCTGATCGCCGTCGCAATTTCTCCTTCTTATTGTGTCATTAAGCAATTAGGGCAGAAATATTTGATGAGGAGGCCGACCGGCGACTGTCTTTTAATTCGTACGTACCAACGGAAAGTGTGTCGTTGGTCACGGCCCGCTACGACTTAATTATTCATTTACTTGGTCGTGGCCGCCGCCGCCGCCGCCACTGTTGAAACAAACGACTGTCCAATTCTTGTATGTATGTAGGTAGTATTTGAAACGACGCGACGATTAGAAAAAAAAAAGAAAAGAATTTTGGCGATCATTAGTGCACCCAAAACTCAATAGATGGCGGTGCTGACTGACGTTTAAAATTCGAGTTTTGTCTCCATCTGTTGGAACCTCGAAACTCGCGTTTAAAGAAAAAATAACCTCTGCGAAAATCAAAAGACGAAAGTAAATAAATCACTGCGCCCAATTTGCCGCAGATAAATCGCAAAAGATGGCGCTGCGTTTGTTTGAAACAGCAATTTGGTGTTGCCACCTCGAGGTCCATAAATACCCGAATTACGCTTCATAGAGAAAACGAATCGTAAAGTTAAAAGCAAAAAGAAAATCATTAAGTCAATTAGTTATGGGCAATGCTCAATAGATGGCGGTGCTTTCGTTTAAAATGCTAAACCATTCCTACTCCAACTGTATGGAATCTCGAAACTCGCGTTAAAAAAACAATAACCTGCGAAGAACAAAAGGCGAAAGTAAATAAATCACTGCGCCAATCTATCGCAGATAAATCCCAAAAGATGGCGCTGCGTTTGTTTGAAACAGCTATTTGGCGTTCCTATCTCGAGGTCCGTCAACACCCGAATCACGATTCAAAGAGAACACGAATCGTAAAGTTGGAAGCAAAAATAAAAAAAATCGTTGTGCCAATTAGTTATGGATAACGCTCAATAGATGGCGGTGCTTTCGTTTTAAATGCTAAACCATTCCCACTCCAGCTGTATGGAATCTCGAAACGAAACTCACGTTAAAAAAAATAACCTGCGAAGAACAAAAGACGAAAGCAAATAAATCACTACACCAATCTATCGCAGATAAATTCCAAAAGATGGCGCTGCGTTTGTTTGAAACAGTAATTTAGCGTTTCCACCTCGAGGTCCATCAACACCCGAATAATCACGATTCAAAGAGAAAACGAATCGTAAAGTTGAAAGCGAAAATTAAAAAAAAAAAACCATTATGCCAATTAGTTATGGGTAACGCTCAATAGATGGCGGTGCTTTCGTTTAAAATGCTAAACCATTCCCACCAACGTAAGCTAAATGGCCGTGTAAACTCAAATCTCTGTTCAAGGAGAAGGCAAGTCGTACAGATAAAAAGTAAGGTTAGAAAAATGCCGCGAACTTGACACGTTCAAATCTCAACAGATGGCGGCACTTTCGTGTTCAAAATCGAATATTTGTTTAAAGAGCCTCAAAGCTCGAATCTCGGTTCACAGAGAAGACAATCGAAACCGAAAATGAAAACGGAAATTAAAAAATCGAGTTGTGCCAATTTGCCGCAGGTGAAACCCAACAGAGGGCGTGGAATTTATTACCACTAATTAACAGATTTCATTTTCCTTTTAAATATTAAATTTGCCGCCGATTAAATTCACATTCGAGGGAATCCAGTGATTCGTCTTCGCTTGTCATCGCAGGCAACGTCCTCTATTGATATATCTAGGCATTAAATTGACGCAATGGTATTAAACAATATTTTTTTTATTACCGTCGATCACAGAGGCGACCGAAATTTAATTGGCGGAAACTTCTTTGGGAGTGACTCGGGGGCGAGCTTTGGGACCTTTATTATTCTTTTTTTTTTACAAATTTACAATTTGCCGCAGGTAAAACCCAACAGAGGGGTGGAATTTATTACCACTAATTAATAATAATAATAATAATAATAATAATAATAATTTATTTGTTAAAGAGTATTGACTCAAAGAAAAAGTAAAGATTAGAAAAATTGGCGCACCACTTTCTCACGGGTACAGTCCAACAGGTGACGCTGCTTTCGTTTAAAATACGAATTTGTTTCTGCCATCACGAATTAAGGCGCACGACGACGGTCGAATCGCTCTAAAATTCTCACAATCGCGTCGGTTTGATACCGATGAATTTCAACAGATGGCGATCTTGTGTCAAGTTGGTATCGATGATCTTTAACAGGTGGCGACACTTTCCTTAAGAAATTAATTCGTTTCCACCGTTGTAAATTAAAAAAGGCGCTCGATACTTGAATCGCGATCCAAGACGAAAACCAATTTGATTTGATTCGCTTTGATCTCAACAGATGGCGCTGCATTCTTCTTCTTACAGCTTTTTCGACTGTTAAGACATATACCTTCGTGCCTACACTGAATTAACCGCGGTCAAATAACGTCCTGCGTTATTTTTAAACTAAAAATCAATTCTTGAAGACAGAGTTTAAAAAATTCAATTCAAATTAACTGTCGTTTTACTCCGACTTGAACGAACTATAACATTTTCTCAATATTTAACTATTTTTTTGAAGAGTATGCAAATGGTTTCACGCCGGCCATGTTTGCAAGGGGCCCCCCATTGAACCGCATTAGCAAGCGGGGGATGTTTCGATGGGTGCGTGTAGGGGTAGACGTAAAAATGGCGCGATTGGTAGGGGAAAGCTCTAAAGAGTTTGAAGAAGTGACGAATTCAATTTCGATAACTAACAGCTGCCGTTTGAAAATGTTGAGAAAGTAATAATTTTTAACGTAAATTATTTTCTTTTACATTACATAAGGGGTGTGGTAACTTGTTAAGAAAAGGAATAAAGGATAATCGATGAGGATTATCGTAATTATTGTTTAATTTTAAAATTAATTAGAATGAATTTGTTTGAAATTTTAATACTATTTTAAACTTGTGCCTCCTTCTCTTTTTTTCGGTTCTCGATCCACAAACAACGTTCGGAATGGCTTTTGTTTTTATTTGATTTTGAAATGTAGATTTTCATTCGTCTTCTGTTTCTTGAAAAAAAAATTTTTTTGTCTTATCTCTTTACTTTCTATCGTCGGAAAGCAAAGTTCGCGTTGTCTTTCGTTTTTAGTTTTTTTTTCTTTTAAAAGCAAGTGTTTCGATTGTGTTCTCTTTCTTAAAAAAAAAAGAAAAACGTCCTCTTTTCCTTACGATCGTCTTTTGTTCGTTACAAGATTTCAAGAGGTGCGAGAAGAAAACAAAAACAATCGACGATCGAATGGCGAATTGACAAATTAAAAAAAATGAAACATTAGAGACGAGATATGTGTAAATTAATTAAAAAAAAAAAAAGGATAATCTCAAAAGAAAAAAAAAACGTGCGATTCTCGTGGAAGACAATTGAATTAGATAAAAACAAAAGAATCGTAAAAAGGAAAACAAATGACGATGACACGCATAAATAAAAAAAACTGAAACTATACTTTGGTAAACAACGTTCAGAATGGTTTTTGTTTTCGCCTTTGCTTTTGAATGTTAGTGTTTCGATCGTCTTCTGTTTCTCTCTGGCTTCCGTTTTTCCTTTGATTTCGAAAAGCAGAGTTTCTTTCGTCTTCTGTTTCTCGAAAAAAAAAAAAATTAAACAGTTGTTTCTCATCTTCTTTTCTCTTAGGGCAAAATTGTCTTACGATCGTCTTTTGTTTTGTGTCCATTTGTTTCTTGTTTTAATGAAGTAAATTTGTTCGCGATATTTTCCGTGTTTCTTTTTTTTTTGCTGCTTTTGAGAGTGAGTGTTTCGATTGTCTCTAGTTTCTTAAAAAGATAAAGAAAAACGTCTTTTTCTCTTTAAAAAGCATTACGATCGTCTTTTGTTTGTTAGTACTTTTACACCACGTGAAAACAAGAAAGTCTAAAACAATTGAACTTTCGGATTACAGAAAAAAAAAACAAATGGTGGAGACAATTGAATAAAAAGTAAGAAAATCAAAAACGATTGAACTATTTTCGTTGATCTTTTAACTAATTTTTTAAATCCCGTTTAATTCTGATGCAACTTGAGAGCGAAAAAAAAACAAGAAATAGAAAAAGAAAAGGCGAATCTCGAATCTCTGTGTCAACTCGTTTTTGTTTTCCTTTTTTGTTTTAATTGTTTCTCTCATTTAATTTTAAAATTGTCAATTAATCGAGAGAACGTCTTTTCTATCTTTTCTCTTTTTTTTTTAATCGCCATTGCTTTCGATGTCGACAAAAAAGTGATAAAATTTGCTGAAATATCAAATACTGTTCGGATCAATCAAAAAAAAAAAAAAAAAAGAAGGTCAGTCGTCTTTTTTTATTTATTTTTTTCACCAACAGCAATAGAATTAAAACGAAAAGATGAATTTAATTTTTTTGATCGTCTTTTGTTTATCAAAAGCAAAAGAAGCTAGAAACAAGTGATAGTGATGCCTTTTTTTATGTAGAAGGAAGAGAGACGTAAATCGCACTGAATGAAACGACAAGTTTTGATCACACAAATTAAAAATTTAAAAAAAAATAACAAAATCGATTGTTTTTGCTTCAACAGAACTAAAAGAAACAAATGACAACCGATCGTGTAACAATTGTTTTCGATGTCGAAGGAAAAGCGACAAAATTTATTGAAATATCCACAAGATAGGGAAGAAATTTAAAAACAAAAAAAAAGAAGAGCGACTTGAGTGTCTTGAATTGAATTCACTCGTGTGAGAGTTGTAAGAAAAATGAAAAACAAAAAAAGAAGAAACAGAAGAGCGTCTTGAATTGAATTGATTCGTATGAAAGTTGAAAATAAATTGAAGAACAAAAACAAAAGAAGAGCGACTTGGACGTCTCGAATTGAACTCAGCTCGTGGGAGACTCGAGTGTCTTGAATTGAATTCACTCGTGTGAGAGTTGAGAAAAAAATTGAAAAATAAAAGAAAGAAGAAAAAGAAGAGTGTCTTGAGCGTCCTGAATTGAATATACTCGTGCGAGAGATGAAAAGAAATCGAAGAACAAAAACAAAAGAAGAGCGAATTGAATTCACTCGTGTGAGAGATGAGAAGAAATAGAAGAACGAAAGAAAAAGAAGAAAAAAAAAGAGCGACTTCAGTGTCTTGAATCGAAAACAAAACGTTCATAATTTAGTCCCGTTTAAAGCAGCTTCTTTTATATACAGGGATTCCCCCCCCTCCCCGCACACTGATCGACATCAAGTCGTTCACAAGCAAGCAAGATTTTTTGTTCGCTTGTTTCAGAGCTACTCTTTCATTCACAGTTGCAATCGGATTGAAATTGTTTTATTTTTTTTTTGTTTCATTTGTTTTATTCGAGGCATAAGATAGTGGCGTAGAAGAGTAGCAATTTTTTTAAATTATGATGAAACACTCTGTATATTAAAGCAGTTCTGAATTATAAACCGAATTCTAGCGCGAATTCGTGTATCGCAACGTGATTCTTGAGTTATGCAAAATCAAAAAAAGACATTCTCCACCTCTGGTTTCCCCCCCCCTTCTCAGCTCCAAATCTGTGCCATTTTTGAAAATGAGAAAGGTAAGAATGACATTTATTTGAGATATAAGGTGCCATCGCAGGAAAGTGAAAACGATTTCACTTGACGTTTGGAGATTATTACATTTTTTCTAAGTGGAACACCCTGTATATGATTGCATTTTTAAATTGTAGATCAAATTCTATCGCGAATTCATGTGTCGCAACGCAGTTTTAATGCGAACGGCTTTCAAGTTATGCAAAGTTGACGAATGACAATCGACAATCGACAATCCCCCCCCCCCCCGCCTCCCGCTCAAATCGCTATTATTTTTGAAAGTAGAAAAAGTAAAGATGTAAGATGGTGTCGCTGGAAAAACGTTTCCGCTTGTCATTTGCACTCCCACTTGAAATTTACAGGTTACGACTCGAGGTAGATGAAACACCCTGTATATTATTGCGTTTTCGAATAGTAAACCGAATTCTAGTGCGAATTCATGTGTCGCAACATGGTTTCAACGTTAACGGTTTTCAAGTTATCCAATGCTTAAAAAATGACAGTTCATCCCTTTCCCCCCCTCCCCCTCCCACTCTCTATCGCTGTTATTTTTCAAAGTGGATAAAGTGAAAAAGTGTGTACAAAAGTGAAAAGAAATTTGAAATACAAAAATTATATTAAGACGGAGTGACAGAAAAAACAATAAATTTCGTTTTTTCTAAATAGTACACCCTGTAGATACATTATAGTATTTTAAAATACTAAATAAAATTCTAGCGCGCAATCACGTGTCGCAATATGAGTTTAATGCAAACGCAGTCTGAGTTGCTCACGTCGAAAGATGACAGCCTCCTCCCCCCCCCCCGCTCCTCAATCGTTGTTATTTTCGAAAAAAGTATGGAAAACGGAAATCGTAAATTTACTTGAGATTTAAGATGTCCTGACAGAAGAAAAAAACTATCGCGATTGACATTAACAACTTACGATCCGAAATTACATTTTTTAATGAAACACCCTGTATATTATTGCATTAACGTTATGTAATACGAGTATAATGCAAGCTTTTTTGAGTCATGCAAACCCGAAAGCGACTGTAGAACATTTTCCTGCATCCGATTCTTTTTTTTAAATGAAGCCTTGGGAAGAGGGGGGGGGTTGCCGCATTTTCAGAAGCGCATAGCTCGAAAACCGCTCACGCCAGAGACATAGTGCGGCACATGATTTCGGGCTAGAATTCGATTTGCAATTCAAAAATGCAATAATATACAGGGGGTTCCTTAAAAAAAAACCGTTTTTTTTACGTAGTGTGGGTCTAGAGTGCGTCTTTTGGTCCCTTGTTGTTTGCAATTGAAGATTATTTTTGGTGGATGCGCCGGCTTATCTGCGTGCCCAGATTTTCGACGCTAAACAGCGAAGTTTTTTTGTCTTTTCTATAATCTGGTAACGCTTAGAAAAGGCCAAAGCCCACTTAGATGATATCTGCAAGACGAAGCATTTTCAAAAAAAAAAAAAAGCAATTCGTTTCGACAAGTCCTAAAGGCGTTTGCTGGTGATTTTTGTTCAGGCAAAGGGAACGCTTTCCTCTCCGAAAACCCGCCCCCGAACTAAAACACTTAATTACATCCTCCTAACAAAACATGCCCCCGGTCTGGCTGGCAATAATAACTTTCTCAATTAATGATCTCAGTCAATCTTAGCTTTCAGTTTGTCTTGGGGCTTAGAATTTGACAAAATCCCGGAGAGCGCCGGCATAATGGGTAAGAAGGCCGCGCAACGAGTGCGGGGGTGGCGGCGGCGGCGGCCCGAGATGGAACACGGGAAGCGAAACAAAGGCTCCCCGTAAATAGAATGCGGGCTCTCATTGGCTCCCGGTAATAACGCCAAGACATCGCCAGAAGATGGATGAATTAATGAGGTACACTCCGTCTAACAGAAACTTGCGTCTTACGTCAAATGTGACAGCTAACGAACACCGCAAGATATTAATGCTGCTCGGAGCCCGACGCGCCCCCCAAGCCACCCATCCCCTTGGTTTCGACGAGGACAAAAACAACGCCGCACTAAACTCACTTATAGGGGGTGGTTTATCTTTTTAGTTTTTTTTTTTAAATTAAGCTTCATTTCTAAACCAACCCCCAAAACCGAGCCTACACGTTTTTTTCCTCTCGCGTTCAGTTTTGGTGGATGCGCCGGGGTTTGATTTATTTTTGGATGATGATAGGCGCACGTCCGCTCTTACGTCATACCAACCCCGACTACCCCGGCAGACTTTGAGTTTCATCTTACAGTCGAGAGAATTGCAAATTTCTATCATGCAAGATTTAACCAGACTAGAACCCTCTCTTATAAGATCCAAGATGGCGTTTACTTGACAGCCAACTAAAGCATCGGCGTGTTTTCCACCCCGGGCTCCCGGTACAAATGAGATGCGGTCGCCGCAGAATCCCTAATGAAAATTCGAGGGCGCCCCGAAACAAAATCGCCCTCGATAAGATCGATGCTCGAGTAGTTACCTGAACGTCACTCGTTTTGGTTAATTTTTTTTTTTTTTGGTACGTGAGGATGAGTCTTTTTTTCATCGATGGATAAAATTCATCGGAAACGAGTTTGAACCTGCGTTGTTCAGCTCCTGTTTTGTGAACAACTTTGTAAAGAACTGATTTCTAAGCTATGGGGGAATCCCGAAGCTCAGTCGAAAGTAATAAGAATTAAAACGATTTTTTGTTGTAATCAATAAGACAGTTGATGATTGGGGGAATCCCTGTGAACAAAACTGATTTTTAAGTCTTGATTCTACAGTAAATGATTTTTTGCTGTAAACAACTTGTAATGAATAAGACAGTTGATGTCTTGGGGGAATTCCATTGAACAGAAATGCTTCCGTTAATGAAAGGAATTATATTCACTTTGAAATCGGGATTTAAGATGAACGTTTCTATAAGTAACTTAAATTAACTCACTTTGTTAGTATCTTGGGGGAATACCTCTGAACAAAACAGCTACGAACATAAAAAAGTTAGAACCGTTTCTGTTTAAAACTAGAGCGAGAGATTCAGAGCCTAGAAAGAAATCAACTTGGTCTTAAAAACGTTAATATCGATCAGATCAATAAGGATCTGATGTCTTGGGGGAATTCCCGTAACAATGGATATCATTGATGGATACAATTCATCAGAAACAAGTTTGAACTTGCGTTGTTCAGCTCCTGTTTTATGAACAACTTTGTATCGAACTGATTTTTAAGTTATGGGGGAATCCCCGAAACTCAGTCGAAAGTAATAAGAATTTAAACGATTTCTTGTTGTAATCAATAAAACAGTTGATGTCTTGGGGGAATTCCCGTAAACAGAAATGCTTGCGTTAATAAAAACTTTATTTTGAATCAGGATTTTGAGGTGAACGAATTTATTATTGTAGTTTGAAACTACTCAGTTTGTTAGCATTTTGGGGGAATACCTGTGAACAGAACTGTTACGCACATAAAAAAATTGAACCGTTTTGAACTCGATTCAAAACTAGAACGAAAAGATTCTGAGGCGAGAGAATAATAAACTAACTCGGTTTGCCAAAAAGCCTCACTATTGTTAGTTTGTTATTAGCTTGGGGGAAGTCCAGTGAACAAAAATGCTTCCGCCGTTAATGAAAGAAATTACATTCACTTCGAATCTGGGCTTAAAGGTGAACGTATTTATAAGTAACTTACATTAACTCAGTTTGTTAGCATCTTGGGGGAATCCCCCTGAACAAAACTGATACGAACACGAAAGAGTTAGAACCGTTTCTGTTCAAACTTAGAACGAAAGATTCTGAGGGGGAATTCCCGTAACAATGGATATAAAATTCATCGGCAACAAGTTTGATCTTGCGTTGTTCAGGTTGTAATTAATAAGACAGTTGATGTCTTGGGGGAATTCCAGTGAACAGAAATGCTTCTGCTAATAAAAACAAAACTATATCAATTTTGAATCCGGGCTTTGAGGTGAACGAATTCATAAGTAGTTTGAAACTACTCAGTTTGTTAGCATTTTGGGGGAATACCTGTGAACAGAACTGCTACGCACATAAAAAAACTGAATCATTTTGAACTCTACTCAAAAATAGAACGAAAAGATTCTGGGACGAGAGAATAAGAAATTAACTTTGTTTGCAAAAAAGCCTAACTATTGATTAGTTTGTTATTAGCTTGGGGGAATTCCAGTGAACAAAAATGCTTCTGCCGTTAAAGAAAGAAATTATATTCACTTTGAAACCGAGCTTTGAAATGAACATATTTATAAGTAACTTGCCATTGCTCAGTTAGTTAGTATCTTGGGGGAATCCCTCTGATCAAAACTGCTACGAATAAGAATCAGATGCCTTGGGGGAATTCCCGTAACAACACTGTTTTGAATATAGAAAAAATGAACTGTTTTGAATGCGACTTGAACAAGAAGATTCTAAGTTGAAAGAATATGTTTGCAAGAAAGTCAATATTGATTACTTTGTTATTGCCATGGGGGAATTCCAGTGAACAAAAATGCGTATATTAATAAAAAGAGCTCCATTTTGAATCCGGGCTTTGAGGTGAACGAATCACCTACATTTATATATAGCGGGACACTACTCGATTTGTTAGCCTTATGGGGGAATTCCTGTGAACAAAACTGCTACGAACATAAACATGCTAGAACCGTTTCTGTTCAAAACTAAAACGAAAAATTCTAAGACTAGAAAGAAATCAACTTGATTTGCAAAAACATTAACATCAATCGGATCAGTAAGAATCTGATGTCTTGGGGGAATTTCCATAACAAAACTGTTTTCAATATGGAAAAAAATTAACCGTTTTGAACTCGACTGGAGCAATAAGACGCTGATATGAAAGAAAATGTTTGCGAGAAAATCAATATTGATTAGTTTGTTATTGCCTTGGGGGAATTCCAGTGAACAACAATGCGTCTATTAATTAAAAAGCAAACTCCGTTTTGAATCCGGGCTTTGAGGTGAACGAATCAGCTTTGTTTATATATAGCCTGACTCTATTCCATTCATTAGCCTTATGGGGAATTCCTGTGAACACCACTGCTACGAATATAAAAAAAAATAGAACCGTTTTGAACTCAACTCAAAACTAGAAGGAGAAGATTCGGAGCCTAGAAAGAAATAATCTTAGTTTACAAGAAAATCAATATTGACTGAGTTTGTTCATGTCTTGGGGGAATTCCAGTGAACAACGCTTCTATTAATAAAAAAAAAACTATGTTCATTTTGAATCCGGGCTTTGAGACGAATGAATCAGTTTTATTTGGATGTAGCTTAACACTATTCAGTTAGTTGTTAGCACTTGGGGGAATCTCTGTGAACAAAATTGCTACGAACATTAAAAAAATGGAACAATTCAAAACTAGACCGAAAAGATCCTTGGCCTAGCGAATAAGAAGTCAATTTAGTATGCAAGAATTTCTGTAATGATTAGTTTGTTAATGTCTTGGGGGAATTCCGGTGAACAAAAATGCTTCTATTAATAAAAAGAAGAATACACGCATTTCCAATCCGGGCTTTGAGATGAACGAAACAGCTTTACTTGTACGTGGCTTGACGCTGCTCAATGTGTTAGCCTTTTGGGGGAATTCCTGTGAACAAAATTGCTACGAACATGATACGAACATAAAAGAATTTGGAACCGCTTTGAACTCAACTCAAAAGAACTAAAATATTCAGAACTTTGAAAAAAAAAGCAAACTAGTCAACATTGCCTGGTTTGTTAATGACTTGGGGGAATTCCAGTGAACAAAAATTAATTCATAAAAAAAAACTGATGCGAACAATTAGAATCGTTTTGAACTCGACTCGAATCTAGAACGAAAAGATTTTGGGACGAGAGAATAAGAAATCGATTTAAATTTGCTTGGGGAAATACTTTCTTACTGCCTTGGGGGAATCCCTGTGAACAAGAATGTTTCTGCCGATAAAAAAAAAACTGTGTTTATTTTGAATCCGGGCTTTGAGGTGAACAAATTATAATAAGTAATTTGACTGCACTCAGTTTATTGGTACTTTGGGGGAATCCCCGTGAACAAAACTGGTACGAACCTAAAAAAATTAGAACCGTTTTAAACGCGATTCAAAACATGAACGAAAGGATTCTGAGCCCAGAAAGAACTCAACTTATTGTTAGTTAGAAGAAAAGGCGTCAGTACCGACTAGTTTGTTAATGTCGTTAATGTCTTGGGGGAATTCCAGTGAACAAAAATGCTTCTATTAATAAAAAAATTCTGTTCATTTTGAATTCGGGCTTTAAGATGAACGAATCAGCTTAATTTATAAACAACTTGACGTTACTGAGTTTGTTGGCAAACAAAGAGATTCCGAGACGATAGAATAAGAAATTAACTTAATTTATAAAAATGTTAATCTATTAATATTCTTGGGGGAATTCCTGTGAACCCAATTGTTTTTATTAAAAAGAAATTGACACTTTTCTGTTAGCTTTTCGGGGAATCCAAGCTGAACAAAACTTTTTTAGAACTTGACTCGAAGTAGTTTGCAAAACGTCAATATCGACTAGTTTGTTAATGCCTTGGGGGAATTCCAGTGAACAGGAATGGTTCTATTAATAATAAAAAATATATTCATTTTGAATCCGTGCTTTGGGGCGAACGAGTCAGTTTTATTTATAAGCAACTTGAGACCACTGAGCTTGTTAGTGTTGTGGGGGAATTTCTGTGAACAAATCTGTTAGGAACATAAAAAATAGAACTTGACTCGAAACTAGAACGAAAAGATTCTCAAGCATAAGAATAATAAATTAGCTTAGTTTACAGAAATGTCAATATTGACTAGTTTGTTAATGTCTTGGGGGAATTCCTGTGAACAAAACTATTTCTATTAAAAAAAAAAAAACTATGCTCATTTTGAATCCGGCCTTTGAGATGATCGAATCAGCTTTACTCATAAATAACTTGACGCTATTGAGTTTGTTAGTATTTTGGGGGAATCCCCGTGAACAAAACTGCTTTGAAAATGAACTCGTTTTACAATCAGAACGAAGGGATTCTGAGAGGAGAAGATAAGAAATTAACTTTGCAAAAATGTCAGCACCTATTGAGTAGTACGTTAATGTCTTGGGGGAATCAATCAGTATTAATTAATTTCCTAATGTCCTGGGGGAATCCCAGTGAACAAAAATACCTATTTCTGTTAAATAAAACAAAATTATATCCGTTTTGAATCTGACTCAGTTTGTTAGCATTTGGGAGGAATCTCTTTAGCAAAACTACTTCCAATAAAAAAAAAAATAGTGAAAATTAAACGAGGAATTTCGTTACAAAAACAAAAAAAAACAAATGAAGGTTTCATGCAGATTTCAAATTCGATAGATGCTTTCTTTAACTTTTTGCCGCGAGTTAGGAAATTCTCAATTGTTTTTTTTTTTGAGAGGTTGAAGCATTTAAGAAAGAAGCATGAAAGAAAACCAAAAGACGAAAGGAAAAGTTTCTGTTGAAACGATTCACCAAAAAAAAGAAAGTAAATAAATAAATAAAAAAAGAAAGTTCTCAAAACCAAAAAAAGAGATGTTTTTTCAAACTCTTTTGTTTTCTGAGAGACTGACGCAACAGAGAAAGAAAATAGTACGACAGAAAAAATTAGAAAAAGAATTACAATAAAAAAAAGAAAAATCAAGAAATGATGAACTATGTCCCTTCAATTTTTTTTTTTTTGGGAGAGATTGAAGCAATAGAGAAAAACAATAGAAGATCGCGTTTTTGAAACCTACCGTTTTCTTTTGAGCGCGTGAGAGGGTGCAGCGGATCAATAGGGCGAGTTTGTTCGGAGTTACCAACCACCTCTGCTTTCGTCGAAGGGGAACTGTCCGTGATCGCGAACTTCGACCTTTTCCACCCTAATCCTGGCTGACTCACCGAACTGTAGATGGCGTTCGTAATTCTGTATCGCACAAAATCGTCAGAGTTCTAAATTTTTTTGAATTAAATGAAGAGTTTCGACTCTTTACTTACTTTGAAACTGTCGTCGTTTTTAATTTTTATTAAAAACTTTGAAACTTTCGCTTTTAATTTTTATTAAAAACCACGAAAGTTTCAAAGACAGAATTTGATAGACGATCGAGTAAGGTTCGGTAGGTTTTCAGACTGACAGAAGAATCGAAAATTAAAATTGAAAGACTCTTTTGTTAAAGAAAAAGAAAGATATTGTTGAATTTGGCAGTTTTTTCTTATTAAGGTAAAATAACAGACAAACAGAGATTGGGTGACAAATAAATAAAATCGCTCGCACAGAGGCAAGATCACTAAAAACGAGTAACAATTAAACTGGCTCTGTCTGTTTGGAAGAGAAGCAGACAAAGTGTTTGGCAAAAACAAACATGTAGTCAAAAGTTGGTGGACTGAGATATTGAGAATAAGAAAAAGAAACGGTTGCTTGAACGATTAATGAAATCTACGGCTGCGTTTTACGACTTATCTTGATAAAGCACAAAAAATATAAGCCTGTTCTTTAAAAATCAATAAACAAAAGGTAAGTAATTATTCATTGAGGTCTGTAGTTCAAGAGGGCGAGGGGCAAAGAAAATAAAAACAATAGTAACTAAAAGTGCTTTTCCTTAAAGAAATTAAATTTTCTTTCCTATTTAAACTTCAGTCCGTGTTAAATTTGATTCCTGTAAAAATTGACGTCTTTCTTTTCTTTAGTCTTCGGTCCGTGTTACGTCAGGAAACAGTGCTGTGATAGATTTATTGTATTTTTTGTTGTTTAAGCCTCGGTCCGTGTTAAATTTGATTCTCGTAAAAATCGCCGGCTTTAGTATTCGGTCCGTGTTAAGCCAGGAAACAGAGCTGTGACAGACTTATTGTAATTTTTTGTTGTTTAAGCCTCGGTCCGTGTTAAATTTGATTCACATAAATAGCTTTGATAGATGGAGAGAAATATAGATGGAAAATAGAAAAAAGTAGCCTGACAGGAATAGATAAGTAACGCTGTATTACCATTAACGCACTCACCCTTTCTTATAATTTTTTAAAATTGTTAATCGATTGTTTAAAATTTGCTTTCTGTTGTTCTTCGTTTGCTTTCGATTTGCTTTCAACTTGTTCTTAGCAATTCGTGTTGATAAAACGATTCGTCTTTGTTTTTCACGTTTCTTCTTTTGTTTTTTTTATTGTCGTTTTATGTTCGTAGCTTTCACACTTTCCTATTAGTTTCTTTTGTTTTTGCCAATCGTTTGTCATCGGTGGTGTAATTTTTCTTAAAAACGATTCGCTTCTGTTTTTATGACGTCTCTCCTTGAAACTTTTATGATTTCTTTCTTTTCCGTTTGTTTTCATCGTTTGTCGATGTTTTGTTTATTTTGTTGTTCATTAGTGGTTTAACATTCATGACGACACAACGATTCATCTTTGTTTTTCTTGAATATTTTACATTTTACACTTTCCTATTAGTTTCATTTGTTTTTTTGCATTGGTTTGTCATTTGCATTGTAATTTGATTCTCTTTTGTTTTTAAAAAGTTTCGTTTGTTTTCGTTGTTAATTGGTTGGTTAACATTCGTAACGACAAAACGATTCGCCTTCGTTTTTCTCGAACATTTTGTTTTTTCTTTTGTTTTTTTTTTAATTATCTTTTGATGTTCGTAGTTTTTCCTGTTACCTTCTTTTGTTTTTTCTTGCCTTTCGCTTGTCATTCGTGCTGTACTTCGTTTGTTAAAAACTGCTTTGTTTTTATGAAGTTTTTCTTAAAGTTTTTGGGATTCCGTTTGCTTTTATCGTCAGCGATTGTTTTACTTGTTTTTGTTTTTGGTTGTCTGGAAAGCTCTAAATAATTCAGAATGATAAAATGAGTCGCCTTGGTTTTTCCAGAATATTGTATGGTTTTTCTTTTCGTTTCTTTATTCTTACTTTACTTTAGTCTTCGGTCCGTGTCAGGTCAGGAAACAGAGCTGCGACATACATATTGTCAATCGCCTGCTTTCTTCTCTTTAATCTTCGATTCGTGTCGCAGGAAACTGAACTGTGATATACATATTGTATTTTTCTTGTTTAAGCCTCGGTCCGTGTAAAATTTGATTCTCATAAAAATCGTCTGTTTTCTTCTATTTAATCTTCGGTTCGTGTTAAGTCAGGAAACTGAGCTGCGATATACTTACTGTAGTTTTTTTGTTTGTTTAAGCCTCGGTTCGTGTTTAAGTTAGGAAATAGAGCGTTGACGTACTTATTGTAATTATTAAGTCTGGAAATAGAGCGTTGACATACTTATTGTAATTTCTTTAGTTTAAGCCTGGGCCCGTGTATAAGTCAATAAGCAGAGCTTACTGTAATTTCTTTTATTTAAGCGTCGGTTCGTGTTAAATTTGATTCACGTAAATTGTTTTGATAGATGAAGAGAAACAGAGACAGAAAATAGACAAAAGTAGCCTGACAGGAATAAATAAGTAACGGCTGTATTTCTATTAACGCAATCAACCTTTCTTATAATTTTTTTTTAATTTTTAGTCGATTGTTTAAAATTTACTTTTACATCACTTGTTGAGTGTTTTGTTTATTTTGTTGTGCATTAGTTGTTTAACGTTCGTGACGACAGCCTTTGTTTTTCTCGAATATTTTACTTTTTACACTTTCCTATTAGTTTCGTTTGTTTTTTCCTGCATTCGTTTGTCATTTTTATTATAATTTGTTTTTTAAAAAAAGATTCTCTTTTGTTTTACAAAGTTTCGTTCGTTTTCGTTGTTAATTGGTTGGTTAACATTCGTGACGACAAAACGATTCGCCTTTGTTTTTCTCGAATATTTTATGTTTTTTTTTTTTTTTAATTATCTTTTGATATTCGTAGTTTTTCCTGTTACTTTCTTTTGTTTTTTTCTTGCCTTCGTTTGTCATTTGTTTTGTGATTTATTTTTTAAAAAGCGATTCTCTTTTGTTTTACATAGTTTCTCCTTTAGAGCTTCAGTGATTTCGTATTGTTTGCGTTCGTTTCATAGTTTGTCAATTGTTTAAAATCGAGAGTTTCGTTGCTTGCTTAACATTCGTGACGACAAGACGATTCGCAATTGTTTTTCTCGAACACTTTACGTTTTTTCCTTCGTTTTTTTATGTATCTGTTACTTTCTTTTGTTTTTTTCTTGCCTTTCGCTAGTCATTTGTGCTGTGCTTTGTTTATAACGGATGTTTTTTGTTTTTACGAAGTTCGTTTTTTAAGGTTTTGGAATTTCGTATTGTTTCCGTTTGTATTTATCGTTAGTCGATTGTTTTGTTCGTTCTTTGGTTGTCTGGAATGCTGTAATGATGATAAAACTATTCGCCTTTGTTTTGTCACAATATAGCATGTGTTTTCTTTTGTTTTTTTTTTTTTGTCCCTTTGGTCTTCGGTCTGTGTTAAGTCAGGAAACAAAGCTGTGACATACTTATCGTAATTTTTCTTGTTTAATCCTCGGTCCGTGTTAAACTAGATTCTCGTAAAAATCGCCAGCTTTCTTCTCTTTAACCTTCCGTTCGTGTTAAGTCAGGAAATTGAACTGTAATTTTTTTTTGTTTACGCCTCGGTTCGTGTTTAAGTCACGAAACAGCTTTGGCATACTTATAGCATTCTTTTCGTTTAAACCTCGGTCCGTGTATAAGTCAGGAAACACATCTACGCCATATTTATTGTAATTTCTTTCGTTTAATTATCGTAATTTTTCTTGTTTAATCCTCAGTCCGTGTTAAACTAGATTCTCGTAAAAATCGCCAGCTTTCTTCTCTTTAACCTTCCGTTCGTGTTAAGTCAGGAAATTGAACTGTAATTTTTTTTTGTTTACGCCTCGGTCCGTGTTTAAGTCACGAAACAGCTTTGGCATACTTATTGTATTCTTTTCGTTTAAACCTCGGTCCGTGTACAAGTCAGGAAACACATCTACGACATATTTATTGTAATTTCTTTCGTTTAAGTCTCGGTTCGTGTTAAATTTGATAATCAACATAGACCAATACAGATGAAGAGACAAGAGCAACCTGACGGATGTAACACTTTACAAACAGAGGAAACACGCAATTGGGGACAATCATTAAAATTAGACTAAAACACATGAACAGACAAAAGAAAACACACGAAAGCAGCCTGACAGAAATAGAAAAGTGATGACCTACAGAGAAAAGGTTGCTAAAATCAAACAATAACTGAGAAGGCCCGATCAAATCAAAACTTTTTTTTTAATTTGTCTTTTGTTGGATTATTTAAAGTAATTCACCGTTGAGGACGCTGAATTCAAGTCCACAGCTCGTAGCGTGTTTTCCAAACTCAAATGACTTCGCGCGATTCCGAAACGTGCACATTGTGAACGAGCCTTTCGCCGTTCATTACGTCGGGCGGCGGCGGCGGCGGCGGGCGAGAGAAGGCTGAAGGGCCAAATGAGGTATAAGAAAATCAGTTTAGGCGATGCAGATTCCTCGAGTAATGCGCGTTAACGAATCATTAAGCGGGACTAACTTTAACTGAAGATTAAATATAATAGTTAGTGTAACTGAGCTCTAATGTCACTCATCACTTAAACGTCACTTCCGTAATTATCGCATTAAGGCGAATAGAAAGGGCTGCATTTAACTGTGCTGGCGACGCGACGCCGACGTCGACGACGAAGGCGAGGATTCTTACGCGCCAACGATCAACAGACGATGCGAATGAGGCATGCCATCGTTTTCTATGTAGTTCTAGAAGAATTCAAACTACCATCAGCTTCGTTGGTTGTTAATTATTCGACATACACACACCCCTCCTCCCCAAATATAATCAATTGCCTCATCGGTACCTACGTATTTCGTGAGTAAGTCTCTCATCACCAGACCTATTCACGTAAATCGTCGTTCAAGCATTGTTTGTGATCACGATTGTTGTAGTTGTTTAGTGTTCACCTTTTTCTCTTTTGTTTTTCCTTAACGCACTTATTTTGGCTCTTTTTTTCCATCTGTCTCGTCTGGGCAACTTACCGTCGTCCCTTGTCACTTAGATGGCGTTTGTTTTCCGCAAAATTGGCGCCGTGTAAATAATGCGAAATATTTCTAAGACGCGTGCCGTAAAATCGTGCATCGATCTCCGTGGGCCGGGCGGGGGGGGGAGAATGGGTGGAAGGAGGAGGGGGGGGTGGGTTAATCCGACGATAAGGGAGCGCCTTAAAACACGCGAGGAATTCGAATGCATCACCGAATTTTACGAAGCGCTCGCGCGAGGAATTCGCGCCGGGCCTGATCGGTTCGCGTGCAGCGTCCCCTAGCGGCGTCTCTGTCGGCGTCGCGGACGGACAGAGACAGCTTTTTGCGCCCCGTCCTCCTAATAGGTGCGATCATAATGTGTTGGAATAGTTCGGGACCGCACCAGCTATTTCGGATAATTTAGTTTGATTATACGGCACGCGTATTTCCGATAAAGATTTGATTTCGTAAATAACGAAGCGCGCGGGGGGGACGAGGGCGCTTAGAAGGATCACTTACCCACCTCCTTGATCTCAAGCAATCATGTGAACGACTTTGACGAAGACAAAATCAATCACATCTATCCGCATGGGATAGTTAAGAAAAAAATCGAAGCAGCGCCATCTATTGAGGCATAGTGGCGTTTAATTAAAGTTCCTCTTAAGCAGTTGACGGTCTATTATTTCCATTCCAAGGAAACAAATTAGAAGAATCTAAATCTGTGTGTTAAAGTTTGAGTAGGCAAGCGTAAAATAGTCCAAAGGAAAAAAGATTTGAGTGGCGCCATCTAGCGACGTGCACTAGTATTAGATGAAAACAGAATATTTTTTACTGGACGAAAGTCGATTGTCCTCGTCTATCCTTCCTTTATTAAACTCCGTGTAAATGTCACTAAAACGATTAAAAGAAGACGCCGCTTCAAGCAGCGCCATCTATCAAAATATGAAGAACTTTCTCTTTTCAAACGATGATTTCAATTCCTTTCATTCTAAAAAAAAAAAAATTGACAGGAATTGATTTTCTAAGATTTAAACGGTTCAGAAAAGATTTACAGCAACGCCATCTACTGAGGTGTGGTAGTATTAAATTATGGAACTTTTTCTTGGGCAAATGAAACTGAAACAAAAGAGTGACGCCATTGAATTTGTCGCAATTTGTCAAAAGCGAGTGAGGGGGGCGTTGGTTGCCGGTTAAAGAAATAGTTTAGGCAACGCCACCTGTTGAGGTGAGACGTCATTCCATTAGATTCCTTTAATTATTTTCAGCAGATGGCGCTCGATTTTTTATATTCCACAAAAAAAGAGGAAAATGGATCTCAATTAATTAAAGTTATGGGAAGAGATCAAATGGTCAGGAAAAAAAATATCTGGCGCCATCTATTGAGGCCAAACTGAAATCAGATACAAATGTGGGCGTGAAGCGCCACCTAGCAAGCCAAATATGAAGCTTTTTAAGTTCAGCGCTAATTTTAATTGAAGTTGTCATTTACCAGCGCCATCTATTGAGTTTGTTCGACAAAACTGCGGCAAACGTTTTATTTCCGGTGCCTTGCAGTTTAATTTCTCGTCACTTCAGAAACTATCCAACTTTTTTTGTAGTGAAGTTTGAACTGGCGTTTCTACACGAGGAGTTACAGCGCCATCTAGTGGACTATCTATGAATATGTTATGATATGCAGTGCTTGCGTCCGCGTCGTTTTAAAA
Organism: Serrognathus titanus; assembly: GCA_039766575.1. Classification (NCBI taxonomy): domain Eukaryota; kingdom Metazoa; phylum Arthropoda; class Insecta; order Coleoptera; family Lucanidae; genus Serrognathus; species Serrognathus titanus. The sequence goes on along the minus strand of CM077911.1, from coordinate 32,356,384 downwards.
TTAATTTCAAGGTTTAGGGATGCTTTGAAGTATGGACTTTATCGCAAACCAAAAGAAAAGTAAAAAAGGGCATTGTGAATAGTCATGCACCAGCGCCATCTATTGAGCTTCTTGTCTAAATTGCGTCGGAATTTCGTTTTTTTTTCCGGCCTAGCATTAAATTGCTTTTCACTTCAGAATCTATCCAACTTTTATACTATTGCAGCTTGAGGGGGCGTTTCTAAAAAAAGCATACAGCGCCATCTAGAGCTATGTTCGAAGTTATTACAAAATTCAGCACCTGCGCCGTTTTCCATTGCTTGCGTCGTTTTAAATTTAGTTTCAAAGTTTAGGGATTCTTGACAGTATGGACTTTACTGCAAACCTAAGAAAAGTAAAAGAGGCAATTGAATAGTCAAGCACCAGCGCCATCTATTGAGCTTTTTGCTTAAACTACGTTCGAATTCTATTTTTTCCGCGCCCTACCATTGAATTTCTGTTCACTTCAGAATCTACCCGACTTTTACACTATAGCAGCTTGAGAGGGCGTTTCTGAAAGAGGCATACAGCGCCATCTGGTGAGCTCTCTTCGAAGTTATTATAAAATTTGGCTCCCGCGCCGTTTTGAAATTTAGATTCGAATTTGTAGATAATTCCTTGCTGTCAATATAATGAAAAGTAAAGAAAACATTCGATTAGTAATTTACCAGCGCCATCTATTGAGCTTCTCGTGTAAACTGCGTCACAGTTTTGTCGTTCTATCGCTCTAGAATTTAAATTCTTGTTATTTCGGAACCTATCAAACTTTTTTCATATTGGAGTTCGATTGGGCAGTTCTAAAGAGACGCGCAGCGCCACCTAGTGAGGTGTTCATTCTGAACCTACTTAACTTTTTTTGCAAAAAATGTAATGGAAAGCAAAGAAAACATTTGAAGAGACACGTAATAGCGCCATCTATTGAGTTTTTGTCTAAACTGCGTCAAAATTTTGTTTCTGCGTTGCCCTAGAATTTAATTTCTTGCTATTTCTGAACTTATCTATAATTTTCTTGTTATTCCGGTTTGAGAGTATGTTTCTATAAGAGGTCTGTAGGTACAGCACCATCTAGTGAGTCAAATTACGAAATCTGGCGTTTGCGTTGTTTTAATGTTTCGTTTCGAGTTTGTGGATGATCTGAACTACGTACTTTACTGGAAACGTAACAGAAACCAAAGGAAACATTTGAAGAGACATATACCAGTGCCATCTATTGAGTTTTTGTTTAAACTGCGTCAGAATTTTGTTTTTACGCTGCCCTAGAATTTAAATTCTTGTTCATTCAGAACCTACTTAACATTTTTGCTGTTGCAGTTTGAGAATGCGTTTCTATAAGAGGCGTCCTGGTACAGTGCCATCTAGTGAGTCGTCTGTGAAGATACAAAATTACGAAATCTAGCGTTTGCGTTGTTTTAACGTTTCGTTTCGAGCTTGAGGATGATCTGAATTACGTATTTTATTGGAAACATAACGGAAAACAAAGAAAACATTTGCAGAGACATATACCAGCGCCATCTCTTTAATTTCTGTTTAAATTGTGTCAGAATTTTGTTTCTTCGTTGCCCTAGAATTTAATTTGTTGTTACTTCAGAACTTATCTAATTTTCTTGTTATTCCCGTTTGAGAGTGTGTTTCTATAAGAGGCGTGTAGGTACAGCGCCATCTCGTGAGTGACCTGCGAAGATATAAAATTACGAAATCAAGTGTTTGCGTTGTTTTAAAATTTCGTTTCAAACATGCGAATGGTCTGAAACGCGGTAGAAAATAAAGAAAGCATTTGGATAGACATATACCAGCGCCATCTATTGAATTTCTGTTTAAACTGCGTCAGAATTTTGTTTTTACGCTGCCTTTGAATTCAAGTTCCTGTTCATTCAGAACCTACTTAACTTTTTTTGCTAAAATTTTGTCTTTACGTGCTTTACCGGAAACGTAAATGGAAAGCAAACGGAAATATTTGAATAGTCATGTGCCAGCGCCATCTATTGAGTTTCTTGTCTAAACTGCGTCAGAATTTTGTTTCTTCGTTGCCCTAGGATTTAATTTCTTGTTATTTCAGAATCTACCCAACATTTTTGCTGTTGCAGATGAAGAGGACGTTTCCATACGATGCGTACAGCGCCGTCTAGTGAGTCATCTGTGAAGATATAATGAAATTCAGTGCATGCGACGTTTTCAAATTTAGTTTCAGTCTTCGTAGATGATTTGAAGTCTTTAGTTTGCTACAAAGCGCAATGAAAAGTAAATGAGAAACATTTGACAGCGCCATCTATTGAGTTTTTTTGTCGAAGCTGTGACAAAGCTGTATATTTTCGACATTTTAAAAAATCCTTATGACCTACCTGTTGGCATTTTCGCTAGTGCAGCTTGACGAGGCGTTTCTACATAAAAGGTGTTGCAGCGCCATCTAGTGAGGCGTAGTAAAAATCTGTAGCTACGTCATTTTAGGATTTAGCTTCGAACCCAATCGAATCCAAATTTTTTGGATGATCTGAAGCGCGACCCCTCCTGTAGATCCAACGAGAAGTACAGAAGATGTTTAAGGAGTTATTTATCAATGCCATCTAGTGAGCAAACTTCGTACTTTCGATGCCTTCAAATGGACTTTCGGATATATAAGCAACGTTTAATGGATTTTAGCGTTGACGAAAGTCGACTTTTTTGTTTTTTTAGTTTATTAAGGATTCGTGAGTAGTGATCAGCGCCATCTAGTGTTGGAACTTCGAATTAACTTTTTTTTTTAATTTTTACGAATACGCATAAACAAAGGCAATTCTCATTGCAAATTTTTTATTCAAACAAAAATTACAAAGTACACGGTACAAAAGGCAAAACAGTGAGGTCTCAAGCGCTGCGCGTGGAAATTTCGGAGGTCTTCTTCTTCTTCTTCATCTTCTTCTTGTTCTTCGTTTTTTTGTTTTCTTTTTTTTTTTAAAAACGTCGACTTAAACCTACTGAACTAAAAGCTACGTACGAACAGTTGTATGTGTATTACGGTCTTAAAGCAAAAAAAAATCCTATCCCTATGCCTTATCAACTAACCAAAACGTTTAAATATGTAGAAAGTAACAAACAACTTAAACAGTAATAAATAAATAAATAATAATAATAATAGTAATAATTACTAAAGCTACAAAGTAAAATGGGATTTCCAGAAAAAATACGGCGTGCATGTGGGGAGGATAGAATCTTTCCTGGAAACGCTCTGATTAAACCTAACGAGAACAAACGAAAAACGAAAAAGAAACTACTACTAGTAGGTACTTGGTTAAATTAAAAAGAAATAATAATAAATAAATAAATACAAAAATTGCAGGGAATTTGTCGAAATTTTGTGTCAGGTGCCGACCGTGGTGGAATTCGATCGATTTCTTTTAATTTCGCTCCTCTTTCTTGGGGGTTTTACTTTGAACGGGGTTGGTGCGCCGACCGTGGTGGAATTCGATCGAGCTCTCTTCTTACTTTAAAAGGGATGTTTGGGTCAACCGTGGTGGAATTCGATTCAATTTGACTCTCCTTACTTTGGGGGTGTGATTTCAAACGGAATGGGATGTGATGGCCTTCTTATAATTGGTTGCGAATTTTCCAACGACAGCATTTGTTTTAGAATAATAATAATAAAGTCGAGCAAGAAAGTTTTTGTCTTAAAATATGAGCTTTTGCAAAACAAAACTGTAAGCAGTTTGGTCCTATTTTCGCCGACGGCATCTTTTTTTCTTAAAACGAAACAAAATCCGATCAAAAGTGGACGTCACACGCTTCTATGGGACGTGAGTTTAAAACGTAAGTAAACGGCGATTTCCTTCTGTCGATAGCTTTTGTCTTAAAACAAGAAAAAACAAAACGAAACGCACGGCTTTTGTTAAGCATGAATTTGAGAACGTGAAGCGAAAGTTGAAGTTCGAGTTTCACTCTATCGAAAGCAGCGATTTCTATTGGTTCTCTCCAGCGATAGCATTTGTCTTGAAACAAAAAAAAATGACGCGAAACAATTATTTACACCGAACGATTTCGTTGCCGTGATGCGAAACTTGAACATTGAATCTTACTCTGCCGCGAACAGTTGTCTCGATTGGTTCATTCCGTCGATAGCTTTTGTTTTAAAATGAAACAAAATGAAGTAAAACAATTATTTACATCCTACAATATTATTGTTGTTGTTGTTAATCTATTGAGATCTGTCATTTCGGTTGGTTCATTCCGTCGATTGTCTTAAAAAGAAACGAAATAAGGCAAAACAATTGTTTACATCACATGGTTTTGTTGTTGTTGTTATTGTTATTGTTGTTGTTGTTATCATATTGCGAATATTGATTTCGATTGGTTCATTCCGTCGGTAGCTTTTGTTTTAAAATGAAACTAAATGAGGCAAAACAATTGTTTACACTACACGGTGATTTCTATTGGTTCATTCCATCGATGACTTTTGTCTTAAAATGAAACAAAATGAAGTAAAACAATTGTTTACATCGCACGGTTTTTTTGTTGTTGTGACCGTGATTTCGATTGGTTTATTCTGTCGTTAGCTTTTATTTTAAAATTAAATAAAATGAGACGAAACAATTGTTTACATTGCGTGGTTTTGTTGTCGTATGGCGAAAACAGTCTTAATCTATTGCGAACTGCGATTTCGATTGGATCACTCCGTCGATAGCTTTTGTCTTAAAATGAAACAAAATGAAGTAAAACAATTGTTTACATCGCATGGCTTTATTGTTGATGTTGTTGTTGTTATTATTCTATTGCGAAGTGTGATTTCGATTAGTTCGTTCCGTCGGTAGCTTCTGTCTTAAAATGAAACGAAATAAGGCAAAACAATTGTTTACACGGCACGGTTTTGTTGAGTCTTGTCCTATTACGAACAGTGATTTCTACTAGTTCATCCCGTCGATGGCTTTTATCTTAAAATAAAACAAAATGAAGTAAAACAATTGTTTACATCGCACGTTTTTGTTGAAATTTAAGTCTTACTCTGTTGTGAACAGTGATTTCGATTGGTTTATTCTAACAATAGCCTTTTTTCTTAGGGCGAAAAAAAATAACGTATAAAAAAGAATTGTTTACATCGCACAGCTTAAAGTGAAGCGAAAGTTGAACCTTGAGTCTCACTCTTACTCACAAATTCTATTGGTTCTCTCGATCAATAGCTTCTGTCTTAAAACAAAACAAAATGAGGCAAAACAATTGTCTGCAACGCAAAGCTTAGTTTTATTTTATTGCGCTTTAGAAAATTTTATTCCATCGATAGCTTTTGTTATAAAATTAAACCAAATAAGGTAAAACAATTGTTTATATCGCACGTTTTTGTTGAAATTGAAGTCTTATTCTATTGCCAACAGTGATTTCGATTGGTTTACTTCAACGATAGCCTTTGTCTTAAAACGAAACGAAATGATGTGAAACAATTGTTCTCCTCTCACAGCCGAAAGCGAAGCTAAAGCCGAACTTAGAGTCGCACTCTATCGTAAACAGCGATTTCGATTGGTTCCCTTGACCGAGAGCTTTTTTTTAAACTAAACAAAACGAGGCAAAACAATTGTTTATGATGCCAGGATTAGTTACAGTGATACGAAACTTTAACTTTGATTTTCACAGCTATTTCGATTGGTTCATTCCATCGATAGCTTTTGACCTGAAACTATACAAAATGGGATAAAACAATTGTTGATTGACATCGCACAGCCTGAAGAGAAAAACGAAAGCAAAATTTTGAGTCTCAGTCTTACTTACAAACAGCGATTTCGATTAGTCTTTCGACCGATAGCTTTTTTTTTTAGGAACAAAACAAAACGAGACCAAACAATTGTTTACTTCGCACGGCTTTGTTGTTGTGAGTTCAAAGTAAGAGCGAAACCTGAACTTTGAGTTTTACACGAAACAATAAATGTAACCTGCGTGTAGATGGCGTTAATTTCACTGAAAAGAAAAAAAGAAAAACAAATGCTGGTGTGTCTTTTTTTGTTTAAATATGAAATGGCCTTACGTCGTGGTTTCAGGATCTTAGAAAGAAATAACAAATGAATAATCAAGTACGTGTTCGGCTTTTGTTTTTTTTCCAAAGCTTCTATGTTTTTTCTGCAATTTATTTCTTAATTGTTTAGTTTCAATTTTTTTTTAAGTTTCACAATTTTCTTCTTTTGTTTTTACAGTTGTTTAATGTTCCGGAATTAATATTTTGTTTTGTGTCTTTCTTTTGTTTATTTATTTTATTAGTCATTCAGAAATAAAAAAGAAATTTCGCTTTTTTCAGTTTTCCAGCGAAGGAATTTTTATTTTCTTTTGTTTTCCTTGGCGTGGTAAATCAGTTTGTCTTTTGTCTTCCTCCTTTGGTTGTTCTAAAAGTTTTTTTTAACGCTTTTCGATTGCTTTCTTTTATTTTTATTCCTCTTTGTATTTTTGTTTTTTTTCTTTTGTTTTATTCTATTTTCTTGTTTTGTTTTATTATTACTCGTTTATTTGCTGTCAAATACGAAAACGTTTCGTTTTTTGTTTTTCCGTAAAGTTTTCCTTGTCTTCTTATGTGATTTCTTTTTTGTTTTGTTTGCTGTTTTGTCTTCGAATGTGCAAAGTGGTTTGTCTTTTGTTTTTTCTGTAGCTCTTACGTGAAAAGTTATTCGTCTTTTGTTTTTGGTTGCAACTTTCATACTGTCAATTTTTATCCTTTTTTTGCTGTGCTATTTTGCCTTTCGTACTTTGTTCTTCTATTATTTTCCTTAGTTCTTCTGTCATTGGTTCGTTCAAAAAATAAGAATCGTCTTTTCTATTTTCTTTTGTTTTTATTGATTCTCGATTGTTGAGTGTCAGTGGTTTGTAATTCATCTTTTGTTCTCCTATCTTTTTCTTTTATTTTGCTTAATGATTTACATTTACCGGTGCCAAGTGATTGGCTTTTGTTCTTTCGTTGTTGTTTGGATCCATGACGTCATGAAATTCGTGCTCCCGAATCGGTTTATCTTTTGTTTCCCCACAAAGTTTTTTCTTTTGTTTTTTTAAGTTTGTCGCTTATTGTAATCGCTGATTTAAGGCGATCGCCTTTTGTTTCTCTTTATGAGATTATGATTTATTATTTATGAAATTATTGTCCTGATTATGATGTGATTCGTGCTTCGTTTGTTTTTTTTTATTTCCCTCTTTTTGTTTCTATTCTTGCTTTTGGTTGTTTAACGGTCCTGATTTAGCGACTTGCTTTTGTTTTTCTATTGTTATTTGTTTGTTTGTTTGACGTCACCAAATTCGTGTTCTTGGTTCGGTTCATCTTTTGTTCTTCTGCGAGGTCTTTTCTTTTGTTTTTGTTTTCGCTATTTAACGTAGCTGCTGACGTAAGACGATCGTCTTTTATTTTTTTTATGCAACTGAATAGTTTTTGCTTTTCACTTTTTTTCTGGTTATCTGATTGATTAAATTTGGCGGTGCAAGGCGATTGGCTTTTGTTCTTTTCTTGTTACTTGTTCGTTTGACGTCGTGAAATTCGCGTTTTCGAATCGGTTCAGCTTTTGTTTTTCTGCGAAGCTTATTCTTTTGTTTCTATGTTTGTTATTTGACGTACCTGCTGACGTAAGACGACCGTCTTTTGTTTTTTTCTTTATTACGCAACTATAGTTCTTGTTATTATTTATTTTTTTAGTTATTTTTGTATTTGGCGGTGCAAGGCGATTTACTTTTGTCCTTTTATAACTGAAACTTTTGTTTTTTTTTTTAATGAAATTGTTTCTTTTGTTTTTATAATGTATTTACTGACGTAGGGTGATCGTCATTTGTTTTCATTTTTTAACGTGACGGTTGATTTTATTTGATTTTTAACTTATTTATTTCTCGATTATTTTCCTTTGTTTATTGCTTTTTTTATTGTTTTTCTTGAAGCGTTTTATAATTCCTTGATTTTTTCTTTTGTTTTTTTTTTTACTGCTCTCGACGTTGAATTGATTCGTCATTTGTTTGTTTGGATAACTGTCATTTGTTTATCATCTGCGAAGCTGTCATTTGTGAAACTATCGCTTATTTCTGTTGTCTATTTATTGTTTATTTGGTTCACTTTCATTTGTTTATCTGCACAATTGTTACATCGTTTGTCTTTTGTTTCTCGGTTGTTTCGGATAACTTCTTTTGTTTATTTGTATAACTGTCATTTTTTTGTTTGCGAATCTATCTTTTATTTATTCCTGTAACTGTCATTTGTTTGTCTGGTAATTTTCATTTGTTTATCTGTAAATTGTTACATTGTTGTCTTTTGTTTTTTGGTTGTTTCATTTGTTTAACTATCATTTGTTTATTTGGGAAACTGTCGTTTATTTATTCCTGCAGTGTCATTTGTTTGTTTTTTTAAGTTTTATGTGTTTTTCTGTATAATTGTTACATTGTTGTCTTTTGTTTCTCGGTTGTTACAGACATCTTCATTTGTTTATTTGCATAACTGTTATTATTCGTTTGTTTGTTCGCGAAAGTACCATTTATCTATTTCAGTGACTTTTATTTTGTTGTTTGTTTGTGAAACTGCCATTTATCTATTTCTGTGACTGTCATGTAACTGTCATTTGTTTTTTGTTTTGTTTGTTGTTTACCTGTGAAACTATCATTAATTTCTTTCTGTAACTGTCATTTGTTTGTCTGATATCTTGCGCTTGATTGTCAAAAATTGTTATATTGTTGTTTTTTGTTTTCTGGTTGCCTCAGATGCCTTCGTTTGTTTATTTCCGTAACTATCATTTGTTTATTTGTGAAACTGTCGTTTATTGATTTCTGTAAGTGTCAATTGTTTGCTTCTTTAACTTTCGTTTGTTTATCTGTGTAATTGTTACATTGTTGTCTTTTGTTTCTCGGAAAGTTTGAAATATCTGTAATTGTTTATTTGCGAAATTGTCATTTGTTTGTTTCTTTGTTAAAGTACCATTTATCTATCTCTGTAACTTTCACTTGTTTTCGTTTTGTTTGTTGTTCATTTGTCAAACTACCTTTCAATTATTTCTGTAACTGTCACTTGTCGGGCAATTTTCATTTGTTTATCTGTAAATTGTTACATTGTTGTCTTTTGTTTTTTTGGTTGTTTCAGATATCTTTATTTGTTTATTTGCGTAACTATCATTTGTTTATTTGTAAAACTATCACTGAAACTATAGTTTCTTTATTTATGTAAGTGTCATTTGTTTGTTTCTTTAACTTTCATTTGTTTATCTGTACAATTGTTACATTTATTTATTTCTGTAAGTATCTTTAACTTTCTTTTGTTTTTCTGCGTAATTGCTGCATTGTTGTCTTTTGTTCCTCGATTGTTTCAGATATCTTCTTTTGTTTATTTGCGACACCGTTATTCATTTGTTTGTTTGTTTGTGAAAGTATCATTTATCTATTTCTGTGACTGTCATGTAACTTTCATTTGTTTTTGTTTTGTTTTTTGTTTACCTGTGAAACTATCTTTTATTTATTTCTATAACTGTCATTCGTATGTCTGGTAACTTTCATTTGTTTTAACTGTAAATTGTTACATTGTTGTCTTTTGTTCTCTGGTTGTCTCAGATGTCTTCATTTGTTTATTTTCGTGAGTGTCATTTGTTTGTTTGTATAACTTTCAATTGTATATCTGTATAATCGTTGTTTTCAGGTTTCGTCAGATGTGTTTGTTTTTGTTTTGGATTGCACTTTGTTATAATTTTCTTTTGTTGCTATTGTCATTGGAAGATTTGTGTGTGTTGTCAAAGCAACTGTCTTTTGTTTATTTTTGCCAAGGCAACTGTCATTTTGCGAATTTTTTTTTGTTGTTGCAGTTCATTTGTTTGTTATTAACTCATTTTGACTTTTCTGGTTTTGGTTTTCAAAAATGTCAGTTATGTTAGTCAAATTGTTGCTGTTTGTAATTTCATCATCAATTGTTCTTGCGTTTGTTTATTTACAAACCAATTCGTCTTTCGTTTTTTTTTAATATGGAAATGCTTTTGGAAGTCTGAAAGTTTTAAAGATTTTTCTTGTGTCTGAAATGACGTTTGGACATCTCTTACGAATGGAATTTGGAGTAGAATTTTTTGTTTCTTGCCATTTTTTATTAACCTTGAAAATCCAGTAGGTTTTGGTTAAACATTGATTTGAATTATGTAAGTGCGGAATACTATCGCATGTACATTGTAGTCCTGCTTGCGTTAGTTTGCTTTTCTCTCTCCAATTTATTACATCATTGTCGATAATTTCGCTTTGCATGAGCTTTCAGGTGCGTTTGCTTAGATTGTAATGTATTATTAATTATTAACAAAAGAAAAAACAGTTGCTATCGTTTGTTTTGTTTTCCGTGTGTCACGTCGATTTGTGATTTATCGTCTTCTAAGCGGTCGTTTAAGGCAAATCCGGAATTAATCGGGGCGAATGCAAACAAGCTAAAAAATTCACTTAAAAAACAATTACGATCCGGACGCGATCCCATTAATTAACAGCTTTTAAAAAGCTCGCCCGCCTAATCCGTTTAAAGCTCGCCGAACAGATTTTTTTCCCCGGCGCAATTAAGCCGTGAAAAACGCGCCCCGGGCGGCCGGCGCACTTGTTGAGCGCTCCGGAAAAAAACCCGGAAAAAGAACGGCGGAGAGGAAGCGAGTTTCGAGGGGCGGAAGAGGCGCCGCGACGCCGCGCGAACGCCTCCAAATTTCGTGCCAGACCGTCGCAATTAGCTCGTTCGAGGTTTTTTAATTAAAATTGGGTGGTTACGGTCAATTAACGTCGACGTGTTTTGTTTTGTTTTTTTTTCTTTTTTAAAGACTTTTTGCTCGCCCGTTTATATGCACGTTTTACATGGCGAATTGTTTGAAGTTTTTTTTGTTGTTTTAAATCGCTTTTCAACTGTTTTAAATTGCTTCATTAATTATGGATTTTTTTTTACCCTAACAGTGGCGTAGGTGAAGAGGAAGACAGAAGATATTTGAAACAATTTATTTCGTTTGAGATTTTGATTCATTTAAGGACCTGCTTTCGATGTTATTACAAAAAAATCAATGGTTAATCAAGAGATGGCGCTGCGTGAACAAAGTGATGACACCTGCTTTAGACGTTATTACCAAAAAGAAATCAATAGTCTTTCAAGAGATGGCGCTGCACGAACATAGAGATGACTTCGGTCTATAAGTTGTTTGTAGTTTTCTTTTTTCATTCATTTTCAATTCATCAAATAATTACAGAAGTATCCGTTTTGTGACAGTGGCGTAGAAGCGGAGGAGGGGCAAACAAGTTTCTACAGAAAAATAATTTTTTGGATTTATTTTTTCAAAGTTGGCACTCTTAGATACAGGGGCATATTCGCATGTGTCGCACCAATTCCTTGAGAAAGTTAAAAAAGAAACGTTACAGGAAAAACTAAGAGATGGCGCTGATATCCTAGAATGTATTGTATGTATTCGCATTGCGTGACAAGTTCTCTTTTGTTTTAAATCCTATTCGCATTTTTGTTTTGTATCCGATTTAAATTTTTTTCGTCTTTTGTTTTTCTCTCAAGTTTTTTTTTTAATAATTTTCCATAGTTCTTGTTTTTACGTATTATTATTGTTATTATTCGATTGTTTAAATACGAAAGCGTTTATTGTTTTCAAAAAAGTCGTTCGTCTTTTGTTTTTAAATGAAGCTTTCAGTTTTGTTTATAATCTTTCTATAGTCTTTTGTTTTTTTCTTATTTTTATCCGATTATTTAAACACGAAAACGTTTCGTCTTTTGTTTTTCTTTAGTAAAGTTTTCTTCATCTTCTTGTGTTTTCTTTTTTTTTGTTTCCTGTTCTGCATTCGGTGTTGTAAAGTGCTTCGTCTTTTGTTTCTCTCTCTCTCTCTCTCTCTCTCTCTATCTTTCTGTCGCACATTTCTACTTACTTACTTTCTTTTGTTTCTATTGTCACTTCTTAAACTCGTTCGACTTTCGTTTGTCGGTTTTTGCGAAAGTTTTTTTGCGAATTTTCTTTTGTTTTCGTGGATCTTTGAGTTGACTAAAGACTTTTGCGTTAAATGACGTAAACTGGTTCGTCTCTTGTTTTTCGTTATAGCTTTCAATTTTTTCCCTTTTTGCGGTCATAGACATATCGTCGTTATTCTTTTGTTTGCCTTAAGTGTTCTGGCAGTGGTTTGTTTGTAAAAAAATGAAATTCGTCTTTTTTATTTCGAGAAAGTTAAAAAAATGTTATAAAGTGAACCAACAGATGGCGCTGTAAACACTAGAATACCTTCGGCTTGGGCACCGAACTTTTTTTCTGTGCTTTTCTATTGTTTTCTTTTGTTCTTATTCTTATTGGCAGCTTCGCTTTCTTCTCTTGTTTTATATCAGATGATCTAAACTGATCTCTGTTTCGCCTCTTCTATTTGGAGAAAATTAAAAAGTTGCTATGAAATGAACCAAGAGATGGCGCTGTAACGCTCGAATATCTTCATCTTGGGCGTCGAACGTTTTCTCTACGCTTTTCTATTGTTTTCTTCTTTTGATTTATATCAGATGATTCAAACTGATCTCTATTTCGTTTTTTCTATTTGGAGAAAGTTGAGAAAATTGTTATGAAATGAACCAAGAGATGGCGCTGTAAACACTAGAATATCTTCGGCTTGGGCGTCGAACTTTTTTTCTGTACTTTTCTTTTTATTCCTATTTGTAACTTCGCTTTCTTCTTTTGTTTTATATCAGGTGTTTCAAACTGATCTTTGTTTCGTCTTTTCTATTTGGAGAAAATTGCATTGTTATAAAATGAACCAAGAGATGGCGCTGTAAACACTAGAATATTGTTTTTATTCCTATTCGTAGCTTCGCTTTCTTCTTTTGTTTTATATCAGGTGATTTAAACTGATCTCTGTTTCGTCTGTTCTATTTGGAGAAAGTTGGAAGGTTGTTATGAAATGAACCAGGAGATGGCGCTGCAACGCTAGAATATTTTAGCCTTGGGCCTTGAACTTTTTCTGTGCGTTTCTAGTGTTTCGTTTTGTTTTTATTCTTATTGGTAGTTTAACTTTCTTCTTTTGTTTTACATCAGATGATTTAAACTGATCTCTGGCTCGTCTTTTGTTTTCCTCTGAAGATTTTTTTTTTTGAATTTTTCGATAGTCTTTTGTTTTTATTGTTATTCTATTGTTTACTGTTAAATACGAGAGCGTTATGACTTTTGTTTTGGCTACGCGTTTTGTTTTGTGTCGTCTTTTGTTTTTATTGTTGTTCAATTGTTTACTGTTGAATACGCCTTCCGTTTTTCGGTAAAATTTTCCTCGTGTTTCTCTTTTGTTTTGTTTGCCGGCTTGTACTCGTCTTTCGTTTCTCTTTCTAACTCTTACGTGTTTTTTAATTATTTTCTTTTGTTTTTGTTGTCATTTCTAAAAGTTGTTAGCTTTTTTTTTTTGGGAAGTCTACGAATTTTCTTTTGTTTTTTGTTTTTGTTTTGGACCTTTCAGTAGAGTAGCTTATTTGAGAATGTTAAAGAAATTGCTGCGAAGGTAACCAACAGATGGCGCCACTGTGATCCGGGAATATATTCGTCTATTTTTCTACTGTTTTTTTTGCTTTCGTTGCTGACCGTGCGTTTGTTTTGTTCTTTTGTTTTAGTTATATCTTTTTCGTCTTTCGTTTTCCTCTAAAGTTTTTTTTTCCGATAATTTCTCTGCAGGCTTTTGTTTTTATTTCTATTATTCTTCCGTTGTGCTTTCTTCTTGTTTTGCATTCGGAGACATCTTTCGTTTTTCTTTCTAGTTCTTACATAGGAGTATTTTTTAATTGCTTTCTTTTGTTTCTATAGTCACTTCTAAATATCGTTCGCTTTTTATTTTTTTTTGAAAGTTTTTACTAATTTTCTTTTGTTTCTTTTTTGGACTTTTGAGTAGATCAGTTTATTTGAGAAGGTTGAAGAAATTGTTACGAAAGGAACCAACAGATGGCGCTGCGATCCCGGAGTATATTCCCATGCTTTTCTATTGTTTTCTCCTGATTTTGTTCCTGTTTGTGCTTTTGTTTCGTTCTTTTGTTTTAGCTACATCTGATGATTTAAACTTTTTCGTCTTTTGTTTTCTTTATTATTATTATTATTCTACTTTTGTTTTGCATTCTGTTTCTCTTTCTAACGCTCACGTCATTTCTACAAAAAATCGTCCGTCTTTTATTTAAATTTTTCTTTAATGAATTTTCATTTGTTTCTATGGATCTCGCTGTCACTAAATTCCTAATTTTTGATCTGCAGATAAAGACGGAAACTAATGTCTGTTTTGCCTTAAGTATCGATTCCCTGTTTTCTATTATTACGAGCGACATCTATGGACTTCCGTTGTCTTCAAATTGCCAATGACATGTGACGCCGTCCATTGTCACCGAATTCATTTTTTTTTATTGACAAGTGTATCAGAAACTTCTACTTATTTTATTATGTAGTTGATTATTATTACTTTTTTGTTGATAAGCTATACCAGTGACATCTGTGGGGGTGCGTTGCTGTTACTCACGAAAAAACTCACTTGTTCCAACAAAGAAATTATTATTACGTTTTAATTGCGTTTTAATTGTTGCTGTAATTGTAATAAAAGAAAAATTTTTTTTAATCAGCGCCATCTACGGAGTTCAGCTCTAATCAAACTTGCCGCGCACTGCCTTGGGCATTGAACGTCACACTGTGAAACTATTTTATTTAATGGCGCATGCGAGCAGGTTTAAACAAGAAAGGATTCATTCACAAGCGCCATCTATGAAGTTCCCGTACTGCCAAATTTGCCATATCCTGGCGCTGAATTTAAATCGCACGAAACTGTCTTTTTTTTGACAGGCAGGAAATTAGATTTAACCAAAAGAGGAACGCCATCTTCTGGTCACGCCAATACCTCAGAGTTCACTTATAATGTAAGTCATCACAGTTCTGATTTCGTCCGCCAGAGCTCCGTCGGTCCAATCAGCGCATTGCGGCTCATCATCGGTATCGGTTCCTCTTAATTGAAACCTGAATTACGCAGATGGCGCGCAGATGATTCCATTTCCGTTCAAATAACAGCAAAGAGTTTGCAAACCAGCCTCAACCGTAACAATATCGTTCACGTCTTGCCATACCATCAACTGCAAAAAGGATGAACCAGCGAGAAAACAAAAGCATGACGCTTTTACCATCCGTGACAAGCCAGTTTCAGCCTCATCGTAACAATATCATTCATTTTGACTACTACATACAACGAAAAGGGAAAAAAGAAAAGCAAGAGGTACGTACCGCGAGTCTTAAACTCACGTCGAGACGACGTAGCAAAACAAGAGTAACTTTGGCACAAAATTTAAAGGTTCTTGATTCACCGTAACAATATCATTCATGTTTCGATGCAGCGTCATCTACAAAAAGGAAAAACAATAACAAAACGCCTTCACCACGTGATTCAGCAAAGCAAAACAAAGCAAATTACTTTCAGCACGTGATTGAAAGCCACTTCTTACTTCACCGTAACAATATTGATGTGACATCAACTGTGAAAAGAATAAAAAACAAAAGCACGACGTCTTTATCACGTGGTTTAAAGTCACTCCAAGCAATTCTCCAGCACGTTACGACATTCCTTGCAAAACCGTCAACTGTATGAAGGATATATTAGCGAGAAAACAAAAGAATGACGCCTTCCGGTTGTCATTAAAAGCCGTCATTCAGTTCTTGAGACACAGCCAACTATAAAAAGTTTGTTTTCGGAACAGTGACGATTTTGAAGGTCGCACAAAACCAGTTTAGAGTTCGCCGTGACAATATAAAATAATTTTCTGTCATGGCGTCAGCTAAATGCGGCTAAATTAATGAGGAAACAAAAGAATCAAGTACAACGAGGTTGTTTGTATTCAGAAGCAAACAGAAGAACGACGCCTTCGACACGCCGAGCTAGTTTCGGGTTCACCGTGACAATATAATTCATTTTCCGGTCGTGCCATCAGCAGAGAAAGGTCACATTATTGAGAAAACAAAAGAATGCAGCCCGGAGCATGCGATTTAAAGCCACCGCAACAATTATGACGTACCATCAAGGTTATATTAGGAGGAAACAAAAGGTTGACGCCCTTAACGCGCAATTCAAAGCCATGAAAAGCCAGTTTCGGATTCGTCGTAACAATATCATTCACTTTCCTTCATACCATCACCTGAGAAAGGTCATGCTAATGAGAAAACAAAAGAATGGTGCCTGGAGTAAGCGATTTAAAGCCACAGTAATAATTCTGACGTACCATCAAGGTTAAATTCGGAAGAAACAAAAGAATGACGCCGTTAACACGCAATTCAAAGCCACGCCGAGCCAGTTTCGGGTTCACCGTAACAATATAATTCACTTTCCGGCCATCCCATCAGCAGAGAAAGGTCCCGCTAATGAGAAAACAAAAGAATGCTGTCTGGAACAAGCGATTTAAAGTCACAGCCACAATTCTGAGGTACCATCAAGGTTATATTCGGAGGAAACAAAAAAATGACGCCCTTAACACGCAATTTAAAGCCACGCGGAGCTAGTTTCGGGTTCACCGTAACAATATAATTCATTTTCATCGTATCATCAGCTGAGAAAGGTCGTCCTAATGAGAAAAAACAAAGGAATGCTGCCTGGAGCATGCTTTTAGCAATGTCGTTCATTTCCTGACGTACCATCAAGGTTATATTTTGAAATAAACAAAAGGAGGGCGCCTTCGACACGCAATTCAAAGCCACGCCGCGCTAGTTTCGGGTTCACCGTAACAATATAATTCATTTTCGTCGTGTCATCAGCTGAAAGAGGTCGTCCTAGCGAGAAAACAAAAGAATGCTGCCCGGAGCATGCGATTTAAGGCCACTGTGACAATGTAGTTCAATTTTTTTCACACCATCAACTATGAAAGAGGTTGTTTTCGAAAGGAAACAAAAGAATGACGTCTTCAGCACGCGATTCAAGTTCACCGTAACAATATAGTTTTCACTTTCGGCCATACCATCACGCGAAGCAAGGCTGTATAAGCGAGAAAACAAAAGAAAGATGCCTTTGGCTTACTACGTAGCAATATCATTCGTTTCCTTCCTCGCTAATAGCGATGGGGAGGGTTGAGTCGGCAATTAACTAAATTATAATGCCTGCAGCACGTGACTTAAGATCACGACAAGCCAGATTCTTATTTACCGTAACAATATTATCCATTTTGTGTCTTGTCGTCGATCGATAACAAAAGAATGACGTCTCTTGCACTTGATTTAGAGTCACCATGACAAGATCATTCGTTTCTTTTTCACGCCGAAAGTTATGTGAAGCCAGTTTGCGTTTACCGTAACAATATTATCCATTTTCCGTCTTGTCATCGGCCGAAAACAAAAGAATGACGTCTCTGGCACTTGATTTAAAGCCACCGTGACCAGATCATTCGTTTTTTTTTCATATTGATGACGTTGGGAAGTTATGTCAAAAGCCAGTTTCTTGTTTACCGTAACAATATCATCCATTTTTTGCAAAATCATCAATCGGAAATAAAAGAATGACGTCACTGTGACAAAATCATACATTTTTTTTAACGCCGATAATTATGGGAAGTTATGTCAAGCCAGTTTCTGATTTACCGTAACAATATTATTTTTTCGTTCATTAATGGCTCAAAAATGGAGTGTATTGACGTGGAAGATAAAAAGGAGATGATTTTGGCATTTGATGCGATTTAAAGTGGCGTACGTGAAGCTAGTTCCCGGTTCGCCGTAACAATATCTAATTTTTTTCCTGCGGTTGGAGTTCGATTTGTATTTACACCGAAAGGGTCTCCTTTCGCGGCCCGGTTTTGAGTATCCCGACCGAGGAGCAATTGTGGCGCGAGAAGGAGTCCGTAATTAATTATCGATCAGATTTCGGGGGCGAGATATGAACGCGTTTCTTTGTCGGCGCGGAGCGAGACGGCCTCAACGAATTTAAGATTCATAGAATTAAAGATGAGAAAATGTATTATTCATCCCGCGCGCCTTGGAAAAGCTAAGATAAATGAACGAGCGCCGCTACACAAACAAAAGCGGCGGCGCTGCACGTTTCCTGCGCCCGCCCACCCCCCCGACCCCCTCGGATTAACGAGGCCCAACTTTAGTTTCGTACGTTGCCTGCCTGTTCGTTCGCGCGCCCGCCGTCATTATTATTATTCGGTATTCGGAGATTTCTGCCGAAGGAACGGGCGACTTTGCCTCACACACACACGGCGCCCCCCCTCGCCCCCCTCCGCCACCCCCAGAGCTATTTTCGAAATTAAAGTGCCGACTCTCTTGAGGAATTCGAGTGTTTTGCGCGCTCCCCGGATTTTGCCTCGAAAGAATACACCTGCGAATGCGCGCGCCCTCTGTGTTTCCAAAAAGTGTCTACCCAAAACCGATCGGGTAATTTGAGGATGTTAGAAGTCATTTGTTTTCTGGAAACGGTCTCACTGTCTCCCTTGTGAAAACCAAAACTTTCTTTAAAACAGAATTTTTGTCAACTTTGATTCGGATTGATAGTCATTTGTTTTCAAGGAACAGTGTCTCATTTGTTTCTCAGACGTTTTCGGAAATTTAGAAACTTTTCAAATCAGACATTTTTTTGTCAACTTTGATTTGACTGGCAGTCATTTGTTTTCTAGAAACTGTGTCTCATTTGTTTCTCTGATGTTTTCAGATGATAGAAAAACTCTTCAAATCGGACACTCTTTTTTTCAATTTTGATTTGCTTGGTAGTCATTTGTTTTCTAGAAACTTTCTTTGAAACAAATTTTTTTTTTCAATTTTGATTCTATTGATAGTCATTTGTTTTCCAGTCACCGTATCATTTTTTTCTCAAAAAGTTTTCAGAAGATTTTCTTCAAAACGGAATTTTTGTCAACTTTGATTCGGATTGATAGTCATTTGTTTTCGAGGAACTGTCTCATTTGTTTCTCTGACGTTTTCGGAAGATTGAAACTCTTCAAATCAGACTTTTTTTCTCAATTTTATTCGATTGGTAGTCATTTGTTTTCTAGAAACTGTCTCATTTGGTTCTGAGAATGTTTTCAGAAAATCAGAACTTTCTTCACAACAAAATTTTTTTCTCAACTTTGATTCGATTGATAGTCATTTGTTTTTCAGTCACTGTACCATTTTGAAGAAAAATAACAGAAAATAACTTTCTCAAAAAGTTTTTAGAAGATTTTCTTCAAGACAGATTTTTTTCTCAACTTTTGTCGATTGACAGTCTTTTGTTTTCTAGAAACTGTGTCTCATTTGATTCTTGGAACGTTTTCAGAAAATCAGAACTTTCTTCAAGATGGATTTTTTTTCTTAACTTCACTTCGACTGATAGTCTTTTCTTTTCTAGGAACTGTGTCTCGTTTCTCTGACGTTTCCAGAAGTTAGAAACTCTTCAAATGAGACATTATTTTCTCAACTTTGATTTGATTGACGGCCATATGCTTTTTAAGGAATTGTGTCACATTTGATTCTTAGAACGTTTTCAGAAAATCAAAATTTTCTTCAAAATAGAATTTTTTCTCAACTTTGATTCGATTGACAGTCATTTGTTTTCAAGGAACTGTGTCTCATTAGATTCTCTGACGTTTCCAGAAGATAAAATTTCTCTTCAAATCAGACATTTTTTTCTCAACTTTGACTTGATTGGTACTCATTTGTTTTCCAGTCACTGTCTCATTTTCTCTTCAAAAAAGTTTTCCGAAGATTTTCTTCAAAACAGATTTTTTTCTCAATTTTATTTGATTTGATTGGTAGATAATCCGTGAGCGTTAAGAAGTCATTTGTTTTGTAGCAGCTGTGTCTCGTTTACTCCCCATTTGGTTCAAGCGTTCATTACTTCAATCAAAATTTTTCAAAACAGAACTTTTTTTTTAATTTGATTTGGTTGGCAGAAAATTTGTGGATCATCGTACGTCATTTGTTTCTAAGAGCTACAGATTTACTGAATTTAGGTTCTTGTTCCCTCCCCTTTCCCTTCCCCCTTCTTCTCCCGGGATTTTAAATGAAACAGTTCCCTGAAGATCAATATTTTTCAAAACAGAAGTCACTTTTTTTTTAAATTTGATTCGTGGATGTTAGAAGTCATTTATTTTCTAGCAATTGTTTAATTTCGTGCTCATTTGGTTAAAAACATTTTCAGAAAATTAAAGGTTTTTTTCAGGGAATAAAAATTTTTCAAAACAAAAGTTTTCTTTTTTTTGCAAGTTTGATTTGATTGGTAGAGGTGATTTGTTGACGTCATTTGTTTCTAAGAACTATATATTTTCAGAATTTGAGGGTTTCGCACACGCTCCCCCCTTCGCCTCTTTCGTCCTAGGGTTTTGAATGAAACAGTTTTCAAAAAATCAAAATTGACTCAAACCTAAACCCTTCCATCAAACTTGAATGAGTTGGTAGATCATTTGTAGATGTTAGAAGTCATTTGTCTTCTATCAGTCATATCTAATTTCCTCCACATTCAAATGTTAAAAATATTTTCAGAAAATTAAAGATTTTCAAAACGGAGTTTTTTTGTTAAATTTGATTTGATTGGAAGATAATTTTTGGGTCGTAGAGCGTCATTTGTTTCTGTGAACTACAGATTTGCGAAATTTGAGTGTTTCGTACCCCACCCTCCTGGCCTCTTTCTTTCCCTAGGGTTTTGAATGAAGCAGTTTCCAGAAAATCAAAATTAATCAAACCAAAAACCCTCCTTCGAATTTGATTGGATTGGTATATTACTTGTGGATGTTAGAAGTCATTTGTTTTATATCAATTGTCTCTCATCTCCTCACCCTCCCCCCTCTCTTTGTTTCCCTAGAGTTTTGGATGAAATGGTTTACTGAGAATTAAAACGGATCGAAACAATTTTTTTTGCGCCTAGTTTGATTGATGGTCGGTGGATCATTGTGGATGTTAGAAGTCATTTGTTTTCCATCAATTGTGTCTCATTTCCTCCACATCTGCTTCAAACGCTCAAAACATTTTCAGAAAATTAAAGATTTCTAAAACGGAATTTTTTTTGTTAAATTTGATTTGATTTGAAGATAATTTGTGGATCGTAGCACGTCATTTGTTTCCGAGAACTACAGATTTTCTGAATTTCAGTGTTATATGCTTCCTTCCCGCTCTTTGTTTTCCTAGAATTTTGGATGAAATGGTTTAAAGAGAATAAAAACGGATCAAAACATTTTTTTTGCGTCAAGTTTGATTGATGATCGGTGGATCATTGTGGATGTTAGAAGTCATTTGTTTTCTATCGACTGCGTCTCGTTTCCTCCACATTTGGGTCAAATGTTTATTATATTTTCAGAAAGTGAACCTTTTTCAAAACAGATTTTTTTTTAATTTGACTCGATTGGCATGTCTTTCATCGTGGATCGTAGGACATCATTTGTTTCTGAGAATTTGCTGAATTTTAGTCAAATCGGGTAGAGGTCATTTGTTTGTGACAACGGTGGTATTTGCTTTTGAGTGCTTTGATTTGATCGATATATAATTCGTGATCGATAGAAGTCATTTGTTCCTTCCTAATAACTGATTGTCTGTTCTTCGTATTCTTCTTTTTCTCAATTTAATTAATTTGTTCACTTGTTTCTATCTATTGATTGCACGCAGGTGGTTCCTACAAATGATCCAATGTTTTAACCAAAAAAAAAAAGAATCAAAGTGTTTCACGAACAAGATTCGTTTTCTCTAATTTGATTTGGTCGGTAGAAGGCATTTGTTTTTAACAACTGACTGCAAGTTGCTTGTACATACAACCCTTTACTGACCGTTTTGGCTCAGATGATCAATACGATAGAAAAATCAAAATTTTCTAAAAATTGATTTGGTTGGTGGATGAAATTCGATTTTGAATGGTAGACAATTTACGATCGGCAGAAGTCATTTGTTTCTGCAAACAAGTATGTACTTGCAAGTATTAATCACAAAATAAAAAGTTTTCATAAACCAAGTTCGTTTTGATTGGTGGAGAATTTGTTGTCGTCGAGAGTCGCTTGTTTCTAATTGAAAAAATTGACGCGTGAACGCTTTTAGGAAATGTTTTTTGAAAAAGAAATTCAGGGCAGTAATTAAATATTTTTCTAAAAGTATCACCTCTCTTTCGTTTAAAAAAAAAAAGGAAAAGAAATTGAAATAACTTGTTTTACTTCTCCTCCTCCACCTCATCCTCCTTTAATTCTTCATCAGCTATATTCTCTTGTTTTTAATCATGTATAAGTAAGAACTCTTTATTTATTTATTTTTGAAAATTTACTCGAAATTCCGAAAAGAAGAAGAATTCAAAAGTTAACGTCAACTGACCAAATTAAAAAAAAAAAAACAACAAAAACGAGTTTTCTTAGTAATTGCGCAAAGCCTCCACCCCCATTAAAGTAATGCCTAGGTTACTGGGGCAAGTGCTGGCGCAGAGCTATTTGTAACAAATGAGCGATAAGTGGATGGCGTCAGTCCAAATTTGCTCGTTTAGGGCAATTCGTTCGGTCTTCGTCTCATATGCTGGCCATCACTTTCCGTTAACAGCCCAAGATTTAAACGAGACTTCAGATTGCCTCATTTGTTTCGATTTTCAGCTGCTATTTTGGTACCATTTATTTGCAATATCATCAAATCGAGTCGTCCTTGAACTTCCACCTAAGTTCATTTTAAATTATCCTAACTTTGGTCTTTGGAAAATAATCAAAATAAAATCTAATCTGATATGCGTGAGGACAGGCAGTTTTGAACTTCTGGAGGCATTTGGACTTTCACCTTTTCGCTTTCATCTTAAATCAACAGAATAATCAAATAACACAGCACAACGTAAAACAAAATTCTCTATTTTTGGACTTTTGGACTTACTTTACCTGCTTTAAATCAATGGAACGATCAAATTGTAGTTCACGTTTACATACGGTACAAGATGACGCTTTCTGCTTTTGGACTTTCTTGCCTATTTCGATTTTGGCCTTATGAATTGATTTTGGACTTTCTGCTTCAAATCACTCGAACGATCAGAATTCTGCTTTACGTTTACAAGCAGGGAGCGTAAGACAAATTTTCTTGCCTTTGGACTTTTAGACTGATCTTGGCCTTTTAGACGTTTTCATTGTTCTATTTTGGACTTTTAGACTGACCTCCGCCTTTTAGACATTTTCATCGCTCTATCTTCTTCCAAATTTATGGTATTATTAAAATCCTAGTACGCAATTACTTTACAGCATAAGACGACGTTTTCTGCATTTGGCCTTTTGGACTTACTTTGGCCTCGCTTTTCTTTTCTGATTGAAATCAATGAAATGGCTTTCGAATCAACGAAACAGTTAAAATTCCGCTTCACGTTTACGTACAGCGTAAGATAATTTTTTTGTTTTTGGACTTTTGGACTTGCTTTGGCCTTTTAGAGATTTCCATCTCACTTTCTTGCTTCAAATCAATAGAATAATCAAAATTCCGGTTCATATTTACGTGGAGTATATAAGGCTGCATAATTTAACATTTTTTATATTTGGACTTTTGGACTTACTTTGGCCTCGCTTTTCTTTTCTGCTCTAAATTAATGAAATGGCCTTCGAATCAATGAAACAGTTAAAATTCGCCTTCACATTTACGTTCAGCGTAAGATAATTTTTTAGTTTTTGGACTTTTGGACTTGTTTTGGCCTTTTAGAGATTTCCATCTTACTTTCTTGCTTCAAATCAATAGAATAATTAAAATTCCGGCTCATATTTACGTGGAGTACACAAAACTGTATTAAACAACGTTTTCTGTATTTGGACTTTTGGACTTACTTTGGCCTTTCGAACTTTTTCGCTATTTCCTTTCCACTTTAAATTAATTAAACAACTTTTAAATCAACGAAATAGTTAAAATTCGGATTCTACGTGCGGCGTAAGGCTGACTTTGGACTTATTGATTAACTTTGGACTTTCGAACTCTCTCGGGCTTCCTTCTCTGCTTCAAATCAGATGAATAATCAGAAATCTGTATCACATTTACATGCAGTATAAGAATTTCTTTTTAAATTTTGGACTGATTGACTTTTTGGACTTTCTCACTCTTTCTTTTTAAATTGATTTAGGCTTTTTGGATTGCCTTTTGGACTTTCGGACTTCTCCATCTTTTGTTTTCTGGCTCAAATAATTAAATAATCAACATTACGTGCAGTGTAAGGCAAAACTTCCTGATTTTAGACTTTCTTTTCTATTTTAAAACAGTAGAGTAATTAAAACTCTGATTTTTGGACTGATTTTGAACTTTCGAATTTTTTTACCTCCTCTCTTTTTGCTGGAATAGAATGAAATGTTTAAAGTTCTGATTCTATATGAGGTATAAGATTTTTGGACTGCCTTTGGCCTTATGTATTGTGTTTGGACTTTCGAACTTTTTGACCTTCTCTTTCCTGCAAGGCAAGACTCTCTCTTTTTGATCTTTTGGATTTATTTTGGCCCTTTAAGCCTTTCCTTTTCTGCTTTAATCATTCGAAAAGTCCTAATTCTGGTACCTTTCTATCTTCGGTGGAAGACTTTTGGATTGACTTTGGCCTTTTAGAATTGACTTTGGACTTTGTGACATTTCCAGTCTGACTGATTGACTTTTCTTTTGGATTGACTTTGACCTTTTTGGATTGACTTTGGACTTTGTGACATTTCCAGACTGACTGATTGACTTTTTGGACTTTCTCACTTTTTCTTTTTAAATTGATTTTGGCTTTTTGGATTGTCTTTGGACTTGCGGACTTCTCCATCTTTTGTTTTCTGACTCAAATCATTATGTAATCAACATTACGTGCAGTGTAAGACAAAACTTCCTGGTTTTAGACTTTCCTTTCTGTTTTAAAACGAGAGAGTAATAAAAATTCTGATTTTTGGACTGATTTTGGACTTTTGAACTTTTTTATCTCCTCCCTTTTTGCTGGAAATGAGTGAAATATTGAAAGTTCTGATTCTATGTGAGGTATAAGACTCACTTTGGCCTTAAGATTTTGGACTTTCGAACTTCTTAACCTTCTCTTTTCCATTTTTGATCTTTCGTGTTTACTTTCGTCTTTTAAACCTTTCTTTTTCTGCTTTAATTAACGGAAAAGTTCTAATTCTGGCTCCCTTCTACCTTCGGTGGAAGACTTTTGGACTGATTTGGCCTTTTTGGATTGACTTTGGACTTTGTGACTTTTCCAGATCTTTTTCTAATAATTTACAATCTGAATAAATTGAATTCGAGCAAAACTGTTCGAGGAATTTTTGGACTTAGCGTGACTTCAACCTTTGGTGGAAGACTTTTGGACTGATTTTGGCCTTTTTGGATTAACTCTGGACTTTGCAACTTTTCTAATAATTTACAATCTGAATAAATGGAATTCGAGCAAAACTGTTCGAGGAATTTTTGGACTTAGCGTGACTTCTACTTTCGGTGGAAGACTTTTGGACTGATTTTGGCCTTCTAGGATTAACTCTAGACTTTGCGATTTTTCCAGATCTTTTTTTAATAATTTACAATCTGAATAAATTGAATTCGAGCAAAACTGCTCCAAGAATTTTTGGACTTAACGTGACTTCTACCTTCGGGAGAAGACTTTTGGACTGATTTTGGTCTTTTTGGATTGACTCTGGACTTTGCTACTTTTCCAGATCTTTTTCTAATAATTTACAATCTGAATAAATGGAATTCGAGCAAAACTGCTGGAGAAATTTTTGGACTTAGCCTGACTTCTACCTTCGATGGAAGACTTTTGAACTGATTTTGGCCTTTCTGGACTTTGCGACTTTTCCAGATCTTTTTCTAATAATTTACAACCTGAATAAATTGAATTCGAGCAAAACTGCTCGAGGAACTTTTGGACTTAGCGTCATCGGAAATGGTTTCATGAGAGACTGAATTGAAATATACTTGTTTTTTTTTGTTGGTCTGTTAAACCCTCGTTTTCTTCTTCCTTACTAATCTGACATCTCCACCAAATTTTTGGACTTCAATGTGTAACGTCATGAAAAGTCCAATCGAAACGAAATTTGGATTGCTTACGGAAGCTTCGTTTTGATAATAGGAACTTGTCTGTTTTGGATTAGATTATTAAAAACAGTTTGTTTTTTCAAAAAAATATTTTGGACTTAAACAATATAATTGCATAGAAACTTCGCTTCCCCCAGAATTTTTGTTTTTACTCAATTCTATTTAGTTCTTACAGCTTGTTTCCGCTTGAAGCCTCATGGGAAAGTGTCCTGAGGGTTCTTTTGGACTTAAAATAGGCCAAATGTTCATCCAGTTATGCGTTATGTTGGAGATGATTGAAAAAAGATTTCGTTTTCAAAATATAATTTGGACTTAAGGTCAGATAATTGTGCGGAAACTTCGTTCTGGACTTTCTCGCCTATTCTTTACTACTTTGAGCAGTCAATTAAATGGACTTATACTGAAGACTAAAACAGTTTTGCTCTCAAAATATATTTTGGACTTAAGATCAGACAATTGAGCGAAAACTTAGTGCTTTTGGAATTTAAAAATCAGCCCAAAATCGTCAATGAAATGGACTTATAAAGCTGACTAAAACAGTTTTGCTTTTAAAGTATATTTTGGACTTAAGGCCAGATAATTCGTTCGTTTCTTAAGAGAGTGCTTCCCGCTTTTGGACTTTTGGATTGATCTTTGACCTTCTGGACTTCCTCGCTTATTCTTTACTGCTTGAAATCAACAAAATGACTTCTAAAGTTGATTGCCTTCGAAATGCATTTTGGACTTAGGGTCAGATAACTGAGCACAAACTTCAGAACACTTGATTTCATTCGCTTCTGTGTGTTCGCTTTCTTCTGATTACGGCTGAAGCCTAAAGAGAAGTCCCCTGAAACCTTTTTGGACTTAGTATAGGCCAACCGTTGTTGTATTGTTTCATACATTCAAAAAGTACTTTCTTATCCAGTTATGTATTGCCTCCTTTTCCCCGAATTTTAGTCAAGTTCTCAAATGTGACTTTTGATGAAGGCCTTTTGGACTTAGGTAAGGCCAATCGATTTTAAATTTAACACAAGAACGACTTTTATTTTCAGTTGTTAGCCATGTTAAGGCTCAGGTTTCTTCTTATTTCAAACCAGGTCTTCAAAGTAGTTTTGGACTTAGCAGTTTTAGTGTTTTGTTTGAAAACTGTCTCTATTTAATTCCACGCCGCCTTAAGGATTATTTTAGCTTCTGAAAGTCGAACTTGACCCCGCGCAAAAACCGCAGATTTTTGCTCTGTGCCCCAAGTTGCTTTCCCCTCCGCGCCTCTTCCCCCCTCCCCGCCGGTTACAAACTTTCGCGCGGTGGTAATCACATAACTTGCAAGTCCCGACTTCGCAGCGGCGGCGGCAATTTTGCGAAGGTATGAAATATACTCTTAATGTTCGTGTTAGAAATCACTGCCTTAATTAATGGGGCATTTTAGCAATTTAAGTTATGAATTATGAACAAGGGAGAGCCGTTTTCTTACTTTATTGCGCGAAATAGTAAAATTCCGCACTCGGCGCGCTGACGTCGCCGCCGAGGGTCTGAGGGGGGGGGGGCGGCGAGAGGGCGAGGGGTAAAGGTACGAATTGTCGTCGTTACGTAGTAAGCCGACGAATAATTGGTGGAAAGGTTCTTGCGTGCGTTCTTAGATTACCCGCAATCTTCTCTGCGACTGCCAATTGTTCCGAACTCAATTTTGAGGCTTAAAACAAAAGAGTGAACCAACGCTATCCGAGGTGGAAGCCCCAGAGAAAAACTTTCACGAACTAAAACCCGACTATTTTCTTGCACTGCTCGACTAAATGTCGCTAGAGCAAAAACCACGTTTCGATCTCAAAAAACAAACGAATAACGAAAGAAGTCAGTTTTCTTACGAAATAAAGAAACTGAAAAAGTTGCCTCAGATAAACGGGCTCGCATACCATTCACCATTAATTAAAATTAATTATCACTTAAGTGATATTTAAGAAAGCTCTAGTTTAGGTTTTAAAACAAGAGAATAACGGAAAACGTCGATTTTCCTTTAAAAGAAAAAAAAAAGTTGCCTCAAATAAACGTTAGGATTTGATGAGCGCGCCTTTCATTCTTCTCTAAGATAATTTACGTTTTACAAACGTTGAACGAACTCGATGTTAGAGCTTAAAACAAAAGCACAACGGAAAACCTCAATTTTCTTTAAAAAAACATCAAAAAGTTGCCTCAGATAAAATTTTGGGATTTGATGAGCGCGTCTCATTTTTCTCTGAGGTTATTTACGATTTTCTCTACAAGCTTAAAACAAAAGAATAACGAGAATCATCAGTTTAACTCGAAAAATAAAATAAATTGCCTCAGATAATTATTAGAATTTGATGAGGCCACTTTCCATTTATTTTCAAAATTATTTATAATTTTTCCTACAAGTGCCAATAAAAAAGAATTCTATTTTGGATTTTAAAACAAAAGATTAACGGAAAACATCGATTTCCTTAAAAAACAAAAAGTTGCCTCAGATAAAAGTTCTGATTTGATAAGTGCGCTTTACACTGTTTATCTAAAACTGTTTACAATTTTCTCTACAAGTGTTAAAAACGCTTGATTTTTGAGCTTAAGACACTCGGTTTTAGAGCTTAAAACAAAAGAAAAACCAAAAGCGTCAGTTTTGTTTTAAAAAGGTACAAGAAAGTTGCCTCAGATAAACGCTTGAATTTGACGAGCGCGCTTTTCATCCTTCTTCAAAGTTTTTTTACAACGTTCTCTGCGAATGCTGATTAGAAAAAAAAACTGAAATTTGAATTTCGAAACAAAAGAATAACGAGATGGGTCAATTTTCTTTAAAAAAAAAAGTGAAACGAAAGTTGGCTCAGATAAGAGTTCTGATTTGATGAGCGCGCTTTACATCTTCTCTGAAACTATTTACAATTTTCTCTGCAAATGTTAAAAACGTTCGATTTTTGGAGCTTAAAACAAAAGAAAAACCAAAAGCGTCAGTTTTGTTTCGAAAAGGAACGAAAAAGTTGCCTCAGATAAACGTTAGGATTTGACGAGCGCGCTTTCCATTCTTCTTCAAAATTATTTGCAACTTTTTCTACGAGTGCTAATTAGCAAAAAGCTCAATTTTAAACTTCAAAACAAAAGAATAACGAGTTAGGTCAATTTTCTTTAAAAAAAAGCGAAACGAAAGTTGCCTCAGATAAAACGTTCGGCTTTGATGAGCGCGCTTCTCGTTTTTCTCTAAGATCATTTATTGGTAATTTTCTCTGTTAGCTTAAAACAAAAGAACAACATCGATCGTTAGTTTCCTCAAAAAATTAAATTAACTAATTGCCTCAGATATTTGTTAGAATTTGACGAGGCCACTTCGAAATTATTTATAATTCTTCCTGCAAGCGCTAATAAAAAAGAATTCCATTTTGAATTTTAAAACAAACGAATTACGGAAAACGTCAATTTTCTTTTAAAAAAAGAAAGATTAGAAAGTTGCCTCAGATAATTTGATGAGCATGCTTTCCATTCTTCTTCAGATTTATCTACCATTGATCTGCAAGTGCCAATAAAAAAGAATTCTGTTTGGGATTTGAAAACAAAAGAATGACGAAAATAACGTCGATTTTCTTTTAAAACGAAATAAAAAAGTTGCCTCAGATAAACATGATGATGGATGATTTGATCCAGCGTGCTTTCTCCAATAAGATTATTTACTGTTTTCTCTACAAGTGTTGAAAAAAGCCTCAAATTTGGAGCTTGAAACAAAAGAGTGACGAAAATCGTCAGCTACCTCAAGAAATAAAATAAAACCGAAAGCCTCAGATAGAGGCTAGGACTTGATGAGCTTGTTTTCCATTCCAAAAAAAAAAACTCAATTTTGGATTTCTAAATAAAAAAATAACGAAAATAACGTCGATTTAAAAAAAAAAAGAAATTAAAAAGTTGCCTCAGATAAATATTAGGACTTGATTTGAGTGTTCTTTCTCTAAGATTATTTACAATTTT
Source organism: Serrognathus titanus (assembly GCA_039766575.1). Classification (NCBI taxonomy): domain Eukaryota; kingdom Metazoa; phylum Arthropoda; class Insecta; order Coleoptera; family Lucanidae; genus Serrognathus; species Serrognathus titanus. The sequence continues at coordinate 32,326,565 of CM077911.1, read as the reverse complement.
TACTACAAGTGTTGGAAAAAACTCAGTTTTTGAGCTAGAAACAAAAGAATAACGAAAAACGTCAGTTTCCTCGAAAAATAAAGTAAAACAGGCAGCCTCAGATAAATGCAAGGACTTGACGAGCTCGTTTTCCATTCGTCTTCGAAATTATTTACAATTTTCTCTATAATCGTTAATAAAAAAAAAAAAAACTCAATTTTTGGTTTCAAAACAAAAGAATAACGGAAAATGTCGATTTTCTTTTAAAAGGGAACAAAAAGTCGCCCCAGATAAAAGTTAGGATTTGATTGAGTGTTCTCTTAAAGGTTTTTTTTTACAATTTTTATTACAAATATTGAAGAAACCTCAATTTTGGAGCTTGAAACAAAAGAATGACGAAAAACATCAGTTTCCTCGAAAAATAAAATAAAACCGAATGCCTCAGATAAACGCAAGAACTTGACGAGCTCGTTTTCCATTCGTCTTCGAAATTATTTACAATTTTCTCTATAATCGTTAATAAAATAACACAATTCTCGATTTCAAAACAAAAGAATAACGAAAACGTCGATTTTCCTTCAAAAAAGAATTAAAAAAAGTTGCCTCAGATAAATGTTAGGATTTGATTGAGTGTTCTTTCTCTCAAATTATTTACAATTTTTACTACAAGTGTTGAAAAAACTCAATTTTGGAACTAGAAACAAAAGAGAGTGACGAAAATTGTCAGTTACCTCAAGAAATAAAATAAGCCTCAGATAAATGCAAGGACTTGACGAGCTCGTTTTCCATTCTCCTTTAAGATTATTTACGATTTTCTGTACAAGTGTTAATGAAAAGAAATCGATCTCGGATCTCATTGACAAAATATAAAAAAAAGTTGCCTCAGGTAAGTCGTTTTCCATTCTTCTTTGAAATTATCTACCATTATTTTCCACAACTGATAAAACTCAATTTTTGAAGCTTAAAACAAAACAAACAAAAGAATAACGATAATCCTCGATTTTCTTAACGAAAAAGAAAAATTAAAAAGGAGGTTGCCTCAGATAATTTTTTTAAAATACAATAGAAAGTTGCCTCAGATAAGCGTTAAGATTTTTTGAATTTTGAAATTATCTACCATTTTTTTCTGCATCTGATGACACCTCAATTTTTTGAGGTTTAAAACAAAAGAATAATGATAATCTTAACAAAAAAAAAATTAAAAAGGAAGCTGCCTCAGATAATTTTTTTTAAATAAAATAGAAAATTGGCTCAGATAAGCGTTAACATTTCTCGGGTTTTGAAATTATTTTTTTCTACAAATGATAAAACTCAATTTTTTGGGGCTTAAAACAAAAGAATAACGAAAAACGTCAATTTTTTTAAAATCATATAAAGAATATTTTAATAAAATAGGAAGTTGCCTCATATGAATTAGTGTCAAAATGAAGTATGTTTTTGTTTTTGAACTTTCGTTTGTTTTGAAAGAAGACGAACGAACATATGAACTAATAAGAAAGAATTAGAGAATTAGAAAGAATAATTCGGTTTTAAGATTGAACTAAATCGAGAACAAATAAAACAAATGATTCGGCGACAGCGTGTTACGTTTCGGTTTCTGAACACTGCAGACTTTCGTTTGTTTTGAGGGAGGATGATTGGATAAATGAATGAAACAAGCGAAGTAATAAAAAAATCGTCTCGTTTAAAAAGCCGAAGTAAATTGAAAAAAATAAACGAAACAAATGTACCGGAGACAAAATGTTTTCTTCGTTTGAATTGCGTTTCGGTTTATGAAATGCAGGTTTTCGCTTGTTTTGAGGGAAGACGAACGAACAAATGAATAAAACAAATGAATTAATTTTGGTTTAAAGTCGAACTAATTAAAAAATAAATAAATGAAACAAAGGAATCGAGACAAAACGTTTTTTTTTTAATTGAAGTATTTTTTGTTTTTGAACTGCAGACTTTCTTTTGTTTTGAGGGAGGAGCAATGAACAAATACACTATTACAATAATAAATTTGTTTTGAAATCGAACCAAACAGAAAAAAAAATAAATAAAACAAATGAATCGGCGACAAAATGTTTTAATCGTTGTTTCGGTTTTTGAACTGCAGACTTTCGTTTGTTTTGAGGGAAGGCGAACAACAAATGAATAAAACAAGAGAACTAATAAAAAATGATTTTATTTTAAAATCGAACTAAATTGAGAAAAAATAAAACAAATGAATTGTCGATAAAATGTTTTTTTTTTCATTTGAAGTACGTTTCGGTTTTTGAACTTCAGAGTTTTGTTTTTTTGAGGGAGGATGAACGAACAAATGAATAAAACAAATGAATTAATAAATAATTTTGGTTTAAAGTCGAACTAATTAAAAAATAAATAAATGAAACAAAGGAATCGAGACAAAACGTTTTTTTTTTAATTGAAGTATTTTTTGTTTTTGAACTGCAGACTTTCTTTTGTTTTGAGGGAGGAGCAATGAACAAATACACTATTACAATAATAAATTTGTTTTGAAATCGAACCAAACAGAAAAAAAAATAAATAAAACAAATGAATCGGCGACAAAATGTTTTAATCGTTGTTTCGGTTTTTGAACTGCAGACTTTCGTTTGTTTTGAGGGAAGGCGAACAACAAATGAATAAAATAAGAAAACTAATAAAAAATGATTTTATTTTAAAATCGAACTAAATTGAGAAAAAATAAAACAAATGAATTGTCGATAAAATGTTTTTTTTTTCATTTGAAGTACGTTTCGGTTTTTGAACTGCAGAGTTTTGTTTTTTTGAGGGAGGATGAATGAACAAATGAATAAAACAAATGAACTAATAAATAATTTTGTTTTAAAATTCAACTAATTAAAAAAATAGAAAAAAAAAATAAACAAAAGAATCGAGCCAAAATGTTTTTTTCATTTGAAATACTTTTGGTTTTTGAACGACAGACTTTCTTTTGTTTTGAGAGAGGACCAATGAACAAATGAACCAATACGAAAATAATTTTGTTTTAAAATCGAACTAGATAGAGAAAAAGTAAAACAGATGAATCGACGACAAAATGTTTTTATCATTTGAAGTACGTTTCGGTTTTTGAACTGTAGACTTTCGTTTGTTTTGAGAGAAGACAAACAACAAATGAACAAAACAAGAGAACTAATAAAAAATGATTTTGTTTTAAAATCGAACTAAATTGAGAAAAAATAAAACAAATGAATTGCCGATAAATTTTTTTTTTCCTCATTTGAAGTAAGTTTCTGTTTTTGAACTGCAGACTTTCGTTTGTTTTGAGGCAAGACTAACAAACAAATGAACTAATAAAAAAAATAATTTTGTTTTAGACCGAACTCAATAGAGAACAATAAAACAAATGAATCAGCGACAAAATGCTTTCTTCTTTTGATTTTTCGTTTGTTTTGAGGGTAGACGAACAACAAATGAACAAAACAAAAGAACTAAGAAAAAAATAATATTGTTTTAAAATCGAACTAAATTGAGTAAAAATAAAACAAAAGAATCGACGATAAAATGTTTTTTTGTTCATTTGAAGCGCGTTTCGGTTTTTGAACTGCAGTCTTTCTTTTGGTTTGAGGGAGGCCGTACGAACAAATGAATAAAACAAATGAGCTAATAAAAAAGAGGCGTTTTGTTTTAAAATCTAACTAAATTCAGAAAAAAAAATGAAACAAATGAATCAATAAAAAAAATGTTTTCTTCATTTGAAGTATCTTTTCGGTTTTTGAACTGCAGACTTTCTTTTATTTTCAGGGAGGACCAATGACCAAATGAACTAATACAAAAATTTTTTATTTTAAGATTAATCGAACTAAGTAGAAAAAAAAATATAAAACAAATGAATCGGCGGCGACCGCATGTTTTCGGTTTCTGAACTTAAGACTTTCGTTTGTTTTGAGGGAAGACGAACAACAAATGAACAATACAAATGAACTAATAAAAAAAATGATTTTGTCTTAAAATCGAAGTAAATTAAGAAAAATTAAAACAAATGAATGGCGACAAAATGTTTTCTTCATTTGAAGTGCGTTTTTATATTTGGACTGCAGATTTTCGTTTGTTTTGAGGGAGGACGAACGAACAAATGAATGAAACAAATGAACTAGTAAAAAGTATCTCTCTTAAAAAAAAAAAACAAATGATGAATCTGCGATAAGAAGTTTTCTTTCGTTTTCGAACTGCAGACTTTCGTTTGTTTTGATGGAAAGCGAACGAACAAATGAATGAAACAAATGAACTAATAAAAAAGAAGCATTTTGTTGTAAAATCGAACTGAATTGAGAAAAAATAAAACAAATGAATCGGCGACAAAATGTTTTCTTCATTTTTGAAATGCAGACTCTCGTTTGATTTGAGGGAAAGCGTACGAACAAATGAATAAAACAAATGAACTAATAAAAACAAATTATTTTGTTGTTGAGAAAAAATAAAACAAATGAATGGCGACAAAATATTTTTTTTCATTTGAAGTGCGTTTCTATTTTTGAACTGCAAACTTTCTATTGTTTTGAGGGAGGACGAAGGAACAGATGAATAAAAAAAGTAAACTAATAAAAAAGCATCTTTTTTCGTAAACACAAACGATAATCTCAGTAAACGTACGAAACAGATGAATGAAACAAATGAATTGACAAGTATTTGCTTTGGAGGAGGAAGGACTAACAAATGAATAAAACAAACGCTTGACTTTTGTTTTCTTTGTTTTGGAAAGATGAATGAACAATTGAATAAGTGTCAAAAGTAACGAATTTGTTCGTCTCTTTTTGGACAAACGATATTTAAAAAAAATCATTGAAACAAATGAATTAGGACGAAAGCGTTTCTTTTAATTTTGGCAGATTTTTGTTTTCATTATTTTAAGCAAGGTGAAACGTCAAATGAATAAAACAAATGAACCACAGCAAACAAATGTTGTTTCTTCCATGAAATATTTTTGGACTAAATAATAGAATATGTAGATGAAACAAATGAATCCTCTGAAGTGGACAATTGTTTCAAAACTTTGTTTTTTTGTCTTCTTATTTGAGTCGAATCTGTAAAACAAATGAACTAACACTTTTTCTTTGTTTTGAATAAACTTTGAATCTTTTGTTTTCTTGAGAAGGGCAAATAAAAAGACAGCTACAAACGAAACGTCAAAAAAAAATCGAATTTTTTTTTGTCTCGTAACAAAACGACCAAAAATCGACTTTTTTCCTTACGGGCAGAGTTAAAGAAACCGGGGGGGAAAAAGCTCGCGTTCCTGGGTAAACGTGCAGGAACTTTCGGCGTTAAGAATTCGGGGGTGGCAATCATTGATTTCTTACATGAAGCCACACCCTCGGCCCGCTAGATTTGCAATCCCTCCTTAAAAGCGGCCCCCTACCATCGCGCTCTAAGGTCCTCGGCCTCCCCTTCTTGCTCGCCTGCTACAGTTGTAAGGGCGCGCACCCCACTTTCTTCGCCGCGCTTACGTGCATTTTACTATTTCGCGCCCGCCCGCCTTGAATTTCGTCTCTTTCACCCCCGACGTAAGTGTGCGTGTGTCTTTCGCCGCCTTTCCCCTAACCACCCTCTCGAACGCTAGGCGCTCGCTTTCTTACTCCCCTCTTCCATGAGGCTATTTTTTTTCAGAGAAATTTTTAACCCCCCACCCCCGTTCTGCTTTGCAGGGCTTTTATGTTTATTTATATTTAATTTATTCGCGTGCATTACCAAATCAGGGCTGTTCTATGAGTTCAACGAGAAAAAGGGCGACTCAGTCTTGCCAACGTTGCCATTAAAGTTTCGTCTTTTGTTTTTGTGTCCTTGGTCGTTCGTCTGAGTTGAGATAGCTCAGCTTTTTGTTTTTTTTTTCTAGAAGTAAACTCACCCCCTCACTTTATGTTTAGTTATTCAGTAGAAAAAGTTTGCTTTTTGTTTTCTTTTTTCGTATGGCGTTTGTCTGATAAGAGCTTTTTCTTTTGTTTTTTTTCTAAAGTCTTTTATCTTTTCAACGCTCATTTCAGTTGGCAATTGACGTGGCCAATGAAAACAGTTTAAAATTGCGGCTTTTGTTCACAGCGTCTCACCACCAGCAACGTCAAAAAAATTAAACGATTTTCAAATGTTCTTGAACGTAAAGATTCATTTTTTGTTTTTGTTTCCTTCCATACTTTTTATGTTTATCGTTCGCTTGATTTGGTTTGTTCGTTTGTTTCTGATCTTAACGAAACGCTGATTTGTTATTTATTGGTTATCAATAAAAATGTGGATGGCATTTGTTTTTTTTTTTACTTCTTGCGACGTTCGTTGCTTGTTTCATCTGAAATGTTTAGAGGCACGTTGCTATTGGTCCTTAACTGCATTTTTTCGTTTTTGTTCCCGAGACATCCAATTCAAACCTGGGTCCTCATTGGTCTTATCGATGTTGATTTATTTTTTGCGTCGTTAGTCATCTGTTTTAACCGAATTCTTTCTTTTGTTTCTGAAATGTTTGACTTAATTCTTGACCGTAGAATTTCACCAATAAAAAAGCAAATATCTTTTGTTTCTTTTTCTATCTGCATTCTTTACGTCGGTTGTCATTTGTTTGGTTTTGAATTTTTCTTTTGTTTCTGAAATGTTTGTTTCGATTCGGAACGCTTAATTTTTATTGGTTCTGGTCTGCAAGGTTTTTCGTTCCTGCGTCGTTATCATTTGTTTTGACAGATGAGTTTTTGTTTTGAGAAATATTTCATTGTCCGTAGAATTTCACCAATAAGAGAGTAGATTGTTTTTTCTTTAGCTCTGCAGTGTCTTGCATTACTTGTTATTTGTTTGACGCGATTTTTTTTCATTTATTTTAAATCGAAATATTTCATTGTCAGTAGAGTTTCACCAATGAGGAAAGCAGATAGCTTTTGTTTTTGTCATTTGTTTGACGTGAATTTCTCGTTTGTTTCTGACTCATTTGTTTCAAATCGAAATGCCGGATTTTATTGGTTCTTGATTGCGAGGCTCCTAAATGTAATTTTTTTTTTTGGCGTCGTTCATCATTTGTTTTGATAGATTGGCTCTCGTTTTGAGAAATATTCCATTAATAACGAAGTAGATAGTTTTTGTTTTTCTTTACCTCTGCATGTCTTGTCTCGCTTGTCATTTGTTTAAACGATATTTTTTCTTTTGTTTGTGACGCATTTGTTTCAACTCGAAACGTCGCATTTTTATTGGCTCCTAAACAATTTTTTTATTGGTTTCACAATATTTTCTTTGCACCGTTATCATTTGTTTTGATAGATTGGTTTTTGTTTTGAGAAATATTTTATTGTTCGTAGAGTTTCACCAATCACCAATGAGAAAGTAGATAGCTTTTCTTTTTCTTTAGTTTCGATTTTCTGCATCGCTTGTCATTTGTTTGACGTGAATTTCTCTTTTGTTTCTGACACATTTGTTTCGAATCGGAACGCTGAATTTTTATTGGTTCTTGTCTGCAAGGCTTCTCAATGTTTTTCTTTTTTGCACCGTTATCATTTGTTTTGACAGATTGGCTTTTGTTTTGAGAAATCTTTCATTGTCAGTAGAGTTCACCAATGAGAAAGCAGATAGCTTTTGTTTTTTCTTTATCTTCGCATTTTTTGCGTCGCTTGTCATTTGTTCAACGTGAATGCTTCAAAATGGAAACGCCGGATTTTTTATTGGTTTCTGACTGCGAGGCTCCCAAATGTAATTTTTTTTTGCAACGTTATCATTTGTTTTGACAGATTGGTTTTTGTTTTGAGAAATCTTTCATTGTCCGTAGAATTTCACCAATGAGAAAGCAGATAGCTTTTGTTTTTTATTTAACGCTGCATGTCTTGCATCGCTTGGCATTTGTCTGACGTGAATTTTTCTTTTGTTTCTGATTCGTTTGTTTCAAATCGAAACGCTGGTTCTTGCTCGCGGGGCTCCTAATGTAATTTTTTTTTGCATCGTTGTCATTTGTTTTGATAGATTTGCTTTTGCTTCAAAATTATTTCAGCAATGAGAAGCAGACAGCTTTTGTTTTCTTTTTAGCACTGCCTTGTTGCATCGCTTGGCATTTGTTTAGCGCGAATTTTTCTTTTGTTTCTGAAATATTTAATTCAAACCAAAACACCGGGGTCTTATTGGCTTTTGACTGCAAGTCGGTTGAACGTTGTTTTGATGTGCAGTTCGTCATTTGTTTTGATTGGTTTTTTTTCTTTCTTTGCGATTTTTCTTCTTTCTTTTTTTTTTTTTTTGAAATGTTTCACTTAATTTATCGATTCCAGATTCCACCATTAAGAAAGCAGATTTCTTTTGTTTTTTTTTTTATTGTCATTTATTTGACGTGAATTTCTCTTTTGTTTTTGAAGCAATCAAAACGAAATCGAAACGCTGGATTCGCAAGTCTCATCAATGTTTTCTTTTTGTTTTTGAAATGTTTCAATTTAGTTGCGTTTCGTTGGCCGTAAGAAAGCAAAGATCTTTTGTTTTTTCGTTTCATATTTTTTTACAGCGGTTGTCATTTATTTGACCTGAAGTTTTCGTTTGTTTCTGAAACGTTTAATTTCCACCGCAGCCGTTCGCGGTCTTTAATCCACTTTTTTTTTAATCAAAACTCGTTCCATCTAAGTTCTTCATTTGTTTCGACGAGATTTAAAGTAAATGAGCGTTGAGTTCCTTTTGGTTCTTGCCTGTAACTTACAGCGACACGAACTTAGACGTCTTTTGTTTTTTGTTTCTCTTCAAATTTGATTTTCTATTTATTTCACCAATAGTGGTGCTTATATCTTTTGTTTTCTTTTGCATTTTTGGTGGTGTTCATCAATTGTTTATTTTAAAGCGAAACATGCTCAGTTGCTTAAGTCCTCGACTACTCATTCGTCATTCGCTCCAACGAAGTTTTCATCTGTTTCTGCGATGTTAAATTCAAATAGAAAAGCTGAATTGTTATTGGCGAGTTTCATCATCGATCTCTTTTGTTTTCTTTCTGGAGATAAATAGGAGTTTGGCAGCTTTCGTCATTGCAAGTTCGCAGTTTAACGCAAATGATCTAATCTGATTAGAAAAAAATAATAATTTCAATTGTTTTTATTAACAGAAATAACGGAAATGAATTTCAACTGTTTTTAATTTGACTTATGGTAAGTTCAAGTGATCCAATCGATTCGGAGCAAACAGGAGTTTGGAGGACGGATTTAACTTTCATCATTGCATCTTCGCAATTTAATGCAAATGATCTAATTTGATTAGAAATTAAAAAAAAAACATAATTTAAATTATTTTGTTGCTCTTTAGCTAACGCAAACGATCTAATTCAGTCAGAGTTCAAGCGATCCAATTCAGTTAGGAGCAAATGGGAGTTTGGAAGAAGGATTTGACTCTCATCGTTACCCGTTCACAGTTTAATGCAAATGTTCTAATCTGATAATGATTAGATTCAATTGTTTTTATTAAAAATAACAGAAATGAATTTGAGCAGTTTTTAATTCAACTTAGAGTAAGTTCAAGTGATTCAATCAATTAGGAGCAAATAGGAGTGCGGAAGACGGATTTAACTTTCATCATTGCACGTTCACAGTTTAATACAAATGATCTAATTTGATTAGAAACGAAAAACTTAATTTCAATTAATGGATTCAAGTTTTTTCTGTTTGATGCAAATGATCTAAACCGATTAGAAACAAAAGAAATTAATTGCAAGAGTTTAACTTAGGACGAGTTCAAGTGATCCAATTCAATTAGGAACAAATGGAAGTTTGGAAGAAGGATTTGGATCTCACCATCGCACGTTCACAGTTTAATGCAAATGATCTAATCTGATTAGATTCAATTGTTTTTATTAAAAGTAACAGAAATAATTTCAACATCTTTTAATTCAACTTCAAATAAGTGCAAGTGATCTAATCAATTATTAGGAGCAAGTAGCAGTTTGGAAGACGGATTCAACATTCATCATTGCACGTTCACAATTCAATGCAAATGATCTAATTTGATTGGAAACAAAAAAAAATCAGTAGCTTTTTGGAATAGTTTAGATTAATTACAGGTGATCTAAATCGATTAGGTCGATCAGGAGCATTGAGGAGGATGTTGAGCCTTCAAATGAATTTCAGTAGAATTGAACTTTTGGAAACGCATGTTCAGTTGTTTATAACTCGAGTAGAAATAAAAACAAACGAACCTAAATGGTTTTTGGTTTATTTTAGAGCAAATTCGGTTGAACTAACTCAATTAAGAACATTGACGGATTTAGAACACAGATATTTAAAGTTTAATACAGGTGATCGAATCTAACAAGAAACAAAAAACAGACATTTTGAGGCATTTTAGATCGATTACAAATGATCTAAAGTTATCCTGAAGTTAAAAATTAATTTAAATGGATTTAACTAGTGCATGTTCAAATGATCTAACTCGACTAGGAGACGAAAGACCACTTAAACATCAGCGCGTGTTCAAACGATCTAATTATTTGAAATAAAGAAATCGAAATGAACAGAGTTTGGAGTATTTTAGATCGAGATCGGTATTAAACGCAGATGATCTAACTCAGGAGTATTTCAAAGCAGATGGTCTAACTCGATTAGAAATAAAACAAAAGAAATGAATTAAATAGAGCGGCATTGAAGCAACTCCTCCTCCTCCTTTTTTCTTATTTATTTGAACTCAAGCAGTTCAAATGATCTAATTCGATTCAAAACTTGAGTTTTTGTTTCGAAATGAATCAAATTAATAACAAAAGAAAATTGCCTCCTCCTCCTCCTCCTTCATCAGAACCTACACAAAAACAATTGAATAAAACTCGAGCGAAACTCAAAAATAAGTGCGTATTTACGGAAAGCGAGTTTGGTTCGAATGACAAAAATTAAGGGACGTTTTCACATTTGAATTTTGGTTGCGACTACTGAAAAGGTAGAGCGTCACTTAAAAGATGAAATTTCGCTTCAACTCAAATCGACTCAACTGTTTTAGATCGATTAGATCGACCCAAGAGGACTCGATTTAAGTTTCAATTCGCGTTGGGCGTTGTGCGCAAATTACTTTCGTCTAAGGGCAACAGAGGGCAGGACGATTAAACAAACAAACAAACAACATTTAATTCAAGTGCGACTCAAAAGCGAACGGAAATTTCATAATTTCGATTTGTTATCACCTGTTATCGCTTAAGGACAACGACGATACTGGCTTTCGTCATCCGACTCAACTTCTTTTAAGTGCAACTCAAAAGTGAACTTTTGCTTTTTGATCATCGCGTGCAATTCAGTTTCATTTGGAGGTAACAGAGGTCAGAACTTTGAACTTTTCAGTAACCACGCGAATTAAAATACGTTTGAGTGCAACTCAAAACTCAGTTCTGCTTCAACTTTAATAATTTCCATTCGTTGTCATCACCTACTCTCGTTTAAGGGCAACAGATCTCAGGAGGACGAATCGCCGACTCAACTTAATTTAAGTGCTACTCAAAAGTGAATCTAAATTCAATAATTTCTATTTGTTATCATCATGGGCAACTACCTGCTTTTATTTAAGTGCAACAGAAGTCAGGACGCGAACCAAAAACTCTTTTTAATTTGAGTGCGACTCAAAAGTCAACAGAAATTTATTTTTTTTGATCGTCGCGTGCAATTCGCTTCCATTTAAGAGCAACAGAGGTCAGAACTGCAAATTTCTTGAAACCAAATGAATTTAAACACGAAAAAGAAAACAAATTTTTATTATTTTTATGGATTTTCTATGAATGAAAACACATTTGAGTGCAACTCAAGACTCAACTCTGCTTCAAGTTTAATATTTCGACTTGTCGTCGTCGTTACTTCCATTTAAGGGCAACAGATGTTAGGGCGACGGATCAAAAATTCGCCACCGACTCAACTCAATTTAAGTGCAACTCAAAAGTAAACAGAAATATTATTTTTTTGGCAGCCCCTTGCATTTCGCTTCTATTTAAAGGCAACTGGGGTCAGGACTTCGTATTTTCAAGAACCACATGAATTAAAATACGTTTGAGTGCAACTCAAAACTCAACTCTGTTTCAACTTTAATAATTTTCGTTCGTTATTGTCGCCCACTCTCATTTAAGGGCAACAGATGTCAGGACGACGAATCAAGAATTCATCGCCCACTCATTTAAATTTAAGTGCGACTCAAAAGTAAACAGAAACATTATTTTTTGGTCGTTGGGTGTAATTCGTTTCTTTTTAAAGGCAGAACCACGTACTTTTCAAAAACCACACGAACTAAAATACGTTTGAGTGCAACTCAAGACTCAACTCCGCTTCAAGTTTAATCATTTCACCTCAGGGCAACAGATGTCAGGACGACGAATCAAAAATTCGTCGCCGACTCAACTCAACAGCTTAAAAGCAACTCGAACACGCGCGAACTCAATTTTGTTTCTCATCGCCGCGCACAAATTATTTCTATTTAAAGACTGCAGAGGTCGTGGCGTCGAATTTCTCGGAATCGAACTAATTCTGCCTCAACTTAAATGATATTTCTTGCAATCGTTGCGTGCGTATTGCTTCGATGTAAGGTCAACAGAGGTCAGAACTGAAAAGTCGCGGTTCTGCGCTCGTTTTTTACGGCGACGTCCACAGGTGTCGTTGCCAGAATTTATCACCGCATTGTGTTAAAAGAAGCGCGCCAGCTGTCGGCGGAACAGGACCAACTTACTCATCGCCTTCTTTCTTTCTTTCTTCTGATTTATGGGTTTCGCGATGACTGGGGCCACTCTTCTTGAAATTCCTGTCTGGTGGTCGTCTCAGGTCGATCTATTTCTCGTGCTTTTGGTTCTTCCTTGTGTGTTGGAATGGTTGGGTGGTTGAAGTATTTTGTTTTTGTTTGGTTGTCGTGTCGTGAAGGTTTCATCGTAATCGGGTGTGTGCATCGTCAGGATCGGCGAGGTGTCCGACGGGCGAGTCCGATCCGAACGTCTTCCGTCCCGACGGCGTCTGCGGCGTCGGTCACGGCCAGACTCGAGAGCTGTGGCTCGGTCTCCCTGGAATCAAAAATAGCAACGTGTTTCAAACAATATTTCCTAATGATATTTTTGCTACGTATTTCGGAGCTTAATCTATTTCAACTTTGTTTTGTTTTTTTAAAAAGTAGTCACTGTACATGTTTAATGTTGAATTAATCATTTTTTTCTGAGACAGACATCTGCAATGTTTCTGAGTGAAGAGTTTTAAAGAAATAATTGTTTCTTTAGGACACCCTGTATATTAACAAAAAGAAGAACGCATGTGTAAGATTTTTATTTCAAACCCCTTTTTCTTTTTTTTTGTTTTCAAATCCGAAACACAGGAACAAACAAAGGTGTTTCCTTGAGACAATTTATTTTCATAGGTTTCGCTGATATACTGGAGCTCTATCAAGAAACAATAGAATTTTAATTAAAAAAAAAGACGAAAACAATCTTTTAAAGAAGCGCAGGAAATTAACAGTTTCAAAAGACGGGACATTTTCTTGAGACATTAAGAAATGTTAGTTTATTTTCTGCGTTTCGCTGTCACGCGTGCAGCTTTGTCAAGAGACGAGAGAATTGATTTAAAAAAATGTCAAGAACGTCGAACGCCATTTCAAGAAAGAAATACAAAACAAAGTTGTTCCAATCGACATTGATGATGTTGACGTCGTTTAGTTTTCTACGTTTTTCTGCTAAATTGTAGCTTTATCAAGGCACGCTATGGATTAAATAAAAAAAATGTTCAACATTTAAGGAAGGATGTGCAAAGACGTGGCTGATAGATTGAAACAAAGTAGGTTTCATGAAACGTCTAAGTGCTCTTTGTTTGCTTAGTTTTCTGAGTTTAGTTCTCGGCGTTTCGCTGTTGAAAATGTGGCTTTATCAAGAAAAAAACCTAACAAATTCAATCAAAAATATTTTAGAGATAAGTGAGGAGGTAACAATAAAAAAGGAAGATTAAAAATAACAATGATTTTAATTTCTACGGCAATGTAGTTGATTTTCAGCGTTTCGTTGTCGAAAATGTGGCTCTATCAAGAAAAAAATCAAACAAATTTAATCAAAAATATTTTAGAGGTAAGTGAGGAGGTAACAAAAAAAATGGAAGATTAAAAACAATTATTTTAAATTCAGTTTTAATTTAGTTTTCAGCGTTTCGCTGTTGAAAATGTGGCTTTATCAGAAAAAAAAAAGAAATTTCATCGCAAATATTTTGAAGATGAGCAAGAAGGTAACACTAAAAAAGCAAGATCAAAACCACTTACTTTCAGTTCTGCGTTAATTTAGTTTTCGGGGTTACGCTGTTGAAAATGTGGCTTTCTCAAGGAAAAGAAATAATTAATTAATCAAAAACTTTTAATTTTAAGCAGACGTGAAGAGATAACAATGAAAAAAGCATGATTAAAAACAGTTATTTTAATTTCTTTGGCAACGTAGTTAATTTTCAGCGTTTCGCTGTCGAAAAAGTGGCTTTCTCAAGCAAAAGAATTAATTAATTAATCTAAAACTTTTAGTTTCAACCAGAAGAGAAGAGGTAACAATAAAAAAAGCAAGATTAAAGGCAGTTATTTTAATTTCTATGGCAATGCAGTTAATTTTCAGCGTTTCGCCGTCGAAAATGTGTCTTCATCAAGCAAAAAACAAAAGAAATTTAATCAAAAACATTTTAAAGACAAATGAGAAGGCAATCAAACAAGCGAGATTAAAAACAGTTGCATATTTTCAATTTTTTTGTTTTTGGTAGTTTAGTTATCAACGTTTCGCTGTTAGAAATGTAGCTTTCTCAACAAGAAATAATAAAAAAATGAAAGCTTTTGATACTAAAGAGAAGTGAAGAGGTTAATAATAAAAGAAAATACTAAAAATGGTCATTTTAATATCTATAGTGATTTAGTTTTCGGCGTTTCGCTGTCGAAAGCGAGACTTTATCAAGAAAAAGTCAAAGAAATTTGATCAAAAATATTTTAAAGTCAAATGTGAAGGGAATAAAAAGCGAGATTGAAAGCAGTTCTTTTCAAACCCGTGTTAATTTAGTTCCTAGCGTTTCGCTGTTAGAAATGTGGCTTTATCAAGAAAATAAAATCTCAAATTTTGCTGCAAAAACATTTTAAAAATAAGTAAGGAGGTGACAATAAGAAAAAAAACAAAGTCAAACGCACTCGTTTTCGTGAAACGTTAATTTTGTGTTCGCTTACTTTTCAACGTTTCGCCGCTACAAATCTGGCTTTATCAAGTAATAGTCGAGAAATTTAATGAAGACATTAAACAAGGGGAAGTGAAGACGTAATAATAAAAAAAAACATTTTAAAAACAGTTATTTGAAAAATTAGTTCTCGACGTTTCGCTGTTCAAACTGTGGCTTTATCAAGACAAATCGAAAGATTTTTATATTCAAAAACATTTTGAAGATAAATTAGAAGGCAATAAGAAAATCAACTTTTATTTTCAGTTATTTTCAGTTCTGTGTTAATTTAGTATTCAGCGTTTCGCTGCTAAAAATGTGGCTTCTTCAAGAAAAAAAAAACGCAAATTTTGTCGCAAAATACTTTAAAAATAAGTAAGGAGACAACAATTAAAAAAAAAAAACAAAATCAAACGCAGTTGTTTTTGTGAGACGTTAATTTTCAGTGGATTTATTTTTCAGAGTTTCACTGCTACGAATCGGGCTTTATCAAGAAGTAGTTAATATATTTATTTAATCAAAATAATCTAAAAATAAATGAGCAGAAAATAATTAAAAAAAAAAAAACAAATACAATCAAGTGTTCTTTTTCTGTTGGTTAGATTTTCAGCGTTTCACTGTCGAAAATGTGGCTTTATCAAGAAAAAATAGAAACTTAATCGCAAAAACATTTTAAAGATGAGCAAGGAGGCAACAATAAAATTAAAAAAAAAGAAACAAAGTCAGGCGCAGTTATTTTCACGAAACGTAAATTTTCTGTTCGTTTGCTTATCAGCGTTTCGCTGCTAGAAACGTGACTTTATCAAGATGAAATAGAAATTTAATCGTGAAACAACATTTTAAAGCAAGAAGGCAATGATAAAATTTAAAATTAAAAAAAAGAAGGTAGAGCACAGTTATTTTCACGAAACGTAAATGTCTTGTTCGTTTATTTTTCAACGTTTCACCGTTAAAACAGTGGCTTCATCAATAAACAAAAGAAATTTAATGAAAATTACGTTTTAAAAATAAGCAAAACGATAACAAGGTCAAGCAGTTGGGTATTTTCAGATTTTCTTCGTTCAATTTTCGACGTTTCGCTGCTAAAAATGTGGCTTGACCAAGAAACAGTAAAAATCTAAAAAAAGGTCGGACATTTTAAGAAAGCGTCCTGAAGCATCGCGAAACTATCAACAACAAGACGTTTTCATGAAACGTCAACTTGATATTCATTTCATATTCAACGTTTCGCTGTCAAAAACGTGGCTTCATCAAGGAACAGTAGAAACATATTTAGTAAGTGACAGGCTAGTCCTTCTGAGGACTCAGCGAGACGCAGCGCCAAAACGAAGCCGAACAGTTTTCATGAAACGCCGACTTTTTGTTTTAATTTGTCGTCCGCGTTTCGCTCTCGAAAACGCAGCTTTATCAAGATGCAGTCTAAAATTACTTAAAAGAATTACATGAGTTTAGGACACAGTTGGGTATAACATAATTCGAAAGCAAAGTCAAACAAATGAAACTCCAACTTTATATTCGTTTATAGCTTTCCACGTTTCGCTGTTAAAATTCTGACTTGATCTAAAAAGAAAAAAGGCAGAAAATTCATTGGAGAAAGTGTCA
Organism: Serrognathus titanus; assembly: GCA_039766575.1. Taxonomy (NCBI): domain Eukaryota; kingdom Metazoa; phylum Arthropoda; class Insecta; order Coleoptera; family Lucanidae; genus Serrognathus; species Serrognathus titanus. The sequence goes on along the minus strand of CM077911.1, from coordinate 32,309,898 downwards.
ATTTTTTTAAGTACCTACCTCTAAAGGCCAGTTCAAGCAAAGTTGTTTTCACGAAACATTTTTATTCATTCGTTGTTTTACGTTTTGCTAACGAAAGTGCAGCTTTATCAAGAAAGGGCAGAAATCCGATTGAGAGAATACATAAGTAAGCGTTCGAGATGCTGTATCAACGTAAAAGTGAGAGATGAATGCGATTTTCAAGTTTTTCTTTTTTTTAGAGATGGACGCGGTTTGACTTTGTGATTCAAAAGCTACTTCTTACTGATGAGTTTAAAACGACTTTGCTTTTTCCTCGATTGAGTTGTTTTATTACAGGAAAGGTGATAGGCTGATGGGGTTGCGAGAGATAAATCAGTGTAATTTTGACTGTCGAAAGAGTTTTGACCTAAGGCTGCTTCTTACTGATGAGTTTGGAGTTTCGAAACATTTTGAAATTATTTTCAATTATTTCTTTTCAAGTTTAAGTTTTTGTTATGAATAAGATAGATAAGATATCAGCGGATGCTAACTTTTTCTTACTGCCGAATTGTGTATTGTTTTTTTAACTGTCGAGGCTACTTCCTACTGATGAGCCTGGCACCCCTAAATGACTCTTCCAGTTGATATCTTCCTCGTTTCAGTTTATGGGTAAATTGGAAGGTAATAAGTGAGAGAGAGGGAGATTCTCAAACTTCTTCCTGACTTAAGGCTACCTCTTACTGATGAGTTTAGCTTTCGGTGATCACTTAGAGTTGCTTTCTTTCACGGTTACTTGTGTAATAGGAAAGGTGAAAGGCTAATCAGCGGTTGTCGATTTCTTTTCTTGACTGTCAAATACTTTGTCTCGAGGCTACTTCCTACTGATGAGCTGAACGCCTTAAAAAACTTCAGTTTTTATGTAAATCAACGATTTTTGACTGTCGATGTGATTGCGTAAATTGAAAGGTAGTAAGTGAGAGAGAGAGGGGTGCACTAGTGATTCTCAAACTTCTTCCTGACTTAAGGCTACCTCTTACTGATGAGTCTGGCCTTCGGTGACCGCTTAGAATGGCTTTCTCTCGTGGTTACTTGTGTAATTGGAAAGGTGAAAAGCGATTTTTTTTCTTAACTGTCAAACACTTTACCTCGAGGCTACTTCCTACTGATGAGCTGAACGCTTTAAAATAACTTCAGTAAATCAGCGATTTTTGACTGTCGAGTTGACGATACGGTTTCCAATCAAAGGCTACTTGCTACTGAAGAGTTAGGGGCCGATTCTCAATTTCTTTTTTGACGCTTTTGTTATTGTCTCAATGGAAAGGTGAATGGTAATTGGGGGAGTAACTGAGCGGAGGGGGAGAAAGGTCAGCCGAAAATTACTCTTCGATAGATAGAATCATGGTCACATAGTCTTAAACCGTCGGCAAAAAGTGTCGGTAATCACCTGCGGCAACGGCGTCGGGACGGCGGCGGTGGGTAACGCTACCAACTTAAGCGTTGTCTCACCTAAAGTCCCTAAGAGACTAATAGCAGCCACTTGACGTTATCGGGCGGGCGGAAACGCGAGCGCACGTCTTCGTATTTAAATACCCTCGGGAATGTAGTCGCAGATAAGGTGGCACAACTGCACGAATATGAGCGAATAAAATATATTATTACCTGACTAGTTTCCGGAATTTGAATTTCCGCCGTAGCCTTCCAGCTAGTTTCCAAGACATTACTTTGAATCGCTAACTTTTGCATAATAACCGTAAATACTGATTATCGGGTGGGTAGGTGGGGGGTGGGGAGAGGCGTCGCGACGCCACCCGGGACTTACGTCCGTCGTTAACGCGAGTTTTAATGCGTTCCATTTAACGACCGGTGCATCCATCAATCTGCGAACGTTTCCAGTTGAAAATCGACGATAAACTTTAAGTAAGATACCTTAACAACACCCTGTATAAGATTGTTGTTTATATATGTATATATAAAAAGAAGTTTTAAGCTTAATTATGAATAATGGTTTAAATCCGGCCATGCTTTGGTCGAAATAACGCAAACTTTTGCACTAGGGGCGAACTAATCGATCTGCGATAGGTGACTTGGCCCCCAAAACAAACTCAGTTTGTTCTGTTCGCTTAAAAAAGATAGAAATCTAAGTAGGTAGGTAGATATGTGTATAAATCTGATTTTACATTAAAACGTAGGGGTCGATAAGTTCCCCAGCCCCCCGGCCCCCTGAACAAAGTCGATTTTCAATTCGACGAAAGTCAGTGCGTCCGTCTTTAAAATATAACGTAGCACGACTAAGTTCGACTCTGCGCTGACAATTTCGCAACTGCGCGAATTAGGAATCGCTCGCCCCCAATCCTCAATTACAGGGGACTTGCACCCCTCGATCCCCCCCCCAGAACAAAACTGTACTTTTAGTACGTTTCCAAATCGGAACGTCTGGATATAGGGGACTTTAAAACAAAATAAATTCAAAACTCGCGAGACAAACAAAATTTTGCCCCCAATCCCCTAAAAAACGCAAAAATTTCAAATCGATCCTGATTAGTTGCACGTCCGAGTTCTGAGCGAAACGTGTCTTTATTTGACTCGAGGGTGATCTAATTAAAAATTACAGGAATCTTACACTCTTCGACTCGCGCTCCCCCCTCCACCCCCAGAACAAGACTCAAACTCCAGTATCTACGTTAAAAATCGACACGTCTTGGTACAGGGGCAATTTTAATTAAAAGAAATCCGACTGTGTATTGAATGATGATGGTACAACTAGAAACTTGTAGGGTACATAAAATTTTGTCCCCCAGACCCCTTAAACAACGCAACAAATTTCTAATCGACGTGATTGGCACGTCCGAGTATGAAATCGATTTCAAATGAGTGGCACGTGTTTTTACTGCACATTTCGATGCAGACGGAATTTAAGAAGGTTCAGGAAACCTGCGCCCGTCGACCCCCTAAAACAAAACTGAACTTCCAGTAAGTTCAAAATCAGCACGTCTGGGCACAGGGGCGATTTAAAGCGAAACAAATACAGTTCTGTGTGGGGCATTCCGATATGGGCAGAATTAGAAACCTCGCGCGTCAATCAAAATGTTGCCCCCAGACCCCTAAACAACGCTGAAACTTCAAATCGATAGTGATTGGCACAGCCGCGTGTAGAACTGATTTTAAATGGGCGAAACTTGACTCTGTATTATACATTTCGAGGATGGCAGTATTAAGAATCCTAGGTGCGACCCCCAAACAAATCGACCCCAAAATAAACCAATTAGCAATTCGATCCTGGCTAGCGTCCCCGAGCGAAAAGTATGAAAATCCGTGTCTGTATTAAATATTTCGAGTATGGTTATGTTAAAAATAGTAGGTATCCCCCCTAAACAAACCGTCCCCCAAAACAAATTTCTAATTTCTAAATTGATCGTGACTAATCCGACTCTAAAAGTGAAGAAAGTGTCTAAATTCGACTTTGTAATAAACACCTCGAGGGTAGTTATATTAAAAATCGTAGATGCGGCCCCCAAACAAATCGACCCCAATACAAACTCAAATCGATCGTGGGTAACACGTACGAATTCAAGTGATCGAATTGTGTCTAAATCCGGTTCTATATTAGATATTTGGAAGGTGTCTACTTTTATGAATTGTAGGAGTGATCCTCAAAACAAACCGCCCCCAAAACAAACTCTTAATTTTCATATCGATCGTGCTTAGCCTGCTCGACTTTAAACGAACGAAAAGTACATATAAATTCGATTCTGCATTAGAGGATACTGTGGGTGGTGTCAACAAGAAATCAACAAAACAAACAAACCACCCCCAAAACAAACTTTGATTTTTTGAATCGATCGTGACTGACATGTCTGACTTTAAATAAGCGTGAAGTGTCTAAATTCGATTCTGAATTAGCGGTTATCGAGGGTGGTTGTATAAAAAATTGTAGGTGTGGCCCCCAAACAAACGGCCCCCAAAACAACTCTTAAATTTTTACATCGATCGAAGTTAGCATACCAGATTTCAATCGATCGTGAGTGACATGCTGACTTTAAATAAGCGAGAAGTTTCTAAATCCCAATCAGTATGAAAGATGTATTAAAAATTAGAGGAGCAGCCCCCAAACAAACCGTCCCCAAAACAAACACTTCATTTTCAAATCGATTGTGATTAGCATATCCGACTTTAAATGAACGACACCTATGTAAATCCGATTCTGTATTAAAGGATATCGAGGGTGATTCTATTAAAAATCGTAGATGCACCCCCAAACAAACCGCCCCCAGAACAAACTTAGAATTTTTAAATCGATCGTAACTTGCAAGTCTAATTTTAAATGGGCGAAATGTGTCTAAATTCGGCCCTGCAGTACAGATTTAGAGAATATTCGTAGTAAAAATCGACCCCCAAAACAAATCGACAAATCGATCCCCAAACAAATCGACCTCAAAACCAACTTTGAATTTTAAATTGAAAGAAAATCGAGATTTTAATTGACGGAGAAGTCGAACGAGTTTTGAATTTTCAAGGTGAAATTAAGTCGTATCCAGTCGAGGATGGTTTGATCGCCCCCACCTCCCAATCCCTAAACTTTGAAATTTCAACCCTTAAATACTTAAAGCTTAATTCGTTGACACTTCAGTTTTAAATTAACATCTCGGGCGCAGGCTTAATTCTAAATGAGTAATTAACTATTCAGCCAGAAAAGAAATATAGTAAGTAAAAGAACTTCGCCTGTTGACCAAGAGATGGCGCAGCTTTTTTTCTAAATAAACATTAGCGGTGGCGTCTACGAGTTCCTCTGATTCAAGGGGGTGGGAGTCTCTAACGTAACAGAGTGATTTTTAAGACTTCAAAAACTTCCGCCCCCATTCGTTATCGCCCCCAATTAAAAAAAAATGAATCTACTAAACCATCAAGCTCACAACTATTTTTTTTTAAGTTACGCGTTTGAGCTTTACCTCGATTGAAACAAAAGCTGCTGCTGCTGCTGCTGCTTCCGTCGTCGAAGGAGCAGCGCGTGCCAGGGGTGTCAGGGAGGTCCTCGGGGGTGGATGGGGGGCGTACGTTCGTTTCTACGTCTATTTAAAGTGACTGGAATTGTCAATATATATTCGAGACACGCTTTTACAAATTGTTTAATTAAATGAAGAGGCCGAGAGCTCCGGCTGTCTTCGCTCCGACTTCGCAGTCGTCTCCTCAAATTAAATTTAAGACTTGCCGCCGCTTTACACCCCCCCTAAACCCTCCTCAGCGCTGCTCGTCAAGTTATTCCTTTACAGCGCGGGGACGGATATTCGATTGCGATTTTTTGCTTGCGCAGATGAAACCTGATCTCGTTCACGATTTGGCACTTTGTTAAGCGTTAGGAGGAGATGGACCTTTTCATCTGATTTTTTTTACAACTTGTCAATTATTAAAAGTGACAGATGCGAGCGAGTCCTTAAGCTGATAGGTGATTTGTTTTTAGAGGGAGGGGCTTAAAGTCAAGTTCATACATAATTTTTTTGCAACGCTTTAAATATTACTAATTCCAGGCGGCGATTGCGAAAACAAAACAAAACCGAATGATTGGATGTTGGGGAAAGAAGGTGGAGCCTAAAGCTAGAATCGTTTCTAATTTTTTTCTGTGCAAGGCCTGAATAATCGTGTAGTAGTTAATATTTTTTATTAATTGTTTCATTCATTAGTACACAAGCTGATTGGTGATCTGCCTTTAGTGGGAGGAGCTTAAAGACAAGTTCATTTTCATTGTTTTTATACAACGCTGTTAGTAATCGCAAAAATCTGGGCGAGAGTTTAAAAAAATATTGAATGAATTGTGGCTCATCGTAACTTGAAGCGATTGGAGATTTACGGTAAGGAGGAGGAGCTTAAGGTTGCACAAAAACAAACGAAGGCAATAAAGTAGGAGGAGCTGTGGAAAATGAATCAAATCATGCAACCACTGGCCGGCGATTACACAAACAAAACAAAATCAAATGATTGGAAGTTAGGGAAAGAAGGAGGAGCTTAAAAGCTCGATCCGTTTCTCAGTTGTTTTTGTGCAACGTTTTGAATAATCGCATATTATTTGTTAATTAATTCGCGTGACGTGATAGTAACTACGTCTTTCAGCTGATTGGTGATTTGCCATCAGAGGGAGGAGCCAAATTCATTTTTTTTAATTTTATGCGCGACGTTTTAATTTAATCTCGTAAACAGAAAAAAATAATTCCAGGAAAGAAAAACAAAAAATAAAAATAAAACGACATAAGACGTCAAAAAGAAAACAAAAGGCCAACGGATCTCGTGCAGAGTGTTGGGTAGAAAAACAAAAGAAAACTCAAATTAAGTATCAATTTTATCAAAAAAAAAAAGAAAGACAAAACTAAACGAAACAACGATTTTTAAACACCCCGGCAGAAAACTGTTTTTTGTTTTTCGCATCTTTCCTTCTTCGTACCTGCATCGAGGTTGTTTGTTGCAATCCTCTTTTGTTTTATTTTATTTAATCAAAATAATTATTCTTTGTATTGACTTCAATAAATTTAAATTACGACAATTTGTTAACATTCTTTTGTTTTTCGTTCATTTTATTCTTCGTATTTCGACATCGTTTGCTGCAGTTCTCTTTTGTTTTATTTCTAAAATAAATTCTTTGTATTTACTGCTGTTATATTTGTATTTACTTCATTTGTTTTTGTAATAAATCTAAATTATAACCAAATTCGTCGGTATTCTTTTGTTTTTCGTTCATTTTATTCTCCGTATTTCGATGTTGTTTGCTGCAGTTCTCTTTTGTTTTGTTTCTAAAATAATTCTTTGTATTTACAGTACTTATATTTGTATTTATTTCACTTGATTTCATAATAAACCTAAATTATAATCAAATTCGTCAGCATTCTTTTGTTTTTCGTTCATTTTATTCTTCGTATTTCGATGTTGTTTGCTGCAGTTCTCTTTTATTTTATTTCTAAAATAAATTATTTGTATTTACTGCACTTTTATTTGTATTTACTTCATTTGTTTTTGCAATAAATCTAAATTATAGTCAAATTCGTCAGTATTCTTTTGTTTTTCGTTCATTTCATACTTCGTATGTCGATGTTGTTTGCTGCAGTTTTCTTTTGTTTTGTTTCTAAAATTAATTCTTTGTATTTACTGCAATTATATTTGTATTTACTTCACTTGTTTTTGTAATAAATCCGAATTTTAGTCAAATTCGTCTGTATTCTTTCGTTTTGCGTTCATTTCATACTTCGCGTTTCGATGTTGTTTGCTGCAGTTCTCTTTTGTTTTATATCTAAAATTATTTATATTTACTGCACTTGTTTTTCAATAAGTCTAAATTATAGTCAATTTCGTCAGTATTCTTTTGTTTTTCGTTCATTTCATAATCGTATTTCGATGTCGCTTGTTCTCTTTTGTTTTATTTTATTAATCGAATTAATTCTTTGCATTTGAGTTAATTCTTGTTAATTTGTTATTAACAATATTGTTGATATTTAACCTAAATTTCAATAAATTTAAATTTTAAGAAAATTCGTCAGCATTCTTTTGTTTTTCATTCCTTGTATTCCTCGTATTTCGAGTTGTTAGTTGCAGTTCCCTTTTGTTTTTTATTTTTTAATTTATTGAAGTGATCTTTAAGATATAATTCACAATAAAATTCGTCGATATTCTTTTGTTTGTCATTCAATTTGCTCTTCATAAGCGCTCACATTCACTTCTGAGTTTCTAAAAATTTAAAAACGAAACAAAAGAAGTTAGCCTGAACATTTCTCTTTTAAGAATCAGTTGAATAGAGAGGAAGTTGTGAAATACAGAAAGAACAACAAGACTTATACCAGCTTCTCTATAAACACGAATTGATCAGCGCCATCTGTAGTGCGACATCTGAAGCTTCTTTAGCACAGTTTTTTTTCTAACGGAGTTGAAATTTTAAAGCGAAACAAACGAGTTTCTTTTCACGAATGATAAAGGCATAGAAAGTTGTGAAACAGACAAAGCGACGCCTTGATCATTTAAAGCGCCACCTCTGGAATGATATTAATAACTTCTTTCACACAATTTTGTTTTATTTATAATTGTAAAGCGAAGCAAGAGAGTTGGTGTATTTTTTATGAACGCGATGGACGTATGGCGCGTTGCGAAATAGAAAAAGACGATGACAGGTGATGACGTGAGCCGAGCGACTTGCGAAGAAGAAAATGAAGCGGAGCGTGGTAATAGCGTGAAAGACGAGACAACAATCCAAGAGAGCGACGCTTCATAATTTTCTTAGTTTTGCGAAACTTCAAGGAGCGTAATTTTACTTTGAGGAACAGTTCGTACAGTCGCCCAGGCCTTCACTGAAGCCGAACGCGTCCCGTCCCAAACAAGTCGCGTCGAGGCGCTCGCAGGGCCGGCGCCCTCACAATGAAATGCATGGCAGCAAAATACTGAACTAAAATGGCGTCCCATCTATCTTATTTTAACCGTTCTTCGAGTGAATAACTTTTACGCGGAGCCGTCGGTCTCGTTCTGACGCGCGCGACGCCGCCTCAGCCTCGCCGTCTTACGTGCAGGAGGCGACGCCGCTTTAATTTGTTTAACGTTCGCCGGATAATTTATATTAGTGAACACCTTTGGTGATGAGAAAGGAGTTCATAATGTCAAAGGAAAGTTTCATTTCGTTCGGCGCTGAAATATATAAGCATCCCTCACCGCTCGCCCCCCCTCAACCACCAGCGACTTCGACGACGACGACGCGACCTACATACAAAAACGACGCAAGACTTCAAAGGGGACTTCATACTTATCAGTCAAAGCCCGAATGACTCAAATAAGAAAGACGCACAAAAAAAGAAAATAATTCCAAAAGATGGCCAAAAGATGGCGCTCGTAGAACGTTTCATCGATGTATCAATGAAAGCACTGATTAGATTCTATGCAAATCATAATTTCTGAGTTGTTTCAACGATGGGGTGGGGTTTTAGATCGTTCACTGCGATTATAAATAATTTGCGATATATTTAAGTTACGCTCGCTCACTGTCCAAGAGATGACGCCCTCTATTACTCATAAAAGATTTTACGAGCGCTTATCGATTATATTTCGCTATAATTTTTTTGTAAATCGAATAAATGCATTGAGAAACTGGCGAACGAAGTGATCCTCTTGTCCAAGAAATAGCGTTGATGGTTTTGGGATGATAAATTTAGAAATTGTGAAAAGTTTGCAGCAGCGTCGGTCCATAGATGGCGTTTTAAATAATAAATTCGTTTTTACGCGTCACGCTGCGTCGCGAAACATCTAAAATTAACTCAAACTCAAATATTTTGTTTCGTTTTAAAATTTTAGAGACAGTACGAAATTGTAGTCCAGCAGATGGTGTTTCGCTGAAAAATCTTTTTTTTTTATCCCTCACCTTCTCACATATTCACTTGTTTAGTTTCACTTTACAATTTGGGAAACCGTAGAATAAATTGAGAGTCAGGAGCTTTCGGTGCCATCCCATAGATGGAGCTTTAAATGATCGGATCGCGTTGAAAAACTGTCGTAATTAATCGCCGTGGGTAAACCTTGCTTTCTTTGTGCATTTTACGAACGAGTTGGTCGCTTTGAACTCGTTTCCGTGCAATGAGAAGCCGCTTGTTGATTTTGGCGCGTAATTTAAATTCAAATTTCTGTGCCGGTTTAGGTTTAGTTTTGCGTCGACTTTCTTTTGTTTTGTTCTGCGAAATGAATTTAGGAGAAACCTAGAAGAAATCTTAGCTACTATTCCATAAAATGAACTAACGGTTGCTGCCAACAGATGACGCTTTAGGAGGCAATATAAAAAAAAACGTACAGAGATGTCACAATTTAGGTTAAGGTAACGGTTTTTGCGTCTTCCAGTCGACTTTCTTTTGTTTAGTTCTGTAAAATTAGTATTTAGGAGAAGCCTTGGTTAAATTTTAATATCAGAAACTACCAATTTCTGATAATAGAGGACGTCCAGCGGACAATTATAAAAGCAAACAGAGATGTCACAATTTAGGTTAAGGCAACGGTTTTTGCGTTTTCCAGTCGACTTTCTTCTGTTTTGTCCTGTAAAATTAGTATTTAGGAGAAGCCTTGGTTAAGCTTTAATATCAGAAACTATCAATTTCTGTCAAGAGATGACGCTTTAGTGGAGAATTAAAAAAAAAACAACAGAGATGTCACAATTTAGGTTAAGGCAACTGGTTTCGCGTCGTCCAGTCGAGTTTCTTTTATTTTGTTCTGTAAAATTAGTATTTAGGAAAAGCCTTAGTTAAGCTTTACTCTCAGAAACTACCAATTTCTGGCAAGAGATGATGCCCTAGATAATAATTTTTCAAAATCAATGAAAGACATCAGAATTTAGGTTGAAACAATGGTTTTCGTACCTTCTCGGCGATTTTCTTTTGTTTAGTTCTTCAGAATGAGTTTAGGAAAAGCCTCGTTTTGGCAAGAGATAGTGCTTTAGGAGACAATCTTACAAAATCATCAGATATAACATAATTTCGTTAAGGCAATGGTTTTCGCGTCTTCCCGTCGACTTTCTTTTGTTCTTTTTTTCCAAAATTAATATTTAGGAGAAGCCTACAACTCTGTATCAGAAACTGATTGAAATCAAAAAGTACACGTACTGAAAACAGAATCTATTTTCGGGTAAGGTAGCCAATCACGTTGAGAGATGCCCACCTTGTGAAGTGTGTGGAGCACACGAACCGAAAACAGAATCTATTTTTAAACAAGACGACCAATTATAATAATTAGTTTAAACCAAGACGCCAACGCGTTTTTAAAACCATGTAATCACGAAATTACGCGTACCGAAAACAAAATCTGCTTTTAAATGAGTCAATCAATCATAATCAGTTCAGGCAATGACGCTATTGTACGTCTGGAATCAAGAAGGTACACGAACCGAAAACAGAATCTATTTTTGGATTAGGTAGCCAATGACGATGAGAGATGCTCACTTTATGAAGTGTATGGAGCACACGAACCGAAAACAGAATCTATTTTTAGACGACACAACCAATCATAGTTTTTTCAATGTACAACAGGTCGATCGTCGAAAGAGAAAAGTATCAAGCAAGTCGGTCGTACCTGCAAAGGACGTTACCGCACGACCAGACCTAAAAAAAATTGAGAAGTTCAGGACATAAAATGTCCATATTAAAATTTATTTTGCTCTAATATCTCAAAATACTTTTGTTTCTATTTGATTTTGAAAAATAGTTTCCATTGTCACCCGTCTCATAAAAAAAAGAAAATATTTTTTCTTTTCTTTTTTACTTTCATAAAATAGTTTTGTGATCGTCCTTTGTTTTTTTTGTGTCGATTTGAGTGAATATGTTTTCGGAAAAATTGCATTTTGAGTTGTCTTTTGTTTTTACTTTGCTTTAATGGCAAACGTTTCCCGTGGCCTTCTGTTTCTAAAAGAAAACATAGATTTCTTTCTCTTTACTTTCGTAAACGACTTTTCGATCGTCTCTTGTTTCTTGTTTCTAGTTTCGATTGTCACCCGTCTCTTAAGAAAAAAAGAAAATATTTTTTCTTTTCTTTTTTACTTTCGTAAAATAGTTTTATGATCGTCCTTTGTTTCTTTTTGTGTCGATTTGAGTGAATATGTTTTCGGAAAAATTACGTTTTGAGTTGTCTTTTGTTTTTACTTTGCTTTCATGACAAACGTTTCCCGTGGCCTTCAGTTTCTTAAAACAAAAATAGATTTTTTCTCTTTACTTTCGTAAAACGGCTTTTCGATCGTCTCTTGTTTCTTGTTTCGAGTTTCGATTGTCACCCGTCCCTTAAAAAAAAAGAAAATATTTTTTCTTTTCTCTTTACTCTCGTAAAATGGTTATGTGATCGTCTTCTGTTTTTTTCTTGTGTCGATTTGAGTGAATATGTCTTCGAAAAAACAGCGTTTGAGTGATCGTCTTTTGTTTTTTCTTCGTCTATTTATTGCAAATAGCTTTCCGTTAAAAAAATAGTTCTTTTTCTTGACTTACCTAAAACGGTTTTTCGATCGTCTCTTGTTTCTTGGAGCTTTTCAGAGTCGATCTGTTTTTTTTTTTAATTTTAATGGAGTGAAGCTGCTTGCGGAAAAACAGCGTTCGCGATGGCTTTTGTTTTTTCTTTAGTTTTAAAAGGTTGTCGATTGTTTTCTGTTACTTAAAAAAATCTTTCTTTTCTTTACTTTCACCAACCTTCTCCTTTTATTGTCTTTTTACTGCTGTTTTTGTGTCATTTGTTTTTGTTTTCGACGAAAGTTGTCTTTTGCTGAACTTGCGCATGTCAAAACGTCGGTTGTCTTTTGTTTAATTTGCGCGATTCAAAATTTTTTTCTGCTTTTACTTCCTCGAGCCTCTTAAGTTCAAACTTGCCGTACCGTACCGTCTTTTGTTTAATCAAGTTTGTTCATCGTTTGTTTTGTAAACAAAATAAAAAATGCTATCGAATGCAAGGGAAATTATGACTCATGAAATCATGAAGTCCACGAATCGAAGCTGTTTTTTGGGAGAGATGTCGCTTTTGAAGACAATTTCACAAAGTCAATCACAGATCTCACGATTTAGGTTTTCGCGCTTTCTTTTGTTTTTTTTCCGCCAAAAAATTTCACGAGAAGCTCGTGAAACCTTAGCTGATACGTTTCAGTATTGATTTATCTTCATATTAAATCTTATTCGAGGGTGTGCTAATGAAACGTTCTTAAGTTACGCGTTTGTAATTGGTTTTCTTTCTTTTTTTTTAATTAAATCAAAGGAAGTAGCGACGGGGGTCGTTTTTCGCTTTACCGGGGTATTATTTCCCGGGCGACGCGATCCATTCATTTTCCTTATCTGCAAGTGAAGTCTGAACTCTAATTTCTAACTTGAAGCGAGTTTAAAATCACCCTCTTTGCATTTCTAAAATCCGGGCGGGCGAAAGTGAGCCGTGCGGAGGGCGCGATTCGGGCCGGAATCGGGGCGCGCGCGCCCCATCCCTCCAGAAAACTGCGTACCCTTCTCGTCGGAGCGCGCGGCCCGGATTTTATTTAAGAAACTCGCCCGTAAGGCGGGCGCGATACGGCCCACTTTGGGGCGATTTTTGCGCCAAAATGGCGCTCTATTTAATGTAGGGAAAGTAATGCTAATTTGAATTTCTCGGGGCGGCGGATTTCGGATTTTAGTTATGTTTAAGTTTAAGGAAGAGTTTACGATTGCGACGCTCGTCATCATCGCGCCCCCCGGGGGGGTTGAAAACGAAACCCGAATTAAACGGATCCGGTTCTCTGCACGTTTTATTACAACCACTCGAAACGAGAAATAGAAGGTCATTAATACTTCGAGGGAAAAAAGACATAACTTACAGGGTGTTACATTTTTAAATACAATTCAATTAGTATGACCGTCCATCATTCTTTTTTGAGAATTCATTAAATTTGGAGTTCTTTTTGAAAATTAAAATATGAAAGTAGAGAAAGAGAGCGAGAAAAGTGGGTGGTATGATGTGTCAGAGGGTTGGGGGGGGAGGTGTAGTGGCGTCGTCGTTTCGCTCTGCGAACGTTATTTTCTTATCTTTTAATTTCCGTTTCGATATTAGCAAAGTTCGTCCGCCGGCGTCAACTTAAACTCCGCTCAAAACTAATTAAAATTTGAGCATCACGAGTCGAGCTCTCGCGCGCGCAAGTTTTACGCCAGTTTTACTAATTCATATCGTAAATGATGGATGTTGTGATGCTCGTCGTTGTTTAAAACTACCCGCCGCGCCCCGTTCCGCCCCGCACGAGAAGACGGCCAACGCAGCAGTCTAAATGCAAATTAAGAAACTCCGATATTTAATCTGCGAACTTCGGTTTTACCCGTCGCCGAAATTATTATTAAGTTAGAATGTACTCTACTCTTCGACGTCGACTTTCTATATTATAATAATGGGGGCGAGGGTGGCGGGGATGGGCATGGGGGAAGCTCTGGGTGTTGAGAGGACGTTTAATTCTTTCATCTCGATTCCTCTGGAGTTACTAAATTAATAAACACGCTTTTTGCCCTCACGAAGTGACTTCAAGCACCGAGAAAGTCAAAAACGATCTCTAATTAAGAATGTGATCCAAAGCGCCATCTCTTGACGAACGTGAAACGCTCCACTTTTTTAGCTCACAAATATGAAATGCACTAGCTTTTTAGTGGAATTGTGAAATTTCCTGATTTGTCATCTAATGTAACAGCTCCGAGGCGTGTAAAAAACCGACGATTTTCAACGCCATCTCTTGGCTGACAAGACAAACAACAATTACTGTGTATTTCGCGTTTATTTTTTTCTTTTCGTAAGTGCTCCCGTTATCTTCAGCGCACGGTAAAAAATGAAGTAAGAAAATAGCTCAGTAGAGTTTTCTAAGGATCAGAGTTAAATATAATTTTTGGCATCAATTATAAAAAGACAGTTAAGTTAAAAAATGGGCTTGCTCAGTAGAGCAATTACAAGATCAAGTGAGAATAGCTCAGTAGAAGACGCTAGCTAGAGTTGCAAGGGAATGTTGGGATCAGATTGAAATTTGATTTTTTATAGGCAACGATAAAACAAAATAGAAGAAATTGGAGCAGCGCTCAGTAGATAGCGCAAAAATTTACGTATCAAAATTAAGTAAGAAAGTAGCTCAGTAGAATTTTCTAAGGATCAGAGTTAAATAGATCAAGTAGATCAAACGAGAACAGCTCAGTAGACGACAGTAATCAAAGTTGCAAGTTAACGTTGGGTCAGATTTAAGTTTGAGTTTGAGTTTTTAGAGACAATGATAAAAGAAAGTAGAAGAAATTGGGGCAGCGCTCAGTAGATGGCGCAGAAATATACATATCAAAATTAAGTAAGAACATAGCTCAGTAGAGTTCGTTAAGGATCGGAGTTAAATATAATTTTTGTCGATTACAAAAAGAATTAAAAAAAAATTGAGTTTACTCAATAGAGAAATAAGTAGATCAAGCGAGAACAGCTCAGTAGATGACGCTAATCAGAGTTGCAAGTGAATGTAAAGTCACATTTAAGTTTGAGTTTCTAGAGACAATGATAAAAGAAAGTAGGAGAAATTGGAGTAGCGCTCAGTAGATGGCTCAGAATTATACATATCAAAATTAAATAAGAAAGTAGCTTAGTAGAGTTCGTTAAGGATTAGAGTTAAATATAATTTTTGTCGATTATAAAAAAATATTTAAAAAATGAGCTTGCTCAGTAGAGAAATAAGTAGATCAAACGAGAACAGCTCAGTAGATGACGCTAGTCAGGGTGCAAGTGTTGGGTCAGATTTAAGTTTGAGTTTTTAGAGACAATGATAAAAGAAAGTAGAAGAAATTGGGGCAGCGCTCAGTAGATGGCGCAGAAATTTACACATCAAAATTAAGTAAGAAAGGTATCTCAGTGGAGTTTGTCAGTTCTACGTTTAAGTTTTTGGAGACAATGATAAAAGAAAGTAGAAGAAATTGAAGCAGCGCTCAGTAGATGGCGCAGCAGTGTACATATCAAAACCAAGTAAGAGTAGAGTTCGTTAAGGATCAGAGTTAAATATAATATTCGGCGTCCTTTACAAAAAACTTAAAAAATTAAGCTTGCTCAGTAGAGAAACAATAAGATCAAGTGAGAGTAGCTCAGTAGATGGCGCTAGTTACTATTGCAAGTGAATTTTGGGATTTGATTTACCTAAACTGAAGTTTTAGGGACGACGATAAAAGAAAGTAGAAGGAATTAGCGCAGCGCTCTTTGAATCGCGTAGCTAAAGACCAAAATCAACTGTGGAGTAACTCAGCAGATGGCGCTGGTTATAGTTCCAATTGAATATTATCGGATTAGATTGAAATTAAAACTTTCTTGGTATGGAAATAAACCGATAATTGAGAAACTGAAGTCGCATCAATAATACTCAGTAGCCACAATACTCAGTAGATGGCGCAGGGAAACATACATTTTTTTGCCTCACAATCCAAGTTTAGGACTTCTGTTTGAAATGTTGTTGGTTTCAATTGTTTTGGCGTATTTTGCGTTGTCTTACGTCTTACGTTTATGGGTCCGGATCGATCCTTTCCTTACACAAAGCGACTTCTCCGCGCGCGCCCAAATTCGATTAGGCAAAAAGACTCCCGAAGGGGGTCCATGGTAACGTGAGTAAGAAGTGCACGCACACACCTAGGCGGTGGCAGCGTCGCCACCGCCGCCGCCGTCAACATAAAACAAAGACGAATGGATACATTACGAAATTAATCTTTGAAACAAAGCGCTCCTCCTCCGTCTTATTCATCAAAGCCGAACTCATTTATTTAGTTACTTCCCTTTTAGTCAATTCTGGTCGTTAGTTCACGTCTTTCTTGCGCGCAAACATAATTTATAAAGGAATAATGCCGAATATAATGACTTGCGAAGATGAATTGCAAATTTCATGAATAATTATTTTCGAAGTCGTCGGCGCCGGCGAAGAGCTCTCGCTCTCTGTGTGTGTTATTGTTGTTGTTTGCGCGGCGAAAGAACTGCTCGCAGGCTCCATTAGCGCTCGCTCCGAGTTATTGTTGCGAGAAAAACGGAAAACGCCAACGAACCGCGTCCGCTAATGACTTTTCAAATTAAAACCGGCTCTAAATAAAAGCTTTTTGCCTTCATCAGTTTATAAAAGATCGAGCTTGAACACACAAAACTCGTACGTACAGATACATGCATGCCTACAATGCTGTAATTGCAAAAGAAGCATATGAGGGTAAGCCTCAGTTCGGCGGTAAGAAAACTTTAATTCGTTAAATATGAATACGCGAGAGTAACCGCTCACATATCCCGTCGGAGACGTTCCACAATATCGCATGAAATTAAAAAAAAAGACTCTGAGGATAAGCCTCATGAGGTTTTGAAAATTTAATTCATTTAATTGAACAGCTAATCATAAACATGCGAGAGCAACTTTTGATATAGCCTGTCGCTTACATCCAGAATATGTCTATAGGGGCTACAGAATCATTGAAAAGTGCTGAGGCTAAGCCTCAGGGCAACAACTTACATTTCTTTTTACAAATACCTAAGAACTAGAACTACCTTACAGCGCACGTTTCAGAATTGCCGTTCCAGACTAGCATTTTGCGGCTGCCACAAATTCCTGGGGGTAAGCCTCAGATCAGCGAGGTTGGAAATTTGATTAAAACAGTCGAATAGCTTCACCATAATTATATAAGAGTAACTCCTAACGCTTTTAATCCAGAATAAAGAAATAGTAGGGCCTCGAATGTGTTGAGGCTAAGCCTCAAAGTAGCAGGCCTTGAGGTTTTAATAAACACCAACTACTCAAAGTAGTAGGACTATCCTGGAGTTAACGTTTCAGAAAATTACTGCGAAAATGCTGAGCATTTTGAACTTACGAAATATCTGGGGCTACGCCTCATGTAGGCGGTTTCAAAAATGTAATTCGTACGCTATAAGCAAACAAAACTAACTGTCGATAAATCTTGTCGAATATGTTCCGGAATATCGCGCATCTCTTGAAGCTTTGAAAGATAATGAGGGTAAGCCTCAGATCGGTGGCTTAAAAAAGACGAAACGTCTCGCAATAAATAGGTAAGAGCAACTTTGTCGGATATGTTCCAGATTATCGTAGTTAAAAACGTTGACATTTTTATAAGATTCTGAGGATAAGCCTCAAATCGGCGGTCGTGAAAATTTAATTCACTTAATAAATAAGTAAAAATAATTCCCACTCTTAGCTCGTTTAGGTTCCAGAATGTAGCAGCAGAGCGCCTCGAAAGTAAGAAAAAAGACACTGGGGGTAAGCCTCACAGCAACAACTTGGAATTTTGAAGATGACAAGAATCCTTTAGTTCAAGGTTTAGAGAATTGGGGCTAGAGATGTCGAGCGTTTTGTATTCGCAGAAATTTTTGAGGAGAAGCCTCACATCGGCGATTTTGAAACATCAAATCTTCTCCTCCTCTGAGAAAAAAAAAATAAAACACGCGAGAGTAGTCATCAATATTAAAGAGTATTGTTTCGAAACTCTTGGATCACCGGAGGGTACTGAGGAGAAGCCCCAGAGCGGCTCTTCGTGATTACAGAAGTGTAAATTCCGAATTATTCTAAAGTTCACGTTTTAAAAGCTTCCCCCAGATTTAAACACGCTGTTAACTTTATACGTAGACAAGAGCTTGAGTTTATGCCTCAGAAAATTCACTGACACCTCTGAGGAGGTACTGAGGAGAAGCCTCGGAGCGGCTCTTCGTGATTGCAGGAGCGCAAAACTACAATTATTCTAAGGTTCACGTTTTAAAAGCGTCCCCCAGATTTAAACTCGCTGTCAACTTTGTACATAGACAAGAGCTTGAGTTTACGACTCGGAAAATTCACTGAGACCTCTGAGGAGTTGCCTCAGTCCGTTCTTCCGAAGATTTAAACAATCCAATCCGAAGCTATACCGTCTCCTCTGTTTTCTAAAGACGTAAATACGCAAGAACAACTCTGGAAGTAAGTCGTCGATTGCAACGAGCCTCATGAAAAATCAGTGGCCTCGGAAAAGAAGCCTCAGAGCAGTTATTTAATTTTTTTGTGAATAAAATGTCTACTTTTCTGCTTAAAAATCAACTAAACGCGAGCGTTATAACGTCGTTCATATAGATTCTGCGGACACTTTAGCCCCCCTGAAACCTCAGAGTGCTCTGAGGAGAAGCCTCAGAGTAGCGGCGATTCTGAAGATGCGTTTCAAAATAACGAGAACTGATTATCGTCGATCGTACTTCGGGACGTTTCTGTTAATAATAGTTGAAAACCTCAGAGAAATTTGGGATAAGCCTCAGAGTCTGGCTCTTGAAAGGACACTGCGGTTTCTATTTTCTATTTCGAAATCTATTTGAAACAAAAAACAAATTACAGTATATTTACCGTTTCACAAAGCTTCCGCAGTCGTGTTGAGGCTTTTATAACCTCAGAGCGTTCTGAGGAGAAGC
This sequence comes from Serrognathus titanus, assembly GCA_039766575.1. Classification (NCBI taxonomy): domain Eukaryota; kingdom Metazoa; phylum Arthropoda; class Insecta; order Coleoptera; family Lucanidae; genus Serrognathus; species Serrognathus titanus. The sequence continues at coordinate 32,291,046 of CM077911.1, read as the reverse complement.
CTCAGAGTACTGGTGATTTTGAAGGTGGTTTTATATCGAGTTAAATTGTGAGGTCACGAGAACTGGTTGTCGTCAATCGTATTTCAGAACGTTTCTGTTAAAAATAGTTGAAAATCTCAGGGAAAGCCTCAGAACCCGTCCCTTGAGAAAACACATCCATGTAAAATAATTTTTTTCTAGTTTAAAACCTATTCAAAGGAGCTTTACTCTGTACCAATCGTTTCAGCAAAATTTCGTATTTAAATTGAACGTTTTGAAGCCTCAGAGTATTCTGAGGGGAAGCCTCAAATACTGGCGATTATGATAATGATGACGAGGCTAAATTTTTGAATAGCTAGAGCTAGATGTTACCGATCGCGCTTTCGAAAGAACGAATCATTCCAGAAAAATTCCGTATTTGTGTTGCAGCTTTTCAAACCTCAGAGTATTCTAAGGGGAAGCCTCAAATAGTGGCGATTGTGATGATGATAACTAGAGCTGGATGTTATCGATCACACCTTCCAAAGAACGAATCACTTCAGAGGAATTTCATATATCTCTGTTGAACCTTTTGAAGAAGCCTCAGAGCATTCTGAGAGGAAGCCTCAGAGCATTCGGAGGGGAAACCTCAAATAGTGGCGATTTTGATGATGACAGCGAATCTAAATTTCTAAGTAACTACGGATGGATTTTATTGACTGCATTTTTGAACGAACAAAGAAACGAACCTCAGTGAAAATTGAGGATGAGCCTCAGAGCCTGCCACTTCAGTTTTCAATTGAGAGTCTTTCGAAATTGTTTTATCTTAAAACCCATTTAAAGGAAGCTTCGCTCTGTGACTGTCGTTTCAGAGGAGTTGCATATTTCTGTTGAACTTCTTGAAGCCTCAGAGTATACTGAGGTGAAGCCTCAAATAGTGTTGAGTTTGAAGATGTTAGCGAGGCTATATTTCTAAGTAATTAGAGGAGGATATTATCGATCTCATTTCTATTGAAAAATAGTTGGAAACCTCAGTGGAATTTAGGGTAAGCCCCAGAGTCTGTCACTTCAGTTTTCAAAGAGAAGTTTTTCGGAAATTTTCTATTTTAAAGCCCAAGCTTTACTGTGTCTGTCGCTTTAGAAAATTTGCTTAAATGTGTTCAGCTTTTCGAAACCTTAGAGTACTCTGAGGAGAAGCCTCAAAGTAGCGAGCGGCTATTTAAGCCGATTAGAAACGTGCGAGCCAGACTACTACGAGAATTGATGAATGCAAATTGTTTTCGATGTTGAATTATTGGGGAGGGGGGTGTTTTGGTGGTAAAAAAATATAATAATGATGTGACTTGCGTGTCTTGTAGTTCCATAAACGGAGCGAACGAATTTGATTTGGGGGGTTGCGAGGTAAAAAGGTAATGATAATTGTAGCCGTGCGAGATAATGGGGTAGCATTTGTCATCTCGAACCCTCCCCCCCTCCCTCTAAATTGTCATATTCCTCACTAAACGCATAAATTATTCCATTATGAGGATAAATATGCAAGGAGCGGCGCGCGAATAAAATAACTCCGGCTCGAGGTGGCACGACAATAATACAAGCAGAAAGGCCAAGCAACCCCGAGCGGAGCTCCATAATTTAAGGGTGGAAACAAAAGCAACCTAAGATGCAATTAAAATCCCGAGATTTCCATTGGCCCGCCGGGCTGGAAACGAATGTGGCCCGTAACTTCCGGCGAAAGTAAGCGGCGAATTGCGCGTTCTCTTTTCGCCCGCTTCGCGCGCTTTTAATTCCGACGCCGAGCGCCCCGGAATAAGACGACGCTAACGCCGAAGTCGTCGACGTCTCCGCCGGCCCGCTTTTTCCTCTTTCTCCTCTTCGCATTGTACAAACATAAACCGGCAGCAAAATACACAGTAATTTTATGTATCCGGCAAAATTTAGCTTTCTGCAAATAAGTCGGTAATTTGGTAAGGAAATTACTGTTTATTTTGCACAGAAGTTTGTTACTCCACGGCCCCAAGTTTTAACCGTTATTTGCACAGTTTCTTTTTCGTTTTAGAATGCGCGAGATCCGCCCACTCCGCCCCGCGCCCCCAAATTAAACGATCGCACATCATCAACTTCAAAAAAATAAAAAACTTTCGTCTTAACGTCAGGCAAGAATTTTATTTCCTGCATATACAGGGTGTACGTAACGTAAAAAACACGCAGGTGGGGATTAGAAACAAAAAAATCAGCGATTCGAACATACGCTGTTACGTAACTCCGCCCACTAAGCGCCAATTCCTTTTTCAAAATTTACTTTGTCGTGATTGGAGACGTTAGGGAAAGAAGGCGGGGCTTACGACTACCAAACTGACAAAAAACAATATTTATGGTTGGAGATTACCTATACGAAGGGGAAATCTAAAGCAATTGAAAAACAAATGAAGATATAAAAGAGGGTCAAAGTAGAAAAAAAGTTTTTTTTTTAAGTGATCGGGCAAGTATTTTAATTATAACCAATCATAGTGTGAGTAGGCGGGGCTTGCAACTAATAAAATAAAAGGATTTTCTTAGATTGTCCGGTAACCAATCATAGAGTGAGTAAGTTTAAGATATCTAATTGTTAGAATAAAAATTGAAATCACAGCCGATAGCACATAGAGAAAGAGGGGCGTGCCACCAAATGGAAAAACATGAAATAAAATAACTTTCTTGGAATATCCGGCAAGAGTTTTAATCATAACCAATCATAGAGTGAGTGGGAGGGGCCTACATCTAAGAGAGCACTTGAGACAGCCAATTGCTTTGGTAAAAATAAAAGGTGAACAATCACACAACGTGGAGGCGTGGCCTGCGCCTAAGGAAACATCCTAGACACTCAATTGTTTTAACTATGGCCGATTATACATAAACAAGGAGTGTCTTACAACTAAGGCAAAAAAAAGACGTAAAAGATTTAATCAGATTATCCGAAAAGAAGGAGGATCTTAACAAAAAAGAAAACAAGGAAAAGAGGAGGAGTGCCACATTCATTTTTTTTATAAGATCCATGACACGTGACTCACCAACGAAAATGATTGGATTATTCAGGATTAGGGTGGAGTCTATTGTTACAAAAACAAAAGTAAGCCAGAAAAATTGCAAGAATGGGCGTGGCGAAAAAAAAATGCAGCAACGTGATTAGCGCGTTCGTACTTTGTGCATATTTTTCCAAAAAAAAAATTAATTTAATCGCGTACTACCACGCAACGCAACGACGTGCACCCAATTGCGGAAAGAAACGTCTGCGGTTCCCAAACAAAGTTCCCTCGGAGAAATTAACTCCGGAGCCGCTAACGCGGTTAAGACTCCGGCGGAATCGAATTAAAATTAATGCCTGATGAGATTATACGTGAGGGCGGCGGAAAATTCAATCAATCTGTATTAGAATTATTAATTATTTTATCGGAAACGCCGCCGGAATTTCGATTACATTGTAACGCACCTTTATTGAATTACGCGCCCCGACAACGCCAATCAATCAGGCGGCGCCGCATTCTTACTTCACGACGGGACGAATGCACGTTTCGTTCGTTTGAAGACCACCTTCGGACCTACACCAGTTTTCCAATAAAACAACTCGACGCTATTAATTAGACTCGATTGAACTTAATTTAAAACAAAAAAGAAAGATTAGTCAGAATTGTCCAATGCCAAATTTGGACTTACTGTATTTTACCTAAAAAAAAGTTAAAATTCAGGCGGGGTTGAAATCCACCAATCATTTGGAGGCGTTGCTGCGAGTCTCCGCCCCTTTATGTCGATTTCGTTCTTTCGTTGCAGGCGCTTCTCTTTTCGGTTAATCTCCAATCACCTCGATCTACGATTAATTATAATTAATCTGAATAAATTCATGTTGCGTAATTGGGCGGTGAAATCCTTGGGGGCGTGGTCGTAATTTAGCCACGCCCGCAAAATTTAGAAATAAAAAAATTATAGTTTGTCACTGCGACTTTCTTTTGTTTCTATCCTCCATCCTACCGTAAAACTCTCAATCATCTCCTCAATTTAACTCCAAGCCCTCTCTTCTAATTTATAATTAGTCGTAGTGACGGTGAAACTTTCCTAGATTAAATGCGCATATGCAATCATCGTTGGGGGCCCCCTTACCACGCGAAATTATTTATTGTAATCCCTCTTTTTGTTCGTATGCATTCTCATTGGTTTCTCTTTCTCTTTAGGCCCCTCCCACTTCCGCGAGGCTTCAATCAATTAACGGTGTGCCGAAGATTACGCTTTACATTAAAAAAATTATTATTATTTGTTCAAAAATAAATGAAAACTGCTGTTTGTAGTTACCTAAATACTTTAAATAACTTTAAACCCCGCCTACCTGTCACAAATCGCGATGTTTTCGAGTGAAAATGAATTTGGCTTTGGAAATTGAAGTCGAATTCAGATTTTTTTTTTAGAATCCGCCAATTATTAAGACGCATTTCTAGAGCAAACGGCGCCGTCGCTTGTTTTCTTGTTTTTATGAACTTCAGACTTCTCTTTTCTGCGCTTCTTCAAACACAGAAGCACGAAAAAACGAATGAGCGACTTTATCGCAAATGACCAATGCATAGTTTTGTATTACGCCGCGTAGTTTTGAATCGACGAATAGCATCAACCGTTTTGATACGTTTTCCTTAGCTCCTCCTCCTTTGTTGTTTACGTTTGTTTTCCTAGAGCCTAGGCCCCTCCTCCTTACCGTTAATCTCCAATCATTTCAAGTTACATTGAGCCACAACTCATTGTATAATTTTTTTTTAATTTTTGTTTGTTCTAAGCCCCTCCCTCCAATGGGAAGTAACCAATCAGCTTGAAGACGCACTTGGTGTCATGCCACGTACTTTTGAATAGACGAATGGCGTCAACCGCTTTGATATGTTATTCATGGCTCCTCCTTCTTGCCGTTAACTCATTAAATCGATTTTTTTTAAAATTTTTTAATTAAGTGAATTTGTAATAGGTGGCACCGGCGTATTATTCGAAAATCAAACGACTAACAGGAAACAAACTGAAACTATAAGAAGCGTCAGCATAATGTGAGCATTAATTCGATGGAAAGAAACAAAAGAGAAATGAAACAAACGCGTGCACAGAACTAAGCGAACAGAAAATAGATTTTTCTCCGGCGGAGAATGACCGAAACACTAATTACACAAAATAAAAAGTTATTTCAAATTTCGCGCCCTAAACAAGTAGTCCGGCAAGATATAGATAGATGGCGCATTTCTTTCAAGAACGACGCAACCACGTTATTATAACTTTACTGTAATTTAAATGTGCCGAAGTGTAAGTAAAATACAAAAAAAAATTAATTCAATTCAATGATGAAACAAACAAAAGAGAACTAAAACAAACAAAAGCGAATTCAAACAAACAAAAGAGGATACAAACAAGCGAAAGAATATTGACGAATTTTTATCGTGAATTAAATCCATTGAAATGCTAGGAATCAATTTAATAAATTAAAAAAATAAAAACAAAAGAGAACACCAACAAACAACATTGATGTGGGTGAGAAGAACAAAAGAAATGAAAAACAAAAGAATATCGATGATTTTCCGGCGAGGCAACAGCATTCCGTTGTTTCGCTTAGTGTTTTCAATTTTTTTTTTTAATAATTGATGCTTATTTTAAGTTTTCTTTTGTTTTTTTTTCTGTCAAAGTACTTTACGGGAGATCCGTTGGCCTTTTGTTTTCTTTTTGACGTCTTACGTTATTATTCATTTCAGTTTTCTTTTCTGTTTTACTCTCATGGAATATGCAATTAATTAGAACGTCGCGTTGTACATAAAAAAAATTAAAGTGAATTTGGCTCCTCCCTCCAATGGCAAATCACCAATCATGCCAAATCACCAATCCGCAGCTTAAAGACACTTGTGCTTTTGGGCAAATTAATTACCAAAAAAATATCAGCCACTTTGGCAATTATTCAGGAACATTGCGCAAAAACAACTGAAAAACGAATCGAGCTTTAGGCTCCTCCTTCTTTCCATAACCTCCAATCATTTAATTTTGTTTTGTTTGCGTAATCGCCGCCTAGAATTAGCGGTAGCGTGTCATGATTAAATTTCCACAGCTCCTCCTACTTTGTCGTCTTCGTTTGTTCTTCTACGACCTTAAGCTCCGCCTCCTTACCGTAAATCTCCAATCGCTTCAAGTTATAATGATCCACAACTTATTCATTTCAGCCTAAATTTTTGCGATTACTAACAGCGTTGTACAAAAAAAAAATTAAAAATGAACTTGGCTTTAAGCCCCTCCCTCTAACGCCGGATCGCCAATCAGCTTATCATGCTATCAGCTCCAATCATTTGATTTTGTTTTGTTTTCGTAATCGCCGCCTGGAAATAGTGGTAGCAAGTTTGGATACATTTCCTACAACTCCTCCTTTGTAGTAGTCTTCATTTGTTTTTCAAAAGTTTTAGGCTCCTCCTACTTACCGTTACGACTTAGCTTATTGAAGATTTTCTTTTAACTTTCGCTTAGGTTTTTGCGATTATTTACGACGTTTTGTATAAAAACAATGAAAAATGAACTTGACCTTAAGCCCCTCCCTCTAACGACAAATTGCCAATCAGCTTAAAGACACGCACTTGGTATAATGTCGTGTACTCTTGGGCGAGGTAATTACCAAAAAAATATTTACTACTTTGCGATTATATAGAACGTTGCACAGAAACAATTGGGAAACGTATCGCGAGCTTTAGGCTCCTCTTCCTTTCCGTAACCTCCAATCGTTTGGTTTCTTTCTTAATATCATAGTTCATGTCGCGTAAGCGTGAAACCTTGTATAATTGTCGCCTGGAATTAGTGACAGCACGTTTCGATACATTTTCTGCAGCTCCCCCTGTACTATCGTTTGTTTTTCTTTCCTAACTTTAAGCTCCTCCTCCTTCCCGTAAATCTCCAATTAAAAGAAAATTGCTTAGCTGTAGGCAGGCGATTAGCGAGAGCGTTGCATAAAAAAGATTGAAGTGAATTTGGCTTTAGGACCCTCCCTCTAACGGCAAATCACCAATCACAGCTTGAGAGCGTAGTTACTATCGTATCATGTATTCTTAGTTTTGGATGAATGAATTAGTAAAAAATATTAACTACTTTGTGGTTATTGAGAACGTTGCACAAAAACAGTTGAAAAACTAAATAACTTTCAGGCTCCTCCTTTTTCCCTTAACATCCAAATCATTTGGTCTTGTTGTTGATATCGTAAGTCGTGATGCGCAAAGCCTTGTGTAACCTCCGCCTGAAGTCAGTGGCAAGATATTTTGATACAGTTTTCATAGCTCCTCCCACTTTATTGTCTTCGTTTGTTTTTCTATAGCCTCAGGCTCCTCCTCCTCCTTACAGCAAATAGCCAATCGTTTCAAGTAACAATTAATCATTAAATAAAAACTTGCTTAGGCTTTTGCGTGCAATAGAAATGAAATTGAATTTGGGTTTAAGCTCCTCCCCCTAACGGTCAATCACCAATCTGCCGAAGGCTCCTCCTCCTTGCCTCAAATCTCATTTCATGTAACAATTAGTTATTAAAAAATATTTGCTTAGATTATTTAGGGCGTGCATAAAAAGGGATGAAAGTTAAGTTGGCTGTAAGCCCCTCCCCCTAACAGCAAATCATCAATCGGCTTAAGGACATTGTTGCTATCGTGTCATGTACTATTGGACGAATGAATTAATAATAGAATACTCACTACTTTGCCATTATTCAGAACGTCGCACAGAAACAACTGAAAAACGAATCAAGCTCCTAGACTCCTCCTTCTTTCCTTAACCTCCAATCATTTAGTTTTGTTGTTAATACCGTAAGTGGTTACGCGTAAAGCCTTGTGTAATCTCCGCCTGGATTTAGTGTTTTTGAGACATTTTTCACAGCTCCTCCCCCGATATTGTCTTCGTTTGTTTTACTATAGCCTCAGGCTCCTCCTTCTTACCGCAAATAGCCAATCATTACAGGTAACAATTAATCATTAAATAAAAATTTGCTTAGGCTTTTGCGATTATTTGGGGCGTGCTTAAAGAATGAAATTGAATTTGAGTTTAAGCCCCTCCCCCTAACGGCAAATCACCAATCAGCTTAAGGACGTGTCAATGTACTATTGGATGAATGAATTCATGAAAAATATTAACTACATTGTTGTTATTCAGAACAACAAATGAAAAAACCACTCGAGCTTGGCTCCTCCTATTTTCGCTGTTCTCCAATCATTTGGTTTTATTGTTATTATCGCTTGGGATTGGAGGTGGGTGTGTCTGTATGTTTGTAACACTCTGTATTTTAACGAAGTATAAAAACGCAGGAATATAGAAACGATGATGTCGTAATCACGTCGCTTTATTACTAAAAATTAAAGTCGTCCCGCGCGTTTACACGCCGTGTAAACGATAAATTTTAATAAAACGTCCATTATTTGTTATTATCTCTCTCCTTCTCGTCCGCCCGAGTGCATAAATCATAAGAACAAGGGCTACAACGTAAAACACAAAATAATCCGACAAACGAGTACATATTTTCATACCCTTTTAACAATCTGCAAATAAATTATACGCGGAGCGGCGGGCGAAACTCGCCCTCGCGCGCCCCCCGTTTAGGGGCGGTTTTGGCTGGCGCTCGGCGGCACGCGGAAGCGCAAATTTGATAAAAGTGGACCTAAGTGGTCATTTTCTGGTGGTTACACGCAGCGTATGAAAAATTATCCGCGACGCGACGAGGACGGAGAACGCGACGCCCGAATCGGGGCGAGAGAGAGAGAGGACGCCCGGCGTTATTTTTCCTGCGGGCCTTCCGTCGCGGTGAAAAATTGCCCGGCACTTTTAACTTAAGTGAATTTTAAGTGAGCAGATTGCCGGACGTTATTTATCGCTCGCACTTCATGCACTTTCCAACCCTTAATTTTACACGGGCCAAGAATTAAAAGAGTTCCATTTGAATTACTTGATAGAAAACGAAAAAAAAAAATTCCTTATCGAAATGCAATAAACATTTCTGAAGGGTCTATCGCGAAACAGTGCGACATCTATCGAGTTCTATCACTATTATTTTTTTTTATTTTCCCCCATTTTTATTTGTAGCTAAAAAAAAAATTACGACGCAGCACAAACTAAACCATCTCGTGTCGTATCTGTGTCGACGTCGGTCGGTCCGTGCGTCCGTCCTCTCACCCCATCCGCGGAGGTCACCCTCCCGGATCCGGCCCACCACCGCCAGGCCACCCCAAGTCTCTCTGCTTTCTGCTAATATCTGATTCAGCGCACGTTACTTCAGGAGCTCAACCTTTGTTAGTAGAAAATACAAAATGGGGTCTGAAACGCGGCCGCGTGTCCTTCCCCGCACCCTCCCAGACCCCCACACAACCCCCCCGCCCACCCCTCGGGCCCGAACTTCTTCTTCCTGCCGCTAAATTTTAGCTCCGTCGGATACATCTGCGTTTCTGAAATACGTCCGAACTTATTCGCGCGCGCTTGTTTCGGCGAGAAGAAAGCGAGCGCCATCTTACGAAAACACGTTGCGTCACGTTGACTCGGATTTGAATCATCGTCGACAATTGACGGCATTGAAACGGCGCTTGGCGTTTGAAACTCTACCTTGAACACGTTTCAAGGTGAACTAAATTAGAGAATAAACCACGAGAGGGCGCCAAAACGAAACTTCGATTTTCATTTTCAACTCACTGAATTTGCCGGGTTTTCCTGCAAGTGGCACAGAAGAAAATACCAGGCGCTTTGGGTCAAGTTCGGCTTCATGACGAGCCACAGTTTTATATACAGGGCATCTAAGTCCAAAAGTAAAGTCCAACGTAGAGCGTTTGGGAAAGTCTTCAGCCAAATATGGAGAAAATTTCAGTCAAACTGTCGACGCTTTGCTTAAAGAGTAATCTGAGAGAATTTAAGGCCAGAAATCCAAGTTCAAAATTGGACTTTCTGAAGACAATCGCCTGATATTCTAAAGCGCTTGGCGACACCAAATACGTCGAGTGTTTTAGTGCCATCGGCATTCAAGTTTGGTACGCAGGGCTCCGAGAGGCTTCGATCTACAAACGAAACTCCAAACCTTTGGCCTCATGACAGGGCAACTAAGTCCAAAAGTAAAGACCAACGAAGGTCTGAGTAGTTAAGAACGTTTGGGAAAGTCTTCAGCCAAATAAGGAGGACATTTCAGTCAAATTGTCGACGCTTTGCTTAAAGAGTAATTCGAGAGAATTTAAGGCCAGAAATCCAAGTCCAAAATTGGACTTTCTGAAGACAATCGCCTGATATTCTAAAGCGCTTCGCGACACCAAATATGTCGAGTGTTTTAGTGCCATCGGCATTCAAGTTTAGTACGCAGGGGTCTGAGAGGCTTCGATCTACAAACGAAACTCCAAAACGTTGGCCTTATGACAGGGCATCTAAGTCCAAAAGTTAAGGCCAACGAAGGTTTAATTAGTTCAAAGCGTTTGGGAAAGTATTCAGCCAAATAAGGAGAAAATTTCAGTAAAATCGTCGACGTCTTGCTTAATCAGTAACCCAAGAGAATTTAAGGCCAGAAATCCAAGTCCAAAATTGGACTTTCTGAAGACAATCGCCTGATATTTTAAATCGTTTCGCGATACTAAATATGTCGGTTGTTTTAGTGCCATCGGCATTCAAGTTTGGTACGCAGGAGTCCGAGAGGCATCAATCTACAAACGAAACTCCAAAACTTTGGCCTCATGACAGGGCATCTAAGCCCTAAAGTAAAGGCCAGCGAAGGTCTAAGTAGTTCAGGGCGTTTGGGAAAGTCTTCAGCCAAAATTTCAGTCAAATTGTCTTCGCTTTGCTTAATCAGTAAACCGAGTGAATTGAAGGCCAGAAATCGAAGTCCAAAATTGGACTTTCCAAAGACAATCGCCTGATATTTTAAATCGCTTCGCGATACTAAATATGTCAAATGTTTGGTGCCATCGGCATTCAAGTTTGGTACGCAGGGGTCCGAGAGGCTTCGATCTAGAGACGAAAGTCCAAAACTTTGACCTTATGACGACTATTTCATAAACATGTACACTGTTTTGAGATTCTAGAGATTCCGGATTGCCTTTAGTCAAATTTGATTCTTCTGAAATTCGAGAGGCATGAAGGCCAGATGTTCAAGTCCAAAAATGGCCTTTTAAAGAGAATTTCGTGAACTTCTACTAAGTCGTCTTGAAATTCTGAAAACACACCAAGTTTCTGTATCACCTTTGCACGAATTTAGGTTTGTAAAAGCCTGAGGGGCTAAAAGCTGGAAACTAAAGTCCAAAAATGGACTTTTAAAGATATTTTTGTGAACTTCTACTAAGGCGTTTTGAAATTATGAAAACACAGCAAGTTTCTATATCACCTTTGGATGACTTTAGGTTTGTAAAAGCCTGGGGGGACTTGAAACTGGAAACTAAAGTCCAAAAATGACCTTTTAGGGAAAATTTTGTGAACTTTTACCAAGTCGTATTGAAATTCTGAAAACATCGCAAGTTCCTGTATCACCTTCAGATGAATACAGGTTTGTAAAAGCCTGAGGGGCCTGAAGCTGGAAACCAAAGTCCAATAGCTTGGCCTTCTGTTTCATGAACGTTTAAGCTGCCTTAAGATTCTGCAGATTCCTGACATTTCAGGCTAGCCCTCAGTGAAAATTCGCCCTCTCCCCGTTGAAATCTTTGAAGTCAGACGATTAAGTCCAAAAATGGCCTCTTATAGATAATTTTTGCAAACTTCTACTAAATCGATCTAAAGTTTTCAAAATGCCCAGAGTTTCAATGTCAAATATGGTTTTGCAGAGTCCCGAAGGACTTGAAATTAGAAACGACAGTCCAAAAACTTGGCCTTTTCCAGGACTATGTCGTGAACATCTAAAGCGCCTTGAAATTCTGGAGTTTCTGGACGTTTTAGTAACACCCTCAGTCAGATTTGGCTCTAAGAGACTTTTAGGTCAGACGGTAAAGTCCAAAAATGGCCAGTCAGAGAAACTCAACTAAATCTTCTTGGAATTATGAAATACTGGGAGTTTCGGTGCCACCTTAAGACAAATATAGTTTTGTAGAATCCCGAGGGGCTTGAAACGAGAAACGAAAGTCCAAAAATTTGGCCTCTTTGAACGCTATTTCTTGAGCATCATGAAAATTTGAAGATTTCGGTCGTTACAGAATCACCTTTGGTGAAACTTGGCTCTAAGTGACTTTGATGCCAGGCGGTGAAGTCCAAAAATGGCCTTCTAAAAATAATTTCGTGAAATTATCGAAATACCGGAACTTTAATTAACACCTTCAGACAAATATAGTTTTGTCGAAGCTCAAGGGCCTCTTAGGTAGGAATGAAAGTCCATAAACTTGGCCTTTTTTAGGATTATTCCATGAACATCTAAACTGCTTTGAAATTCTGGAGATTTCGGACGTTTTAGAATCACCCTGAGTCAAATTTGTGTGTCCTGAAACCTGAGAGGCGTCAAGGACACACGTTAAAGTCCAAAACTGGCCTTCTCAGGACAACTTCATGAACCACTACTAAACTGTCTGAAAACTCCAGATACAATCGGACGTTTCAGGATTAGTTTTAGTCAGATTTGGCTTAACAGAAATCTGAGGAGGGGTTAAGCTGAAAGCCCAAGTCCAAAATGTTGGACTTCTTGAGAATTATATCGCGATCTGCTGTACAATAAATAAATCGAACGTCTGAGAGACACCTTCGTTCAAATTTGTATTTGCAGAAACTTGAGAGCGGTTGAGATTAGAAATGCAAGACCAAATTTGGACTTCCCGAAGACAATTTTCATTTTTATTTTAATCAGCCGTCCTAAAAATACCATATGTTTCAGAAGCAAACTGGATTTCACAAAAACTGAATAGACACGAGCTAGGAACGTAAGTCCAAATCTTTGGACTTTTGGGAATTGATGTGCGATCTTCTAAACTACCGTCAGATAACAAAAATTTTGAACAACTGAGAAGCGTCTTAATTCAAATTTGGTGCTGTAGAAATCCGAGAGTGTGCAAGGCCAAACTTGGCCTTACATTTTGAAGGTTGCTTCTGCTAAACCGTCTTAAGGTTCTAAAACTACCTACCAGGTGTTTCAGGAGTATTTTCAATCAAACTTGATTTCACACAAATCTGAGTAGGATACGAAGTGGAAGGATAAGTCCAAAAATTTTGGACTTCACGTGGATTATTTCACGATCTTCTAAACTACCGTCAAATAACAAAAATACGGAACCTTTGCGAAATATCTCCTTTGCGAATTTGATTTTGCAGAAATCTGAGAGTGTATAATGCCAGTAGTCTAAGGCCTTCTTAAGGACAAACTTCCACTGAACCTCCTTGAGATATTAAGCGTATAATACGGGGGCCTTTCAGGTTTGTTTTCAATCAAATTTGCTTTCGCAGATATCTAAGGTAGTTAGACCTCAACGTATAAGTCCAAGGAATTGACCTTTTTATTTTAAGCCCTCATTGAACCACCCTGAGTTATTAAAAATGTAATATGCGGTATTTCAAGGTCGTCTTTAGTCTTTCGCAGAAATCCAAAAGGGTCAACCCTAAACGTAACAGTCCAAATAAATAGCCTTTCTGAGAATAAATTCGTACTGAATCTCCACGAGTTATTAGAAATATGACACGGTGTGTTTCAGGATCGTCTTTAAACAAATTAGCTTTCGCACAGAAAGAGTTAACCTAAACACGACAGTCCAAATAATTGGCCTTTGTTACAAATTACTTCGCGAAGTGTTAAATCGTTTCGAGATACTTGTTTTACGAACGCCTTTAGGTGTTTCAGGATCGTCTTTAGTCAGTTTGCTTTCGCAGAGTTAATTCTAAATGTAAGTAAAGTCCAAAGGATTGACCTTTCTGAGAACAAACTCTTACTGAATACCTAATGATATTAAAAATGCAATTCGAAGCGTTTCAGGGTTGTCTTTAGTCAGTTTCAGCTTTCGCAGAAACCTGAAAGAGTTAATTCGAAATGTAAAAGTCCAAACGATTGGCCTTTCTGAGAACAAACTCTTGCTGAATACTTTACGACATTAAAAATGTAATTCGAGGCGTTTCAGGGTCGTCTTTAGATAAGTTTGTTTTCCGAAGGAGTCTCAAAGAGTTAGCCTGAATACGACAGTCTAAATAATTGGCCTTTCTTACGAATTACTTCGCGAAGTGCTAAATCGTTTTGAGGTACTTGGTTTACGAACACCTTGAGTTGTACTTGGCTTCACAGAAATCCGAGGGGGATTCAACGCGAAAGTCCAAAAAAATGGCCTTCTGGAGGAGCATTTCATGAACTTCTTAAGAGCGCCGAATTTAAGTCCTTATTTGGGAAAAAGCAGAAGATAACTTCAAGAAAAGAAGTGAAGGACTAACGTTTAAGGCTAGAATTTAAAGTCCAAAATTGGACTTTCTTGGGCGTAAGCGTAAAACTTCAAGCTATTATTAGGGAGAAATAAATACGAGACGCTCAAGGTCTACTCTCGGCCAAAACTTTCTTCAATTTAAGTTGTAATTTTGACAGAAACTTGAGGGCTCCTAAGGCCAAATGTCAAGGTCCTTTTTGGGACTTATTGCGCAAATCTTCTTTCTGGTCGTTCCAAAAATTACGTTCAGTCAAATTTGGCATTACACTTAAGCCAGAAACTCGAGAGAGTGTAAGGCTGGAAGTGAAAGTCCAAGGACCGGATGCTTCAGTCGAATTTGAAGATGTCTACTTAAGCCATCACTTTCATGACAACTTGAGGGAGTTGGAGATTGAAGGCTGCTCTGCTTGAGACTTATTTCAGGCTATTATTAGACGTTTAAGAATGAGCTTCAACTAAATTTGAAGTTCTGTCGTTCTTGTAGAAAGTCCAAAGTATTTGAGGCCAGAAATCAAGGTCAAGCTTACAAGAGAAACTTCGAAAACTTGAGAATGACCTTGGGCTGACTTTGATTTTTGGAGAATAAGTGAAAAGGTTAGGAGTTAAGGGAAAGTCCCGAGGAACCCCCCATTGAACCCAAGAATTCAAAACTGTGAAATTGATTCGTCCGTAATAATTAAGATGATGGCGATTAACGTTCAAGAAAACGCTCGGGATCAAAGACGACCCCCAAGGGCATCCCAATTGTTGGTATTAAAACCAAAACCCACGCGAGCAATATTTCGATAACTCTTCTCTTACGTCTTGTATCGCGTTCGAATACCACAAACCGAGTTCTTTTTTAAACAAATGAAATCCAAAGCAATTTAAAAAATAAAAATAAAAGGGGGTACTTACGGTCGGCTACATTTTCGATGTTGTCACCACAGTTTTTCGGATCGGACTGAAGCAAAAATGCCCCCGATCTGATCTGGAAAACGCCAACCGAATTTCGAATGCGGCGAAACTAGAAAATCAAGTCGCCTGGTCACCGTCGCGCGATCGTTTTGCGAGGGGTGTCTTGGCCGTAGGGCCGGCGCGAATAAGGGCGGCATTCGTCGGCCGGACGACGGACTGACCCTTTCTTGCGTTCACACACACACACTCTGGGACTTCGCCGAACAGGTTTTCAAAACTGACCACTGCTTTTTTTCACCCGGTGAACCTGATTTCAAGGGATGCTATTGTCCTATCCGGCGTGCGAGCGTGTTTTGTTGTTTTCGGACGGACGAAGGGGGTCGAATCACAGGATTTCACGTAGATAACGCTCCAGAAAAATTTCATTCGAAAAAAAAAAGAAAAAAGAATGTCAAGTACAGTGACGGACATGGTTAATGCGACGGGGTGCGTCTTTTAATTCGCCCTTAATACGTCCAGGTTGTAAAATATCAACTCGTCGAGTAATTTCATTTGTTTCTCATTTACCGCGTCTTTTAATTCTTCTCGAATAGATCTAGATTGAAGAATATTAATTTGGAGAGTATTTTCTTTTGTTTTCTCTCCCCCCCCCCCACCGAATTATCGATTTTGAGTCTGGCAACAAGTGACGAACCACTCTTGCGAACAACTTTAAAGGAGAAAGAGATGCCGCCTTCATTTATTTTTTCTTGCTTTCTTTCTTTTCTTTTTTTGCCTTCATTTGTTTCTTGTTTCCTATCTTTTCTTTTCAAAATTTTTTTGAATCGATTTTGAGCCTGCCACTGTTATCCATGTTTTAGAAACAAATGACGAACGACTCTTCGCTTTTAACATTCTTGTCCTCTGTCCCTTTCTTTCTTTCTTTCTTTTTTAATCGATTTTGAGCGCCTGTCATTCGTGATGTAGAAACAAGTGACGAACGAATCTCACAGTCGACTCGAGAGACGCCTTCATTTGTTTCTTGTTTCCTATCTTTTTTTTCAAAATTTTTTTGAATCGATTTTGAGCCTGCCATTCGTGATGTAGAAACAAGTGACGAATCGCTCTTGCGGTCAACTTTAAAGGAGAAAGAGATGCCGCCCTCATTTGTTTCTTGCTTTCTTTCTTTTCTTTTTTTGCCTTCATTTGTTTCTTGTTTCCTATTTTTTCTTTTCAAAATTTTTTTGAATCGATTTTGAGTCTGCTACTGTGATCCATGTTTTAGAAACAAATGACGAACGATTCTTCGCTTTTAACTTTCTTGTTCGCTGTCCTTTTTCCTTTCACTTTCTTAATTGATTTTGAGCCGACCTTGGTGATGTAGAAACAACTGACGAACGACTTTGACGGTTAACTTTAAAGACAAAGAGATGCCTTCATTTGTTTCTTGTTTCCCATCCTTTATTTTCAAAAAATTTTTTAATCGATTTTGAGCCTGTCATTCGTGATGTAGAAACAAGTGACGAATCACTCTTGCGATTAACTTTAAGGGAGAAAAAGATGCCTTCATTTGTTTCTTGCTTTCTGTCTTTTTTTCCAAATTTTTTTGAATCGATTTTGAGCTTGCCATCCACGTTTCAGAAACAAATGACGAACGACTTATAACTTTCTTGTTCTCTGTCCTTTTCCTTTTCCCTTTTTTAATCGATTTTGAGCCTGCCCTCGTCATGTAGAAACAAGCGACGAACGACTTTTACATTTAATTTTAAAGGAGAAAGAGTTACCTTCATTTGTTTCTTGTTTCCTACCTTTTTTTTTTCAAATTTTCTTTAATCGATTTTGAGCCTGACATCCATGTTTCAGAAACAAATGACAAACGACTCTTCGCTTTTAACATTTTTGTTCTCTGTCCCTTTCCTTTTTACTTTTTTAATCGATTTTGAGCCTGCCACTCGTGATGTAGAAACAAGTGACGAACGACTTAACGACTTTGACAGTTAATTTTAAAGGAGAAAGAGATGCCTTCATTTGTTTCTTGTTTCCTATCTTTTTTTTGAAATTTTTTTGAATCGATTTTGAGCCTGCCAGTGTGTTTTATGTTTTAGAAACAAATGACGAACGACTCTTCGCTTATAACTTTCTCGTTCTCTGTCCTTTTCCTTTTCACTTTCTTAATCGATTTTGAGCCTGCCATTCGTGATGTGGAAACAAGTGACGAACGACTTTCACGGTCAACTTAACAGAGAAAGAGATGCCTTCATTTGTTTCTTGTTTCCCATATTTTTTTCAAATTTTTTTTGAATCGATTTTGAGCCTGCCACTGCGATCTATATTTTAGAAACAAATGACGAACGACTCTTCGCTTTTAACTTTTTTGTTCCTTGTCCTTTTTCTTTTTATTTTTCTAATCGATTTTGAGCTAAGATGCCAGAGGAACAAATGACAAATGACTTTCACGTGATTGTCATTTGTCACGAAATATGTTTTCTCGTTTCTAGTTTTCTATCTTTTTCCTTCTTGCATTTCGAATCGACTTTGAGCCAAGAAGATGTAGAAACAAATGACAAATGACCATCACGTGAAAGCCGTTTGTCATTTGTTTCTATATCATCTTGGCTGAAAGTCAATTCGAAACGCAAGAAAAAAAATTACTAACTAACCTGAACCGAAATATGTTTCTTCGTTCTTCATTTCTGTCCTTTTTCTTTTTATTTTTAGAATCGACTTCGAACCAAGGCGACAGACAAACAAATGACAAATTACTTTCACGTGATAGTCACTTGTCACGAAATGTGTTTTTCGTTTCTTATTTTCTGTCTTTTTTTTGGATTTCGAATCGACTTTAAGTTTAGATGATATAGAAACAAATGACAGATGACTTTCAGGTGATAGTCATTCGCTACAAAATGTTTTTTCGCTTCTCGTTTTTCTGTCTTTTTTCCTTCTTACGTTTCTAATTGATTTTGAGTCTAGATGATACAAAAACAAATGACAACCATCACGTGAAAGTCATTTGTCATTTGTTTCTATATCAGGTTGACTCAAAGTCGATTCGAAGCGCAAGAAGGAAAAAAGACAGAAAACGAGGAACGGAAAAAAGTATTTCGTGACAAATGACTATTAGCCCTGAAAGTAATTTGTCACTTGTTTCTCTATCATCTCGGCTCGAAATCGACTCAAAAAGTAAAAAGAAAAAAGACAGAAAACGAGAAACGAAGGAACATATTTCGCTACCTTTTGTCAAACGACTTTCGCCTGATAGTCAACTTTAAAGGAGAAGGAGATACTGTCATTTGTTTCTTGTTTTCCGTCTTCTTTTTTCAGAATTTCTTGAGTCGATTTTGAGCCTGCCACTGTGATCGATGTTTCAGAAACAAATGACGAACGACTTTTCGCTTTTGACTTTCCTGTTCTCTGTCCTCTTTCTTTCCACCACTTTTTGAAGCAACTTCGAGCCAAGGTGACAGAGAAACAAATGACGAATGACTTATGTTTTGAATCGACTTTGAGTTTAAGTGAAACAGAAACAAATGACAAATGACTTTCACGAGATGGACATTTGTCATTCGTTTCTATATCACCTTGGCTCAAAGTCGCTTCGAAACGTAAGAAGGAAAAAAAAGTGACTATCACGTGAAAGTCATTTGTCACGAAATATGTTTTTTCGTTTCTCGGTTTTCTGTCTTTTTTCTTCTTACGTTTCGAATCGACATTGAGCCAAGATGGTATAGAAACAAATGAGAAATGACTTTAACGTGATAGTCATTTGTTGGGAAATAAGATTTTCCACATCTTGTTTTCTGTTTTTTTTTTTTAATTTTTACTTTTTAAATCGGCTTTGTGTAGAAAAAAAAACAAAAGACAATTGACTTTCACGTCACAGTCGTTGTACAGTTTTCCATCGTTTTCTTTTTTTTTTTCTCAACAAATGACAAACGACGTCTACGTTTTATCCTTTTTCAGAATTCTCTTTCATTTTGAGCCCGTTCTTAATAAAACAGAAACAAATGACGAATAACTTTAAGAAGGAAGGCAAGATGTTTTCGTTTTCTTTTCTTTTCAGAGTTGTCTTGTTTTTCCAGAAACGATTTTGGGCCTGTCATCGTGACACAGAAACAAATGACAAACGACATTTATACAACGATCAACTCTAAGCCTTATATTCTCATTTGTTTTTTTGTTTTCTTTCTTGTGCTTTTTTTCGATTGCTTCTGAGCAATTACTCATGAGAGAAAAAGAAACTCCGATCGATTTGATTGGTTCTGTTTATTTTCTTTCGTTTGAGTTTGAGTCACCTCTAACGTAGAAGTAGAAACAGACAGACGACAGTCGACCAAGTCAGCTCGAATCAAAAACAAACGACGGCTACATTAGTTTATGTAACATACGGTTGCACAGGTGGTGGTCAGTCCGAAACTCCGCGTGAAAATAATGAGTCTTACAATTACGTAATACAAATCTACCCTCGTACGTGCAGCGCAAAACAACTGAACGTCGAGGGCCTGATTCTTAATTCGCCGTGCAGCTTTCAGGTGATTTGATTGCCTGGTCATTTTGGGGCCGGTTTCAAGACAGAGAGTGAGAGAGAGAGGGGTGCGACGCCGGAGAGTTACCCTCGCGTCCCTTAACTGACCATCAAACTAGATTACGTTCCCACACTGTCTTCATACACTGACACCCTTTACGTTAATTTTTACCCTTCGCGACGCGCCTTGCTCCGGCCCGTTCCGTCCTGTCCTGTCCTGTCCTTGCCACTGACCTGACCACTGGCTACTGGTTTTGATTGTGTAAACGAGTTTAACTGTCATCCTTTCTATAACTTACTTCGATCGAAACCCTGCAACGCAAATGCGAACGAGACGAACTCAGATCATTTGGATAAGTTAGCCTTCGCCACGTCGGGAAGTTACGGCCAAAGTTTCACAGAAAATTTGAATGGGGTGTGCCTCAGGGATCTGCGCTTAAGCAGATGTTTTCTTTGTTTGTGATTAATTTGAATCTTTCTGTTTTTGCACTTGTTTCTACCTCATTGAACGAAATGTCAAAATCGATTCAGAAAAAAAAAGGTGACTCTGAAAAAGGAAAGAAAACAAAAAACAAATGGCGATGTATTGCACAGGAGTTGTTCGTCATTTGTTTCTGTAACGCCAGCAAAACCTATTACATAAAATAAGAAAAGTAAAAAAACTAAACAAATCAAAAAATTTGCTTTTCGTCTGAAGCTCGTTCGTCATTTGCTTCTACATTATCGAGATACGTAAAAGTCGTCAGTTATTTGCTTCAGCTTTACCTATCGGAATAGGCCCAAAATCGATTCGGACAAAAAAAGAAAACTTTGAAAAAGGAAAGGAAACAAAAAAACAAATGACGAGCTGGCTGTCACGCAACTGTTGTTCATCATTTGTTTCTACGTCGTCAGTACGATTGACTCAGAAAATATAAGAAAACTATAAAAAAAATTAAAAAAAAACAAATGTATTCCATTCTCTCTTAAAGTCGATCGTCATTTGTTTCTACACTATTGAAACAAGTTCAAGGTCGATTCAGAGAGAGAAAAAAAGAAAAAAATAAAATAAAAATAGAAAAGAACGTAAAAATCGTCGGTCATTTGTTTCAGCATTACATTACACACAAAATCGATAAAAAAAGAAAACTTTGAAGAAGAGGAAACAAAAGAAAAACAAATGACGAGTTGATTGTCACGAAAACCTTATTCGTTATTTGTTTCTGCATCGTCGGTACAATTGACTCGGAAAACTTTGAAAAGAAACAAATTTAAAAAAATCTAAATGTCTTGCATTTCCTCTAAAAGTCGTTCGTCATTTGTTTCTATACTACTGAGACAAATTCAAGATCGATTCAGAAAGAAAGAATTAAAAAAAAAGGAAGAATCAAAATCAATTCAGAAAAAAAGGAAAACCTTGAAAGAGGAAAGGAAACAAAAAAAAAACAAATCATGAGTTGGATGTCACGCAATCGTTGTTCGTCATTTGTTTCGGCAACGTCAGAAAATAATTCAGAAAAGGTAAGAAAACTATGAAAAGAGGAAAAGTTAAAATATCCACTTAAAATCGTTCGTCATTTGTTTCAGCCTCATCGAGACAAGTTCAAGGTAAATTCAGAGAAGTAAAAAGAGACAAAATTCTGAAAAAGGAAAGAAAACAAAGAAAGAAATAACGATGTCCCTCTTTGAGTCGACTGACGCAGTCATTTGTTTCTCTGTCGTCAGCCAAATCGAATTAGAAAAATAAGAAAACTCTGAAAAAACATCAAAATATCTTGCATTCTTTCTTAAAATCATTTGTCATTTGTTTCTACACTACCGAGACAAACTCAAGATCGATTCAGAAAGAGAAAAAAAGAAAAAAAAAATTGAAAATAGGAAAGAGCGTGAATGTCATCAGTCATTTGTTTCTGCATTACCTATCGGAACAGGCCCAAAATCTATTGAAAAAAAAAATTTTGAAAAGGGAAACAAAACAAAAAAAAATGACTAGTTGGTTCTCACACAGACGTTGTTCTTCATTTGTTTCTTTCTGCATCGTCACCCTGAAAACTCTGAAAAGAAACAAATTTAAAAAAAAATCAAAATTTCCCGCATTCCCTCTTGAAGGCGATCGTTTTTTGTTTCTACACTATTGGGACAAGTTCAAGATTGATTTAGAACAGGCACAAAATCGATTCAGAAAAAAAAAAAGAGAAAACTAAAAAGGCAAGAAAACAAAAGAAACTAAATAACGATGTCCTTTTTTGAGTTGATTATCACGTCAACGTCGCCCTTATTTGTTTCAGCATTACCTATCGGAACAGGCCCAAATCTATTGAGAAAAAACAAAAGAAAACTTTGAAAAAGGAAAGAAAACAAAAAAAAATACGAGTTGGCTCTCACGCAAACGTCGTTCATCATTTATTTCTGCATTGCCAGAGGATTTGAAGTTGAAGATTGATTGATTTGTTGAAGATAATAATAATTTTAGCCCCAAATTTTAGATCAGTTGGCCGAAGATAATTCAGAACTTTAATTCTATCAACTTATGTAGTCTATTGAGGAGAGAAACTGTTGCTGAACTTTTAAGGTATTCTTGTGCTCTTTTGAACTGACGTTAGCCTCAGATTTTAGATCAAAAGGCTTTTTAGCCCCAAATTTTCAAATTAGTTGGTCGAAAACAGTTTATAATAATGGATCCGTTGAGGGTAGAGTTGTTGTTGAACCTTCAAGATAATTTTGCGTTCGTTTTGCGTTAAATTAGCCCCAAATTTTAGATTAAAAGACCTCAAAATTTTAGATCAGTTGGTCGAAGACAGTTCAGAATTTTGGATCTATAGAGAAAACAAGCTACTGTTGAAACTTCAGGGTGTTCTCGCGTTCGTTTTGAGATAAAGTTAGCCCCAAAATTTAAGTCAAAAGACTTTAGCCCCAAATTTTTAGTTCAATTGATCGAAAGCAGTTTAGGATTTTGGATTGGTTACGCAGGGAAAGCTGCCGTTGACCTTTCAAGGTGTTCATACGCTCGTTTTAAGTTGAAGTTAGCCCCAAATTTTAGCCTAGAATTTTTAGATCAGTTGGTCGACGACAGTTCAGAATTTTCGGTCCATTAAGAAGAGAAGCTACTGTTGAATCGTCTTGCGCTCGTTTTTAGCCCCAAATTTTAGATCAACTGCGACGCGCACATTCTATCACAAGAAGGGAACTCGTTAGGTCTTTAGACCTTAGAGTTTAAGGCCATCTATCACTCGCCGAGGGAGAACGAGAGCTTTTAGAACTCTTAGCTTCATCCGTCCTCATCAGTAATGAGCCAATTTTTTCGGGGAATTCTTGTGGTGCAGTTCGTGGTTAATCGGTGATATTTGGCTGGCTGCGGTGAAGCCGCTGGAGCTTAGCCAGATCGCTTCATTTCCGCCACCCCCTCCCCTTCTAGAACAAAAAAAAGAAGTGTAAATAATTCGGGGGGACACCGCAATGGGACGAATCGCAACGTAGTCGTCGTTGTTCGAGGGCGCATTAATTAACTTTAGCAATTAATCTTAATAAAATATGAACGAGTTTTCGTCAGAAATTAGAGGGCGAGCCTGAAAAGTTCAAGATGGCGTCATCCGAAACTACGTAATTAGACGTTTCAGATTTTAATTCGGAGTAGCTTCCTCTCTCGCTCCTCTTGCTAATTGGTTATTCGTAATGACGAAACTTTCCGTAAAACATACGCGGCGCGCAAGTTTGATTCGTTTCGGGCGAACTTTGCAATCTCAATTGTTGCTTGCCGATGGTGTATACGTAACGTATAAAGCGGGAAGAGGAATTTTTCTTATCTCGCCGCGATAATTTGATAATTGCCGGGGAATTTATTGCCGCAGGTGTGCGGGACCGGAGCGTCGTTTTATCGACGGCGCGGCGGCGTCGGAGGAAGCGCGTTCGTTCCTTCCTCCCGCACCTACACAATAAGTCTCCAGAATCATATTAGAATGTAGAGAAGTGAATTTATCAAAGAGACGTGCCTAGCTTGGCAAAGTAAGTATAAACGACATTAAGAAGTTGCCAATTAGTTGACTGTGTTGCCGCCGGGAGCGCCGGCAGCTTCATTTGCATATCTAATATCGCGCAGTTATATAATATAAATGAAACAAGGCTCCTTATTCGCCCGAATTTAAACTATTTTACGCCACCACGTACATTATTCACGCCGCCGTGCGGCGGGGCGCTGCTTGCCAAATCCAGGCGAGTACGTGAGCGAAGAATTCAGCTAATTTCGTTCGGCTCGCTCGAATCAACAGTTAAATAGAAAATAGAAAATAAAATTTTCGAAAATTGTAGCTTATATCAACTGAAACCTTATCAGTCCTTGAAACTTCCAAAATTTGAAATGGAATTCAGCTATGTACTATGGATATAGTTATGGAATTCAGCTAAGCGCTGTGTGCTTAATAAACTCATTAAAATTATGCCTACGATGAACATTGACTAATTATACGTTACAGTCATTTTTTGGAATTAGCTGAAACATTTAAAATTCAGCTAAGTGCTGCCTATACGCTTACGGAATTCAGTTAAGTGTTTAGGAGATTATCATTGTAGTAATGTCACCGCTGTGATATCCATTAATTGATTATATACTTTCATACTTCTTTATGTTTACTGAAAATTAATAGATAAAGAAATGGAATTCAGCTAAGTGCTGTCTATCCACTTACGGAATTCGGCTAAGTGTTTAGGAGATTATCATTGCAGTAATGTCGCCACTGTGATATCCATTAATTGATTATATACTTTATTAATTCTTTATGTTTACTGACAATTCAAAAATAATGAAATGGAATTCAGCTAAGTGCCATCTGTACACTTACGGAATTCAGCTAAGTGTTTAGGAGATTATCATTGCAATAATGACACCGCTGTGATATCCAATAATTGATTATATACTTTAATAATTCTTTATGTTTACTGAAAATTCTAAAATTCCAAATAAAAATTCAGCTAGAAGATTATCATCATAAAAATATCGCAATGATGTCCATTAGTTACTTATACATTTTATTAATTCTGTGTTAACTGAAAATTAAAAAAAAAAATAATGGAATTCAGCTAAGTATTGCAGATACAGTTACGGATTTCAGCTAAGTGTTGTGAATGCGGTTGTGGAATTCAGCTAAGTGCTGAGCATTTCGGAAAATCTAACTAAAATTTTACTTTCGTTACACATTACACACAAAGTCAATCGTGCGCTTCGGTAATTCCTCAAAATTAACTACAATTCCAAACAAAATTTGCTTCAATTAAGGGCAGTGGATGTATGAAACTTCTAACGAAATTACAACCACACCAACCATCAGCCATTCCTGGACACTTCCTTGCTACTTCAGATTTGGAGAATGGAATTCAACTGAACACAGAATTCACATGCGTCGGTATTTTTATTTAGCATCAATTAAAATCGGCAATGGAATTCAGTTAAGAAATCTGCTAAGTACTGCAGTGTATTTAAGGAA
This sequence comes from Serrognathus titanus, assembly GCA_039766575.1. Lineage (NCBI taxonomy): Eukaryota > Metazoa > Arthropoda > Insecta > Coleoptera > Lucanidae > Serrognathus > Serrognathus titanus. The sequence continues at coordinate 32,265,889 of CM077911.1, read as the reverse complement.
TCTGTTCACCGATACAGAGTTAACTGAAACGTTGAAAATTCGAAATAGAATTCAGTTAATGGCTGTTTTCTCAGACGTCAGCAGTACTTAAAATCATCCATGGCATTGATCAGTCAATCGTTTAATTCAGTAGTTCGTTAGAACTCAAAAAATTAAATAATACCGAATTCAGGTTCAGTAGTAACTGAAATTCGACGTGGAATTCAGCTAAGTGCTGTCTGTTTATGAAGTTCTCACTGCAATGCCGATTAGTTAATTGCGCGCTTCAGTAATTCGTCAGACTTAACTAAAAAAAAAATTTATAATATGAAATGGAATTCAGCTAAGTGCTGTGGATGCATTTAACTTGCACAAAAATTGTATCAATGGTCTGGGCTCAATGTAGCAGTTCGTTGGAGCTCGTAAAATGAAATAGAATAGAATTCAGCTTCGGTATGAACTAAAAGTCGATATGGAATTCAGCTAAGTGCTGCTTGTTTATGAAAATGTCTCTAAAATTTAGTCTACGATGCTGATTAGTTAATTGAACGCTTCAATAACTCTTCAGATTTAACTAAAAAGAAGTTATAATATGAAATGGAATTCAGTTAAGTGTCGTGTATTCAGTTAACTTCCACAAAAATTTTAACAATGGCTTAGACTGGTCAATTGTTTAATGTAGCAGTTCGTCAGAGCTCGTAAAATGAAGCAGAATAGAAATTCAGCTTCGTTATTGACTAAAAGCCGATGTGGAATTCAGCTAAGTGCTGCATGTTCATGAAAATGTCTCTCCAATTGTCGTGGATAGTCTACGATGCTGATTAGCTAATTGCACGCTTTAATAATTCTTCAGACTTAACTAAAAGATAGTTATAATATGAAATGGAATTCAGCTAAGTGCTGTGGATTCAGTTAACTTCCACAACAATGATAACTACGGCTTAGGCAGATCAGTTGTTCAATGCAGCAGTTCATTAGAAGTCCTAAAATGAAATAGAATAGAATTTAGCTTCGGAATTAACTAGAAGCCGATGTGGAATTCAGCTAGGTGCTGTGAATATAGTTAACTTCCTCAAAAATTGTATCAATGGCCTAGGCAGGTCAATTGTTCAATGTAGCAGTTCGTTGGAGCTCGTAAAATAAAATAAAATAGAATTCAGCTTCAGTATTAACTAAAAGCCGATGTGGAATTCAGCTAAGTTTTGCATATTTATGACAATATCTCTAAAATTTAGTCTACGACACTGACTAGTTAATTGTACGCTTCAATAATTCTTTAAACTTAACTAAAACAAATTGAAATATGAAATGGAATTCAGCTAAGTGCTGTGGGCATAGTTAGCTTGTAAAGAGGAATTTATTCGTTGCATGGAACAGTCAGTTGTATAAACCAGAGTAGTTCCTTACGGCTCGGATAATAAAGTAGAAAGAAATTCAGCTTCAGTATAGGTAAAATTCGACGGGGAATTCAGTTAAGTGGAAGTTGATTGAACGCCTCGGTACTTCTCAAAAGTCAGACTGGAATTCAGGTAAGTCAATAATGGAATTCAGTTAAGAGCTGTGCGTTCAGTAAAATGGCATTAAAATTATGTGCATGACACATGTTTAAACAGACTTCGGCATTAACTGAAATATTTCCAAATGAAAATGGAATTCAGCTAAGCTGTTAAAATACTGATTGGTTAATTGAACACTTCAGCTGGGCTAGTGAACAGTCAACGGGGCTACAATGTTGTTAAAAACAGCACAAGTTTTAAAACAGAATTCAGTTAAGTTAACTAGAAATCGAAAACCGAATTCAGCGAAGTGCTGTGAATTCTTGCGAATTAAATGAAACCACTTAACTATTATGGGATTAGAAAACTTTGTCTGGATCGTATACGTCTCTTGAAGGAACTATGTGAAGCGGAATTCAGTTAAGTGCAGCGGTTTTAGAAAATTCTCATTAAAATTGTGTCTATAATACTAATAGGTCGTTTGAGAATTTTACTAGCCTTTCAATATTATTTGAATTACCTGGAATTCATGATGGAATTCAGCTAATTCGCACGGATTTAACAAACTCTCACTAAATTCATGATCGTGATACTACCGATCAGAATTTAAACGGAAATTTTGAGGCAACTATTTAAAATTGAATTCAGCTAAGTATGATACGCCCCTTTATAAGGGAATTCAGTTACCTGCTGAGGATGATGATGATGGAATGCTAAAGTATAAAGCGGAATTCAATCAAGTGTTATGAATTTAGCAAATTCTGTTTAATACACTCAGAATTTCAGCTAAGTAGAATACTTGGATGGGAATTCAATTAATTAGCTTGTAATTTATTAATCAGCAATTGAAACGGAATCAGTTACGCGCGGTGGATTAATTCCGCGTTAATTAGACTCTCAGAAAGTTCGATAATGGAATTCAGCTACGACTTTAGCTGAGAATCGAAACGTTCAAAAGGAATTCAGTTAAGTCCTTGTGGAGTCTCTACCTCAGGACTATAAAAAAGCTTAACTGAATTCCTCTTTCAGTATTTGGGTTCCCGGCTAAAATCGTAGCTGAATTCCATTTATCCTTGTATAGTAAAATTTTACATTCCACCGCAATACTGAGTGGAAAAGCGATTGAAAATTTGGACACATTCGTTTTTCTACTTTTTGTCTTCTTTTAAGCCATGAATTCTTTTAAACCAAGAATTTGAAAAAGTTAAAAATAGAAAGATAAAATTGAAATGAGCTTTGATGTGCTTAAAAAATTTGTCAACGTTTCGTTGTCTCTATTTTCTAGTTTAGTGACTCTCCGGACGAAGCAGCATTCCATCAACTGCAACATTCTTGCGGAAACAAAAGAACTCTCCGCACGTTGCAACTCCAAACATGCACACAATGCACACGGACATAAAATTTTCATCTCCTCTGAAATACACCCGAACGATTTTATCTCTCGCCTTCCCCCCGCGCCCCCCACCCCGCGCGCTCGTCCCGAAACAAACAATTCCAAATTGGCCATCTTAGATGCGATCGATGGTTTCTTCCTTCTGGAGAGGGTCGTTCGCGTAAGTGGGATCCGAAAGTGCGCAGGTCAAAAATAAATGATTTTCTGAGGAAAATCTCCCTCTTTATTTCCCTTACGTTTTCCAGGCGTTTCTTATTTTCGCCGCGGAGGGGGAAACATTAAAGATAGTCTAACCCTTGCCTCTGCCTGCTCCCGGCTCTGCCGTCTCTCTCTCTCGCCCTCGCCCTCTCGCTCGTCCCGAGAAGGTGCGCCCGGTCTCTCTAATTGGATCGTTTCATTAATTTTTACGGCGCTATGTTAATGAGAACACTCCAAGAATATTACTTAACATCGAATACGTTCCTTTCTTTTTCTATCAGTTGGAAAGAAAAATTATAAGAAACCAAACACTCTCGGTTTGGTGTCGGAATCCAAGACCCATGCGTTGAAAACGTTCGCTTGAAGCTTTGCAGTTTTAGGAAATTATTTGCTTTTCTTTCTTTTGCTTTCGTTTTCTTACAATCTCTGCAACTTATTATTTGTTACCCCGACTCCCTCACGAACGTCAAATATTTCAGGATAGGCGATTGGAAGAAGCTTGAAGAAGAGCTGTTGGAAGAGAAAAGAAGGAAAAGACTCACATGAGCACGTAGAAAGCAAATAGAAAAGAAATCACGGCCGATTTCAACGAAAAACGAGCTTAACACGAACGGAGGTGGAAACAGAAAAGAAATTACTAGCGACTTTAACCTTAATCGACACGAACCGAGGTGTAAACAGAAAATAAATTACAGACGATTTTTTACACGAACCGAGGTTTAAATAGAGAATTAGTTTTGCAGGAATCAGGTTTAACACGGACCGAGGTTTAAACAAAAAAGAAATTATTCATAAGAATCAAGTCTAGCACGGACCGACGTTTAAAAAGAAAACAGATTATCGAGAATCGAGTTTAACACGAACCGAGGCCTAAATAAAAAAAAACGTTACTGACAACAAGAACCAAGTTAAGCACGGACCGAGTTTTAAAGCAGATTGGGTGCATTTTATACAAGAATTAAGTTTAACACGGACCGAGATTTAAATAGGAAAGAAATTGTAGCTAATTTTTACGAGAATTAACACCTACGAAGCAAACCGAAACGCGGAGAGGCATTTGAAGATAGCCTACCTGACCCTTTGTGTTAAAAACCAGCCAATATATCCTGAAAGAGTTGAAAGTAGAGACAACAAAACGTCAATAAGATGGTTTAAATTTCTCAAAAAGGTGTGTGTTTAGTTTGGATTTAACCCACGACATGCATGATCCTCTTTACCCAATATTTTAGTGCAATCTATATCGTCTTATTAATTTTCAGGTCTCTGCAACAGGTTAAGATGTGTTTCATGGATTTATGTCTGTCCCCTTCACTTTAATAATTAATTCAAAAGTGTGAAGTGTATGTGTAGTTACGAGAGTTTTAAATACTTGAAGATATTTGCTGAAATCGATGAGTTTATTATCGTAGAAATTGTATTTTTTTTTTCGCATTTAAACCCGAGTCAGCGTTCTTGATTCTCGTAAATTGCCCGAGATTGAACCTTGGTCCGTGTTGAAGTGGATTCTTGTAAAAATCGACTGTAATTTATTTTCCCTTTAATCCTCGGTCCGTGCTAAACTTGATTCTCACAAAAGACGTCTGTAATCTCTTTCCTGTTTAAACCTCGGTCCCTTTTAAAACCGATTCTTGTAAAAATCACTTATAATTTATTTTCTCTTTAAACCTCGGTCCGTGTTAAACTTGATTTATACAACAAACGGCACTAATTTCCTTCCTATTTAAACCTCGGTCTGCGTTAAACTTGATTCTTGTAATAATCGTCTGTAATTTATTTCCTTTAAACCTCGGTCCGTGTTAAACTTGATTCTTACAAAAAAGGCTGTAATTTTCTTCTTACTTAAACCTCGGTCCGTGTTAAACTTGTTTCTCATAAAAAACGCCTGCAATTTCCTTCCTATTTAAACCTCGGTGCGCGTTAAACTCGATTCTTGTCAAAATCGTCTGTAATTTATTTTCTGTTTAAACCTCCGTCCGTCTTAAACTTGATTCTCACAAAAACCGCCTGTAACTTCATTCCTATTTAAGCCTCAGTCCGTGTTAAACTTGATTTTTACAAAAAATGCCGATAACTTCCTTCCTATTTAAACCTCGGTCCGTGTTAAACTTGATTCTGATAAAATATGATATGATAGAAAACCTAGATTTCTAATAATTAAAAAATAATCACACCCGGTACTGAAGATGATAGCTCAGCTGCCGAAATACGTATCTGCGGATATAAAATTTTTGTGTGCGGGGATTATTTTTTAATTATTTCTTATCCACGTCTCCTTCTTTATTTTTTGTTAAATTTTTAAATTAAAATTTGCATGTAGTACGATTGCTATTGACCAAATTTTGAAGTCAGAATAAAACTTCATTTCTTTAATCAAGTATTTGAACTGACCTTCAAAGCCTCCGTGTTAACTTGTGTTATTGCCCTATATCTTTCTTCTGTTTAACTGTCGGTCCGCATTAGACTCGATTCTTGTAAAAATTGCTTGTAATGAAGAAACTCTCTTTAAATCTCGGTCCATGTTATACAGGATTCTGGTAAAAACTGCCTGTAATTTCTTTTTCTATTTAGACCTCGATCCGTGTTAAACTTGATTCTCGTAAAAATTGCCTGTAACGTTTTTTATTTAAACCTCGGTCCGTGTTAACTTGATTATTGTTTAAAGTACCTATAATTTCTTTCTTTTTAACCTCGGTCCGTGCTATACTTGATTCTGATAAAAATGCTTATAATTTCTTTTGTCTTTAAATCTTGGATCTTCTAAGAAATCGCTTGTAATTAATTTTCTGTTTAGACTTCGGTCCGTGTTAGAAATTTTAGAAAATTCTTTAATTAAAATAAAATCCGTTTGAAGATGTTTCATGTTACATGTGATGTCGTTATTCTCGTGGACATGGCGTCTTTTTTTTTTAATTTATACCTGGGTCAGTGTTGAAATTTATTCTAGATAAAATCGCCGGTTTACTTCCTACTTAGATTTCGGTTCGTGCCAAGACAAGGTTCATTGTGATTTTTAAAAATATTTAATTGTCTCACTTGGCGCTTCATTCGAACTTTGTTATTGGTTGGCTGTTATTTCATAATTGAAATAGCTTGGAACCATTTCAAAGCTAAGTTCAAACGTAATTTGACTCGAGAAAAACAAAACGAAAACAAAAATTATTTTATAAATTCCGGAAAAGAAAATTCATTATTATTTTTGAAGGTTTTAGTTTCGCTTAATGCCCAAGAATTTGATCAGATTAAATGAACGCAAGTGGGGCGCTTACTAAAATCCAAAAAAAAATTCTTAAATCATACGAAAAAAACTAATTTTCTTTACCGCGCAGCCAACGTGAAGAAAACGTTCGCGTCTCGGCTACCACGCGCGCCACTGTAAACGCGCAAGAATCAATAATACGCGCCGACTGGAAACCCTGCGCAGTTCGGGCACGCGGCGACAGGCGGCGCTCTCTGCATCTACGCCTCGTGACTTAAATTTTTTCCCGATCGCCGCCCACGAATGAAAAAATCCGGAGAAAAAACTCCGAATCGCGTGTTCTGACCCGGCATTGAAATCTCCAGGAGAAAACCGGCCCGACATACAATGTATAATTTTTGCGGTCGGATTTAATTATTTTTTTTTGGGGGTCACTTATTAAAAGAAGAATGCCCTGCGTTTACTTGGAAGGCATAATTAAATTCGCTTTCTCGAAATTATAAAAAAAATTGAATAAAGTATACGTGAAAGTTTGATAATGATACGGCGGCGGCTCTAACTATGGATTTCTTAGATTCTTTTCGTGTTACGTAACCCGTGAGGGGCCTGTTCGTGAATTAACAATTGCATTTTTTTGGGCTAGGCCACACGGTAAGTCCCAATCGTTTGTTCCTGTTGACGTAACTCTCGGTTTCTGCGTTGTCATGAATTTTTGATTCCTTCGTTGTGTTTTACGATAGAAAAATGAGAGGACGTTTTGCTGTAAATTTAGATAAAACTTGTGCTTGACGTAAATTGCATTGCCAGAAGTAGAAAGGTTTCACTGGAACCTCCTTGTAGTTTTTGTAAAACGAAAAAGTCGGAAAATAACGTTCTGTATCTTCTTTCCTGCTTAGATCTTAGCTCCGGTTAATATTCTTCAGTAATTTTGTGTACTTACTTCTGTGTAGCTATAATAAATGTTGATTTCTTTTTTCATTTAAACGTCGGTCCGCGTTAAACTTATTTTCCATAAAAACCGCCGTTTTCTTACATTTAAACCTCGGTCCGTGTTAAATTTGATCCCTGTTGAAATCGCCGTTTTGATTGTATTTAAACCTCGGTCCGTGTTAACTTTGATCGTTGTTAAATCGTCGTTTTATTGCATTTAAACCTCGGTCCGTTTTAATTCGATTTTCCTTAAAACCTACCGTTTAAACCTCGGTTCGTGTTAAACCGTGATTGTCTAGACCTCGATCTGTGTTATAGAGGAGAGTTTGGAATGAATTTTAAATCTGTGTGCGGTCGAGAATTCGGCGTGTACAACCCCGTTGATGGTAAATACTCTAGTTTTCGGCGAGCGCGGGAAAGTGAGACGTTAACTCAGGTTGTGTTAATAACAGATTGTAAAATCGGTTGAAGATAAAGAATAAACGTCTTAATATCAAATAATGTGAGAATAGCGTCCGGTTAAGTTACAACTTTAGTTCCTTCTTGGGTTTGCGACTTGAATTCCAGCGTTCAATTGTTTCCCTCCTTCTAAAAATGATATGTCTTCATTACACGTACATAAAACATGCGCACTCAGTGCGCTTAGTAAATATATTCCCTTCGTCCTGACGTAATGAAATAAATACTACCCTTAGGGTTTGCCTGTTGTTAAGAGATGGGAGTAGAGTAATCTCTAATCACATGTGTTGCGCTACGATCAATGACAGATATGTATGGAAGCCCTTACATGGACCTTGGCACCGTCAAAACAGCAGCGAGAAGATCAACGACTCAAAAGCAGCAGCACCAGCCCTGAAGAAGTGCCCCGCAACGACAAATGAAACGTTGATAGTAGAAGTGGTACTCCATAAGCCCTAGCTAAAAGAGATGAAGACGTAATGAGGCTTAGAAGTGCATCTTTTTCTGTGAGGTTGTACCTGGGGTCGTTTCCGGAAACAATTTTTCTATTTACACCTCGAGATTGCAATTTTTTTTACTATTTGATTAAACCTCGGTCCACGTTAAACTTAATTCCATAATAATTTTCCTATTTAGACTTCGGTTCGCGTAAAAACCCTTCGATAACTTCATGTTGCAGTTTTTTTTTGAATTATTTAAACCTCAGTCCGTGTTATTTTCTATTCAAACCTCGGCTCGTGTAAACAATTTTTAACATATTTCGGATTGCAGATTTCTTGATATTTAATTAAGCCTCGGTCCGTGTTAAACCTAAATCCACAACAATTTTCCTATTTAGACCTCGGTTCGTGTAAAATCCCTTCGATAACTTTTACGTTGCAGTTTTTTTTTTCAATTATTTAAAGCTCGGTCCGTCTTATCATCTATTTAAACTTCGGGTTGTATGGACAATTTTCAATAAATGTTGAATTCGAAATTATTTGCTGTTTAATTAAACCTCGGTCCGTGTTTGACTTGATTCCATTACAATTGTTACGTTTAGACCTCGGTCCGTGCAAAAACAAGTCTACGACTTTTATGTTTCAGTTTCTTTTTTATATTTGAACCTCGGTGCGTGTTATTTTCTATTTAAACCTCGGTTCGCGTAAACAATTTTTAATATATTTCGGATTGTAGACTTCTTACTGTTTAATTAAACCTAATTCCGTAATGATGTTTCTATTTAAACCTCGGTTCGTGTAAAAATTCTTCGATAACTTTTAAGTTGTACTTTTTTTCAATTATATAAACATTGGTTCGTGTTATTTTTTGTTTAAATCTCGGCTCGTGTAAATAATTTAATTTAATAATGAATAATTTCGGACTGCAGATTTCTTGCTGTTTAATTAAACCTCGGTCCGTGTTTAACTTGATTCCATTACAATTCCATTACGTTTAGACCTCGGTCCGTGTAAAAACACGTTCCAGTTTTTTTTGTATTTAAACCTCGGTGCGTGTTAAACTTTATTCTCGCAGAGATCCAAAGTATTTAGACGTCGGTCCGTGTTAAGTGAATTCAAATTTAAGTGAATTTGATATAAATTCGTCTCGATGATGGTGAAAACTCGTCGGTTTTCCGGCGAGGGCGTCGTGTTTTGGGGGTGCGCGAAAGTGTAACGATAATTCAGACATTGTTTATTGTGATAATAACAAATTGCAAAATCGAGAGGAGCGTCATAATCTATAAATTTGCGGCGTTCTTTCACAAAAGGGAAACTTTCCGAACTCGGCGGCGGATCGCGCGCGCCCCGTAATAAGCGAAACGCGGTAATTTATCAAACAAATAGAAGTCTATTGTTGCTCTACCTACTGTTTTACGATACACACACTCAAAATATGGACTGAAATTTATCATCTTTGTTCGTTTCGCCCTTAAAACTCGTCACGTATTGTTTTTGCGGCCCCTTCGCGCCAGATGCGAGTGCATTATTCGGCTGGCGGGCGACGTGCGGCCTCTTCTGCCGCGGATGTAATTTCGGATGGAAGTTCTGCTGCTCAGAAATATGGTATCATTAATAATTTTGTATTAAATGTTGTACTATTTATTTTCATTTATTCCTCTTTGCTTGCAGATTTAAAATATGGCGCAGTTTATCTTGCGAATTAAAACAGCTTCGCACTCTCCCGCATCAGGACGAATGCTTAACTACCTTCCACTTAATATGTACGAGGAAAAAGAAACACTTACAGAATACAATCCTTGAACGACAAGAGCTTCTCATTAATTAATGAAATAATTTACATCTACTGAGATTTCAACGTTTCTTACAAATTAGAAGGGCTTCAATAATCTTGATAATAAAACAACAACGTTTTACGACTCTTTAAAAATCAAGAAATCAAGCGGGCGAAGCGCAAATTTTGGTTCGTGTTAAATTTGGTTCCCGTAAAACTTGCCGACTTTCTTCTCTTTAATCTTCGGTTCGTGTTAAGTCACAGCTTTGACGTACTTATTGTAAGTTTTTTGTTTAAGCTTCGGTTCGTGTAAAAACCATCTCCTTTCTTTTCTTTAATCCTCGGTCCGTGCATTCTTTCGTTTAAGCCTCGGTTCGTGTTAAATTCGATTCTCGTAAAACCACCATTCAATCCTCGGCCCGTGTTAAGTTTCTTCGCAGATTCTCTAATGCGTTTTATTGTGGATAAGGTAACCAAACAAGGAATGGATTTCGATGATCAAGAAGTCTTTTTTTAACGTGGGCTTGACCTCGTCCTAAATTAATCAATGCGGTTGTGCTAAAAAACCAAATAAACTCTGCGGTCCACCCTTCGTTAATTAAATCCATCCGGCAAGATGATTGTGTCGCGTGGACACCTGTCGGCGAAACAACGCTTTTTATCGACGGCCCATCGACGGACGTCTGACCCACTTCTCACAGGCCCTCGGCGTCCGTCCTGTAATTTGTGAGGATCCTCCGCAATCCGCAGAGACGAAAGCGAAAGCGAACACAATGGCGCGGTAATTGCCCCTGGCATATGGTCCAAACACGAGAGTGTTTTTTTTTCTCTGCCCGCGCGCTTCGAAAACGAAATTTAAATCGAAACCTTTGATAACCGGATCGAAGAAAGCAGGAGAGGAGATTTCTTTGGTGGTCTAGGGATAGCGGCGGTCATTTGGGATGTGAAACTTCTCCGAAACGGAAAAACGACGTCGACAACGAGGAAAAAGTTTGAGGCACGCCGGCCGGGCCGAAAGTTCCGAACAGTTTTTATCAAGCCGCGCGGCGTAATCGAGTTAGCGAAAAATAAAACCGCCACCCCCCGAGCTGTGCGCGCCAGGTAGTTAAATAAAATACTCGAGCGTAAAATACAATAAAAACTAGCGAAGTTGGCTTATTACGGTGCTCGGCCCGCGCGGAATCCATAAAGCGAGAACTTTGCTAACTGAAACTGCACCGCCATAATTCAGCGGTTTTTGCCTCGTGAAAACGTGCTTCCGGTATTAATTAACCTCGCTTTTTTCGTCTCCCTTTTTCCGTTTTTTTTTTCCCGGAGACGTGATACAGCTCGGCCGGGACGGAAGCTAATCGGGACCGGAAAGTTCGTCGGTTCGGATTAATCAGAGACGAAATTAAAATGGAAGAACGTTGAAAAAATTTTTCTCCGTTACAGAAGAGATTCAGATTTCTGTTTAGGTTTCGGTATGGGTTAAATCACCAACCGTTCACTTTCTGTTCAAACCTCGGTTCGTGTTAAAATTCGCAGTTGATCTGTTTAAGTTTCGGTATGGATTAATTCACCAACCGTTCACTGATTGGAGATTATTCCTGTTTAAACCTCGGTTCGTGTTAAAATTCGCCGTTGATTATTTTTTTGATTAGACCTCGGTCCGTGTTGTACTTAATCTTTTCAAAAAAAAACTCCTGGCATTTAGTCCTCGGTCCGCGTCATGTTTTTTCTTCTCGTGCAATGCGAAAAGTATTTGGCAGTCGTTCTCCGGGGGTAAGCAACTAAATCGCGGCGTTACGCAGAAGTCGGCGGGGCTGGGTGGGAAGGCTCCGGGGGGGTGAATCCGCTAAAATATGCAAGAAACACATTTTAAGGCGACCTCAGTTGGATTAGAGGTTTTAAAACGCGGAGTCGGCGGAATTAGGTAAGTTTTAAACTAATCCCTGAAACATCGCATATAAGAAAGGATTAGCGTCGCCATCTAGCTTAAGCACAGGACACACTTAATAAGGACCCGTGTGCGCGAAAATAGGGACATCCAAACGGAATTCGTAATAAGGGCCGCCCGAGAAGGAGCGGCGGTCCTGGACGGGTCTCGTTAGCAGTCGGCGATTTTGCTCGCTGCATAATTTACTTCGTCTATTAATTAGCGCGAGTAGTCGACGTGAAGACGAACACCAATGAAGTTCAATGCGATTTTTTTTGTTTTCTTGATCGAAGGAGACGAGACAGTCCTTGATGGCGGATTTCGGCGCAGGGTAATAAAGGAATGTCCCATTTCAACATTCAGATAAAACCAAAGTACATTTCAATTCGTTCTGATGAACACTCGTAGAAGCGTAAATTTCATTAATATGTGCTTTATTTAGATTTAGGTTCGTGCTGAGCGAATGATGAATTTGTTCGCCGGCATAAAAAAGTGAATAAAACAAATTAATTCTGCAAGGCAAGCAAATACAGAGTAATGCTTACATGATCTTTGAATAAGTTTTATTTTTGTTTTATTTAAACCTCGGTTCGTGTTATGTTTATTTAAACTTCGGTTCGTGTTGCGTCTATTTAAACTTCGGTTCGCATTATGTCTATTTAAACCTCGGTTCGTGTTATCTTTGCTCTTTTACTTAGACCTCCGTCCGTCCGTTTTGTGTTCCAGAGGTTTTTCATGGAACACTCGATCGCCGACATCTGCTGCTGAAAAGTTCTCGTCGAATTTTAAACGGCCTCGAAACATTCTTGTTCTTAGAAGCGGAAGGGGGGAAAAGCGAACAGTTTTCACCTAAATCTTGAATCTTAGCTCTTACATCTTGTGAATGCTCTTAAGTTCTCAGAGTCGCGAAAAAAAATTAATTCTGTTTCGTCTCTTTTGTTTTTAAATAATCGAAACACTTAATATAATCGTTATCCTAGTTCTTTTGTCTGGATGATAGAAATCCTAAAGCTTCTTGAGCAAAGAAGAGAGGGAGGGAGAAAAAAAACGCAATGATTTTTGTTGTTTTGTTTTATTGTGAAAAACTGCGATTTTCTTTTGTTTCTTCAGAAAATAATTTTTTTTGCTATTCTTAAGGAAACAATAAATACTGACAACGGGGTAGGTAGCGAGATCGCGGTACCTTTCTGCTGATGAGGCCCCAAATAGAGTCGAAACAGCTGGGCAGAGCATGCGTTGCAATCAAAACCGAACTTGCAACGAATTCTTAGATAAAAACAAAACAAAAGCGAAAGCAAGAAGGCGGTCTATGAAATGTAATTTATTTTGTTACGTCGTTATCGTACAGAAGGTTTTTGATTTTCTTTTGTCTTGTTTTTAAAATTTTTCCTCTTTGGGAGGAAGAAAAATACGCGATGATTGTTGTTTTGTTTTATTACAGTTCATCTTTTGTTTTCTTTTTTTTTTGCTCTTTTACAAAAGTGATACTTTTTGTTTTCATATATGCTGAACAGAGGAAAAAGGAAAGCAAAACAGATAACAATAGTGAAATAAAATAAACAAATGAAAACGCAAAAGCTGGAAATATAAACGTCTATCGTTCCGAGAGAGAAACACTAAAACAAGAACAAAAACAAAAAACAAAACAATAACGAAGACGAGAAATCTAATCAAACTCAGAGGCAGGAAATTCGCAAAACAAAATTCGTTTGCATTGTTTCGTTTTCTCGCAGAAGATTTTCGACATTCTTTTGTTTTCCTTCTTGGTTTAGTGTATTTTTTAAATTTTAGAAATTAATCAAAATAGTTTAAAGTCGTGTGGGCGGTGTTTAAAAGCCTGTCATTTCAAGAGCAGGTTGAACAAAAACAAAAACTTGAACAAAAACAAGAAACAAACTAAGAGCGAATACAAGAAACCAAATCGATCTCGTACGTTATAAATTCGCAAAGCAAAAATTGTTCCATTGTTTTTATTTTCCCGTAGAAAATTTTCGAGGCTTTTTTGGTTTTTTTCCTCGGTTTCGTCTTTTGTAAAATGGTTTCTCGCTTCTTATTTTAAAAATGAACAAAAATCGTTTAAAGGCGTGAGGGCGATACTCAAAAGTTCGGCATTCCAAGAGCGGATTAAACAAAAACTAAAATAAAAACAAAAACAAAAAACAAAAGAAAAGCGAAAGCAAGATATCAAATCGAAGTCAAAGGCTGAAAATTAGCAAAACGAAATTAGTTTTATTGTTTGTTGTAGAAGATTCTCGACGTTCTTTTGTTTTTTCTTCTCGGTTTCGTGTTTTTTAAAATAATTTTTCGTTTTTTATTTTAAGAATAAATAAAAATCGTTCAGAGTCGTGAGGGCGATATTGAAAAGCATAGCATTCCGAAAGCAGATTAAACGAAAACGAAAACGAAAACGAAAACGCAAACGCAAACGCAAACGCAAACGCAAACGCAAACGCAAACGCAAACGCAAACGCAAACGCAAACGCAAACGCAAACGCAAACGAAAACGAAAACAAAAACACAAAAGAAATGTGAATGGAAGATATAAAATTGAATTCGAATTCCAAAAACGAAAACACAAACGCAAACGCAAACGCAAACCCAAACGCAAACGCAAACGCAAACGCAAACGAAAACGAAAACAAAAACACAAAAGAAATGTGAATGGAAGATATAAAATTGAATTCGAATTCCGAAAACGAAAACTAAAACTAAAACAAAAAACAAAAGAAAAGTGAAAGAAAGATATCATATTGAACTGAAAGGCCGGAAATTCGCAGAAGAAAATTTATTTTGTTGCTTTATTTTCTTGCAGAAAATTTTCGATGTCTTTTGTTTTTCTTCTCGGTTTCGTTTTTTTTTTTCTAAATGTTTCTTTTTTCTTGATCTAAAAATTAATATAGTCGTTTGAAGTTGTGAGGGCGATGTTGAAAAGTAAATTAAACAAAAACAAAAAAAAACAGAAGTAAAAACAAAAACAAAAACAGAAGCAAAAACAAAAACAAAAAACCAAAGATAAGAAAAAGCAATATATCAAATTGACCAAAGGCTGGAAATTCACAAAACAAAATTTGTTTTATTGTTTTATTTTCGACGTTCTTTTGTTTTTGCTTCTCCATTTCGTCTTTTATAAAATGGTTTCTCGCTTTTCATTTCAAGAACGAATAAAAATCGTTTAGAGTCGTCAGGGCAATGTAGAAAAGTGTAGCATTCCAAAAACAAAAATAAAAACTAAAACTAAAACGAAAACAAAAACAAAAACAGAAGATAAACAGAAAAAAAAGAAAAGCGAAAGCAAGATATCAAATCGAACTGAAAGGCTGGAAATTCGCCAAAAAACAAAATTTGTTTTGTTATTTAATTTTCTAGTAGGAGAATTTCGATGTTCTTTTGTTTTCGTTTCTCGGTTTCACCTTTTGTAAAATGGTTTTTAATTTTTAATTTTAAAAATAACTGAAAATCGTTTGGAGTCGTGAGGGTGATATAGAAAAGCATAGCATTTCAAAAGCAAAAAAAAAAGAAAAGCAAAGACAAAAACAAAAACAAAAACAAAAAACAAAAGAAAAGCGACTGCAATAAATCAAATCGAAATCAAAATTAGCAAAACAAAATTTGTTTCATTGCTTCATTTTCGACGTTCTTTTGTTTTTTTTTCTCCATTTCGCCTTTTGTAAACTAGTTTATCGCTTTTCATTTTGAAAATGAACAAAAATCGTTTGAAGTTCGTGAGGCCGATGTAGAAAAGCATTCCAAAAGCAGATTAAACAAAAACAAATAAAAAACAAAAACTAAAATTAAAACGAATATAAAATCAAAAACAAAAGAAAAACAAAAAAAAGCGAAAGCAAGATATTAAATCGAACTGAAAGGTTCTTGTAGAAGAATTTAGACGTTCTTTTGTTTTTGTTTCTCGGCTTCGTCTTTTGTAAAATAGTTTGTCGTTTTTCATTTTAAAAACGAATAAAAATCGTCTAGAGTCGTGAGGACGATGTTCAAAAGTTTGGCATTCCGAGAGCGAATTAAACGAAAACAAAAATAAAAACAAAAACAAAAGAAAAGCGACATCAAATCAAAAGCTGGAAATTGGCAGAACAAAATTTGTTATATTTTCGACGTTCTTTTGTTTTTCTTTTGTTTTGTTGTCGAAGACTTGTGATTTTTTAAATTTCTTAGTGTCGGCGTTCCAATCGAATCGAACTCGAAGACTGAAAGTTCGAAAACGAAATTTGTTTTATTGTTTTATTCTTTTGTTTTATTGTCGAAGATTTTAGTTTTCGTTTTCGTTTACGTTTGCGTTTTTTCTTCTTCGATTTCGTGCTTTTAAAGTGGTTTTTCACTTTTTATTTTAAAAACGAATAAAAATAGTTGAAGGTCATAAGCGCGATGTTCAAAAGTTTAAACAGCACATTAAACAAAAGCAAAAATAATCGAACTTGTTTCAATATAAGACTTGCAATTTGTTTTTGTTTTTGTTTCTTTTTTTTTTTTTGAAGGCGTTCGTTTTTATTTTTTCAAAAACAAGTGAAATTATCCTGATTTGCGGGAGCCCCACTTCTAATGTCCATTTTTTCCTTCTTCCACTTAAAAGCTTTCCGGACAGCGAAGAGATTTGTCAGGGTAAAAAAAAAAACAAAAAAAAAGGAAAACAAAAGCCGAACGCTTTCAACGCCTTCGTGTCGGCGAATCGAATCGAATTCGAAGACTGAAAGTTCGAAAACAAAATTTGTTTTTTTTTTGTTTTATTGTCGAAGACTTGCGATTTTCTTTTGTTTATTCGTGTCGTCGTTCGAATCGAATCGAACTCGAAGACTGAAGTTCGAAAACGAAATTCCTTTTATTTATTTATTTTTTTGTTTCATTGTCAAAGACTTGCGATTTTTCTTTGCTTCTTTGAAAAATGATTCTCCCTTTATTATTTTCAAGAAATAAATAAAATAATTTCGCACTAAATTTGCCTTTTTCTTTTGTTTGAAAGCTTCATGTTTAGCAAATAGATTAATAAAAAAAAACAAAAACCAAATGTTTTCGTTAATTAACTCAACTCAAAAGCTAGAAATTCGAAAACACAAATTGTTTTGTTTCTCCAAAAAAAAAAAGATTCTTTCTGTTTTTCCCACAAAACAAACGAAACTATTTTGTATTAAATTGTAAGGGTGACATCTTTTTCCGTTTGAAAGCTTTACCCAGCCCGATCGAAAAAAAAACAAAAGACATAGAAAAAAGAAAACAAATGCGAGAAACGTTTTCATTACCGTCGTGTTCGGCGTTCGGAATCGAATCGAAGTCGAAGGCTGGGAATTCTCGCGCGAACGCCGAACAGCTTGAGATATGAAATGTGGAGTCGGTAAGAGAGCAGTCCAGGGTGGTTTTTCGGGGGGTGGGGATAGACTTGAGTCGGGCGGGAAGGGCGAGAAAATAAGGTAAAGAAGAAGTATTGAACGAACTGCCCTTTGAGATGAACGTGCGGCTGAAGTTGCGACGCACGTCCGAAAAGAACTGCGCGCCCTAATTGAGCCGTATCGCACTCGCATTTGTTAGCAATCGTCATTATCATCGTAAAACAACGGCGTATCAAAAAAAAAAAAAAAACAAACAAAAGAATTCAATTGTTTTTATTATTATTATAATTATTATTAGTCTACTGTGTTGCCCCTACTTTTACAACGAAGAAAAACAAAACTTCTTCAGATTCTTCAACGACGCAATAAACCTCCTAGCAATCGTCCTTCACTTGTTCGCGTATACCAACCTAAAAACAATAATTTAAAAATTCCACCCTGTGAAAAACAATTGTTTACTTTAAGCACCAACCTCGAAAACTCTTCAAACGATCAGCGAAACTTCGGCGACTTTTTCCTCTTCGTGCGATTGTAAAAACAATTGCTTAATCTTAGGTTGGCAATCGTGGAAACAATTCCGCCCTTTCACGCTTGATAAATCCGTCGGTGGAACAGCGAAACGTAAAACAATTACACCTACGATTTCCAGGCGTGGTCACCAAAGAAGCAGCGAAACGTTGGTAATTCAGATAATTAAGAGCGCCAATACTTCAATTGGTTGCACAGTCGACTTTGAAGGCAAACCTAAAAACAATTGAAGCTTTGAACTCTCCACTAAACTTGTACTTTTATTTCCGGTACGTACCAGCCTTGATCATGCCGTGAATCAGGCAGCGAAACATTCGCGATTTTCTTGAAAAATCGTCGACTTCTGACGCGAACGATTTAGGAAGACAACCTAGAAACAATTGAATCGTTGAACTCCCCACTAAACAACTGCCTTCATTTCCGGTATCTACCAGCCTTGATCATGCCGTGAATCAAGCAGCGAAACGTTCACGATTTTCTGGAAAAATCATCGACTTCCTACGCGAACGTCTTTGCAAGCCAACCTAGAAACAATTGCTTGCGATTTACAATTTCCCGTAATTCCGCCATTGACAGTCATTTGATGTTGCTCCTATACCAGCAGCGAAACGTTGAAAATTCGCAACAAGAACTTGTAGCGGTCGCTACCTTCTTGCGTAAGCGAACAAACCTAAAAACAATTGCAAAATTAAACTCTCCAAGAAAACAATTGCCTTTGTTTCCAGTGGGTAACATGTACCTTGATAATGTTGTGAATCAAGCAGCGAAACGTTGGTGATTTGTCTAGGTTCAGGCCGCCTGCTCCGCTCAAACGATTTTAAAGGCAAACCTAAAACAATTGTACTTTTTAGGTGTTTGTAATTTTCATCGCCCCACTAATTACATTGATTGTATTGATATCGTCGTTTTATTAGTAGCGAAACGTCAACTTTTGGAATCGAAAACTCAAAGGCTCGTTGACTTCCTGTGTAGGTGATCCTGAAGGCAAACCTGAAAACAATTGTACATTTAAAATATCCACAAAATTCAGTGACTGTCGTACTTGTATCGATTGTATTGATGTCGTCGTTAAACGAGCAGCGAAACGTCGAATTTTGGACTTGAAATGCTGACTCCTTATGTAAGCTATCCTGAAAGAAAACCTGAAAACAATTGCAAAATTGATTTCTCCAAGTAACCGTCTTTATTATTTGTACGTAGATTTTTTTTGAGCAAGGTGTAAATCAAGCAGCGAAACGTCGGTAACTCAAAACAATGATTCCTTAAGATTACATCCCTTTGATTTAAAACGTTCTTGAGAAGGCAAACCCAGAAACAATTGAATAATTTAAGTCATGTACCATTTACGTCACTTCTAGTATCTACTGGGCTTGACATTGTCGTTATTCAAACGGCGAAACGTCGCAAATGTTCGAAGTAAGAGGCTCAGCTTTGCACTGTTTTTCGGTCTTGGGAAAGCGAATGTGAAGACAGACCTGAAAACAATTGCAGAACTTCAGTTCTCGAACTTGACAATGCTAATAATTGAACAGCGAAACACCGACGACTCAAATCAATGCATCGATTTTGTTTTCCGATCGAACAAACCTAAGGCGGTAAGGTTAAAAACAATTGAAGGGCTTCGAATACAAAACACCTTCAGTTCTTGAACTTGATACTGCTAGTAATTGAGCAGCGAAACGCCCACGACTCAAACAAACTCTTCAATTTCGTTTTCCGTTCAAACAAATCTCCAGACAAAATAAAAAACAATCGAAGAACTTCAATTTCTGAAATGGCCTTCAGTTCTTGAACGTGTTAATGCTCTTAAGTAAGCAGCGAAACGCTAAGATAATGCTATTATTTGAACAGTGAAACGTTGACGGTTCAAACGAAAGGCCTCGATTTCGATTTGCGTTCAAACAAACCTGAGACAAAGTTAAAAACAATTGAAGGACTTCAGTTTTTGAAAACACCTTCAGTTCTTGAACTTCATAATGCTATTAAGTGAGCAGCGAAACGCCCACGACTCAGACAAATGCTTCAACTTCGATTTCCGTTGGAACAAACTTTAGGCAAAGTTAGAAACAATTGCGGAACTTCAATTTCTGATAACACCTTCAGTTCTTGAATCGATAATGCTATCAATTGAGCAGCGAAACGCTAAGATAATGCTATTAATTGAACAGTGAAACGTTGACGGCTCAACCGAAAGGCCTCAATTTCGATTTCCGTTCAAACAAACCCCAGACAAAGTTAAAAAGAATTGAAGGACTTCAATTTCTGAAAATACATTCAGTTCTTGAACTTGATAATGCTATTAATTGAGCAGAGAAACGTTAACGACCCAAACAAAAGGCATCAATTTTGATTTCCGTACAAACAAACTTAAGGCAAAGTTAAAAACAATTGAGGAACTTCAATTTCTAAAAACACCTTCAGTTCTTGAACTTGATAATGCTATTGACTGAGCAGCGAAACTCTTACAACTCAACCAAGTGAAAGAAATTCGATTTCCGTTCGAACACAGTTCAGGCAAAGATTAAGACAATTGCAGGACTTCAATTTCTGATAACACCTTCAGTTTTTGAACTTGATAATGCTATTAGTTGAGCAGAGAAACGCCCAAGACTCAAACAAATGCTTCAACTTCGATTTCCGTTCAAACAAAACAATTGAAGAACTTCAATCCTTGAACTTCAACTCCTTCAATTCCTGAACTTAACAATGCTACACGTTGAGCAACGAAACGCTGATTACTCAAACAAATGCAGCAATTTCGTCACGAATAAAAAAATCTTCTGCTTAAACGCATAGCTTAACGAGTCTCTAGCTTACAGCGCTACCATCGTTGATAAAGCCACCAATTGAATTGCGAAACGCGAATGGCCGAAACAAAAGTTTCTTTTTCGCTTAAGCAAGTTAAAATCGAGTGAAACTCAGCGCCATCTGGTGAGATTCAATGCAACGAAGTCGTGTGGGTTTCTTTGTCGCAGTAGCTTTCATTGATAAATTCGCCAATTAAACGACGAAACGCTAACGATTGAAATAAAAACAGCTTTTTCGCTCAAACAAATTAAAGGCAAGCAAAATTCAGCGCCATCTAGTGAGGCTCTGCGTATATCGGTGGATGTCTTCGACGCAATTACTTCCAGAGCTACAATCGCCACCGATGAAGCCACAAATGGAACAGTGAAACGGTGACGATTGACGTAAAATCTTCTTTTTTGCTTAAACAAGTCAAAGCCAAGTAAGTTTCAGCGCCACCCAATGAGTCTCTGTGCAACGAAGTTGAATACGTTGCGTAATTTGGTTGACGTCTTCCTTCCTTTAGAGCTACAGCCCTGATGAAGCGACTAATTAAACAGTGAAACGCTGACGATTGAAGTAAAAGCCCATTTTTTACTTAAACAAGTTAGAGCCAAGTAACATTCAGCGCCAACTAGTGAGCCTGAATGCAATGATGTTGACTAAGTTTTGTAATAACTCTCAGAGCTATAGTCACTGATGAAGCCACTAATTGAACAGTGAAACGCTGACGTCTGAAGTAAAAGCTTTTTTTTGATTAAACAAGTAAAGCCAGGTAAAATTCAGCGCCATCTAGTAATGCTCTGCGGGAATATCTTCGACGCAATTACTTTCAGAACTACAATCGCCACTGATAAAGCCACAAATGGAACAGTGAAACGCTGACGATTGACGTGAAAGCCTCTCTTTTTTTGAACAAATTAAAGCCAAGTAACATTCAGCGCCACCTAGTGAGTCTCTATGCAACTAAGTCAACTAATTCGGTTGAAATCTTCCTGGCAATGACTTTTAGAGTTACAGTCATCGATGAAGCCACTAATTGAATAGTGAAACGCTGACGAATTACGTAAAAGCTCCTTCTTTGCTTAACCAAATTAATGCCAAGTAAAATTCAGTGCCATCTAGTGAGTTTAAACGTAATGTTATTGACGCGCGTCTCATGGACATCTTCGGAACTAATTTTTTTTGGAGTTGTTGAGGCAGACGTGTCGCAAAAAACAGTCGAAGGATAATTAGGGCGCAATCGAACGCGAAAATAAGTAATTACGATAATCAATCAAGCGCGATTGCATAACAGGGGAATGTCGGCGGCATCGCTCGCCGCCTCCCCCCGCGTCGTCCCCCCAGCTCTCGCGTTCCTCCAATAATTTCATGCAAATGGGAAAAACACAAAAAGCGTTCTTCCTCGGCTTATTTACATAACGGCTGACGTTTTTATCGACGCCGTCGCTGTTCCTTAGCGCCCCTGTCAAGACGACTCCGGAGAGTAAATCGTTCGCCCGCCGCCGCCGCCGCCGCCCGTGACGTGCAACTCTTTTAAGAAGGGCGAGCCGTTATTTCTGTAGCTGCAGGATGAGGATGGCACGCGGTAAACGAGAGGAAGAAGAATAAAATGAGAATGGGATCGATAATGGGGGCCGGAGCAATCTATTTGCAATTTAGATTGGCGAAGGCGGCAAGAAAAGTGCAAGAAGGCGCGCGCGAAGTGACAAATGAAGACTTAGACGTTTCGAGACGTCTTAATCTTAATTCTAAGATAAATTAGTCAAGGAAATACTTTCATTAATCTAGATCAACTTATCCTGTATCTAGGACTCGCGCTATTTAAATCAAACGCCTTCGCCCATGTTTTTCGTTCCGGGCGCCTCCGCCGCGCTTCACCCTCGATCCCTCCGCCCCGCCGCCCGCCCTCCTCCGGAGTTCCGTGTTCGCAGCAAGCGCGTAAACGACAAATGATAACATAAAATTAATCAAACGCTATAAACAAAACCGTTACATTGTTCTTTGCCGAGCCTCTGCCGCCCCCGCCCTCCCACCCACCCAACCCGCTCCCGCCCCATCCTCATTCCACTTTTCACTCGCGCCATTCAAATTGTTATTACTTATCTCCTCCGAGGGACGACAACGAAATTCCCAGGCAATTCATCAAGAATAAAAACAATACGAAGACGTTTTGTGCCCTTGAAAGAAATTCCCTTAATACCGACCTGAATCGCGTCAGCCAGAAGCTGCGCCTACCAGTGCGGGAACCTTCTCACAAAAGAAACTAGTTTTTAGGAAATACTTACAAAATTAATTCACGCAAGCGATTTTGAAGAAAGATTTTCCTTAGCACGCCCCTGACTTCGGTCATATTTGATATTAAAAAAAAAAAGTTACGCATGTTCCAAAAGGATACATCGACTCAGCTGATCTTAAATAACACAATAAACAACTAAAAGCTCTGGTGATAAAACCTCGTGTGGCATAGATGGCGTTTCGCTGTTTTATTTGCGGCATTATCAACGCCGGCAGGCACTGAAGTGCAAGGGGATTCTTATAGATTGGCGTTTTACAATTGTTTTTAGCCTTGGTATCTAAATTTGTTAACACGAAAGCGAAATTGAAGAATTTGTCTAAGTTTAGGATGTTTCGTTGTCCAATTGACGGCTTTGTCAAGAATGGACTAAAACAAATTGAAGGTCTGCCATGCTTTCGGCCTTAACCTTCGCTAAACTTGAACGAAGAGGTAACTTTATTTCACTGGTCAGCGTTTCGCTGTTTAATTGGCGACTTTGTCAATGGTGATAGCAAATTCCAAAAAAAAAAAACTCAATAGATAGCGCTGCGTTGCACCATCCGTGCTTCAATTTCAGTCATCTGCGTTCCGTAAGTTGAAACGAAAGTCAGTTTCTTGATTCTAGGCGCTGCAGGCGGATTTACGCTCAATTGAGTCTTAATTAGTTATAACGAAATACCACAGATGGCGCTGTTCAGGATCTTTAAATCCCCTTTATACTTACACTGAATATTTCTGAGTAAAATTTGGGGAAAAGTCGCTGGATTTTCGTAGTTTATTACAAATCGATTTAGTCGCTTTAGAGATGGATAGATGGCGCTAGTGTATACAGGAGATATAGCCTCTTGTTCTACTACTTTAAACGAAAGTTGCTTATGTCTCTGGTTTCAATCGCAGTTGAATTTAGACTCAATTGAGTCTTCATTGTGTGGTCCAATTGGTTGTAATGGAGTACCACAGATGGCGCTGTTCGTGACCTTTAATCCTCCTTCATGCAATAAAACTTTCTAATTTTAATGAATTAATTGAAGCAACTGAATTTTCTCTGTCTGGAGAACAAAGTGATAAAACAATTGAATAACGGATGTAAGAGCTGTCATTAAAAAGAACAACAGCATTTCTTTTGTTAAAGTAGGACAAACATAACCAATGAAAACAATTGAATTTGAATAAAGCAAAAAAACAATTGAAATTTATTCCATTTCTGATCAAAACAATTGAACAATTGTAGTTTGACGTTCGTAATTCTGCTGGTGAAAGACGAATGAATGAAGTAAACAACAAAGGAAATGCTTTCGTTTGTTTTGTTCAATTGTTTCTGGAATTTCTGCAGTGAAGGAATACATTCAAAAACAATTGAATATTCCCTCTCGGAAATTGTCATTGAAAGAAGATTAAAATAAAAACAATTGAACAATTTTATGTTTTTTGTCAACACATTACGAAAGGAAGTAATTGAATTTTCTCGAACTGGAAGACCACAAAACAAATGATAAAACAATTGAATAACAGACATAAAAGCTGTCATTAAAAAGAGAGATGAAAAATATTTCTGGCGAAAACGTCTTTTGTTAAAAAAAAGGACAAACATAACCGATGGAAACAATTGAATCTGAATAAAGCAGAAACAATTGAATATTCTTCCATTTCTGGTCAAAACAATTGAACAATTGAAGTTTCCTGATCGGAAATCTAAACTCGTGAAAAAAAAAATTGAATAACGTTTATAATTCTGCCAGTGAAAGATAATTGAAGTGAAGAACGATAGGAAATGCTTTCGTTTGTTTTCTTCATTTGTTTCTGGAATTTCTGGCGATGGATTTAAAGACAATTGAGCGTTCCCTCTCGAAAATTGTTTGAAGGACTACAAAACAAATGATAAAACACTACAAAACAAATTATAAAACAATTGAATAACGGATTGAGTTGTCATTAAAAAGAAGAACAATATTTCTGGCCGAATCGTCTTTTGTTAAAGAAGAACAAACATAACCGACGAAAACAATTGAATTTGAATAAAGTAAAAAAAAACAATTGAAAATTCTTCCATTTCTGGCCAAAACAATTGAACAATTGAAGTTTCCTGATCGGAAATTTAAGCGCGCGAAAAATAAAATAATAAAATAATTGAAAGAAAAGGAAAGAAAGAAAAGAAAATGCTTTCGTTTGTTTTGTTCATTTGTTTCTGGAATTTCTGGCAAACAATTGAACATTCCCTCACGGAAATTGTCGTTGAAAGAAGAATTAAAAAAAGATAATTGAACATTTAAGGTTTTTGTTAATAGATTTTGAAAAAAAAAATCGGTCTGGAGGACTACAAAGTGATAAAACAATTGAATAGCAGATGTAAGAGCTGTCATTAAAAAGAGAACAAAATCAAAAATATTTGAACTTTTCCGATCAAGACGTCTTTTGTTAACAAATTGCAAACATAATCAACAAAAACAATTGAATTTAAATAAAGTAAGAAACAATTGAAAATTCTTCCATTTATTGTTCGATCATTGAGAAAAAATAAAACAAAAGCATCGCCGAAACATTTAATTACAATTCTTTCCAGAAATTCTGGCGATGGAGGAATAAGTTCAAACATTCAAAATTTAATGGAAATCCGAAATTCACAAAGAAAAAAGAGAAAGGAAAACAAAACACGATCGCAGAATTTTGTCATCATCAATAGAGGGCGCCAGCATTTGATTTACCGCGATCGATTACTTTTGTCGCTTCATAACGCTTTTTTTTTCGAAATTTTATCACCAGATGGCGCTCCATTGCATTAGTTTCTGGTTTCCTCTACAGAAAGCGCTGTAACGTAGGCGCGTCACACTGATACTGGTTTCTCATTTTTGAAAAAATGCCTCTCGTCATTGCAATCATTGCAATCGCATCGACTTCATCTTTTTCTTTTGTTTTATTCTTCTGTTTGTTGATAGATGGCGTTGCTACTCGTATACGTGAACAAGGGAGTTTGTCGTCATAAATTCTGCTATGACACTCAATTTGTTTCTTTCTTCCGCTCCTTTTTTTTGTTTTTGGAAGATCATGAAACGCATTTTCGCGATTTTTTGTTTTGAGATTTCCTCGGTAGATGGCGGCAGGAACGTCAGAGATGGATTTTTCCATCACGACGTGGCTTTTCTTTTGTTTCACTCTCTTCCTCTTTTCAGAAGTTCATGAGGTGCAAGTGAGCAAAAGCTACTTGGAAGTTCCCTCGCCAGATGGCGCTCGATGCGATTTTCCCTAGCGTTTGTGTTGCAAAGTGACTTCGCTGTTGTTTCATCCCTTCCACTTGATTTCGGGAATTCATTAAGCGCGATTGCAAGGATTGACTTCGAGATTCTCTCAACAGATGGCGCTGGAGAACGTTAATGGTTAGGTTTCGTTGCCGTTTTTGGCACGACGTGACATTTTTCTTTTGTTATGTTCTTCTGTTTAACATATTGTTAAATTCGCGAAACATAATCGCACAGATAAACTCTAAGATTTCCCAATAGGTGACACTGAAATCTGTCTTTAGGGTTTCCTCAATAGATGGCGTTGGTGAAAACTGCGAACTTATGAATTTCATTATCAATTTCGTTTTGATGCGAATTTTTGCTCTGGCTTTTGAGTTTCGAACTTTTCGTAATGCAATTGCGCAAACCCATTCGCCCTATAGATGGCGCTGGAGGACAGTCGCTTACTTGCTATGCAATTTTTTTTAAATTCTGTTGCACATTGTTCGCTTCGTAATTACAGTGAAAACAACTTCGTTTTTGTGAAGTTCGCAGCACAAATGACAAAGTTTGCTCCTAATTTCCTCACTAGGTGGCGCTAGACTGGAATTTCTCGCCAATGTTTTTGTTTTTCATGTTTTCTCTTCCCTTGTGTTTCTCTCTTCGTTTTTTTTTTTGTTTTAATTTATTTAGGGGAAGCAAGTGTACGAACTGGTTTTGCGATTTACAGATTTACATCAACAGATGGCGTTAAACGATTTCAATGCTAGCTATTACGATGCGTCTTTCTTCTCTTCTTCTATTCTTCTCCTTCCCTTTCGAATTTCAGATTTTCATTTCAAGTAAGCGGTGAAAGTCAATAGATGGCATTGGTGAACGAGTATACGAACTTGTTCTAAGGTTTAATCAACAGATGGCATTGCACGGCGTTGGGGAGCGAGTATGCAAACTTGTTCTAAGATTTACTCAATAGATGGCATTGCATGGCTGGAGGTTTCCTTTGTGAATTGACTTTATTCATTCCTCTCTTCGTCTTTCAAATTTCAAGTGTATTGATAAAATCAACAGATGGCGTTGCAGAGCCGTTGTTCATTTGGAATGACAAACCAATGATTTTTTTTTATTTCTATCGAAATTGTTTGCGCCTCAATGGAGTTTGGCCATTCAAGTGTCGTGAAAGAAAACTCAAAAAATATTTTTGACGAACGTTGAAGACAATAGACAATAAAACAAAAAAAAATGAAAGCAAGTGACTTCTACGAAAGGAAATCTTAAATGCAAACAATTTTAAAAGCCATCTCCTCAATGATTTTCATTTGTTTTCTGATGATGATTCACCAGGAAGAAACAAGGATAAATTAAATCGAATCGAAGCCGAATCTCCACGACTCCATGAGGAGTGTTCGGATGTGGAAATGGCAAATGGAATTTGGTTGCGGATAAAAAAGTAGCGTGAATAATTCATGTAAGCCCGACGCTCGCTTTTGTTTCGACTTTTTTTTTCCAAGTTGGAACTCGTTAACTTGTGTGACGCGACGTCAGCACGTCGGAGGAGGAAGAGGAGGAGAGGGCGGCAACAAACAACAAGAAATATAAATTTCTCGTTGCCGCTGCCGTCTAATTAAAACAAATTCAAATAAAATTTCCAGCCGAGCGTCCTCATTAATTTGGAGCGCGGGGAATCTTATATTCTCCATAAATTTCTTTATAACTCATCTTAAGGTCTAGTCTTGTTCGCTTTCGCGCCCCCTTCTGGCCGAACCTGACCTTTATGGCGCCCCAACAAAGACTGACTTCTATTTATTCGGATCTCTCTCGGGATTTTATGGAAATACTTCTCAGTTTTCTTCTTATTCGCGACGGAGCGCGCCGGGACGCTCCCCCGAACGAAATCTTATTCCCTGCGCCTTCCGCGCGCACACCCCCTCGCCGCCCGCTCGGCCCCGTTTTGTTTTCGCTTTTACGTAGCTTTTAATGTGTTTTTGCATAATTTGGACACGCGAAATACGTTTATGAAGGAAGCGCGTTCGCTGTTTGCATTCCACCCCTCGCCCCCCCCCCCTCCGTCGCCCCGACTCGTCGGCCGTAACGAAGAGCAATTTCAATTTCGTAATAATTTCGGAACGGGTTAAATAAATTCTTTATTTTATCTCTCTCGCAAACTTCCTTTTTAGTTTCGTAACAAAAAAGAAGATCACCTAAGTAGGTCACCAAGTAGTTCAAATGTCCACTTCCGGAATGAAAGGGGAAGAATCGAAAACGTCACCTCGCTTACAGGCAGTAGTTGAAACGCTTATTGCCAGGAAGAGGAAGAAAAAGTGACCAGGAAGAGGAAGAAAAAGAGACCAGGAAGAGGAAGAAAAAGAGACCAGGAAGAAGAAGAAAAAGAGAAGAATAAGAGATGCAAATTCGTCATCAAAGTGATTTTATCTGTAGTTCAAATGTTTCTTTCCAGAAACAAAAGACGAAATGGAGGACATATCACCGAAGTCGAATCCCTTCTTTATTTTCCTCACTTACCAATTTCAAACTAATCAAAACAATTGCTGGGAAACTGCTAAACAATTGGAGAACGTTTAGCTTACAGGCAGTAGATCAGTCACCAAACGTTCATTTCCACAATGGAAGAGGAAGAATTCGAAAACGTCAAAAATGTTTACAAGTCACTTCGCCTCGCTTATATGCAGTCGTTGAAACGCTTATTACTAGGAAGAGGAAGAAAAAGAGGAGAATAAAAGGATGCAAATACGTCATTGAAGTGATTTTATCTGTAGTTCAAATGTTTCTTTCCAGAAACAAAAGAAGAAGTGGAGGACGTATCACCAAAGTCGAATCCCTTCTTTATTTTACTCACTTACCAATTTCAGACTAATTAAAACAATTACTGGGAAACTGCTAAACAATTGAAGTGCGTTTAGCTTACAGGAAGTAGGTCTCCAAATGTTCATTTTCAGAACAGAAGAAGAAGAATCGAAAACGACATCAAGGTCAAATCAATTCGCCTCGCTTCAATGCAGCACTTAAAAATTTTATTGCCAGAAAGAGAAAGAAAACGTGAAGAATAAGATGTAAATTCGTTACCAAAGTGATTTCACTTGTAGTTCAAATATTTCCAGAAAAACAAATGAAGTAAAGACGTCAAATAGCTTCATCAAATGAAAGACCAGAGGCAAATGAAGAACTCAGCGGAGGAAAAAAAAAATAACTTGAAAGAAAAAGGGAAACCAAAAATTAAATGAAAAAAAAAGGCGAACAAAATTTCAAATAGAAATACTTTTTCATTTGTTTTACCCTCCATTTTAAATCTTTTGTTTTTTTTTTATTTTACCTTTCCATTGAGTTTTCGATCGTTAATAATAAGTGGAAAAGGAAAACTAAAAACAACCGAAAAGAAATAAAGAGGAAGCAAATAAAAAGTGAAAAGCAGGTGAGATTCAGTTGTAAGAAAAAACAAAACAAATGAAAGATCAAAGATAAATTGGTTAAAAGGCAAACAACTGCCATTAACCGTTGGAAAAAATTGAAGAACGCTTCACCACAGGGAGTAGTTAAAACCAACAGTTTCCGAGAAAGAGAAAAATAAAGACAAATGCACTACTAAAGTGTCCTTACCTGTGGCAAGTAGTTCAAATGTTTATTTCCAGAAAAACAATAGAAGAACGGCCGATTTCGAGCCATTTCGTTCAGAATTTAATTAAAACAATTACTTATTAAATGATGGAACGAAAATGAAAAGCATTTTTGACTCTTGCAAGACTTCAATGCAGTCGGAACGCAACAGAAAGAATCGATAACTTCGAAAGGATAAGAAGAAGAAAGAAAACAAATGACAATCGCAGCATTTACGGAAAGGCTGTAACAAAAAAACAAAGGAAAAAAGAACGAGAATTGAGAATCAATAATTGAATTGGCTTCCGGTTGGAACCGTCGTCTGCTGTCGACGTTTCGTTCGTTCTCCATTGCAGAAGAACTTCCTCAGGGCTGCTGCTGGTGCTGGTGGATTCGTTGCTGCTGGCTGGTTGAGCAAAGAAA
This sequence comes from Serrognathus titanus, assembly GCA_039766575.1. Lineage (NCBI taxonomy): Eukaryota > Metazoa > Arthropoda > Insecta > Coleoptera > Lucanidae > Serrognathus > Serrognathus titanus. The sequence continues at coordinate 32,235,930 of CM077911.1, read as the reverse complement.
AAAACAAAAGGCGGTCGTTCCTTTGAAAAACAACAGAAAAACACGACGCGAAAGAATAATAATAAAAAATCTCGTCACCGTTGGTTGAGGAGCAAAAAGTGAAAAGCGAGTACGCCTTTGAAGAACGAAGAAAAAAGAAAGACAACGCGAAAGATTGATGTTGGAAAGTCACGTCACGTTGATTGACCAAAAAAAAAAAATAAATAAATAAATAAAAACAAAAGACGATCGTTCGTTTGAAGACAAGAGGAAAAGATAACGCAAAGATTGACGATGAAAATCACGTCGGTCGATCAAAGAAAAATAAAAAAAAAAAACAACGCGAAAGATTGATGATAAAAAATCGTAACACATTTGTTGATATAAAAAAAAAAACAAAATACAAAAGTTTGAAAAACAAAAGAACTCAATGCAAAAATTGACGTCATTCGTTTGAAGGCCCAAAAGATGAAGACAAAGCAAAGGTTGGCGATGAAAAATCACGTCAAGTCGGTTGATCGAAAATAGAAAAAAACAAAAGACAATCGTTCATTCGAAGAACCAAAAAAAGACAAAGCAAAAGACTAATGATGAAAAATCACGTCATGTTGATTGATCAAAAAACAAAAGACAATCGTCCGTTCAAAGAACAAAAAAAAAGACAAAGCGAAAGACTAATGATGAAAAATGACTTCACGTTGATTGATCAAAAAACAAGAGACAATCGTTCGATCGAAGAACAAAAAAAGACAATGCGATTAAAAATCATGTTACGTTGATTGATCAATAAAAAACAAAACAAAACAAAAGACGATGCTTTCTTTGAAGAACAAAAAAAGACGACGCGATAGAAAATCACGTCGTCACCTTGGTTGATCAAAGAAAAAACAAAAGGCCATCGTTTCATTGAAGAACAAAAAAAAAAAATACAACGCTAAACATTGACGCTGAAAAATCACGTCACGTTGGTTGATTGAAGCAAAAACAAAAAACAATCGTTCGTTTGAAAAACAAAAAAAAACAATGCGATTAAAAATCATGTTACGTTGGTTGATCAAAGAAAGAACAAAACAAAAAAAAATAAATGAATAAAAGACGATCCTTCGTTTGAAGATCAAAAAGTAGAAGACATCGAAAAGGTTGGCGATGAAAAATCACATCAAATCGGTTGATCAGAAACAAAAAACCAAAAACAAAAGACAATCGTTCGTTCGAAGAACAGAAAAAAAAGACAAAGCGAAAGAGTGATGGTGAAAAACCGCGTCACGTTGTTTGATCAAAAAACAAAAACAAAAGACAATCGTTCGCTCGAAGGACAAAAAAAGACAATGTCATGAAAAATCATGTTACGTTGGTTGATCAGAAAAAACAAAACAAAACAAAAGACAATCGTTTCTTTGAAGAACGAAAAAGACGTCGCGAAAGAAAATCACGTCACCTTGGTTTTGGATGATCAAAGAAAAACAAAAGACGATCATTCCATTGAAGAATAAAAAAAAAGACGTCACTGAAGATTGACGCTGAAAAATCACGCGACGTTGGTTGATCGAAGAAATAACAAAAGACGATCGTTCGTTCGACAAACAAAAGAAAAAGACAATGTGGATGAATAATCATGAAAAATTACGTCACGTTGCTTGATCCCGAAAAAAAAAAAAACAAAAGACGATTATTCTTAATTTAACTTGGAGGCTTCCGCGGCCGTTGTCCATAATTGAATTGGCTTCCGATTGGAACTGCGTTACGACTGCCGACGTTTCGTCCTCCATTCCAGAAGAACTTCATCACGGCTGCTGCTGCAGCGGAGAACGAAACGTCGGCAGTGGAAGCCGTCGTGTCGCGGTTCCAACCATAAACCAATTAAATTACTTAATCCGCTCGATAAAAACGAAAAACGTTTCGATAGTTAATCGATCACCTTCAGGAATTCTACATCAACAATTTTGACGGCGAGTTTCATGTACATTTCAGGGATCCTAATTTTTTCAATTCCAATGTAACCAATCAAACTCGATCTTTTTTTTTCTGTTCTACTTCAAACGTTTCGACTGTCACTTGATCATCTTCGGCGTTAAAGACCAATTAGAAACTCGCGGCGTTACTTTTTCCATTTTTCCACCAATTTTTGTCTTAATCCTTACAATGTTTCGACAGTTCATTGATCATCTTCAGCGATGGAAATTCATCGTTAACACAATGTCGCGTTCATTTGCGAGTTCTCGCGAACAAAATCGAAATCTGCATCGCGTTCTTTTGTTACAGTTCTCATCAGTTCAAAAAAAAAAAAAAAAAGAATGAAGGAAACGACAATTTCGAAAAAAGGAAAAGACGACAAAGAAAAAACAAATGACGATCGTAAGTTTTGCCCGAGGTAAAAAAGATGGAAAAACAAATGACGATCGAAATGTTCGTGAAAAAAAAAAAAAACGAAGCAATCTCAAAAAATGTAAACGAAAAAGAGAGATTTGAAGATGTAATGAAAAGTCAGAAACAGCGGAAAATACGAAGTTTTGAAAAATAGGTGAGTTGGCAGCACTGACTGAAACGACTCTAAGTGTGTAAAATTCAAAATTAACTTTAATTTGTTTCACTATTACCTGAAGATGTTTAAAAAAAAACACTAGAGACTTTCGTAGCAAGGAGTTCTAAGTTTATTTCCAAAAAAAGAGAGAGAAAAAAGAGAGAGAAACGACACATGTCACTAATATCAAGTCACTTCGTTGTTTTCAGAATGGTTAACCCCAAACCTAATTAAAACAGTTGCTTGAGAAGTGACAGAAAAACTTAAAGAACGCTTCGTTTGTTTTACTTGCGACGAGTAGTTCAAATGCCTACTTCCATCCAAACTTAACAAAACAGTTGCTAATAGCTGCTAGAAAACTAGCGAAGAAATTTGCCTACAAGAGCAGTTTCAAAAAAAAGACAACAAGAAAATCTATTAAGTCGCGTCCAGCGCCATCTCCTGATCAAAAACGGAAGTTAGTTTACATTACACAACATTTAGTCAAAATTTCATAGGACGCCCCAACACGAAGAGATTTGTTTTTAATTCCGGAGCAGTCTAGCGCTTTCTCCTGTTTAAAATGATATTAATTACGGTAGTTCTTTTGTCTTCAACTGTCAAACGAAAAAGTAGGACGTTTCGACAGTTAACTGATTATCTTTAGTTGCAAAATTACAGTAATCGACGCACATTATTTCTCAAGTCAAGTTAATTGACTTTCTTTGGCGAACCAATTCAACGTCGCCGTCGTACTTTTGTCTTCAATTGTCCATCAACACTGTAGAATGATTCGACAGTTAACTGATTATCTTTAGTTACAAAATGATGGTAATTTAATGTGATGACTTCGAGTTATGTGCATTGACGTTTTTTCTGGCGAACCAAATCAAAGTCACCGTGGTTCTTTGGTCTTCAACCGTCGAACGAAAAAGTAGGACATTTCGACAGTTAACTGATTATCTTTAGTTACAAAATTACAGTAATTGACACTGATGATTTCGAAACAAATTTATTCACATTATTTCTCGCGAACCAAATCGAAGTCGCCTACTCTCTTGATCTGTCGAACAGAAAAGTAGAATGTGTCGATAGTTAACTGATTATTTTCAGTTACCTTCAAAATGAAAGTAAGGAGGATTTCGAGTCAAGGTTATTGACGTTCTTTCTTGCTGGTCAAATCAAAGTCGCCGACGTTCTTTTGTCTTAATCAGTGGAGCAAATCAGTTTCGACCATTCGAACCAAATCAAAGTCGGCGTCGTTCTTTTGTCTTAATCCGGTCCTACAAAAACGGTGCGGATCTCTTTGCGCGCACATTCATCGGAACTTATCTCTCCGAACGACCCTTAATTTATTCAGCCCGAGAGTGAAATAAAGAAGGGTGGGTTTTAAAAACGCTGTGCCCGAGCGGCTTCGACGGGAAGCAACCGGCAGGGGGTGGAGGAGGGGAATAAAAAGGTGAGCCCTTCATACATCTAAGGACGAATAAGAATCCGTATTTTCCACCCCTCTGCTCGATTTTTACGCCTCTCTTTCTAACACGTTCCATTCTTTCCTTCCAATTACCGATAGTTGCGGCCTTCTTACTCTACGGCACCCTCTTCGTCATCACCCCGCCGCGTCCGCGTTCGTCTTATTATTCTTTTATTCTTTAAATTTAAGAAAAAAATTTCAGGTTCTGATTAATGCATATTTAATTTTTGGCGCGCGGTGGAGGACGAGGTGGTGGAGGAGGTGGTGGCGGTGGAGGAGGAGGAGGACGGCGCTCGCGGGAAACTCTCGCGAAAGTATGAAAGTTAAATAACGAAATAAGTTGGCGGCTCCCGAAATAATTTAAAGTACACAGAGCGGCGATGAAAAACGGCCGGGTAATTAATCTTAATTTTAAATGACTTTTCCTCGGCGAGGGCGCAGGATTTACGGTGGTGGAGGAGGAGGAACGGGCGACGTCTCAGGGAATTTCGCCGAGAATTTTACGTATCGATTCCGAACCACAATCGTCCCGATTCGTTTTCGTTGCTTTACACCCGTCCGAAACATGTACGGATTTTGTAAGGATAAACAATTGCCATTCAATCCGGAAACAATGGATTACTAAAGCTGAACAAATTTTCCGATGGAAACTTGGAAAAATCCACACACTTTTCAAGAAAAATAGGTGCGCTCATTTGCTGCATAAAAAATATTTCCATTAGTACTAACCACACTGTATTTTAATCGGTGATAGTTTAATTACATTGGATTTCAATAGATGGCGCTGATTTCAAGCGAAAACATCTTATAGATTTTTTTACTGAAAGTACACTGGATGCGACTGAGCTTTCGCTTTTAATTCCTACATCAATTTCATTACCTTGACACTCACTAGGAGTCGCTAAACTCAAACAGAAACACTGTCCATAAAAATTGGTTCATTTAATTACGTCATCATCCGCTTAGTTTAACTGTAACTTAAGAGATGGCGCTGACCCTTTCACTCTCATTAGAGTAAAGCCAATCGAAAATTCTGGCCTGACCGACGAGTATTGAAACTTCTATATTACGAAATTCTACATGTAGAATTCTACTTTCTTAATGAAGATAATTAGTTAACTGTCGAAACTTTTCCGTTCGACAGTCGAAGACAAAAGAGCGACGGCGAGTTTGATTTGACTCGCAAAAAAGAATATTAATAAACTTGTCTCTAAATCACCACAGTCAATTGTTATCATTTTGTAACTGAAAATAAATATTTAACCGTCGAAACGTTTTACTTTTTTGTTCGACAGGTAAAAACAAAAAAAAAACCAACGGCGACTTTCATTTAGTCTTCCATAAGGAACGTCAAAAAACTTAACTCGAAATCATCACAGCGAATTACGTAACTAAAGACAATCAGCTAACTGTCGAAACGTTCTATTATTTCGTTCGATAGTTGACGACAAAAGAACGACGACAATTTTGACTTTATTCGTCATAAAAAACATCAGTAAATCATCACAGTCTATTACAATCATCTTGTAGCTGAAGATATTCAGTTAACCTTCGAAACGTTCTACTTTTTCGTTCGACAGTTGACGAGAAGCGAACCACGGCAACTTTGATTTGGTTCGCCAGAAAGAACGTCAGTGAATTTGACTCGAAGTCATCACCTTATAGCTGAGGATAATCAGTTAACTGTCGAAACGTTCTACTTTTTCATGCGACAGTTGACGACAAAAGAACGACAGCAACATTGATTTGATTCGCTAGAGAGAACGTCACTAAACTTGAGCCGAAATCGTCACAGTGATTTACTATAATTTTGTAACTGAAAGTAATCAGTTAACTGTCGAAACGTTGTCACTTAATTGCCGAAACGCTTTACTTTTTCGATCGACATTTAAAGACAAACGAACGGCAGCAACTTTGATTTGGTTCGTAAAAAAGAATCACTAAACTCGAGTCGATATCGTCACAGTGATTTTATAACAAAAGGTAATCAGTTAACTGTCGAAACGCTCTACTTTTTCGCTCGACAGTTGACGACGAAAGAATGAAGGCGTCTTTGATTTGATTCGTCAGAAGGAACACGTCAATCATTACAGCATTTTGTAACTGAAGACAATCATTTAACAGACGAAACGTTCTACTTTTTCGTTCGACAGCTCAAGACAAAAGAGCGACGACAATTTTGATACAGTTCGGAAGAAAAAACGTCAATAAACTTGACTTGAAATCACCACAATTAATTAGAGTATCATTTGTAACTAAAGATAATCATTTAACTGTCGAAACGTTCTATTATTTCATTCGATAGTTAATGACAAAAGAACAACGGCAATTTTGACTTTGTTCACCTGAAAAAACGTCAGTAAATTTGACTCGAAATCATCACAGTCTATTACAATCATCTTGTAGCTGAAGAAAATCAGTTAATCATCGAAACGTTCTACTCTTTTGTTCGACAGTTGACGACGAAAGAACGATGGCAACTTTGATTTGGCTTGCCAGAAAGAACGTCAGTAAATTTGACTTGAAATCATCGCTGACTATTACAATCATCTTATAGCTGAGGATAATCAGTTAACTGTCGAAACATTCTACTTTTGCGTTCGACAGTTCCAGATTTGATTAGGTTCATGAAAAAGAACGTCTCTAAACTTGAGTCGAAATCATCACAGTGATATACTACAATTTTGTAACTGATGGTAATCAGTTAACAGTCGAAACGTTTTCACTTAACTGCCGAAATGCTTTACTTCTTCGATCGACATTTAAAGACAAAAGAACGACGGCGACTTTGATTTGGTTCTCGAAAATTAGCGTCACTAAAACTGAGTCGAAATAATCACATCATTTTGTAACTGAAAGTCTCCAGTTAACTGTCGACACGTTCTCACTTAACTGCAGAAACGCTTTGCTTTTTCGATCGACATTTAAAGACAAAAGAACGACGGCGGCTTTGATTTGGTTCGTGAAAAGGAACGTCACTAAACTTGAGTCGAAATCACCTTAATTAATCTCTATGGTGATTTGTAACTGAAGATAATCAGTTAACCGTCGAAACGTCTCCTTTTTCGTTCGACAGCTGACAACAAAAAATCGGTGCCGACTTTGATTGTGCACGTGAAAAGTAGTCACTAAACTTGAGTCAAAATCATCATCATCATTTTGTAACTGATGGTATTCAGTTAACTGACGAAACGTTCTCACTTAACTGCCGAAATGCTTTACTTTCTCGATCGACAAAAGAACGACGTCGACTTTGTTTCGGTTCGCCAAAATGAGCGTCACTAAACTTGAGTCGAAATCATCAGGATGATTTACTATCATTTTGTAACTGAAGGTAATCAGTTAACTGTCGAAACGTTCTACTTTTACGTACCACAGTTCGAGACGAAAGAACGACGACAATTTTGATATAGTTCGGGAGAGGGAACGTCAATAAACTTGACTTGAAATCATCACAGTCAATTAGTATCATTTGTGACTGAAGATAATCAGTCGAAACGTTCTACGTTTTCGGAGGAAAGTTGAAGACAAAAGAAATACGCCGACCTTGATTTAGATCGCTGGACAACTTGACTGGAAATCATCACAGCGAATTACTAACATTTAGTAACTGAAGATATACAGCTGACTATCGAAACGTTCTATTTTTTTGTTCGATAGATTAAGACGACCATAAACTTGACATAGTGGATGGACTCCTTTAGCATCTAGAAGAGGGCGCTGTGAGCCTGTCGTATTTTTAAACGGCCAAGCACGAAGAAATAATGAATCGTGGCAAAATAACTTCCATTTTCTAACGAAAGATGGCGCAACTGAGCGTGGCTTTATACTAACAGATTTCAACACGTTAAGTTGTGAGAAATAAAAATGATATGAAGTAGATAGATGACGCCTCAGTAAAACTATGTTGCTTTGTCTACGAGAGATGGCGTTTTGTTGTACTTAAGCGTTAAGTATTTTTATTTCGTTCTGCTTTAGAGACTGCTCCAAAGATGGCGTTTGATGTTTCATTACGAAATTTAACTTCCTGATCGCCGACGGTAAGGTAAAAAGTGCGATTCGTTTAATTAATTAACCGAAGGCGTTTCGAAACCGATCCGTCCGTATTGTCGCGCCGCCGCCCGCCCGCCTGCCCGCCCGCGCCCAACTTATTATGAAGAAGCCTCCCCGTAAAACATTCCGAACGGAATATTGGCTCAATTTAGATAAGTAAAGTAATATAAAGTTGAGCCGGCAATTTAAAATTCGCTTGAGGCGGCGAACTTATCCAATTGGTGCTATCTCTGATAAAACACACAGAAGTAGAAATTATTTCGGCTTCGACGGCGAATATTTGAGGATCGTTCCTCTTATCCTTATCTTTCGGTTCGGCGAGAGAAAGATTTACACTTTGCATAATTTACGGGGCCACACCGTTGCCAAATTTCGAATCTCAGTCGTCGATTGCTTTTTATTTTCGTGGGACGTTTGCCGAAGGCGGAGAGTATCGGTGAGCGTGCGGGACCTTGCGGAACTAGTTTTAGAAAAATCAAATTCGTTCGCGTCATTTCTATAGAGTGGTTAAAAATACGCGGTCCTACAGGACACCAACAGGAGAGTATAAAAATGTTAAATGACATTAAATGACAAATGATGTCAAAATATTAAAAGTATTAAACGAATGGTTCATTTCAAAATCTCGAAATTAAATCTTCAACTTTGATGGTCAATGAAGTGAAGAAAAAAGTCTTTTTTTTAACTCGTTAACTTTTGTTTTTCTTCAAAATCGTTTACGCGATCGACTTTTGTTTTTTCATTTTTACAATCGCTTACACGATCGACTTGTTTTATTTGTTGTTTGACGGACGAGTGCAGTTTGAGAGATCCATTCTATAAACGGTTGATCGTCTTTTGTTCTTGATGACCAAATCAAAATTACAAACAAATAAAATTACAGGCAATTGTTTCCTGTTTCAAAGCAAGAAAAAGTACAGACGATCGACTTATGTTTTTCTTTCAAATAGTTTACGCGATCGACTTTTGTTTTTACAATCGTTTACGCCATCGACTGGTTTGTTTGTTGTGTATGACGAATAAATGCAATTCGAAAGGCGGTTGATCGTCTTTTGTTTTTCACAACAAAACTTTTGTTTTTTTTTTGCAAACGTTAACGTGAACGACTTCATTTGTTTGTTGTTTGTCGAATAAATGCAATTCTTTAGACGCTTGATCATCTTTTGTTTCTGATGACAAAAGCGAAAAAATACAAAAGATCGACTTTTGTTTTTCTTTACGATCGTTTTCGCGTTTGTTTGTTGCTCGACGAATGAATCTAATTCGAAAGTTCTACTCTTGTGAATGGTCGATAGTCTTTTGTTTTACAAAACAAAAGCAAAAAAAATATGAACGGTCGACTTTTGTTTTTTTTTAATCGTTCAGACAATTGACTTTTGTTTGCTTGACAAACAAAATAAAACGGAAAGTTGTATTCTATAGACGGTCGATCGTCTTTTTTTTATGACCAAAGCACAATTACAAACAAAACGAAATTACGAAATTACAGATAATTGACTTTCGTTTCAAATCAAGAAAAAATAACAGACGATCGATTTTTGTTTTTTTTTTAATCGTTCAAACAGTTGACTTTTGTTTGTTTGTTGTTTGACCAACAAAATAAAATGGAAAGTTGTATTCTATAGACGGTTGATCGTCTATTTTTTATGACCAATGCACAATTACAAGCAAAACAAAATTATAGGCAATTGACTTTTGTTTCAAAGCAAGAAAAAAGTACAGACGATCGACTTTTGTTTTTTTTTACGATCGTTTTCGCGATCGACTTGCTCGTTTGTTTGTTGCTCGACGAATAAACGTAATTTGAAAGTTCGATTCTATAGAGATTCTATAGACGGTTGATAGTCTTTTGTTTTTCAATACAAAAGCAAAAAAAAAGGGCAGACGATCGACTTTTGTTTTTTTCTTTACAATCATTTACATGATCGGCTTGTTTGCTTGTCGTTCGGCGAATAATTCGAAAGTTCTATTCTTGTGGATGGCCGATAGTCTTTTGTTTCACAAAACAAAAGCAGAAAACTATAAATGATCGACTTTTGTTTTTTTTTAATCGTTCAGACAATTGACTTTTGTTTGTTTGTTGTTTGACAAACAAAATAAAATGGAAAATTGTATTCCATAGACGGTCGATCGTCTTTTTTTATGACAATTACGAACAAAACAAAATTACAGATAATTGACTTTTATTTCAAAGCAAGAAAAAAGTACAGACGATCGACTTTTGTTTTTGTTTTTACAATCATTTACGTCATCGATCGACTTGTTTGTTGTTTGACGAATAAATGCAATTCGAAAGTTCGATTCTATAGACGATTGATAGTCTTTTGTTTTTCAAGACAAGAGCAATAAAAAAAATACAGACGATCAACTTTTGTTTTTTTTTTACAATTATTTACACGATCGGCTTGTTTGTTTGTTGTTCGGCGAATAAATGCAATTCGAAAGTTCTATTCTTGTGGATGGTCGATAGTCTTTTGTTTTACAAAACGAAAGCAAAAAAAATACAAACGATGGACTTTTGTTTTTCTTTAAAATCGTTTAGACAGTTGACTTTTGTTTGACAAACAAAATAAAACGAAAAGTTGTATTCCATAGACGGTCGATCGTCTTTTTTTTATGACCAATGCACAATTACAAACAAAACAAAATTACAGACAGTTGACTTTTGTTTCAAAGCAAGAAAAAACTATAGACTATCGACTTTTGTTTTTTTTTTACAATCGTTTACGTCACCGATCGGCTTCTTTGTTTATTGTTTGACGAATAAATGCAATTCTGTAAACGCTCGATCGTCTTTTGTTTTTGATGACAAAACCCAAAAAAATACAAACGATTGACTTTCGTTGTTCTTTAAAATCGTTTACACGATCGACTTTTGTTTCTTTTTTTTACAATCGTGTACACGATCGACTTGTTTGTTTATTGTTTAACGAATAAATGCATTTCGAAAGTTCTATTCTACAGGCAGTTGATCGTGTTTTGTTTTTCGCGACGACGAAAACAAAAAATACAAACGATCGACTTTTGTTGTTCTTTAAAATCATTTACGCGATCGACTTGTTTGTTTGTTGTCGGTCAAATAAACGCAGACGGTCGATCGTCTTTTGTTTTTCACGACAAAAGCAAAAAAAATACAAACGATTGACTCTTGTTTTTTTTTACAATCGACTTTTGTCTTTCTTTACAATTGTTTTCGCGATCGACCTGATTGTTTGGTGTTTGACGAATAAACGGAATTTCTTTTTTTGTAGACGTTTGATCGTCTTTTGTTTTCTACGACAAATGCAAAGAAATACAAACGATCGACTTTTGTTTTTTATTTTTACAATCATTTACGCGATCGACTTTTTGTTTGTTTGTTTGTTGTTTGACGGTTATTGACATTTATATACAATTCGAAAGTCCATTCTTTTGTTTTTCGAAATTAAATTTTCAACTCTGATGGCCAATGAAATGAAGAAGGAAATTTTTTTTTACTTGTTTTTCTGAAATACAAAGACGGTATAAACGGATGCAACAAAGATTTTGGTTCAAAATCACCTTCAACTCTCAATTTCAATTTTTTCTTTTGTACTAAACGCGACAAAATAAAAAATAATTCCAGGCGATTTTGATTTCTTTATTTATAAAAAATGAGACAGAACAAAAGATACCTAATTCCTCACGCTCACTTTCTCACTTTGCCAAACTTATCTTTCTTCCGCAAGACAAAACAAAATATAGTTCAAGGATCTCACTTTCATTTTTTATTCAATCTCACTCTTATACCTCTCCTCTCATTCTCTCATATTTATAAAAAAAAAGAACTAAACAAAAGATAAATCACTCCTCTCACATATCTCAATTTTTATTATAGAAAGAGAAGATAAAACAAAAGGTAATTCGAGAACCTCACTTTCGGGAACTTGTAAGAAATGAGATGAGGCGAAATTTTTACAATTTTCAACTTTTTATTCATGAAAAGAGAAAAAAACAGAAGGAAAGGTTATTCGAGAACCTCGCTCTCACTCTCTGATTATCAGGAACTTCAATTTCCTGAAAGAAGATAAAAACAAAAGATAACTCAAGAATCAAAATTGATGCATGTGGAACTTCTACCGCGGGCGCGACGAGTTTTCAACAGAAATTAACAAGCGAAGATAAAAAATTGCAAGCTGATAACGCAAACGCGATTACAACTGCTCAAGCAAAATCGGCAAAAAGTTCAACTAATAAAGGGGAACTTAGAAGTACGGGCCTACATCGACCAACACAGGATTCTACCGTAAACAAAACGGATAATAATATAAATAATTCCGTTCCTGAAAATCGGGAAAAATACGTAGAAAAACTTGAAAATTTACATCGCAAAAAATTTGCGGAAATTATACACATCAATAACGATGCTGAAGAAATTATCAGTGAACAGATTGATAACAATAAAAAAGATACGTACGCATCTATAACAAGTGCGCAATCAGTTGGAAGTTTGAATAAAGAGCGAAGAAAGCCAATCGTTAACAGTAGACGACGAGCAAATAAATCTATTACAGGAAATAAAGAAAACAAAAACGGCACTCAACTGGCAGGCGTCTCAAAGAAACTATGGTTCTTTGTTGGACGGACAAACACTAACACCACCACAGATACGGTATTGGAATATTTAAAAGAAGTTCACCCTAATTACGATTTTCAATGCGATATATTACAAACAAACAGTACTTATCCCTGCTTTAAGGTGGGAGCACCAATTGAATTGAAAGAACCGTTAAATGATCCAAATTCCTGGCCTACTGGAGTAGTGGTAAGAAGATTTAATTTTAACACAAACAGAAAACATTTTTTAGAGCCTCGCTCAACTCCAATAAATTCAACATAAAGATACCAACCTCGGAAAAATGTAGTAGTGACTACAGTGCGAATAGTACTAACCAAACTAGGTACACATATTCAACTTTCAGCATCATGCATATGAACGTCCAGTGTTTAACTAACAAAATAGAAGCGTTAGAACTATTAGCCCACGACAAAAATTCTGATATCTTGTGCATATCAGAGCACTGGCTCAATATTAACAATAAAAATGTATATAAGATGCAATCCTATAAGTTAGTTAGTAGCTTTATAAGACAAATCTATAATCACGGAGGCGTAGCCATTTTTGCTCGCTCCTCCTTGGAATGCCAGGAGTTGCAATTCATAACGGAGACGTCTATGGAAAAAGTCTGTGAACTAGCAGGTGTGTATGTAAATAACTTGAATTTAATTATAATCGAATGTTACCGATCGCCTGATGGTGACTTTGAATTGTGTCTACAGAATATATCCGCTGTTCTAGACCTGATATTTTCAAAGTATAAAAAAATGGTAAAAATAGTTTTCGCAGGAGACTTTAACGTTGACATTTTGAAGGAATCAACTAAAGCGGAATTACTAAAGAACCTAATGCTTTCTTATGACTTAAAACACGTAATTAAGAGCTACACCCGTTCAACAGTCAGTACAAGAACGTGTATCGATAACATATTTACCAATGTCAGGAAACATAACAGTTATGTGATCGATGTAGGTATATCTGACCATAGCGCATTATTCTTTAATTATGAAGTTAAATTGACATTAAATAATAAATGCATCAGGAAAAGAGTAATTACCAAGGCAAAGTTGGATCATTTTCTTACATTGCTGTCAGAGGAATCATGGGACAACGTATATACGGTGGATATGGCAATAAACAAGTACGAAACTTTTTTCCAAACGTTAATGGCATGCTTAGAAACTGCGTTCCCAATTATCTCCGTAAGACAATCCACTAAACATCAAACCTACCTTGCTTCAGAAGAATTGTTACAGGTAAAATCTACGTTAGGTCTAATTGAGGACGCTTATAAGCTATACGGTGGAAATGATTTAAAGTCCATTCACGACACCTACAGAAACTTTTACCTCGGCTATGCAACAGAAGAAAGGAGGCAAAATAATCTTCACAAAATCCAGTTCTCCAATTGTAAACAAAAAACCTTATGGAACATCATAAAACAAGAAACCTCTCCGTCAGTTTCCGAAACTGGAAACAATCTATCTGCGGGGAACTTGAATGATTTTTTCTGTGGAATTGCTGAGAACATTTTAAAAAAAATTCCATCGAGCACAGAGGAACCGGAATCATTTTTAAAGAAGGTCTCTGGTTGCAACCGTTCGTGTTTCTTAAGCCCTGTCACTGGACAAGAAATTAAATCAATTATACGCAGATTAAAGCCAAAACCCTCCACTGACATATATGGAGTAAGCGTGATACTTTTTAAGAATGCTTCGGAATTCTTAGCGGAACCTTTAGCCGATATAATCAATGCCTGTTTTCGTGAAGGTACGGTCCCTGATGGAATGAAGATTGCTAAAGTCACACCAGTTTTCAAGAAAGGAGATCGCTGTTTGCCAAACAATTACCGACCCATATCTGTATTGCCAGTAACGTCGAAAATATTTGAAGCTGCACTCTATATCCGCTTAAGATCATTTTTTAATAAGAATAAAATGCTAAACGAATCTCAATTTGGCTTTACGGAACGAAAAAATACTGAAGCCGCGGTACTGTCTCTGCTCAACTACATTTGGGAAGCTTTTGAAGAACGCTGCGACTGTGAAGCTATACTATACGACTTAACAAAGGCGTTTGACTGCATGCATCACAAGATACTGCTCACGAAGCTAGAACATTACGGGATTAGAGGTACAACTCTCAAATTAATTGCGTCCTACTTTACTAATAGAAGACAAGCTGTTTATTTCAATGGTCAACTTAGCAAAATACAAAATATTTCAAACGGAATAGCACAAGGATCGCTCATTGGACCGCTTCTATTCGTCATCTTCATTAACGACCTCCCGGAACAATTAACAGCACATACGGTCATGTACGCCGACGATGCTACAATATGCTGTAAAGATACCAATACTGAACAGTTGCTGATGAGCATGAGTACAGCAAACAAATTGGCCAGCGAATGGTTCCGTGCGAATAAGCTGCAGTTAAATGAAGAGAAGAAAGTACAAATCTCCTTCACAACCAAAAGAAGCGTAACCACCATCTGTACCGACTCTACTAAATTGCTGGGGATTACTCTGGACACTCGTTTGACCTGGAGGACCCATATACAAGAAATGCTAAACAAGCTTGCTTCAGCGACGTATGCCATCCGCCGAATTAAACAGGTAATAAGCAAGGAAGCAGCTGTAACAACTTATTTCGCCCTGTTTCACTCCCGAATGTGTTATGGAATTCAAATTTGGGGCGAATCGGCACACGCCGATAACATACTTCTCAGCCAAAAGAACGCCATCCGTGTAATTGAGGGTGCTCCTAGGCAAACCCACTGCAAACCATTATTTCGTAAGCTGAAAATAATGACAATGGTTTCTGCATATCTCTATCGTCAACTTATAAGAGCACGCGGAGAAGCGGATGACCTTCAGAAAAGGCGAGACATGGTGGATACCGCCCTAAGGTCCGGGCACTCAATTCATATCCCCCGCCGAAGAATTAACACAACGGACGCTCAATATAGACATATTTACTTATACAACAAGCTCCCAAAACCTTGGACTGAAATGACACTAAAACAATTCAAATTCACAATCAAACATTTTCTGTTAGATAATCCATTCTATACAATCAATGAATTTATCTCATATTTTTAGCTTTTAGCTTTTCCTTTGTGTACCTGACATGAACTGTATTTTTGAGTTTGAATAAAATATTATTATTATTATTATTATTATCTCATTCTCACTATCTCGTTCCTACGACTTTCAATTTGTTATTCAAGAACTGTGAAGACAAAAGAAAAGGCAATTCGAAACTCGCTCTCACCCTCTCAGTTTCAGGACCAAGAAAAACAAAAAATAATTCCAAAGCCTTAATCTCACTCTCTCATTCTGACGACTTTCCATTTTTATTCGTAAAGTGAGAAGACAAAGCGAAAGGTAATACGAAGACGTCGCTCTCACTCTCTCACTCACGGAAACTTCAAGTTTTATTTCTAAGAAACAATATAAAACAAAAGCTAACTCAAAAACCTCAATTTCACTCTCTCGTTCTGAATGCTTTCAATTTTCTGTTCGAAGAAAATGAAGGCAAAATGAAAGGTAATTAGAAACTCGCTCTCGCTCTCTCAGTATCAGGAACTTTAATTTTTATTTCTAGGAAACAAGATAAACAAAAGATAATTCCAAAACCTCAATCTCACTCTCTCATTCTGACGACTTTCAATTTTTTGTTCGTAAAGAGAGAAGACAAAATGAAAGTTAATTCGAAGATCTCACTCTCGCAAATTTCAAGTTTCGTTTCTAAGAAACAAGATAAAACAAAAGAAAACTCAAAAACCTCAATATCACTCTCCCATTTTGAAGACTTTCAATTTTGTGGCCGTGAAGAGAGAAGACAAAATGAAAGGCAACTCGAAGACCTCACTCTCATTCCCTCGCTCTCGGAAACTTCAAGTTTTATTTGTAAGAAACAACAAAAAACAAAAGAAAACTCAAGAACCTCAATCTCACTCTCTTATTCTTACGACTTTCAATTTTTTGTTCGTAAAGCCAGAAAGTTAATTCGAAGACCTCGCTCTCACTTTCTCACTCACGAAGACTTCAATTTTTATTTCAAGATAAAACAAAATATAACTCAAAATCCTCAATCTCACTCTCTCATTCCTACGACATTCAATTTTTTATTCAAAAAGAGTGAAGACAAAAGAACTTTCTCGCTCTTGGGAATTAAAAATCTAATTTCTAGGAAACAAGATAAAACAAGAGATAATTCTAAAGCCTCAATCTCGCTCCCTCATTCTTACGACTTTCAAATTCAAATTCAAATTCTCCTACTCCTGGAAATTTCAGGACGTTCATTTGTTTCAGCAATTCGTTGCACTTTGCTCGTTTGGAACGAGCGACGCCTAAAAAGAAAGACGTTTAAAAGAAGAGGAGGAGGCGAGGGAGGGGTTGAGGCTGCTTGGATTTGAGAAAATGAGAAAACCTTGATAATTCGAAGACGCATTGAAAATAGAGGGCGCAGGATGATCGTATTTTTGGAGGCGCAAGTCAGGCGCTTCCACTGTTTCTCTGATTTGGACACGCTTCCAGCTCGAGTAAAATCAAAGTTGCTGTTAAATCGACAAGCGTTTGTTTGTCTTTCAAGGACAAAGTCTTCATTTTTGAATCGACGCTCATTTGTTTTGGGTAATTCGTTGCAGCTTGCATTTGTGGAGCGAGTCGCATCTGTAGTACGTATCTAGGAAGAATGATGTTTAAAACGGGAGGAGGAGGTGAGGTGTTGCTTTTATCTGAGAAATTCTGAGAAATTGAAAGAAAAACTTGATATACTTTTTGTTTAGTGTAAAACAGGCGCATCCACCATTTCTGTTTTCTTGATTTTTAGTTATTTCCAGTTGAAATCAAGTTTGTCATGCAGCACTTTCGAGAGTTGCTAAGGCGTCCAAAAAACGTTTGCCTTCTTCACGTTTTGGGGGGGGGGAGGTGTAAACTACTTGAGGTGGTGTTCGTGGGAGCGGGGGGTGATTGGGCGGTTTTTTTCTTGCGGACGGCTTGGCAACAAGGCCCGAAAGGAGAAAACATCTGGTGAGCAGCGAACGAACGCCGCCGAGCAAGCAAAAACTGGAATCTAATTTGTATTTTAAGAGTTTAATTGCAATCTCGCGAAGGGGTTGATTAAATTTTAATTAAAACGAATGAATATTTGTTAAAATTAGAAATTCGCAAGTTCTCTTTGTGAGCTTTTGAAGACCGTGGCGCTCGATGAAGGAATAAAGTAATTACGCGCGCGTTCGTTCGTTCGTTCGTCTCGACGTTGCAGGACGAAAACGAGGAATTGCAGAAATTGTTATTAGAAGTTATTAATAACAACCGAACGAACGGTTGAGAGAGCGAAGAAGGAGAAGAAGTCGGCGCGCGGAAAAAGTCGGGGACGCACGCAAACGCCCGGGCCGAAATTGCTACGTCTTCTTTCGCCCGCCCCCTTTTTCCCCCTTATTCTTTGTTAATTGCGTCTCCTCTACATTATTCATTTCTCTTCCCATTAATTTTCGTTTTGTATTTCTAAGCTTAAAAACTTCTCCGGTTCTCTCTTTCTCTCTCTCCCGCTCGCCCCCGCTCTCGCTCCCATATTATTAATTATTATTAGAGTTTCGGGCCCTCTTCCGACATAATAATACTGGAGGTGGGGTGTCTTTTAATTAATTATTTGTTTCGCACGGAATAAATCTATTTATTATTTTATATTTTAAATTCGCCGCCGCATCTGCGTCGCTTCTCAGCGTTATTGCTCGCCGGATATTATTACACACTCAATAATGGAGGAGGGGGGGCAATTTACAACACGTAAGTCACACCACCGAACAAAACAACGGAAAAAAGGTTCACAACGCCCCCAATTAACACGTTCAAATAACTTCTAAATCGAGATAACGCGGAAACAAGTGAATATCACTTCTGTGATTTCCATGAATTTTTTTCTCGTGGCGCAGGAAAGATTTTGCGATTGTGTTAAATTAGGTTTAAATTGGACGGTCGAGTGAGCGCGAGCCCATTTCAAAAATGCGAACGACGCCGAGGGGGGTGGTTGTAAAGCCAGCGCGAATCTCGAGCTATACGAGCAGTATTAAAAATGTTCGCCGCTTGCGTCGAGGCGCAATAAAACTTAACGACGCTCTTCGAGTCTTAAGGCCTTCTTATCTTATCAGCCAGTTATGGCGCCATCAAACGTGGCGATGTTCCTCTCTTTGGGGACCGCACAAGAGAGAGAGAGAGAACGGTCATGCATGATTCGCGCTTTTGTTTTTCGCTCGGCAATCCGAAAGCTCGAACACCGGCAAATAAAAATGGAAAGTGGCAGTAGTGATTGTTCAAGCTTTTTATAAAAAGAAAATCGAAAATCGTGCGGAAATGAGAGAGTGAGAAAGAAGCTCTGGAATGGCCTTTCGCTTGACCTTATCCTAAAAAAAAAAAACAAACTTGGCAAGACTGAGAGATTGAGGATGAGGTCCTGGAATTGCCTTCGGTATTGCTTTGAGAATCGCGAGGAGTAAGATAATGAGAGTGGCGAGGGAGTACTGATTTTACCTTGTCCTTTCATTAAAAAAATTAAAGTTGGCAAGACTGAGGGGGTGAGAATGTGGTTCTGGAAATAGCATGCCCTAAGGCTTCGTAATTTTAAGGAAAACAATTGAAAATAGTGAGAGTCAGGGAATGATAGTGAGGAAGGCGTTAATTTTGCCAAGTTCTTTCATGAAAAAAAAAATTAAAGTTGGCAAGAGTGAGAGAGCAAGAATAATTAAATAAATATAAATGGAAAGTGGCAGTAGTGAGACAGGTCGTAGAATATCTTTCGTTTTCTCTCAGCTTTTTATAAAAAAGAAATCGAAAATCAGGCGGAAATAAGAGAATGAGAAAGAGGCTCTGGAATGGCCTCTTGCTTGACCTTGTCTTTCCTAAAAAAAAAAACAAAGTTGGCAAGACTGAGAGAGTGAGGATGAGGTCCTAGAATTGCCTTCCGTATTGGTTTGAGAATCGCGAAGACCAAGATAATGAGAGTGGCGAGGGGGTACTGAAATGATCATTCATTTTACCTTGCCCTTTCATTAAAAAAATTAAGTTGGCAAGACTGAAAGAGTGAGAACGAGGTCCTGGAAATAGGCCTCGTCGTTTTAAAAATTAAAATTGAAAATCGTGAGAGTACGGGTAAAAACGAAAATTGAAAATCGCAGGAACAACAGAATGAGAGGGGGAGGGGGTACGCAAATTATCCTTTGTTTTTCCCTCTCCTCTCATAAAAGACTAATAAAGTTGGCAAGACTGAGAAAGTGAAAGTGATGTCGTTCCGTTTTGGTTTGTCGTTTTAAAAATAAAAATTGAGAATCGCGAGGAGTAAGATACTGAGAGTGGGAAGGGGGTACCGAAATTATCATTAATTTTACCTTGCCCCCTCTCATAAAATAAAATAAAAATAAAATGAGAAACAGATACAATCCAGTGGTAGTCTCACATTCTACAAAAAAAAAGAAATGAACAATGTGAACGCGTCAGGATTTTATTCGGTTTGTTTAAAATTTCAAGTCTTCAGCGCCCTCTAGGTTTAATACTCTTCGAGATTATTGAGTTTTTACGTCAATTACGAAAATTCTATCTCTCCCCCTCCCTCCCGCTTCGACCGAAAGCTTTTCAGACGTCACGCGCTCGAAACTTTCAAGGTGGAGCGAATTACCAAAAACAATTGAACAGCGATTCCAAAATCTGACGGCTTCGCTTTTGAGAAAAAAGAAACAAAGTGAGAAACAGTTCCAAGCAAAAACAAAACAAAAAAATGAGGGTGCGTCAGGTTTTCTTCGAATTGTTCAAGATTGCGAGTCTTTCGCGAATTACTAAAACAATTGAACATCGATTCCAAAAGCTGACAGTTTCGCTTTTGCGAAAAAAACAACAAAGTGAGAAACAGTTGCAAAACAAAAACAAAAAACAGAAGTGAGGGTGCGTCAGGATTTCTTCCAATTGTTCAAGATTGCCAATCTTTCGTAATAGAGAGAATTACTAAAATAATTGAACATCGATTCCCAAATCTGACAGCTTCGTTGAAAAACCAAAAAAAAAAAAAAAAAACAAAGCGAGAAACAGTTGCAAAGCGAAAACAAAAAGCAAAAATGACGGTGCGACAGGATTTCTTCGAATTGTTTAGAACCGAACGCTTATTAGTAAAACAATTGAACATCGATTTCCTGATCTGACAGCTTCGTTTTTGAGGAAAAATAAGAAACAGTTGTAAAAAAAAACAAAAAACAAAACGAGAAACAGTTGCAAAAGAAACTGAAAATAATGAATGAAGGTGTGGCGGGATTTCTTCGAAGTGCAAGTCTACAGCGCCCTCTAGATTTCTTTCTTTTCGAGATTATTGAGTTGTTGTTGTCGTCAATCACGACAAATTTTAATCTCTGCCTCTCCCTCCCCCCTCCGTCCCTCCAACTGAAAGATCCTTTTTTTAAACGCCAGAGACTCAACGCCACGTGTCCGAAACTTTCAAGATAGAGCGAATTACTCAAACAAATGAACATCGGTTTCGTGATGTTCCTAAAATAAAAAATAAAAAATTCGCTCCTTTTCAAGCTCGTTTAACGAAAAAACAAAATTTTCATGATGCCCCCAAACTCGCTTGTTTCCTGTCGTTGAGTGTCGATCGTCTTTTGTTTATTTTTTTCAATGTTCCAAAAAGAGAAATGGAGCTCTATTTTCGTATTTCAATTTTTTTTTTCTCAAAAGTCGTCGACATTAGCGACGGTTTCGCATGAAAAAAGAAAATTAGTTGAAAACGATCGAGACGTGACTTTCGGTCGTGAGTCGCAGCTTTCATTTTCTTTTTTTGTTTTTTAGAGTTACTTTAGAAGGAAAGAAAACAAAATACAACTAATTTTCGAAAGTCGCTTGTTTCTTTCATATCTTCTTGATCGTTAAAATCGTTCGTTATTTGTTTATCTGCAGAAATTGTAATTAAATTTTAATTAATTAATTGCGATTAAAAAGTTGTTGAAAAAATTTAAAAAAACTGTCGAATTTGGGAATCGAAATTCAATTGTTTTGATAGTGACTTTTCGGTTCTAAACAGTTCGAAGAAATCCCACCCGTCCTCATTTATATTTTTTTTTTGTTTTTTTGCATCCGTTTCTCTTTTTGTGTTTTATTTTTTCTCAAAAATGAAGCTGTCGAATTGGGGAATCGAAGTTCAATTGTTTTAATAATGAATTTTCGGTTCTATACAATTCGAAGAAATCCCGATGCACCCTCATTTGTTCTTTGTTTTTTTTTTGCAGCTGTTTCTCATTTTGTTTTTTGTTTTTTCTCAAAAACGAAGTTGTCAGATTTGGGAATCGATGTTCAATTGTTTTGATAATGAGTTTTCGGCTCTAAACAATTCGAAGAAATCGCGACGCACCCTCATTTTTGTATTTTGTCTTTCTTACAACTGTTTCTCTTTTTGTGTTTTGTTTTTTTTTTAGAAACGAAGCTGTCGAATTTGGGAATCGATGTTCAATTGTTTTAATAATCGGTTCTAAACAGTTCGAGGAAATCCCGACGCAACCTCATATTTGTTTTTTGTTTTTGTTTGCAACTGTTTCTCATTTTGCTTTTTTTTTTTTGTTTTGTCAGATTTGGGAATCGATGTTCAATTGTTTTGATAATGAATTTTCGATTCTAAACAATTCGAAGAAATCCCAATGCACCCTCATTTGTTCTTTGTTTTTTTTTACAACTGTTTCTCATTTTGTTTTTTGTTTTAAACGAAGCTGTCAGATGTTCAATTGTTTTAGTAAATCGTTTTAGTAATTCGCTATTTGTTACAAACATAGTTTATTATGGAACATACTGTAGAAAGACGCCTCTCAACATGTACACCGATTAGTAGAACTTTGTTCCTGTTTGTTAGTTTTTTTTTTTTTTTTGGAAATACGTTTTTCAGGTTCTTTTTGCGAGTATTTGCCAATGTTAACATCTTAAAACAATTGAATTTCTTGCTGCTTTATGATTGAGGTTGCAGTTTCGTTTTGATGTCAAAACTTTCCATCTTTTGTTTGTTTGTTTTTTATTTTTGAGAAGTACGTTATTCAAATGCATGCGATTAGGTTTGTGTGACAGCTCAAAACAATTGAATATCTTACTCATTTGTTATTTGAGTTACAGTTTCCTTTTTTTGGCAACAGAGTTTTCTTTTCGTGTGTCTTTCTTAAAAAAAATATCAGTTTTTCGCAAGGCGTCTTCTTCGTATTCGGACGGCGAGAAGCTCGCTCGCTGAACGCCGACCGAGGGGAGAGAGGGTTGAAAAAGCTTTCATTAAAAATCGATAAAACACAAATGGCGTTCTTAAAACTCCCCCGCGACATAATTTATAAAATGTATTCACCCCTCGAGGAAAGCCGCGGAGAAAGTGTCCGCCTGCGCCGGAAAATCCATCAAGACTAGCAATTAAGTCGAATTCAAATTTTATTCATTATAAATTACCAACGTATAAAACGAGCTTCTTTGAGCCGAACGAAGAAACGCCAATTTAAAGTTTCGCCGAGCGCCGCCGCCGTCCCGTTCGGGGGCGTCTTCACGTCGGCGTCGCCGTGAGGTCCTTTCTCCTCAGGTACGAACGACGTCCTTCAGGCATTCGCAGCAGAATTTACAAGCGGACGTCCTCGACAAGAACACACACAAGCAAACACACAAATATCCTTAGAAGCACAAAAAAAAAAAAACAAAATCACTTACAAAAAAAAAGAAAGAAACGAAGAACCATAAGACCCAAGCGATTTCAAATTTCACTTCCGCTTCCCGTTCGATTACGTAGAAGCAACTCAGCTCGGGGGGGGGGGGGGGAGAAACTGGGGAGCGAGAGTAGAATCTGTCATGATTTATGGAAAAACTCAATAATCTCTCAAAGTAAATTAAATCTAGAGGGCGCTTTCTTGAACAATCGAAGCATTTTAAAAAAAAATCAGGGCGTTTATCGCTGGAAAACATAGTTTGCATTTGTTTTTCTCTTGTTTAAAAAAAAAATAACGAACGTCAAGTTTTCTTAACGGCGATGTTCATTTGTTTTAATAAATCGTTGCGTCCATGGCCGCCTTCTAGATTCGGAGCGCGCTTCTAGATCTGAAAAATTTGGTCTTTAAAAGGATGACAGAGCATGGGAGGCGGGGGGGGGGGGGCAGGGTGACATGTTTGTAACAAAATTTCGATAATTTGAGAACGTATTATTGAATTTAGAGGGCGCTGAAGGACCACCTTCTGGCAAAATTAAGGAAAATTCTGGAACGCTCCGAATTTTTAGATTGTTTTCCCTGTTCAAAATATCGAGACCGCTGTTATTAATTTAGATTGCGTTTGTTTTTTTACTTTGTTTTGTCAGAAAACGATCTGCCAAGCATTCAGGCCGATAAACTCAATCGCTCGAGCTTCGTTTTTGTTTTAAGCCTAACTCAAGGCAATCGGGTTTGTGTTTCTCGTTTTTTTCTTTCTTGAAACATTCCGAAAAACAAAAGACGATCGAAAATTAACAAGAAAAAAAAAACAGAGTCTTGTTTGTCTATTAAAAAAGCACCCGAAAGAAAAAACAAAAGATGATCGATTTTAACAATGGAAAACAAATTGTTACAAATTGAATTTTTAATCGCAAGCAAATTAATTTCTGCAAACAAACAAATAACGCAAGATATTGACAAACAAGGAGACACGAAAGAAAAAATGAATGCAGGAAACAAGTGAGTTTCGAAAATCAGATGAATTTTGTCTTCCCGTTGGTAATATCACGAAGGTAAACAAAAGACTAACGATTTTAACAGGCATTAAAACATGATAGGAGTAAAAAATTGAACGAAATTTTTCATTTGTTTTTTTTTTTTTAATGACAAATGGCAAACAACGGCCGATCGACTTTAACAAACAATAAAACATGAGAGAAATACAAGGTCGAACGAGATTTTTCATTTGTTTCTGGTGAGATAAACAAAAAAGGATCGATTTTGACAAATATCAAAACATGAAATTTTTAAATTATTTTTATGCATCAAAAGTTAAACAAATGACGAACGATTAAAAAGAAAAGCAATAAAACATGAAAGTAATAGAAAATTGAACGAGATTTTTCATTTGTTTCTGATGACGTCGAGAAAGAGAAACAAAAGACGATCGATTTTAACAAACATCAAAACATGAAAGGAATAAAAATCGAACGAAATTCTTCACTTGTTTCTTTTTTCTAGCATCAAAAGATAAACAAGAGATGAACGATTAAAAAAAACATTAAAACATGAAGGTAATAGAAAATAAACAAAAAACGATAGATTAAAGGCAAACATTAAAACTTGAGAAGAACAAATAATTGAAGGAGATTGTTCACTTGTTTGTGGTAATATCACGAAAGATAAACAAAAGACGATCGATTAAAGAAAAACATTAAAGCATGTTTTCATTTATTTCTGGCGATACCACGAAATGTAAATAAAAGGCAATCGATTAAAACAAAAACACTAAAACACAAGAGAAACAAAAAATTAAGCGAATTTTTCATCTGTTTCTGGTAATATCGCGAAAAGTGACCAAAAGACGATCGAATATAAAAGAAGCACTAAAACATGAAAGTAACAAAAAAAATTGGAAGAGATTCATCATTTGTTTTTGGTGATGTCACGAAAGGTAAACAAAAGACGATCGATTTTAACGAACACTAAATCATGAGAGGTATAAAAAAATTGAACGAAGTTTTTCATTTGTTTTTTTTTTTTCTAATATCAAAAGATAAACAAATGACAATCGATTTTAACAGCAGGAAACAAACGAGTTTCGATAAGCAGGCGGCTCTTCTGTTACGTAAGCTCGAAAGTAAACGAATTTCTTCATTTGTTTTTTTATAATATCGCGAAACATAAATAAAAGACAATCGACGTTTAACAAATGGAACATGAATTTTAGAAACTATTAAACGAAGAAAAAAAATCTACTAAACGAGATGAGAGAAATAGAAACGAATTTTTCATTTGTTTTTCGCAACATCATTCAAGTTAAACAAAAGACGAGATCGATATTAACAACAGGAAACAACCGAATTTTGAAAATTAAGCGAGTTTTCTTTTGCCATTAAATTGAAGGAAAAAGAGAAACGGATTTTTCATTTTGTTTTAGCCGAGAGATAAACAAAAGACAATCGATTTTAACAGAAAATACAAACACGAATTTTGAAAATCAGAAAACTTTTCTCTTTCTATTAAACGAAGAGAGAAAAAGGAAACAATTTTATTTGTTCTTTGATTTTAAAAGCACGTCGAATTTTTCTTTCGTCTTTTGGTACGTCGCTGAATGATAAACAAAAGATGATTGATTTTAACAACAGGATACAAGTGAGTTTGGAAAACTCGGAAAGTTTTGTTTTAAATATTACGAAATTGAGAGAGAATTTTCTTCATTATCGATTGCTCTTTTATTTTCCTCAATAATGAGATGTCGATTTTCTTTTGTTTTTTTTTTTCTACATTTTTTTTCATATTTATTTTTTCCGTTAACGTTCGTTCATTTGTTTTTTTTTACATTATTTTGCTTTAATAAAATCAGTTCGTTTTTGAGCAGTTTACTTTTGTTTTTATTCATTATAAATTGCGCTTTTGTTTTCCTTAATAATAACACGTTAACGATTTTCTTTTGTTTTTCTTCAAGATGATTTTTGAATGCTCCATTCTATACATTCTTCTTTTCTCTGTTGGCGTCTGTCATTTGTTTTTTTTTTAACCTCATCTAAGTCACTTTCGAGTCGTTTGTGTTTGAGCAGTTTTCTTTTGTTTTTCTTCAACGTTGGTTCATCTGAGCGTTCTTAGTTGTTTTTCTTCATTATAAATTGCGCTTTTGTTTTCCTTCATAGTGACCGATTGCCGATTTTTTCTTTTGTTTTTCTTCACGACGATTTTCTGACGTTTCATTCTCATTCTATACATTCTTGTTTTCTCTGTCGGCGTTTGTCATCTTTTTTTAAATTATTTTTCTCATCCAAGTCACTTTCAGATAGTCTGTTTTTGAGCAATTTTCTTTTGTTTTTCTTAAACATTGGAGAAGCGAACTTTCTTTCGTTTTTTGAAACATAGCCGAAAGATAAACAAAAAGCGATCGATTTTAATAGTACAAAACAAATGCTTGGTGAAAATCAAGCGAGTTTCATTTTTCTGTTAAGCGAACATCTTTTGTTTTTCAAGTATCTCTCGCTTTCAATTTTTTTAGCTTCAATTCATTTTCGTTTTTCTCAATTAGCGTCACGCACTTTTTTTGTTTTTGTTTTTTTTTTTTTTTGGTAAATTAGAGGAAAAAAAATTGAATTTACTTGCGATGTCTTTATCGTCGAGTAAAGTAAAAACGATCGGGGCTGAGGACGAACGAAGAGATAAATAATTCTCTCCCCAAAGCGAAACGAAACGGGGTGACGTCGCGCGTTCGTTTCGGCGGCGAGGGTCGGCCATCTTAGATCCTCTCTTTTTCCGACATTAATTTCGTTCCCTTTGTCTTTAATTTCTGTTTTAATTCCATGGCCGCCTCTACTTTTTACCCTCTTATTTCACCCTCGCTGTTTCGTTTTACCCGCCCGCCCACCGGCCTCCCCGTTCCGACTTGAGTTACACTCCTTGCTGAGCGACGCCAACCACCCCAACCCCCTTACGCTCGTTCGTTTTATTCGGCCGATATTTTACAAGTTCGTCATCTACGGATTTTATTACTCACAGAATTTAATCAGTCTTGTTAAATAGACTATTTTTTTTTAATTAATTAAATTCCAACGTTGCCAGAACTGCTGTAATATCGAGAACGACGTCATTGACATTCAAATGTTTTTTTATTTTAATTCAAAATCAGCTTTTAATGTTTGCATGATGAGCGTTCTCATTTACTTACTCAAGTTCACGTGTTTACTGACGTTCTTTTGTTTTGTCAGATTCTCACCTTCACCTCTTGCTCTCACTCCTTTTTTCTTTAGGACTTTTTTGAAGCTCTTGTTTCGACTTTCATTTTTTTTTTTTTAACGAGATTGTTGAGAGTTTTGTTTGTGTAAAATAAATTAAACTTAAGACCGTTGAATGTCGTTTCTTGCTCAGTTTAATAAAAAAAAAGCTTGCTTAGTTTTCAAAATTCACTTGTTTCCTGTTGTTAAAATCGATCGTCTTTTGTTTATCTTTCGGCGATGTTTCAAGAAACAAATGAAAAATACATTTCTATTTTTCTTTGCATTTCACTTGTTTTCTGTCGTCAAAATCGAGAAACAAGAAAAAATTCTCTTCTGTGCCTCTGTTTAATAGAAAGAGAAAAGTCTTCAAGTTTTCAAAATCGATTGCTTTTTGTTTGTCCTTCGCGATATTATAAAAAAAAAACAAATGGCAAAAGCTCATATATCAGAAAGAGGTGTCTAATTGTCAATTCTCTTGTTTCCCGTTGTTAAAATCGATCGTCTTTTGTTTGCCTTTTGATGTTAAACAAGAAAAAAAAACAAATCAAAAAATTTCGTTCAATTTTTATTCCTTTCTTGTTTTGTGATGTTTCTTAAAATCGATCGTCTTTTGTTTATCTCTCGTGACGTCACCAGAAACAAAAGAAAAATCTCGATCAATTTTATATTACGTTTTAATGTTTTTTTTTTAATCGTTCGTCTCTTGTTTACCTTTTGATGTTGGAAAGAAATAAAAGAAAAATTTCGTTCAATTTTTATTTCTTTCATGTTTTGATGTTTGTTAAAATCGATCGTGTTTTGTTTATCTCTCGTGACGTCACCAGAAACAAATGAAAAATCTCGATCAATTTTATATTACGTTCATGTTTTAATGTTTTTTTTTTTAAATCGTTCGTCATTTGTTTAGCTTTTGATCTTAGAAAAAAACAAATGCAAAATTTCGTTACATTTTCATTCCTTTCATGTTTTCATGTTTGTTAAAATCGATCGTCTTTTGTTTATCTTCGTGATGTCACCAGAAACAAATGAAAAATCTCGCCCATGTTTTATTGTTTTTTTTTAATCGTTCGTCTTTTGTTTACCTTTTAATGTTAGAAAAAAATACAAAAGATAAATTTTGTTCAATTTTTATTCCTTTCATGTTTTAACGTTTGATAAAATCGACGCCTTTTGTTTATCTTTCGTGACGTCACCAGAAACAAATGAAAAATTTCATTAAATTTTCTATTACTCTCATGTTTTAATGTTTTTTTTTATCTTTCGTCATTTGTTTAACTTTTGATGTTAGAAAAAAACAAAAGAGAAATTTCGTTCAATTTTTATTCCTTTCATGTTTTAATGTTTGTTAAAATCGATCGCCTTTTGTTTATCTTCGTGACGTCACCAGAAACAAATGAAAAATCTCGTTAAATTTTCTATTATTTCCATGTTTTATTGTTTTTTTTAATCGTTCGTCTTTTGTTTACCTTTTAATGTTAAAAAAAATACAAAAGAGAAATTTTGTTCAATTTTTATTCCTTTCATGTTTTAATGTTTTTTAAAATCGATCGTCTTTTGTTTATTTTCCTGACGTCACCAGAAACAAATGAAAAATCTCGTTCAATTTTCTATTACTTCCATGTTTTATTGTTTTTTTTTTATCGTTCGTTTTTTTGTTTACCTTTTAATGTTAGAAAAAAAATACAAAAGAGAAATTTTGTTCAATTTTTATTCCTTTCATGTTTCAATGTTTGTCAAAATCGACTGCCTTTTGTTTATCTTTCGTGACGTCACCAGAAACAAATGAAAAATATCGTTCAATCTTCAGTTTCTCTCATGTTTCAGTGTTTGTTAAAACCGATCGTCTCTTGTTTACCTTTTGATGTTAAACACAAAACAAAAGAAAAACTTCGTTCAAATTTTTATCCCTTTCGTGTTTGTTAAAATCGATCGTTTTTTGTTCATCGTTCGTGACGTCACCAGAAGCAAGTGAAAAATCTCGTTCGATGTTCTTTCTGATCCTCTCATGTCTTGGTGTTTGTTAAAATCGATCGTCTCTTGTTTCGCTTTCATGATGTTTACCCAAAGAAAAACAAAACTCTTTTGTTTCTGGCATTCACTTTTTCTTTCACATCTTATTGTTCGCCAAATTAAAAGTGCAAGAACATACAGGGTGTTTCGTTTGAATGAAGACAGCTTTGATTTGTGTAGTTGTCGGATACGCGTCAATACTTTTCGAAAATTTGAAAACACAGAGAAAAGAGAGAGGTACCATATGGAAGAGAGAGAGAGAGAGAGAGTCACTGCATTTTGTTAAAATCAAAAAACGCTGACGTCAGACCCATCATGTGACACATGACTTCGGTCTAAAATTTAACGCGCAATTCAAATATATCGTAATGTACAGGGTGTTTCGATCCGTACAAGAATTCTGACGGCTACGCCGGACGTTTAATTGAACCGTTTAATTTGCGGTTTTACATTCGAGCGAAAGCTTTGGCCTCAACGTACGGCCCTGAAGAATGTCATCTGCCTATTTTAAGTGAAACACATCATATATGAAATAATATTCAAAGAAGTGGTGGCCGTTTTCCAGCGAAAACCATTCAACCCTCTGCGTACCCCCAACCCTCGCGTATGCTTCCAACTTTCGCTTCTTCCGTCATTATCACATATGTTTAAGGATCACGAGGATCAATTATCAATGCGTTTTTTTGTGATCGGCCTCCAATCACCATCTGTCCGCACTTTTTTGAGATGTTGGCGTGACGCCTGCTTTGATCCGAAAGACATGTGGTCGACTAACACGGGGTGGTTTCCACGAACGCCAAAACATAAACAAACGCGCGTGCTGGCGGGCTCGTTTCGGTTCCTGCAACTCTGGAAATAATTCGGCGGGCGGCGCAAGTTCGGGCGGAAGTTACATGGAGCGTCGCGACGCTGCTCGGTTAGGTTTGCGGTGTTGCTTATTTAATCTTGGCCACAAGATGCGATAGCGCCCTCCGCGACTAGTTATCTCACACGTGCATAATTTAATCAAGGTCGAAAATCATCACTTCCGGTTTTTGAATCACGCGCGAGGTGGTTTCTTTTTGTTATTTTTTTAAATTGTTCCTGAGGGTGTGCGAAATCGTCGCGAGGGGGGGCGGGGGAATGGAGTGAGAGAGGGTGAGGGGGCGGGTGAGAAACGCGAACCTTTTAATTACGGCGACCTTCTTCGTTATGAAACTGAGCGGCACGATACTCCTCGTACAGTCGAACCTAAAGTTGGTAATACTGTTAAAGTTTTTATCTCAGGGCTATATGCAGATGTTGAATATTTAGTAGTTTCTCTGGCGGAAGGAAGGAAATTCAGGTGGAATATAAATTCGCCGGCGACGGGTTTGCGTTATTCGATTCGCTTCTTTTTTTTTCCTTCTTATTTCGCGAGTGACGCTCGGTGAAACGAAACGACACGCGAAGAACCAGAAAGAAACTAAAATAACCATTTAGTGCATGCACGAACTATATCCCCCCGCCCCATTGACCCATAAAATAAGTAAATTCTATTTGGAAAACAGAAAACAAAACTTTTTTGCTTCCCCTCGTATGTTTTAAGTTCGACGTAAAATTAAAATTTTGTCAGAGGGTCACCCCGT
The DNA here is from genome assembly GCA_039766575.1 of Serrognathus titanus. Classification (NCBI taxonomy): domain Eukaryota; kingdom Metazoa; phylum Arthropoda; class Insecta; order Coleoptera; family Lucanidae; genus Serrognathus; species Serrognathus titanus. Next base: position 32,204,812 of record CM077911.1, on the reverse strand, counting down.
ATATTATTTTTAAAATTAACACAAACAAATGAACTCCACTGATATTCCGACGAAGAAAAGTATCAAACGAGAAACAATTGAATTCGAGAAAAAAAATTGAGCTAGGAATTGATGCATCTAAAACAACTGCGACTTCTTCTGAAACAATTGATTACTACCGAACCTAACTTGTTCTCAATTAAAAATATTGAAAAAAATAGTAATAATAATAAAAAAAGAAAAATTCGAATTGGAAAAAAAATAGGTGCTTCTGGAAACAATTGAATCATAACGACGTCTTTCTGCGTCTTCTGAAACAATCGACTACTACCGTCACTAAGATATTTTCATGGAAATAATGAAAAAAACAATCGAACTGAAAACAAGTGAACCACTGGAAATGGAAGCAAAGAGCTGCTTCTCAAAATAATTGAATTCCACGAATAATCGAAAAATCCCTTTGCTCATTTTGAAACAATTGACTACTACCGACACTAAGTTGTTTTCAATTAAAAAAATAAAAAGAATAATTTAATCTGAAAAACAATTGAGACAAAATTGGAATTGGAAACAAAAAGTGCTTCGCGAAACAATTGTTGCTCTTTCTGAAACAATTGACTACGGACACTAAGTTGTTTTCGACTGAAAGAATAATTGAATTTGAAAACAATTGAAAAATTGGAATTGGATACAAAAAAATGTTTCTCGAAACAATTGACTACTACAACGACACTGAGGTATTTTCACGAAACATAATACAAAGAACGATTGAATCTGAAAATAACTGAACAATTGAAAAAGGAAACTGAAAACAATTGAATTCCACGAATACTCGAAAAATCCCTCGCTCCTTTTCAAACAATTAACTACTGTCGAAACTAAGCTGTTTTCATAAAAAATAAATAAATAAATTCACTATCTGAAAACAATTGAAAAATTGAAATTGGTGACAAGAAGGTGATTCTCGAAACAATTGAATTCCGCCATTACTCAAATAATCGTTGACGTCTTGCAGCTCCTTCTGAAACACTTGATTACTATTGACACTGAATTGCTTTCAGTTAAAAAAATAACTGAATTTGAAAACAAATGAAAAATTGCAATTGGAAACAAAGTAGTGTTTCTCAAAACAATTGAATTCCGCGAAGACTCTAAACTTCTCTGTTCCATCCGAAACAATCGACTGCTACCGACACTTCGTTGTTTTTAATTAAAAAGATAAATTAAAAAAATTGGAATTGGAAAGAAATAGGTGTTTCTTAGAACAATTGCTTCTCGAAACAATTGACTTCTACCGACGCTAAGTTGTTTTCAGTTAAAAATGAAAGGATTAATTTCATTTGAAAACATTTGAAAATTTTGAATGCGAAACAAAAAGGTGCTTCTCGAAACAATTGTTGCTCCTTCTGAAACAATTGACTACTAACGACGCTAAGTTGTTTTCGATTAAAAGAATAATTGAATCAGAAAACAACTGAAAAATTGGAATTGAAAACAAAAAAGTGCTTCTCTTTGTTCTTCTGAAACAATTGATTGCAATAATTGAGACTCACTTTTTTTTTATGATCTTGACTAACAGAAAATATATTGTCATGACGTATTTTGTCAAACAAATGATGTCTGTGAGACGCTTCAATGATAAAAAAAAACAAAAGAAGTGCGTCGTTTTAAATATTAAAAAAAATTGAAAATCAACCTTGTGAACAAAACAAAAGCTTTTTTTTAAATAATTGAATTTCACTGGCGCTCAGGTTTATTGAACTGTAAATCGAAAAGAACGTCATTACTGTGAATCATTCCGAAACAAATGAGTTCCGCGAATATTCGAAAAGACGTGTCGTCATGTTGCGCTCTTCTGAAACAATTGACTACTGTCGACATTCATATGTTTTTGATTTGGAAATGAAAGAGTGCGTTGCTATATTTTTCATGCCAAATTGAACAAGTGAAGAACTAAAAGTCGATCTTCCGAAACAAGTGAAGATCGCAAATTTTCGAAAAGTCGCCTCGTCATTTTGCCACGTTCTGAAATAATAGACTGCTGCCGACATTCAATTGTTTTTTATTTGCAAACGGAAAAGTTTGTCGTTATACTTTTATTTAAGAATAAAAAATTATCAGAAACAATTGAATATCGTTAACATTCGAGAAGTCGTCCCTTTATATCACGCCCTTCTGAAACAATTGACTGCTATTGACGTTCAATTGTTTTTTTTTATTTCGAAGCGAAAAAATGCGTTTGTTATACTTTCGTTTTAAAGTAAAATTAAAGGTCATCGTTTGGAAACAATTGAAGGTCGTCAATTTTCGAAAAGTCTTTATCATCATCTTATTGACTACCCACTATTGACATTCAGTTGTTTTTAATTTTAAAACAAAAAATATGTCGTGAGATTTTCCAGATCAAATAAAATCACTAAACAATTGACTACTGCTGACGTTCAGTTGTTTTTAATTTTGAAACAAAAAAAAATGCTTCGTCAAATTCGAAAAAACTGAAGGCGATCCTCAACATCTTCTAAAACAATTGAGGTTTGAGGCTTTTTCTTTGAAAATAATTAAAAACAAAAGAACGAGAAACCAAAATGCAGTAAGAAACAATACAATTGATTGCTATCGATAAATTAAAATTGTTTTTTCAAACAAATGAAGTCTAACAGATACAAAATCCACCTTCCTCCATCTTTACACGTAGAAATACACGAAAAGTATAATTTAGGTTTGATTTGAAGTTTGTTTGACATCGAAGGATTAGAGCAACAAAAAATACTATAACGGTCACCCTGTATTTTGATTTTAAATTTGAGAAACTCACTTGCACCTAACATCAGTTTCTTGAGCATAAGTCACTTCAAGAAATAAATCGAAAAGTTCACGCTGGTATCTTCGAAACACAGGAAAGCATGTGTTTCATTTGTTTTTCATCTTCTACAGGGCCGGACTAAATCAAATATACGATTTGCAATTTATGTAGTGAACAACGGGACGTGCTTACCGGGCGACTTCTAAAATTACTTACATTTTGAGGAAATCACGTTCACCAGAACCGACGGACGAACTCTCCAAAAATCGACGAGGACATCCTGTCCCTGACGTTCGTACGTAAATACTGACCACCAGATTGATACGATTTTACCTAGCGACCCCGTGTGTACGTGTGTGCGTGCGATTTACCGTCGGAATTCTTTCAAGAAAGGGTCACTTCCAGCGAGCGACGAGGACGCACCCATTGCGACCCCCTCGCGAACGACGGAGACGGACGCCGAATTAAGGGTTAATTTGAGCGCGGGTCACTCGTGCTAACTGGTCAAACTCGTTTCGATTTTTTCGGACGGTCATTTTTATACGGCCACCCTTTTACCGGCCGGCTTACCTTCGGGGTGACGAAAGTGCCTCCGATTTAATGACACAGTTAGTTAAAACGACTCGCATTCGACATGTTTTTCCCTCTAATTTACCACCTCGCAAAGACATTGAGGAAGGAAGTCGAGTTTGATCTAATGCTGTTTGACCTTGAATTTGCGAAAGCGTAGACATTCGAATTAATTAGGAAATTGGGAGTTCCAAAGTTTGAGCAAAAGCATCTGCTTAGGCGTGCGAACTTGAGGAACGATGACCGATATTTCTAAGGACTTATAAAATAAAAGAACGTCGGTGTTCAATTCGCTTGTTTTAATTGATAATCGAAAATGTCCGACGATTCTAACATAAGAACTCGATGAATCTGGATCTTTTCGTTAGAAGATCAAATTAAGGTCGAACGCATAGTTTTAACAATTGTATGAAAGCGCAGGTCCTAATGTAGTAACCAGAGGAACGCTTGTTTGTTTAAAATCAGTAAATGTAAACCAGATCTACAATTTCTTCTTTTTTCAGTAGATTAAAATCAAGGTCGGCTTGACCTGTGCAATTGAAAGGATCTTGCTTCTTAAGGTTTTCCTCGACTATTCTAATCTATCTAGTTTTTACATCTACGATTCAAATCATCAATTTTTTTCGTAAGAAATCGAAGGCTGGTTGAATTGATCTGTATAATACAAGAGACCTTAGTTCTTGAGACTTCACGGAGTTCCTCAACGACTTCGATCTGCCTAAACCCACATGGGACTGTTCTGTCTAAGATTTTTTCATTAGTCAATTAAGGATTGGTTGAAATAAGGTCGAATTCACATATTTAATACAAAGGCCCTTAGTTCTTGAGATTTGTTTAACTTCCTAAGCGCTCCCAATCTACCTAAATCCACATTGGACGATCCTGTCGAAGGTTTTCTCGTTAGACAATCAAGGATTGATTGAATCAATTCACCTGTACAATATAAGGGACCTTAGTTCTTGAGAGTTGTTGAACTTCCTCAGCGGTTCCGATCTACCTAAATCCACTTGGGACGATTCTGAAGAAGGTTTTTTCGTTAGGTATACAAGGATTGATTGAATCAAGGTCGAATTCGCCCGTATAATACAAGCGACCTTAGTTCTTGAACTGGGTTGAGGTTCCTTAGTGTCACAGATTCACCTGAACGTCCTAAAACAACTTCTTCCGTTGATTTCTTCGTTACAAAATAAAAAGGTCTGCTTAGTTTCCACATGGAACGAAGATTTCGTCAATTTTTTTCGTTAGTAAGCCAAAGGATGATAGAAACAAGGTCCATTTAGCCTGTACAACACAAAGGACCTTAGTTCTTGAGATTAGTTCAGGTTCCCCAACGGTTCCAATTTTTTTAAAATCCGTATGGGATGACACGTTTGTATATTTTTTCTTTAGAAAATCAATAGTGTAATACAAGGGATCTTAGTTCTTGAAATATCTGGAAGTTCCTAACCTGCTAGGTTCTGCCTAAATCCTCATGGGACGATTCTTTCGGCGATCATTTTCCTTAGATAATCGTGGGGTTGATGGAAACAAGGTCGAATTAACCTGTGTAACACAAGGGACCTTGGTTCTTGAATTTTTCGAAGTTCCTCAGAGGCTCAGATGTGTAAAGTTTGCACACGGAGCGATGCCTTAGACGATTCTTTTGTTAGAAAATTAAGAGTTGATTGAATAGAGGTCGAATTCACCTGTATAATGCAAGTGACCTTAATTCTTGAAAGCCCTTGAAGTTCTTTAACGTCACAGATTCACCTAAATGTTCTTAAACCACTTTCTTGGGTGATTTCTTCGTTAGAAAATGAAGAGTTAATTGAATCAAGGTAGAATTCACCTGCGCCATACAAGGGACCTTAGTTCTTGAAATTTCTTGTTTCTCAGCGGCTCGAATCTACCTAGTTTTCATACGGTCGATTTTTTTCTCTTAGAAAATCAAGGTTTGATTGAATTAAAGTCAAATTCAACTGTGTAACGCGAGGAACCCGGGACCCTAGTTCTTAAGATTTCTTGAAACTCCTGACCTGCTTAAATCTATGTAGCAAGAACTGAACGCTCTCAATTTTTATAACGACGGCTTTTCGATTTTCAAATTTCTTGAAGTTCAATCAATCAATTTTTTCAAGCTACTTTTTTCTTAAAAAATGAAGAGTTGATTGAATCAAGGCCAAATTCAAGGGACCTTGGTTCTTAAGGTTCTTTGATGTTCCTCAGCGGCTCATAACAAGAACTGAACGTTCTTAGTTTCCACATGGGACGGTTTTTTCTTCCTTTTTCTCCTTGGAAGATCAAGGATTGTTTGAGACAAGGTCAAATTCACGTGCATCTTAATTCTTGAAAGTCCTTTAGTTCCTGAGGGGTTCAAATCTATACAGCAAGAAAAGAACGTTCTTGGTTCCCCACTCTTTTAGTCAATTTTTCGTTAGGTTGATTAAATCAAGGTCGATTCTACATATATAATTCAAGGGGCGTTAGTTCTTGAGAGTCCCTGAGTTCTTTAACTACTCAATCTAACTGGCAAGAACTGAACGCTCTTAGTTTCAGTATGGAACGTGTCTTTAGGTCGATTTTTTGTTGGTTGTTTGAATCAAGGTCAAATTCATCTAATTCCAGGTGTTTTAATTCTTAAGAGTCCTTGAGTTTCTCGATGGGTCCAACCTACATAGCAAGAACTGAACGCTCTTAGTTTCCAACTCTTATAATCAATTTTTTCGTTAGCAAGTCAAAGGTTAATCGAATCAAGGTCGATTCTACCTATACAATTCAAGTGGCATTAGTTCTTGAGAGTCCTTGAGTACTTCAATGGCTCAAACTACCTGACAAGAACTGAATGCTCTTAATTTCAGGAGGGGGTGATTGTTTCAGTCTATTTTTTTGTTGGTTGATAGAATCAAGGTCAAATTCACCTGTGTAATTCAAAAGGCATTGAGTCTTAAGAGTCCTTGAGTTCCTCAACGTCTCAAATCTACAAAGCAAAAGCTGAACGTTCTTAGTTTTCCACTCTTTCAGTCAATTCTTTCAAGGATTTCTTGTATTAAGGTCGATTTCACCTATATAATTCAAAGAGCCTGGATTCTTGAGAGTTTCTATTTGGAGTTCTTGAATGGGCCAAACCTACCCTCTTAGTTTCCATCGGGGATGAATCCTTCTGCGATTTTTTCGTCAGTTGACTGAATCAAGGGCGAATTCACCTGTAAAATTCAAGGGGCCTTAATTCTTGAGAGTCCTTGAGTTCCTCAACGTCTTAAATCTACAAGGCAAGAACGGAGCGTTCTTAATTTCCAACTCTTCCAGTCAATTTTTTCTTGAGCAGATCAAGGATTGGTTGAATCCAGGTCGATTCTATCTGTACAAATCAAGGGTCCTTAATTCTTGAGATTCCTTGGAGTTCCCCAACGGCTTAAACCTACCCGGCAAGAACTGAACGCTCTTACTTTCCGCAGTTAAGCGACTTTTTCGGTTTATTTTTGTGCTGGTTGATAGAATGAAGGTCAAATTCACCTGTATAATTCTAAAGGCCTTAATTCTTGAGAGTCCTTGAGTTCCTTAATATCTTAAATCTACAAAGCAAGAACTGAACGTTCTTAGTTTCTCATTCTTTCAAAGATTTCTCGTATTAATGTCGATTTCATCTGTATAACTCAAAGGGCCTGGATTCTTGAGAGCTTTTTTTGGAGTTCTTGAATGGTTCAAGCCTACCCAGCAAGAACTGAAGGTCTTAGTTTCCATGGGGGATGAATCCTTCTGCGATTTTTTCGTCAGTTGACTGAATCAAGGTCGAATTCGCCTGTATAATTCAAGGGGCATTAGTCCTTGAGAGTCGGTTCAGAACTGAACGCTTTTAGTTTCCGTAGGCGACGAGCCTCTCGGTCGATTTTCTGTTGCTTGTTTGAATCAAAGTCAAATTTACCAGTATAATTCAAGGGGCCTTAATTCTTGAGAGTCCTTGAGTTCCCGACATCTCAAATCTACAAAGCAAGAACTGAGTCCTTAGTTTCCCACTCTTCCAGTCAATTTTCGTTAACAATTCAAGGGTTGTTTGAATCGAAGTCAATTCTACCTGCATAATTCAAGAGGACGTAATTCTTGAGAGTCCTTGGAGTACCTCAACGATTCAAAATTATCAGGCAAGAACCGGATGTTCTTAGTTTCCACCTGAGACGACTCCACCAATGGGTTTTCTCGTTAGAAAATCAATATTTGATTGAAGCAGGGTTGAAGTCAGCTGCACAGTTCAAGGGGCCTTAGTTCTTGAGAGTCCTTAGAGTTCCTCGTGAGCTTAAATCCACCTGCCAAGAGTTTGAGTAACTCCCCCGGACAAAACACGTCAAAAATCGACGAGTTGATAACTGAAAGAAAGCGCAGGTCCTAGGACAGGAACGTGGCTCGAAATTATTGACAATGAGTCAACAAAACAAACATTGGACCTAACGCAGAGACCAGAGGGATACCCCGGAGGGGGATTTTAAAACAGAACTGTCTGTTTATTGAGATAGAAACAGTTGAATACGAGCGAGCATCTTCAACCAAAGGGATTACAAAAATTGAATTTGGATTAGAATGGACTTGGAATGAGATCATAAGTGCGTAGAAAAAAGGATGTCATAGAATCAACAAAATCAAAATTGATGGCCGGAGTGGTATTTAATTGGGATGCCTCAAGTTCCTACTTAGGGCCGCAATTTTTCTTGTTTTTATAAATTTTCTAGCACAGGAAGAAACGCTTCCTGGCGGAGAAGTAATTAATTAGGATGCCTCAAGTTCCTACTTTAATAATTTTCGTTAGCCAAGTTTTTTTGTGAACGCGTGAAAGTGCCGCAGGTCCGTACTTTAAGGCCGAAGTTTTGTTTATCCGTTTCGATTAGATTTATTTAATTTTTTTTTTGGCCAAACGTGTTTGTCAAACAATCGGTACGTTTGAAGCTCGAAAAAGTGAAAAGGTTTCGTGACGTCCAGGCCGGCCCGTGCGATTAGGCCCGATAACGATCCCCGAAGGAAGGAAGAGAGGGTCGCCGCCGGCGTAAAGGTTTGTCTTTCTTTTTTGGCCGGACATTCCGGCCGGTCCGACTGGTATGCAAATGCGACGCTATGAGAAACGTAACGGACGCGTACAGGCCGGCCGAAAAAACGGTAAACACGCACGGCGGCTAATTGATTGCGGAAGTCGCCCTCACCTTCGCCGGCGCGGCGCTTCCGACGATGACGACGTCGACGACGACGACGACGCCCGCCTAATAAAGAAGATGGCGTTTTTACCCGCCTTTGTTTGCCTCATTAAAATATTGTGTTACGAAAGTCGTTACGTGGGCGGCGCTTTGTTTATATTGGACAAACTGAACGACGGAGTTTTGCAATCGTTAAAGTGACATCAATGTCAAACTGAATCAAAAATTCGTTATATACAGGATGATCATGGATTAGTTTTTATATTTCGGGAATGCTGTCACGTGTAATTCAAGAAAAATATGTCATGTACGGGATGTTTGTTTTAGTCGCACGTGTTTTAATCGCTCGTTCGTTAAGTCTACACGTACTTAATAGAGTGTGCCTTCTGGTGTTTTACTTTTGATGACCGCGTCGGTCCATCTGTCCCAATTTGAATTTTTCCTATTGAAACCCGTTCCCGTTCCACGTCGCACTGGTCAAACTCGTTTCGGCCCTTCAGCTAAATAAAAAAAAAGCGATCCTCTCGAAGGGTCAGTTCTGTTGTTTCACGTAGGGGGTTGCTGCTGCCGCGGTCCGCCAGAAGGGTCGGTCATTGCCGAAATTGTCATTGACCAATGGTCGATCGGCAGATGTTGCTCGCGTGTTGAGTCACGCGTCGCGAAATTCGGCCCGGGAGCGCGCGCGGTCTCGTCATCGTCGTCGTCGTCGTCGTCGTTAAAGGGGTTTCGAGGGTGAAATCACGGCGGCGCGTCACTTAACTTAACAATATCTTTAAAATTTCAGCGCCTTATAAATATGAAATTTACATATAAACGAAGCCCCTTCTTAAAATTTAACCCTCTACTTTGCTTTAATGTCACTTTGTATCGCGTTTCTTATATATTCATCAAGGGACTTTATTAGTATCATCTCCGGCGTAAATTTTGCCGCACGTCGTCGCCGTCGTCGGCGTCGCACCGATCTGCCGCCGTCTCTTCCGTCCCTTTTACGAGCAGGCCGCGCATCCACTTAAAGACGGGTTGAACATTTTTCCCAAGTGCAACATTTTGCAGAAGACTTAAATTCTACGTAGCAGCTGAGATAAGGGTGGAGGAGGACGGAATCACGTGGAGTTCGCCCGTCCTTTTTCGAGCGCCGGAGCCTCCGGTTGTGCGAGAAGGACGGCGCTGCGCGTCGCCGGCGTCGAAAAGAGTTCATCAAGTGTGCCCCGTACGTCATTATCGCTAACGACCAAAACAAAACAGTCGCGCTTTCTTTGTACCCGGCCATCTTGTTTTTGCCTCACTTGTTCGATTTAATGAGACAATGAGGCAGGCATTTGTTTATTCGAGGTGCTCATTAGCGCATCCCAAAAATTGACCAAATTGCAAGAGCACAAACCAGTCGCGTTTTGTCACTATCTAAATCGACCCCCCCCCCCAGCCTCCACACGGCGACACAAAACACACGATACATTTATACAAGAACTCCACATTTCTGCGCATTTCGATTTCGATACAAACATCGTCAGCCGTTGCCGACATGTTCACCAAAGAACTTCGTAAACTCTCGTTCATTACTGGGAATTACGTGAAGCGATTGTTTTCTCATAAACCTCGTCTTGATCGTCACAAATTCTTTTTCCAAAATCAAAATTCTCGGTGGGAGCGGCGGGCGGGAGGGGGGGCGGACGGAGAGACTCTACTTTTTTAGTACTTATCGCGTAAATCAAAAGACGCCGGCGTACGACGGGTTTGCGTTACAATTCGATACGTAATTAAAAAATTATAATAATATATAGGGTGTCCCGTTCATGAAAGCGTCAGAAATGTCTGAGGCGAAGCCCCAAAATTATAATTCGGAAAGTCTTCTACGCTTTTCATAAGTAAAAATTTGAAAACTGGCGTTGGCTTGCGCTTATTGCACTCAAAAGCGTCGAACCTCTCTCGGAGTGCTCTGAGGAGAAGCCTCAGAGCGACGGTTGTGGAGAAAGTTATCTTGCACAGAAATCACGAGAGCAAGAACGATAGCTTAAACGAATTGCGTCAGGCGATTGTTTTCTCGTTTAAATTATCACAAAAATTTTTGCCAAATTCAAAATTATCAAAATAGATGGGAGAGGGGAAGCCTCAGAGCGACGGTTTTGGAGAAAGTCATCTTGCACAGAAATCACGAGAAAAAAAAAACGAAGGCTTAAGCGAATTGCATCAGGCGATTGTTTTCTCGTCTCAATTGTCACAAATTGTTTTGTTAAAATCAAAATTATCAAAATGATTGGGAGGGGAGAAGCCTCAGACCAACGATTACCAAAAACCATCAAGATTGGCGAGGAGGGGAAAAAGCCTCAGGCCAACGATTTTAGAGAAAGTCATGCCTGCGCAGAAACTACGAAGAAAACAAAGCCACGAGGTTGCAGTTTGATTTAGGGTGCACAGTGGCCTCAGATAATCTCTAAGGTGAGCCTCACGCTTCTTGCAATTCAGGGTTTGATCAGTTAACGAAAGCCTCATTGGATTATAACTCGGAAACGCTGACTTACGATGAGTTTGCATTAGAATTCGATGCGCAGTTAAAAAATCATAATAATACACAGGGTGTTCCGTTCATAGAAACATCAGAAATTCCAGAGGCGAAGCCCCAGAATTGTAACTCGGAAAGTGTTCATTGCTTTTCATAAGTAAAAATTTAAAAACTGGCGTTGCCTTGCGCTTACTGCGCTGAACCTCTCTTGGAACGCTCTGAGGAGAAGCCTCAAACCGCCCGTTTTGGAGAAAGTTATCTTGCACGGAAATCACGAGAAAAAAAAACGATGGCTTAAAGGAATTGCGTCAGACGATTGTTTTCTTGTCTAAATTTTTTTGACAAATTCAAAATTATCAAGATGAGAGGGGAGGAGGAGAAGCCTCAGATCAAAGATTACCAAAAACCATCAAATGGGAGGAGAGGGGAAATGTCTCAAACCAACGATTTTGGAGAAACTCGTGCCTGCGCAGAAATCATAAGGAAAACGAAGGCTCGAGGTTGCATTTCGAATTAAGGTTGCACGGTAGCCTCAGATGAGCCTCACGGTTGTTTCAATTCAGAGTTTCTCACAATTAGGAAATACCATTGAATTACAACTCGGAAACGCTGACGTGCGATGAGTTTGCGTTAGAATTCGATGCGTAATTCAAAAATACAGGGCGTTCAGTTCATAAAAACGTCAAAAATTTCTGAGGCGAAGTCCCAGATTATAACTTGGAAAATCATAATGAAGTAACAATTTAAAAACAGGCGTTGGTTTATGCTTATGGCACTCAGAAGAGTCGAACTTCTCTCAGAGTGCTGTGAGGAGTAGCCTCAGAGCGGCGATTTTCGGGAAAGTCATGCCTGCACTGAAACCACGAAGAAAAAACCGAGGGCAGTTTTAATTAAGGATGGACAGTAGCCTCAGAGCCTCAGAGCCTCAGATAATTTATGAAGTGAGCTCACGCTTGTGGCTCAGTTGAGGAAAACCTCATTGGATTATAAATGGGAAAGTCTCCTTCGATTTTCGTAAGTAAACATTTGAAAACAGGCGTTACCTTGTGCTTATTGTACTCAGAAACGCCGCACCTTTCTCAGAGTACTCTGGGGAGAAGCCTCAAAGCAGTGATACCACGAATAAAAACGAAAGCTCAAGGTTGCAGTTTTAATTAAGGTTGCACAGCAGCCTCAGATAATCCTTAAGATGAGCGTTACGCTCGTTGCAATTCAGACATTGATCAGTTGAGGAAAACTTTATTAGATTTAACTCTCAGAAGCGTCGAATTTCTCTCAGAGTGCTCTGAGGAGAAGCCTCAGAGAAGCCTTAGATATGAGAGAATATTGCCGTTCAAATCTGAAAGCTCAGGTGAAGCTAGGGCAGCGGCTCATGATGTGGGGATGTCTCTGAGGCTCACTGAGTTAATGCCGCTCACGGATTGTTATTTTTTTTTTCGATTTACTTGATTTTTTTTTAAGAAATAGTGTGATTTTTGGGCAACATCTAAGACAGCCGCCATATTTGGGGTTATTTCTGAGGCTCATGAGGCTGCCGCCAGTTTCTTAAGAGATGGTATGAATCTGAGGCCACATTTCACCATCTAGGGCAGCAGTTTACTATGTGAGGGTATTTCTTAGGCATTTAATTTTTTTATTGCGCATTGCACTATCTAAGAGAGCAGCTCATGATGTGAGGCTGTCTTAAAGCTCATTGAATTCATGACTCAGAGAAGTAAAACGCTCAGAAACTCATTTTTTTAGAGTAAAACGGTATTTAAGAAATAATGTGAATTTGAGGCAACCTCTAAGATAGCCGTTCATGATATGGGATTGACTTGGAGGCTCACAAGGTTATTATTGAGTCATTTGTATGAAAGGTGTGAATGTGAGGCCACATTTGATCGCCTAAAGCGGGTAGTTCATGATATGGGGCTACTTCTGCGTCTCACAAGGTCGTCTCAGAAAAATAAAAAGCTCAGGAATTTATTTTTTTGTATTTACTTGACCTGTTTAAGAGACGTTGTGAATCTGAGGCAACATTTGAGGCAGCCTCTGAGTCTCACGGGGCGATCACTCAATTAATGTCGCAAGAAAGTAAAACACTCAGTCAGGAGTTTAGAGTTTTTTAGATTTGGTTTGATTAAAGGATAATATCAATCTGGGGCAACTTTTCTTATCTGAGGCCACCTCACAATAATAATAAGTTACATCATACATTGTCACAATTTATTGAAAGTCAACATCTGTTGGTCGTTTGTGACAAAAAAACAAGGTGAATATGACGTCACGTTTCAGAATTTGAGGCTGCCTCTGGGGCTAACAACAGAGATCAGTGTCAGACGTTTTTCAACAGAGTGAATGTCAGTTAAAAGCGAAGAAGGTAGATTTGAGGCACGATTTTGTTATCTGGGGCTACCTCTAGCTATTCGTGAGATACTCCGAGGTTCGGAGCAGTGGAAGGAACTTCTATTTTGACCTGAAAAATTAAAAATAATTAAAGGTGGATTGGAGGTACGATTTCCTCATATGGGGCCGTCTCAGAGGTTCGTGAGAGTCTCAGAGGAATGGAAAGCAACTTCCACTTTGACTTTGGAATGTAAAGAAAATTAAAGGTAGATTTGAGGCACGATTTAGCAAATCTGAGGCCACTTCAGAGGATCGTGAGATTCTCTGAGACTCCGAGGAATGGAAAGCAACTTCCACTTTGACTTTAGAATACAAAGAAAATTAAAAGTAGATTTGAGGCACGATTTAGCAAATCTGAGGGCACTTCAGAGGATCGTGAGATTCTCTGAGACTCAGAGGAATGGAAAGCAACTTCCACTTTGACTTTGGAATACAAAGAAAATTAAAGGTAGATTTGAGGCACGATTTAGCAATCTGAGGCCACTTCAGAGGATCGTGAGATTTGCTGAGATTCCGAGTAGTGGAAGACAACTTCGATTTTGACCTGGGACTGAGACGCCCGGAAACTTCTGAGGGAGAGTCTCATACAAACGGAAGTTTCGCGAAATCTCAGATAATTCTCGAGGAAAGCCTCAGAGGTTTTCGCGCAGAGGTGTCTCAGATAATTTTGGGATAATTCTGAAGTTTTAAATTTGCTTGACTCAGAGGTACAATCATTTAAATAGAGTTTGATAAAAACACAATTCTCGAAACCTCAGATAATTCTTGAGGAAAGCCTCAGAGGTTTTCGCGCGGAGGTGCCTCAGATAATTTTGGAAAAATCCTGAAGTTTTAAATTGGCTTAACTCAGAGGTACAGTACTTGACAGAGTTTGATAAAAACAGATGATTTACAAAGTTCAAACAGGGCCGGACTTACAATATTTTTTTGCCTAGTTCTTTTTTTTTTGTAAATTAATTAAACCTTCGTCCGGGGAGGGAAAAAAGAAAACCCTCTCTCGCCTCGGGCGGCGTTTTTCCACGTCGGAACCGAGCAGATGACGCGCCCTCTCCGCTTAACTCGCAATTTGCGAAATAAAAGTCCGAGGAGCATATTTAATTATTTGGGGCGCGCGCGGCGGCGGCTGCGGCGGAACGGTTTTAATTCGCGGAGGAGGCGGCGAGGTGTTGTTTTTTGTTTGCGATGTAAATTAGCCGCTAATTTAAAAAGGTCGGAGTGAAAAGGCTTGTAAAAAGTATCCGCTTAAGTGAAAATATAAATTCCGGCGCTTTTTACGTTATAAATATTCATAATTCGCGCGCGCCGCTGATAGCCGCCCCGGCCCGACCTCTTTTTCCTCTTCCTCCTACGACTCTACTACTACTCCACCGCATCCTATAAACGCCAACGGAAAGATATCTTTACACATCAAACTAATTTACATAAGGGCTTTAACTTACGTAAAAGAAATTACGAAGTAGGTGAGGCCACCTCCTCCCCTCAACTATGATTCATTCAAATCCTGACAGAAATGGGCGATATCTAATTCAATGCGTTCATGTAACTCTAAGTGTCTTGAATTTACTTAACATCGAAAGAACAGCGCCGGATTGAAGCCAAAATGTTGTCAAAACGTACTTTATCTTTAAATTAAAAAAAAAAACAAGGGGTTCTTAGCCCTAGATCATAAAAGATCCTTTTTAAAAGCGAAATCTTTTAAATTGGCGTTTTAATGGAAAAGTAATAATTAACATCTTCTGAGATCGCCTGAGGTCCTTTAAATGTCCTCTATGAGGACAGGATGTAGGTCAAGACGGGCCCTCTTTTGTTACCAGATGAACTTCAGCCGTCCGGATCCTTCAAGATAAGGTCTTTAGATTGGCCTCTTTTCGTTTACAAAAAAGAAAACGTATTTGCTGCAGAGGTCTTAAAAATTCTAACATCCTCTGGTGTGTCTTTGGTTTCAAAATGGGGCTACCTCTGAGGCTCATAGTTAGTTGTTGTTTTAATGAAAGCCGGCGAAGAGTAAAATGCTCAGAAACTTTTTTGAGTTAATTTGATTCAAAGAGGGCATGGATCTGAGGCAACATTTAGGGATCTGAGGCACTCTCAGGTATCTACGGAATAGCCAAGAGACCAAATCATATAGAATGCTACTCAAAAACAACCTCAATAAACTAGATTTTCGCAATAGTTGATTACTTGGAGCTGAAAGTTAAGTCTGAGGCCTTTAGAGATCTTTAGATCTCAGTTAGCTGAGGACGGTTTCAAGACGTTCTCAAATAAATGTATTTCATTACAACGAAAGCAATGTGGATATGAGGCACAATTTCGTAATTTGGGGAGACTTAGGGTACGCTCAGAGACTTAGGCCACTTCGAAAAGTACTTGAGTTCATTGTAAAGTTTGCTGCAAGTCGACTTGGACTGCAGTGGAATCCTCGGGCAATCTCTGGATAGCTCTTTCAGTCTTAGTTATGACTTCATCAGCTCAGAAACGTCATCGAAAACGCATTGACAAGACTTTTAATGGGGCTACCTCTGAGGTTGTTGCATCAATTCACTCCGGAGAAAAGCAAAATGCTCGGAAACTTTTTTGGGTTAATCTGATTGAAAGAGAGCACGGATCTGAGGCAACAATTCACGATCTGAGGCCACCTCAGGTACCTACGGAATTTCTGGAAGGCCAAATCGCATAGAATGCAGCTTCTTACAATCAACGCCACTCAAAAACCTCTCAATAAACTAGATTTTCGCAATAGTTGATTAGTTGTGACTGAAAGTTAAGTCTGAGGCTATCTCTGAGGCCCTTAGAGATCCTTAGAAGGTTTCAAGACGGTTTCAAGACGTTCTCAAATAAATTTATTTGATTACAACGAGAGCAACGTAGATTTGAGGCACAATTTCGTAATTTGGGGAGACTTAGGGTATGCTCAGAGGTTCAGATCACTTCGAAAACAATTGAAAAGCACATGGAGCCGCTATAAAACTTGCTGCAGGTTGACTTGGATTGCAGTGGAATCTCCGGTCATCCTGTGGATAGATGTTTCAGTCTTAGTTATTATTTGATCAGCTCAGAACACAGTGACCAGACCTTTAAAATCTATCTGTGGGGCTATCTCTGAGGTTCGTGGGGTTGTTGTTTTAATTGACGCCGGAGAAAAGCTCAGATTTCTTTTTGGATTAATTTTATTGAAAGAGAGCACAGATTTGAGGCAACATTTGACGATCTGAGACCACACATCTTAAGTATCTATGGATTACGAAGCTTACGAAAAAACAAGAAAGAAGTGAGATTGTCCAGGAAGAGGCTTCTCGTCAGAACCTCCTACGGTTCCGGAGTTGTTGTTAACCAAATCCATTGGTTATGGTATAAATCCTTCAAACATAAAGGGGTTTAGGGCTTCTCCTTTGAATCTTCTGAGCTTTCGGAACTCTTGTTAAACCCAAACGATAGCTACGGTATAAACCCTTTGAACCTTAACAGTCGTTCCTCTGTTTGAGGATTCTCCAAAGAACCTTCTGAGGTTCTGCACGTCTTGTTAAACGTTCGATACAAATCCTTCGTACCTAAACTGTCTTTGAGGCATCCCCTCAGAACCATCTGAGCTTCCGGAGCTCTTATTAAACATATACGATAGTTATCTAATGCGATCGTTTCTCTCTTTGAGGCTTCTCTTCAGACCCTCTAAGATTCTCAAGCTCTTGTTAAACACATAAATCCTTCAAACCTAAACGGTCGATCCTCCATTCGAGGCTTCTACTCAGAGACTTCTGAGCTTCCAGAGCTCTTGTTAAACATATACGATATTTATGGTGTAAATTCTTTAAACCTAAACACCCATTCCTCTCTTTGAGGCTTTTCCTTAAACCCTCTGACGTCCTGAAGCTCTTGTTAAGCACGTAGAATGGTTTTAATATAAACCCTTCAAACCCAAACTGTCGATCCTCTCTTCGAGGCTTCTCTTCAGAAGCTTTTGAGCTTCCAGAGCTCTTGTTAAACATATACGATATTTATGGTGTAAATTCTTTAAACCTGAACACCCATTCCTCTCTTTGAGGCTTTTCCTTAAACCCTCTGAGGTCCTGAAGCTCCTTGTTAAGCACGTACAATGGTTTTAATATAAACCCTTCAAACCCAAACTGTCGATCCTCTCTTCGAGGCTTCTCTTCAGAAGCTTTTGAGCTTCCGGAGCTCTTGTTAAACATATACGATGGTTATAGTGTAAATCCTTGAAACATAACGATAGTTACTATCTTTGAGGTTTCTGCTTTGAACTTTCTGAGCTTCCGAAGACGTACGCGACAGTTACGTCATAAATCCTAAATGGTTGAATATTGCAGGAATCCCAGCAGAATCTTAGTAAGGAAACTTTTGTTAGATACGAACGTAAAGCCTCAGATAATCATTAGGTGAGCCTCAAACGTTTTAGGTTCTACGCTTCATCAATTGAGGCGACTCACAGTGGCTCTCAGGTATCGGATTATTGCAATTACGTTGAGTATAGTTTAGATAGATCTAAAGGTAGCAACTTGCGATGTGGGGCTGTTTCTGAGGCTCATACCGTAGAGAAATAAACGCTCAGGAATTAAATTTGTTATGTACACTTAATTTATTTAAGAGATCGTGTGAACATTTCACCATTAAAGGCTGCAGCTCACGATGTGGGGCTGCCTGTGGGGCTCACGGATTCAATATCGTAGAGAAGTAAAACGCTCAGCAATTATTTTTTTTTACATTCAGTTCAGAGGCAACAACTTATGATGTGTAGCTGTCTCTGGGACCGTAGCATAAATCCTTCAAACCTAAACGATCGTTCCTCTCCTTGAGGCTTCTCCTCAGAACCTTCTGAACTGAACCAGAGCTTCTATCAAACATATCTGAAAATAGTCGAATATTGCAGAAATCCTAAATTAAACTTTTGTTAGATAATAATGCAAAGCCTCAGATAATCATTAAGGTGAGCCTCAAACTTATTCAGATTCTACCCTTGATCAATTAATTTCTGTGTTTTTTTTAACTGAAATTTTTGGCGTTCTGATCCAAGGGACGAATCGCCTTTGGACCGACACAATTTTACGAAATCGTTAAAACAAGGAGGGCCATAAAACGTTAGGTTACGTCGTCGGGGCGAGCCGCCCCGGAGAGAATTCCCAAGTAAATTTAACGCGAAGGCCTTGGTCATTGTGCCGTGTTTTGTTCCGGCGACATTACGCTGTTTTGCCGTATAAACAGAAACAATGGATGTTTTACACACTCCATTGTTTCCTTATCTTGAAGACATTGATAAATTGAGGTTAGTTTTAAGGCGGCCATCTTTGTTGCGCGCAAAATTATTAAAAGAGAGAGTAGCGGCGGGCTGATAAGGGCGCGCCGCCTCTGAATATTATCTGCGATTAAGGACGTCATCGTAAAACGTACAGCCCTGACGCTAATGTTATTAATTACGGCGGCGGCGGTGAAAAAGATAAGGCCGAAGCGAACGCAAATAGAGAAAAGATAAAACGCCGCGGAAGTTTTCGATGCTCCGAAGGTGAAGAAGAAGAAGTGCAATGAGGCAGGGTGAACCGAGCCGGATTCGCGCGAACGAAGGGATGGGGAAGTGCCAAGATAGATGGATAGTTAAAGCAAGGCGGCGCAACTTGATAGATAACCACTGTTAAGGAAAAGAACAAGTAGCTTAGGTAACCGGATGTCTTAAAATAACTGCGGGCGTTATCCCCCGGCCCCTCGTATCTCACCCGTTTCAACCCCTCGCTCACCTCCCACCTCTCGCAAAATACATCTGTCATTTTGAATCTTTTTTCCTACGAAACAACGTAACGTCCCAGTGGATTTTTTTCGAAATCAATTCAAATTACTTTGCGTTTCAAACAATTTAAAATAATCTTCATTTTCTGTTTACCAAATATGTTTAACCTCAGAGGGTTCTGAGGAGCAATCCCAAATTGAGGAACAACCGTTTAGGTTTGAAGGAATTCAAGCATAACTATGGTATGCGTTTAACAAGAGCTCAGGCACATCGGAAAGTTCCGAGGAGAAGCCTCAAGAACTACGGTTTAGGTTTGAAAGTTTCATGCTGTAGCCTCTGAGGCAATTCCACATCATGAATTGTTGCCTCAGACGGCACAATGTTTAACAAGAGCTCAGGAACCTCGGAAGAGAAACCTCAAGAAGAGGAACAACCGTTTAGGTTTGAAAGATTCATACTGTAGCCTCTGAGACAACTCCACATGAATTGTTGCCTTATACGGCGAAATGTTGCCTTATTGTTAGATCGACACAAATCAAGTTATTCTAAAAAATTAAATTTCTGAGCGATTTACTTCCCTATGGTATTAATTCAGTGAGCCTCAGAGGCACTTTCACATCATCTAAGTCATACGCAACCTAATTACAATAATCCGATATGTGAGGGACACTGAGATTTATCTCAATTACGATACGTTTGAGGCTCACCTTAATGATTATCGGAGGCTTTACATTCATATCAAACAAGAGTTGCCTCTTCAAAATGTTGTTAGGATTCAACCATTCAGGTTTAACTATCGAATATGTTTAATAAGAGCTCCGGAAATCTCAAGGAAAGAAAGAAATGACGGCTTAGGTTTGAAGGATATATGCTACAACTTCATTTCAAGCCCCACTTCATGAGTTTTGGCCACGGACGCCGAAATGTTGCCCCAGATTCACACTCTCTTCTTAAGCAAATCAAGTAAATCTAAAAAATTTAATTTCTGAGCGACTTACTTCCTTATGGTATTAATTCGGTGAGCCTCAGAGGCACTCCTACGTCATTTAAGTTATACGCAACATAATTGCAATAATCCGATATCCGAGGGACGCTGGGATTTGTCTCAATTGATGAAGCGTAGAATCTGAATAATAACGATTATCTCAGGCTTCACATTATACCTAACAAATGTTTCCTTTTTAATATTTTGCTAGGATTCCTACAATATTCGACCATTTAGGTTCGAAGGATTTATACCATAACTGTCGCATACGTCTAACAAGAGCTTCGGAAGCTCAGAAGGTTCAGAGGAGAAGCCTCAAAGAGAGGAACGATCGTTTAGGTTTGAAGGATTTACACCATAACTATCGTACATGTTTAACAAGAGCTCCGGAAGCTCAGATGGTTCTGAGGAGAAGCTCCAAACACCGTTAGGTTTGAAGGATTTATACCATAGCCATCGTTCATGTTCAACAGGAGCTCCGGAAGCTCAGAGGTTTCTAAGGAGCAGCCTCGGATGGAGGATCGACCGTTTGGGTTTGAAGAGTTTATTTCAAAACGATTGTATGTGTTTAAAAAGAGCTTCGGGACCTTAGATGGTCTGAGGAGAAGCCTCAAACAGAGAAACAACCGTTCAGGTATGAAGGATTATACCATAACTATCGTATATATTTAACAAGAGCTCCGGAAACTCAGGAGGTTGTGAGGAGAAGCCTCGAAGAGAGGATCGACCGTTTAGGTTTGAAGGGTTCATATCAAAACGATTATATGTGTTTAGCAAGAGCTTGAGAACCTCAGAGGGTCTGAAGAGCATTGAGCATCTGAAAATTTACACCATAACTATCGCATATGTTTAACAAGAGCTCTGGAAGCTCAGAAGGTTCTGAAGGGAAGCCTCAGAGGCAGTTTAAGTTTGAAGGATTTGTATCAAAACGATTGCACATGTTTAAGAAGAGCTACAGAACCTCAGAAGGCTCCGAGGAGAATCCTCAAAGAGAGAAACGACTGTTAAAGTTCGAAGGGTTTATACCATAGCTATCGTTTGTGTTCCGGAAGCCTAGAAGGTTCAGAGGAGAAGTCCCAAACACCGTTTAGGTTTGAAAGATTTATACCATAACCGTTGGATTTGCTTAACAACAACTCCGGAACCCTTGGAAGCCTCTTTCTGGACTATCTCCTTTCTTTCTTGTTTCTTCGTAAGATTTCATTTTTGCATCCCTTCCTCCGCTCAACTTCCTCGTTGCTAGTTAGCTCCGATTAGAAGAATGTGGTTTCTTGTAGAATGGGCACGTTGGGGCCATATCCTCATTGAATTAATCTTGAAATAAATTCAAGTGTAACCTCATTTCTGCATCGCCTTAATCCGTCACTGTTCGATAGGCGTTAATGTAAATCAAAGCGCGAAGAGCGACATGGTCGTTACTTACGCAAATCCAATTGGCTAGAGATAAGCCTGGTTGGTTGAATTGAACCATCAATGAAGAGGAAGAGGTGGTCTCATGAATATCCAATTGTTTCAATACTACTATTTATTCCATGTTAAATAAACTCAAGGCTTGCGGTTACATGAATGCATTGAGCCATCGTTCATTTCTGGCCGAGAGAGAGGAAGAGATAGTAGTCTCACTTGCTTGGTGCTTATCGAAAAACAATTGCCTTAATTCGGCACTGCGTGTCGTTGTATGTAAATGTGAATTCAAGGAGGCTGGGCCTACATGATCGCTAATGAGGTTTGCAAACCTAATTAGACTAATAATTGCGATTGAATTGGTTCAGTCGCCATGAGGAGGAGAAGAAGGAGGAAGAAGAGAAGGAGGAAGAGGAGAGGGAGGAGGAGAAGGAGAAGAAGGAGAAGGAGGTGAAGGAGAAGGAGGCGAAGGAGACGGAGGAGGCGGAGGAAGAGTTTACGTGCTGCTTTCGTTGTCTTAAGACGACACCTTTAGATGACATCTAGAATAGACGCAACCAATCATATACGTTTAAGAATGATGACGGGGATATATCAAAGGCCATCAAGGTCCACAATGCAAAACATGAATCGCTTCTATCTTCACCCATCATCAAATTTAATTGGCGTTTAAGACTGGGAATGCATTTCCAAGCTCTTCCTTTTAATTGGTGTTTAAGGAAGATGCTGGGGACTTCCTTGAAAGCCCCATAAGAGAAACTGTTTTTCTTTTGTCTTCATCTCATCACCTAAAGGAATCTATCCAACCCCTTACGCCTTAACTTATTAGGTAAGGATCGTTACCAGAAGACTTTAATTTGCTATGGTAACAAGGGCGACTTTTGTTCCTTTTTTTTTAGGTGAATGTGGATGTTGTAATTTGTGCCGGAGAATTATATCTTTCTGGGTGGAGCAAAACCGGTAGAGGAAGCCAAAGACGCTTCGGCGTCGCCGTCGAGTTTTAAAAACACATGTACGCCGCGATTCAAATGCAAATGTGATGACTGTGTTTATCAAGTGCGCGCCGTTCGTTCCGTCCGCCGTGCTTTTGTTCCGACTCATTTACCTCTTCTTCTCCTT
Source organism: Serrognathus titanus (assembly GCA_039766575.1). Lineage (NCBI taxonomy): Eukaryota > Metazoa > Arthropoda > Insecta > Coleoptera > Lucanidae > Serrognathus > Serrognathus titanus. The sequence continues at coordinate 32,182,177 of CM077911.1, read as the reverse complement.
CCTCTTCATTTGTTTCGAGCTGTCCGTCTTTTGTTCGGGCTGCGCTGCGCGCCCGGCTCACCTAAAAACTCCTCCGCTTTATGCCGGCAATAAATACACGTGTGCATGCGAGGCGAGGGGGAGGCGGGCGTCGCGCTGAGATTACGTCCACCTGACGACGTTTCGGCGACCGACGCTAAGGACCAAGGGGATGAGAGTGTATTACCCAAAAGATTTTTTTTCGAAAGTTTTTTTTCCTAAACTCGTTTGTATTCTCGACGTCGGTAACACGTACATCTTCCAGAGCAGCTTCCTCTCCTTGCATCGCGTCTCTCCCTCGCCGCCTCCCCCCCGCACCCCCCTCTTCCTCCTTCGCCACCTCCGCGCGAGCTCTACCTATTTTTCCCCGCATCCCCAAAGTTCTAAGCTAGTCGAGTCAATTCTGTATCGCGCGCCAGGGAAAATCTAATATAAAACCTGAAACAAAAGAAAACGTTCTGACGGACATTTCCCGGCAAAAGTGGGGGAAAAACTCCTTGGCCGACCAATGAAAACTCCGCAGCGTTCAGATGTTTTATTGATCGGTATTTTAGACGCTGCGACTCTCTTCAGACGAAGGCGCGAGGAGGACGGCGCGATCGCGTCCGCGCGCGGACGAAGGAAACGGAAAAACGCGGGCTCCTTTTAAAAAAGGACGAGCGTGCTCCTTTTCTATCGCGAGGCGCGCTCTCCAACGCCGCCGTTTTTCTCTCATCTAAGTTGAACGCGCGCGACAGAGACGACCTACCCACGTACTCGTTCGTTTTGCGGCGGGGACGCGTTCTTGATCAAAAATTCATCGCCGAGATACGAAATGATAACGGAAGCGAAGCGAATTGGAAAGAACAACGCTAATTGGTCCATCAGATTACGTAGAAAGCAGAAACAAATGCGTTCCGCCGTCAAAACGTGTACGCACAACCCCAAAGAGGTAACATTCGTTCTTATTTCACAATTCGCAGCTCGACAGACGGAAGATTCACCAAAATGTGCATAGTTGTGATACACCCTGTATATAAGGCACTCAGCCACGTTAAGTGCGTCGCAAAATAACTTTCAACCTCATCCGATGAATGCATGGAAAGTACCTCTCAGATTTTCAAAGGGAAAGTCACAAAAGACTTGCAGACGTTCAAATAGTTCTTATGAAACACCCTGTATGTAAATAGTAGAATTTTCAAATAGCATTTGATTCAATTCAATTAATATTAGTACGTGGACAGAAGCATCTACAGTCCAGTTGATCTTATTTCATAATTCTCAGTTAACCAAACAGAAGATTCACCGTAATGTGTATATTTACACGTGATACACCCTGTATATAACGCTCGCAACTTGCAAAGTGCGTCCAGAAACAAGTTCTAACCTCATCCGATGAATACGTGGGAAGTACCTCCCAGATTTTGAAAGGAAAAGTTGCGAAAGTCTTGCATACGTTCAAGTAGTTCTCAGGGAATAGCCTGTATATCAACGGTTGACTTTTTAAGCGACACTTGACCTTCATCAATTAATATTCGTACCTGGGCAGAAACTAGTAAAAACCAGAGAGGTAATTTCACGATTCTCAGCTCGCCAAACGAAAGATTAACCAAAACGTGCATGCTTTCCTCTGATACAACCTGTATGTAACGCGCGCAACTTCACGAAATGCGTCCAGAAGCAACTTGTAACCTCGCTTGATGAATACATGGGAAGCACCTTAGAGATTTTTGAAGGAAAAGCCACGAAAGTCGTGCAGACTTTCAAACAGTTCTCATGAAACATCCTGTATATGAAAGGTTGACTTTTTAAACAACAGTTGAACTTATTCAATTAATATTCGTACTAGGATAGAAAGACGTAACACTCTGTCTCTCATTTCACGATTCTTGGCTCATCAAATGAAAGATTAACCAAAACGTGCATAGTTTCATCTGAGACACCCTGTATATAACGCGCGCAATTTCGCGAATTGTGCCCAGAAGCAACTTTTAACCTCACCCGATGAATACATGGAAAATACCTCTCAGTTTCTTTAAACGTTCAGTTAGTTACCATGAAACTCCCTGTATATGAATGGTTGACCTTTCAAACATCAGCGCTGGACTCTTTCGATTAACATCCATACCTAGCCAGAAACAAATGCCTTTCGAGGAACTATGGGACTGTCAAATCTGCACGGACAATCTGAGAGGTAACGTTCGCTCTTGTTTCACAATTAACGGCACGTCAAGTGGTAGATTAACCCGAATTTTCATTGTTTTCTGTGATATACCCTGTATATAACGCGTGCAAACTCTCAAAGTGCGTCCAGAAAGTACTTTTAACCACATCCGATGTATAAGTAAAAAGTACCTTTCAGTTTATAGAGGAAATGACGTTTCTATGAAACACCCTGTACATGAATACTTGACCTCGCGAACTGTTGATTGATCTTATTCGGCTAACATTCGCAACTGTTGCAGAATCCTTAGTTGTTGTAAACGGCAAATTTCAGCCTGAGAAATGGGTTTATACTATTTGTGATGCGGTACACCCTGTATAAGACGCGCACGCTGTTGCAAAAGTAAAGTTTCACGTCATCCGGTGAATAAGATGGGGTTCTCGTGGGGTATCCTTTTGTATTTCGAAGGTAAACGTTATAGCCTCACCTAATCTTCAAAGATTTCTTGATCGTGGACACCTGTATATGGGTTTTCAAACAAAAGCCAGCTTGTTACATTTCGCTTCTATCCATTTCACTGTGATACATAATCATCTGTGGCTGATTTCGTTGAGGAAATGTTATAACTTTTGAATTTGGGCTTCTCAATCAAGCTTACGAGACACCCTGTGTATACGAACTCTCTCTCTCTCGCGGGAAGTTCTGGAGGTTTTGCTTCGTTAACATTCCGTCTCGTTGTAGGCGACACCTCCTCCGAACTGGGATTTGCGCTCAGTTTTCTGTGAAAGACAGCCTGTATATAACGCGCCCAAATAGACACTCGATCAAAACATGTACGCGATTCCTCGAGGAGCTCGAAAGAATCGCCGGCAACTTACCAGTTGGGGGTACTCATAACAACAATTACTTATGAAACACCCTATACATGAATGCACGACTTCTTAAGCAACATTGGATCTTATTTTGTTAACGCTCGGTCTAGTTGCGGGTGTCTCAGCTCCCCAAAACTGAAAATATCGTAGAATTTGCACAGTTTTCTGTATTACACCCTGTATATAATGTATCCTGAACAAACCCCATCAATACACGAACGCAATCTCTCCTCAAGGACCTCAAAAGAAACGACGACTTACAATTAGGGTACTCAACTCGTCAAAGTTTCAGCAATTTTTTACGAAACGCCTTGTATAAGAATGTGTTACCTCTCAAGCGGCACTGGGCCGTAATTCCGTTGGCGTTCGGTCTCATTGCGCAGGTGCCTCAGTTGTTTGTAACGGAAAATATCGACTTGTGAAATAGGATTTGTTGATTCACCCTGTATATAACGTGTATAACCACAAAAAGAAACAAATATTTTACCACATCCGGTCAGTACGAAAGTTTCTAACTTGTGTACATACAGGGACTTTGATTTCGTCAGGTTTACGATTGCTTCTAATGAAACACCTGTATACGAAGTCAAAAACAGGATTTTTTAATTTAGTCTTGCAAGCGATACGTATTGTATATATATAATCCATGATTGCTCAAACGACAGTTGACCTCATTCCGCCGTGAGGAGAAAAAGAGCTTGCGTTTCGTCAGGATTCTACGAAACACCCTGTATGTTACTTAAACTATCTGCCCGCGGTGATTCGCTGATATTAAAAATCGATTTCGCCCTCGTTCCCTGCGATTGGTTCGATCTTGTTCTCATCTCTTAGAATTGTAAAAAGCGAGGTTTTTCTCTTTCGAACCAGCGCCATCTATAAGTACGAAAACCAGCGCCATCTTTGAGTTTCATACAAAAATTATTTTTGGCGACGCGATTTTCGTAACTGGCACCCGCGCTGACCCTCGTGTGGAGCAGATCATTTGACAAAAAAAAAGATGAGTTGACAAATTTCAAGACTTTATTTCGAATCACCCTGTATAAGATATAATAATAATGTATATATTTGATGATTAATTCCCTTCGTTCTCATTGCAGGTGGCTCAGTTGTTTGAAGCGGAATATATCGGTTTGTGAAAAATAGGATTTGTAGAATTTCTTGTTGATTCACCCTGTATATAATGTGCATAACCTCAGAATAAACAAATGTTTGACCATGTCCGGTCACTACGGTGCAAACCATTTTTTTTAACTTACGTAAACACAGGAGCTTTGAATTCATCAGGTATACAACTAGTTTAAAATAAACACCCTGTATATGAAGGCAAGAATGCTGGCTGCAATTGAATTTATTTTATTCAGTCTTGCAACAGATACGTGGCTCTTAATTTCTTGGTGATGGGAATAGCTCCTCGGAGAGACGAAACGAGGTTTTCGTTGTATCTCGTGAATCACCCTGTATATAAAATTCTCAATTGCCCAAGCGACAGCGAATCTTATTCCGTCGATGTGTTAGTCCACGTGAGGAGAAACTTGAGGTTGCATTGCGTTAGCCCTTCAATAATTTCCTGTGAAACACCCTGTATATTGCTTATATTTATCTCCCCCCTCCCCCCAGTGTACTGTGTATATAACCCACGATCGCTCAAATGACAGCTGACCTTAATCCGGCCTGAAGAGAAAAATAATTGAGTTTGCATTTCGTCAGACCTCCAATAATTTTCTGTGAAACACCCTGTATATTTACTTTGCTTATATTTATCTGCCTCCAGTGTACTGTATATACAATCCACGATCGCTTAGACGACAGCTGGCCTCATTCCGCCGTGAGGAGAAAAAAAATTGAGCTTGCATTTCGTCAGACCTCCAATACTTTCCTATGAAACACCCTGTATATTTACTTTGCTTGTATTTATTTGCGCCCCGTGTAATGTATATATAACCTACCATCGTTTATAGGACAGCTGGCCTCATTCCGCCACGAGGAAAAAAAATAATAGAACTTACATTTCGTCAGAACTCCAATAATTTTCTGTGAAACACCCTGTATATTGCTTATACTGTCTGGTCTCGGTGATTCGCTGATATTAAAAACCGATATCGCCCTCGTTCCATATGTTTGGCCCGATTTTGTTCTCGTCCTTAGAATTGCAGGAAGTCTTTCTTTCTTTCTCGTTTAAACCAGCGCCATCTATGAGCACGTAATCCAGCGCCATCTTTGAGTTTGATGTAAAAGTAATTTTTTGACGACGTGATTTTCGTACGTTGAGCCTTGCGTGGAGTAAATCGTTTTACATAAAGAAAAGAAGAGTTGAGAAGTTTCAAGACTTTATTTCGAATCACCCTGTATAAGAAAAATGATAAATAAATAAATAAATGAAACGTAATTCATTACTTTTCATGAACAATACTTTGAGTGTCTCGAAAGGAACGTTTGCAGACTAACTTGAGTTTTCATGTTAATAGTGCGCCAGCTGTTTCGATATCGAACAATCGAACACCCTGTATAGGACGAATGTAATCGCGCAGGTAAATTCAAATCGCTGACGCACATTCGTGCAACGCATCTTTCGTTTTTCATTTCTCACAAGAGAATTGGTATCCGGAGATTGAATCGCTGAAATGTTTCATGAAACACCCTGTATATGACGCGTGTGACTTTCAAATATCACCGGGCGTTTTACTGAAAAGTTAACGGTAACGAGTGCCGTTAAAACATTGCTAAGGTTAAGTGCTTATCGTTTGTGCTCCACCACGTGGGGAGGGGTTGTTTATTTGAATTCATTTGAATTGGATGTGAATTTACCTTAAACGTTAAGTTTTAACAACACCCCGTATATCTTGCCGAAGAAAGCTTACCCTCCCTCCCTTCACTCTAGAAGTTTGGAACCTATTAAGATGCCTTATCTCAATTCCGAGCGATAGTTGCTATAAGGGTTCGAATATGTCAACAATATATGGGACATCCTGTAGATAATAACGAGAGGTTAACGTGAAAACAAAAGGTTTGCGTATTTCAATTATTTCAGACGAGGTTAACGCTGGCACACTACCGCATGTAGCAAATTATAAATTTGGTTCGGGGTTGGGTTGGGTTAAAAAAATCTATTTTACTCCAAATTGCCCCAAAATTTCGACCAACAACCCCCTGTACACGTTGCACCCCCCTAAAGTAAGCAAATTAAAAACTTGTTCAATAAAAAAAAAACTCCGTTTAGTTCCGTTTCATTTTTTGCTTCCGGTTTTTCCTTTCACCCCCCGCGAAAAAAAAGCGATAACAATTCAATCTCCTGCTTGCAGAGTGTCTGCACAAAAACAACCCCTGCGTAAAAGCCGAAATTAAAAAACAAAAAAAGTGAAAACAGACGATCATCGCGCCCTGTAAAAACCCGGCGACAAGTCCGCAAAAAACGCGGCGAAGAAACACATGTCGTCGGTGCGCCCCGGATAAAAAAAAAACGGGGTTGAAAAAAAGCAGCGCCCCCCGTTCGTTCTCCGGACGACGATTACCGCAGTCGTTTTGCGGTTTTTACGAATCAACAACCCCTCGGACCCTCGCCCGAGATTTTCTCGTCCCGGGACGAGCGAGCGATCCGGGCACGTTGAAGAACTCTGAACCGGGAGGGTAAGTTTGAGGTACACCTATCGGGCCGTAGAGGGCCGACGCCACTGCATTCTGCGCATTTAAAACAGATGGCTCTGGGGGAAGATTACTCGATTTAATGCGACGACCCTTGAAACGAGCTACATTTCAACGAAAGTAACTTTCATTGAAAAAGGCAAGAGAAGAAAAAAAACAAATGAACTCTTGAATCTCCAAGCTTCCCCTAAAAGAACAAACAAACAAATGAATTCTATAATTCAATTGTTTATTTTAAAATATGATTGGCGATGTTAAAACATCGCTACATCGTTAGAATGTGATGATAATCATTTATAATAAATTTGGTGCAGGTCCGGATTGGCCCTTCAACACATTGGGGGCGCGTTGGTTGATTCAAACAAATTTTGTGAAAAAATTGAGAAAACTTGAAACTAACTTCGTAAATTTTGGCAAGAAAAACAATTGCACGCGCCGGCTCTGCATTCACTACAATAAAACCGCGAATGTCGAAACTGTCAAATTTGCTTTGAGCACGTGCAAATAAAACCGCAGGAAAAAGAAGCAAGTCTTTCTAAAACCTCAAAGACCAATGACTGGCTATGAGTTCCGGAGCTAAAAAAAAAAAAAACAAATGAATTATTTAAAAAAAAAAAAACAGAATTCTAAACTCGTTGTTAAATTGAGTCGTTTATTTTTAAATTTGTTGTCGATTTGATTTTAAATTGAATTGTCGTTCAGTGGCACTGAATGCTTTCAATAAAATTAGTGCAGGACCGGAGTGGTCCTTTGACACGTTCGGGGCACCTTGACGAATTCGAATACATTTTGTGAAAATTGGGAAAACTCGAAACTAACTTCGTTAATTTTGGCAAGGAAAACAATTGCCTGAACGGACATTAAAGCCGGCCCTGCATTCACTACAATATAGCGGCGAATATCAAAACTGTCAAATTTTGCTTTGAGCACGTGCCAATGAAATCACGGGAAAAAGAAGCAAATCTTTCCAAAACGTCAAAGACCGATGATGACTGACGATGAGTTCCTAAGCTAAAAAAAAAAAAAAAAACAAATGAATTATTTCAAAAAAAAAGACAAAATTCTAAACTCGTTGTTAAATTGAGTCGTTTATTTTAAAATTTGTTGTCGATATTATTTTAAAATGAATTGTAGTTCAGTGACGGTGAATGCGTTCAATAAAATTAGTGCAGGACCGGAGTGGCCCTTTAACACATTGGGGCACTTTGATGAATTCGAATAAGTTTTGTAAAAATTGGGAAAACTTGAATTTTGGCAAGGAAAACAATTGCATGCGCGGACGTTAAAGCTGGCTCTGCATTCACCGCAATATAACCGCGAATGTCAAAACTGTCAAATTTTGCTTAGAACACGTGCAAATGAAACCACGGGAAAATCAGCCCCTTGAACGACGATTGACGAAAATGGCCAATGAAAGTGATGAGTCACAGAACTAAGAAAACTATTAAAAAAAAAAAAACAAATGAATAATTTAAGAAAAGAATTAGGAACACCTGTTCATTTTAAAATCTGCTTTTAATTTAATTTTGAAAACTTTTTCATCTGATTTTTCGAGATTCTCAAAAATCGTTGAAAAAGCTAATCACCAATCGCCGATTTATTGACATACCGGAAGAATTGCATGAAAATAATTTTATTAGAGCTTTAGAAATCATCATTCTCTGCTGATTTCTCGAGTTTCTCGAAAATCGTTGAAAGAGTGATTCACCAACTGGAAATTTCTTGATACATTCAAGGACTTTGCAGCGCCACCTTCCGGAGAATTGCGGAAACATTTTCATTACACAGTTCCAGAGGGTCGTTTTCAGCAGAGTTCTCGAGTTTCTCAAAAACCGTTGAAAAAGCGAATTACCAATCGCCGATTTATTGACATACCGAAAGAATTGCAGCGCCATCTTTCGAATTATCATCAAAATAATTTTATTAGAGCTTTGGAAATCATCATTTTCTGCTGATTTCTCGAGTTTCTCGAAAACTGTTGAAAGAGTGATTCACCAACTGGAAATTTCTTGATACATTAAGGGACTTTGTAGCGCCACCTTCCCGAGATTTGAGGAAATATTTTCATTACAGCTATGAAAAGGATCGTTTTCAGCTGATCTTCCAAAATTTTCAAAAAAATCACTGAAGGAACGATTCACCAATCGTCTGGTGGTTCATTTAAAAACTTGCAGCACCATCTTCCGGATAATCATGAATCGTCTGTAGGTTCAAGCAAAGTCTAGCAGCGCCATCTTCCGGATAATCATGAAGATATTTTTATTGTAGTTTTGGAGAGGATCGTTTTTCAATAGATTGCTAGAGTTTCTCAAAGATCGTTGAAAGAGCGACTCACCAATCGCCAGTTTCTTAGTAGATTCAAGGACTTGTAGCGCCATCTTCCGGAAAATTGTGGAAATATTTTCACTATAACGTTGAAAAGGATCGTTTTCAGCTGATTTTTCAAAATTTTGAAAAAATCACTGAAGGAACGATTCACCAATCGTCTGGTGGATCATTTAAAAACTTGCAGCGACATCTTCCGGATAATCATCAGTCGTCTGTAGGTTCATTCAAAGTCTAGCAGCGCCATCTTCCGCATAATCATGAAGATATTTTTATTGTGGTTTTGGAGAGGATAATTTTTAGTAGATTTCTCGAGTTTCTCAAAAATCGTTGAAACAGCGATTCAGTTTCTTGGTACATTCAACGACCAGCGCCATCTTCCGGAAAATCGAGAAATATTTTCACTATAGCTTAGAAAAGGATCGTTTTGAGCTTTTCTCAAATTTTTCAAAAATTACTGAAGGAACGATTCAGCAATCGTCCATTGGTTCACTTAAAGACTTGCAGCGCCATCTTCCGGATAATCACGAATATATTTTTATTGTAGTTTTGGAGAAGATCGGTTTTGGTAGATTTCTCGAGTTTCTCAAAAATCGCTGAAGGAACGAATTATCAATCGGCATATTTTTTTGGTACATTCAAGGACTTGTAGCGCCATCTTCCGGAAAATAGTGGAAATATTTTCATTACACACTTGGAGCGGATCGTTTTCGGCGGATTTTTCGAGTTTCTCAAAAACAGTTGATAGCGAGAATCACCAATCGTCAATTTATTAGTATTTTCAAAGAGTTGCAACGCCACCTTTCGGATTATAATGAAAATAATTTTATTGTAGTTTTGGAGAGGATCGTTTTTAACAGATTTCTCAAGTTTCTCAAGAACCGTTGAACCGTTCACCAGTCTTCAATTTCTCGGTGTATTCAAGGACTTGCAGCGCCATTTTCTGGAAAATCGCAAAAATAATCTCACTACGGCTTTGGAGAGGAACATATTCAGCAGATTTTTGAAGTTTCTCAAAAATCGCTGAAGGAGCGATTCACCCACCAATCGTTTGTTGGTACATTCGAAGGCTTGCAGCGCCATCTTCTGGCAAATCGGGGAAATATTTTTATTGGAGTTTTGGAAAGGATTGTTTTTAACACATTTCTCAAGTTTCTCAAAAACTGTTGAAAGGGCGATTCACCGATCTTCAATTTCTTGGTATATTCGAGGACTTGCAGCGCCATCTTCTGGAAAATTGCAGAAATAATGTCACTACGGCTTTGGAGAGGATTGCATTGAGCAGATTTTTCAAGTTTCTCAAAAATCGCTGAAGTAGTGATTCACCCACCAATTGTTTGTTAGTACATTCGAAGACTTGCAGCGCCATCTTCTGGCCAATCGGGAAAATATTTTCATTGGAGTTTTGTAGAGGATCGTTTTTAACAGATTTCTCAAGTTTCTCAAAAACCGTTGAAAGGGCGATTCACCGATCTTCAATTTCTTAGTATAGTCAAAGACTTGCAGCGCCATCTTCCGGAAAATCGGGGAAATATTTTCATTACAGCTTCGGAGAGGATCGTTTTCAGCTGACGTTTTGAGTTTCTCAAAAATCGTTGAAGAAGCGATTTCTTGATATATTCAAGGACTTGCAGCGCCATCTTTCGGATAATCATGGAAATATTTTTTTGCAAAGAATCGTTTTCTGCTGATTTTTCGAGTTTGTTTCAAAATTCATCCCTGCAAGTTGCATCCCTTCGTGTTTCGGAATAAATTCTATACTTTTTCTTTATGAGAAGTTTGTGAGCTACGACGTTCGTCTTTAAGTGTACCCTTTTTGGTCCCACCGAAAATAAATACCCCCCTCAGAAAAAAAAAATTAATTATGAAGTGAATGTAACGAACTCGAAACGTGCAATTAATTAATCCGTCCGTCCGTCCGTCCGTGCACCCATTTAAATCGCCACAATGTAGAGTGCGAGCGGCCCCCTTATAGTCTGGATTTTTTGTTGAATGGGAACGTACCAAGGGGGCAGACCGACCTTACCTGTTCCGATTGAAAGGATTTTTTTAAAAGTGGAAATTTTACAGACAGCACTGACCCCCTCGGCGACGGGGCTGCGGGCCCTTTTAGTAGCGCGTTCGATGACGTACAGCGTGGACCGCAAGATGTTCCTCCGCGGGGCGAAATTCGGCCGTCGCGGGGGCGGCTAATAAAAATCCACGCGAACCGAGGAAAGAAAATTAACACCGTTATTAAGGGCGTAATGGTTTAATTTTTTTCTCAAGTCGAACGCGAGACGCAACCAACTCAGGGCAATTTTTGGTGCAACCGGGCGCTTCTTTTTTATTTTTTTTTTGTTTGTTTTAGTTTAATCGTAATTTAGTGAGTGAGTGAGTGAATAGTGAGAGTGAGAGTGAGTGTTCGTTTGTTTCTACGGTGCACAGATATTGTGGAGCGTTTGCACACAGAAGCATCGAGGGTGAGTTCGATATTCAATTGTTACCCTTAACGCGTTTGATATTGCGCGGGCCATTTTCAAAATGGCGTCGTCATTTCTTACGCAATTTCGGTTATGTTATTAAAATCGTCTTTCGATTTTTTTAAAAATTTTTTGGTTCAATTCACTTTTTAAGTGTAAACCGCCGGAGCAGTTTTCGGCATAAATTAGTTAACCTGAGGGGAGGGGGAGGGGTTAAATACTTAAAAACTGACGACAAACAAAACTTTTGTACTAAAAAAATCAGGTAACAACAAAAACAATTGACGATAGGACAGACAATTTTGAAATCAAGAAAGTCGGAGGAACGAAAACAATTGTCGATGATTTTTACCGAAAATAAAAAACAATTAAAAAGGCAGACAACAATAAAAACAGAGAATAAACAGATCCTACAAATGTATAAACTTCGAAAACAACAGCAACAAAAATTGGCGTCGAGATAGCAATTGTTTTTTTTCGTAAACAAATTGATAAAAGCGGAAACAATTGAACAACATCGGAAGCAGGTCGAGTGACGACATTACGAGGAGCAAAACAATCGACTAATCACGGAATTAGGTAACAACAAAAACAACAGACGACGTCACGAACAATTTTTATAAACAAAAACGAATAAGTGATTGTTTGACGTCGAGATAACAATTGTTCCTTTTAACAAATTGATAAAAATGAAAAAAATCGAGTAACGACATTACGAGAAAGAAAACAATTGACTAATGTCGAGATATTTTCTCCAAGAAATTAAGTAACATCAAAAACAACCGACGACGTGACGAGCAATTGTTTTTTAAAACAGAAACAATTAGTTATGGTTTGACGTCGAAATAACAATTGTTTTTTTAACAAATTCATAAAAACTGATACAATTGAACAATGTACGAAATAAACAAATCGAGTGATATTACGAGAAGAGAAACAATTGACTAAGAACAGATATTTTCAGCAAGGAATTAGTTAACAACAAAAACAACTGACGACGTGATGAACAATTTTTATGAACAGAAACAATTAGTGATGATTTGATGTTGGGACAGCAATTATTCCTTTAACAACTTAATAAAATCTGAAACAATTGAACAGCGTACGATAGAAACAAATCAAGAAACGACATTACGACAAGGAAAACAATTTTCTCCAAGAAATTAAGTAACAACAAAAACAATTGACGAAGTGATGAACAATTTTTGAAAACAAAAGCGAATGGTGATGGTTTGACGTCGAGATAACAAAACAATACGTGATAACGATTGTTTTTTTAAACAAATTGATGAAAACTGGAACAATTATTGAACAACGTACGAAATAAACAAATCGACGTCATTACGAGAAGGAAAACAATTGACTAATCACAGGTATTTTCCGCGAGGAATGACTTAACAGCAAAAACAACTGACAATATGATGAACAATTTTCATAAATAAAAACAATTAACGCTGGTTTGATGTCGAGATAAAAACTGAAACAAATTGAGTGAGGATGTTACGAAAAGGAAAACAACTGACTACTCACACAAGCTATTTTCTCCAAGAAGTTAAGTAACAAGAAAAACAACTGACGACGTGATTTTTGAAAACAAAAACAATTAGTTAGGGTTTGACAATTGTTTTTTTTTTAAATAAATTGATAAAAACTGAAACAAATCGAGTAACGAGTTATTTTCTTCGAGAAATTAAATAACAAGAAAAACAACTGACGACGTGATTTTTTAAAACAAAAACAATTAGTTATGGTTTGATATCGAGATAACAATTGTTTTTTTTTGAACAAATTCATAAAAACTGATACAATTGAACAATGCACTAAATAAATAAATCGAGTGACATTACGAGAAGATAAACAATTGACTAATTTTTTGCAACAACAAAGACAACTGACGACGTGATGAACAATTTTTGAAAACAAAAACAAATGGTGATGGTTCGACGACGAGATAACAATTGTTTTTTTTTTAACAAATTGAACAATTAACGATAAGTAAGAAAATGTTCACTGCAATACAAAAACAATTGACGATTATTTATAATTGTTTGCTACACAAAAAAAAATTGAACAAGTTTGAAGAGGGGAACAATAACGAAAACAACTGAGAACTGTTCATAAATTACAGCAAAAATAGAAACAGAAACAAATCCGAATAGAGTAACAATAATAAAAACAATTGACTATAAGTAAAAAAAAATGTTCAATTCAGTTCAAAAACTAGAATGAAAGGTACCAGGCCAACATGGAAAACAACTGACGATAGTTTAGAGTTGTTTGCTATATTAAAAAAAGTGAACAATAAAGAAAACAACTGAGAACTGCTCAATTCTCAGAAATTACAGCTAAAACGGAAACAATTGACGATAGTTAAAGAGCGGTTCAAATCATTATTTTAATTCAATGAACAAATTCGGGCAGGATAATCAAATTTTGTATCAAATTTTAAGAAAGTTGAAAAAGTGTTCATTTTTAATGTTTATTTTAAAAAACGAACAAATTCGAATAGAGTAACGACATTGAAAACAATCGAGAACCGTTCACTTGTCAGAAAGTAAATCACGGTGAGCCGAGCAAAAACAGAATCAATTGACGGCAGATAAATTGATTATTTTAAAGCAAAAGATGAGCAGGACAACAACATTAAAAACAATTGTGAACTGTTCAATAAACAATTGACGGTCGATAAATTGATTGGTTTAAGGACGTTGAAAACAATTGACGGTGAGTAAAAAGACGTTCATTTCAGTTCAAAAAGTAAAAAAACAAAACACGACTAGGAAAACAATTGACGATGAGTTGTTTGCATCATTATTAAAGAAACAAATAAACAAGTTTGAACGCGAATATAAACAATCGAAAATAGTTGTACTATCACGGCAAAAGTCCATTAAGTTTATTTCTTTGTTTATTTTAATATTTGTTGTTTGAACAAAGAAACAAACACGACAAAAACAACAAACGAATGGCAACTCATTCAACAAATAAACAAGAAATAACGAAGGCGTAAAATCTTTGAACAAACAAAAAAACAACAAAACCAACAAAGAAATTTAAAATTAAGTAAACTAAAACAACAGAAAAACAACGTAATCAACAAAAAAAAAGGAAAATTATCAATAAAATCGTGGAAAATAAATGATCGGCGACAGATAACTTGTGAAAATAGATGAAAGCGTAGGAGAAGCTTAAGAAACGACAATTAACAACAAAACAGCAAACAAAAACAAACGACGACAGATAAAGAATTTTTGAAAAGAAAGAAAAAAATTAGAAAAACGTCAACAATAAAGACAATCAAGGTCAAGCAAGGGACGGGCCGCTTTTTCTGTATTAAACGAATCTGAACTGAACGATCAAACAAAAAACAAATCGCAAGAACAATTGACAATTTCTAAAAATCAAACTTGCTAGAAAAATAACAAAACAAGATCGACTTATGGCTTTTCGCTTTTTTTTTTAATAATCGTCTTTTGTTTTTGTTTTTTTTTTTCGTCGTTAAGTTAGGCGAAAAATTGCCGTGACAATTTCAGCGACCGTTTTCGATTTTGTATTATTTGCATTGCATTTTCGTTGGAAAACAGCAACGCGCGAGTAATATATTGTATGCAAAAGCGTCGATATATAAAACGTGTATTAAAATGTGCCGTCGAACAACAGTTTGCAATGCAACCCTGTCGGGTGGCGGCGGGCGCGCACGTTTCGCCCTGAAAAATTTTGATTGAATGCCTGCAGTCGCCATGGCGACCTCGGTGATATATTTGATATAGTGCTGTATGGATTTGTTTCGATGTGTATATAATATTCATATGTTATTTAAATATTCCAACTATTAGACATATATATTGCGGAATATCGCGGCGCGTCCTGTTAATTATAATAATTAATCGCTCTGTAAATATTGGCCCGGCGCGGCGCATTTTACACATACAACAAATTCATTTTTACAACGCGCTTCGTTTGTTTCATACAAAATCTAACTTTATACAAAAAAGATAACATCACTTAATGACCTCCCTGTACGCCTCCACCACCCTTTTTCAATTAGTTTTGCAAATATCGAAGTCGCACTTCAAATAAATGTTTTTTTTTTGTGGAAGCGTCCAATTTTTCGTCTACCATCAATTGTTTTTATTGTAGTCTGATTTTATCCTTCACTTGAAAAAAAAAAAAAGAAAAGTAACTTGCTTTTGTTTTCGCAAAGCCCCTCAAGTCTTCTATTTCTGGTTCTTTGTCTATCGTCGTTCTCTGGTTGTCGTCAATTGTTCCTGCCGTTGTCAATAAATTTGTTTGTTTTCAGAAATTTCCTCCCTGGCTACCGTCTCTTGTTGTCTTCATCGTTCGATTTTGTTTTGTTTTCAAAAAAGGACGTGTTCCTGTTGAATCTGTTTTGAAAATTCGCGTAATCAACTCGCGATCAATTGTTCCTGGGAAAAAAGTATCTGCCATCAGACAGTTGTTTCAGTTAAAAAAAAAACAATTGTTATCTCGACGTCAAACCATCACCATTTGTTTTTGTTTTCAAAAATTGTTCAACACGTCGCCGGTTGTTTTTGTTGTTAGTTAGTTTCTTGGAGAAAATACTTTGTCATTGGTCAATTGTTTTCCTTCTCGTGATGTCGTTACTCGAATTGTTTCACTTTTTATGAATTTCTTAAAAAACAATTGTTACCTCAACATCAAACCATCACTAATTGTTTTTGTTTATAAAAATAATTCATCTGTTGTTCTTGTTATTGAGTAATTCCTTGCAGAAAATTTCTGTGATTAGTCAATTGTTTCTCTTCTCGTAATGTCACTCGATTTGTTTATTTCGTACGTTGTTCAATTGTATCAGTTTTTATGTTTATATTTGCGTACAAACTTGTTTATTTGTTTCTTTAATAATGATGCAAACAATTCATCGTCAATTGTTTTTTTTTCGTCGTGTTTTTTTTTACTTTTTGAACTGAAATAAACATCTTTTTACTCACCGTCAATTGTTTTCAATGTTCTCAACCTGCCCGAGTTGATTTAAAACAATCAATTTATCTACCGTCAATTGTTTCTCGAATAGTTCACAATTGTTTTTAATGTTGTCATCCTGCGTGTTTCTTGGTTTAAGATAATCAATTTATCTACCGTCAATTGTTTCTGTTTTTGCTCGGCTCCCTGTGATTTACTTTCTGACAAGTGAACAATTCTCGATTGTTCAATGTTGTTACTTTATTCGAATTTGTTCATTTTTAAAAATAATCTATCGTCAAATGCTGTCGATTCCCCCCCCCTTCGATTTTTCTAATTTTTGAACTGAAATGAACATTTAAAAAAAAAAATTTTAAATTTGTTATCACGCTCGAATCTGTTCATTGATTTAAAACAACGAATTGAACAACGCTTTACCTATCGTCAATTGTTTCTGTGTTTGTTCGGCTCACTGTGATTTATTTTCTGACAACTGAACAGCTCTCAATTGTTTTTAATGTTGTTAATGTTTTAAAAACAATCTGTCGTCAAATGCTGTCATTGTTGCCCCCCCCCCCCCCGATTTTCTAATTCTTGAGCTGAAATAAACATTTTTTTAACTTTTTTAAAATATGTAACCACGCTCGGATCTGTTCATTGATTTAAAATAACGACTTGAACAACGCTTTGTCTATCGTCAATTGTTTCTGTTTTTACTCGGCTCACTTTGATTTACTTTCTGACAAGTGAACACTTCTCAATTGTTTTTAATGTTGTTACTCTATTCGAATTTGTTTATTTTTAAAAATAATCTATCGTCAAATGCTGTCGTCGTTGCCCCCCCCCCTCTCCAGTGCGACTTTTTTCAATTTTTTAACTGAAATGAACATATTTTTTTAACTTTTTGTTAAATTTGTTATCACGCTCAAATCTGTTCATTGATTTGAAGTAATGGATTGAATAGCGCTTTATCTATCGTCAATTGTTTCTGGTTTTGCTCGACTCAGCTTGATCTAATTTCTGACAAGTGAAGATAGTTCTCAATTGTTTAATATTCTATTCTGATTTGTTCACTCTGCCTGTCGTCAATTGTTTTCGCAGTTGGCCGGTATTTAATGTTGTTATCCTACTCGAATTTGTTCCTTTGAATTAAAATAATGAATTGAACAACTCTTTAACTATCGTCAATTGTTTCCGTTTTAGCTGCAATTTCTGAGAAATGAACAGTTCTCATTGTTTTCATCATTGTTCCCCTGTTCGAACTTGTTCATTTTTTTTTATTGTAGCAAGCAACTCTAAACTATCGTCAGTTGTTTTCCTTGTTGGCCTATTCGCTTTCATTCTAGTTTCTGTACTGTAATGGACTTTTTTTTACTTATAGTCAAATGTTTTTATTATTGTTACTCTATTCGGATTTGTTCATTATGTCTGACGTCAATTGTTTTCGCTATTAGCCTGTACTTAATGCTGTTATCCTGCGCGAATTTGTTTATTCGGCTCTTTCACTATCGTCAATTGTTTCTATTTTTTGCTGTAATTTCTGAGAAATGAACAGTTTTCAATTGTTTTCATTATTGTTCCCCTATTCGAACTTGTTCAATTTTTTTTAAATGTAGCAAACAATTCTAAGTAATCCTCAATTGTTTTTTGTAGTGCAATGAGCATTTTTTTTGCTCATCATCAATTGTTTTTATTATTGTTAATCTATTCGAATTTGTTAATTTTTTTAATAGTGAAGCGCACACCTCTTCGTCTATCGTCAATTGTTTGCGTTTGTCTACTGAAACAAAACGGACAGTATTTTTACTTATTGTCAATCGTCCTTGACTGCTCGAATTTGTTCATTGATTTAAAGTAATGATCGTCAATTGTTTTCGTTTTTGGTCTGCTCGTTTTAATCCACTTTCTAAAAAGTGAACAGTTCTCAATTGCTTTTGTTATTATTGTTACTCTATTCGAACTTATGCACTTTTTTCTTGATAGAGAATTAGGGAACTCAATCTACTGTCATTTGTTTTCGTTGTTGCTCTGTCCGCTTTCTTCTAGTTTTTTGGACTGAAACGAACGCTTGTTTAACTCATGATCAATTTTTTTTATTATTTAGATATTTAAAAAAAAATTGTTGCAAGTCGGTTTCAGATCAAGAAAACCGGCCGCGCGGTGTCGCTACTTAAACAATTGTTTTTATTATTGTCACTATTTTATTTAATAGTGAAGTGAACAACTCTTTGTCTGCGGTAATTTGTTTTCGCCCTACATGTTTTTTTTTTCTAGTGTTTGAATTGGAACGAACATTTTGTCGCTTATGAGCAATTGTTTTCATTGTTGTTACTCTATTCGATCTTCTTCGTTTTTTTTTTAATAAAGCTTTTTATTTATGGACAATTGTTCTCGCTGTTGGCCTGCCACTTTTATTCTAGTTTTTGAACTGAAATGAACAATTTTTTACTTGCAGTCGTCAATTGTTTTTATTATTGTTACTCTATTCTGATTTGTTCACTCTGTCTGTCGTCAATTGTTTTCGCTGTTGGTCTGTATTTAATGTTGTCATCCTACTCGAATTGATTCAATGATTTAAAATAATGAATTGAACAACTCTTTAACTATCGTCAATTGTTTTTATTTTTGCTATAATTTATGAATAGTTCTCAGTTGCTTTCGTTACTGTTTTCCCTATTCGATCTTGTTCAATTTTTTTCACTGTAGCAAACAACTCTAAACAATCGACAATTGTTTTCCTTGTTAGCCTGGCCAGTTTCATTCTAGGTTTTGTACTGTAATGAACAATTGTTTAGGTAATCGTCTATTATTTTTATTGTCATGACTCTATTCGGATTTGTTCGTTCAGTCTGTCGTTTTCGCTTATTTATTTATTGTAAGTAAATGGTAATTGTTTCTGTCGTCAATTGTTGTTCTGCTAGCTTTGATTTACTTTCTACAAAGTAAATAGTTTTCAATTGTTTTTGTTATTAATGTTACTCTACTCGAATTTGTTCATTTTTTAACAATGAAGTAAACAGCCCTTTATCAATCGTCTATTATTGTTTCCACTGATGGCCTGTTTTTAATGTTGCTCGAATGTATTCTTCAATTTAAAATCATGAATTGAACAACTCTATATTTAACGTCAATTGTTTCTGGTTTTGCTGTACGTCCTGAGAAGTGAACAGTTGTCAATTGTTTTTATTATTGTTACTCTCATTAAGCTTTTTGTTATTATCATCATTATCGTCATTCATTTTCATTGAATTGAACAACTCTCTATCTAACGTCAATTGTTTCTGGTTTTGCTGTACTTCCGGAGAAGTGAACAGTTGTCAATTGTTTTTATATTACTGTTATTCTCTTTGAACTTGTTGTTATTATCGTCAATTGTTTTCATTGAATTGAACAACTCTATACCTAACGTCAATTGTTTACATTGCTGTTATTCTCTTTGAACTTATTGTTATTATCGTCAATTGTTTTCATTGAATTGAACAACTCTCTACCTAATGTCAATTGTTTCTAGCTTTGCTGTACTTCCGGAGAAGTGAACAGTCGTCAACTGTTTTTATTATTGTTATTCTCTTTGAACTTTTTGTTATTATCGTTATTTGTTTTCGTTGTTGACCGATCGGCTTTTATTCTAGTTTTTGAACTGAAATTCACGTTTGCTTGCTTAATGAAGTAAACAACTGTTCGTCTATCGTCAATTGTTTTCGCTGTTGCATGTTGAATCCCTGCTCGAATTTGTTGATTGATTTGAAGCAATTAATAGACCTCTCTTTATCTTTCGTCAATTGTTTCCGTTTTTGCTCTGGTCGCTTTGATCTGCTCGATCTGAAAAGTGACGATCATTCCTTCTGTTGGTGTTTGATTTTGTATATTTTTCTAGAGAGGGTTGAACATTCTTCTATCTATCGTCAATTGTTTCTGCTATTGCCGTGCTCACTTTTGTCTACTTTTTGACAGAGATATTTGGTTTAATTTAGTTTATTTTTGAAGTGCATCCCAATTTACTAGATATTTTAATAATAATGTTTTAAGAAATTTCTGTTACGCTTAAAAAAGTTCTCTTTCTTGCCCGCTTCATTTTTAAACGCTGCGAGATTTATCTATCCCAGCCCCGGCATTATTCTTATTCTTCTTCTTCTTTTGGCGCCGCTACTTTCCCGTTTTTAATCTGCGGCCGAAACTTTTTCCGAGGCGGCGGTAATTTATCTCCTCGCTCCTTAAACCGAGTATTATTTCTCCGGGCGTCTTTTATTCCGCGCTAATTTTCTTTTCACATTTTATTGCCCGCCGACGACGACGACGACGGCGTCGGCGAAAGAAAAAGGTCGAGGCGGGCGAACACTCGTCCTCTTCCTGTTTGCGCCCTCAAGAGGAAAGGACACGAGTTAGTTTCAGTTTCCTTACGTGACGCAAATTGCAATGTCAAAAATCTTCTTTTTTTTTGCCATAGCCCTTTTGTAACGGAGTCGAGTTTGACCTGGGAGGGATTACGAAATGGAATTGCAATGTCAAAAATCTAGCGCGAATTTTTTTTTACTATAGCCCTTGTGTAATGGAGTCGAGTTTGACCTGGAATATTGCAGCGACTGCGAAATGGAATTAGCAAAAAAATTAAAGTAATTAAAAACGCGATTATTTCCAGTAGAGGGCGCGTCTCCGGGAGAGAAAGAGAACAGGAGCGCGTCCGAAACCGGCGAATAAATTTCAATAACCGACTCCGCGGGCAATAAAAATATATCATGAACTTGTAACAAAATTACAAAGTAATTACAGAAATTCAGGCTCGCATCTGCACACTTTCTGGCGGCGGCGGCGACGTCGACGCCGCGGCGCTCATACATTAAGCGCGTGATCTTTCGAGGACGCGCTTTAACCGTCGTACTACTCCGGAGCAACCCTAATCGAGAAGCAACACAAAAAAAAACTTCGAAACATCTGCCTGGCCACTGTCCCTAATTTTTGACCTTTTGTGTGATGACCCCGGGTCCGCCGCTTCCGTATTCAAATCTGTCTACCTGGGCCCGCATTGTTTAAGTCTTCGCCCCCTTTACGATTTCATGCTTTTTTTGTTTTTATTTTTGGAGGACCCCAACGATTATCATCAACAAACAAACGATACGAGTCGGCCGGCGATGTAGTCACAGAAATGACGCACGTCAATCGCTTCAATTAAAAAAAAAATTAAGTTCGCCGGCGCATCCACCAAGTTTACGAAAGTACGAAAAAACCGAATCAAAGTTCGGGGTTTCTTAACCACCGTCCACCCCGTGCACCCCCGGCGAAGTTGTGGGGACGCGGCGTGAAAGAACGCGTTAATTATTTTTTCTTGGTTTCGCAGATAAAACGTCCGTCAAAAAACACCCCAAGTGTACGTTGGTCGGGGGCGGTGTTTCAATCGAGCGGCGGCGGCGGCGTTTCAAAACCTTCAAGTAATTGTCAGCTCTTTTCAAACCTCCGCGAAGTCTAACGTTCGTTATTATTAGCAACAAATTAAAGCGAGGGCGTACGGTGGTGACAACAAACGAAAGAATTTCTTAAAACGTCAGAAATAATAAATTAAAAATAAATACGTTCTAAGCAAGACTATGGCGCCATCTATTACGATTCTGTTTTTGGTTAAAAGATGAAAGTCAACTGATAAAAGCACAAAGCTTTTTGGGAATGTCAAAAAAGAACAGTTTCAAAAGCAACAAAAAAGACAATACGACAAACAGTCGCGCGACAGACAAAAACAATAAATAGAAGACATTGCCTTGTCTTCAGACACTATTAAGAGGAGACACACAACTATTGAAAGCCATAAAAGAAACAATCGCAGCTTCAAAAGCAACAAAAAAGGCAGCACGACAAACAGACGCGCGACAGACAGAAGCAAAAGATGTAAGACATTGCGTAATTGTTTTGTCTTCAGACAATATTAAGAAAGACACACATACACAGATAGTGAAATATAAAGAAACATAAACAGCACCAAAAACAACAGAAAGAAAGACAATAACGACAAACAGATGCACGACAGCCAAAAACAAAAGATATCAGAGTGCGTAGCTGTTGCGTCCTCAGACGACATTAACAGAAAATATACAGATAGTGAAACCTGTAAAAGAAACAGAAATAGCTCCAAAAATAACACGACAAACAGTCGTGCGACAGACAAAAACAAACGACGTCAGAAACAGTGCAGTTGTTTTGTTTTCGTTCAATAGAAACAGGAAACCTCCGAAACAAAAGGAAAACTAATTATTAGGTCAGCAGTGCGACAAACAGGCGCGCGACAGCCAAAAACAAAAGATGTTCGGACATCGTTTTGTCTTCAGACAATATTAACAAAATACACAGAGATGGTGACAGATACAAAAGAAATAAAAACAGTTACAAAAGCGACAAGGAAAAAGACGTCACGACAAACAGACATGCGACAGGCAAAAAAACAAACGACGTCAGAAACTGCGCAATTGTTTTGTCTTCGTCCAATAAAAACGGGAAAATCTCTGAAAAAAAACTAATTATTAAGTCAGCAATGCGACAAACAGGCGTGCGACGGACAAAAACAAAAGACGTCCGACATCGTCGGCAACCACTAGAAAGAGAAGTCACGAAGCTGCTGAAAGATGTAAAAGAAAGAGGTACATATAGAAAACAAAGTCGACAATACGACAAACGGTCACGCGACAGCCAAAAACAAAAGACGTCCGACATTGTTTTGTCTTCAGGCAATATTAACAAAATACACAGAGATGGTGAAATAAAAACAGTTACGAAAGCGACAAAAAAGAGACGACAGGACAAACAGACGTGCGACAGGCAAAAAACAAACGACGTTAGACACTGCGCAGTTGTTTTGTCTTTGCCGAATAGAAATAGGAAAACCTATAAAACAAAAAAAAATAGTATTACGTCAGACGATACGACATACAGAAACGCGACAGACAAAAACAAAAGACCGCAGACATTGCGTAGCTGTTTTGTAGACAGTTTTGAATGATAAAGTCTAAGCATTTGTGGTGCCATCTGTCAGCCACACTTGTAGTTCTGTTCCTTTTAGTTGTTGGAAAGCAACTTCAAAACAACTGAAGAACGCCAAGGAATAGAAGAAACAGCGATCAGAAAATAACGTGAAGTTTCAAACGAAAATTGTTAAAGCACAAGAACTTAGAAGTATTTGAGGCGCCATCTGTTAGCCACACTCGTAGTTTTGTTTTCTTTATTTCTTGAAAACCAATTAAAAAAAAAATGAATTGAACAATTGAATCGAACAAGTAAAGTTCTTATAAAAGACATCACAACAAATAATTACTGATAAGACGGTGGCGCCATCTATTATTCCATAACTGAAGATTCCTGCAACAATTTCGTTAACTTTAATAAAAAAAAAACATTTTTTTTTGCAGCATTTCGTCGAATTGTATTTTCTTTTCTTTTTGGAGGGAAGACGTCGATGTGCCGCTCGTTTCGTAGGGGGGTCGCGAGTACGCGGTTTAAACGGCCGGGCACTTCTTCGGAGAGCTTTTTTCCCCCATCGAATTTTTGTGTCGTCGGCCCCTCCCCCCCGCACCGGGACAGTGCGTTTTTAAAAACGTTCGCCCCGGCAGCTCCTTACCAATTTGCATTTTCCTGATTAGGTATCGATTCATTTTTCCGTTTGTGTTTTGTCCTCATCGCATCGGAACGAATCCAAGAATCAAGAAACGTCAACGACAGACGTTCAAATTAGGCAACTCAAGTTTAGCTAAACTTTCATCGTCGCACGTCAGTTATCTTCGGCGATCGTTTAACGTCGGAAACAAATGAAGATCCACGCTCAGACCTTGAATGACATTTTGGCACAGTTTTTCTAATCAAGTATTTGCGTTTCGCTTATGTCGTTTATTGGCGCCGAATATTTGTATTTGGGCAGCAATATGCCAGCAATATTGGCATGTAAGAAGCGACATTAAAAGTCTTGAATGACCTTGAATAGAATAAAGCAATTTACGAAAAAAATTTGGGCGTTCTCTCGTCCTCAACTTTCAGAGAATCTATCTTTTTTCTCTGCTCGAATAAGTACATTGACCTAAGCAGTAAGATCAGTCTCAAGGAAGGACCTTATTTGACCTTAATTAACCGTACAGAGAAGGAAAGTCCTTGAAAGGATATATCTTACGACTTATTGTTATTTTACACCTATTTTCTCTCAGCTTCCTGCCGGCGCTCTATTTAAAAAGTCAGTGACGTCTGGCAACTTTGAAAGGTCTAAAATGACCTTGGTAAACGCGATATTTACTTACAAAAGTTGCTCTTAGCTTCTAGGGAAAGCACTAGTTTCCGCCATAACCTCAGGAAGAGAAGTACACGCGAGAGGCGACCTTAAACAGATCTGAAATGACCTTGACGTATTAGGTCTTACGACACATGGATGTCTTGCTTTCAAAGTCACTTAGTTACTTCTCTGTGAGCTCCACTTCATTCCACTTCTAGAGAACGCACCAGTTTCCACCATAACGCCAGCAAGAGGCGACCTTAAACCGATCTGGAATGACCTTGAAGTGCTAGGTCTTACAAGACATAGGATGTTTTGCCTCTATTGTTAGTTAGTTGCTTGCTGCGAGCTCCACTTTATTCCACGCCAGAGTTTTCTGTGTTTGAGTGACCGCGATAATTTCATCAAACCATCCATAGGCAAAAGGCGACCTTAAACAGGTCTACAATGACTTTTAGGTGTTAGTTTTTGCTTTTATTAGTACTTAGTTACTTCTTTGCGTGTTCCACTTCTAGAAAACGCACCAATTTCTCCACAATAACTTCATCAGTGGAAGCACACGCAATAGAAGACCTTCAACAAATCTGGAATGACCTTGACGTGTTAGATTCTACAAAACATAGGATGTTTTGCCTCTATTGTTAGTTAGTTGCTTGTCTACGAGCTCCACTTCACTCCACGCAACAGTTTTCTGCATTCGAGTGACCGCCATAATTTCATCAAGAGATCCACATACAAAAGGCGACCTTAAACAGGTCTAAAATGACCTTCGCGTGTTAGCTGTTGCTTTCATTGCCACTTAGTTACTTCTCTGCGAGCTTCACTTGTAAAGAACGCACCAGTTTCCATCATAACTTCATCAAGAGAAGCTCACGGAATAGGCGACCTTAAGCAGATCTGAAATGACCTTGCCGTGTTAGGTCTCACGAGACAAAAGATGTTTTGATTTTATTGTCAGTTAGTTGCTTGTCTGCGAGTTCCACTTCACTTCACGCAACGGTTTGAGTGACCGCCGTAACTTCAGCAAGAGAAGCACAGACAAAAGGCGACCTTAAACAGGTCTAAAATGACCTTCGCGCGTTAATTCTTATCACACATAGATCTTTCGCTTTCATTGTCACTTAATTATTTCTCTGCGAGTTACACTTCGAACGTCAGCAACATTAGCGCCAGTCTCGAAAGATCTTAGATGACCTTGAAACTTTGAAATGCGATTTTTTTAATAAATTTCTTTAAGTTTTAAGGAACCTGACCGCTTTTTGTGTTTGAGGCACATTTTAAGAAGAAGAAGGAGATGAAGATGTCCTTTCGGTCCTCAGCAACAAAGGTACACTCAAGAAGCGACCTTGGTTGACCTTAACTAACCGTACAGCGAAGGACAGTCCTTGAAATGTCATCCTATAATTTATTATTATTTCGTTCCTGTTAGTTATCTCCCAGCTTCTTACCTGCGCTATATTTGGAATGTCGTTGACGTCATCGGGAGACCCAGGGAGATCTAAAACGATCTGGCGTAAACAAGAGCACTTTGATGGCGCTGACGTAATTAATTGCCCTCCGTCAAATATCAGATTTTACTCAAAAAAAAGTGCGAATGATGTAAGTTGTAACCGCCACGAGTCTGTTTTGAGTTTACGACTTATACAGGGTGTTTCCCGGCCAGTTATAATTGTGCTCGTTTCGTTGTGTCAAGAAATAGTTTGGTTTAGAACGTGCGCACGCACTTTTTAGATTAAGGCAGAAGTCTTATCCTTCAATACGAAGAGAAAATTCGATGTTCTTTTGTTTTTCTTTTTTGCGATTGACGAGCGTCTGAAAAAGTCGCGCGCGATTGTAGACGAAACCTCATTAGAAGAATAAGGCCACTTCCAAGGAGGTCAGGATGTCACTAGTTGGACGGAAACGCTCGATTTTCTTTTGTTTCGGAGCCTGCTTACAACAGAATTTTTGACCGGAAGTAAAATATGACGGCGCTGACGTAATTAGTTGTCCTTTTGCCGTCAGATTTTACTTAAAAAAAAGTGCGAACGACGTAAAGTTGTGACCGCCACGAGTCTGACTTGTGCACATGGTGTTTTGAGTTTAGAAATTATACAGGGTGTTTCCAAAGTACGTTCCAAAATTAGAGGATGTGATTTCCAATAATGTTTTAAGAAGAAATGTTCCTATGAACCTGCGGCCGCAAATACATATTGACGAGGCTGTGAGAAAAATTAAAACCTAACACAAATTCTCAGGCTTTTGACATTTATGTTGTTTTAACAACAATAATAATTACAATGATATGATATGAAGAAGAAAATTTATTTAAAGGACTTACAGACGCGATGTTTGTCTTTTTTTTTATTGTAATATCACGAGAAGAACAAGCACCAAACTCAAAAGTGTGAGAATCGCTGTGCTAGATTTTGTTTTTGGTCATAGCCTCCTTAATATAGATTTGCGACATTATGTGCATAGAAACATTTTTTCTTAATATACTAAGGGGAATCACGTCGTGAAATTTTGGAACGTTCTTAGGAAACACCCTGTATAAGATTATGTGAAACGGGATGATTTTATAACGCCGCGCCGTTTAACGAGCGTCTGTGACAGAATAGAACCAAAAAAAAAACAAAAAGAGAAACGGAAGAAACAGAAGCGGTTAAACGTATCCAAATAAATCCAGAGGGCGCACAACAAATGGTCACGTACGGGCGAAACAAAAGAACGCACAGAAGGGTCAATTTTTTAATTTTTCTTAGAATGACCCTCGTTAAACAAATACAGTGTTAAGTTTCAGCATTGTTCGGACGTGGAAAGGGGTGCAGGTAAACGGGCGCGCAAAATGGAGACAAAAAACGGCCCACTTATACAGGGTCGGCTCGAATTTTTTCCTTTTTTTATCGTCCGTGGAAACGGTCATGAGAAACGGCGCCCCTTCGTCTTCGAGGAGAGGACGCGGCCGCCGCTTCCGTTCTCATCTCTCGAAAATAATGACGAATTAAAAAACGCGGCCGGGCGGCTATGAAAAATTCAATTACGAAATTAAATTAATTTTCCGCCTTTTAATTACGGCGTCGCCGGCGTCGACGTCGAAGTGGCGCGCGTCTGAGTGGACGGAGACGGATAAAATCTCGGAATTAAGAAATGACTCCAATTAATTCGCGATTGTGCGAATCCGGGAAAAATTATTAAAATTCAGATCGGTGCGCCCTCTGGACGAGAGGGCGAATCCCCCTACCTCCCCCCAAATTAAAGACACTTTCTTTTTTAACTAAAATCCAGGGGATTGCCAATCGAACCCCCATTAAAATAAGCCGTGACTCAGCGTCCATAAAAATGGCGCTTTTCAATCCGATATGTCCCGATAGATCGGAAGGGTGGCGTGTAAAAATCGCCGGGGGCGCAAACAAATGCAGGGAGGAAAAAATGCATGCCCCATTAGCGCCGAGCGCGCGACGGGCAGAGGGGCAGGACGGGGGTGGGTGGAATTACTTCTTGGATCGAAGGCATTCGGACATTTTGAAGAAACTGTTTATTGTGTTGTTTGCCTTTAATTATATCTCGGCACCTTTTTTTTTCCCCTTCGCCCTCGTTCGGGCGATACCGGGCGCAAATTAAATTATCGCCCGTTTAAAAAGGGCGCTCTCTGGAAAAAGCAAATGAAGTAAAAGCGGCCTGTTTTTCTTTGCCAATTAAGTTCGAGCGTTTGTTATTTTTAGATCATTTTTAATTGCCCTTTCGAGGCAGCCGCCGCCGCCACCCGGCATTGCTCACTCAAGGGGTGAGAGTTACATTTTTCCGCGATGAAAGAAACGAGATGCTTTCTTGTTTTTCTTTGTTCAAAATCCGATGGTAATTTCTTAGTTTCCGTTTTAAATAAATGCGTTTTTATCCCTTCTTCAACCCCCTGTCACTGTGATAGTCGTCAAACGACTTAGATACAAACTACCCCCGTCGTTCGCAACTTCAATAAGTTTAATTTCTTACATAATAAAGTTCTAAGGAAAAAATCTACATTTCAAGGTCATTCAAGATCACCTCTTGCGCATACGTCAACCCAAGTAACCTCTTACATAGGACGATCGTACCAACGAAGGAGTAATAACAAAAAAAATGGCACAAAGTACCAGTTCAAGGACTTATGAGATCGTTCAAGGTCGCCCCTTAACTTATTAAAGTGATCCAAACACACTTAATACTTTATGAGTTGAGAAACTCCTGCAATCAAATTAAAATCTACGTTCTAATAAAATAATCTACAATTCAAGGACATTCAAGGTAATTTCTTACGAAATTTTATTGGTATAAAGTAGCAGTTCAAGGTCTTATGAGGTCATTCAAGGTAGCCCCTTAACGCATTGAAATGATCCAAGCACACTTGGCACCTTATGAGTTGAGAAACTCCTATAATCAAATTGCAATCTACGTTCTAATGAAATAATCTACAGTTCAAGGACATTCAAGGTCATTTTTTACGAAATTTTATTTCAGTGTTACACGTCAAGATGCCAACTCGCCGATCTCTTACATCGCGCGATTGTACCAACGAAGAACAGCAAGTAATTGACGATAGGAGCACGAAATAGCTATTCAAGATCTTGTAAGATCATTCAAGGTCGCCTCTTAAATTAATGATGTCATTCAAACACAGATGACGCCTTATGAGTTAAGATTCTCCTACAATTAAGTCAAAATCTACATTTCAAGCCCATTCAAGGTCATCTATTATGTATACATCAAAGCAATAGTGGCTTATATCGTACGAACGGTTTACAATGTGTAATAAATAAGAGGAGTAATGACGCGAATATTTGGCGGAAAGTAATCTTTCAAGAGCTTACAAGTTCATTCAAGGTCACCCATTAAATTATTGGTGTTACCCAAACGCATATGTCAGCTTATGACCTCTAATACCCCTACAATCAGGTTTAGAGCCACGTTTTAAGATAAGAATCTACATTTTAAGGTCCTTCAAGGTCACGTATTATTAAAGCACTGAGCCATTAACTTTTTACATCTGAACTGTCACAATCATCTGTGGTCAAATGAATCTAAAAGCAATTTAGAAACGCACGCTTTAAGGAAAAATCTACATTTCAAGGTCGTTCAAGGTTACCTTTCATTAAAGCACTGACCCTAGAACTTTTGACATCTAAACTCAGATAGTGTCACAATCATCTGGGATCTAATAATCTAAAATCAATCTAGAAGTGCACGTTTTAAGAAAAAAATCTACATTTCATAGTCTTTCAAGGTCAACTTTTATTAGAGCTCCTCTTGCGTCAGAACTTAGATAGTGTCGCAATCATCTGGGATCAAATAAACTCCAAAAGCAATTTAGAAACGCACGTTTTAAGGGAAAAATCTACATTTCAAGGTCGTTCAAGGTCACATTTTATTAAAGCATTGACGCAGGAATATTTTACATCTAAAGTTAGATAGTATTACAGTCATCTGGGATCAAATAAATCTAAAATCAATCCAGAAATGCACGTTTTATGAAAGAAAATCTACATTTCAAGGTCAACTTTTATTAGAGCTCCTTTTACATTAGAACTCAGATAGTGTCGCAATCATCTGGGATCAAATAGACTCCAAAAGCATTTTAGGAACGCATGTTTTAAGGAAAACTCTACATTTCAAGGTCGTTCAAGGTCACCTTTTGTTAAAGCACTGACCCTAGAACTTTTTACACCTAAACTCGGATGGCGTCACAGTCATCTGGGAACTAATAAATCTAAAATCACTCTACAAATGCACGTTTTAAGAAGAAATCTACATTTTAAAGTCATTCAAGGTCACCTATTACTAAACCACTGAACCAATAAACTTTTACATCAGAACTCAGATAGTGTCGTAATCATCCGGGATCAAATAAACTACAAAAACAATTCAGAAACGCATGTTTTAAGGGAAAAATCTACATTTCAAGGTCGTTCAGGGTCACGTTTTATTAAAGCACTGACCCTAGAATTTTTTACATCTTAACTTAGATAGTGTCGCAATCGTTTGGGATCAAATAAATCTAAAAGCAATTTAGAAAAGCGTGTTTGAAGGAAAAAATCTACATTTCAAGGATGTCCAAGGTCACCTTTTATTAAAGCACCGACTCAAGAACTAACTCAAATAGGCGTCGCAATCATCTGAGAACAAATAAACTCCAAAAACAATTTAGAAACGCACGTTTTAAGGGAAAAATCTACATTTCAAAGTCATTCAAGGTCACCTTTTATCAAAGCGCCTTTTACATCAGAGCTCAGATAGTGTTGGGATCATGTGGGATCAAATAAATCTAAAAACAATCTAGAAATGCATGTTTCAATAAAAAATCTACATTTCAAGGTCATTCAAGGCCACCATTTATTAAATCACTGACTCAAGAACTTTTTACATCTAAACTCACATAATCTCACAGTCATCTGAGATCTAATAAATATAAAAGCAATCTAGAAACGGACGTTTGAAGAAAAAAAATCTACATTTCAAGGTCGTTCAAGGTCACCTTTCACTGACTGAAGCACTGACTCAAGATGTTATTACATCCAAAGTCAGATAGGGCCAGGATCATATGGGATCGAATATTTCTCAAAATAATTAAAAAACGCATGTTTTAAGAAAAAAAATCTACATTTCAAGATCGTTCAAGGTCACCTTTTATTAAAGCACTGACCCTCTAGAACTTTTTACATCTGAATTCAGAGAGTGTCACAATTATGTGCATCAAATAAATAAATAAATGGGAATTAGAAACGCAAGTTTTAAGAAGAAAATCTACATTTCAAGGTCATTCAAAGTAACTTTTTATTAAAGCACTGACTCAAGGTGTTACATTACATCTAAAGTCAGATAGCGCCGCAATCGTATGGGATGGAATATTTCTCAAAATAATTAAATAACGTATACGTTAAGAAAAAAATCTACATTTCAAGGTTGTTCAAGGTCGTGCATGGTCACCTTTTATTAGAGCACTGACGCAAGAACTTTTTACACTTAAACTCAGAAAATGTCACAACTATGTGGGAGATTTTTCAAAATAATTGAAAAATGCAAGTTGCAAGAAAAAAATCTACATTTCAAGGTCATTCAAGGTCACATTTTACGCAGCACAGCTTCAATATCTTCTAACATTCGAACCTAGATAGCTTCACCATCATGTGAGATCAAATAATTCTGAAGGAAATCGAAATGATTGTGGTTCTTTTTTTTTTGAACGGGGCTTTTAAAAAAATCTCCCATGAAACAAAAGTATTTGGAAACGATGTTTTTTGTATTAAAAAAAAAACGAGAGTCGTTGTTCGAAAACAAAAGAAAGTCAACATTCTATTCGTGGAGATTAGGTTTTCGATGAAAATCGAAATGATTGTGGTTCTTTTCAAAAAAAAGGGGGTTTCAAAAAAATGGAGTTTCCAAATTCTCTTAGGAAACAAACTCATTTTAAAACCGTATTGTTTCGTATTAAAAAAAAATGAGAGTCGCTATTCGAAAACAAAAGAAAATCGACTGCCTGCTCGTGGAAACTAGGCTTTGAAAATCGAAATGATTTGTGGCTCTTTTTTTCGAATGGGGCTTTTAAAAAAAGTTTCCGACGAAACAAAAGTACTGGGAAACGATGCTTTTCTTTTGTATCAAAAAAAAAAAAAGAAATGAAAGTCATTGATCGAAAACAAAAGAAAGTCGACTTTCTGCTAGTGGAAACAAGAAAATCGAAATGAGTGTGGTTCTCTTTTTTTTTAAAGATGGGGTTTAAAAAAAAACCCTACAAACAAAAGTGTTTTGAAACGATGCTTTTTTCTTGAGTTGAAAAAATTAGGGTCATTGATCGAAAACAAACGAAAATCGACCTCCTGCTCATGAAAACTAGGTTCGGAAAATCGCACTGATTGTGCTTCTTTTTGAAAATAAAGAAAAATGGCACTCCCAAATTTGCCTACGAAACAAGAATTTTCTGATATGATATTCTAAGAAAAAGCAAAAGAGAATCGTCCTTCTCTTTCTTTTTTTTTTGTGAAACCTGGTCCCGGAAGAAAAACATGTCTGTTTCATCGGAGACTTAAAGTTAATTTTTTGAAGACAGAATTTCTTAATTTTATTACTACATTCGGGACGCGTAGCGTAGCCCGAAAACAAAAGAATAAAGTCGTAGTAGGAGAACAAAAGAATACTTTTCTTTTTGTAAAAAACCAAAGCCCCGGAGCCAGAGGATTACAACTTCCTCCTTTTTTTTTTTTTAGAAAGGTGAATTTCTGAAACGATTTCCTTCGTATAAACAATCGACAGTCGTAGCTCGAAGACAACAGAAAATCGTCATTCTTCTTTTTTTTTTTAATTAGACCCCCGGAGACAGAGAAATCAGTTCCATTAACCCCATTTATCAAAAGTGAAGAAATTACTTTCGTTATTAGTCAAAAAAGAAAACGGTTAAGTTTACGTTTGACTTTAACAGAGGGCGCTCGTTCTCTCTTAACCAAGGGAAAAACGAAGTAAATCGTCTTCGAAAGAAAGAACAGGACAGACACAATTTCGAACGTTTTCTCATTTTTTTAAATTATTTATTAGTGAGATCTAGAACTCTTTTGCTTTGTCCTCTTTCTTAATTTCATCGCGACAAATCAAGGAGCGATTTGCCCCATTGAATATCATCTTCCCCGGCGCAAACACTAAATTGACCGTGGGACATCGACGAAGTAATTATCGGCGCTTTCAGGCGGGCGTCGCTTTCTTTGACCATTGTCATTTTTGAACAAAGACGCCTCCGGCTAATCGCCCCGATCCGGGGCACCGCGCCGCGCCGATCGAACCCCGTGAATAATTCAGGCGGAATGAATTAAATAAATTTCGGAAATCGGACGCCCGTCTTCCTCAATTAACGGCGCGCGTTTTTACGTCGGCGTCGGTCAGATCGGCCGGCGCGGCGCGTTTGTTAATGCAGCTGACGTGTACAATTTAAAACACTTAAATAAATTACGGGGCCGTGTATGAATAAATGCAGGACGACACGCGACAATCACGCCGATTATTATTATTATTATATTCTGTTGCGCGGATAATTCGTTGTTTCTCCATTTTGCTACGATTTCGACTTCTAATGTTACGTGGGCAACCAAAAGCACGACACTGCCTTTAAGGTTAGCTAAACTCAAGCAACTTTAAGCTCAGAAGTCATCTATAAAGTGGCAACGCAAGTTCTGTAAAAAGAAAAACTAAAATACGAAGTAAAAGTTAGAACTCGTAAAGCAGTTAGGAATTTTTAATTTAATTTTAATTATTAAAAATCTTTAAATTTCTAAAATAATAAATACTTTTCCTTTCCTTTCCTCATCTTCGTTTCTTTACCATAATTTCCCTCGTTTCAATTGTTTTGGCAATGTCAATTTCGCTTAATTTCTTTCGATTGTTTGTGTAGTTCACAAAACAAAACCTAATCGGTTTCAATTGTTCCTGTAGTTTCTGAAATGAATGACACTTCATTAGAATTCGTTTCAATTGCTCTTGCTTTACCTTCATTTCTTGAAACCAAACCTACTGAGTTTCGTTTAGACATTTCAAGAGTAATTCTTGTTTTGTTTTTAATGCAAAACCATGGATTAATTCTTTCAATTGTTTGTGTGGTTCACAAAACAAAATCTAGTCGGATTCAGTTGTTTTTGTAGCATCTGAAATGAGTGATGCACAATTAGGATTCGTTTCAATTGTTTTGCTTCACCTCAAGAATCAATCTCTTGTTTCAATTGTTTTCTGTTTTTTCAAACTCAGTTTCCTTTCGACATTTTTAGGTTAAATTGAACTCTTTGTTTGTCGAAGGGTCGTGTTTCAATTGTTTTTCCTGTATTTGTTAGTCCATTTTTTTCTAAAATATAATAAGTTGGCTCCTTTCTTCGTCTTCGTTTCTTTTCAGACGTTTACTTTCCTTTTCCAATTTTCGCCCGCTTCAATAATTTTTGCAATCTCAATTTTGTTTGATTGAATTTAATTTTGTTTAATTGTTTCGTGTTTTTCAAGCGTAACTCTTGTTATTGTCTTTAGTGCCAAACCATTGATTAACTTTCTTTCAATTGTTTCTGTAGTTTACAAAACAATATCTAGTCGGTTTTAGTTGTTTTTGTAGTTCCGGAAATGAATGATTCACAACTAGGATTCGTTTCAATTGTTTTGCTCTACCTCAAACAATCAATCCTTCGTTTCAATTGTTTTTTCAAACGAAACCTTCTCAGTTTCCTTTCGACATTTTTAGGTTAAACCGAGTTTGTCGAAGGGTCGTGTTTCAATTGTTTTTCCTGCATCTGTTAGTCAATTTCTAAAAACCTTCAAGTTCGGTACTTTCCTCGTCTTCGTTTCTTTTCGGATATTTACTTTTCTTTTCCCATTATCGCTCCCTTCAATTGTTTTTCCAAAGACAATTTCGCTTAATTTTAATAGTTTCGCGTTTTTCGAGCGTAATTCTTGCTATGCGAAACGAAAGATTAACTTGTTTCAATTATTTCTGTAGTTTACATAACAAAACCTAATCGGTTTCAATTGTTTTTGTAGTTTCTGAAACAAATGGCACTCCATTAGGATTCATTTCAATTGTTCTGCTTTACCTCAAATAACCAATCTCTCCTTTCAATTGTTTTTTGTTTTTCCAAACCAATCCTACTCCGTTTCCTTTCGATATTTTTTTTCTTTTAGGTTAAAGTGAACTTTTTGTTTGTCGAATGGTCGTGCTTCAATTGTTTTTCCTAGATCTGTTAGTCAATTTTTAAAAATTCTCAAATTTTTTATCGAATAAGTTGTGTCCTTTCCTTGTCTTCGTTTTCCTTTTGTTCTTCTCTAGCTTCA
Organism: Serrognathus titanus; assembly: GCA_039766575.1. Taxonomy (NCBI): domain Eukaryota; kingdom Metazoa; phylum Arthropoda; class Insecta; order Coleoptera; family Lucanidae; genus Serrognathus; species Serrognathus titanus. The sequence continues at coordinate 32,146,735 of CM077911.1, read as the reverse complement.
ATTGTTTTTGCAATGTCAATTTCGCTTAATTTTAATTATTTCGTATTTCTCGAGCGTAATTCTTATTATTGGTTTTAATGCAAAACCATCGATTAACTTCTTTCAATTGTTTCTGTAGTTTACAAAACAAAACCTAATCGGTTTCAATTGTTTTTGTAGTTCCTGAACTGAACGACACTCCATTAGGATTCGTTTCAATTGTTTCTGGTTTACGTACCTCAAACAATCAGTCCCTCGTTTCAATTGTTTTTTTTTAGTTTTTCAAACCAAACCTACTCAATTTTGTTTAATATAATTGTTTAAGTGTTTCGTGTTTTTAAAGCGTAATTCTTGTTTTTTTTTAAGCAACTCCATCGATTAATTTCTTTCAATTGTTTCTGTAGTTTACAAAACAAAATCTAGTGGGTTTTAGTTGTTTTTGTACCTTCTGAAATGAACGACAGAAGATAGAAGATTCGTTTCAACATTTTTAGGTTAAAATGAACTTTCTGTTTGTCGAAGGGTCGCGTTTCAATTGTTTTTCCTGCATCTGTTAGTCAATTTCTAAAAACGTTCATGTTTCTAAAAAATTTTATTCAAATAAGTTGGGTCCTTTCCATGTCTTCGTTTATTTTCGGATGTTTACTTTTCTTTTCCCATTTTCGCTCGCTTCAATTGTTTTTACAATGACAATTTCGTTTAATTTTAATTGTCTCGTGTTTTTTGAGCGAAATTCTTACTATTCTTTTTTAATGCGAAACAATCGTTTAACTTGTTTCAATTGTTTCTGTAGTTTACAAAACAAAACCTAATCAGTTTCAACTGTTTTTGTTGTTCCTGAGCACTAATGACACTCTATTAGGATTCGTTTCAATTGTTTCTGGTTTACCTCAAACAATCAATCCCTCGTTTCGATTGCTTTTTTTAGTTTTTCAAAATAAACCTACTCAGTTTGTTTCCAACATTTTTAGGTTAAAGTGAACTTTTTGCCTATCGAAGGGTCCTTTTTTGTCTTCGTTTCTTTTCAGACGTTTACTTCGTTTCAATTGTTTTCTTAGCTTTTCATACCAAACCTACTCAGTTTCCTTTCGATATTTTTAGGTTAAACCGAGTTTTCGTTTGTCGAAGGGTCGCGTTTGAATTGTTTTTTCTTCCTCGGTTAGTCAATTTCTAATTTTTTTAGTCAAATAAGTTCGGTCCTTTCCTCGTCCTCGTTTCTTCTCAGTCGTTTACTTTCCTTTTCCCATTTTCGCTCGCTTCAATTGTTTTTGCAATGTCAATTTCGCTTAATTTCGATTGCTTCATATTTCTCAACTATAATTTTTGTTTTTGCTTTGCTTCAAACATTCTTCGTTTCAATTGTTTTTAGTTTTTTCAAACCAAACTTTCTCAGTTTCCTCTAGGTTAAAGTGAAGTTCTCGTTTGTCGCTCGCTTCAATTGTTTTTGCAATGTCGATTTTGGTTAATTTAATTGTTTAATTATTTCGTGTTTCTCAAGAATAATTCTTGCTTTTTTTTTTTAATGCAAAACCATCGATTAGCTTCTTTCTATTGTTTCTGTAGTATACAAAACAAAATCTAATCGGTTTTTGTTTTTGTAGTTCCTGAAACGAATGATACATAATTAGGATTCGTTTCAATTGTTTTTACGCTACCTCAAACAATCAATCCCACGTTTCAATTGTTTTTTAAATAAATAAAAGAAGCACGCTCGAGATTTTCAATTCCGGAAGAAGAAGAAGAAGAAGCACGGTCTTCTTTGTTATCTTAGAATCGCCGCGTTCTTCTTCATTACACTTCGTAGTCTTCACTGTAAGGCAAATAAAAAGAAACGTCGGAGATCTTCAATTCAAAGAAAAAAGAAAAGAAGAAACACGTTCGACATTTTTTTTTTATATAAAGAAAATTATTCAAGAAATTCTTTGCTTCAAATAAACGAAATCATAAACCTGTGATGAACGAAATTTGTTTGACCTACAAGGTTTCTTTTAAGAGAGAAAGGGAGAAAGGAAGACGATTTTCTTTTGTTTTTGAGCCACGACTTTCGATTGTTTTTACCAAAAAAAGAAGAATTCTCTCTTGAAAAAGTTGTAAGTCTGATTTATCTGATTCCAAGTGTATAATTAAAAGACAATATTCTTTTGTTTTGGCGCTATGATATTCGATTGTTTATTAAAAGAATTGAGAATTGAGAAAATACCAAATCGAAACCTGGTTTAATAAGGGAGGAAACAAAGGATGACGATTTTCTCTTGTTTTCGAACAACGGCAACAATTTTTTTATATAGAAAATGCTTTTGTTTCCTAAGCGAATTTAGAAATTCCAACTTTTTTTTAAAAAAAGAAGCACAATCAGTTCGACTTCCAGAACTTAGTTTTGACGAGCAGGCAGTCGATTTTCTTTTGTTTTCAAGCAATTTTTCAACAATTTTTAATTTTTTTTACATACAATTCATACAGTTTCGAAAGTTGCCCTAAAGTTTTCGAAAGTTGCCCCAAAGTTTTTTCAAAAAGAAGCAGAATCCGTTCGATTTTCAGAACCCAGTGTCGACGAATAAGAAGGCGATTTTCTTTTGTTTTTTATTCAATTCCCATCGATTTTTTTGTCGCAGAAACAAAGTTGCTAAAAACGAGTACAAATTGAATAAGTTTATTCGCTTTTAAACAATCTCCCGAGCTTCGATTGACATTTATTTTTGTTTTCTCTTCGTTTTTGTAATTTTTTTTTGTTCCTAATCGAATGTGAAACAAATGATTGGAATTGTGACCAATCGCAGTCCGAGCATTCCGCGGCGCAAAAACTGAAACCGGCACTGGCCACCGTAGGCTCTATCGATCACCGATATTAAATTTTGTTTAAATTATATGCATATATTAAACCGAATTCGATGCATTAATAACGCGCGTTATTAATTCGCCCCGGCCCGTCCTACGGTGACCGTCCTGTCCCGGGCGCGGACAAGATCCGGGCCGGATTTTTCCGGACAAGAAAAAACGAGGGCCATGCAAAATTCCGCCGACGACGTTACATGCATGCACACACATACAAACACACGGACACGAACGTCGAATAAAATATTTATTTCGATATAAATTTACAACGTGCGTGCATGCAACAATGTACGCACGTCGGTTGGAAAGAGAGCGGCGCAGGGGTAGTTCCGGGGTGGCGAGCGAGAGGCCGACGTAAAAGCGAGATGGCCGGAAAACGGTGGTGTTTTATCTCCGTCCTTCGTCCGGTGGCGATCGTCTTTCTCGTCGATGCAGCGGAATTGCATTTTGGATCCTGCGTGACTGCATTTACATGTGGTATCGATTTTGGCAGGCCAGAATTTAATATTGCACGATGGGGAGGCGGGGGGTGATCGGGGGTTTTTCGAACGCACTACACCCGTTCACCACCCGAATGCTGGTGTCCGAAAAAAAAACAACCACAAATTTCGAAAGGGCGGCAAAAAATTCGTTTTCGTTTCAGCAAGCGAAAGCAAAACGCAAAAACAAAAGAAAAACAACAGAAGAACATGAAGAATTATTTAAATACTGAACGCACAAAATGAGATTGTGAAAGAAATAAGGCTAAATTCCCCCCTGTATATACTTAAACATGACGCGACAATTAATTTCTGATATTCTCTGTGCGTGGAAAAAAATTGAAAATTTGGGCTTCATTTGTTTTTCTTGACGTACATGTGAAAGTAGTGCTTCTCCGTAGTTAAATCAAACTCGATTTGATCGATTGTTTAAGCATTTAATTGAGAAACACGATGGATTGGTGATGGTGAATTCAGTTGTTTATTCTTGCACTTTTCGAAACAAAATCGCTTCATCATCTTGCGCGCTTCAATTGTTCCTTGAGTTTTCTAAAACAAAACCTAGTCACGTGTGCGACTCGCACAAAAAAATCACAAAAACAATTGAAACCGCATAAATTTTGTTTGCGACATCACAGAAACAAATGAAACGATGCCAATCGAACAACGAACGACCGGTTTTTCCTAATTACAAGGCCGAGGTCGGGATTTCAATCCAAACATCGAAGAAACAACTGAATCGGTCACCAAATCGAGTCACTCACGCTTCATTGTCAGACATGTTTCAATTGTTTCTTGAATTTTCTAAAACAAACCCAAGGAACAATTGAAACGTGCATGTGCGCGATTCGGTTTTGTTTGGATTACTTCGGTTAATTCAATTGTTTATTCTTGAACTTTTCGAAACAAAATGGAGTCACTTACGTTTCATCGTCACGCATACTTCAATTGTTTCTTGAGTTTTCTAAAACAAAACCGAGTCGCACACTTGCACGCTTCAATTGTAAATTCAAGAAACAATTGAAGCGTGCATGACAATGAAACGTAAGTGACTCGATTTGGTGACCGATTCAGTTGTTTCTTCGATGGTTGGAACGAAATCCAGACCTTGGCCTTGTAATTAGGAAGAGCTGGTCATTCGTTGTTCGCTTGCTTCCGTTTCAATTGTTTCTGTAACGTGGCAAACAAAATTTATGCAATTTCAATTGTTTTTGTGACCTTTTGTGTGAGTTGCACACGTGACTCAGTTTTATTTTAGAAAACTCAATGAACAATTGAAGCGTAAGTGACTCGATTTGGTGACCGATTCAGTTGTTTCTTCGATATTTGGAACGAAATCTAAGTCTTGGCCTTGTAATTACGAAAACCGGTCGTTCATCTTCGATTGGCATCGTTTCAATTGTTTCTATAATGTCGCAAACAAAATTTATGCAATTTCAATTGTTTTTGTGACTTTTTGTGTGAGTCGCACACGTGACTCGGTTTTATTTTAGAAAACTCAATGAACAATTGAAGCGTGCAAAACAATGAAGCATAAGTGACTCGATTTGGTGACCGATTCAGTTGTTTCTTCGATATTTAGAACGAAATCCAGACCTTGTCTTTGTAATTAGGAAAAACCGGCCATTCATATTCGATTGACATAGTTTCAATTGTTTCTGTTATATTGCGAACAAAATTCATGCAGTTTCAATTGTTTTCGTGATTACTCATATACAGTCAAGACAGTTACAATTGTTTTAATGTTTTTTTTTATTTTTGGTAGTTTCCGAAAGAAGATAAACTGATTGTTTTTAATTCTTCGCGTCAATTGTTTGCAATAATCAATTCCTTGTTTCAATTGTTTTTGTTTTTGCTCTTCCTGAAAGCCGAATAAGTTACATAACATTCTTTTCGAAATTTTTAGTTGCTTACGTACGCTTCAGTTGTTTTTGCAATATCATTCAATTGTTTTGTATTTTTCGCAACAAAATCCACTTACTTGCACTCAACTGAGCTGAGCGGTTCTTTGGATACTTGTTACAAAAACTGCCATTAATACTCGATTGACTTTTTCCAATTGTTTCTCTTTTCTCAATTTATGAAACAAAATCGAATTGGTTACAATTGTTTTCTTTTTGTAGTTTCTGAAATATAAGCCAGTCGATTATGCATCAATTGTTTTCTGTAATCGTTGCGATTGTTGCTTCTTTTTTGTTTTTTTTTTTTGAGCAAAACTTGGATAGTTACAATTCTTATAGCAATTTTTGAGGCAAAATTGCATCAATTGTTTTAGCTCTGTTCGTCGTTAAAAAAAGAAAACTAGAATCAATCAACTATGCTTTGTTTTACTAAGTAAGTAATTTTATTCGTTTTCGCAAAACAAAACACAGTCGCATTCAATTGTTTTTGCGACTTATAAGGTAGGTAAATTCATTCATTTAAGCTCTGTTAGTTTTCTATCAATTGTTTCTGTAATTTCTGTAACAAAAGCCATTTAATTGCAGTTGTTTCTTTTGTTTTCTGAGCCAGTAGTCACTTATGCTTCACAAAACTCTTTTCAATTGTTTTGCTTTCGTTTTTTTTTATCGAATTATTTTTTATTGTTTTTTTTTTATTTCTGAAACAATTGTTTCTGCGTCATTGGTTATCGTTTCTGGTTTTTTAATTTCCGAAGTGAAACCCGGACTGTTTCAACCGTTTTAGCGTTTTTCAAAACAAAATAACCTACTTCATTTGTTTTCTCAATTTCTTAATATTTTGAATTCTTGTTAAGTCTTAAAAAAAACCGCCCTGTCAGTTTCAATTGTTTCTACACTTTTCGAAACAAAACATTTTATGTTATTATTTATTGTTCTTTTTTGTTAATCTCTGAAGTGAGATCCGGACGCTTTCATCTGTTTTTTTTTTACACTTTTTACTTCAAAATATCTTCTTCCCTCAGTTGTTTTCACTATTTCTCCGAGTCAGTTGTTCTTGCGAATTCTGAAGCAAAATCCTGCCAAATGTAATTGTTTCTGGGTTTTGCAATTTTCACGTCATTCTTTATATATTTTCTTTATTCCTGAAGTGAAAGCCGGACGATTTCAATTGTTTTTTAGCATTTCTCTAAAGAAAACGTATTACTTCAATTGTTCAACTGTTTTCTGCTTTTCTAAAAAAGAATGTCTTTCTTCAATTGTTCTCGCAACTACTCTGAGAAAAACCATCCTATCAGATTCAATTGTTTCTGCGCTTTACAATTTTTTTGTCATTCTTTATCTGTTTTCTTTATTTCTTAAATAAAATTCGGACTATTTCAACTATTTATTTGCGTTTCTCTAAAGAAAATTACAATTGTTCAACTATTTTTTTGCTTTTCTCAAAAGAAAATAGCTTCCTTCATTTGTTCTCACGATTACTCCGAGCACAACCACCCTGTCAGATTCAATTGTTTCAGTTGTTTCTACGCTTAACAATTTCTTTTTTTTACGATTTTTCCGAGATTGTTTTACGTTTGCTTGTTTTTTATTTCTGAGATTTCAACTTTTTTCTGCGTTTCACAAAAGAAGATATCTTGTTTCAATTGTTCTCGTGATTATTCTAAGCAAAACTACCCTCTCAGATTCAATTGTTTCTGCGCTTACCAAAATAAAGCAAGCTCTTTTGTTTTTACGATTCCTATAAGATTTAATATTTCGTTTTAAATTTCTCAGTTTACAACTACTTTTTGTTTCTCAAAAGAAAATGCATTGCTTCAATTGTTTTCTAGATTTCTCCATGTCAGTGTTAATTGCTCTTGTAAATTCTGAAACAAAACCATCCTGTCAGATTCAATTGTTTCTGGGCTTTCCAAAACATTGCGATTTTTTTGTCATTATTTATCGTTTTTGCTTTTTTTTTATTTCTGAAGTGAAGCTCGGGCGGTTTCATCAATTTTTTGAATTTTTCTATTTTGGATTTTGTGGAACAGAGGCAGCAAGTCGAGTAGCATAAGCACAAAACTCTTCTTTTTCTTTTTGAAACATACAATTGAATGTTTCTTAGAACAGACATGAAGAAACCGTTTAACAGAACCATGCGGACAACCAGCGATCACCAATCGTTTCACGTGTTGCATAACGTCAGTGTTACGTAGAGAGTAAAGGTGGTCCTTTAAATCCAACCGTGAACTCTGTTAAGAATTCTATGGTCGTCTTTTACTGAATCCAGAAGTATCCCGGTTCGGTAACTTTAATTCCAAGAGATGAGAAGTCTGAATTATCATTTCGACTCTGGTTATAAAAAATAATGTTAATGATTCTGGAAGAACCTCTTCGCAAGTCTCAGTTATGAAGGAAATAAACAGAATAACACAAAAGTTTCTTTAACATCGCTTTAATCAAATTCAAAATTGAAACTGGCCCCTTGCAAACATTGCAACATTTATACTGGACACTGGAAGATTCTGGAAAACCACCCTTACAACTCTCATTTGTAAAGGGAATTCATAGAACGACACAAAGGCCTTACGATCGTTGCAATCAGATTCAAAATTGAAGCTGGCACCTTGCAAACATTGCAACATTGATTCTGGATTCTGGAAGATTCTGGAGAAACATCCTAGCAACTATCATCATTTGTAAGGGGAATTCACAGAACGATACAAAGACCTTCTTACCATCGTTGCAATCAGATTCAAAATTGAAACTGGCACCTTGCAAACATTGCAACATTGATTCTGGACGCTGGAAGATCTGGAAAGTCGTCCTCTCGACTCTCACTTATGAGAAAAATTCACAAAATCACACGAAGGCCTTCTTACATCGTTGTAATCAAATTCAAAATTGAAACTGGCCCCCTGCAAACATTGCAACATTGATTCTGGACACTGGAAGATTCTGGAAAAACATCCGTGCAACTTTGATTTGTAAGGGGAATTCACAGATCGACACAAAAGCCTTCTTACTAGCGTCGTAATCAGATTGAAAATTGAAACTGGTCCCCTGCAAACATTACAACATTGATTCTGGACACTGGAAGGTCTGGAAAATCCTTCTCGCAACCTTCAATTAAGAAGGAAATTCACAAAGCAAGGAAAACGTCTCCTAAACATCGTTTCAATCAGATTCAAAATTGAAACTGGCCCCTTGCAAACATTTCAACATTGATTCTGGGCACTGAGATTCTGGACAAACATCCTGTTGACTCTCACTAGAAGGGAAATTCACAGAATAACACAAAAGCCTTCTTACTATCTTTATAATCAGATTCAAAATAGAAACGGGCCCTTTACAAACATTGCAACACTTATTCTGGATACTGGAAGATCCTTCTCCAAACTCTGACTTGTAAGAGAAATTCCGAGAATGACACAAAGGCTTTCTTATCATCGTTGTAATCAGATTCAGAATTGAAACTGGCCCGTTGCAAACATTGCAACATAGATTCTGGATACTGGAAGATCCTGGAAAATCCTCCTCACAACTCTCACTTGTAAGAAAAATTCGGAGAATGACACAAAGGCCTATTTACCATCGTTGTAATCAGATTCAAAATTGAAACTGGTCGCTTGCAAACATTGCAACATCGATTCTGGACACTGGAAGCTTCTGGAAAAGCATCCTTTCCACCCTCGCTTGTAAGGGGAATTCACAGAATCACTCAAAGACCTTCTTACCATCGCTTTAATCAGATTCTAAATTGAAACCGGCCCCCTGCAAACACTACAACATTGATTCTGGACACTGGAAGATTCTGGAGGAACATCCTTGTAACTCTCATCTGTAAGGGGAATTCATAGGCCTTCTTACCATTGTTCTAACTGGTTCCTGACAAACATAGCAACTTGGTTGTAGATACTGGAAGATTCTGGAAGGCTTTCCTCGGTTATGAAAAGTTTTTTTTTCGAAACAGGGCCATCTGGAAGCAGCTTGCTTCACTAACAATAAGTGAAACTTTATCGTTTTTCTTTTGTTTTTACTAACGATTTCGTTTCAACTACCAGTTTCTGCCATTACTCTCTTGGTTAAGGCATCCGGTGAGAACTCACTTCATTCTGGACAGTGCAACTGGTAAGTACGTAAGTCTGGGAATATTTAAGTGTGCGATCGTCCAATTTCGACGTTCTTTTGTTTCTCGCTTAGGAATGACGACGATGACGTTTCGCCTTAGCCAACAAATGCCATCCTCGCTCCCTTAAAGGATTCAGTAACAACTCTGGCTTGATCCTGGATAAAATAATTTGATGTTCACGTTTGAAAATTTGGTCCAATTTCGTCGTTTTTCTTTTGTTTTCATTTTGTTCAATTAAGAGAGAGTTTTCTGTAAAATATGACGATTTTTTTAAACGCACTCGAATCACCTGCAAACAATAGTTGGGGGTCGTCGCCTTATCCCGGGGGGCTATTGGAAAAATTCCCAAATTGATAAAGAATTAATGTGCACGGCGAAACGTTGCAAAATAATTTACCTACTCCAAATCACGCACTCAATTTTACTAATTGTTTTTCTATCGCTTGCATTAAGAATTGAGATTGGCTTGAGTATTAAATCGAAACGTACAGTTCCTTTCAATTACAGGAAGGAAATTGCTCCGGAAAACAAAAGAACACCCAAGGACTCGTAGGGGAAAGAAGTTGTATATTCTTTCTCTTTCTCTCTCGTGTTTAAGGTATCCAATGAATCGCTCTGCTTTTTTTAAATCTATTTTTTCTTTGCGTTTGGGGATGTGTCTTTTTTTTTAATTTCGTTTTTTTTTTCTTTGCACAACGTTTTCGTTTTCCTACGAAATGCGTTGCAGTGTGTGACGCAAATCGCAATTAACGAGTGATTGTCCGGAGAAGTGCAGTTTTGAGAGGTGGAGCGCATCGGCGCTAGCGTCCAGCGTGCACGCCGCCCTCCCGAAAAGCTCGCAGGCGAGCTTTTATCGGGCCCAACGTGGTAGGACTGCACGTTAGCCTATGTACTAATGCAATCTATGTACCAGGCCGCTATGTACTTCGAGTTCACATTTTCATCCCTGGAAAATTTCAGTGCATAGCCGACTGCGTTCAAATACCCTTACACTCATCCTATACCCAGTCTATACCTACAGTTTTAAATCACAGTTCAAAAAATTCCAAGGAAAAAAAAACCGTAAGTCTGCCCGTTGGGCCGCGCGTCGTCGGAAGGAGCGCGTTTTCGGGCTTTTCGCGATGCGGGAGTACGATGTCCAGAGGGTGGTGGCCCGAGAGTGCAGAAATCTGGGGTAAGTCCGGTGAAGCTAGTGGAGAGGTCCGAGGGGGCGAGTTTTTGCAGACGATTTGCGCAGACTAGCCTTAGAATTTGATTCTCGATCTCAGAACTTATTTATTTCTTCCGCCGCCCCTCAAAAAAAATTTAAAAAAAGACGCATGCATTTTTTTTGGGCTTAATTGACTTAATTAACCTTCGGAAGTAAAATTTCTAAAAAAAAAAAAACTGCCGTTAGAAAACCGCCTGGTCTTAACGCGCGAGCTTTAGAATCTTCAGAGAGACTTTTCGCGTCAAATTTTTCTGGAAAATATTTTCAAAAACCAACATAAAACCTTGGCTCATTTACTCGGGTTTTCTGAAAAATTCGGGGGCGGAAGTAGACTTTCTTTCTTTTTAATTTAGTCAATTGTTTCTGGGTAGCAATTATTTTAGGCTTTCCGATTCCAAACGAATCAATTTTTTTTAATTTAGTCAATTGTTTTTGGGTAGCCAAACATTTTGGGCTTTCCAATTGATAATGAATCAATTTTTATTTAATTTGTGTAAAAATTTTCCTGTAATTGCAATTTTTAGCGAAAAAAGAGGAAAATGAACGCGGATATCCACGGGGGTTTGAGGACCCTAGCTTTACTTGCCCGAAAGTTTCTGGAAAGTCTTGAAATTTCGAAAATCAAAAATTCTCCGGTGATATCTTTTTTTTTTTCAAAAATTTTCCCAGGGTTATTCAATTGAAATCAAATTCCTCCGGGTTTCGCATAAAATTCTGAAACCAAACCAAACTTTTGGTCAAACTTTCCCTAAATCATCTCTGATGTAGAGTAGGCAATTGTTTCTTCGATGAGGACTAATCGGATCTTTGTCTTTTTGGTTTTTCCGGATCCAAAATAAAAGAGTTTTTGCCTAAAGCTTGTATTTTCCAAACAAGAGACAAAACAGGTCCAGATCTGGAAGTCAAGGATGGTGTTTGAGCTTTCACTCGCCCAAGCTCTTCGGACTTTTTCCGCATTTTCCGGATCCAAAATGAAACAATTTTTGATCAAACTTTGCCTTAACTTTGGAAAATTCCTGCAATTTCATCATTCAGAAAAAAAGGAAGTTACTGAGGGAACAGCTTTGCTTGTCAAAAAATTTTCAAGAATGCTGAAATGATATCAATTTTGCTTTGATTTCTCTCTGAAGCAGAGTAGGCATTTGTTTTTTCGATGGGGACCAATTGGATCTTTAATTATCTATACTTTTCGTTTTGCGTTAATTTTGGACATTTCCGACAGGAAGAAAAGAGACGCAAACATGGAAGTCGCCGAGGGGACTTGAGGACTATAGCCTTGCTTGCTCGAAACTCTTTTGGAAAGCCTTCAAAAACCAGTCGATTTTGTTTTCGAAAAATCTCCTGCAATTTCTTATTTTCAAAAAAACTCGCAGGCCTATTCAACTAAAATGAAATTTCCCTCTGGCTTTGCGAGAAATCCTGAAATTAAATGAAAATCTTGGTCTACTTTCTTTAAATCGTCTCTCGAGTAGAGCAGGCAATTGTTTTCTCAACGAAAACCAATCCGATCGTTCACTTTCTGGATTTTCCGGGTCCAAAATAAAAAATAAAACAATAATTTTGGATATTTCCTGCTAATTGCTTCCTTTAGAGAAAAAAAGAGAAGCAAACGTAGAAGTCTCTGAGGGGGCTTGAGGACCATGGCTTTTCTTGTCCGGAACTTTCTGGAAAGCCTCGAAATTTCAAAAGCCAGTTATTTTCATTTTCCAAAAACCTCTGCCGATTTCTTATTTTCAAAAAAATTTCCGGCCTTATTCATTTGAAGTCAAATTCCTCTGGATTTTATGTGAAATCCTGAAATCCCTAAATTGTCTAGTAGGCAATTGTTTTTTCAATGGGGATCTTTAGCTTTCTGGTTTTTCCGGACCGAAAATAAAAGAGTTTTTGCCTAAAGTTTGCATTTTCCAAACAAGAGCCAAAACAGAGACAGATCTGGAAGACAATGAAGAATGCAGGATTTATTTCGAACTTTCTGAATGACCCTGAAACTGGAGATTTTTGGCGATTATTTTCTAAAGTTGGAAGCAAATTCCTTTAGACTGCACCAAAGTCCTAAAATAAAATGAAAATCTTTGACAATTTTTTTCTGACAATTGTTTTTTCGATGTCTCTAACTTACAAGAAAATTTTGACTTCGCCTTTTCATGAAAGGTGAGGGGGCTTAAGGACTTCAGCTTTGCTCGGTATTGGATTTTCTGGATACTTTGATGATTTTGCGGAAGTCAGTATGTAATTTTTTCCAAAAATTTTCCAGATTTGCGAAAATTCCAAAACATCTCCTCTACAAGGAAAACGATTTTCATCTTTGCTCTCTGAATCCTTAGTTTTCATTGCTTTATACGCGGGGTTGTTTTCAGTTGGAAGTCAGTGAGCTCTTAACTAACATCAGCTGTAATCAGTAAGACTTCGGAAAGCAATTTTGGAGCTTCCATGAGATTCTTGGCCAACCCTTTTGCTTCTCCTCTTCAAGGAAATCGATTTCCATCTTTGCTCCCTGAATCTTTAGCTTTCGCTGTTTTATATGCGGAGACGTTTCAGCTGGAAGTCTGTGGGCTCTTAACTAACATCAGCTGCAATTAGTGAGACTCCGGAAAGCCATTCTGGAGCTTCCAAGGAATTTTTGGGTAACCTTTTTGCTTCTGGTTTTGGCTTTCCTTATTTTATATGCGGAGATGTTTTCAAACTGGAATTCAGTGAGCTTTTAACTAGCGTCAGTTGCAATCAGTTAGACCACGGGAAGCCCTCTTGGAGCTTCCAAGAGATTTTTGACCAATCCTTTAGCTGTTGGCTTTACCCTTAAAAAGATGATCCGAGATTCCAGATTTAAATTCTTAACCAACGTCACTTACAATCAGGAGGATCTGGGAAAGATTTCTGGAACCACCTCCAAAGAGTTTCTCTTTTGCTTCAGGTTTTTCACCGTTGACTTTGATATATTGAACCGCGTCCTTAGGCTTCAGAAAGTCCTTAACCAACGTCTCAGTTTTAATCAGCGCAAATCGTCTGCTTAAAGTCAAGAATTATTTACAGGAACAAAACAAAAACGAAACCTCGGATTTCGATGCTGGCCCAAAACGACGGATTTCTGCATTCAGCACTTGAGTAACCACGCATTACGTCACGCTAACTCGAAAACGCGTTTCCTCCGACGTCGGCCATCTTTGTTATATTGCGGCAATACGTGAGACTGTTTTCTGTTCGAAATAAAAGAAAAACAAAATAGTTCGGGAGGGCACTTAATCCAAATTCAACCAACACTTAGAAAATGAAAGGATTCAAATCCTTCAATGGTCCTGCTTGCACATTTTAAGCTGGGTCTTTATTTTGGAACTGATCAAGAAGGCCAAACAGGAATCCCCGTTGTATTTTTGAAGCTTAAAGCTTCATTTCGATCATTCATCTTTTTGATTAAAGACCACCAAGCTCGATTTTGATGATCGAAAATCATCGGTTCAAGCTCAAACACTTAAGAAAAACCTCTCTTTTCAAAGAACACATATATATTTTAAGTTTGGACCTTCATTTTCATCAATCACCTTCAATTAATAACTCTCAAGTTCGATTTTGATGATCAAGGGTCCCCCATTCAAGCTCTTAAACACCTAAAAAAGAGCAAGCGAATTAATAAGGGACTCACCATTCAAGATGGGGGGTTTGAAGCTTCAAAGATGTATGTAGCATTCGATAAGCGCGAGTCCAAGGCTTGATTTTAAAGGACATGCTGCTATATTTTTGGAGCTTGAAGCTTCATTTTGGTCAGTCACCTTTGATTAATCATTCCTAAGCTTCATTTTGATGAACAATGACCACCCATTCAAGCTCAGATGCTTAAAAGAAAGTCAAGCGAATTAACAAGAGCCACCCTTCCTCAGGAATGGAGTTCAAGCTTCAATGATAACCGATGACCTTTTCCAAGCTTGGTCCGCCCCGCTTTTTCTGTTAAAACTACTGCAGCTTCGATCTTTATTCTGATTCTCATCCTTCGATCAAAGACCTTTCTGAAGCTTGATTTCGATCCAAGGCTCCAGATTAAAGTACGCACAGCTAAGCGCTGTTCAAAGGAGCAACTTGATGCAAAGTCCCTCCTTCTCCCCCCCCTCTTCCTTCTCGTTAAAACTACCGCAGCTTCGATCTTCTTTTTGAACTCAACATTTTTTGATCGAAGACCTTCTTGGACCTTGATTTCGATCCAAGATCTGAACGCACAAGCAGAAATTATTAAAAGGCGCAAATAGATGTTGATAGCCCCCCCCACCCGTTAAAACTACTCCAGCTTCGATCTTCATTCTCATTCTTGTCCTTTGATCGAGGACCTTCCTGAGGCTTGATTTCGATCCAAGACTCGTGACTGAACCGAACGCACAACTACAAACTATTGAAAAAATACGCAAATAAACTAATGCGACCCCCCTCACCCCACCAACAATCACACTACCATACGTTTGCAGTTTCGACCTTCATTCTGAACAACATCCTTTGATCGAAGACTTTCCTCAATACCCAAACACTTCGATCCATGATCTTGTTTAAACTGGAAACCTTGAAGAGACGCGAATAAATTTATTCTTCCCCCCCTCCCCCGCCCCCTGCTCCATCGTTTTAATGCCCAGAAATCAAAGTGAAGCTTGAAAGATCCAAGGATGCTGACCAGATTTGAAGGTCGAAGCTTTATTCGACCTTCAATCTGGTCAGCATCCTTGGATCTTTCAAGCTTCACTTTGATTTCTGGGCGCCCAAGTGGACACTTCAAGAAATTCGAACTAATTCATGAATACACCCCCCCCCCCATATTGCAGCTTCAACCGTCATATTAATCGACAAATCAACACCACCTGTCTCAAGCTTGATTTTCATGAATGAAAAGCAGCGGCACTGAAGCTTGAAATTGATTGAAGAAAAAACAAATGAATTGACACCCCCCTCAAATATACCCCTGCACTTTTGACGTTTGAATCTTCATTTTAATCAAAATTCTTTGAACTTGACCTTCTCTCAATGGAAGGAGGGTTCCGTGCAAACTGAGTGCAGTAGTTGAAATTATTATTAAAAAAGACAAACGAATTACTGAGGGGGGGGGGGCTCCAAGCCTTGTACCTTCATTTTGATTAAAGCAAGGTTTTAAATCGTAGAAAAACCAAAAAATCAATCAAAAAAATGAGGCAAGTCTCATACTAAAATATTAAAATCCAGGGGGTACTTAAGGGGCCCCCAATAATCTTCTTTGGCCGATGATTATATTCAAGTTGCTCAGAACTTGAATGTACCAATCCACGCGTTTGTATGAAATCTTACGTATTGCCGATTTTTTTTTCGTTTTGTTTCGATTGTCTACTTTCTTCTTCTTCTTTTTTTTTGCAGAAATCTAAGATTAGAAACACAGTACAAAATTCTCATCGTGATATAACTCTCGGCTAATCGTTCCTATAAAACCGAAACGCACCAAGCAAACGCAGGAAGCTATCGAGAAGACGCAAGCATTTCTTTCTTCAAAATCAACAACGGGCAACAATTGAATTTCGGCAACTTTTAAAAACCCTATGATTTAAAAGGCTATTTTTTAAATGAATTTTTACCACATTGTACTTAAAACTCAATACTTACAATAATAATATTAATATACTTAAGGGCACATTCACACGAGCGCGAATTTTTCGTCGGCCTATCGTTAAACGTCGTCAAACTGCGTCGGGCAAACTTGATATCAACAAGAACAAAACAACAACAACAGAGCAGTTTGATCGAATTTAACGAGGCATCTTCCTCCCCACCGCACCCCACAGTTTGATTCTCGTTGGGTTTTTTTTCATTGTTGAAATAGAGGGCATCGTAACGAACTGTAACCATCCATCCATCCAAGTATCTCGTAGTTTATTGTTTATCGCTTGAACGGGCTAAACGGGCTAATTTACTGATTACCGACGACACACAACGTATGATTTTCCGAACTTTACCGATCGCAAAACTTCAGCGTTGATTTCGAACGAGTTTTCCAAGAGGCTCTTAATTTACAGTGGTTTTTCTCGGATAGAAAATTTTCGTTTCGGAACCAAAAAAAAAAAAAATAAAAAAAATAAGCTGTAAAAAATCTGTGATCTATTTAAAACAAGTCGAAAAGTCTTATTTTCGAAGTGTTAATTTCCGGCGGAAGCGGATCAAGACAAAACCGGAAGCAAAATCGTCGTATTTTTCCAAAACGTTGACTCAAGTGCCTTACAGTCGGCCTTAAACACAAGAAATACTTCCTATTAGTGAAATTTGTATATTATTAATGATAAAGTAACTGTAAAAAATTGCAAAAAAAATAACTAAAAAAAAGAAGATAAATTAAATAATGAATTAAGATAAAATACTTGTGGCTTATTTGGAAACTAGTACAAAATTGTTGAAGAAATTTGTTATACAACTGTTGATGACGCGAAATTATCCCGATTGTGACTACAGACAGTTCAACACTTTGACTTTGAAACTACAGAACGAGGACGACGTTCTACACTCAGCGCAGACTTTACGGTAAGTTCGATGTTTGTGAAACTGCATGTCCTCAAATAATGCGCATACAGCGAAAGCCCATCATCAAGAAAACTTGTTAAACGCAGTTCATTAACAAGAAAACACTTTAAATACCTTGATACTCTCGATAAACCTATTACGTAATACCTCAAATAACTTCCGACCGTCTTTAGTTTCTCAGTGACTCCTTCATTGTTTAACATGCCTTGGTTGCATAACTCGTTTCTTGCGCTTTCCAACGATACCAAACACTTGAGGTTAAAGCTTAAATATGATAGTGTAAACTGTAGAAATCTCGCGAGGTACCTATGCGTGCCAATATTGTTACTTGTACACACTCGACGTTTCCAAGAATTAAAATCTACGAGTATACAATGAAGAGTCATTACCTGAACACCTTGTTCCCTCAATTTGACAAAACAAGCACTTGAAAAGCCTTGATACTTTCAAAAAAACGTATTGCGAGTACCACAATTTTCTTCCGATCGGCATTTGTTTCTCGGGTGGACTCGTAGAGTATCAAACTCGACTCGCTTGCATAGCTCGCTTCGTGCGCTTTTCAACGATACCAAATACTTGTGGCGAAAGTTCAAGCTTGAGGGGGTAAACCCCAAAAAACTTTCTCACATTCGGAGGTATCCGTGTTCATTAATTTAATGGCCTTCTTGTATACGGCGTTGACAAATTTACGAATACGCGCGCATACATCGGAAGTCCATCAACAGAACACCTTGTTAATCCCAATTTAACCCAAAAGAAAAGCTTCAAAAACCTTGATACCCTCAAGGAACGTGTTGCGAGGTACCACGAACGTGTTCCGATCGTCATTTGTTTCCCGGATGGACTTGTCGGTTGTTAAATTTGTGGCGGTTGCGTTGCACGTTTCGTGCGCTTTCCAACGATACTAAACACCCCAGGAGAATGCGTCCATAATTTTGCAGTCGACCTTGAAAATTCACACAGAAACAAAAACCATACGGAAAATAAGTGAATGTGCGGAATGGCGACAGTAAGGTGGAAGTGGAACGCTTTTAACTGTAAATAGAAGACAGATAAAAGAAACAGGATTGTAAGCGACGAGGACGTAGTTATAGTAAGTCGGTCGCAGCCGCAGAATGAATCTATTACTAACATAAAAACTTCTAGGATTAAAAAACCTTGACATTTCTTTCTTTTCTTTTCATATATTGTTTGTCATTTGTTTTGAACGTAGCACGTCAAGTGCGGACGTGGCTTTAAGTATTTTGCTTCAAGTTATCATTTTCCACGTTCATTTGTTTTCCTTGCGCGGAGAGGCCTTCAAGTGTGGACAGGGCTTTAAATTAGTCGCTTTTTAAGTAATTTCTTTTTGATATTGCGGCGATTCGCATCCGTTTGAAAGTCGTCGATTTCGACGTTCTTTTGTCTTCGCATGTGAATGGGGCTTTACGTCAAAAGCGCGTTCGAAACTCTTCCGATGTGAACCAGGCCTTAAGACCGAGATATTTTTAGTCGTGACACGCAATTCTTGCAGTCAACACGAATTTGACACCTCAATTTTAAGCATTCATTTGTTTTTTGAGGGGGGGGTTCCTCTTCAAGTGTGGAGAAGGCTTTAAAGGCAAGGTCTTTTCTTGCTGTTTACTTCCCTGGGCGTCGTATCAGTTGAGAGGCCACAGTGACTTCGCTTTTTTTCTTGTTTCGACGTTCATTTATTTTCAAGGTCGCCTTTCGCGCCTTTATGGCTTTAAGTGGGCCATACCGTTTTCGTCAAAAAAAAATGTGACGGACTCGCGCGCTAGCTTCGTGTAAGTGCGCCTGACGTCTCACTGGTGGTTCTTTTGTTTTTTATTTTTTGAACCGTAGGATTTCGACGTTCATTTGTTTTCCAGGTTCACCTCACGTGTAGACGAGGCTTATTTTTTTCTTTTAATTTGGCGCGTTGTGCTCTTTTATCGAGATAGTTAATCGCCGAGGATGTTTCCTTTTCAAAAATAATAGTGTCGACGTTCCTTTGTTTTTTCAAAGAGCATCCATGATTCTTCGCTCCACGTGTAGATGGGGCTTTAATCTGTCTTAAAATTTGACTCGTTTCTGCGCTTTTCGTCCACGCGGGATGGGCGTAGCGTGCGTGGTTCTTTTTCTTGAACTGTTGAATTTCGACGTTCATTTGTTTTGTTTTTTCTGAAGGCACACTTTCCGTGTATAGGCGGCTTAATGCTCGCTTTTTCTTATGACGTGACCCTGACGGCCTCTTCTCTTGGAGAACTGTCAGATTTCGACGTTCTTTTGTTTTTCGAAAGGGATTTGCACGTGTAGATGAGGCTTTAAGCTCGCCGCTTTCTTCTCAAAACGCCGCTGTCTTGCGCTTTCCTTTCTTCGTTTATGCGCAGGTCCTTGACGTAACAGTGATGGTGCTTCTCTTGAAAACCGTCAGATTTCGATGTTCATTTGTTTCGCAAAATTACTGCGCACGTGTAGACGAGGCTTTAAGCTTGCGATGCCTTCCTAAAACGTGGCGCGCCTTTTTTCCACTTTTTTTTATGTCATGACCTAATGACATTTATTTATGACTCCGCCTTTTGGAAAATGTCAGATTTCGACAGTCATTTGTCAACCAAAGTTACTTTGCACATGTGTAGACGGGGCTTAAAGCGCGCCACCTTCTTCGAACGTGGCACGTTTTGACCCTTTTTTTAAGTAGTGGTATTGATTGTTCCTTTTTTTTTTTGAAAACTGACAGATTTCGATATTCATTTGTTTATCAAAGTCATGTTGCACGTGTAGACGGGGCTTTAGACACACCGCCTTTCTAAAATGTGGCGCTTTTTTATCTTGCAACATGACATGAGGTGATGACTGATGACATTTATGGTTCCGTCTTTTGGAAACTGTCAGATTTCGACCATCTTTTGTTTGCCAAAGCTACTTGGCAGACGTGTAGACGGGGCTTCAAGCACGCCGCCTTCTTAAAATGCGACGCTTTTCCACCTTTTTTTAAGTCATTGACATTGATGGCTCCTTCTTTAGAAAACTGTCAGATTTCGACAGTCATTTGTTGACAAAGTTGCTTCGTATGTGTAGATGGAGCTTTAAACTCGTGGGCCTTCCTAAAACGTGACGGTTTCTTCTGTTTTCTTTCTTATATAATTACTTGACGTGTCACTGAGGTTACCTAGGCTTAAAACTGCCAGATTACGATATTCATTTGTTTTCTAACGATACTTTGCTCGTGTAGATGGCGCTTTAAGCGTCTCGTCCTCTAATTATAGAGGTGCTCTACTCTTCATGTATACACTCGACACGGTGTCGACGTTCATTTTTCTGCAACCTATCAGATGGTGATATTCATTTGTTGTCCGAGAGTACGCTTCACGTGTGGAGGGGCTTTAAACGCACCGTCGTCCTGAAACTTAGCTCTTCTCTTCTCTTTTCTTTCGTGTAAGCTCTCGATAGGAAAAAGACGTTTTAAATCTGTTGGGTCTGATCCGATGGTCTCCTCTTCTTTTTTTTTTAAACCCAAATATGTTGAGTTTCGCATTCGTTTGTTTTGTACTTGTGGAGAGGGCTTTAAGCCAGCCGTCAACCATAAATTAGCGCTTTTTTTTTTAATGGGGGCGCTTCAAACGTTCAAACCTTCTGAGTTTCTAACCTAAATCTATTGGATTTCGGCATTCGTTTGTTTTCCAGGTGTAGAGAGGGCTTTAAGCTTGCCGTCGCTCTAAAAGTTGGCGCTCTCCGTCGCTTTTCTTTTACGCTTTGCGTATCGAGGGTTGCCTTCTTCTTTTTTAAACCTAATTCTTTTGGGTTTCGGCATTCATTTGTTTATCAAGTGTGTAGAGGGCTTTAGGCGCTAAAATTTGCCGCTTCTTTGCACTTTTCTTTTGTGTGTGTTCCCTCGATACGGCCGGTGTCGATCATTCCCTTCTTTTTTTTTAATTTGTCGAATATCGACGTTCTTTTGTTTCAGATGTGAATGGAGTTTTAAGCACGGTTTAAAGAGAGAGAGAGAGGGAGGGCTTTAAGCTCGCTATCAACTTAAAATTTGGCGCTTTGCTTTTATGCGGACGCTTGAAATGGCGTCGATGGTCTCCTTGTTCTTTTTTCTTAATCTACATCTATTCAGTTTCGACATTCGTATGTTTTCCACGTGTAGAGCAGCCTTTGGTCTCTAAATTTTGGCGCCCTCTGGCGCTTTTCCTTTATGCGGGCGCTTGAAACGGTGCCTCGTTTTTGAACCTAATTCAGCTGCGTTTCGACTTTCATTTGTTTGTCAAGTGTATAGCGGGCTTTAGACGCTGGAATTCGACGCCCTTTCGCGCTTTTCTTTTTTGCAAGCGCTCAAGTCGGCCGGTGTCGATAATTTCCTATTTTTTTTTGAATCTGTTGAATAGCGATGTTCATTTGTTTGCAGGTGTGGATGGAGCTTTAAGCGCGACTTGGAGAGAGGGCTTTAAGCTCGCCGTCGGCCTAAAATACGGCGCTTTCTGTCGGTTTTCTTTTATGCGGACGCTCGAGACGGTGTCGACGGTCCCTTCTTCTTTTTTTAAACCCAAATCTGTGGAGTTTCGCTTTCATTTGTTTTCCAAATGTAGAGAGGCCTTTAATTTTAGGCTCTTTGGCGCTATTCTTTTATGCAGTAGCTTAAAACCGCCAGGGCGGCGTCGATAATACCAATTCTTTTCTTAGTCCGTTGAGTAGCGACGTTCATTTGTTTACAGGTGTGGATGGAGCTTTAAGCGCGGCTTAGAGAGAGAGCTTTAAGCTCGCCGTCGGCCTAAAATTTAGAGTTCTCTGACGTTTTTCTTTCATGCGGACGCCCAAAACGGTGCCGATGGTCCCTTCTTCCTTTTTTCTTAAACCCAAATCTGTTGAGTTCCGCGTTCATTTGTTTTCCACGTGTAGAGAGGCCTTTAGTCCTTGAAATTTTACGCTTTTAAGCGCTTTTGTTTTATGGAGGCGCTCAAAACGGCCGGCGCGGCGTCGTTAATACCAATTCTTTTTGTAGTCTGTTGAATAGCGACGCTCATTTGTTTGATAGGTGTGGATGGAGCTTTAAGCGCGGCTTAGGAGGGCTTTAAGCTCGCCGTCGGCCTAAAATACGGCGCTTTCTGTCGGTTTTCTTTTATGCGGACGCCTGAAATGGTGCCGACGGTCCCTTCTTCCTTTTTTTTTAACCTAAATTTATTGAGTTTTGGATTCATTTGTTTTCCACGTGTAGAAAGGTCTTCAGTCCCTGAAATTTTACGCTATTTGGCGCTTTTCTTTTATGGAGACGCTCAAAACGTCGGCGCGGCGTCGATAATACCAATTCTTTTTTTAATCTGTTGAATAGCGACGTTCATTTGTTACCAGGTGTAGATGGAGCTTTAAGCACGATTTAGGGAGAGGGCCTTAAGCTCGCCGCCGCCGTAAAATTTGGCGATCTCTGGCGCTTTTCTTTTATGCGGACGCTTGAGACGATATCGAAGGTCACTTCTTCTTTTTTTTTTTTTATCCAAATCCGTTGAGTTTCGCATTCATTTGTTTTCCACGTTTAGAGAGGTCTTTAGTCCCTGAAACTTTATGCGTTTCGCATTCGTTTGTTTTCCACGTGCATAGCGGGCCTTAGGTCCTAAAATTTAACGCTCTTTTGCGCTTTTCTTTTATGAGGGCGCTCGAAACGGCGCTCTTCTTTTTTAATCTGTCGAATATCGACGTTCATTTGTTTACAGGTGTGAATGGGGCCTTATTCTGTAATTTCGCACTCGCCCCATCAAAATAATTGATTAATTTAAAGCAATCATTGCTTTTAGGCAATTGATGGGGCTTTTTGCTACAATGAAGCAAGAGAGGAAGGGGCGGGGGGTACTGACTGACGTCTCATTGCGATAGGTCTTCATTATTACCGCAGGTGCTGAACAGCATTATCGATTTTATTGCCATAATATAAACGATTTTATTGCCGACGTAACTACCGCGATCGCTATCGTTTGCGGTCGGGGCTTCACCGCCGCTCTCTTTCGTTTTCAGTTTTTTTTTCGAAAAGCGCGCTCTTTTCCGCCGACGGATTTTCCGGCGGCCCGCCTGGGTGTGGCCCCGACAATAGGCAATTTGCAATTATTTGCGAAAAATCGGACGCGTTTCGATGCGATTGGCCGGCGGGTAGGGGTTGAAGCAGCGCGACGTCACCAATACATAAGCCGCCATTTTGGATGCTCCATCACATGTCGACGTGTGACAATCGCTCGCCGGACAACGCGCAATTACAAACGACGTTATATTTCGATTGTTTTAATTTCGGAAAAAATCCCCCAAAATAAAAAAAACAGGACAAAAGAGTGAGGGCCGGACTGGCCCGATCGCTCGTCTTTTAAAAATCGCGCGCGCCTTACTAAACTCCCCGGGCAATTACGATCGCATTAGCCTTGCGCTAATGAGGATTTTTGCCACGGACTGTTTTAAAAGCGGCGTTCAATTAACATTCTCCCGATTGATAATAAGTTAATCGATCCGTTCGGCGGCTTTCTTTTGTTGTCCGCCACCTGACGCCCCGATGCTCCGATTCTTCGTTCCTCGTTCGGATCGCATGCCTTTGAGATCTCAAGAAGAAAACGGTCGGCGATTGTTTGCGGTTGCGCGTAAATCCGCTATACGCCAGCGCCAACGGAAGAAAAAATTCATTTTACGCCCGACAGATGGTTAATGCTAAGTAAACGGATCGCATTCAGATTAAGTCGCGAGCGCCCCTCGTATATTACACAAAGTACATCGCGAGCCAAAATGAAAAAAATAGTGACGATATCTTTTTTTTTAATTTTATTTTTTAGCTTCTGTTGGCTCTGAACGTATATCGCGAGCCAATATTAAAGAGATAGCCAAGTTTGGCTAATTCACTAAAGCGAAAGCTTGTTTGGTTACGAATTGGCTGCGACAGAGAAAGAAGAAATAAATCCTGTTTACATCTGCCTATATATCGCGCTTCAAAGTCAAAAAAACAGCCACGATTCACTTTTGTTTTTTTTATCAAAGAAAATGCATCCAAGAACTGCTGAACTTAAAGTTTGGTTGTCTATGGTGGTAGCTTTACGTGACAGAGAAGGAAGAAGTGAGTCCTGTTTACGTCTGCCTGTACATAGCGAGACAAAGTCAAAAAACAGCCAAAATTCGCTTTTGTTTTATTTTTTGATTGGAGAAAACCCATCCAAGAACTGTTGAAGTTAAAGTTTGGTTGTCTAGGATCGTTACTTTACGCGACAGAGAAGGAACAAGTGAGGCCTGTTTACATAAGCCTGTATATCGCACGCCAAAGTCAAAAACAGCCAAGATTCGCTTTTGTTTTTTTTTTTTTCTATTAGAGAAAACGCATCTAGGAACAGCTGAAGTTATAGTTTAGTTGTCTAGGATCGTAACTTTACGCGACAGAGAAGGAAAAAGTCAATCCTGTTTGCAACAGCATCTATATTGCGAGTCAAAGTCAAAGAAACAGCCAAGATTCGCTTTTGTTTTTTTTATTTTAGAGAATATATATCCAAGAAATGCTAAAGTTAAAGTTTGGTTGTCTAGGACCGTTACTTTACGCGACGGAGGTGGAAGAAATCAGTCCTGTTTACACCTGCCTACATATCGCGAGTTAAATCAAGAAAACAGCCAAGATTCGCTTTTGTTTTTTTTTTTAATTTAGAGAAAATATATCCAAGAAATGCTCAAGTTAAAGTTTGGTTGTCTAGGACCGTTACTTTACGCGACGGAGATGGAAGAAATTAGTCCTGTTTACACCTGCCTATATATCGCGAGTCAAATCAAGAAAACAGCCAAGATTCGCTTTTGTTTTTTTTTATATTGGAGAAAGCGCATACAAGAACTACTGAAGTTAAAGTTTGTTTGTCTACGAACGTAACGTTACGCGACGGAGAAGGAAGAAGTGAGTCCTGTTTACTTCTGCCTGAAGATCGCGAGTCAAAGTCAAAAAAATAGCCAAAATTCGCCTCCGTTTCGTTTTCTTTTTCTTTTTTTGGGAAAATGCATCCAAGAACCACGGAAAATAAAGATTAATTGGCTACGATCTCACTTTGGATTCTTTAAGCAGCGACAGAGATGGATGAAGTGAGTCTTATTTACATCTGCGTGTATATCGTGAGTCAAAGTCAAAGAAACAGCCAAGATTCGCCTCAGTTTTGGTTTTTCTTTTGGAAAAATGCTTCCAGGAACCACTGAAGATAAAGTTTGATTGACTGCGAACCACCACAGATACCTTACGCGACAGAGAAGTACATCGCGAGTCAAACTCAAAGAAACAGCCAAGGTTCGTCCCTGCTTTGCTTTTTTTTTCTTCTTTTGAGAAAATGCATCTAAGAATCATTGAAGGTACAGCTTAATTGGATACCATCCAACGCGACAGAGAAGGATGAAGTGAATCTTGTTTACATTTGCCTTTGTATCGCTAGCCAAAGTCAAAAAACCAACCAAGATTCGCCTCAAAATTGTCTTTTTTTTTCTTTTGAGAAAATTCTTCAACTAAGAACACAAAGTCTGATTGACTGCGAATTCGCCATGGATACCTTACGCGACAAAGAAGGAAGAAATCAATCCTGTTTGCATCTGCACGTATATCGTGAGTCAAAATCAAAGAAACAGCCAACATTCACTACCGCTTTCTTTTGTTTTTTTTTTAATTCTTCTTTTGTTACGCAATCAAAGTTTTAATTGGATGCCTTACGCGATAGAGAAAGAAGAATGTCGTGCTTACACAAAACATACGACAAGGCCGATTAAAACCGAAGGAAAACGAAAATATTTCTTCGTTTGCTTTTTTTTTTATTTTCATCAAAGTACTTCACTTGAGAGGGACAGAAGGAGCCAACAGAACAACAAATATCTCGAAGCAGTCAGAGAAGAAAGGTACTGATGCTGATAAAACTAGAGTGGTTACGACCTTGAATGGATATCTTAGGCGACAGAGAAAGAAAAGGCAAGACCTGCCCATCGCGAAATCAAAATTGAAGGGACGACGCCACTTCTTCATTTTCTTCCTATTCCTTTTGTTGTCTAAAAAAAAAAAGAGCGAAGCCAAATCAGGATTGACGTGATCGTGTCTTGCTTGCATAACAGAAAATGTGGGTGTTATCTTCCATCTTGCGCCGAATAACGCAATTCAATTATTTAATGTAATTGGAGAAAAAGGGCGGAGCTTACCTCAGTTTATCTTTTTCTTTTTGTAATTTGTTTCATATTGGCCATTCAGAAAAGTGGGCGTTTAACTAAAGCTGTCCTCGTTCCGTTGCTTACGATAGTTTTTAAGAATATAGGCAATCACTGAATCCAATTACACAAAAGAGGCGGGACGGGGCGGAGCGAAATATTCCCAGTTTAATCTAAGTATACTTTATTAAATCAGAAACATTCTCTGAAATTTTGGCATTACATTAGAGTAAGAAGACAAAATTTTTTATGGCGACTTTGGCCGTTCATCTCAGCAATTGAATGTGGCTAAGCAAAAGGGGTGGGGCCAAAGAATAACAGTTTTATTTCCTAACATCGGATTGGCTCTCTAAAATAATGGGCGTTGCAAATCAAGGTTGCATTGAGAATTTTCAACGAATCTCAATTACTTAACACACTTATAAAAAGTAGGCGGAGTCAACGCCTTCTGAATCTGATTGGCACTTTAAATGTAGGCGTTTTTTGTCGCAGCAAAAATTCAATTCGTTACGTAAATTCAAATTTCATGAAATTCGCGATTTTTAATCGCAATTGTACAAATTGTTTTTTTTTTCTTTTTTTAAAGTGGGCGGAGTCAACACCAATTTTCTTGCCTTCTGAATCTGATTGGCGCTTTAAATGTGAGCGTTTTTTATCACAGTGAAAATCGATTAGTTACGTGAATCCAAATTTCATCAAACTCGCGCTATTTAAGCGCGATTGCACAAAAGAGGCTTAAACACTTTCAATTGTTTCTCTTTTCTTTTTAAGTGGGCGGAGTCACCAATTTTTTTTGCCTTCGGAATCTGATTGGCACTTTAAATGTTGATGTTTTCTTATCAAAATAAAAAAAAGAGGCGGAAACAGTTTCAGTTGTTTCATTTTTTTTTAATGAGGGTGGCGTCAGCACCAATTTTTTACCTTCTCAATCCGATTGGCGCTTTAAATATGGGCGTTTTTTTATCACATTAAAAAAAATCGATTAGTTACGTGTGAATCCAAATTTCATCAAACTCGCGATTTTTAAGCGCAATTGGACAAAAGGGGCGGAGACTGTTCCAGTTGTTTCTTTTCTTTTTTCCAAAGTGGGCGGAGTCAACACCAACGAAACACAGTGAAAATGCAATGCGTTACGTAAATCCAAATTTCATGAAACTCGCGATTTTTAAGCGTGTTTGCACAAAAGGGGCGGAGACATTCTAGTTGTTTGTTCCGTTTAAGTGGGCGGAGTCAACATTAATTTTTTGCCTTCTGAATCTGATTGGCAGTTTAAATATGGGCGTCTTTTAATCACGGTAAAAATCAAATCGTTCCGTAAGCTCGCGATTTTAAGCGCAATTGAACAAAAGGGTCGGACACAGTTTCATTTGTTTCGTTTCTTTTCTAATTTTAAGTGGGCGGAGTTAATGTCAATTTATCACAGTAAAAATGCAATTTGTTACGTAAATCCAAATTTCATTAAAGCCGCGATTTTTAAGCGTAATTGCACAAAAGGGGCGGAGACAGTTTCAGTTGTTTCTTTTCTCTTTAAGTAGGCGGAGCCAACACCAATTTTTTCGTCTTCTGAATCTGATTGTCATTTTGAACGTGCGCATTTCTTATCTCAGTAGAAATTGATTCGGTACGTAAATCCGTCTTTCATGGAACGCACAAAAAAGGCGGAAACAGTTCTAGTTGTTTGATTTTTTTAAGTGGGCGGGGCCAACGCCGTTTTTTTACCTTCTGAATCAGATGGGGGCGGAATCAGTTCCATTTTTATTTAATTTTTATTTTTTTTCAATGGATTGACTATTTGGGACATAGATTTTAGATTGAGAGCATATCCTGTTAGATTGCCTCGATTATAAAATGAAATTACAAAAAAAGAGGGCGGAGCGAAAACGATACAGTTTTTAAATTTACAAATCTGATTGGCTCTCAAAACTTTGGGCGTTGGATTGAGTTTGATTGCGCATTTTTTCGTGAAGGTATGCAGCTGTCAGCTGTTTCAATTAGTGAATGTGTTTACGTGAAAGGGGCGGATACATTCCTGGATTTTTTGTTTTGCAAATCGGATTGGTGTTTTCTAAAACGTGGGCGTTTTTTTTTGCTACATCGAAAGTTTCATCTTAAATAAACACAATCGTGAAATGCGTTGCGTAGTGAAACTCGTTTATTACAAGAAATATTTGCGAGTTGAGCACAGGAAGTAGTTTTTCTTCGCTGTTTCTTTTGTTTTCCTTCATCTGGCCGCCCTCGCAGCTTCCGGCGCACCCCTGCGGCCGCTTTTTCTCTCAGGTGTTCGCGCCTCAACCGCCGAAGGAGACGACAACGAGGAAGTGATTGCGTTCACATCACCGCCTCCGTCGTCGCGACGGCGGTGACCACGAAGACGCTCCCGCGTTTTTGAGCGGTGCGCGCGCGTGCTCTCTCTCTCTCGCGCTCGCACGCAGCGGAAAAAAAAACGCGCGCGCGAAAAAATAAAAACGCGCGAAACCATAACCTAACCCAAGCTGAGTTATTTCTGTTATAAGTAGGCTGTAAAAGAACGCAATAAGTAAGAAAAAAACGCATGCAAATAAAGTGCTGTAGAAAGAAACGCTGGGTCAACGAACTGAGATATACGTCTGTCTTGCTCCCACACACTGGACCGCTTGTTGTTCGCCATGGGCGTAGAGTGAGGGGCGAAGCCGCGAAGCGCGCTTACGTAATTCACCGCTCGATTACATATCATTAAAATCGAATCACATGTAACGTAAACAACGCTCGCGTTTTAGACTGCCAATGCGAACGCGAAAAACAAAAGCGCGCCCGATTTTTTCCCGCTCGTTTTTGCGCGATTGCAACACACAAATAATTAAAACAAATGAACCGGATCATTAACAACTATAATTCATTCAACTAACTCGAAGGACTGATTTACTTAACGACAATTCTGCAAATGCCACGTTCTAATTAAAGAAAAAAAAAAGAAAATTACTTTCAAATAATATCAAACTAATTCCATTTTTTACCGGAAGATGGCGCGTTAAAACTCTCCAACAGCTTTTACTAATTGACAGAAGAATTCTATTGCTATTCCCACTAAATCTCACAGTTTCATTGAAATGGCAAGTGCTAGGACACTTTAGCTCCAAATGGTGTAAAATTAATTCTACAGGTTATCGATAGATGGCGCTAATAGTCGTCATTGATTTACAACGAGAAACTGTGTTTGAATGGAAAGATAAAATGTATGTCCGCCAAATACAGTGCGATCTCAAAAGATTGGCGTCTACCATCTACTTAGGAAACTCAAAGAAGTTCGTGCGTCATCGAGAGATGGCGCCAGTGGACAGCTCCATTTGAATTAATACAAACAAAACCTAAAAAAATTGATTACGCTTCCGACAAAATAAATTGTGATGCGCATAAGAAAGGCGTCAAACACGTGTTGCCATCTACTTAGGACATTCAAAAAACTTCTGGCATCGTCGATAGGTGGCGCTAGTTAACAGTTAAGTTTGAATTAAGGCGAGCAAAAGCGATCAAATTGCGTTACGCTCGCGACAAACCAAATGCAGTTTGATTCGCGTAAGAACGACATCAAACACGTGCTGCCATCTATTTAGGACATTCAAAAGAGTTCTGGCATCTTCGATAGATGCCGCCAGTGAACAGTTACGTTTGACTTGAGGCGACCAAAAACGACTAACGCTCGCGACAAAACAAATGCAGTGTCATTCGCATAAGAACGCCGCCAAACACGTGCTGCCATCTAGTTAGGATATTCAAAAGAGTCCAGGCATGATCGATAGATGGCGCTAGTAATCAGTTGCATTTGAATTAAATTAAATTGCGTCGAATAAATATAGTGTGATTCGCTTAAGAATGGCGTCAAACAAGTGCTGCCATCTATTTAGGAAATTGAAGAGGGTTTTGCCATTGTCGATAGAGGGCGCCAGTATTTGATTCACTGCGAGCCAATACGTTTAAGAATTACTATCGTTTCATAGCGCAATTTTTCTTTTTTCGGAATTTAATCGGTAGATGGCGCTCTATTGCATTAATCTCTAGTTTCCTCGACAGAAGGCGCTGACGTAGATGCGTCATATTGCTGCGAGTTTCTCATTAAAAAAAAAATTCCTCTTGTCATCACAACTTCACCTTTCTCTTTTGTTTTAGTCAGTTTCCTTCCTTGCGTCAATAGATGGCGTTGCTACTAGTATACGTGGCCAAAGAAGTTTGGCATCATAAACTCTGTTACGACGCTCGATTTGTTCCACTCTTGCGTTTCTTTTTTTTTTTGGAAGATCATGAAACGCATTTGCGCGACCTTTTGTTTTGAGGTTTCCTCGGTAGATGGCGTCAGGAAACATATTTCCGTGCACATAGGAGTCATGACGTGACTTTTTCTTTTGTTTCATTCTTTTCCTCATTTCAGAAGTTCATGAGGCGCAAGTGAGTGAAAGTTACTTTGGAAGTTCCCTCGCTAGATGGCGTTCGATGCGATTTTCCCTGGCGTTTGTGTTGCAAAGTGACTTAGCTGTTGTTTCATCCCTTCCACTTGATTTCGGAAATTCATTAAGTGCGATTGTGCAAATTGACTTCGAGGTTCTCTCAATAGAAGGCGCTGGGGAACGTTAACGATTAGGTTTCGTCACCGTTTCTGGCACGACGTAACATTTCTGTTTTGTTTTGTTCTTCTATTTAACATAACGTAATCGTACAGATTAGCTCTAAGATTTCCCAACAGGTGGCGCTGAAATCTGTCTTTAGGGTTTCATCAATAGATGGCGAAAACTGCGAACAGATGACGTTGAACGGTGTTTTATGATGTTACTATTACAATGCGACTTTCTTCTCTTGATGTATTCTTCTCCTACGCTTTCGAATTTCAAATTTTCATTTCAAGTAAGCTGAGAAAGTCAATAGATGGCGTTGGGAAACGAGTATACGAACTTATTATGAGGTTTGTTCAACAGATGGCATTGCATGGCGCTGGGGATCGAGTATGCAAGCTCCTTCAGAGATTTCTTCAATAGATGACGTTGCATGGCTACATGTTTCCTTAATCGTGTGACTTGACTTACTCCTCTCTTCGTTTTTCAAATTTCAAGGACGCTGATAAAATCAATAGATGGCGTGGCAGAGCCGTTGTTCATTTGGAGAGACAAAGGAATGATTTTTTCAATTTCTACTGAAATTGTTTGCGTCGCAACTGGGTTTGACAATACAAGCGTCGTAAAAGAAACGCCCGATTTCCTCAACAGATGGCGCTGGATTTTTTTCGTTTTTACTGTGAGAGGAAAGAATTTTTTCATCGTCGTTTCTGTTTTCTATCTCGCTTCGCTTTCTACTTCGTCCTTTGCACTTTGTTGTAGGCAACACATAAACTAGCCTTGAAGGTTTCTCAAAAGATGGCGTTGCATTGGAGAAAATTCTGTCTGCTTTCGTTTTTGTTGCAAATTTGAATTGTTTTAGCCGCATTTACAACAACAAAAAGCTATCCATTTATTTTTTTTTAATTGACGAAATTCCAATAGCTTCGAGATTTTATCGACAGATGACGCTGGGAATATTTATCTGCTTGAAATGTTGGAAAAAAAGGCATTCCTTGTTTTTGTTGCGAATTTGAATTGTTTCCTCCGCATTTATAATAACAAACAGTTGATTGGTTATCTTTCTCCATCGATAATTGCAATAGCCTTGAGATTCTATCGACAGATGGCATTGGAGAACATTCATCTGCTTGAATGGCATTTTTCATCGTTTTTGTCGCAAATTTGAATTGTTTGCGCCGTACTTAAAACAATAAACAATTGCCCATTTATCTCTTTTTTAGCAATTTTCATAGCTTTGAAATTTTATCAACAGATGGCGCTGGTTGAAACGATGGAAACAAAGCATTTCTTGTTTTCGTCGCAAATTTGAATCGTTTGCGCCGAATTTACAACAAACAATAAACAGTTGACGATTTATTTTCATAATTGACAATTCAAGTAGCTCGAAGCTGACAAACAAATTCGCCACCAGGTGACGCTGGAACCCGGTTATTTAAAGTATAACGAGAGCAAGAAACTTTCCATTAGCGTTTCTGTTACGACGTGACTTTTCTGTTTTGCTTTATTCCTAACTGCGTTTTATTTGTAGATCATAAAAGGCGACTACACAAATCGCTTTGGGAATTCCCGATAGATGGCGCTGGAGAAACTTCGTCTGATTGAGATGATGTAAACATGGCGGCTTTTCGTTTCTGTTGCAAATTTAAATGAATTGTCCTCGCCACATTTACAACAGAAAAGAACTCGCTTATAATCGGCAATTCAAATTGCTTAAAGCTTACACTCGAACTCCTCGATAGATGGCGCTGGGTTACATTCACTTCTATTGTTGTTAAATCATACAGTTTTCTATCATCGTTTCCATCACGACGTTTTTTTTAAGATTATGAATTGCAGTTGTTATAGGTTGACTTTGAGATTTTCTCGATAGATGGCGCTGAGGAATTTTCGTCTGCTTGAAACGATGGAAACGTAGCGTTTTTTTGTTTCCGTTGCAAATTTGAATTGTCCTCGTCACATTTACAATGGAAAAGAACTCATTTCTAATCGGCAATTCAAATTGCTTAAAGTTTACATTCAAATTCCTCGATAGATGGCGCTGGGTTGCTTCTATTTCTAGTATTGTAAGAGCATACAACTCTCTATCAACATTTCCGTCACGACGTTGCTTTTTTTTTTATAGATTATGAATTGCAGTTGCTACAGATTGGCTTTGAGATTTTCTCGATAGATGGCGCTGGGGAATTTTCGTCTGCTTGAAACGATGGAAGCGCAGCGTCTTTTTGTTTCCGTTGCAAATTCGAATTCCTTTCGTCATATTTATGAACAACAACAACAAAAATTTAATTTGGCAATTCAAATAGCGTAGAGTTGCCGTGCGAACTCCTCGCCAGATGGCGCTGGATTGCACTTACTTATGTCATTATGAGAACGAAGAACACAGATTTTGTTTTTTTGAAGATTAAGGAATACAGTTGCAAGGACTAGCTTTGGAGATTCCTCGACAGGTGGCGTTTGCATACAAACTCCTCGCCAGGTGGCGCCGAATTGAATTTATTTATGTTATTATGAGAAGGAAGAGGATTTTTTCATCGCACCATTGTTCTTCTCTTTTGTTTTATTCTTCACTTTTTCTTTTGAAGTTTAATTATTTAATGGGATTGAAGTTTCCTTAACAGATGGCGTTAGTGAATACACGCCTGCTTGAAATGATGGAAGTGTGGCACTTTTTTGTTTCTATTGTAAATTTATTTTTTTTTACATCGTGATTAAAACAATGAGAATTCATTCGTTAGTTGTTGATAGTTTTACGTTGAAGATATTTTGGAGTGCTGTAATAATGGCTTTGAATGCCAATGAAAAACAAATTTTCTTTTTATTTTTAATAATAATTAACAGTTATTGGAATCGGAGGTTTAGTTGCGCGGAGTCTCAGAAATGTTTCCGCGGAGCGCACGCCACTGACGTGTATGTATACACACACAGCCTCCTATGCTTAACAGAATCTGTGTAGGGTAGGTCAATGCATTTTATACTTGTTTTATTTTGTAGCTGAGCACTCTTTCGCTTCTTTTCATATACTTTTTAGTTTAGTTCACGCTGCAAAATATACAGGATCTATCTTTACATATTCCTTATTTATATTCTCAGGCGGGCGCGGTCTATAAACTCGCAACAGAACCGCGCGGATTTCGACGGCCCAATTAATTGATTGCGTTGTCGTACACACGCCGGAATACTTTCGGACTAATTAAGAATTTTTTTTTCAACAATTCGCTTCGTGGAATGCAAGACGTTGCGGAAAGCCGCAAGCAAAAATACAAAACGCTGTTAGTCAGAAGGCGTAAATCAACTTTTTCTTTTTTTTTTTCGACTTTTTCTTCTGCCTTCCAGTTATTATCGGAGATTCCTTGCTCGCACACACATACACGATTAATAACGATCCGTCCGAGGAGGTCTTAAATCACCAAGTCTCTTTTCCCTCCCCGCGTATTAATAGAATTTATTAGTTTTTCCCGCGCGTTAATCACTTCCTTCAAAGTTCACTCGCGTCCGGCCGTTTCCTTCCGAAATCACCCCCCACCCTCTCCCCCGGCCAGGGTCGATTGAATTCTCAACACGAAAAAAAATCTGGTCACTCCTCGGCTAATTGCAAATCGTTTCCATAATTCCATCGGTTTCTGTGATGCGTTTTCGCTTCTTCTTTGTTCTCGCGTTTATTAACCGCAACATTAAGTATTATTGGATGTTAATTATTTTTCATATGACTAAGAGACCTATCGGATTTGTGATTCACGTTTTACCTTCGGTCCGTGGGAGTTTTATTGTTGGCCGCCCGCTTAAAAAAAAAAACGGGGCTGTTTGGTCTTCGGTTCGTGTAATGCGGTCATTAAAAATAAAATCAGTCGGCGATACACACCCAAAATTATTCGAATGGAGGAAACAAAAGGAAATTTGATTTGCGATCGTTTCTTAACGTTTCAACGTTAAGTGTTATTGGATGTTAATTATTGCTCATTATTGGCTGCATAATTTTATGAATCTTCTTTTGTTTTTGGTTCGTGGCCTCTCTCGTTTAAAAAAAAGTGGGCTGTTTGGTCTTCGGTCCGTGTAACACAGCCATTAAAATATAATCAGTCGGCGTTACTTTCACAAAATTATCCGAAGGAAGGAAACAAAAGGAAATTTGATTTACGATCGTTTATTAACTTTTCAACATTAACATGGATGTTAATTATTGCGCATGTGGGTAAGAGAGCTATGAGATTTTGTGAATCATCTTTTGTTTTCGATCCGTGAGAATTTATTCATTGGCCGCTCGTTTAAAAAAAAGCGGGACTATTTGGTCTTCGGTCGGTGCAGCAAGCTATAAGCCCGTAACTATAAGATTTTTTCTATTGGCCATTCGTTTAAAAAACGTTACTATTTGGTCTTCGGTCCGTGTAGCAATATCTTAAAAATATTTTGATGGAAAGTTATAAGCCCGTAAGTATTTAAAAAAATATAATTGATCAAGAAACAAAAGACAACGGACAGAAAACAACTTCCAGTACTAAAAGAAATCAATCGGCGATTCCCTCGCAAAGTGTTTAAATTAGAAACAAACAAAAGAAAATTTGTTTCTCGATCGTTCATTAACATTAACGTTATTGGATGTTAATTATTTCTCATGTGGACAACAGACCAGCATGATTTTGTTTTCGGTCCGTGAGAATTTTTTTATTGGTCCATTCGTTTGGTCTTCGGTCCGTGTAGCAATGCCTGGAGAATATTTTGATTGAGAGCTGTAACCCTATGAGTAAAGAAATTACATTACATTGATCAAAAAACAAAAGACTAACAGAAAAAAAAAACTGCAAAT
Organism: Serrognathus titanus; assembly: GCA_039766575.1. Taxonomy (NCBI): domain Eukaryota; kingdom Metazoa; phylum Arthropoda; class Insecta; order Coleoptera; family Lucanidae; genus Serrognathus; species Serrognathus titanus. The sequence continues at coordinate 32,111,170 of CM077911.1, read as the reverse complement.
ACGAAAGAAGTCAGTCACTATTTAAAACTTATGCGAATGAAAGAAACAAAAGAAAACCTGTTTCTCTATTATTTTAAAAAATCAATGATTGACGAAAACTTACAAGTGCAAAGATGTAACAATCGAACAAAAAACAAGTGACTAATCGAAACAGATGTAAATGTAAAAAAAAAAAAATTAAAAACGAAAGAAACGAGTTATTATATCGAATAAAAACGAAACAAAAATTATGTATTTGCAAGAAACAAATGAAAATTTGGGTCGTCAATAACAATTAAAAACAAAAAACAAAAACAAAACAACAGAGGAAACTGAACGTTACAATACTAGCCGTTATTCTTTTGTTTTTCGATCATTCTACTATAAGCCAAAGTGGGCGCAAAAAAATTTAAAAAAATTGAGCTAAGAACAAAAGACTAACGGAAAATAACTGTAAATGCAAAAAAATAGATCAATAAAAACAAAAGATAATTTAAAAATAATTACAAGTTACAACAAATTGTGTCGAAAATAAAAAAAAAACAAAAGTCGTGAAGTATTTAAAAATTATGTGAATCGAAGACACGAAACAGCTGCAAATAGAAAAAGAAAATAAAACAGAAAAACAAAAGAAGACAAAATAAGTTACATGTTGAAAAAATTACTGTTACTATATCGAAAAAAAAGTCGGCGGTTCAACCACATAGTATACAAAAATTGTTAAATGAAAGAAACAAAAGAAAATTTGAAGAGTCGTCGATAATAGTTTAAAAAAAAACAAAAGACAAAAAAGGACACTAAACTAAATGTTATTAATCCGAAACAGAAAACAAAAGTAAGTATAGAAGATAGTTTAACGAAAAAACAGGAAAAAAAAACAAAAGAAAACTGAAATAAAAAATGAGTTAGAACAATTAATGCAAAAAAAAACTGAAGTCGGCGATTCTCCGGACAGGTATTTCGAAATTACGCGAAAAAGAAGTAAAATAAGAAAAAGAAAATTTAGAAAACCGCCAAAAATAATTAAAAAAAAAACAAACAAGAAAGGAAAGTGATGAAATATCGTTATTCTGTTGCTTTCAGTTCGTGCGTTGCTTCTTTACATTCTGTCTTCAGTCCGTGCGGTGCTCTTTTATATTCCGTCTTCAGTCCGTGCGTGGCTTCTTCACATTCTGTCTTCAGTCCGTGCGTTGCCCTTTTATATTCCGTCTTCAGTCCGTCCGTTGCTTCTTTACGTTCTGCTTTCAGTCCGTGTGTTGCTTCTTTATATTGTGTCTTCAGTCTGTGCGTTGCTCTTTCATATTCCGTTTCCGGTCCGTGCGTTGCTCTCTTGCATTCCTTAAAGAGACAGAACAAATTATATCTAAAAAAAGAAAACATAAGAAAGTAAACTAAACGAAACCAAAATATAAGAGTTGTTCAACTTTTACTTTCCGTTCACGTTATCGACATTTAAAAAATAGAAAGAAATCAAAAAAAAACAAAAAAAGATCAAAACTATCTCTGGCGGAGAGCGCTTTTTGTCTTCGGTCCGTGTAAAAATGACCTCGAAAACGTAGGTATTATTCTCAGTCAATGACAATTATTGATTGCCCAACAATCTATGAGAAAAAGAAAAAATTGAACGCCAATTTTGTGTTTTCGTTTTGTGTTCAGACGAAATGATTAAAACAAAATGGCGTAATAAATGTGAAAGTATACGATTCTCACTCCATAAATGCCATTATTCTTCTATTTTTATTTTGAACTCGGTTCGTGCAAACCAAACAATATCACAAGACAATACGCACGAACCGAAATCAAAAATTCAATACGTCTACTCAAGCTGCGGTTCACGTGAGTCAGTGTGTGCGCGTATTTTTTTTTTATTGAAAAGTGTTCGTTTTTAAACAGATTTAAGCTTATCTGACAACTTCCATCTCTCAAAACACGAGCACAAACTCGGCTCGAAACTCAAGGCGAAGCCTTCCAGAAATAGGCGAAAACGCAGGCATTGTGCGAATTCAAATTTTGGCACACTTTTGCGCCCGCCGCGATTATTATTTAAATGCCCCCGGCCTGACTATGAATGCGACAGACGGATATGCATTTGCATCGAGGTATTTTTAGGAGTTTCAACCTATTTTTTGGGCCACCGGGCGAACGACACCGCTCCGCTCAAGGTGTTTGTTGTGTTTACGTTCGCGAAGCGAGGACACGCCAAAATTGAACCTGCTTGACTGATGGGCAATGAGAAGAAAAAACAATAAACGGCTATCGGAAGGCCATAAGTTTGTCGTTTCTCATCAGTTCTCACTTGTGCACGATGTTTTACAAATATTAATTAAAAACATGCACGGGAAAAAAACTGTAACGCCTTAAAATAGCTGCCTTTCATCGGCTTTGAAAGAAGATTAAGAAAGAAAGGCTTGCGCATTCTGCCTTCGGTTCGTGCATCACTCCTTTTAGGCATTATAACTCATGCACGGACTGTAACTAGAATAAATAATAATATTTTAAAACACAAAAACTCAATTTCCTATGATGTTCTGTGCTCCGTTCGCGTGCGGTCTTTTTAGAAAACGTGCACGGACCGAATACTAACGATTGAAATTGGATTTCTTGAAAGTGAACTACGTTTTTCAGTAATTGTCTCCTTTTAGATATAATTTTGAAGCAATCCTGCTGGCATATACATGACTGAGAAGCTTCGAATCAACAAAAATCATTTTATGCCACTTCATTCTCCTATCGATTCGTGTAATCTATCTAGGAGGATTCAATGACCGTGCACGGACTGAGCGCTAAACGCAAAAACCTATCGACGCTTAAAGCAAAGCAAGGGAGGCTTCCATCTTTCTTTTGCTGACGCAATCGTTTCGTGCCTAGCTCCTTTTAAGCAGTAAATACCACACACGGACTGGAACTTAAATAAGTACGACTTAAAAACGCTTTGCAATACGAATAGCTTTGTTTCGTTTGCCATTCTGTCCTCGGTTCGTGCAGGATACTTTACAAGCTTAAAAAACGTGCACGAACTGAACTCCAAATACAAAAAACACTGTGTTTCTAGTCGGAAGCAAACATTTTGGGAAGTTTTTTGTTGTCTTACGTTACTATATTCTATCTTCGATTCGTCACAGTTTATTTTAAGCCGTGGACGTATTGAGACCAACAGATTCGATCTAGACTTGGGTTTATCCTTCCTTATTACGTGGCGCTGAAGAAAGTACACGGACCGAAACGTAAATACAAAATTTTGTTTTCAATTTCCGTATTCTTCCGTTCGAACGCTCTGGAGAATATGATAACACGTGAAATTATCACGCTTCATCGTTTTTCTAAAGACGAACACGTCACGTCACGTAATTGTATTCTATCCTCGGTCCGTGCACAGGTGTTTATGAGTTGAAAACGTACACGAACTGAAGCTGGAAGACGGTCGATCAACAATTGGAGGCAAAATCGTCATTTGAGCTTCTCTTCTTCACTCATTGTACCCACGGCTTTCTTGGTCACTAATCCAGGACAAGATAACATGTGAATAACGCAATGAAACTATCACGCTTTTGCGTTTTCCTAAAGACATTGTCACGTATTAATGTATTTGTCCCTCAGTTTGTGCACAGGGGTTGTAAGCATGCACGGACTGAAGCAGAAATGACGGCCGATTAACAAATTGAAGGCAAGATTTATAATACGTGCACGGACCGAACTCAAAATGAAACCAAAAGATAGACAACCAATTGAAGGTAAGGTCTTAATTCTCCGCCCTTCTCACGTTTTCGTATTTCGTTTTCGGTCCGTGAGATTAACAGAGAATTGTTTCATGTTAGAGCAAATGTCATAGTGACCTTGATTAGGAATCTGAAGACGTTCTGCGGATCAGAAGATTCAAATTGATGGAAATTGTCGAAGCAGGAAGTAAAGTAATCCAAAACGAAGCTCGATAACGATCGTATTTGAAGGTAAATATGTAGAGATGGGCGCGATACCGAGCAGAGAGTAAATAGGTGGCCGTGTTTGTTAGCTATGAAAAATAAACAAGAGCGAATTCTACAGTTAGAAATCACTTAATCAGTTCACTTTTCCCACGTACAAACTTTACGGCTCAGGATATCGGTAATTACATAATGGCCGGTAAAAATCGCGCGCTCGAAACGCGCGCAGATAGAGAAAATTAATAAATATGTATACGTAAGCCTCGGCATGTCCCACTTCTTTCGCTCTGCGTCGACTTCTTTCTCTCATTGGTCGTTTTCGATGCGAGACTGTGGGAACTCGCCGGTAATTAATCGGCGATTTTTACTTTCGGGTCGGCCCCCGTACACACACACACAATTTCGCCGGCCGCGGAGACGCACTCCGAGATGCATTTATAGCAAAATAAGCCGGCCATTAATCTAAGTCCGGCTGAACACGGTGCGGAAGAAGAAAATAGCGTGCATAAGAGTGCAAAGCATACGGTATTTGAACCCGAGACCTTTAAACCTAGTGTCAAACTACTTCTACTTGTTCACTTGAATTGCGCCGGCACACGGAATGAGCTGAGCTGCCGTGCCTGCGTGTGTGTGTGCTCGTTTAATTACCAACTCAAACTTATTCACAACGCGATTAATAACGCAATTTATAATAATTTCCTTACCGGTGATTCTAAGCCAACCGTAAACGAATGCCTGCGTAGGGACACAATATACCACACGGACCGACATCAAAATAACTCAAAAAATACTAAATCCAAATCCAAACATCAACTGTTATTTGATAAAACACCCAATTAATGAGCGTAACGCCCTCAGGCTTAACTAACCCTAACATTTTCATAAAGTCCAGGTTGCAAGAAACTCATTTTCGAAGCAGAGAAAAGAAAATCGAGGAAAATATTAAGAGACAAACGATAAAGTTCCAAATCAAGCAGAACACACTTTTTTTTTAGGAAGAAGAAAAATAGACTTATTACTTTGAAATATTTTTATTCTTGCATTACATTTTGGTTTCGGTTCGCTCATTATCCTCTTAAATTCCGTTTTCAGTCCGTGCGTTGCTTCTTTACACTCTGTCTTCAGTCCGTGCGTTGCGTTTTTACATTCTGCCTTTAGTCCGTGCGTTGGTTTTTTTACTTTCCGTCTTCAGTCCGTGCGTTGCTCTTTTGTATTCTGTCTCCAGTCAGTGCGTTGCTTCTTTGCATTCCTTAAAGAGATAGAACAAATTATATCTAAAAAAGAAAACATAAGAAAGTAAACTAAACGAAACCATAATATAAGAGTTGTTCAAATTTTGCTTTCCGTTCACCTTATCGACATTTAAAGAAGGAAATCAAAAAAAAAAAAAAAGAAGAAAGAAAAAGACAAAATCTATCGCCCTACATATTTTTTCTGTTTTCAAAAATATTTTTTTTAAAATTTTTTGTCCCCCATTGTTTTTATAATTTTTTTTTTTTTTGACGTTTCACTGGCAACATAATTTTATAATCCTGCTTAGTTTCAGTTTGTTTTTATTTATTTTTGTATTGTTAGTAATCTGGCTTAGTTTCTTCACAATTTTCTATTTTTTAGGTTGCCCCCCCCCCTCTCAGTAATAAATTTTCGGAACCAACGCCAGGCGTCGCTTCAAATATTTTTATTTTTTTTTAAGAAGACGAAAAATAGACTTATTACTTTGTAATACTTTTGTTGTTGCTTTGCATTTTGGTTTCGGTTCGCGCATTACACTCTTAAATTCCGTTTTCAGTCCGTGCGTTGCTTCTTTACATTCTGTCTTCGGTCCGTGCGTTGCTTTTTTACGTTCTGCCTTCAGTCCGTGCGTTGCTTTTTTACATTCATTCTGTCTTCAGTCCGTGCGTTGGTTTTTTTTACTTTCTGTCTTCAGTCCGTACGTTGCCCTTTCATATTTTGCCTCCAGTCCGTGCGTTGCTTTTCTCCATTCCTGCAGTCTTTAAACCTTGCAAATTCTGTCTTCAGTTTATACGTAGCTCCTTTAACTTGTCTTTAATCAGTGTTTTGTTTTTTTTTAATAGATTCTGTTTTCAGTTCGTCGTTGCTGCTTTTTACGTTTCGTCATCAATCATCCGTGCATTGTTCTTTTACACTCCGGTTTTAAATCGCGTAATATATTCCCTATATTCGCGCCCTCTACCGACGGTTTCACGAAACTGATTCCCCGAGTTCATAACCTTGATTGACTTCGAATATTTCGTTTTTAGTTTCCTTCGAATCTCTCCGTATTTTTCCTCACGTATCGCTCTCTTTTGTTTTTAACTTTCAATTTACGTGTTACCAGCTCCATCTGTCGACGTTCTCATGAAACTAATTCCTCGAATTCACTATCAAGATTGACTTCGAATGTTTTTTTTGTCATTTCTTCCGAGTCTCTGGTCTCCTCGGATATTGCTCTCTTTTGTTTTTCTTTTTCGATGTACATTTTACCAGCGCCATCTATCGACCTTGTCATAAAACAGATTGGTCGAATTCGGTTCCTTGATTGACTTCGAATAATTTTTTTTAGTTTCGTTCGAATCTCGCAATTTTTTTCTCACGCACCGCCTTCTTTTATTTTTAATTTTAGAATCACCTGTTAGCAGCGCCATCTATCGTCATTTACGCAGAACTAATGCATCTAATTCACTTCCCTGAATTCGTTACGTTTCTCTTCATTATCTCATTTTTTTCTCGCTCTCTTTTATTCTCGATCTTCGCTTAACCTGTTACCAGCGCCATCTATATGTGGTTTCACAGAACTAACTCCCCGAATTCCATTCGAATCAAATCCCGTGATCATATTTTATTTTCTCGCCATTTTTTCGATCTTTTTTATTTCTTTTAATTTTGGTGACATTTTTTCGTTTTCATTTTAATTTAATTTTTTTTTTAATATTTCATGCCAACTACTTTTTCTTTATTAAGGCACGAGCGCTATCTATCCGCGTCCTGACGAACTATTTACTCGAGTTTTAGTTTCTTTAAATTTTTTCCGTTTCTTTCGATGATGGATTTCGATTTTTTTCCAGAATAGCTTCTGAGAAGGGGCAAAAGATGTCACTCTTCTTTTTTAACCAACGAAAAAGGTTCCTTCAGACTTCGTTCATATAACAATAGAACATGGTTGTTAGAACGGCACCGAAAAAAACCTTTCTTTTTTTGATTCCCAAAAGAAAGCGAAGAAGAAGACTTTTTCTCTGAAAGTTCAACTCATATTCTTCCTCTTCTTTGGTCTGGAATTCCTAATGTAGGTGTTTAGGTCTTTTTATCCTCCGTGCGTTGGCTTTTTACATTCTGTGTTCAGTCCGTCCATTGCTCTTTTCATTTTGTCTTCAGTCCGTGCGCTGTCTTCAAACTGCGTATTATTTTGTTGATTCTGTCTTCGGTCCGTCATTAATACGTGCATTGTTCTTTTAGATTCTGTCTTCAGTCCGTGCATTGCTTTTTTTCATTCTGTCTTCAGTCCGTGTGCTGTCTTCAAACTGCGTATTATTTTGTTGATTCTGTCTTCGGTCCGTCATTAATACGTGCATTGTTCTTTTAGATTCTGTCTTCAGTCCGTGCATTGCGTTTTTTCATTGTGTCTTCAGTCCGTGCGCTGTCTTTATACCGCGTATTATTTTGTTGATTCTGTCTTCGGTCCGTCATTAATACGTGTATTGTGGTTCTAGATTCCGTCTTCGGTCCGCCGGCGTTCTATTTACATTCCGTCTTCCGTCCGTTCCGTTTGTAAGAATTCTGCGAGATAGGCGTCTAAAGAAGTCTCTCCTCTTCTGGGCCCCGATTCTGTTTGCGTTTCCTATATTTGCCTAGCGCATGTAAACGCCGCATGTCGATCTCAAGTGCACCGGAGATTTTTATTTAATTAACGGAGCTCTCTGCATCCCGTCCGCGAACGGGCAGGTTCAGTTACGTGCCGCAACAACGTCAAGTACCGTAAACGCATTCGCCTCGAGCAACAATTAAATATTTCAGGCTCTGAAATCCACCTGAAATCATCGCCGAGCAATAGTTTGAAACGATCAAGAAATTTAAAAAAAAAAAAAGGAAACGAACGCGAAGAAGAATTGCGCATGGACGCGCAGTTAATTGCGCTAATTCATTTCGCATATGCGCCTGCTTCTGGCCAGACGAGTACTGTGCATGAAGCATTAGATGTTTATCTAAGGCGAGCAGTGCTTCACGTGGGTGGATGCACTTATTGACATTGGTGCACGCCATTTTTTAGTCTGTTTCTTTTGCGGACGTTGCGGCAAACTCGGAGCCCAACGCGCGGACATTGTTCTTATTTAGGTCACTTCCATCCAAGTAAAAGTCCTCAGCATCTCCGTATATGTGTGTGTGTGTGTGTGTTTGAGAGAGCGAGAGAACGAGCGAGTTCATACACGACCAGTACATGCACGTACGATGCGATCGCGAAATTTAAATTAACGATATCATCTACAGGTGGCTCGAAATAACGTCAACCTAAACCTGCTTTGCTTTTTCGTTGCAATCAACGACGCCCACGCGTCCACGGTTACGAGTTTAAAACGTACGAAACTTTAACATCCAATTAAAAAACAAATTAGTTCCGGATTCAGTTCACAGATGGCGCTGGTTAAATACCAGACAGTTCCTTGCTTCTTTCATACGCAGCGCGACTTTAAAAGACAGTCAAGTATCTCTAGGGAGAAGTTCAAATTGTATGGATCTTTCAAATTTCATTGAAAAACAAATTAGTTAATTAGGTTTTCTCGGAGAAATGTTGATTGAGGCCAAATGAATCCAACAATAAAAAAAAAGAGAAAGCTGAGGATGAGTCAAAAATTCCTTTGAAAAATGAACAGTTCACAAAAGTCGATGATGAGCAAAGAATTATTCGATTCGCTTTTGTTTTAGTCGACTAAAGAAGAATGAAGAAAAAAGAAGGTAGAAGAGCCGTTGGTAAAGAAAACAACAAACAAAGCTGAACAGTCCAAAGAAGGCGATGACGAGACATAGAATAATTCGATTGGCTTTTGTTTTAATCGATCAATGAATGACTTCCATGAAGAAAGAAAGAAAACAAAAGAGCCTTTGGTAAAGAAAATAAAATCTGAATAGTTCAGAGACGACGACGCGTCATGCGTTGGATTGTTCGTCCGGGGTTTAAACCGACGTTTCGATTATTTTTGTTTTTTTTTCGATCAAAGAAGACTTCAATGAAGAAATAAAGAAAAACGAAAAAAGATGATGAAATTCTTGATGACTTTCTCCGCACCCAATCGATGCACTTTATCGCTATCAAAACCGATTGCGTTCGAGTGTATGTAAACCTCATATGCGACGCTCCGCAAAAATAGCGATTACATCACCATGGCAATTAACAACGTTATCATCTCTCGCACTTGCACTTTGTTGATCAATACCCGCTATAAATAGCGAGAATTCGCGCGAAAAAAACGCACGGGTGCTTCTTTTTCGGCCCCAGGAGGGCGAGAGGGACGAGGATGGCGAGAGAGAGCGTGACGCGCGAAATATCGCGGGACCAGAGAGAGAGAAAAAAATGGAAGAATTTGATAAGATAGTGCGTGCTCTGCCTCTGCTTGTTGACATTGCACGCGATTCTGTGCTCGGAGAACGCATCGAGTTCGCCTCGATCAGGTCACGTCATTTACATGAAATCAAAAAAAAAAAAAGAAAAAAGAAAAGTTTTCCGTCTCCTTTTAAAACATTTTGTGTTTCTTTTTTATTTGCCTCGCTGATGCAACAACTCTTTGAAGAATAATCGCTTTTTACTTTGCTCTTTGAACTACAAGAAAAAATTGAGAGGGGTTGAAATCAGCGCCATCTATATGCGTCACTCCTAAATAAATCGTTTGCCTAACGAAATTCCGAACCGAAATAATTTGGCAACGGACGAAGCTGGTCCTCCCCCAAAAGAAAAAAATTCACTGATTCACTACGGTCACGCCCCCCCAATTCCTAATTGTACGAACCTAGAAACGCCTCACCAGCAAAAAAATTCTGGTAAAAAAATCGGCTCGCTATTGGCGACGCATTTGGTTGGATCCGAGAGAGAGAGAGAGTTTTCGGTGATGATGAAATTTATCAGGACCCGGTGATAAAAATTCGACGGCGATTGGCCGCGTGACTCCCGCAACGTCTCCCCGCGGTCCCCCCCAGAAAAAAGATAGCGCGAAACGCACGCGATTATTTATTTTTAATCTCTCCTCGCCCGTAAAATTCCACCGATTACGCAAGCGATAGCGCTTGTTTGAACGGAAAAGTTTTATTGCAGCGGCTCGTTTCCAAAAATCGACGGGAAATCGCTCGCCCACTCTCAGAAACTCGCCCAAAAAAAGAAGTTTATTTCCAAAATAATTTTTGCACGTATTCATTTACTTGAAATAACGAGGACGCCTTTCTACATGTATATATTATTATGCAGGTTGCCCCAAAAATGCGGAGGAATTGCCCCCCAAAACAAACTTGCGCAGTCTGTTTAGGGGATCCCCTGAAAAGGAGCCTTGACAGCCTGTCAAGAGTTGCACATTTTAATTTAAGGCGCGTTTTATGTACAGGCTACTCCAAGAAAGTTCGAAGGCCAATGACAGACGTCCCCCCAAAAATAAATTCCCGCAAAGTTTGTTTAGGGGGCCGCCTAAAAGAAATGCTACCAGATTTTGATTTATTACGCGTTTTATGTTTAGGTTGCCCCCAAAAGCAAATTGAAAGCTAATGGCAAACGTTCCCCCAGAAACAAATTCTCGTAAAGCTTATTTAAGGGGCCCTCAAAAGAAAAGGTTCCTATAATCGCAGTTACGTGACACAGCCGTAGTCAGCAGTCTTTCATGTTGATTTATTAAGCGCTTTACGTCCCAAATAAATTCTAGAAGCCAAAGAAGTTGTCCCAAATACAAGATTTGTTTAAGAAATTGACAGGCGTTGGCCCCCAAAACAAATTTCCGCAGTTTGTTTAAGGGATCCTCCGAAAAGAAGCCTCGATAGTCCATCAAGAATTAAACATTTTAATTTGCTGCGCGTTTCATGTACAGGCTGGTCCAGAAAAGTTCGAAGACCAATGACAAATGTTCTCCCAAAAACGATTCCCGTAAAGTTTGTTTCGGGGGCCGCCTAAACGAAGACCTACCTAATTTTAATTTATTGCTGCACATTTTACGTGTAGGTCGCACCAAAAGCCGAACTGAAAGCCAATGGCAAACGTTTCCCCAGAAACAAATTCTCGTAAAGTCTGTTTAAGGGTCCTCAAAAAAAAATAATCGCAGTCACATGACACAAGCGTGGTCAGTAGATTTCCATGTTGATTTACTAAAAGTTCCACGTTCCAAATAGATTTGAAAAGCCAAAGACTTTGCCCCAAATACAAAGTTTGTTCAAGGGGCCCCTGTAAGAACAAACGCTGGCAATTAAGTACAAAACGTAATTCCGAACCATTCGTGCTTCTAGTACGAGTAACAATCCAACTTCCAAAATAAAAGTTTGTTTCGGGGGGAGTCCCCTCAAAAACACTTGCAGTCAGTCACGTGGTGATCATAGGACTGACGTATCTAATTCTGACTAATTTTCACAAGTAAGTCCATTTTGAACCGAGAATTTTTGAAAAACGTAGAGGTTGTTCCAAGAAAACAAAGTTTGTTTTGGGGATCACGTACGCCCATTAAAAATTGCAGATTTTAGTTTTAATCTATCGCGCGTTTTACGTAGGGGCGGCTTCAAAAATGTTCAAAGGGCAATGATAGATGTTCCCCCCAAAAACAAAGTTTGTTCGGGGGGGATCCCCTAAGAGGAAAGGTTTGATTTACCTCAGGTTTACGTGTAGGTCGGCCCCAAACGTTCTCGAAAGCCAGCGGCAGACGTTTCCTCAAAATCAAGTTCTTGCAAAGTTTGTTTAGGGGGTCGCCTAAAAGAAAAGGCGTAGTTTTCCAATTATCAAGTTTTCTACGCTCCAAAAATTTTCTAGAAGCTCCAAATACAAAGTTTGTTTAGGGGTTACCTGCAATTACAGAGGAGAACCACGCGGTAATTATGTAATTTAATTTTGACACATTTCTGCACGTATTGCGCGCAGACACATGCGCGACAGTCGAAATATTAAAAGAAGGCTTACTTAGGGGGCCCCCCTCGTAGTCACGTGGCATTTACGTGACTGAAGCATTTACTTCTGACCCATTTTCGTGAGTAAATCCATTTTGCCCAGAATATTCTAGACAAACAAAGATGTTGCCTCAAGAAACAACTAATTTTTGTAATCAAAATTTGTTTGGGGGATCCCCTAGAAAAATATTGGTATAATTTTCTTCGGTTACGCGCTAGTTAGAGACTAGAATACTTATTATAATTTACATAACTCTCCCAAACATTCTTGTAGAAACCACAGACGTTGCCCTAAAAACAGATTTGGGCAGGCAAAGTTTGTTTTGGGGGATACCCTAAAGAAGCGTGGACTTATGTTCGTCAATCACGTGGCAATCAGTACCTCTAATGAATTAATTCTGATTTATTTTCGCATGAGTTGCCCGTTAAAGGTAAAGAATCGAAAGGAGCGCTCGACAACAAATAATTTCTCAAACCAAAGTTTGTTTTGGGGGCCCTCCTGTAGAAAAGTGGACTTATATTCCTCAGCCATGGAATAAATACTGATTTATTTTCGCAGCTTTACGCACAGGTGGGCCCCCAAATATCAAAAATTGGCAGACGCAGATAGAAAAACAAATTATTTCACGAAACAAAATTTGGGGGAACCCCAAACCTGACTGGTGTTCCTCAGTAAGGCAATGATTTATTAATTATGCAAGCGTCACACGCTCAGATTGCCTCCGCCCCCCAGAATAAATAAAATCGAGAGACAAACAAATAATTTCTCAAAGCAAAGTTTGTTTAGGGGGGACCCCCTACCCCCATATGGGAATGCGGATTTATTTAGGACTACAGGAGTTAATTTTTATTTATTTTCTTAGTTGTGCGCATAGGTTGAACCGAAAAACATAAAAAATTGGGTGACGCTGGTGACAAACAAACTAATTCCCAAACCAAAGTTTATGTTGGGGAACCCCCTACAGAAATACGGCTTCGCAGCCACCTGCTAACTAGGTCCACGGGAATTTATTTTCATAGTTTCGCGCACAAGTTGATCCTCAAACGTATAAAATCGCGAGACGTAGATAGAAACCAAGCAATTTCTCAAATCGTAGGTTGTTTTGGGGGATCCCCTAGAGAAATGTGGACTTGTTTAGGACTGCTGTAGTTAATTATCTTTTATTTTCGCAATTTAACGCGTAGGTTGACCCCCAAACGTGAAAAAATGGGACAGGCAAATAGAAACCAAACAATTTCTCAAATCTAAGGTTGTTTTGGGGGATCCCCTACAGAATTATGAACTCACATTCGACAATCGCATGATAATTAGGTCTACAGGAATTTATTTACGCAGTTTCACGCATACGTTCATCCCCAAACGCAAAGGAATAGGAGATGCAGATAGAAACCAAGCAAAATCTCAAGTGGAAGGTTGTTTTGGGGGATCCATTACAGAAGTATGGACTTGTTTAGGCCTGCAGTGGTTACTTGTCTTTTATTTTTGCAGTTTCTCGCATACGTTTACCTCCAAACGTAAACATTCGGAAGACGTAGATTAAAAGCGAATAATTTCTCATATCAAAGTTTGTTTTGGGGGATCCCCTACAGAAATATGAACTCATATTCGACAATTGCATGAGAATTAGGTCTACAGGAATTTATTTTCGCAGTTTCACGTGCAGGTGGACCTCCAAACGTAAAGAGTCAAGAGACTCGGCAAACAAACAAATAAATTATAAAATCAAAATTTGTTTTGGGGGATCCCCTAGAGGAGCAGGTTTTCGAAATCGTCAGTAAGGCAACAGTTGATTAATTTTACAGGTATTACGCACAGGTTTACTACAAGAACATTGGGGGATTCGTCAGAGCAGGTTTCCCCCAAAAATAATTGGTGATCCAAAGAAACAAAATTATTTGTTCTGGGGGGGAGTTTCCAGCGTAAGAATCATTAGCACAGCACACTAGGGCATAACCTTCACTTGTTTCCTCTGCATTTAATATACAGGTTGTCTCAAAAGTACCGTGAGTTCTCCTAGGGAGCGGGTCCCCCAGACTTGTGCTTGTTTAAGGGGCCCTACATTGAAATTCCTTTTATAATTTTAATTCGACAAGTCTGTAGGCTTGTTTGCATTTTGTTTCCGTGTGTACTGAGTACATGTTGAATTTGAAACTTCCAGGACAATTCAAACACGTCGATAACGAAAAACAATAGTTTGTTCTGGGGTCTCCCCTAAATGGTAGCGGATCAAGTTTTAGTTAAATCCGAAGCAGTTGGAGGAAATCTGACAACTTTAACATACGTTTGTTGCGCCATTGCTTCAAATCAAGAAACTTGTAGAAGTTGCCTTCATGAGACGCTGTTTATTAAGGGGCCCCCCCCAGTTTCACATTACCTAAAAATCTTAAACAAAATTTCGCAACAAATAAACATTACTAAATATTGAACAAAAATATAAATTAAATGGAACGATTCTACGTAGTATCTTGAGGCATTTTTAATTAAAATTCTCACGGATTTGTGAACACCCTGTATTTACGTTTCAACTTGAATAAATATTGAATGAAAAGGAATCTGCAAATTTTCAGGCTTCTATTCAAGCTGGATTAAATAATTTAGAAAATTTAACTGGGGGAAGAAAAGGGAACGGTCCTAAATGAGACCTTGAGGTACCCCAATTATCCAGATGCGCCCCCCAAAATCAGAACCGGAAGATTCTGTGGCGTAAACTATGGGTTCGAGTCGCGAGGTTCGTGCAGTTTCAACGGGAACCATCCGTTTGGTGGCGCAAGTGGGGGGCCGCCAATCATGGGTACCAACTTCCCCCCTTCGCGGCCGCCCCTCAACGGTACAGCGCTTCGCAAACACATTCACACCGAGCGCACGCTGAATTATTCCGAAGATCTTAATTTCAATTATGCATTATGTTAACTAACGAAGATAATTTGCGCGCGAGAGCCCCCCTCGTCCCCCCCCCCACTGGGCGAAATTGCCGTTTTTTCATTTCCGTCGTTATTTAATTATCGCCGTCGTGCTTTACCGACATGCCGTGTTCATTAAGTTTCCAATAATCGCCGAGGCGACGAAAGAGGACGGACACAGAGTGCGGGACAGAGACGGACGTCGTAATCTAATACGTTTATGTAATGGGATATCCGCAGAAAAATCGCTCGTAGTACGTCGCTGTGTAAATAAGCCCGAGACGAAAGGAAAAAGAAAAGAAAACGATCGCGAGAATGAGAACCTAACGAGAACGTTAACAAACTAGGTTAACCTAGGAAGAATGGGTGTCGTTCAAACCTAATTGGTACCAACCTAAAATGCGACCCTTTGTTTAGCCAATTCCACGAACTAGGTTCTTTAAGATGTAAATTTAAGTTTCTTTAGTTAAATTAGGTTTAATATGTTCGTATTAGACCCAGTTTAACAAATGGGGAGGAATAGGTAAACGAACCCAACCTAAAATGCGAGTTTCATTTCCCTAATTAGATCTAGCGAATCACCACAAGGTATAAAATTCGCTGTGGTTAATCAGATTAGGTTTAGTATGGTCATATAAGACCCTAACTGGATAATTGAGTGATAGGAATAAGTAAATGAATCTAAGATGCGATAGAGTTTGAATTGGCGAATTACATCAAACAAACTAGGTTTATTAGACCTGAACTAGGTTTACTCAAGGTCAAATTAGATTTATTATGTTCATATTAGACATAATTGGATCGTTTGATTTAGAAATGGGAAGGCAAAAGTAAATGAAGTCAACCTACAACCTTAGGCAATCAGATCAAACGAACTAGGCTAGAGCTAGGACAAATCAAGATATAGAATTAGGTTTGATTTCCACCTTAGATTCCAGAAAGGTTACATTATACTTAATTGGATGTTTGGATTAAGAAATGAAAGTTTACTAGGCCAGAACTAGGTCTAACCAAGGTCAAATTATGTTAGGCATGGCCAAATTAGACCTAATTGGATCGTTGGATTCGAAACGGGAAGGACGTAACAAATTAGCCTGATCTAAAAAGCGACAGCTTCTATTTTTCTAAGTAGATCAAACGGACTATGTATACTAGGCTAGAATCAAGTCGAATTAGGTTTACTTCGGCGATGTTACATCAAAATAGATCATTTGATTAAGAAATTAGAGGAATAAATAAACGAGTTTAATCTAAAATGTGACGGAGTTTAATTTCTGTAATTGGATCAAATGGACCAGGCTTATTGGGTCTGAATTTGGTCTGGTCAAGGTCATATTAGGTTTAGGATTTGGTCTAACTTGGTCCATTAAAAGTCGCATTGAGTTTAGTAAGGTCATATCATACCTCATTAGATCTTTGCATTACGAAATAGAAAGGAATAAATAATTTAACCAAACCTAACCTGGGAGAATTTTGTTTTTTTAATTAGATCAAACGAATTAAGTTAATTAGGCCGGAAGAGTTCCAATTAAGATCAAATTAGTTCTAATGCGAGCACCTAATTGTATCGCAGAATTAATAAACGGGCCGTCGTTTGCTTGCCTTAATTAGATCGAATGTATTAGGTTTATTAGGGCAGAAGTATATCTAATCAAGGCCAAGCTAGGTTTAGTATCGACATATTATACCTAAGCGGATCACTTGATTAAGAAATGCGAAGGAATAACTCGATGAATTCAATCTGAAATGTGACAGAGTTTAATTTCTGTAATTAGATCTAACGATTAGGTTTATTAAGCCTAAACTTGGTCTGTTAAAGGACACATTAGGTTTCGTATGGTCATATTAGACCTCATTGGATCGTTGTATTAAGAAATCGGGAGGAATGAATAAATGAATCCAACCTAAAACGCGATAGACTATCGTTTTCCTATTTAGATCAAATGAATTAGGTTAATCATGCCTATGTAAAGTCTAATTAGCTCTAAAGTGAGCACCTAATTGAATCATAGGGTTAATAAATGGGGAGGCGTTTCAATGCCTTAATTAGATCAAATGAACTAGGTTTATTACGACAGATTTAATTCTAATTAAGGACAAGTTAGGTTTGGTATGGACGTATTACACCTAATTGGATCATTTGATCAAGAAATGGGGAGGTATAAGTAAATGAAGCCAACCTAAGACGCAATAGAGTTTTATTTCCAACATTAGATCAGACGTATTAGGTTAATTAAATTAAAATTAGGTTTGGTTGACCACGTTAGGTTTAGTATGGCCATATTCGCCTTAATTGGATTAACAAACGGGGAGGGACAGCAACCAGTAAATGAATCCAACCTAAGATGCAACGGACTTTCGTAGACCAAACGAACTAGGTTTATTAGGCCAGAACCAGGCCTATTCAAGGTCAAATTAGGTTAACTATAGTCACATTAGACCTAATTCGATTGATTGATTGAGAAAAGAAAGGAATAAGTAAATGAATCCAATCTAAAATGCGACGGAATTTGATTTCCCTGATTATATCAAACGAACTTGGTTTCATTAGGTCTAATCAAGGTCAAATTAGATCTAGTATGGTCGTATTAGACAAAATTGGCTCACAGAATTAAGATTTGACGGGAATAACGTTTTGAAATGAAAAGAGCTTGATTTCCTTAACTGGATCAAACGAGCTAGGCTTCCTGGGCCAGAACTAAACCTAATCAAGGTATAAAATCAGATTTGGTAGGTCAAATTAGGTTTAGTATGATCGTATCATGCCTAATTGGATATTTTAATTAAAAATTAGGGGAATTATTAAATGAATGCAACCTAAAATGCGAGTGAGTTTAATTTGCGTAATTAGATCAAAAAGACTAGGTTTATTAGGCCAGTATAGGTCTAATTAAGGTCAAATGTGATCACCTAATTGAATCGTTGGATTAATAAATGGGGAGGAATTTTATTACCTTAATTAGATCAAAGGAATTAGGTTAATTGGGATTAATCAAGCTATAAAATTAGGTTGGGTTCATCAGACATGTATAAAGATGATGAGGCGACGAGTACATGAACCCAACCTAAATTGCGAACTGGGTTAATGCTTCAAATATCGCAACTAAACTCAACTGAAACCTTAAAGAATTGATGCCTTCACCGCCATCAATGATTTCAACCTAAATTGAAAAACGCCGTTGCCTTTCAACTCAAGCAGATTGGAGTGATCCCAACCTTTGAAGTTCAAAATTACAAGGAAGCCTTGAACTTCGAAATAATTGCGAAATAAAAACAAGAGATACCGAAAGTAGGTGGAATTAGAAAGGCAAAGGAAGCATGAGGAAAAAACTTGAACGCCGTTTGATTAGAAAAAAAAGGCGAGATTGATCCAAATGGGGAAAACTGGATGGTGGTTTCCAGGAAAGTCCTTAATGGAGTCCTCAAATGGAAGAAGAAGGCATTGAGAAGCAGAAAAGAACAAGTGGGTGATTGTTGAGGCTAAGTTGACTCTCAGAGGACAGACGAAGCTTGAAGGTTCATGGGTCTGTTGAGGCTAAGTTGGATTGCAGAGGACAGACGATGCTTGAAGGTTCATGGTGAACCATTTAAAGCTTCCCTTGTCATCAGTTGGCCCACAGTAGAAGAAGGTGAATGATAGCTTCTAAAAGATGTTATGACGTCATTTAAAAGCCATGGTGGCCTCAAATTGTATGGAAAGCATGGGCAGAAGAAGATCGTGGATGACCACCAGGCCCAAGTGATCTTCAGTAATCGCAATGGAACATGGTAGTTCGCCCAAAAGCTTGAAGATGGATGAAAATGAACTATGACATTACTTAGGAGGTACCAGTAAAAAGGGAAAAAAATCCTTTTTGGCTCTATGCCTCCCAAAATTGGGGCATCCTTTAAGTAGTCCCAACGAACAACCAAGGAAAAGCCGTCCAAATAACAGAGCATTGCCCCAAGTGAGGAATCCGGTTCTTGCAGGGCGCAATTCGTTCGGGAGATTCGTTCAAGAGCGACCGCAAATATGTTATAATTACGCGCCAGATAACAATCGCGAATCGCGGCAGAGAATCCGGTAGCTCTCGGCGCAAAAATTTTACGACGAGCATCGTTAACGACGGCCTATCATCGTAAAATATCCGTTAGGGCGATTTTTTGCCCGTTCTTGGCGCACACCGTTCCTT
The DNA here is from genome assembly GCA_039766575.1 of Serrognathus titanus. Taxonomy (NCBI): domain Eukaryota; kingdom Metazoa; phylum Arthropoda; class Insecta; order Coleoptera; family Lucanidae; genus Serrognathus; species Serrognathus titanus. The sequence continues at coordinate 32,092,083 of CM077911.1, read as the reverse complement.
TCGCCCCGGGGCCACGAAGCACGTCGGCCCCTCTTGAAGCATCGATACGCAAATGTTTCGCGCGGACGATTAGATAAGATTAGATAAGGCCACCGACGAGTTTTAATTAATTGCAAGAAGAAAAAAAAACTTTTCGCGGACACTTTCCACGGCGAAAGCCGAAGGGGCGCCTCAGGATGAGGTTTTGGGGCCTCACAGCTTCGTTTCTTATGAAAATCTAAAGCAAAAGTTCTTTTCTATGGGGTTACATGAAGGTCATGCACTTTCTAAAATTTGCATTTTTGAAAATAATTAGAAGTTGAATGGAAAGCCTCAGAGTTTGGGGTTGTATGAGGAGCCTCTTCAATTTTCGAATATAATCCAGACAATGCTTGGTTCAATGTCAAAGTTTGATTTGTCTAAGACCAAAACAAGGACCATGTGCCTCATGAGGCCACCCATTACTGCAAAAAAACCACGGAAATATACGTAATACCTAATGGGAAAAGTTCAAGGTCATGTACGACAGTTCTTTTTTCATATGACTTGCAATTAGACAGTGTGGACTAGGTGCCCCAGTGGGGACTGTAAGCCCCAGGGGCCATCGAAATGTGTAGCAATAATTAGAAAAATAAACAAAACAAAAGTGAGCAGAACATCACGGAGCTAGTTGGCTTTATTTTTAATTTTCGCACTCGAAAATTATCTGGAAGTAGGTGATGAAGTTTGTGTGCCCCAGGGGGGCTATTCGAGTTATTAAAAAAAATAGAAAATGAGGCATTTAATAAAAAGTCAACCAAAAATAATGGAAAAGTAGTTGATGAAGTAATGAAAGGCGTGGTGTGCCCCAGGGGGGTGAGGGGATGGAGGAACGAGTCCCTGCAATTTTCCAACTGAATCTGGACGGTGACTATGAGCCCCAGGGGCCATTGAAATGTATAGCAATAATTACGAAAATAAACAAAACAAAAATAAGGCAGAACGTCACGGGGCTAGTTGTATTTTTTTTAATTTTCGCATTCGAGCGCGTTTTGAAGGTAGTCGGTGAGGCCATGTGCCTCAGAGGGTCGGTCACATATACAATAATCAATTCAGAAAAACAAAAATTGAGGCAAATTGCGAAAGTACACAATTTCGTGCATTTCCCTCACTTGAAAATGACTTGCAGTCAGACAATGGGGACTATGAGCCCCAGGGGCCACTGAAACATGTAGCAATAATTAGAAAAATGAACAAAACAAAAATAAGGCGGGATATCACGAAGCTAGTTGTTTTTTTTTTAATTTTCGCGCACGAGAGCGTTCTGAAGGTAGTCGGTGGGGCCACGTGCCTCAGGGGGTCAGTCAAATATGCAATAATTAATTCAGAAAAAGGAAAATTAAGGCAAATTGCGAAAGTTCACAGGGGCCCCGTGCATTTCCTTCAACTTTCGTACTCGAAAATTATCTGGAAGTAGGTGACGGAGTTTGTGTGCCCCAGGGGCCGCTCGAATTATAAGAGTTATTAAAAAAAAATAGAAATTGAGGCTTTTAATAAAAAGTCATAACCAAAAATAATGGAAAAGTTGTTGATGAAGGAATGAAAGGCGCGGTGTGCCCCAGGGGGGTGAGGGGTTGGCCCCTGCAATTTTCCAACTGAATCCGGACGGTGTTCGGTTCAATGTCACAGTTTCAATTATGTAAGATCTCGTCGGGCAAAGTCCGACGTCGTCGTCGTTGTCGCCGTCGTCGTCATCTTCGTCATCGAGTGCAAACGACGAAACAAATGAAAGTATCGCCGGAAGAAAACAAAAGAGTAGGGCGTATTTTGTGCGGCAGGCAGTGTGGGCGTCGTAGGGGGGGTTCGGACGTAAAAATGCTCGAAATAGAAATTTATTCTTAGAGAGAGAGAGAGGAGGAGGAGGTAGAAAAAAAAATTGCGCGCGATTAGATGGCGCAAAGAAGTATCGAGCCGTCGTTACGCTTCCTTATGCGAGAGAGCGTAACAATTGGAGACCGCTCGAAAAAATAACGTAACATACTACAGAAATGCATAAGACTATTTTATATACATGCATACTGTAATATACATATCTCTTTTTACTGCGGTGCGGAGCCGATTTAGTGCAAATCCATCCTTGTTCATCTCGTGCAATTTATGTATCCCCACTATTTCATAGCCGCCTGCAATACTAAGTGCAGCTTTCATAGTACCAAGATGCTCAACTGTTTCTAATACTTTAAAATCATAGATACCTATGATAAAATGTCTGCAATTTCGCCAAAGCCCGCTAGGTTAATCGAACGTAGGCGCGTTTTCTGACGGCGTTTTCTCGGGCGTCGAGATCTGTGTGCATTTATGGTGTTTGTTTTTTTTTTTTGTTTTTTTGTTTGTTGCCGCCGCCGCCGCCGCCGAAATCGTGGGGTTACATGTGCTGAAAATGTGCGAAAACAAATGAAACACGCTGAAAAAAAACTGATTGGTTAGTAGAACTTGATTTTTAAAGACTAACGCTGCTTCTTGCACGAAGCTTCCTTACTATACTCTCTCTCACTCAGTCTTAGCTGTATTTTTTTCCCGTATCTAGTTTTTTTGGGCTTTACTAACGCAACTCGATTGTTTTTTTTCTCTCTTTTTCCTTGTTTGTGTTTCGAAAATTTCGCCCGCCGCGATTTCGTCGATGATGATCACGGGCGGCCCTGAAACGCACGCTATTATCGGCGGCGATGGAAATTTTTGCGCGCGCCGAAAAAATCCGCGAAATAAAATGGCTTCTGTAAATATTGGATCGAGTAATCCGCGACGGTAAAAATAGATTGTTTGAACGGCCATTTTGATTTTTATATTCGCGAAAAAACGCGCTTTTTCGCACGAACCCCCGAAACGAGGCCCCCGAGCTTTTTCCGCCGCCGTTTTTTCTCCGGGCGATTTTTTCGCCCGATTTTTCCGCCGATTTTTTCGCGGCGGGGGAAAAAATTCCTTGGCAGCTGCCCGGATTCCGTATTTTTAGACACGCCTTTTGTCGGAGATTTCTTTGGGCGCGCAGATTTTGCCGAAAAATCCGCCGCTCGCCTTCTGCCTTCTGCCTCCCGTCCACGTGTGCGTCCGAATACGTAAGTCTCTGCCTTTTCTGCTTCTTACGCAATTACTTCCGGTTTGCCGCGGAAACAAAAGGCGGCCCGACACGAAAAAGTTCGGCGAAATTACGACACGAAAAAAAAAACTCGACGAGAAAAAAAAACCGACGTTTCACGTTTCGAACTTAAAACTTAAAATATAATCAAACAGATACTGAAATTCAACTGTTTTTTTTTTATGCGTGCGCTCTCCAAGTGCGTAGCTTTTCAAAAAAAAAACAAAAACAAAAGAAAGCCGATTCTTCTTCAAAAGCGCTCGCGTTTATTACCGTCCGCGTCCGTCCGAAAAAACGCCGAAATTTCGATGAAATCAAGAAATTGGCGGCCGTTTTTTATTTTCCGGATAACAAACGAACATTGGCGATCTGGTTTTTTGGGCCGACGAAATTCGGGCTTGAAATTTGAAGCAAAAACATTCATAAAATTGAAAACTTGTTTCTTATCTCTTTTGCTTGATTAGTTGTCGAAAAACAAAAGTGAATCGATTTTTTGAGTACCGCGCGTTTCTTTCGCGTCCTCCGTGTGCGTGGTTTTTCAAGAAACAAAAGAAAGTCGATTTTTCAAAAGTTCCGACGCGTTTGTGACCGACCATCTCCTCTAAAAAATTCCGACGAAACAAGAAACTGGCGACTGTAACAAATGAACATCGGTGATTGCACTTTTTTGAAATAAAAACGGAAATAGAATCGAAAACTTGAGATTCAACTGTTTCTGATTAATTGTCGAAAATTGTCAAAAGCAAATCGATTTTTTAAAAGTCACGCGTTTTTTTTACATAAGTTATGCGTCCTCTGCACGCATGGTTTCTCAAGAAACAAATGAATGTCGATTCCTCAAAAGTTCCAACACGTTTGTGATCATCTCCTCTAAAAAAATCGACGAAATTCCGACAAAATTCCGACAAAAACAACAAACTGGCGACTGTGTAACAAATGAACACCGGCGATTTCACTTTTTGAAACGAAAACAATAACGAAATTGAAAACTTGAAACTCAACTCTTTCTGATTAGTTATCAAGAAACAAAAGCAAATCGATTGTTTAAAAGTCACGCGTTTCTTTTACGAAAGTCGTCGTCCTCCGTAAACATGGTTTCTCAAGAAACAAAAGAACGTCGATTCCTCAAAAATTCCACACGCTTGTGACCATCTCCTCTGAGAAAATTGACGAAATTCCGATGGAAACAACAAACTACCGACTGTTTTTCATTTCTGTATTGTTTTGCTTTGTTTTTTTGATTAACTGATGAATAACAAAAGAACATGTGTGGGGAAGGCCGATTTTGTTTGTTTTTTTTTTTTTATAATTTCCTACGCTGATGACATGACGAAAAAACAAACAAACAAACAAACAAAAGAAAGCCGATTCTTCAAAAGCTCTGCGTTTGTTACCGTCCGCGTCGGCCCGAAAAATCGACGAAACGTCGCTGAAATCAGGAAATTGGCGGTCGTTTTTTGTTTTCCGAATAACAAATGAACATCGGCAATTTTATTTCTTGGGTCGTAGGGTTTTTCAAGAAACAAAAAAATGTTGATTCCTCGAAAGTTTCACGCGTTTGTAACCACTGAAAAATTAGACAAGTCACTGGCGACTGTTTTTTTGTTTCTGTTTTGTTTTATTTTGTTTTGCTTTTTTCGTTTAACTAATGAATAACAAAAGAACGTCGGTGAAGAAGACCGATTTCGTTTTTCTTTTTTTTTTAATAATTTCCTGCGCTGGTGACGTCGTAAAATGCGGATTTAAAATTTCAAATAAACATACAAATTAAAAAAAAAAACAAAAGAAAGCCGATTCTTAAAAAATTTCCACAAAATCAGGAAATTGGAGACTGTTTTTTGTTTCTGTTTGGTTTTGTTTTTTTTTTTTTCGATTAACTAATGAATAACAAAAGAACGTCGGTAGAGAAGACCGATTTCGTTTTGTTTCTATTTTGTTTTTGCTTTCTTCAACTGACTAATGGACACTCGCGATTTCATTTTCTGATAATTTTTTGGGCCGTTAAAATAAAAACAATAATAAAATTGAAAGCGTGAAATTCAATTGTTTCTTATGTCTCTTGCCTGATTAATCTTCAAAAAAACAAAAGCAAATCGATTTTTCAATAGCCACACGGTTTTATTCGGGAAAAAAAAGAGAGTCGATTGTTTAATAGCTTCGCGTTTGTGACCGTTCCCTCAAGAATCGATGAGATGTTCACGAAAGAATTTTTTTCTTTGGGTTTTGAAACTCAACTCTTTCTTATGTCTTTTGTCTAATTAGTTTTCAAAAAACAAACACAAAACAAACGAAAGCACGTTGCTTTGAAAAAAGTCGTTGAAATTTCAATTCTGTTTTACTTCGGCCCTTTGCTTTTAGAAAAACAAAAGAATGTCGCTCTCCATTTTCTTCTGCGTTTAGTTGTAATAAAATCCAACTTGAAATTCAACTGTTTCTTATCTTTTGAGCTCTAAACAGTTCTTCGAGAAACAAGAGAATTGTGACGGTCGCATCGATGAAATTCCGCGGCCATTTTCTTTTGTTTTAATGTTGCTCTCTCGTAAAACAAAAGAGCATCCATCGTTTTTTTTCCGTGCGTTCAAAATTTAAAATCGCAAAAATAAAATTGAGCCTGAGGAGCAACTGTTTCTTGCATCTTTTGTCTTTTGTCTGAATAGATTTTCAAAAAAAAAAAAAAACAAAAGGAAGTCGATTCTTGTTACGAACAAATTGCGCTCTCGTTCCCAAGAAATAAATAAAATCGAGTTTGACTGTCGCCGTTTCCTACGTCTCTTGTTCCGTCAAAATTGTTTCCAAAAAAAAAAAAAAAAATGAAGGTGGTTGAATACGCTCTGTGTTTTTAGGCAATTTTCTGCGCACTGGCTTAAAATAATTGAAAAAAAAAACAATAATAATAAAATACAACTGCTTTTTATGTCTTTTGTTTTTGTTTCTAATTCAAATATTTGTTTTTGAAAACAAACGAAAATAAAACAAAAGATGGTCGATCCAAAGCGTCAATTTCTAGAAAAGCATGAATTTCAGTAAACAAAAGAGAAGAATGCGCTATTCATAAAAAAAAACAAAAGAAGGTAATTGATTTGTAGTAGCGGTTTTAAAAAAGTGAATTCCGAAAGAGATAACAAACAAAACAAACACAAAAAACAAGAAACTATCGTGGATCGTGTGCTTACATATAATTTTGTGCCGTCTTCTGTCGTCGATCGCTTTTTTGTTTCTTGTCGCTTTTCGTTTATCTTTCGATTGATTTTATAATCAAAGCCAATTTCTAGGTTTCATTTGTAAAATTAAAAAAAAAAACAAAAGACTACTGTCAATTTTATACCCTTAATTTCACAAAAGCAATTTCAAGAAAGACAAAAGAAAAGAATCAGAAGTACTCGCTCTATTAGTCTACAAAACAGAAGACGATCGTGCGCTTATAATTTTGCGTCGATTTTAGTTGTCGATCGTTTTTTGTTTTACTTCGTTCGCTTTCAGCGTAAAATTGAGTTTCAAAAGCAAAACAAACAAAACGAAACGTACAAATAATCAAGAGAACAAACGACCATCGACGATCTTATGCTTTCAGTTTTGCAACATTTTTGACCTTTTGTTTATTATAATTTTCTTTTGTTTACAAAAACGACTGCCTTTTGTTTTCGATTCATTTTTTGTTTTCAGTGCCGATTTGAATTTCAAAAGTAAAACAAACGACCTACAAATAATCAAGAAAACAAAAGATCTTCAACGATCTTATGCTTTCAGTTCTGCAACGTTTTTTTTTTTTTCATTTGAATTTTCTTTTGTTTTTTATGATTTACAAGAACGATTGTCTTTGGTTTTTTGATTCGTCGTTCAATGGCGATTTGAATTTCAAAAGTAAAAGAAACGACCTACAAACAATCAAAGAAACAAAAGACCATCAACGATCTTATGCTTTTAGTTTCACAACATGTTTGTCATTTTGTTTATTTTAAATTTCTTTTGTTTTCTATGGTTTACAAAAACGACTGTCTTTTGTTTTTGACTCATCGTAAAACAAACTATCTACAAATAATCAAGAAAACAAAAGACCATCAACGATCTCATACTTTTAGTTTTGCAACTTTTTTGTTTATTTTAATTTTCTTTTGTTCTCTATGGTTTGCAAAAACGACTGTCTTTTGTTTTTCATTCATTTTTCGTTTTAAGCGCCGATTTTAATTTCGAAAATAAAAAAAGACCAACCTACGTACAAGTAATCAAAAAAACAAAAGACCATCAACGATCTTATGCACTTTTTGTCCTTTTGTTTATTTCAATTTTTTTTGCTTTTTATGTTTTACAAAAACAACTGTCTTTTGTTTTTGTTTCATCATTCGTTTTCAGTGCCGATTTGAATTTCAAAAGTAAAACAAATGACCTACAAATAATCAAGAAAACAAAAGACCATCAACGATCTTATGCTTTCAGTTTTGCAATATTTTTATCCTTTTGTTTATTTTAAACTTCTCTTGTTTTCTGTGGTTTATAAAACGACTGTCTTTCGTTTTTGATTCATCATTTGTTTTTAATAGCAATTAGAATTTCAAAAGTAAAAAGAAAAACAAAAACTACGAACGAGTAATCAAAAAAACAAAAGACTATCGTCGTCGACCTTACGCTTTTAGTTTTGCCTGTTTGTTTATTTTAATTTTGTTTTGTTTTTCTAAGGATTTCAAGCGACTGTCTTTTGTTTTTGATTCATTTTGAGAAAACAATCGACGAAAACAAAAGTCGCTGCGTTTTCGGTTGAATTCATTTTGTCTCCTTAAAAAAATGTGATTTGTTCAAAGCTTAAAAAATTGGCGGAAACTTGAGAAGTCAATTCTTTTATGTTTGACATCTGACGTCTCTTTTTTGTATACATAGTAAAGTTTACCGAGTCGCCTCTTTCTAATTAATTTTCGTTTTCTAATTCGTCATCAAACGTGTACGCGAACAGTCTCGTTCAAATGTTTCGCAATTCAAACTATTACAAAAAAAAAACTTTCGATAAAGTTCGGAACGTGTTGCAATCTGTATCAGAAAGTCAAATTTAAGCGTCGCAGGAAAAAAAAAGATTAATATTAATGAAGCAGTTAGCATTAATGATAACTTACAAGCAACAATGTCTGCTAATCACATGCCAATTAAAGCTTATAAATTATATTTCACGAAAAAAAAAACGATTTATTATATGTAATTGTTACTATTTAATTGCCGTTAACACGTTAATCGCCGGTGACCTTAGGTACTGAAAAGCTCTGAATTATTGCAAAGTTGTCGTAAAACAAAAAAAAACGCAAAATAATTAGTAAAAAGTGATTACAAAAATCTCGTGTCATATGTATTTCCTGCTTCTACGAGTGCCGGTCATTAATTCTAGACCCTAAGATGGAAACAAACAAATGAAAACTGTTTTTAAACAGCGGGAAAAGGTAAAAGTGTTGAAAATTCTTTCGAAATTCAAAAAAAAACTTCGCATTGTCAAAATGACTGTCATCAAAAAATTATTTCGAGTTGCATTTGTTTTTGTTTTGTTTCGTGATTTCGCGAAGAACAGAAAAAGGCGAAACATTTGGTTTTGCTTTTGCAAAGGAACAACGAAAAAATTGAAAATAAAAGACGCAATTTGGTTTTTTTCTTTTGTTAGTGAGATATGTTTAAAACAAAAGCAAAAAAAAACAATTGAGGCGATTAATCTTTAATGTTTATCGTAGAATATTATCGTAGTTTGAAGCGACTTTCTTTTGTCTTTTTTAATAAGCCGCTATCAACAAACAAAACACACATAAGAAATAGTGCGACTTAATTTTGTTTTCTTTACAAAAGAATTTCGAGCGAAAAATGTGTTAAAGACACGTAACGACAAGCGATTTTCTTTTGTTTAAAAAAAAAGAAACATTTGCACTAAAAGTAAAAGACACAGAAACAACTGCAGCTGCCACCAGTAAACAAAAGACATAAGAAACAGTTGCGCCTGCAGTGCGTCTTAATTTTGTTTTCTTTTCAAAAGACCTTAGAACGAAAAATTTGTTAAAGACATGTAACGATAAACGATTTTCTTTTGTTTTATAAAAGAAAGACACAAAAACAGCTGCATTTCAATTGCGATTTCAGTTTGTTCTTTTTTTTCTAGTTTTCAACCGCAAACTCGTTGCAGACGCGTGATGTGTCTGTTTCAAGCGATCTTCTTTTGTTTTTATTTTATCTTTTAAACTATCTTTACCAAACAAAACACACAAAAAGCAACCGATTTCAAGCGCGTGTAATGCTGATTGTTCAAATCGCCGTCTTTTGTTTCCTTTTTCGACAAAAGAAAGACAGACAAAAGACGCACCTGCATTTTAGTGCGATTTTCGAAGCGATTAAACAGTCTTCTTTGGTTTTTCGAAACAAAAGACGTATCGATTTTATTTAGTCCGAATTTCTGCGTAAAAATTTAAGAACGAAGATAAAAACAAACGACGATCGAAGCTACGATTCAGAACGGTACGGAATTATAAACGTACGATCGACGACAGTCTTTTGTTTTTTGTAAAACATTGCTGCTTTTCTGTCTTTTTTTAAATTATTTCTTGTGAAGTTACAAGCACAAGATCGACGATAGTCTTTTGTCTTTCTTTTGAGATCGAACGGGATAAACAAAAAACGATCGACGACTTTTTTCTAAGCTAATGAAGTGCGTAGTCTTTTTTCCTGTCTTTTTTTTCTCGGAATTTGGAATCTTTTGTTTAAAATCATGACTGAAATCGATACAAACAAAAAACAATTAAATTAAACAAAAGGCGAAAGACGAGATTGTCGTGAAACTACAAAATCGACGACAGTCTTTTATTTTCTTGATTGCTGAAGCGATCGACGCGACGATTCAAAAAGGTAGAAAATTATAAGCGCACGATCGACGACAGTCTTTTGTCTTTTCTAAACTAACAAAACACTGCTGGTTTTTTGTCTTTTTTTCAATTCTTTTTTGTGAAATTACGAGGACAAGATCGGCGACGGTCTTTTGTCTTTCTTTTGTTTACTAGAGCGGCTAGTTTATCGAATTCATGCTTTCTTAAGAGATCGATCGATGTTGAGATCGAACGAAGCAAACAAAAGACAATCGACGACTTTTGTTTACTAAACTAATGAAGTACGTAGTTCTTTTTTTTTGGGGAAGCGGGAATTTTTTTTTTCGTTTAAAATAATGACTGAAATCGACACAAATAAGAAAAAATTAAATTAAACAAAAGGCGAATGGCAAGATCGTTGTGAAACTACAAAATTGACGACGGTCTTTTGTTTTCTTGATTGCTGAGGCGATCGACGCGACGATTCAGAACGGTACAGAATTATAAGCGCACGATCGATGACGACAGTCTTTTGTTTTTTTCTAGACTGACAAAACACTGCTGCTTTCTTGTCTTTTTGTTTCAATTCTTTTTAGTGAAATTACGAGCATAAGATCAACGATAGTCTTTTGTCTTTCTTTTGTTTACCGGAGCGCCCAGTTTTTCGAATTCATGCTTTCCTAGAAATTAGTAGTTACCGAAAGCGAACGAGATAAACAAAAAACGATCGACGACTTTTGTTTTCTAAACTAATGAAGGACGTGGTTCTTTTTCTTTTGTCTTTTTTTTCTCGGAATTTGGAATCTTTCGTTGAAAACGATGAACGAAATCGACACAAACCAAACAAAAAAAAATGAAATTAAACAATTGTTGTAAAACTGCAAAATCGACGACAGTCTTTAGTTTTCTTGATCGTTGAAGCACGTGTTTTTTTTTGTTTTGTTTTGGAATTTGGAAATCTAACGAAGATAAGCGACGAAGAACGATGCAAAAATCACAAGCAAACGATCGACGATAGTCTTTTGTTTTCTACACTAATGAAACGTGTAATTTGGTAATTTTTGGAATGTATTTCTTTTTTTCCAAAATCGTGACTGAAATCGGAAAAGAAGAAAAATTCATTTAAACAAAAAACGAAAGGCAAAACTTTCGTAAAACTCCAAGCACAAGATCGCCGATTGTCTTTTGTTTTTTGTTTTTTCTTTGAAATTCACGCTTTCCTAGAAATCCTTTCTCATTACGGAAGAGAAATGAAGGAGTTAAACAAAAAACGATCGACGACGCCTAAAATGAAGCAAAACTAGCTTTTATTATTTTTTGTTTCCTTTTTTCTTGTCGATAGCAGAGAAAGGCAGCATATAAGATAAACAAAAGACGATCGGCGACAAAAATATTGATAGAATGCGACGATATGTGTTCTGGTTTCTCTTTCTTTTTGGAATCGTTAGAAAAAAAAAGAATATTACAGTAAACAAAAGGCTACCGATAAAATAAAATAAATGAGTGATATTCTTTTGTTTTTCAGAGACAATTGAGGTGCGCAGTTTATTTTTTGCAGCGAAACTTTCTCTAAAATAAAATCCTGACTGAAATCATTAGAGAGAGAGAAACGAAAAAAAGAAGAAAAAGAGTGTAAACAGAAGACGATCGAGAAAAAAACGGTAGTTTTAATTAAAAAAAAAGACTAATATAAACAAAAGACAAACGACAAAGTGAAACAACAGAACACAAAAGAGATCGACAATCTTTCCTTGTTTTTTTTTCCTAATCGTGTGACTCCGCATACGATTTCAAAAATAAATATTTTATTTTCATGAGAGAAACTGAAATGAAAACAAATGACCGTCGATAAAAAAAAAACAATAGACAACTAATCTATTCACGTTCTTTTTTTCATATTTCTTTGTGATTCTCCAAATCGCTTCGGCGCGACGTTCGAAATCAAAAACAACAATAAATTCGGGTTTTCTCAAAAAGGCGTCGTTGAAAAAAAAAATGGCGGAAAATTGATTTCGCAAAAAAAAAACTGAAGCAAACAAAAGACGATCGAGAAAAAACATTATTTCGGCGTCCAATTAAGTTCCAGGTGCGAAGTAGTGACGAGAGAAGATGCTTTTCGCTTCTTCTGCACAAACAAAAGACTACCGCTTATAAAATATTAATTAACCGAACTCGATTTACTGTAAATCCTGCAGCGCGTCTTCGCGCAATTAAAGAAAGATAATTGATAATCTTATGCGCGTCTTCTGTTGTCTTTCGTCTTTGTCGTATGAAGTCGACTCTGCTGGAACACCAAAGAATTAAAAAGAAAAAACTAAAAACAAAAAATGAAAAACTCATGTGCATCTGCCACGGCATTAAATGCGTTTCAACTTTAATAATTTCGGTAAAATGGCGGCGGCGTTTGTTGTTTATCTTATTTTTTCTCCCTCTCTCTCTTTTTTACTGATAACAACCGGTTTAATTCGGTTCGTATCTCTCGCGTTTGATATTGGGGCGATTTTTCATGAAAATTTTGGGCACGTGAACGCGGCAAGGTGCTCCGGATTAAGCACACATGAACAGATTAGTTTATCAAGATTCAAGATAAGCGCACTTTCACGTAGGCAATCAAGTACTCAAACTGAAAATTCGTGGAAAAAAATAGAAATTTTCGAAAGCCCCATTTATCACCAATCGAATTCGTAACGCTAACGCTTACGTTGACGCAATTCGATGTAAACGCGTTCGGAGATTTTCGGGCGTTGCCTAGTTTTTCCCTCCTCACCCCATCATAGTTTCGAATTTCTGGAAAATTTCAAACGCGAAAATACAGAAACACATTTATTGGGGCTTTGAAAACGCCGTTCGCCGCAAAACAATCGAGTTACAGACAGAATGCCACTTTTACTTATGGAACGTCCTGTATATCATTGCATCTTTGGGTTGCAATTGGAATTCTAGTATGAACTCATGTGTCACACTATAACCTTGACGTAAGCGCTTCTCGCTTTTTGACAGCCAAGCAAAAATGTGGCGTCTCTCCCTCCCCCCACTTTAAACATCTTTTGTTTTCTTCAATTTGCTCCATGCGAAAGTGAATGCAATTTTTGCGCGCTTTCGAATCAGGTCAACCAAAAGAAAATCGGCTAACGCGTTGTGAAGATACAGACCGAAATTGCGATATCACTTATGGAACACTCTGTATATTATCGCATTTTTAGATTGCAAATCAAATTCTAGTGCGAACTCATGTATCACACTATAACCTTGACGTGAGCGCTTCTCGCTTTTTGACCGCCAAACGAAAAGGTGGTGTCACTCCCTCCCTCCAGTTCAACGTCTTTTGTTTTTAGCAATTTGTTTAATGCAGAAGTGAACGTAATTTTTGCGCGCTTTCGAATGAGATCCGCCAAAAGAAAATCGGCTGACGCGTTGTCAAGATACAGACCGAAATCGGGATATCTCTTATGGAACACTCTGTATATTATCGCGTTTTTAGATTGCAAATCGAATTCTAGTGCGAACTCATGTGTCACACTATGACCTTGACGTGAGCGCTTCTTGCTTTCTGACCGCCAAACGATAATGTGGCGTCTCTTCCTCCCCCCATTTCATCATCTTTTGTTTTTAGAAATTTGTTCAATGCGGAAGTGAATGCAATTTTTGCGCGCTTTCGAATGAGGTCCGCCACAAAAAAATCGGCTAATGCGTTTCCGAGTTATAGACCGAAATTGCGATTTTGCTTATGGAACACTCTGTATATTATCGCGTTTTTAGATTGCCAATCGAATTCTAGCGCGAACTCATGTGTCGCATTATAGATGTGACCTGAGCGCTTCTCGCTTTACCAATCTTATTTAAAAATACGACGCCTCTCCGCCCCCCCCCCCCTTCAAAATATTATCAAATTGTTAAGTGCGAAAATTAAAATCTTCGTGCGCATTCGAAAGATGGTCTTCAGAAAAAATCGGCCGTCGGGTTGCGGAGATATAAAACAAAGTTGGCCTTTCCAGTATGGAACACCCCGTACATTATGGCATTTTTGTGTCGCAAATTAAATTCTAGCGCCCGAACTTAGGTGTCGCATTATAGGTCCAACGCGAATACTTTAAACTTTTTGAGACTCACGTAAAAATTTTACGTCTCCCCCCCCCCCCTTTAAGCATTTTTTTTTGTTTTTACAAAATTGTTAAACGCGAAAGTCGGCGCGATTTTTGTGTGTTTACTCTTATCAAACAACAAGTTTTTTTAATATTAATTGTACAATCTCTGGTAATGTTCGAATGAGGTATAGATCACCCTGTATATTATCATATTTTTGGAATGCAAATAGAATTCTGCTGCCACATCTTAGGTCTGATGTTTCTTGACCCCCACGTAAAAATGCAACGTCTGCACGCCTCCCTCCCCCTCCCTCACTTCAATGTCTTTTGACGATAGCTGCGCCGTTAGTTGTGAATCACTCTGTATATTATTACATTTATATATTTGCAAATCAAATTTCTTCGTCGATTTAATGCGGACGATTCTTTGTTTTCGAAAAGCGCCCGCCCCCCTCCTCACGTGCATGTTTTCAAATTTTTCGATGCGATAGAGATTAGCGCGTGGCTAAAAATTTGCGCGTGTTTCTAGGGGCAAAACGCTTCACTGTTTTCTCCACAGAAACGCGAAGGACAACTTTGTGGCATTTCGTTACGTCATTGCAAATTATAAAAAAGAAACGTAGAGGTCGGTGCGTGGCAAAATGTTAAATTCCGACTCGTCTTTGAAAAACGTCAGCGCCGAACGTGCAAAGGACATAATGAAGTCTGATTTTGGTTCGTCGGTGAAAATAGTAAAAAACAAATTAGAGGTTGGTACGTTACAAATATTTTCCGAATTCCTGTAAAACGCGGCTATTTTCAGAAGAACCAAAATCATCTTCATGAAGAATCAAAATCATCTTCATGAATTCTCGTATGAAATATCACTTACGTTTTATTTTATTCTTGAGAGTAAAAAAAATTAGAGCTTGGCGCGTGTAAAGTATTCTGCGCTTTTTTTTATTGCCCAATCTTTTTCAAAAAAAGCTAGAAACACCTCCATGAATCCTAGTGCGGCGTTTCGCGGTCGTTTTATTTCGTCGTTGAAAATAGAAAATAATTTAGAGCTTGGCACGTGCCAAATATTCAGGTGTACATTGTGCGGCAAAGGAATTAGCTGCCCATCTTTTTCAGAAAAAACTAGAGACACCTCCATAAAGCCCAGCGCGGCGTTTCGCGGTCGTTTTGTTTCGTCTTCGAAAATAGTAAAAAAATTAGAGGTTGGCGCGTGGCAAATATTCAGTGGTTTTTTTTTTACTGCACCATCTTTTCAGAAAACCCAGAGACATATCCATGAAGCCTAGTGTGGCGTTTCGCTGCCGTTTTATTTCGGTTTTGAAACTAATAGAAAAAGATGTAGAGATTGGTGCGTGGCAAAAAAAATCTGCGTATTTGTTTTTTGAACACGAGTTTACCTACCGCCTCCTCTTCCGAAAGACATCTTCACGAAGTGTCGCACGACGTTTCGTTTCTCAAAACAAAGCAGTAGCGTATCGCTGCCGCTTTATTTCATTTGTGAAAGTAATAGAAAATTTAGAGATTGACGCGTGGCAAACATTCTGCGGGTTTTTTTTTACTGCCCCATCCTTTTCAGAAAGGCCAGAGATATATCCGTGATGCCTAGTGTGGCGTTTCGCTGTCGTTTTATTTCGCTTTTGAAACTAATAGAAAAAAATATAGAGGTTGGCGTATGCCAAAAATTCTGCGTATTTGTTTCTTGAACGCGACTTTACCTACCGCCTCCTCTTCAGAGAGACGTCTTCACGAAATGTCGCGCGACGTTTCGTTTCTCAAAACAAAACAATAACAGTAAACGTAGAGGTTGGCGCGTAGTGATAATTCGGGAGGTTTTTTTTTTTTCTTCAGATAGGCCAAAGGCGTCTTCACGAAGTCCCCTGCGCCATTTCGCCGCAATTTATTTTAATTTTGAGAACAATGGAGAATGAAAAGAGGTTGGCACGTGACAGAAATTCTGCGCGTTTTATTTTAGACGTCGTTTTTTGTCACTTCTTCGTCAAGAAGGCGAAAAACAACTGCACGCAGAATCTTACGACGTTTCCTTTCATTTTCTTTTCTCGTTTTTGTTTTTTTCAATAATAATAGAAAATATAGAGTTTGATGCGTGGTAAAAAAATCTGCGCGTCTCTTTTTTCCGCTGCTTCTGCCTTGAAGAGGCAAAAAGTTTCTTTACGAATTAAACATTTGTTAAGACGGTGAAAATGTTTTTTTTTTAATATAGAGGTCGGTGCGTGGAAAAAAATTGCGCAATTCTAGCTTCCCCGTAAAAGAGCGAGCGAGAAAAATCATTGCGCAACTTGTGAATCAAGGAACACGAGGTTGCTGCGATTCTTTTTACTAGTGATAACTGCATATTAGAAAAACGTAAAGGTTGGCACGTGGAAAACTCTGCGTAAATTTTTCCACATTACAATCTCGTCTCAAGAAGCGAGAAAAACATCATCGCGAAGCCCGCGAGCGACGGAACGAAGTCTTGTGCGGCCTGTCGTTCATTTCGCCTTTTGAAAACGAAAGAATAATATTGAGATTGGTGCGTGGCAAAGGAAAAATCGTCTCTACCTCGTTTGCCCTTCAAAAAACGAGTAAAAAATATTATCGGTGAGTACAAGCGAACGCTGGAACGAAATCTGGTGCGGCGCTTCGCGCCCCGCGAAACGCTCAAAACTGTTTTCCGCCTAATCTAACAGAACGGGGTAAATTCGTAAAAATCGCCTTATCACCGCAGATAAACCAGTACCAAGTTCAGGCGGATTTTTTCGCGATGGACGGCGATCTGAAAAATGCAGTGCGCTTTTAAAAGTGTCGAATGGAGGATGTGGTTAGGCGGAGGACATTTTTCCACCTGAGGCTCTTCTTCTTCTTCTTCCTCCTCGCGTTCCTGACTTTCTTTTTCGGAGGCGAAAAACAAAGAAAGGTATGAGCTTTAAAGTTGACTTGACGTTGGCGTTCCGTTCGGTGTCCTTCGCTTTCGATGACTTGCGTTCGCTTCCAACCAAGAAACAATTGAGAGACTTCTCAAAAGTTTGCAATTTTGAAAAACTCGCCCCTGATTTTAAACGACCTTTAACCACACGAGCTGCAATACACTCTTATGTTATTATTTATTATTATTATTATTATTTTATTCGTTATTATGTAACGACGCACAAGTCGAATGTTTCTAAAAATGGCGGATTGAATTACGCTTTTGTTTCGTAGGTGCTTTTGGGTTTGTATTCGCTGAATAAATAAAAATTCGCAAGTCAAAATGGATCGCTAATGAAACAAAAAAAAATTCCTCGCCCTTCTTTTTTTTATTTATTATTTTTTTTGTTTTAGAATTTTTATGCTTTTTCTTTTCTAACTCTTCCAATTTTTTTTTGTGTTTTTTCTTCGATTGTTTAATTTGACAATTTCGGTTAAATAAACTCAGTTCTGTTCACTTTTTATTTATTTGTTTATTTATTGCGTTTCAGGTACTTAAATAATTTTTATTAATGTATTTTTTTTACTATTTACCCACCACAATAATTTTTTTCTATTAAATTTAAAAAAAAACATCTTTTTTTTAGTTTTTTTCACTGTTTCTTGTTTGTTTGAAGCGCTTATAACTTTCTTGCCAACGATCTATCGAATGACCTTTAATTACGCCAGCTAAAGTCACACTGTACTTTTATCCTTTTGTTTTGATAGTTGACAGTTGAAATCAGGAGCAAACGAAAGTGATTTACGCGGATTCTCGATGTTCACTTTTTTTTTTTTGTAATTTATTCTGCGATTGTTTTTTTTTACTGTTCGTGTTTTACGTTGAATTGTTCCCTTTCACATTTTTTATATTGATTTTGGTTGTGTTGTTTTTGTTTAGTTTACAAAATTTTAACTTATCGTGAAAAAATCGCAAAATTCATACAAGAAATATCGAAAATTCTTTCATTTTTCTTAAGTGTTTTCATACTTTTTCATTTGTTTTATGTACTGTTTATTTGTTTTTTCTATTTTTTTTCTTCAAATTGTTTCTGTAGATTATTTTTTTTATTTTGTAGTAAAAATATAATTTTCAATATTTTGGAAAATTTCTTAATTGTTTCTCCTTCCTTTGTGTTTCCATTTTTTTTTTAATTTGTGCAAATGCGTTTTTTTTTATTCGTCTTTGATAAATCAATTTTTACCGTTTACTTTCTTTATTGTTTTTTGGAACTCACTCTCTTAATTTCAATTTTCTCGTTTTGTTGACGAAGAAAAACAATTGATAATTGCTTGTGAGGAGAAACAATTGACTATAGTCATTCGTAAAGAAAAACAATTAATTGTCGACGAAAAATAATTGACGATTGTTGAGTAAAAGCAAATTGATAGTTGTCGGTGAAAAAAAAAAAACAATTGACAGTCGTTAGTGAAAAAAAAACAATTGACAATAGTCGTTCGTAAAGGAAAAAAAATTATTATTAACAACCGTTCATAATAAAAACAATTGACACTCGGTTGATAAAGAAAAACAATTGACTCTCGTTGATGAGAAAAACATTTAACT
The DNA here is from genome assembly GCA_039766575.1 of Serrognathus titanus. Classification (NCBI taxonomy): domain Eukaryota; kingdom Metazoa; phylum Arthropoda; class Insecta; order Coleoptera; family Lucanidae; genus Serrognathus; species Serrognathus titanus. Next base: position 32,073,582 of record CM077911.1, on the reverse strand, counting down.
CTCGTTGATGAAGAAAAACAATTGACTCTCGTTGATGAAGAAAAACAATTGACAATTGCTCGTGAGAAAGAAACAATTAATAATAGTCATTCGTAAAAAAAATTAATAATCGAAGAAAAAGCAAATTAATAGTCGCCGATGAAGAAAAACAATTGACAATAGTCATTCGTAAAGAAAAACAATTAATAATCGAAGAGAAATAATTGACGATTGTTGGGAAAAAGCAAATTGACAGTTGTCGGTGAAGAAAAACAATTGACAGTCGTTGGAGAAGAAAACAATTGACAGTTGCTCGTGAGGAAAAACAATTGCCTTTTTCTTTTTTTTGACGACAAAGTGAAATTCGAAAGTTCTGATATTATGTAAATGCGACCGATCATCTTTTGTTTCTGCGTTTCTCTCCTTTGCTGTCGACGAAAATTCGACGAAAATAAACGTGCATCGAATGTTTTTATAAGCATTCGATGCACATTTGTTTCTTTTTCTTTTTTGGCCTTGAAAAGAGGAAAACAAGTCAGAGGTGAGCGATATTGAATGTTTTTCATTCCTTGAACGAAATGAAATAAATAATTGCCCACTCTTGAAAGAGACAAAAAGAAGAAAGTCGAAGAAAACAGAAGAACGACGTAAACAAAAAGACAACAAATTCAAAATTAAAAGAAAGAAAAACCGTTGGGGTTGCATTTAGCGCTGCGAAAAGGAATACCGTATCCCAAGTCCTCAAAAAAAATTATAGAGAATCATAAAATATGAGGAAAACAAAAAAATAAAAATCATTTCTTGGGGCACCATCTAGCGCTGCGTTACAGAAAATACGAGAAAGGCCAAAAAATATAAACAAATAAAAAGTAATTCTCTTTTTGTCGCTGTGTCCTTTGCAGTGCGACAATTACCTCTGTACCTTTCCAGGAACGCGGGGGGGGGGGGAGGGAGAGCACAAAACAAACGAAAAGTGCTTTTCATAGAAAACGATTTTTTGTGCAAAATTACATTTTTACGCGCCATCTTGATTCTTTTTATTTTTTAATTTTAATTCGATTGCGCTCCATGCCCGCCCATTTGTTGACGTTTTATTAAAAAATCGCTAATAAACAATCGAACGACGACAACAAAAGTCGAATTCTCGAAGTTTTAATAAACACAGTACACTTCCCCCCCCCCTTCTATCTACTCCTTCTCCCTCGCATTTTTATTTTCAATTTATTCGTCGTTCAATTGAGTCGCTAAGTACGACGACTAAATAAACGTCGTCGCCGGGGCAAAGCGGCCGGGGGGGGGGGCGGTGAATTTTTTCATTAAAATTTCAACAATAAAATTCCTCAAACAGACGCGGATGGCGCGCTGCCATTAAAATTTTAATTAGCGACCACCTAATCGAAAAATGAAAAAGAAGCAGAAATTAATTAAATTAAATTAAAAACAATCGATTTATTGTTTAATTTTGTTTTTTTGTTTTTTCCTTTTTCTTTTTCCCGTTTTGTTCAGCTGGACGGATGTTGTGGTGGGAATTTAATTTTCTTCGGCTATGAAATCAATCGGAAATGAATAAAATTTTGGGGACGGTGGGGGCGGGGGGATGTTGTAGGTGCGAGGTTTGTGGCCCCGACAGTTTCCTCGATTTTTCTTGTAATTGTTGCAATCGCCATAAGCAATGAATCCTCGCTTCTTGCTGCCCACCGAGAGCCGACGAGAAGGAGGAAATACAGCGCGAACAATAAATTACGTCAGCGCACTTTTACTCCGTACCTCTCAGATGCGGCTGCGCGTTTTTCTTTTTCTTTCCTTTTTTTTCTTGTACTCGCATTTTTTTTTCACCATTCGCATTCCCGTCAACGACGAGAGAAATATCACGTTACGGTGTCGACTTACAAATTGGATATGTTATTAGTTTCTCCTGGTCGTAACGCACGACGACAGACGAACTGGAGTTAGAGGATTCCGGGGGTCAAATGGAACGTTATTCTTTTACTTATTTTTTCCGTGAAACCTCCTCAAAAAAAATCAAATTCAAATAAGAAAGGAAATAGTTTAATATCAACGGTTCTAAAACGTACTGTTCAAAGATCGCGGCGTGTGCCCCTGAAATAGGTACATTTTGAAGATGCTCCATCCCCCCCCCCCTTCCCCATAAAAAGCAACCTAATTTTGATGAGGCATTAAATCTTGTTGGGGCGAAATTGGAACGCTTTTTGGGAAACATTGGCCCAATGAAGTCACTTTAGAGGTTTGTTCTTCATAACCTGTCTTTGCCTTTCAGAATTTCATTCATTTGTTTCTTCTCGAAAGAATTTTCCAAAAACTTGGCAACAGTTCAGAAACAATTTTTTTTATTTTTTGCTTAGAAAGTGACTTTATCTGTCGTTCTACAAATTTGGCAACAATTCAGAAAAGAAAGTTGTTCTTTTTTGAAAACTTGGCAGCACGTTCTTGGCTACAATTTAAAACAAAAATTCTGGGTTTTTTTTGCTCAGAAAGTGACAGTAATTCAGAATCGACATTTTTTCTTTTGCCTAGAAAGATTTTCCAGAAAACTTGGCACCATGTACTTTACAACAATTTAAGAATAATTTTATTTTTTTACTTAGAAAGTGACTTTATCGCTAACATTTTAAAAAGTTTCAAAAAACTTGGCAACACGTGCTTGGCAATCCAGCCGAATCACGTTTGTTCGGGCGCGATATTTGAAATACTTTTAAAAAAAGAAGAAAAAAAATATCGATTTTTTTCGTGTTTTTTCGAACGCTTCTCGCTGTTTTTTCTTGAATTTTTTTAACTCGTCGCCGTTGAATCGTCGATCTTCTTTTGTTCTTCTTATTTCGACGGCGATACGTAAAGGTGACATTAAAAAAAAAAAACAAAGTGGGGCGCCATCTATACAGAAATTGTCAAATTATATTTTTTTACTCTGCCTTGGACCGACGATCTTCTTTTGGTTTTCTTCCTATTCTTACTTCATACGGCAATATTTATTTAAATAAAAAAAGTTAGACAACGAAATTATGTGGCGCCATCTATGGAAATCCTGTCGAATTACTACGTTTGCTCGGGCGCGAAATTTGAAATACTTAAAAAAAGAAGAAAAAAAAACATTCTTAAACGCTTTTCACTGTTTCTTCTTTTGTCTTCTTTATTCATTTTTATCTATGAATTTTTTTAACCCTTTGCCGTTGAATCGTCGATCTTTTTTTGTTTTTTTTTTTTAATTTCAGGTGGCGAAACGTAAAAAAACAACAGCGTCGCGCCATCTACGTAAATATTATCAAATTACATTTGGGAGCGAAATTTAAAATGTCTAGAAGAATGATGAAGTTTTTGTAATCGATTTTTTCCTATTTCCGAACGCGCTTATTTTGTTTTACTTTTCAATTAGTCTTAATCGCGTTGCGTCATAGAATCATCGATCTTCTTTTGTTTTACTTCTTGTTCTTATTTCGAAAGACGATACGTAAAAAAAAAAACATTAAAAAGATACAAAATTGTGTGGCGCCATCTACGCCAATCTAGTCGAATTACTTCTGTTCAGGCGCGAAACTTGAAATTTATGAAAGTTTTAACTTCGTCGTTGAATCGTCGATCTTCTCTTGTTTTTTTCTTCTTATTCTTATTTCAAACAGCAATATTTAAAACACATGACGAAAAACTTAAAAACAATTTTTTTTTGCTTGGAGAGTGACTCTCACTCGCTCTAAAAAGTTGAAGGATTTTCAGAAAAAAAAAGAGAAATTGGCAACAATTTTCAAACAAAAATCTTTTTATTGTTTTTTTTTCTTAGAGAGTGACTTAATCTGCCGCTCCAAAAATTCGGTAACAATTGAGAAACGAAAAAATGTCTTTTGTTTTCTTTTGCTTAGAAAGTGACTTTATCGCTAGCTCTAGAAAGTTTTAAAATTTTTGAAAAACTTGGCAACACGTGCTTAGCAACAACTTAAAAACAATTTCTTTCTTTTGCTTGGAAAGTGACGCTCTAAAAATTGAAGAATTTTCAAAAACAAACTTGGCAACACATGCTTGACAACACTTTTCGAACAAAAAACTTTTTGTTTTCTTGCTTAGAAAATTTCGCACTAAAAATTCGGTAGCTATGGAGAAACGAAAAAATCTCTTTTGTTTTCTTTTGCTTAGAAAGTGACTTTATCGCCAAAGTTTAAAAATTTTCAGAAAACTTGGCAATAACTTTAAAAAAATTTGCTCTTTTGTTTGGAAAGTGACTCTCACTCGCTCTGAAAGCTTGAAGAATTTTCAAAAAAAAAAACTAAATGGCAACACATGCTTGGCAAGATTTTTTAAACGACAATCTTTTTGTTGTTTTTTCTTGCTTAGAAAGTGACTAACCTGTCGCTCTAAAAATTCGGTAAGTGAGAAACGAGAAAATCTCTTTTGTTTTCTTTTGTTTAAAAAGTGACTTTATCGCTAGCTCTAAAAAAATGTAAAAATTTTTAAAAAACTTGGCAACACTTGCTTGGCAAGAATTGAAACAAATTTTTTTTTGTTATTTTTTTTGCTTAGGAAGTAACTTTATCGCTCGCTCTAAAAAGTTAAAGAATTTTCAAAAAACTTAGCAGGACGTGATTGGCAACAATTTAAAAACAAAAATTTTATTGTTTTTTTTTTTTGGAGAGAAACTGACAATTTGTCGCTCTAAAAACTCGGTAACAATTCAAAAACGAACATGTTTCTTTTTGTTTAGAAATTGAGGTTAGACGTTCACCGTAGAAATTGAAAGAAATTTAAAAAAAAGCTTGGCAACGGATACTTAACAACAATTTAAAAACAACATTTCTTTAGTTCTTTTTTTGCTTAGAAAGTGACTATCATTCGCTCTGAAAATTTAAAAAAATTTCAGAAAATTTGGCAACACGTGCTTGGCTACAATTTAAAACCAATTTTTTGTTGTTTTTTTTTGCTTAGTGACTCAATTTGTTGCTCTAAAAATTTGGTAACAATTCAAAAACCGACATGTTTGTTTTTTGCTTAGAAATTGAGTTTAGCACTCACTTCAAAAACTTAAAGAAATTTCAGAAAACTTGGCAACAGGTGCTTGGAAACAATTTAAAATCAAAATTTCTTTTGTTGTTTTTTTTTTGCTTAGAAAGTGACTTGATCGCTCGCTCTAAAAATTTAAAGAATTTTCAGAAAACTTGGCAACAATTTGAAACCAATTTTTTTATTGTTTTTTTTTTTTTGTTTAGGAAGTGACTTTATCTGTCGTTCTCCAAATTCGGCAAACGTTCAAAATCGAAACTTTTTTTTTGTTTCCTCTTGCTTAAAAATTGACTTTATCAATTACTATGAAAATTTCAAATTTTAACATTAAAAAACATTGGCAACAGATTTTGGCAACAATTTAAAAACATATTTTTTTAATTAAAATTATTTTCTTTTGCTTAGAAAGTGAATTTATCGCTCGTTATAAAAATCAAAAGAATTAAAAAAAAAACTTGGTAACACGTGCTTGACAACAACTTAAAAACCAAAATTTTGTTGCCGATTTTTGTTTCTGTTTAGAAAGTGACTTAATTCGTCGCTCTAGAAAATTTTCTTTTGTTTTCTTTTACTCTTTATCGCTTACTCTGAAAATCTAAAAGATTTTTCAGAAAATTTGGCAACACGAGCTTGGCAACAATTTAAAAGTGGAGGCGGTTTTTTTATGAAATTTCAGCACTTCTCGCTACCAATACCACCAACTTAATTCCGCTCTCTAACTTAATTTCTTACTTTCTACTTTTTTATAAGGTTCATTCGCCCCCGCCCCCCAGCGAATACTTTTTTTATAATTAATTTTGCCTCAGCGTCTTTTTCTCTTGACATTCAACGTTTCTTCTTTCACTAACTTAACTTTTCTAACTTTGTAATTCCTTTTCATTTGCTCTTATCTAACTCATCCCACATTACTCCCCCCCCTTCTAGCCCCAAAAGTTTTTTTTCGTCATTTTTCTCTAACAACTTCGGTTTAACGTAACCAATCCGATTTGGTAACAGTAGACGTCGGCGCCTCATCAGTACAGGGCCGACTGAAGCTCGAGGGGTTGGTTGCCCTTCTGAGGACCCCCCTCCCTCCCGGATAACATGGCCGCCACCTTCTTCTTCTTCTTGAAAGATCGTTTTTAAAGTTCATCTGCTCGCGATTTTCGTTATCGCGCGGAGCCATTTTTAATCGCGAACGGCAAAACATGGCGTTTTTATCTGTCGTGTTTAACCTTGTTTATCTTTGCGCTCGCAGCGACTCGTCTGTTTGCTTTCGGAGTTTACGTAAACGCAGAGAGGCGATCCGTTTATTTTCGCTGTGGGCCGGTGATTCACCGCAGCGCGCAGATGGAGAGAACGTGGCATCCGGTTGGAGACTTTCCGAAAAAAGGCAAACGCATTCGAGATTTAATTGCAAAAAAACAAAAAACGAAAGAAAACTGAAGATGAAAAGAGAGAGGGCCCAAAAAAAAAATTGAAATGCATCAGAGGGCGAGAGAGTGAAAATAATTTCGATTTCATTTCTTTATTCCATATTTTTTTGTTTTTAATTAATTTTTTATGATTAAATTTAAAGAAAGTATTAATTTGATGATGGAAGGTAGAGGGCGTTCAGTTACAAAAAAAAATTGAGGAAATAAAATTTATTTTGCCCTCACCCTTCGAGTTCTGCGCGTAAAAAACGAAATCTGCGCTTTTTTCTTTAGCGATCACCCTGTATAGTCACGTAAATTTTTTCGACCTCCAATTAAGAGGACGTAAAATCTGGGCGACGTTCGAACACATCCCCCTTTGCAAGACGATCGCGAACTGAAGGTTCGCCGACGGAGTCGCGGGCTCACCCCCGTTTTTCCACAACCCTTATTTTCGGATCGCGCGCGCACACCCCGCGACATCTGTCGCGAGAAAGACCAAGCGAACCCTTCCTCGAACTATAAATCATCAGAAAATCTTCAATTTTAATTCAGAAAAAAAATTTTTTGGACAGGACCGTATTAGCCTTTGAAACAACAACCAATTGAAGCCCCAAGGGGCTCAAAGACCAAATGAATGTTATATTTACAAGTAAGCTGCGGACTACAATAAATTACCCACGAGATTAAATCCAAAAAATAAAATAAAATGAGGTTTAGACAGGGCCGTATTAGCCTCTGCATCGCTCTGTAAATCGAGGGGCACAAGAAACGTTGCAAGTCAATCGCAGACTATAATAAATAAATCGCCAGAAAATCCTCAGATTTTAAATTGAAAGAACAAAATTGATTCACACAGGACCGTACTGGCCAACTTTGATCGAAACACGTGCTGAGTTGGGGTTGCTTAGCTTGCGGGGCCCAAACCGAAAATTACGACACAAAACGAACGGCCAAAGAATCTTCAATTTATGAAATTAAAAAAGAAAAAAAATTGAATGACACAGGACCGGACTGGCCCTTTGAGATACGCGTATAATCATAGCTGTTTGACTGGGAATGCCCAATTGAATCACCAATAATTTCGACGGATAACTCAAGGAATGCTTACGTCACCGCAGATTTCGACTCAATGAAAACAAAAGACGATCGTTTTCAGGGCCCGATCAGGTTTGTTGAGTTCAAGTTAAAGTCCTTCAAGTTTCAATAATTGGGGCGAACCAATAGTAATCCTGGAAAACCGTGAGTGATTTTGAACTCGCGAGCTCTTAATCGTAGTGTGTACAGGACCGTATTTTTTTTTAATTTGAGCAGTTCGTTGACGTCATCGTCATCGTGCAATTTTTTTTTCGACGTTTGACGTTCGATTATGTTTGAGGTTTGTTTTAAAATCGATCCCGACGGATATCTAAATTCCGTAATGCGTCTCCTGCTCTTTGCTTTGCTTCCGAACGCGTTAGTCTTTTGTTTTTTTTTCGTAGAGCCAGGGCCGGGCTCTAGACAGAAAACGCGAGCGCAAGTTCTTGCCTTTTACTTTCGAATCGCAACCATTTTGACAGCTCATTCGAGAAGCGGCTACGTCATCAATTTTTTCGACGTTTGACGTACGTCATCCTTGAGCTGCAGATGTTTTTTTTTGACATTTGACGTTTGGTTGTTATTTTAGATTTGTTTCAAGCCAACCGAAAGTTACGACCCGAAATAAATGGCCAGTGAATGAACCTCCAATTTATAAAATAAAAAAATTGTGTGAGACAGGTCCGGACTAGCCCTTCGAGGCACGCGCTCAATTGCAGCTGCTTGGGCGGAGAGGCCCAATCGCATAAAGGCTCAGCAATAATTCTGGCGGATCAGTCAACTAGTGCTTACATCATCGCCGGAATTCGACTCAAAACAAAAACAAAAGACGATCGATTTCAATGTCAAATCAAACTTGCTGACTGTCAAAGCTCTCCAAGTTTCAATTAGGAACGATCCGATTATAATCCTGCAAAAAGTGAGTCACTCTGGACGAGCGAACTCTTAATTGTTGCATGCGTGTACAGGACCGTACTTGTCTTTAGAACGGCGGGCATGTTCGGTTGCAATTGTTCAAACCGAATGGATCAATCGAATTTTGAATTGGGAGAGGGGAGAGACACAGTGAACGGTTTTTTTCTTAATTTGGGCAGTTCGTTGACGTCATCGTAGTAGAGTTGCAATTTTTTTTTTGACATTTGACGTCTGACTTTGTTTGATGTTTGTTTTAAAATCGATCTCGAACGAGTTTCGAAATCGCGTGACGCTTCCTTGTTCTTTGGTTTGCTTCTAAGCGCGTTAGCGTTTTGTTTTGTTTTTGTGTGTGTAGAGGCAGGGTCGGCTCTAGACAAAAAACGCAAGCGCAAGTTTATGACTTTTATCTTGACGTTTGACGTACGTCATAATTGACTTGCAGTTGTTTTTTTTTGACATTTGACGTACGTCATAATTGAGTTGCAGTTGTTTTTGTTTGACGTTTCACGTTCGATATACGTCATAATTGAGTTGTAGTTGTTTTTTTTTACATTTGACATACGTCATAATTGAGTTGCAGTTGTTTTTTTTTTGTCATACGTCATAATTGAGTTGCAGTTGTTTTTGTTTGACGTTTGACACACGTCATAATTGAGTTGTAGTTGTTTTTTTTACATTTGACGTACTCATAATTGAGTTGCAGTTATTATTTTTGACATACGTCATAATTGAGTTGCAGTTGTTTTTATTTGACGTTTGACACACGTTATAATTAAGTTGTAGTTGTTTCTTTTTTGACGTTTGACGTACGTCATAATTGAGTTGCAGTTGTTTTTTTCTTTAATTTGACGGACGTCATAATTGAGTTTCAGTTGTTTTTGTTTGACGTTGGACGTTTGATATTTGTTATAATTGAGTTGTAGTTGTTTTCTTTACGTTTGGCATACGTCATAATTGGGTTCCAGTTGTTTTTGTTTGACGTTTGACACACGTCATAATTAAGTTGTAGTTGTTCTTTTTTGACATTTGACGTACGTCATAATTGACTTGCAGTTGTTTTTCTTTACGTTTGACGTTTCATTATGTTTTAGATTCGTTTCAAAATCGTTTTGACACGTTTTTAAATTCTTTGGCATTTCATGATCTTTGTTTTTCGTTTAGGACAGGATCGGCTTCAATTTAAAAAAGTTTTTTTTTTATTCAGGAAATTTTCTTGTTTTCCTTTTTTTTTGTCCTGTTAGGTTATGTTTTCAGTCAAAATTTAACAAAACTAATCTTCAAAAGTGGACGCCATTCCAAATACCAACCGTGCGAGTGCCAACGTCCTTCTTTTGTTTTCCTATTCTTTTTGTTTCTTAAAAAAACAGTTGATTTGCTGCATTTCATTAAAAACTGCGCTAGAAATACAAGAAATTGCGCGCGTTTTTCTTTTCTTCAGACTTTTAAAACTGAGAGAGCAGGAGGGACAGGGCCGGAGCTAATTAAAAAAAATTGAGGATGCAAGAGCGAAGCTAAAGACCACGTGACCTTCAATCTTTATTGTTTCAAAGTGTCGTGTCGCCTTGTTGCAAAAGTCAGTTACGAACATTATGCAGATCGGCCGGAGGCAGCGTCCGGAAAAAATCCGGAAATTCCCTATTAGGCGAAATTAATACAGTTTAAAAGCACCACACCGCTTGCAAGCGTATCTCGCGCCGCATATCAAATGAGGGCCCCGAAAAACGCACGCCAAAAAAAAAAAAGAAACGCAAACGTTTAAATCGCCCGGCGATATCTGCGATGGGTATCGCCCCTCCTCGTCGAATAATAAATAAGTTGTAAGAGTTACACGAGCATGCATGTAAGTGTACTTTTTCGCATGGAACCTCCCGGCTGGCCATGAATGGGTGATAAACAACTGACGACTAATCGTTTTCTTAATGGGCAAGACAAAAATCATGTTTTCGATCTACTTTGGTGGTTAAAGTTGGCCACGTTTTCAAAACTTGCCAAATTAATTAATTAATCAAAGCCAGGCTTTTTGGATTTTAATTTATTCGAGGAGGGGCGCCGGGAGAGTGTGTACAGGGCCTTAAATTTAATTTTAATTTTTTGTTTTAATTTACCAGGTGTGTTAAGTAAAGCACCAAGCAACGTCTTAGGGAAAACGATCGCCAGCAGCGACCGTCTTTTGTTAACTGGCTGTCATTTTTGCAGGTTATGTTGCAAGAGTCGTCAGTCATTTTTTTAATTAAAAATTAATTGAGGAAACTTCTTCGTTACATACAAGAACCATCAGCATTGGTTCTGGTTACGTCAGAACATCGCGCACTCTATTTTTTTTTAATAAAATAAACAGATACGCATTTCGATTACGACGCAACCATTATCGAAATATCTACAAATTTCTAGGAAAAACGCTTGTTTTATTTTATTTTTTTCATAAATAACAGCTTTACCGGGGCGGCTCGACTGAGTTTCCCGGGTGCGCATTTCGATTGCGATACAATCATCGTCAACTCTAAATTAAAAGTAATAAATAACAGCGCATTAAAAATCATTTAGAAAATCGCAGAATCGATCGTCTTTTGTTGTTTCTTTTTATTCTGCTGTCATCTTCTTCTGTTTGCGCTCTTCAAATCAAATTACACTCGAATTTAAACTGATCGTCTCTTTTCTGCTTTGTGATGGCGACGCTTCGTTCTTTGTTCTTTCACTTTGTTTTTGTTTTCGTTTCCAAATCGATTGTTTTTCTGTTTTGTGGTGCAGGTCTTCTTTTGTTTGCGTTTCCTTTCCTTAATTTTGGAGATCGCCTTTTGTTTCTTGTTTTTGTTTCTGTTTCGTGGCGTACGTCTTCGATTGTTTCTCTCTGTTTGTTTTTTATTTCTGTCACACTCGTTTGCTCTATTCTTTTGTCTACTGCACTGGTGTCGGCCTTTGTTTTTTTTTCTCTCTTCTTCTCCTCCTCTGTCTTCTTGTAATAGTGACACATCGTTCTTTCCTCTTTTGTTTTTTGAGTCGGTTTTCGCTTCAAAATCGATTGTCATCTGTTTTTTCTGTTTTGTGACGAGGGCCTTCGTTTGCTTGTGTTTCCTTTTCTTAATTTTGTGATCGCCATTTGTTTTTTTTGTTTTGTTTTTGTATCTATTTCGTGGTGTATGTCTTCAATTGTTTCTGTTTTCTTATTTCTGTCACACTCATTTGTTTTATTCTTTTGTCTTCTACACTGGCGTCGGCATTTGTTTTTTTTTTCGATTTCTTTCTCTCTCTCCCTCTCGTTCTCTGTTTTGTAATAGTGACGCTTCGTTCTTTACTCTTTTGTTTTTTCAGTCGATTTTCGTTTCAAAATCGATTGTCACTTGTTTTTTTTTCTCTTCTGTTTTGTGGTGAAGATCTTCTTTTGCTTGCGTTTTCTTTACTTAATTTTGTGATCGCCATTTGTTTTTTGTTTTCGATTCTGTCTTGTGGAGTTTTCTGTTTTCATTTTTTATTTTTCTGTGGCACTCGTTCGCTCCATTCTTTTGTCTTCTGCATCGGTGTCGGCGTTGGTGTTCATTTGTTCCCGTCCCCGTTCCCTTTTGGCAGATTCAAGTCGATCTGATTTTGTTTTTCTGCATTCTTGTCGATTTTTTGTTCCCGTTTCCGAATTTCTGATCGTCTTTTGTTCTCCGATGTTTCACTTGTTTACGTTCTTTCTTGTTTTTGCCCGTCGGGTCGGTTTCTATTTTAGAGTCGATCGTCTTTTGTTTTCGTTTACTGTTTTGTAGATACACACCTTCTTCATTTGTTTGGTTTCATCACATTCTTTTGTCTTTAAGGTCGGCTTTCGTGTGAGAAGCGATCGCTTTTTGTTCTTAACTTTCCTTTTGTTTTTCTTTTTTAGGTCAGCTTTTCCTTTGAGAAAATTGGCCGTCTTTTGTTTTTTATTTTTTTAATTTTTGGAATTCACGTGTTCATCTATTCATCTCGGTTCAAGTTTAAGTTGAACCCCCCCTCTCCCCCCTTTATATTTCGTGTGATATTTCTTTCTATTTTTGTTTTTGTTTTTTTCTCACGATTTTCATTTTACATTGGATGATCGTCTTTTATTTCTCTTCGTTCTGTTTACTTTTCGCTCTCCGGTTGTGTTTAAAATTACGTTTCGTTTTCGTTTCTTTTTTCAAAATATTTAAAGGCACACGTCGATTTTGTTTATCAAACATCGCAAACTTTTTGTTTTACGCTCAATTTTTTTCACGACTTTTGTTCCACAATCGATCGTCTTTTGTTTCCGTTTCTTCTGTTGTTGATTCCATCGATTCGATTTTGTTTCTTCTTTAATATTTAAAGCACACGTTGATTTTTTTTTAAATTAAACGTCGCATTGCATTGTATTCAATTTGTTCGTCACTTTTTTCAGGATTTGTGTTTTACCGTCGATCGTCTTTTGTTTCTCTTTCGTCCGTGTTTTTTTTTGCACGCGTGCGTTTTCATCGTTTCCAATTTGTTTTTTCATTTTTAAATATTTAAGGCACACGTTCATTTTTTTTTTTTATTAAACATTAAAACAAGTTTTTGTTTCGTGTTCAATTTCTCCTTGCACTTTTCACTTCATTTATCTTACAATCGAACGTCTTTTGTTTCTTGTTTTCCTGTTTCTTTTTTTTTTCTTCTTTTCTTTTATACAGGGTGTATCAGGTATAAGGGGCCATACGCACGCGGTACACCCTGTACGTGTTCATTGCGTTTTGTTTTTGTTTGTTTCATCCCAAGTCATTTTTTGTATCTTTCTCTTTTGTTCTTGTTCAACGCGCACCTAGAGTTTATTTTATAAACATCACAGGTTTTGGTTTTGTGTTCAATTCCTCGTTGCTCTTTTTGCTTTTTTTTTACAATCGATCGTGTTTTGTTTCTCGTTCTTCTGTTTTTTCTTTTTTGTTTTTGTGTACGTCTTCATTGCGCTTCTTTTTTGTTTGTTTGTTTGTTTCATCCCAAGTCACTTTCTGCACCTTTCTTCTTTGATATTGTCCAACGCACACTTTGAGTTTGTTTCATAAACATCGCAACTTTTGTTTGTTTTCTTTTCCGTATTGTCAGCAACGTGGTTTTAATGACACTTCAAGTTTGCGTTTGGCTCTTGTTTTACCGTCGCTTCTTTCGTTGCGCTTCGCCCGTCTTTCAAATTTTCGGGCTTACTTTACGAAAAATCGACCGCGTTTTGTTTCGCGCTCGTTCGTTTCGATTTTAAAAGTTTTCCTCACTTTCGTCTTTCCTGTTTCGCACGTTCTTTTGTTTTTATTTACTGTGTAAAGTCCGCACTTGGACGTCGTGTCGTTTTTTGGACTTTTCCCATTCGTCGAGTTGCTTGGGAAAAGTCGCATTTTTTCCGGAACGGAAAGAGATAGAGTCATGCGGTTTTCACCGTTCGATTCCCCATGTCGGGTTCTATAAAAATGGACTGTTTTGCAATTTTTTTTGACAGACGTCCGTAACTGAGAAATAAAAATTCGAAGGGGTTGGAAAAAACCGTAGAAAATTACTTAAAAAAAATCAGTTCTCGATGAAAACCTATTTTTTTAAGTCCAATTTTTTTACCCCGTCGTTTGCGGTCGTTTTGGAAGTCCTTGTAAACGTGTGTAAAGAAAAGAGCCAATCAGAATTCATAGGTGTGAACCAGGCCTTAAAATTCAATTCGCCTTACTATACCTCATTCATAAATTATGTAACGGCGTTTGTTTCTCGTCGTATTCGTTTTGTTTTCGTTTTTGTTTTCTTTTTTTTTTTTGAAGTTTTGTATCGAGTCAAGCCAAGAAACAAACGATAAGTGCACCCCCAAACCTCATATTACGTAGTTACCGCGACCAGCGCACATGCATTATTGAAAGCGGCGAAGAAGAAGAAAAACAATCGCCGATCGAAAAATTACGGCAATTTAAAAATCGATCCCCCCGACAACGTACGTACAACACGGACCACGTGCATTCGCCGAGGATGTGAACGACGCGGAACCAACCCGGCGACGCCGGAATAAAAATGCGGGGTGGTCACTTTCCGGCGACGGGGTGGGATTTAAAAAAGTCGAGGGGTTGCCTGCGATTTTTACGCCGGCATCTAAGATCCCGGTGGGGTGGACGCGGAGGGGTTAACACGTCGAGTGGGGGGGCCACCAGAGAACACGAAAAAAAATGGCGGGGAGGGTGACCCCAGCGAATGTGTTACGGGAAGTTTTTCGAGGCCTCTTGCCTGCTGTAATTATTGTACTTAGCTCAATGGAGCGGCCGGGAAGGGGGCGGAAAGTTTTTGGAATCATCGCGGTTGCCTGACCTGCGGGACGGTTTTTGTCGTTGGGGGTGGTTACGCGTCGTGTAATTTTTAGTTGGAAGTCCGTTTTTACTAATTCATTTTGCAATTACACGGCGGCGGGCGGCTTTCTTGGAAAAACGTCGTAGTCCTCGTAAAATGCAGCAGGTTTACGTTTAATACTTCAAATTGGATCGTTAAGTACAGCGACAGCCACAAGTCATGCGACAATAAAACCGTCACACTCAGGCGAATCTTACTTCGCCTTGCATGATACTCGCCCTTCACTACACGTGCCTCAAATCCAGCAAAAATTATATTAATTTATTTGCGAAACTACTCCCCCCCCCCCCGCTCCCTGGACCTGCCAATCCGCCGCGCGAATGTTACCTCAAATTTAATTCAAAGGCACACAAACGATTTCTTGCCTAGTTTACAAATGACAGACGTGTGTATGAAACTCCGATTTGGTTTAAATGCACAAAATTTGGAAAATTTTCAGTTTAGCACGCCCCCCCCACCCATTAAATTCTCGTAGTTTGTTAAAAAATACAACTTAACAAGGTGAGATTTCTTCTGGATGTTCGAATCCACTCATCCTTCAAATTCAGAAAACGTGCGGCGCGTTTTCGATTTTGATGATTCCCCCCCCCCTCCTCCTCCGACTCGGCCCTTCACACCAGCAAATTTTTTTAAATAAATTCTATTAAGGTCTTCAAATCTGTCAAATACGTAATGTCAGTTTGGCGTCTTCTAACCTCCAAAATAACATAGGAAGCAAATAATGAAAGAGAAACAAAAGACAGTCGACGTCTCCTCTCTAACGAAAAACAAAAGACGGTCGACGTTTCCTCTCCAACGAAAAACAAAAGACGATCGACGTCTCCTCTCCAACTCGTCGTCTCATTTGACTTGACGCTTGAACGTGTGCCGAATTAATTTGAACAGGCGAAGAAAGGTTTCGCAAATACGAATGAAAAAAAGGCAATCGACTTTCGTTTGTTATTTCAATAACGTCATTTCGACGACTTCTCACCGTCACCTCCTGACGATTAAGAATTAGAAAGAAAAGGAAAAAGAAACAAAAGACGGTCGACGCCTCGTTCGCTCGTGGTCGCATTCGAGTTACGTTTAGGTTAAGAACGGTTTTGGGATACCATTTTTGAAAGAAAAAGAAACAAAAACAAAAAGCAATCGAAATACGTACTTACATATGTCAAAAAATTGACAACTGTTCGCGGATTGATCCGTTAAAGTATTCGCTTGTTTTAAATGGCCGTCGTCCAAACAGTCTAATCTTCAAATGATCGCGAAAACGAGAAGCAAAACAATTGATAATCGATCAATCGATGTAGGTATTTACATTTGGTTGGGAAAAAACAATCGAATGTCGATTGATCCTTTCGTAATGCTACTGCAACGTTTTCAAAAATCACCGGTTCAATTAATAACAAAAAAAAAATTAAGAGAAAACAAATGACGATCGACGTCTTCGCTCGCTCGTGGCCATAAGTCTGGCAAAGTTAAACTCCTTCCATATTTATGTTAAACAAAAAACAATTGACGATCGATTGATTCGGTCGAGATGCGTCAAAAAGTTGACACCCGATACAGTTTCTTGTTTATTCTTCTTCTTCTTTTGTTTGAGTAAAATGTTCGTTACATTTCCGATCGTCAAATTAATGTTAAAAAAACAAATGGCGATCGATTGATCTGTACGAGATGCGTCAAAAGAAATTGACAGTTGATAGTTGGTCGATTCTTCTTCTTCTTTTGTTCGAATAAAATGCTCGTTAGATTTCCGATCGTCAAATTGATGTTAAAAAAAAACCAATTGACGATCGACGATCGATTGATTGATCAGTTCGAGAAGCGTCAAAAGAAATTGATAGTCGATAGTTGGTTGATTCTTCTTCTTCTTCTTCTTCTTCTTCTTCTTTTGTTTGAGTAAAATGTGCGTTAGATTTCCAATCATCAAATTGATATTAAAAAAACAGTTGACGATCGACTGATCTGTACGAGATGCATCAAAAGAAATTGATAGTTGATAGTCGGTTGATTCTTCTTCTTTTGTTTGAGCAAAATGTTCGCTAAATTTCCGACCGTCAAATTTATGTTAAAAAAAAACAATTGACGATCTGTATGAGATGCATCAAAAGAAATTAACAGTTGACAGTTGGTTGATTCTTCTTTTGTTTAAACAAAATGTTCGTTAAATTTCCGATCGTCAAAATGAAGTTAAAAAAACAGTTGACGAACGATTGATCCGTCAGCGATGCGTAAAAAAAAACTGACAGTTGATAGTTGATTAATTCTTCTTCTTCATTTTCGTTTGAGTAAAATGTACATTCAACTTCCGTCGTCCGTCAAACTAAGTTAAAAAAATCAATTGACGATCGATTGATCCTTTCAAGATGCGTCAAAATTGACAGTTGACAGTACCGAGTCAGCGAAACGCGGCGAAAATTCTCGCCGAAAACAAATGCCGTCTAGGGTCGCGAGTATCACCACACTGTACTAGTGTGTGTGAACAACCCTGTATATGCTAAAAGAAAATTATAATTGTGGAAAGAAAAGAAACTGGAAAAAACGAACGAAACTTCGAATTTTCGCCCGAAAACAGCCCTTTAAATTCGAATTTCCCTCTTGAAAAAAAAAAAACAAAAGCTATCGCCTTGCCTCCCCCCCGTCCGCTAAAGGTTCTTGTGCGTTAAGAGTCGCGTGGAAAAAATTAATTTACGCGAATTTCATAATCGTGAAAACTTTGACACACCGACCCAGCGAAACTCGACGAACATTTTCGCCGAAAACAAATGCCGTCTAGGGTCGTGGATATCACCATCCTGATCTAGCACGTATGAACTACCCTGTACATACAAAAAAAATTATATAAGAAAAGAAAACTCGAAAAAATCAACGAAACTTCGAATTTTTTTCAAAAAACAAATGCTATCTAAAGCCGTTCCAATTTCCTCTTGAAAAAAAAAAACAAAAGCTATCGGCCCCAACCGCTAAAAAGTTCTTCTGCGTCAAGGGTCATGGAAAGATTTCATTTACACGAATTTCATGATCGTGACAAATCGACTCAATGAAACTCGGCGAAAATTTTCATCGAAAACAAATGCTATCTAGGACCGTGGGTATCACCACACTATACTAGCGTGTGTGAACTATCCTGTATATACAAAAAAAAATGTAATTGTGGAAAAAAAAACTCGAAAAAACGAGACCAAACTTCAAATTTTCTCCCGAAAACAAATGCTATCTAAACTCGTTTCGGTTTCCTCTTGAAAAAAAAAAACAAAGCTATCGCCCCCCCCCCCACGTCGCTAAAAAGTCCTTCTGCTTTAAGAGTCGTGTGGAAAAAAAATTTAATTTACGCGAATTTCACAATCGTGAAAACTTTGACCCACCGTCTCAGCGAAACTCGGCAAACAATTTCGTCGAAAACAAATGCCGTCTAGGGTCGTGTACTAGTGTGTGTGAACCACCCTGTACATACAAAAAGAAATTATAATCGTGGAAAGAAAACTCGAAAACACGAGCGAGACTTCGAATTTTCTCACGAAAATGCCGTATCGAAAGACGTTTAAATTCGAATTTCCTCCTTAAAAAAAACAAAAGCTATCGCCGCCCCCCCCCCCACCGCTAAAAAGTTCTTTTGCGTTAAGAGTCGCGTAGAAAAAATTAATTTGCACGAATTTCACAATCGTGAAAACTTCGACACACCGACTCAGCGAAACCCGGCGAACATTTTCGCCGAAAACAAATGCCATCTAGGGCCGTGAGCATCACCACACTTTACTTACTGGTGGCCTCGTAGCTTTCACTTATTTTAATAAAAACCTTAAGACAGGGTCGAAAGAGTCGAAAGCAGAACAGGATTTGAAAGCTTATGAGTGCACGTTCGCATGAACCACCCTGTATGAGTTAAAAAATTAAAAACGGAGGTGCGTTTTATTTGCTACGGAATTCCCCCAACTGTCCCCAAAACAAACGCCAACGTTTTCGATTAGCAAAAAATACTTACTTAATAATAATTATTATTAATAATAATAATTACTAATTACTCCGTTCGAATCCGAATTGCCTTGAATTGAAAAAAACAAAAGCCATCGCCCCCCCCCGCGTCAGAGAAAGAAAAATTCTTCCTTGTTAGAAGTCGCGGCGAATTCCGTAATTGTAAAAATTTCCGAACGTTTCGAACTCATTCCGGACTCGCAGCGAAACTCGGCGAATATTCTCCCGAAAACAAATGCCATCTAAAGCCGTGAGTATCATCGCGCTCGGCGTGCGACTTCGCAGCTTTCATTTATTTTAATAATCGCACACACCGTAAGAAAGGATAGAAAACGTTTGTGAGCGTGCGTGAACCACCCTGTACGTACAACATGCAAGACAAAATTATAATTGCGGAAAAAAATTCCGAAACGAACGAAACAAAAGAAGGGAGAGTTGTGCCTGTCTGTCGTCCTCGGTCGGATCCACCGTCGTTTGCGGTTACGTAACGTAACGTAACGTAACTAATTAGACGTGTGCACGTACGTGTTAATTAGCGTTTTTTTTTCTCCGCGAGCGCCGAAAGATAGATGCGTCCGGTGCGGACGCAGAAAGTGAAATTACCTCGCCGGAGGACGGCCGAGGAAGAAGAAGAAGAAGAGATGCGAGAAAAAAACGCGCGCGCGAATCTATAGAAGTATCCCTTATCTTGCCCTAACTTCCCCTCTCCGAATGGTGGGGCGGCCTGAAAAAAATAACAAGGAGTAATTTTTCGTGAAAACTTGGGAGGGGATAACGCCGTCGGATCACTCCTTATACCTTCCCCTGGCGGGCGCATGCGTCGCACTAAGATAGAATTCTAAGGTTAGGGCGTCCTTGTCCGACGCGTCGCACTTGCATCGCGCCATCCTCGTTTCAACCCTTGCGTGCATGCAGCGTCTCGCTTTAAAACGCTATTCTTGTATATTCGTATCTTTATCGTTCCTTGCCAGTGTTTTCCGTCGTTCTCGCTCGCGCGCGTCGCCCTTGTATAAGTCCGTCTCTGTCCGTGCATTTCTACCCTTGCTTTCTTAGTTCAAAGGCGTCGTTTTCAGACGCTGGTCGTCTTTTAGAGACGCCGACGATTTTCTTAGTTATCTGCGAACTTTCTTATCGTCTGGACGCGTCGCGACGCTACCCACGTTACAGGTTATACGCGCCACGGTACCCTCAACAAGTTCGGAATTATTTATCGAATATTATTAACCCGGTGCCTGCCTTCGAGTTCTACTACCCCCCCGTTACGGCGAAGAAGAAAATTTCCGCGAGTTCGTTTTTCTTCTTCTTGGTTTGACCCGAGAGAGGAGAGTGTTTTTTTGTGAGAGAGTTTTGCGCGCCTTCTGTGATTTCGTTGCGTTCCACGGCCGCCCGACGACGTTCACAGTGCAATATTAAAACAAAAACAAACCCCAAAAAAAAAAAAAAACACGTGAGTACAAAAGTTTATTTTTCACACACACCCCCAAATCCTCCTCGTACTCTGAAACTCAGGAAAAAGCGGCAACTCAAAATCAACGAAAGGAACGAAACACGCACGCATTCCGCCGAAACGCACCGGCCGACGGAACGCGTCGGAAAGTGAGCCCCAAAAAAAAACAAAACAAAACGCCGAGAGGAACGACAAACGCCTTCGCAAAAATCAACCCCCCAGTTTTTTAGCCGCGTTTAAATTTTAAGCGAAAATTTTGATCGCGCGGAAAATCAAGTTCAGGTCCGGAGAAAATATTAAAAAAAAAAACAAATGCTATCGCCGGCCCCCTAAAAAAACAAAACAAAATTCGCGCTAAAATTAAAAAGAAGAATCACCCCCTCGAGGTTTGATGGATCTTAGACGTGATCGGCAATTTCGAGTTAACTTGAAGCGCCCAAAAATTTCGTGGAATTTCCCCCAAAATAATAAACGCCCCCCCGCCCGTCCCCACACGACACAAAATTTCCGATTTTCTAAAATCCACGTCCACAACTTCGCCGAATTTTGTGGATTGTGGTCGCGCGAGCGAAAGACTACGTAAACGTGAATTTCCCTCCGAAACAAATGCCATCGCTTTCGGCCCCCCAAAAAATTTCAAATTGGAAAAAAAAACGAATTTTAAACGCCGCTTGATTTCACTTGTCTATTAACGGTCCTCGTCCGTGTGGCGTTAGAGAACGCGAAGCTCAAATTCCTACCCGAAACAATCGCTATCGTTTTGCCCCCCCCCCTTTCCCCCAAAAACTAAACAATATTAAAATTTGTTTAAAAAAACGACTTTTTCGGTCTTTAATTTTGCGTGAATTTTGCTGTCCCCGTTCACGGCAGCGCAAATCCCAATTTCCCAAGAAACAAATGCTATCGCTTTCGGCCCCCAAATTTCCACGTCAAAAAAAAAAAAACAAACGAGTTTGTCGTCGTCTAATTGCACTTGTATTTTAATTAATACCCCGCGTTTGTGTGTCGTTGGACAGCGTGAACCCCTCAAATTCCTCGCCCCAAAATTATCGCTTTGGGCCCCCGAATTTTTGGGGGCCGAATTCCCGTTAAAAATAAAAATAATTAAACGACCGCCTGCTTCGGTGTTTAACTTCGGATGAATTTCACGCGTCCTCCTCCGCGCGTTGTTGCACAACACGAATCTGAACCCCCCCAAGAAACAAATGCTATCGTTTTCGGTCCCCCCAAAAAAATTTCACGTTAAAAAAACGAGTTCCGATTTCACATGTTTATTATCGGCCCTCTTTCGTTTCCTTCGCGTATCATTAGACAACGTGAATGACAACAGCTCGGAACAATCGCAATCGCTTTCGGCCCCCAGAAAATTCCAATTGAAAATTTTAAAAAATATTTCAATTTTACCGTCCCCGTTCACTCACGTATTGTTAGGCAACGCAAATCCGAATTTTCCAAGAAACAAACGCTATCGCCGTCATCTCGTGTTCTGCCCCCCAACCCCAAGCCTCCTCAAAAATTCCAGATCATTTAAACTTTCTTAAACACACCCGCGGACGGTTAATTTCTGTCTTAAAATTTCCCCCAAAACAAATGCTATCGCTTTCGCCACCCAGTTCTTAACCCCCTAAAAATTCCAAATTACGAAAAGGAAAAAATCGAATTTCACTTGAACGTCGCCCCCAAACCTGTTCGCGTATCGTTGAAAAACGTAAGTTTGATTTTCCCCCGAAACAAGTGCTATCGCTTTCGCCCCCCGGTTTTTACTCCTCCTCCAAAATTCCAAGTGTTACAAAAAAGAAAAAAAAAAAGACTTTCCTACGTCTCGTTTCAGTTGAACGTCGCCGTTGTTATTTTCGCTTGCGTATTCTTAAAAGAAATTTCCCCCGAAACAAATGCTATATCGCTTTCGCCCCCAGTTTTTGCCCCCCAAATTCCAAAAAAGAAAAAATTGAGCGGACTTCCCGACGTCTCATTTCAGTTGAACTTCGCCATCATCTTCGTTCGCGCATTGCTTGAAAAATTAACTTTAAAATTTGCCCCCACCCCGAAATAAACGCTATCGCTTCCGCCCCTAAAAATTCCAAGTCGACAAAAAAAAGAAACGATTTCGTCGACGTTTAATTTCACTTAAATATTGCGGTCGTAAGTTCGCTAGACGGGACAAATCTGACCAAGTCGTTCGCTTGCAACGAACACCATCATCAACCCCCCCTCGCTCCCCAAAAATTTGCAATTTCAAACAAGTCGAAACGTTTTCGCCGATGTGAGATTTTCACTTGGAAATCCGATAATAATAATGTCCGCGTTCGCGTGCCATTAGATTTTCAAAATCGCACGATAAATCCAAAACTACCCCCCAAAACAAACGCCTATCGTTTCTCTTCCCCCTCAAAATTAACGATTTAGAAAATTCTCGCATGTCCGTTCCGAACTTAAACTTATTCTTGTCGTCGCCGTGCCGCGTTCGTCCTCTTACTTTTAAAATCGTATAAAGTTGAAGCTTCTCCTCCCCCAAACCCCCCAAAACAAAAACAAATGCTATCGTTTTCGCCCCCCAAAAATCCTAATTCTAAAAGTTATACGTGATTTCAAAATTTAAACTTATTTTTGTCGTCGCCCTCCCGCATTCGTTCTCACACTTTTAAAACCGTATAAAGTTGAAGCTTTTCCTCCTCCAAAACTCCCAAAACAAAAACAAATGCTATCGTTTTCGCCCCCCAAAAAAACCTAATTCTAAAAATTGTACGTGATTTCCAAATTTAAACTTATTTTTGTTGTCGCCGTACCGCATTCACTCGCTTACTTTTAAAACCGTATGAAGTAGAAAGTTCATCTTCCCCCAAGCCCCCCAGAACAAAAACAAATGTTATCGTTTTCGCCTCCCAAAAATCCTAACTCAAAAAAATTGTACGTGATTTTGATTTTGATCGTCTTGTTAGTGTCGTTTACAAAATGATGGGCAGTATAGATCTGTACTTTCCCCCAAAACAAAAGCATCACCTACCTTTCTCCACCCTCCCCCAGATAATATGCAATTTCCTTTAAAAAAAAATTCAAATTATTTCGTAAAAGCGAAACGTTCGTTGGAGTCGTGTCACGTTCGCTCTCTGATTTGATCATTAGGACCCTTGTAGCTGCGACTTCCCCCAGAAACAAATGCCATCGTTTTCACACCACGCCAAGATCGTAATTCCGTATGAAAACCGAACTTTTTAAACCGAATTCGAGTTGGGTCGCCTAAATTTGGTCCTTGCGGTAACGCCGTCTTCAAGGAGCGCTTGTTCAAGTATTTAGTTTCCCCCAAAACAAACGCCGCCCGCCTTTCTCGAATCCGAAAAATTCCGTCAAAAAAAAGAAAGAGGAAACAAGAGTATCCAGTCTATACTTGATCGGAACTCAAATTTCTTGCCGCCTTATAACCTCGCTTAAATCTTGGAGTTTCCCTCGAAAACAAACGCCACGCCGTATTCGCCCCGCAAAACAAAAGCTATCGTTTTCGACTCGCGAGAAAAACGTACGTTTCGAAAAACGTAGCCCCAGATTTAGTTCGGGGTCGAATTTCGGCGAAATCTCGTTAACCGCGCGCTTGGGATTATTTTTCTGTTTAAATTAAATTAAATCTCCGCCCCCCCTCTCCCCCGTTCCCTTGAAATAAACAAATGCTGTCGTTCCATCCCCTTCATAAGGAAGTAAAAATTTTTCTGCGCTGAAAGTTCCGAAAAAAATTTGAATTCGGGTGAATTCCGTGGTCGCAAAAATTCTTGACTCGGGGTCAAAACAATTTGAAATTTTTTGCCGAAAACAAATGCTATCTACGGCTGGTTTAGCGCCCTGCGAAAACGCGCGAGATTTTTGCTCCAATTTCATCCCCTTCGAGTTTGGATGAGTTTATTCCGGAATCGTCTCACGACTTACAGAGTTCGCCTACGAAATAATTTTTTCTTTCGACGAATCATTTTTGCCACGTCGAAATTTTCCGAAAATACAGGAAAAACAAAAACAAATGCCATCTACAATTTGGAAGGAACCGAACGTACTGCCACTCTTCGTTATTTATTTTCTTTTCTTGAAAGCAGAATTTCTTTTAAGAAGAAACTATCAGGCTTTCATACAATGAAATTTGTGAACGCCACCTCTCGAAGGGCGTGTTTTTTTTTCCCCGAGGATCATCGAAAAACAATTGCAATCTACACTTCAAAGCCTATTAAAAAAGAAAGGAAAAGAAAAACTTGAATTTGCACCCTTGAAGTTAACGGGTAAAAAATGCGAATTTTCTCAGAATCTACTTCAATTCATCTAGGATTTCTACCTCCGCTTAAAAACCCCAAAAAGAAAAACGAAAAAGCAAAACAAAAACCATCGACTGTTGATGGGCGACTGGCAATTGTTTATGAATTTGGAGAAAACGACACCAGCCAGAAGTGACTAACAAACAGCCACATATTTTAACGACTTTTGAGGGCGGGGGGGGGGGTGAGATCAAATTCCTATCAGACATCTCTCAAAAATTAAAAAGCAATAATACGCGAAAAACAAAAGCTATCGAATCTCCAAAAGGCGAGCGGTAACCCTCGTGTATTCACCAACTTTCGTTTAAGTGCTTTTAAGAAAAATTGTCACTTTTAGAAAGGGAGAAAGGGGGGAAGGCGGGGGGGGGAGAAAGCGAGTCTTAGCACACTCTCTTCTTTTCAAGCAGCGAAAGAAAACGTCAGCTAAATCAAAAACAAAAGCTATCGCAGCTCAACCCGAAGACAGGCGGACGCTGTTATTTTCGAGCCGCAAATTTCAACAAAAAAAAACAATCGTTCTTAAGTGGGTACGCGGGGGCGGGGAGAGAGTCCCGATTACTGCCGTTTCTTTCAAGAATTTAAGAAAAATTGTTGTAACAAAAACAAATGCTATCGTATTCCGAGGGCGAGCGGCGGTGAGCTCAGAGTAAACTCGCCTTGAGGTGAGGAGATGCCATTTCCGAGGCAGAAGTTTTTAAGTAAAATCGTCGTTTTTAAACAAAATTAGGGGTAGTAGAGAGAGAAGGTACTTTTTTCTTAAAGAAAACAAAAGAGCTTCGAAAGTAAAAAAAAAAAATAAGAAACAAAAGCTATGGTAATCAGCCCGAAGTGACACAGTTTCGAGCCACAAACTTCTAAGAAAAAGCGTCTTCCTTGAATGGGTGAGGGGGGAGGAATTCACACCGTTTCTTTCAAAAATTAAAAACAAGTAACCCAAAACGGAGACAAAAGCTATCGATTAGTAAAGGAAAGCGTTGAATTGCTTGAATTCGCATTAAAGTGACTTTCGAGCCACAAATTTCAAGAAAAATTATCTTCCTTGAATACGTGAGAGGGGGGAGGGAATTCATATAGTTTTTTTCAAAAAATAAAAATAAATAAATCAGAGACAAAAGCTATCACATAATAAAGTGACTTTCGAGCCGCAAACTTTTAAGAAAAAGCATCTTTCTTTGACTGGGTGAGACCGGGGGGGGGGGAAATTCACATCACTTTTTCCAAAAATCAAACGTAAATAAAGCGGAGACAAAAGCTATCGCATAACAAAAGAAAAGTGGCGAATTGTTTGAGCTCGCATTGAAGTGATCGGGGAAGTGACTTTCGAGCCACAAACTTCTAAGAAAAAACATCTTCCTTGAATGGGTGAAAGTGGGGGGGCGGGGAAGGGGAATTCACATCGTTTTTTTTTCAAAAATTAAAAATAAGTTAACAAATCGGAGACAAAAGCTATCGAATAATAAAGAAAAGTGGTGAAGTGCTTGAATTCGATTTTTCTTTTTTAAGAAAAAACTCGATTTTTTTTTGGAAGAGGAGAGGAAGCCCTCTTGGAAAAACAAAAAAAATAAAGAAACTAGGGTAAAAAATCAAAAACAAAAGCTATCGGAACTCAATCCGAAAATGATTATCCGATTATGATGATCTGAGATGAGTTCCATGAAATCGACATCCTTAAGAGGGTGAAGGGAGAAGGGGAGGTTTTTTCTTTAGTTTTCTTCAAGAATTAAAAAATAAAATAAAAGCTATCGAATTTTGAAGGTCAAATGGGCTGAATTGCTTGAATTCGTCTTAAAGCGAGGGAGGGTTTGGTTTTTCGATCGAAGTTTTTGGGAAACGTTGTCATTTCAAGGGGAAGGGGCGTGGGGGGACACTTAGTTATTTCAAGAAAACAAAGAAAATCAAAAACAAAAGCTATCGAAACTCAATCTGAATCGTGATTACGATGAACAGATAAGAAATCATTATTCTTAGTGTTTGTGCGAAGGGTGAGAGGATTCGCGAATCTTCTTGTGTTTTTTTTTCAAGAAATAAAACAAAACAAAAGCAATTGAATCCCCCATTGTTTTTTCTTTCTTCAAGAATTAAAAAAAGCAAAAGCTATCGGAATCCTGAAGGTCGAAATGCGGCGAATTGCTTGGGCTCGCCTTAAAGTCGAGCTTCCCAGTCGAAATTTTTGGGGATAGTTGTCATTTTTAAGGGAAGGGAGGGGGAGCTAATTTCAAGCAAAACAAAGAAAGCACCAAAAAACAAAAGCTATCGGTCCTCACTCGACCAGCGTCGTTTGAAGGCGAAAACTTTCAGGCGGACGCTTTTCTAACCATTTTTCAGTGGGGTGGGGGACGGAAATCCAAAATTCACCTTTCATCTTAATTTTAGAAAAGAAAAACAAATGAAAAAATAAAACGAGTGGGCAAAAACAAAAGCTATCGAACGCGAGGGTGCACCGACCTTAGACGAAAAACGCAATTTTCGAGCTATTTTCGAATTTCTTCAAGAACGAGCGTAATTTTTAGGAACGGAAAGAGGGAGGGGGGGGGCTCAATCTACATTTAGTTTCAAAACGGAAAACAGAAGAAAGCAGAAACAAAAGCTATCGGACCACGACGAGTAGAAGAGACGAACGCTATTTTCAAATGAGTCGAAAACATTTTTAAACGTGCGGGGAGGGGGCGGAAATTTAAGATTCACTTCTTCGTCTTTAAAATTAAAAGAAAAGACGAACAAAAATGACAAAACAAAAAGAAACAAAAGCTATCGGACATAAGGATGGACGAGGAGGGAGTAACGTTCACCTCAAGCGATAGACTTTCTGTTTTCGAGCGGAAAGCTTCTAAGAACGAGCGAAATTTTTTGGAAAGGGGTGAGGGGGGGCGTAAATTTGCATTTTTGCCGAAAGTGAAATACGCAAGAAAGCAGAAACAAAAGCTATCGAAGCTGAAGCTGAGCACTGAAGCCATTCCACGGCCATTTCCGACTCGGAAATCAAAAAAAGGAAGCGCGCGCAGGGGGGGGGGTGCAAATTTAAAATTATGATTTACAATTACATATTTTGAGCATTTTTGGAGAATCTTAAAATCAAGACGCCCCACGTTTTGCTCACGATCAGTCAAACCATTCCCAGTTTCCAGACAGAAAATGTCCCTGTCCCTGTCCCGAAACAAACGAACGCCGGCGTGCTCCTTTCGATTGAAACGCAACGAAACGAAAGAGAGGCGATCGAGGGTCAAAAGGCAAGACTAAAGAAGGCCGCTTTCACTTTCCAAACTGCCTCCTGGTGGTAGGCTACTCTGTGAGTCACTTTTAACGAAACGTGTCGTTTCTTTTCTTCTTTTCTTCTTTTCGAGGGCCGTTTGTCCTATCTATACTCGATCGGCGAACGGGCGGCCCAGCTCAGTCGAACGCAGAAATTCAATGAGCAGCTCGTATGTCCTACATAAATCGATCGCGGTTAATTATGGCGCCGCGAGCCGGCGACTGCGACAAACTTTGCCGAACTTAGAAGGGCGCGCGATGCCACTTCGAGATACCCCCGAATTTCTGGAAGATCGCCCGCGCTCCGTCTTTTATCTGAGCCGGGCCGATCACATGAGGCACACACGCGAAGGTAAAATTAGGCGTAACTCCGTGGGTTTCGGGTTATTCCCTCTTTTTTTTGTATAAAACGAAAGCTTCAGATTACCTCAGAGCGTTCATTTTTCTCAGTAGTGTTTCTGATTAGATTTAGAGCCCAAATAAGTCGTTTCTAATTAAAAAAATAATTCAGTTTGCCTCAGAGCGAATTAGGCCTCAGCAGACTACTAGGCAGGCAACCCTCGCAAGTTTGTTTAAACTCGAGGGATCGCTACAACTGATTTTCGCCATCTCTGATAAAAGTAGCCTCAGAACCCAAAACGATAGCCCCAGAGCAGACTTGTTCACTCAGCAGTCCTGCTGCCGTTTTCCCAAATTAGTTTAAAATTAATTCACCTTCGGGACCATTACAATCGGGCTATTATTTTGCAAACCTACCATTATTATTAAATCAAATTAGCCTCAGAGCCAGATGTAATAAGCTGCTTCGCTCAATAGATCAGTTACTGAGATGTTGCCCCATTTTCGGAACCGAATTTCGTAATTGTCAGCCTCAGAACAAATTTGACCGCTCAGTGTGCTCATTTCTAATTAAATTCGCTCTGCTTTGCTTCTGAGTGAAGTTAAATGAGTGTGCTCGCTCAGAAATCTACTGAGGCATACACGATTAGCTCTGTTGCCTTTGATTAAATTAACTCACTTTGATGCCATCACAATCAAACCGTTGTTTAAATTAGGAATTAAGAAGTGTGCCTCAGAGCAAAATCAGACGTGTTTTCTCGCTCAGTAAACCACTGAGGCTCATTATTGAATAACTTTGGTCCTTTCTCATACGTTTAAGTAAATGCAATTCACGTTCATGGCCATTAAAATCGAAGCGTTGGGTCTTTTGGTTCAAAAATGCAACAAGTTAGCCTCAGAGCGGAATTACGTTAAACTTTACTCGCTCAGTAAGCCGCGGGGCCTATTAATGATTAACTTTACTCAGTTTCGCGCACGTTTGATTGAAATTTAATATTGATACCATCACAATCAAGGTTTACATTAAAAAAAATTCGCCTCAGAGCACAGCGGACCAAGTTTAATTATCTGCGTAACCCCAGAACAGAATGAGGCAAGTTTTTCTTGCTTATTAGGCCATAGTTATACAATCTTTACGTATTTCGTTAAACTCAACCAAAATCTTATGAGAAAAACTTAAGAAAATATGCCTCAGAGCAGAGCTGAGCAAGTTTTGACGGCTCAGTAAGACCCTGAGGCTAATTAATTGGTACCTATTGTCATTTTTTCACGCGTTTGAGGGAATTTATTTCACATTTGGGACCATTTTATGAATTACGCCACGACATTTAATAATTAGTTAGCCTCAGAGCAGACTGACAGGTTTACTTTGCTCAGTAATTTGTTAATTGAGGCAAATCATCAATGCGCGCTTATTTACTATCACCTCCGGTAGAGGCACCTTTTGTTTTTATGAATTAAAAGGCGGTTCATGAACAACTCAGAAATATTGCCTCAGAGTAGGATTAGACGCGTTTGACTGCTCAGTAAACCCCTGAGGCTAATTAATTGGTACCTTTTCTCGTTTTTTCACGCGTTTGAGAGATTTTATTTCACGTTTAGGACGAATGACGCCACGACATTTAATAATTAGTTAGCCTCAGAGCAGATGGACAGGTTTACTTACTCAGTAATTTGCTAATTGAGCGAACAACTCAGAAATGTTGCCTCAGAACAGAATTAGATGAGTTTGTGCTCGCTCAGCGGGCCGAAGCACGCAACTGTTTGATTTCGCATTTATTTCGTTTAATTAATAATTAATCTTTCATAAAAAAATTGTTTCGAAATTAGAAAGAAGTTTGCCTCAGAGCACAGCAGGACCAAGTTTCATTATCTGCGTAACCCCAGAGCAGAATGAAGCAATTTTTTTTGCTAATTGGGCCAGAGTTATTCAATCTTTACGTATTTCGTTAAATCCAACTAAGAACTGTTATCAGAAACTCATGAAAATGTGCCTCAGAGCAGAGCTGAGCAAGTTTAAAGTATTTGCATCGCCTCAGTAGCTTACAGAACAAATTGAATTATTTAATCTTGTACCAGCTTCAAGTATTTCACTCATTAAATCAAACTGAGGCTCTCCTATATAAGAAACGACTCAGGAAATCAAAAAAGTTTGCCTCAGAGCGGAGTTGAGCGAGCTTAAGCCGCCTGCACTTAGCCAAAATCCAGTTTGGGGCTTTTAATTAACTTTCTCGTTTCTTCCACGCGTTATAACAAACTTAATTTGTATCTGAGGCTACAGACGGAGCTTCGTGATAACCTCAGAGAAAAATTTGATGTGTTTTATCGCCTACTGAGGCATATTTGTTATGACTATTTCATTTAATTTCATTCGGCGTGATGGCCTTCTAAATAAAAGCATGCCCCAGAGCTGCATTGCCTCAAAACGCAATTAGGTAAGCTTCCCCCGCCTAGTGGGTTACTGAGTTACACAGAGTTATTTAACATTGCTTTTGTTTAAGGGCTTTCATTTAATTTAACTCAACTTGAGGCTACTATAAAGGTATATAGGAATTGTCGCAGAAATTGAAAAGGGTTAGCCTCAGAGTAGAGCTGAGCGAATTTGAATTGTCTGTAATTAGGCGAGAAGTTCTTTGGGGCTACGTGGAGATTAACTTTCTCGTGTCTACCACGCGTCGTATTTAATTTAAGGCGCATTTGAGGCTACAGTCGTAGTTCTTGATTAATAGCCTCAATTATATTCGATAATTCGCGATTTTTTCTATAATTGCCTTAAGCGCCCCTTGATCCTTAAAAAATAACTTGAATTTTGATCTAATGGGGCTACCAGATTAGGAGTAATGTAAACAACAATTAAAAAGTGTCGAAATTTTCTGTTTGGTTTTGAAGATGCTTCAAGGGTAGAATTTGAGTCCTGATTTTTTTTTTTATTTTCAAATACATTTTCTTTGTGAACCTGTGCGTTAACTGCAACCGAAATAACAAAAGATTTCGTCGAAGCTATGTTAATTTCTTTCTCGATGTTGGGCCGCATTGTGTGCTGTTAATTGTAGAGTTCCTCCCCGTGATCACAATGTAATGCTCTGAATGTGTTTCAGATTAAAATAACGCAACGGAACTAGTACCTATAAGGACCGCGAAGGGGTCAACCGAAAACAAGGAGCAGCAGCTGTCGTTAGACGAACCAAAAAAAAAAAAAAAGAGAGAGGACACAACGAGGAAAGAAAAAACAGAAGCAGCAAGAAGAAAGGGACGGAGCATCAACCCTATCTATCACCGGAGCACGTGGTTGCTTGCACCTTAGTATCAATCTAGCCGGGCGCTGAAACAAAAGCGGCGAGAGTTCCTCGAGAGTGCAATAGACGGCGAGGCGACGTTTCGAGAAGAAGAAGCGGAAGAAGTAAGGAGAGGAGGACAGCAGCCGCCGGGTCGGCCACAATTCGCTCGTCGTGACACAAAACGCAAACATTTTCACCACGGAGGACCAAACAATATTGAACAATCTCAAAGTAGAACATGAAAACCTAGTAGCAAAGTGGCTTCAAAACTCCTTCAAAATTCAAGAGAACGCCGCCCTGGATCTCCGAGCGACTCCTCTAAGTCTTCAGATACCGATGGCCGAAGTTAACAATCGGCCCGTCTTCAAGATGAACAACGATTACTGGAACCAAGCGCGCGGTCCACCGCAGAGCATGGCTCAGAATCTATCCAATTCCAATCAAAACTCGCCAGTGCCGGGCTCTACTAATTCAGTTCCGGCCCATTCACCTTCTCAGCAGAGCAACAGCAGTCAAAACCATGTCATCACCCAGGGTGCGCTCGCTCTGCAACAGGCTCACGCACAACAACACAACCAAATGCAACAACAGCAACAACAGCAACCCCAAAACACGCAACAGGCTCACAGCCAATCCAATCAGGCGCAATCCAATCAGAATCCAACCAATCCAATGGGCCAAGCTCAAAACTCCGTGCAGCAACAGCAAGCGCAACAGCAACAGGCTCAGCACAACACCCAACAACTCGGAAGCCCCAATGCTCAGTCGCATGCTCACGCTCAGGCTCTTGCTCAGGCTCAGGCTGCTCAGCAACAGCTCGCACTCGCGCAACACCAACTTGCCAGCGGGCAGAACTCGCCTGACAAGATGACCGAGAAGTTTGTTAACGACTTACAGGTATGTAAAGCTCGATTACAGGCCTCAGAATTACTTACTCATAGCCTCATAGCCTCAGAGCTTTCAGAGCTGACGCTTATTTCCCCTCAATAAACAATTATCTCCTATTTGTGCGCTTGCACGATAAATCGCTGCTTTATTATTGAGGAACGTGACAACTGTCTAGTTGCCTAATAGCCTCAGTGCTTAAAATATTTGACTCAGAACTCTCCCGTCTTTGCATTCGTGAAATCAAAACGTTGTGGAAAGCAGAAGTGACCTCATGGGCTCAGAGCTTGAAATACTTGACTCAGAATTGAGCTTGGCGGTCTGCTTCCCTCTCCAAATTCTTTTGCGCATAGGCTATTATTTCGAAGACTTTCGCCCTGTTAGTGGAAGCAAAAGTTGCCTTGTGGCCTCAGCGCTTAAGATATTTAGCTTAAAATTGAACCTCTATAGTCGATTTTCTCTCAGTAGACAAATATACGTTTGGAACAATCGAAGTATAATTGTTTCGAAGAGTTTTGCTGTATTGGTGAGAGCAAAAGTTGCCTCGTGGCCTCAGAGCGTGAGGTATTCATCCTAAAAGTGAACCTCTAGGATTGATATTCTCTGGGTGGACAAATTCGTTCGTATTTAGCCCTAAAAGAATCAAAATACGATTGTTTCGAAGACTTCTGCTGAATCGGTGAGAGCAAAAGTTGCCTCGTGGCCTCAGAGCTTAAAGTAATTAGTTTAGAAGTGAAATTCCGCAGTTGATTTTCTCACAATAGCCTAATTCGCTTGTGTTTACTCTTGAGAGAATCAAAACGCGATTATTTCGGAGGTACTCGCTTTATTGGCGGAGTTGCCTCATGGCCTCAGAGCTGAAAATGTTTAGCTGAGAATTTAGTAACAAATTTCTCTCCAGTATTTACACTTGAAAGAGGAATAACGCGATTATTTTGAAGGCATTCGCTTTATTGGCTTCAGAGCTTTCATAGCCTCAGAGCTTCAACTGTTCTGCTCAGAGTTGATATTATCGAGCTGCATTTCTCTCAGTAGCCAAATTTTCTTGTATTTCCACTTAAAAGTACAAAAACGTGGTTATTTTGAAGACCGTCGGTTTCTTGGGGAAAACAAAAATAGCCTCGTGGCCTCAGAGCTTCAACTGTTTCGCTTAGAGTTGATATCGTCGAGCTGCATTTTTCTCAACAGCCAGATTTATTTGTATTCCCACGTAAAAGTACAAAAAACGCGTTTATTTTGAAGACCGTCGACTTATTGGCGAAAACAACAGTAGCCTCGTAGCCTCAGAGCTAAAAATGTTTGGCTTATGATCAGGTTGCATTCTCCGAGTAACCAAATCCCCTCGCATGTAACTTGAATCTTTCGAAGCGCGATTATTTCAGAGACATTTGCTTTATTGACGGAGTTGCCTCATGGCCTCAGAGCTGAAAATGTTCAGCTGAGTATTTAGTAACCAATTTCTTTCCTGCATTTACACCTGAAGGAATAAGAATGCGATTATTTTGAAGGCGTTTGCTTCATTTGTGGAAACGAAAGTTACCTCGTGGCCTCAGAGCTTCAACTGTTTCACTCAGAGTTGATATCGTCGAGCTGCATTTTTCTCAGTAGTCAGATTTGTTGGTTTTTCCACTTAAATGTACCAAAACGTGGTTATTTTGAAGACCCTCGGTTTATTGGCGAAAACAAAGGTAGCCTCGTGGCCTCAGAGCTAAAAAGTTTGGCTTACATTTGAGATAGTCATAGATTGCATTCTCTGAGTAACAAAATCATCTCGGATTTAACTTGAATCTATCGAAACGCGCTTACTTAGGAGATACTCGTTTAATTAATGGAGTTGCCTCATGGCCTCAGAGCCCAGAATCAATGTTTTTTTCTTTAGCAGTCAATTTCTTTCGTATTTATACTTGAAACAGTGAAAACACGATTGTTTTGAAGACGTTCGCTTTATTTGTGTAAGGCCTCATGGCCTCAGAGCTTCAACTGTTTCACTCTGAGCTGGTATTGTCGATTTTCCTTTTTCTCAGTAGACAATTGCTTTCGCATTTCCACTTGAAAGCACCAGAACGTGATTATTTTGGAGACAGGCTACTTTGTCTATGATGAGACGAGGCTACCTTGTCTGTGATCATCAAAGTAATGATCATAGGTGCAGTAGCCTCGTTGCCTCAGAGCCTACAGTTGAGATTGTCAAGCTGTAACCGAATTCTCTCGTATTTCACTTGAAGGAATCAAAACGCGGTTGTTTCGAAGACTTTTTGCTTAATTGATGGAAGCAAAAGTAGCCTCATGGCCTCAGATCTTGCCTCAGAATTAACTCTTGTTGCCCCTTTTCCTCTCAGTACTTAAATTTGCGTTTAAAAAGCTTAAACCCCGATTATATCGAAGACAATCGCCTCATTTAAGACATAGCCTCAGAATTGACTTAGATTGGAATTGATCGAGCCTCTTTTAACTCAGTAGCCAAAATAAGGCCTTTTGTAGAAAATCCTTTTTAGTTTGATGGCCTCAGAGTGGCCTAAACACATCTCACATTTGAGGCTACCATTTCAGAATCGATGGAGATCGCATTCGTAATAATTCTTTCTCACGAGCACTTGCTGGAAGAGGCGTTGCGTTGCTCTGAGGCTATTGAGGCCACCAGACACTAAATCTCTTATATCTCTCACGTGCGTTAAATTATAGGACAATCTTTTGTTTTAATGCTTTCTACTGATGAGCTCAGAAGTACTTCGGAGTTTCTGTTAAAGTCTGTAAGCGACTATCTTTTGTTTCACCGACTTCTTTCTCTCTCGCTTGAGGTATCTCCGTGATTTTCGACTTTCTATTTAACGTCGTGTATCTATTTTGTCCAACGTTTCGTTTTAAGCTCGTCGTTTGTCAATTTTGAAATTGTGAAGGAGTCTTTTGTTTTCTGCCTTCTACTGATGAAGAGCTCAGAGGAGACATCTTTGATTATTGCACTGTGGGGTTTCTGTTTGTAAACTCTGCGATGTCAAACGATTGTCTTTTGTTTTACTGACGAGTCTGGCGATTTGGACCTTTCAACTGGAAGGGGCGATTTTTCCCGAATTTTATTCGGGTATTACTAGGGTCGTAGTCTTTTGTTTTAGTGCAATTTCACTGATGAGCTTGATTGGACTCACCTAAGAGTTTCTGTTTGTAGTAACATTTGCGTTGTCTTTTGTTTTACTGACGAGTTGGACAATACTCACGTGATTGTCTTTCTCTCTCTCGTGAAGTATCTTTCTTAGTTCATTTTTTTTGGAAAATCCGTTTTTAAATTGTAAGATTTTGGTGCTCTCTGCTGATGAGCTTGATAGTATACACTTTGTAGTTTTCGTTCGTAAATTCTGCGATTGTTTTTTGTTTTATTGACTCGCCGGACGGTACTTGCGGAAACTGTCGCATCTGTCGCGCAACTTTTCGATTTCTTTGAGTGTGTCAGCAATCGTAAAACATGAGATCCGGGAATAAATTACACGCGCCGCGTTTCCGCCCGATTCCTTTTACATAACCATCGAACAAATGGCGGCGTGCTGCGTGCGTCTTTTTTTTTTTTTTTTTCTTCTTCTGTTATTCTCCTCCTTGCCTGCTTTCTTTCACGTCGTTTTTTTTTCTCTCGTCTCGTCGTCGTCCGCATGCATTAAACGCGGGGCATTTGTTACAATTTCGGTATTAATTATATACGGCCTGAAATGTATTTATTAAGGGGCCCTCCGGAGAAGGAGAAGACAAGACGGAGCGCGGTTTAATTACGTATTCTTTTCTCCTCGGAATCAAACACATGTTCGCCGGGGCAACAGATGCATATCCATTTTTAAAAGATTGCCTTGAATATGTAAAGGGAGGAAAGGGTTAAATTATTACTCTGCCTAAATGAACGTTTACGCGTAATTATTACTTGCGGCCGTTGTTTTTTCTGAAGTCCGCCCGACTTTCTTAGATAGTAGCGGCATCTGGACGGCGACGCCGCGAACACCGCGGCCATGTGATAAGCACGTGTCGTCCGACGGGGTGCGCTTCTTAGATAAACGTGGTCGCAGCGCCGGGGGTGGCGGCGGCGGTGAGCGCGGAAGCAACTCCGTCCAACCACCCCACTTTCCTAATTCGGGATCGTTTAAAAGTTTAAATAGTTTTTAATCGGCCCTGGGACGCCACCGTCGCGACGCTCGGCTTTTTTTTTTGCAAACACTTGTAGCTCTTCATACACTTTTACGATCATTTAACAAAACACTTCCGAAAAAATTAATAAATTATATACAGGGTGTACTCTCATATACTTTTTTAACAAAAAAACACTTTAGAAATGACTAAATTATATACAGGGTGCGCTTGTGCTTCTACGATTCCCTCGATTACATTTCAGCCCTTCATAAACTTTTGTTCTTTTTTTTAAACAATTTAGAAAAAAAAAAAGAAATTATATACAGGGTGCGCTTTTACGATTCCCGCGATTATATTTCGGTTCGTCATACGCACACTTTAACAATAATTTAATAAAAGAACAAAACACGTTAGAGAAAAAGAAAACTAAATTCTATACAGGGTGTACTTTCACAATACCAGCAATTAGCTTTCGCGGAATTCACTGATTACTGAATTCATTTGTTTCTTCATGAACAACGTCGATATTGATTGGGCTTTACAATCGGCCGCGTTGCATAACTTCATTGCGTTTGAACATGAACGCGTAATTTCTATTCGATGAACCATCTACTTAAATCGTTTTGTTTTTCAAATTTGTAAGTCGAAAATATACTTAGATTCGGACACATTCTATTCGATGGAGTTTCTATCGAATGTTTTCTCAATGATCTCACGAATCGACGCGCTTTAGTTATTCTTGAATCAATTTGAGTGCGTGCACGCATTCTATTAAATGTAGATTCTACTCAACGTGCTTCTAAGAAAAGTGCAAAAGAAATTCACGTATCGTTGTCAAAATCGAATCCTCTTTATTAGGCCGACATAAAAGCGTGAACAACAAACGATGTAATTTTCTACTCGATGCACTTTCTATTTAAAAACAGTGTTTCCGAATTTTTAAATCGAAAATTAAGAGTTAAGACGTCGCGCCTATTAACATACCTTGGATTGAAAATCTTCGTGCCTCACATTCTATCCGATGCAGTTTCTATTGAATGGTTATTCTGTTTAAATCGACTTAAAGATAATATAATTTCATGAATTGCACCTGCATTCTTTTTTCATAAATATTTTTGAAGGTGCTCGCGCATTCTATTGAACGTAGATTCTATTTAACGCGCCAGTGAAAGAAGCGCACACGATAGATTACTGCGTCGTTGACAAAAACGGATTTTTTATATTCGACTGAACGTGTACAAAATTGTCAAATTTCACTAATCTAATCGATCGATGCGAATTCTATCTGGTGAACTTTCTATTTGCGATTTACGTCGAGAGCTTTCAAATCTGTGAGCCGTAAATAGAAGCGGCGCAGCGGCACGACTTAAACAAATTCATCGTAGATCAGAAACTGAGAGTTGTCGCTTCAAGCCTCACAGTCTATCCGTTGCAGTTTCTATCGGATGGTCACTCGACTCAAAATCGATTTAAGCAGCCAGGTTTTTCCACGCAGTATCATAAATCGACGTGTTTTCGTTTTTATTTAAACAATTTGGGAGCGCGATCGCATTCTATTGAATGTAGATTCTATTCGATGTGCTACCGAAGAAGGTTGTTGCGTTGTTGACAAAATCGAAATTCCCATTTTCGACTGGTCGTTTGCAA
This sequence comes from Serrognathus titanus, assembly GCA_039766575.1. NCBI lineage: Eukaryota > Metazoa > Arthropoda > Insecta > Coleoptera > Lucanidae > Serrognathus > Serrognathus titanus. The sequence continues at coordinate 32,035,697 of CM077911.1, read as the reverse complement.
AACTGTCAAAGGGGAGATTCTATTAATTGCAAATTCTATTAATCGAGAGTTCTATCAAGCGCAATTTCTGCTTTTAACAGTAATAAACAAAAGGAACGATCTTCTTCTATTTTTGTTTTCCTTTTGTGGTGTTCAGAAATGAACATTGAATGAATACAAAATTGTCCAAATCACACGTGCAATCGATCTATTCGACGCGAATTCTACTTGGTGAATTATCTATTTACGTAGAGCGCTTTTAAATTTGTGAGACGAAAATTGAAGCGCCGCGGCGGCACGTAAATCAGAAACTGAGAGTTGTTGCTTCAAGTCTCACAGTCTATCCGTTGCAGTTTCTATCAAACGATTACTCTAATCAAAATCGATGGATTCTATTCAATGTGCTACCGAAGAAGGACTTTTGCGTTGTTAATAAAATTCCTATTTTCGACTGGTCGTTTATAAAACTGTCAAAAGGTAGATTCTATTAATTGCAAATTCTACTATTTGAGATTCTATCAATCGCAATTTCTGCTTTTCAAAGTAATAAATAAAAGCAGCGACCTTCTTTTGTTTTTCTTTTTGAATTTCAGGAATGAATATCTACTTCGTTTGCAATCGTTGGGCCAAGATTCTATTCAAAGCAATTTCTATTAATTGATGGTTCCATCAATCACGTTGTGACAATAATAAACGAAAGGAGCGATTCTCTTTTGTTTTTTGTGATTTTCCGGAAATAAATATTTTACCTATTTCGTTTGCAATCGTTCGATCAAAATTCTATTCGATGCAATTTCTATTAATTGATGGTTCTATCGTAAGCAAGTTCAAGTAACAATAATAAACGAAATGAATATTTTGTCTATTTTGTTAGCAAATGTTCGCTCAAGATTCTATTCAATGTAGTTTCTATTAATTGAATGTTCTATCAAGAGCAAGTTCTACGTTGTAACAGGAATAAACGAAAGGAGCGATTTACTTTTGTTTTTTTTTATTTTCAGACATGAATATTTTGTTTATTTTGTTTGATAAAGATTCTATTCAATGCAGTTTCTATTAATTGACGGTTCTATCATATAATAATAATAGTGAACGAAAGGAGTGATTTTCTTTTGTTTTTTGTGATTTTCCGGAAATGAGTATTTTATATATTTTGTTTGCAAATGTTCGGTCAAGATTCTATTCAATGTAGTTTCTATTAATTGAATGTTCTATCAAGAGCAAGTCCTACGTTGTAGCAGGAATAAACAAAAGGAGCGATTTCCTTTTGTTTTTTGTGATTTTCAGACATGAATATTTTGTTTATTTTGTTTGATAAAGATTCTATTCAATTCAGTTTCTATTAATTGATGGTTTTATCATATATAATAATAATAATAACAAACGACTGGAGTAATTTTCTTTTGTTTTTTGTGATTTTCCGGAAAAGAATATTATATCTATTTTGTTCGCAAATGTTCGGTTAAGATTCTAGTCTATACAGTTTCTAGTAATTGATGGTTCTCTCGTGAACAAGTTGTACGTTGTAACAACAATAAACGAAAGGAACAATCTTCTTTTGTTCTTTTTTGTGATTTTGTGATTTTTCTTTATTTGCAAATGTTCAGTCAAGTTTCTATTTAATGCAGTTTCTACTAATTGATATTTCTATCAATTCCTATCTTGTAACAACAATAAACAGAAGGGATGATCTTCTTTTGTTTTCTTTCGTGATTTTCACAGAATGTTATTTTATCTACTTTGTAGACGTCAGATTTGACGAAACCTGTCGCGCATGCGTGGGTTCTATTCAATGGAGATTCTATCGCTTGCATTGTGAAAACGTGCAAGTCCCCTCAGACGCGTTTTGTTTTTCTCGCGTCTATTTGGAGACCAACTTGTGATATGACTTACATTGTTTGCAAACGTTCAGTCAAGTTTCTATTCAATGCAATTTCTATTAATTCTATCAATTTCTATCCTGTAACAACAATAAACCGAAGGGACGATCTTCTTTTCTTTTCTTTTGTGATTTTCACAAAAGATTATTTTATCTATTTTGTTTGTAGACGTCAGATTTGACGAAATCTATCGCGCATGCGTGGGTTCTATTTGATAGAGATTCTATCGCGTGTACTGTGAAAACATGAAATTCCCCTCAGACCCGTTTTGTATTGCTCGCGTCTACTTGGAGGCCAATTTGTGATATTTGCGTAAACAGTTTCTAGTAGATGAAAACGTAGTCTACTCGATTCTGTTTCTATTCGCTTAATAAAAGTGAACGAATTCGACTTTCGTACACACAAAAGCAATAAGATTCAAATTATTTAAATTCGACTTATTTGCGTTAATCTATTCGATGCTATTTCTATCGCACAATTATTTTTGACAGTGTCCAGTCATCGGGTAGAATGTGTTGAACTTGCGCCTGCATATCTTTGGAAAGAGATAGAGAGAATAATGTCGGGGATTCTAGATGAGGATTTCTGAAGTTCTACTCAGTGACGATTCTATTGCGTAAATCGTGATTACAGAAAATTCTATTCGAATGAAATTCACTTGTTTACTAGATCGAAAGTGAACGTGAATGTTACTTTTGTGTTCGGGAGGTTACGCACATTAAATTATCCGTATCTATCCGATGTTATATAGACAAACGAATGTCTACGTAACGCAGTTTCTAGTTTTAAACATAGTCTATGCGATGCTATCACCCGTCGCCCACTCTGTATACCGTTTATTCTACAATTGAAGTGAAGTCTATTTGTTTATTACTCTACTCGATGCAGTCCGTGAATTATGATCATAAATTAAGGCGATTTACTATTTCGACTAACTTGTTTATCTACTCGACGCAATTTATGAATTACATTCATATACTTAGCGTTTTATAAACAAAACGTCTGATATGTTGTGTTTTACAAGTATGTGGATCTACTTGATGCCTATTTCTATCAAGTAAACAGTGATTCGTGGTAGAAGGGCATCGGTTAGACTGTTTTGAGCTTTTCTGTTAATAAAAAGATGGTGGAAGAAGTAAAAGCGGGTGCGAAGAAGCAAAATGAAAATTGCATTGGATTGAGTCGTCTACTCGATGCACATTCTACTTGTGGATGAATTCTATTAAGTGACACCTAGTCTATCCGATGCAGTTTTCGTTCTATTGTTGTGTACCGTCTTTTTGTTTGTGTAACTAATGTATACTAAACTTGTGCTTTTCTATCTAACGCTGCCGGATTTTAACCAGCTTCAGAGGAACTCGTCGTCGTCGGCGATTTCCGAACGCACCCTTGAGGAATGTTGGACGACGCTTCAACGAGTGAGTTGGCTTCTGTTCGACCGTGTAGCGTATTTTTCCAAAGGTCCCCCCGCAACCCCCTTCCCCTAGTACCTGTTCCCATTTTTTTTTTTTTAATTTTGGGTTATCTATCGAATGCTTTCGTTCTTGTTTCGTCGTTTTTTTCGATTTTTTTTTAATTTTCGCCCCAGCCGCTGTTGCATGCCTGGCTCACTTTGTTTACAGTAGTTAGTTAGTTAGTCGAATTGTTGCTATGCGCTCCTTGTTAATCGATTTTGACGAATATGACATTTTCTTTGGGGTATTGGAATTAATTGACATGTCAAAAAAGAAAGGGTAAGTATTTTGATTCTCACAGCTCACACGACTCACCTAATCAAGAACACTTTCACGCAGTCAGTCGATTTTCGAAACGGGTGGACCTCAAGGTCGTGCGCCCCTAAATTCGATTGCGATTTTCGATGACCGCCTCGCCAACGAAAAGTGCCAGTGTTTATTTAAAAACAAAAGAGTGTGCATACAAAAAAAAATCGATTCGATTGAATCTTTAACGAGCCACGTGTTGAGTTTAAAAAAAAAAAAACGCTTTCACCTGTTTCGTTCTCGGTCACTTTCAAGGGTAATTCACGCCGCTCATGAATAATAAATAATCGAATAATTTAATGTGAAACGTGTAATCATGTTTTTAAACTATTTCGCCGATCGATTCTACTTTCGTTCGTTCGTACGTTCGTTCATTTGCTCTCCTGCAACTGCAAAGTCGAACCGTCGAAAGCCTCGACCGTAATTGTTTTAATCGGCTTGGTGTCGTCGATTAAAAAATTCGATTTCGCTGGGTTCTCAGATTCGCGAGTCTAAATCGATTTTACTTCAGCAAAATTCCTCGTGAAATTCGACTTAAAAATTCGATTCATCAACACACCTAAACTTAAAAAGAATTTGCCACCAGATATTTTAAAAACAAAGCCAAAGGCGCACTCAAATGCTATTGTTTTTATTCGAACTCGAAAGAGAGCTTTCGTCGATTTAAATTTTCGATCTGATTCAAGTCTACGTCACCGGCCTTCGATCTACAACGAAAAAAGAAAAAGCAAAGAAGTGATGTTAAACAGGGCCCCGGATTTATATATAGAACAAAAGGGGGGAGGGGCAAAGCTTGTAAACGCCTTTTGAATTCGTTCAGACACTGAATGATTCGCTCGTCATGATGTCGTTGTTTTTATAGTCGTCGTATTCGATGATGCATTCTGTCTTCTCGATTTCATTCCGGTGATTTTGAAGTCTGTAACGTTGCGTTGACGTTCAGAGCCAACGCATCACCAACTACGACGACTATAAAAAATTTTTTGTTTAAAAACAAAGAAATCAACAAAAATTGAATAATGTTTGCGAAACTGTCGATGAAAGAAGAATGAAGTTAAGAAAAATTTGGTTCCTTGGTTGACTGCGAAAATAATTGAATAACGCTTGTAAAATTGCTGGCAAAAGAACAAGCAAAACCAAAAACAATTGAAGGTTTGATCGTTTGCTGATTACAAAACAATTGACTTTCAAAAATTTTGTTTCTTGGCTGACTGCGAAAATAATTGAACAACGGTTGTAAAATTGCTGGTAAAAGAACAAGGAAAACCAAAAACAATTGAACGTTCGATCGTTAGCTGATTACAAAACAATTGACAAAACAAACGACTGCGATGAAAAATGAATGAATATTTCCGGTTAAACAATTTTTGTTGATCAATTAACAACATTCTTGAAAACAGTTGAAATTTCTTCAATTTTTTTGTTTAATAGCGAATATCAAAACAAATGAAAACTACATTCACAATTTCTGGCAAGAGAGAAACAATTGAACGGAAATAATTGAATAACATTTGTGAAACAACTGAACTGTCTTCTTGATCGTCAGTTGGTTACATAAACGTTTGTCATCGGAAACGAGCGACAGAACAATTGAATAACGTTTGTGATACTCGCTCTGTAAAAAAAAATACAAAGTCCAAAACAATTGAATATTTTCGGCCAAAGCATTTTTGTTAATCAATGACGTTTCGTTAATAACGTTTTGAAAACAATTGAGATTTCTTCCTTTTTTTTATTTAATCACCGAAACTTGGACAAAAATAAATTCAAAGACAATTGAATGGCGATACAAGAATTAAGACAAGAACAATTGAATAACGGCATTTAGTAAAAACCGCAAGACGAAAGAATAAAAAAAACTAAAAAGAATTCAACTGTCTCGCCCGGACGTTTGATCGTTAGCAGATCACAGAAACAACTGAGTTCGAAAACAAACGAGAAACAATTGAATAACGTTCGTAAAGCGGGCGATGAAAAAGGGGTAAAGTCAAAAACAAAAAAATTTTTTGTCGATTAATAGTTTTTATATAAAACAATTGAAATTCCTTCCATTTTTTTTATTAATAAAATATCGAAACAATTGGAAACCTTTCTATTAATTTCTGGCGATAGATAAATCAATTCAATAGACAATTGAACGGCGATTAAAAACCTAAGTCGGAAACAACTGAATAACATTTGTCAAATCACCAACGTAAGAAAACCAAAGACAATTGAACTAACTTATCAGAACGTCTGGGCGAAAACTAAAGATAAAACAATTGAATAACGCTAATAAAATTACTAATGACAGAACAATAAAGCCAAAAACAGGTGAACGCTTCCGGTCAAATCGAATTTATTGGTCGACTACAAAAAGAATTTCGAAAACAATTGAATAACGTTCGTAAAACTGCCGGTGGGGGAACAATAATGTAGAAAACAAATGAATATTTCCGGTCGAAACATTTTTATTATCCAAATAACAACATTCTGTGAAACAATTGAAATATATTTGTTTTTTGTTAATTGATCGTTATATTATTGCAGTGAACTTTTTGTTTAAAAAATCGTTAAAACAATTGAACGCCATTTTCACAATTTCTGGCGAGAGAAAACCAATTCAAAGACAACTGCGCATCGGTGAAAGGATTAAGTCGGAAACAATTGAATAACATCTGTAAAACAATTGAAATGTCTTCACTTTCTTTTATTTTAATTATTTATTGTAGAGACAATTTTAGTTACACGAATAAAAAACGTCAAAACAATTGAGAGCGATTGTTACGATTTCTGGGGAGAGTGAAACAAATCAAAAACAATTGAACGTATTTGGCCAAAATTAAAAAAAAAACTAAGATTTAACTGATTACAACTGTGAACAAACAAAACAATTGAACATCGTTTACCGGCAACAAACGAACTAAGTCAGAAACAATTGCCTGACTTCCCAAACACCTGAACAACGCTTGTAAAAATAAAATGAAAAACAAGTGTTCGTTTCCGGTCAAAACATTATTTGTTTGTCGATTACGAAAAGAATTGATAAAACAATTGAATAACGTTTGTAAAACAATTGAAAATTCTTCACTTTCTTTTAATTTAATTATTGTAGAGACATTTTTAGTTACAAGAATAAAAAGCGTCAAAACAATTGAGAGCGACGGAGCAATTGAACGACGCTTACCGGCGACAAACGAACTAAATCAGAAACAATTGCCGACTTCCAAAACAAACGACAAAACAATTGAATAACGCTTGTAAAAATAAAATCAAAAACAAGTGTCCACTTCTGGTCAAAATTTTATTGGTTTTCCGATTACTTAAAACAATTGAATAGCGTTAGTGAAATAATTGAAATTTCTTCATTTCCTTTTAATTTAATTATTGTAGAAGAATTTTTAGTTACGAGAAAAAAAGAAACGTCGAAACAATTGAGAGCGATTTTTACGATTTCACAAACAATTGAACGTGTTTGTCCAAAATTAAAAAAAATCTAAGGTTTTATTAATTAACTGATTACAACAGCGAACAAACAAAACAACTGAACGACGTTTACCGGCGACAATCGTATAAGTCAGAAACAATTGAATAACGTCTACTGGCCATGAGGTGGAGGGATCAAATCAAAAACAATTGAATATTTCCTGCCTAATTTTGATCAACGTAAAGAAAAATTTCGTTTCTTGATTGACTGCGAAAACAATTGAATAACGTTCGTAAAATTGCCGGCAAGGGAACAAGAAAAAGCAAAAAAAAAAACAATAGAACTATCTCGTCACGACGTTTGATCGTTAGTCGATTATAAAAACAATTGACTTTCAAAACAAACGGCTGAAACAATAGAATATTGGCAGTGGAAAATAAATGAACGCTTCCATCAAGACATTTCTGTTAATTATTTAATAACATTGAAATTTCTTCGATTTTTTTAATTACAGTGAAATGGTCAAAACAATTGAAAAATTATTTCAACATTTTTCTGGCGAGAGAAAAACAAATTTAAAAACAAATTAAATCAGAAACAATTGAACAATTGAAGCGTTTGTAGAACAATTGAATTGTCTTGTTTGATCGTCAGTTCGAAAAACAGACGAGAAACAATTGAAAAACGTTTGTGAAACGGGCGATGAAAAAGTCAAAAACATTTTTGTCGGTTAGTAATTTTCAAAACAATTGAATTCAATTTTTTTCCATTCTTAAAAAAGTGGCGAAAACAATTGAAAACAATATCTGGCGATAGAAAGACCAACTCAAAAGACAATTGAACGGCGGCGATTAAAAAATTGAGTCTGAAACAACTGAATAAAATTTGTCAAATCGCCGACATAAGAAAACAAAAACAATTGAATATTTTCGGCCAAAACGTTTCTGTTAGTCAATAACGTTTCGTTAACAGCGTTTTGAAAACAATTGAGATTTCTTCGCTTTTTTTATTTAATCGTAGTAATTAAAAAAAAAAATTTCAAAGACACTTGAACGTGCGATAAAACAAAGACAATTGAATAACGGTCATTTTGTAAAAACAGTTGACGAAAGAATAAGAAAACTAAAAACAATTGAACTGTCTCATCCGGACGCTTGATCGTCAGCTGATTACAGAAACGACTGAATTGGAAAACAAACGAGAAACAATTGAATAACGTTCGTAAAAAACGGGCTACGAGAAAGGAGTAAAGTCAAAAACAAAAGAATACTTCCACTCGAAACATTCTTGTCGGTTAGTGGTTTTCGAAACAATTGAAGTTCTTTCAATTTTTTTTCAATCCTTAAGAAAATCGTGAAAACAATTGAAAACAATTTCTGGCGATGGAAAGACAATTGAACGGCGATTCAAAAATTGAGTCGGAAACAACTGAATAACATTTGTCAAATCACCGACATAAGAAAACAAAAAAAACAATTGAACTAACATATCCGGACGTTTGATCGTTTGTTGATTACTGAAAACCGCTGGCCCCGAGGACTAAAGACAAAACAATTGAATGACGTTTACCGGCGATAAACGAATTAAGTCAGAAACAATTGAATAACATCTGATAGCAAGGAGATGGATGGGGGAGTTGGAGACGATCTTATTTTTGGTATAGAAATTTTTGATTTGAGAAATCACCATCGACTTATAAAACAGGAGACCGTTCAAAAGAGGGCGGATAACACAGAGGCTGAGATAGGACCCTAAGGCACTCCTATTCTGAAACTCGCTGATTTCTATAAGTTTTCCAAAAAAAAAAAAGATACAGCACATCGGAAAAGAGAGAAATAGAAGTGTAACAAAAACAAAAGAGAAAACAAAACAAACACAGGGCGATTGAATTAAACACAGGGCGATATTTTTATAACGTGCTAACAAAAATCGCGTTTGTTGTTAACCCGTTGCCAAATTTGATCTTTCCCTAACAGGAAGAAAAAAAAAGGGAAAACAATCGAAGAAGAAGACGAATAAAAAAGAGAACGTGTGAATCCCTTAAGGAACAATTAAAACCTAAACAAACGAGGAACGGACGGAGGAGGAAAAAAAAGCGGCGTGAGAAGACGCCTCATCGCACTTCCTCATAACTGAAATTAGGGGGGTTGGTCCTGTTATCTTACACCTTGTCCGTGGGCGCAACTGTTCGTCAAGAGCTCGGCGCGTACCTGCGCCTCATTTGCATGCCGAAATAATTCGGGGGTTAATTTTTTGCTTGAAACAATCGGCGGTCCGCGGGGCGCAACTGCCGCGCCGTGTCGCCCCAAACGAAAGGGTTGGAAAAATGATACGCATAAAATTAGTTTTTTTTTGCGCGTTTCCGCCGTGTGAATCTTTCCGGATCGGGGTTTAATTACGACGACGACGGCGACGACGACGGAGAGGGTGAAGTCGCCTGACAAGTTTGTACCACTTTTGTTTTTCGTTAGCAAAAATAACGGACGAAATTTGAATAACGCACACATTTTGTTGCGAGAGTTTTCAAAAAAAAACACCCGGTAGATGTCACCCCAAAATCAATCCACGAGAAAAAGCAGAGGGTCCTCGTTTCTTTTGTTTGGAAAATCGATTTCTAAAGTGTATCTAAGAGGATGAGTTTTAAGGGCTATTTTAGATCTAAACTTTCAGAAGGTTACGAAAAAGAGCGGCAGCAAATCTGAAAACAAACGAACGTTACGATTTAGGGCAGTAAATAAAAAAGACGTGAACAAGACAGGGCCTAAAGTCAAGCCTTGCGGTATTCTAGTTTCAACCAAACCGACGCGACGTCCACAGACGAAATAGAAATTCGTCGAGGCGATGATATTTTAAGCGCACAGCGAATGGGACCCAAGATGGAACCCTGAGGCACTCACAATATTTTAGATCCAAGATTCCAAGGACTTACGAAAGAGCAGGGGAAAAAACAATAAAGGACCTAAAGCACGATATTGTTGCATCCCCAATCTATTTAGAGGTATTTAAGGATTTACGACCAAAGGCACATTTGGGGAGAAATTTGAAAATAAACAAAATGGAACCGATGATGGGCTTTGGAGCTAGAACCTTGGAACATCCCCATTCGATTCGCAAACTCATTAGTTTTAAGCGCACATCGAAAAGGACTCTAGACAGAGCCCTGAAGTACTCCTAATATTTCAGATCTAAGATTACAAGGACTTAAGAAAGAACAGAGGATGAATTTGGTGAAACCAACTACAGTGGAAAAACAAATGGGACCTAAAGTATGACGTCTGCTTAGAGGTATTTAAGGTCTAAAGCTTTCGAAAATAAACAAAATGGAACCAAAGATGCACTTTGGGACTAGAACTTTGGACTGAGGATGAGACCTTGGAACATCCCTTTTTGATTTAATGATATTTTAGACCTGACACTTATCCTTATGGGCGAACGATTCACAAGGTAGCAGCAGAAGAGACCAATAGAACGTTTCTAGGAGAGAATACGAGAATAAACAAAACACTACCAAAGAGGGGGGAAGGCAATGATGTCGTAGGACCGAGGATGAGGTTTTGGGGCATCCCCATTCCGTCTATTTATGTTTTAGACCTGAAAATTCGCATCGGAGATGGATTAGGAACGACCACTTTTTTCTTGGGAATAAATTTGAAAACAAACATGGATTAGAACCTCGGCTTCAATCTCAAGTGAACCAGTAGTCCGAAGTTCTAAAACATCTGTAGGTAAATTTAAGGATGGATTATCGGCACTGGGCAAAAGACAAGACCCTGAAGAATCCTCGTTCTCTATAACACTATTTTTGGTCTAAAAATTCCCTTCATGGGCAAAGGATTTACGAAACAAGGCGGGGTGGATGGCATTGTTAGAGAAAAATTTGAAAATAAACAAAATGGAATCAAAGAGACCACCAGAACCTTTCTAGGGGGAAATTCGAAAATAGACGAAACAGAAGCGAAGAGGGGCCTCAGAGACATCCTAAGATTAGAACCTTCACTTCATTCCCAAGCAAATGAAGATACTAAGGGATACTAAGGGAGATACTAAGATTAGAACCTTGGGTTAATTCCCAAACAAATCATTGGATTGAAGCATTAAGTAGTCCAAACCATAGGAAGGTGAATTGGAGGGTAGATTAGATGAGATCAACTCTTGAAAGGAAAGAGGATAACCAACGGCAGGACTCAGGATGAGGCTTTGGGGCGTATCCGTTGGAACTAGAACCTTAGAACATCCCCATTCCGACTAATGATACTTTAGATCTGCAACTATGCCCTATAAGCAAACGATTTGCGAGTAGACGATGCATCACGGACCACCAAGAGCTTTCTGAGGGCGGAAAATTTGGAGATAAACAAAACAAAATCAAAGAGGGATCTTAGGGACATACTAAGTTTAGAATCTTGGGTTAATTCTCAAGCAAATCATTGGATTGAAGCTTTAAGTAATCCAAACCACAGGCAGGTGAATCGGAGGGTAGATTAGAAGAGATCAACTCCTGAGAGGAAAGAGGATAATTCAGGAGCATCCCCATTAGAGAGGACCACATCTTTTTTCGAGAATAAAATTTAGAACAAAATAGAAACAAACAGGGATGTCTTTAGAGGAGAACCTTGGCTTCATTCTCAAGCGAATTAGCAGATTGAAGCTCTAAAGTGATGCGGAACACCTGTAGGTGAATTTGGGGATGTAGCAGATAAGAGCAAAATCGAAGGCAAACGGCGACAAGGCCTTGAGGAATCCTCATTCTGTATAGGGCTACCTTTGGTGTCTAAAAACATCGCGTTCTATGCAAAGTGGAGACGGGTTAGTGATGTAATTGGAAATTGAGGTTCTCTTGAGGACTTTTGTTGCTTCTGGTTGGTTAGGGTCCAATTTCTGGAACTGACCTTTTGTGCCCACCAATACGGTTGTCTCCCTACTACCCCCAAAGGATGATGTTTTATTTTATCATTTGGGTTCCCAAAATGGAATTTGATTGAATTCCCTTTTTATACCCTCGAATAAGGGTTGAATCCATTGGAAAAGTCACTGTTCAGAGGTACTCATTTTAAAGCTTTCGAATTCATCGACTAAAGTGATTTCGGGTGTTCGATAAGTGTCTAGGTTCTTTCTCTTGGGAATGAAACAATTCGAAAACGAATTAATTCCGAATCGATCTTGTCCCTAATGAGTGGGGGTAGGTGGGCAGGGGAGCGCGGTGCCCAATTATAAAAAATCCCACATAAAATTGGTCTTATATTGACCGTACGGCTCCACGCTGGCACCAAATGGTACAGTATGCGTATAGGTGGATGAGGCTCGCCCCCCAGAACACGTGCGCCCGTCTTCTTCTAGCGCGCTCGCCCGCCATAAATCCACCTCACCGCGAATGACGTACGGCCTCTTCGGCGGGCATAAATCCTGCCTGTGCGTGTACGTGCCCGCGATGATTTTATCTTGGAGTTTTTTATTCGTTTTTGATACGCTCCGGCCTATAAATCGCTTCGTATTTATTACCGCCGCCGAGAGTTGGACGACGATTTCGTTTCGACGCGAACCCAGAAAAGAACTAAATCCCAAATCGAGTCTGCGTGTAGGGAGAGGGGAGGAATTTGGGCCAAATCAGTTGAAACTTTGAAAGACGTAAAAACGAAGGCATTCCTAAAATCAGAATTGAGGAAAATCCTACCATGAAGGTAGAAAAAAAGAGGAAAAATTGGTAAACCAATTAAAAGCAAGGGAATAGGGACATTCTCGAGTAGAAGTATGGAGATGGCAAGTTACACTATATGCCAAAAACGAAATTATTTTAGGGAAACCCCTGGGAAGACATCTGGTGACATATAGTGGAAAAATCATACCATTTGAAGCATTGGAACTTTGAAGGTGGTAAAGGAAGACATTCCCAAAGAACTGGTAAACCTTGATGTCACCTACAACCAATCAGAACCTATGAAATCAGCTTAAGTAAATCTTTTGGAAAGATGCGTGAGCTTAAGAGTTTGAAGATGATAAACCAAGACATCTCCAAAAGAGTTATATGCCAGAAAAAAAATTAAGGAATCCCTGAGGAACCATTAAAGGCGTAAGAGAAAAAGAAGAAGATCTGAAAATGAGTAGACTAGATTAGAAAGGAAGATTCAAAGAGACTTGGACTTAGGGGGTGGGTGAAAGAAGGCCAAGGTTTGGCTGGGGTCCTCATTAATGTTTTCTTTCCAAAATTTGTTTTTCCTTCCAAGTGTCCAACGGAAATTATCGCCAATTTTTCATGAACTTTGAAAAAACCACAAAACCACAAAACCACAAAAACCACAAAAGCGCCGCGCCGCTCACAAAACAATGTCAGCACAATAGAAAAATTGAACTATGAACTATTTGATCATTAACAAAACAACAAACTCACAAAACCATCAGCGAATGAGCAGTTGAATTTCTATTAGCGATAGATATTAAGTCAAAAAACAATTGAATGATGTTCAGTGGCGGTCGAAGTCGAAAACAATTGAATAATGTTCAGTGACGGTCGAAATCAAAAACAATTGAATCTAGTTACTAATGAGGAATTGAACATTTCTGGTTACGACATCTTTATTGACCAATCGCAACAAAATTGGCGAGTAATGTTGGCAAAACAATTAAAAATCAATGTTTTTTATTTAATGATTGTAAGAATTTTTTGTTCCACAAAAAGAAAAATTTGAAACAATTGATGACCCCCCCCCATCACGATCTTTACACAAATTCGAAAACAATCGAAGGGCCAGAATTAAAAGAATTAAGAAAAAAAAATGAATTTATTACTGGCGATAGATTTTAAGTCAAAAACAATTGAATAACGTCCAGTGACGGTGGAAATATTACGTCAAAAACAATTGAATAACGGCGACGAATAACATTTCTAGTTAAGACAATCTTATTGGCCAATTACAATAAAATTGACGAGTGACGTTGGCAAAACAATTGAAAATCAATGTTTTCTGTATAATAATCCTTTGCGATTTTTTTTATTCCAAAAAGAAATCGAAACAATTGAAAACCCCCTCCACGATCTCTAGCCGTAGAGAAATAGATTCGAAAATAATTGAAGGCCAAAATTAAAAGAATTATGCGAAATAAAATCGAATTTATACTGGCGATAGATATTAAGTCAAAAACAATTGAGTAATGTTCAGCGACGGTGAAGGTATTACGTCAAAAACAATTGAATAACGCCGACAAATAACTTTTCTAATTAAGACAACTTTATTGGTCAATCACAAAAGGAACTGCTAAGTGACGTTTGGAAAACAATTGTAAATCTTCTTTCTTTATTCAATCATCGTAAAGAAATGTTTGTTTCTAAGCAAGAAAGTCAAAACAATTGAATAACGGCGATGAAAAACATTTCTAGTTAAGACTTTTTCTGCCAATTGCAAAAAGAATTGCTCGGCGAAGTTCGCAAAACAATTGAAAGTCTTGTTTTTTTTTATTTAATCATCGCAAAAAAAAAGATTTAGTTCTAAAAAAAGCAATTGACGATCTCTGTCATAAATTAGAAAACAATTGAATTGCCAGAATTAATAGAATTTCTAAATCCAAACGAGAAAAATTAATTTTGTTGACGATAAGGAATTAAGTAACAATAATAAGATCATAAAAAAACAATTGAATAACGGTGATAGATGAAACTAAACAAAAACAGTTGATGAGTGATGTTTACAAAACCATAGAAAATCAGTTTGTTTTTGTTTAATCAATCAAAAACAATTGAACAATGTTTAGTGGTGACGCAAGCAATACATCTAGAAACAGTTGAATGACAGCGAAAGATGAGTCTATCCTCGAGTGAAGAGTTCGAATGACTATTTCCGATTAAGACGTTTTTATTGGCCAAGTACAAAAACAATTGATAAGTGACGTTCGCAAAACAATTGAAAGTCTTCTCTTTTTATGTAATCATTGAAAAAACATAGTTAAAAAAACAATTGACGACCTTCGGTTGCAGAGAACTAAATTAGAAAACAACTGAATCACCGAAATGAAAAGAATTTCTAAGTGTAAAACGAAGAAATTAATTTTGCTGACGATAATTAATTAAGTCAAAAATAATCGAATAGTAATAAGATCATAAAAAACAATTGAATGACGGCGATAGATTAATCTATCCACAAATGAATAGTTCGAATGACTTTTTCCGATTAAGATGTTTTCATTGGCCAAATACAAAGACAATTGATGAGTGACGTTTGCAGAACCATAGTAAATCAGTTTGTTTTTGTTTAATCGATCAAAAACAATTGAACAATGTTTAGTGGTGACGCAAGCATTACATCAAGAAACAATTGAATAACGGCGAAAGATGAATCTATCCACAAATGAAGAATTCGAATGACTCTTTTTCATTGGCTAATTACATACAAAAACAATTGATGAGTGATGCTCGCAAAATAATTGAAAATCTTCTTTCTTTATTTAATCATTGCAAAAAAAATTAGTTCTAAAAAAGAACAATTGACGATCTTCCGTCGCAGAGAAATAAATTAGAAAACAATTGAATTGTCAAAATTAAAAGAACTTCTAAGTCCAAACGAAAAAATGAATTGAATTGAAAATCTTCTCTTTTTATTTAAACATTGCAAAAAAATAGTTCTTAAAAAAAACAATTGACGATCTGCGGTCGCAGAGAAAATTAATAAATTAGAAAACAATTGAATTGCCACCACATTTTGAAAGAATTTCTAAGTCCAGACGAAAAAATGAATTTCGTTGACGATAAATAATTAAATAAAAAATTAATGAATAATAATAAGATCATAAAAAACAATTGAATAACGACGAAAGATGAACCTATCCACAAATGAAGAGTTGGAATGACTATTCCTGATTAAGACATTTTCATTGGTCAAATACAAAAACAATTGATGAGTGACGTTCGCAAAACAATTAAAAATCTTCTTTCTTTATTAAATCATTGCAAAAAAAATTTAGTTCTTAAAAAGAACAATTGACGATCTTCGGTCGCAGAGAAATAAATTAGAAAACAATCGAATTGTCAAAATTAAAAGAATTTCTAAATCCAAGCGAAACAATGAATCACAAAAAACAATTGAATAACGCCGATAGATGAATCTATCCACAAATGAAGAGTTCGAATGACCAGTTCCGATTGGGACGGTTTCATTGGCCAAATACAAAAACAATTGATGGGTGACGTTTGCAGAACTATTGAAAATCTTAATTTGTTTTCGTATAGTTCATCAAAAACAATTGCAGAACTATTGAAAATCTTAATTTGTTGATTTAATCCATCAAAAACAATTGAACAATGTTTAGTAGCGATGGCAACAATGTATAAAAAAAAACATTGGAACAATATTTAGTGGCGATGGAAGTAATACATCAAAAAACAATTGATGAGTGGCAGAAGTATTGAGAATCTGAATTTGTTTTTGTTTGATCCATCAAAAACAATTGAACAATGTTTAGTGGCGATGGAAACAATATATCAAATAAACAATTGAACAATATTTAGTGGCAATATAAGCAATACATCAAAAAACAATTGATGAGTGGCAGAAGTATTGAAAATCTCAATTTGTTTTGATTTAATCCATCAAAAACAATTGAACAATGTTTAGTAGCGATGGCAACAATGTATCAAAAAAACAATTGAACAATATTTAGTGGCGATAGAAGCAATACATCAAAAAACAATTGATGAGTGGCAGAAGTATTGAAAATATCAATTTGTTTTGATTTAATCCATCAAAAACAATTGAACAATGTTTAGTAGCGATGGCAACAATGTATAAAAAAAAACATTGGAACAATATTTAGTGGCGATGGAAGTAATACATCAAAAAACAATTGATGAGTGGCAGAAGTATTGAGAATCTGAATTTGTTTTCGTTTGATCCATCAAAAACAATTGAACAATGTTTAGTGGCGATGGAAACAATATATCAAATAAACAATTGAACAATATTTAGTGGCGTTAGAAGCAATACATCAAAAAACAATTGATGAGTGGCAGAAGTATTGAAAATCTCAATTTGTTTTGATTTAATCCATCAAAAACAGTTGAACAATGTTTAGTGGCGACGGAAGCGATACATCAGAAAACAATTGAATGACACGGCTATCCATAAATTCGAAAACAATTGAGGGATCAAAATTAAATGAATTCAGTCAAGAAACTTTCAACGGCGATAGTCAAAAACAATTGAATAACGACGATTACAAAAATCGCAGTTATTCCATTGGCTCTGATGTCAAAGAAGAATTACTTTAAAAAACAAAAACAAATGAATAACAAAAAACTTTGTTCATCAGTTGGTCATAAGAAAACGAAACTCGAAAGCTGTTGGAAGAAAGAAAAGCGACACCTGTAGGCTATTCCACCATCGAAATGCTCCTCTCAACAAATTTCAAATTCGTTTGTTTACGTAGCGTACGTTGACGTCTTGTTAGTCAAAACTGGAATGCTGCAAGGTCTGACTTTAGGCCCTATCTTGTTTCTCCTATTCTCTTTTATTTACTGTTGAAATTAGACGTTGCGTTATATAGGAACCTTCTCTCAATGAATTTTAAATTATTTTGTTCATGTTGACGTCATCTTGGTGAATATTCGGATGCCGCAAGGTCTAACTTTAGGCCCAATCTTCTTCATCCACTTTTTTTACTGTCAAAAATAGAAGCTTGTCGGGGGCGTCGTTTTTTTTTCCTGAAAGTTGAAAGAATTGTAGTAAGTAAGCTTGAAGGTTCGAATCGATAGTGAACGAGTTAAGGACTTTTTAAATTATTCACGTCGACATTAAATTAAATTAATCGCCATTAGGCAGATGTTTTTTTTCTCTTTGATCGATTTTATTCGAGGTAGGATGACGGATCGAAACCAGATTGAATTTTTTTCTCTTAAACGAAAAACGTCTGACCTACATAAACCTTGGCAATTAAATTTCGAACGCTGGCTCCGGCCTGACATTTCGACCTGTCGCGAGACGACGGAAAATGAAAACTTCAGAGTTCCGAAGTTATTTCGAAAGCAAACAGCGCGCGCGGCTCTCCCCCGAAAAAAAAAGCAGCCCACCTTCAACCCTCTGTTTGAACAGTAAGCGAATAAAAAGGTGCCGAAGTGTGAAAATCGGATTTTTACTTCGGGGCCCCGCCGCCCCCGGGTGGTCGTCGGGGAGCGGGCGAAAAAACGCTCGCTCGCACAACAGCCTCCTCGAGATTCAACGTGTTGATTTGTGAATCTTAAAGGGGTAAAATATTACCGGAAGCGGAAATGGATGGGGTCGGCGTCCCTTAAAAAACCGCGTTACTATTTATTTTGTGGAAAACGCGGGGTTATTACTGCAGCGCCATCTTGCTTTTTTTTACATGTTCATCATAGGCACTCATGTGAGGACGATGGCGTTATTATTTCCTATTTTTTTTTTTTGTAAGGGGCGAGGGTGGCTGGTCGCAAATATGAGTCCTGACGAGGGAAGAACAATCGGAGATTGGGGCAGCGCTTTACATTATTCATGGGATGCATCGAGTAGCCCTTGAAACAAAAAAAAAAGTTGCAGAAAAATGAAGATTACCTAAGAACACATCAGGGTTAAAGACGTAGGGGTTTTAATAGTCGCTATAAACAAACACCCCTTATAACACAATTTTCTGTTCAATCGCTCTTCACTTTAATTTTTTTTTGCATCCTCAATTAATTGGGCAGTGAAGAAACAAAAGAAGAAAACAACAGCCATTTTTGGTTCTAACCGTTTCGGAATGTCAATAAAATTCGGATTTGTATCGCGAGAAACAAAGGAACTATTCTTTTTCCAAAACTGCCTCAAAACGTGATCTCAAATTTAAAATTAATCCAAACGATGCAGTGGATTTAGAAAGAAACAAAAGATGACGCTTTTCATGATTTCGAACCGCGGTGGAAATGACTTTTCCGCTTACGAGGTTAAGTATTTTCCGCCACGGTTTCAAAATGTGATTTCAAAGAAGTCAGTAAAAGGGCGATTGTTTAATTGTAGGAAACCGCGGTGAAAATGACTGCTGTCTTATCAAAAATGGGTTTTCACTTAAATAAAAAATCATAATCAAATTTCCAACGTTCAATTTTTTTTTCGATTTCATTTCTCCACCACCAATTGTTTTGTAATCGTCATTCAACTGTTTTGTCGTTTGTTTTCACAAACTTTCAGCGAAGTGGATTTAGAAAGAAACACAAGGTGACGCTTTTCGTGATTTCGAACCGCGGTGGAAGTGACTTTTCTGCCTCCGAGGTCATGTATTTTCCGCCACGGTTTCAAAATGTGATTTCAAAGAAGTCAGTAAAAGGACGATTGTTTCATTAATTATTTGAAACCGCGGTGGAAATGACTTTTCGGTTACTTTAAAGTCTGTTTCTAAGAAGTAAGCATGTGATGATAAAACTGACAATCAAACAATTGACTACTGGCTAGATGTATTCAATTGTTGCTTGTCTTGACTGACTTGTCAAAAATGGGTTTACCAACGTTTTCACCATTCCGCAGATTTTTTTGAATTCGTTTAAATAAAAAGCATAATCATAATCAAATTTCCAACGTTCAATTGTTTTCGATTTCATTTATTCATTATCAATTGTTTTAAGATCGTTATTCAATTGTTTTGTCGTTTGTTTTCGCAAACTTTCAGTAAAAGTTCGATTGTTTTCGATCCGTTATTGTTTTAAGAGCAGATCACTAGTCGTTTGTTTTGTCTCTCTCTTTTTGTCACCCTCTGGGGAGTTTAGTTCTAAAAAAAAATGAAACTGACGCCTCTGGACAAAAAAGTTCAACTTTAATTAAACTGATACGAAATCAAAACTGACAAGTTCAGGAGTATAGGCCGTTCGTCGTTTGTTTCCTATCGAATTTGGTCCTTTTTTGTTTTTATTATTTGTGCCTTCGTTGTTCTTTTTTGGGAAGCCGTTCGTCTTTTTTTTTTGTTAAACTAAAATGTTTTCTTCTTTAGCTACGTTCGGGAATTCATTCTTCAGTGCTCATGAGCGTCTTCTCTTGTTTTCTTCACTTTTGGCAATTTTAGTTTTAAACACAAATTAAATTTGAATCTAAAAAAAGTTTTTAAAATCAAATTTAATTTCTGTTTAATATTAAAATCCCCAAAATCCGATCGTTCGTCTTTTGTTTTCCCTTCGCGTTCGATTTTTCGTTTTGTTTTTTATTGCTTTCGCTTTTGACAGTTCCGTGACTGTTCGTCGTTTGTTTCGAAGTGCGCGAAGTGCGACTAGAACGTTCGTCTTCTGTTATTCAATTGTTTTTGTTTTACGCACTATTTTGTAATATTTGTTTTTGATGAGAAAGTGACAATCGAAGAGAACTCTAATCAACATCGGTTTTTGTTTTGTTTCATTTGTCGCGCTTCCGCTTTTAGAAAGTCCTTCGTCTTTTGTTTTCTTTTCGGTTTCTGTTTTAAACACTAGTTTGTAATTTCTTTTTTCTTTTAGTTAAAAAGTGATGGTCGAGGAAGGCGCTAATCAGCATCTTTCATTTTTCTTTCGTTTTATTTGTCACGCTTTCGCTTTTAGAACGTCGTTCGTCTTTTGTTCGCTTTTCGGTTTTTGATGTCACGCACTATTTTGTGATTTTTTTTCTTTTGATAAGAAAGTGATGATCGAGGGTGGCGCTAACTAGTATCTTCCATTTTTGTTTTGTTTTAATTTTCACGCATTCGTTTTTAGAACGTCGTTCGTCTTTTGTTTTCTTTTTGGTTTCTGTTTTACGCACTATTTTGTTGATTTTTTTTATCTTAAAGTGATGATCGAGGAGGGCGCTAATCAGCATTTCCATTATTGTTTTGTTTTATTTTTCATGCTATCGCTTATAGAACGTCGTTCGTCTTTTCTTTTCTTTCCGGTTTTTATTTTACGCGCTATTTTGTTAATTTCTTTTTTCTTTTGATAAGAAAGTGATGATCGAAGAGAACGCTAATCAGCATCTTTTTGTTTCGTTTTATTTTCGCGTTTTCGCATTTTCACTTTTAGAACGTCGTTCGTCTTTTGTTTTCTTTCCGATTTTTGTTTTACGCACTACTTTGTGATTTTTTTTTGATAAGAAAGTAATGATCAAAGAGAACGTTAATCAACATCTTGCATTTTTGTTTTGTTTTACTTATCGCCTGTTCGCGTTTTCGTCTTTAGAACGTCGTACGTCTTTTGTTTTCTTTTCGGCTTTTGTTTTACGCACGCTGTTTTTTTTTTTGATAAAAAGTGATGGTCGAGAAGTGCACTAATTAGCAATTTTCAATCTTTTTTGTTTTATTTTTTGCGCTTTCACTTGTTTTCTTTTGTTTTTGTTTTACGCATTATTTTGTGATTTCTTTTCTTTTGGCAAGAAACTGATGATCTAAGAGAACGCTAATCAGCATCTTCCATTTTTGTTTTGTTTTATTCTTCGCGCTTTCGTTTTTAGAACGTCGTTCGTCTTTTGTTTTCTTTTTGGTTTCTGTTTTACGCACTATTTTGTTGATTTCTTATATCTTAAAGTGATGATCGAGGAGGGCGCTTTTGTTTTCAGACACCATTTTGCGATTTTTTTGTCTCTTTTGATAAGAAAGTGAAGATCAAAGAGAACGCTAATCAGCGTCTTTCATTTTTGTTTTGTTTCGTTTTCTATGCTTTCGGTCTCAGAAAGTCGTTCGTCTTTTGTTTTCTTTTCGGTTTCTGTTTGACGCACTATTTTATGTTTTCTTTTTTTTTTTTTATAAGAAAGTGATGATCAAAGAGCGCGCGAATCAGCATCTTTCATTCTTTTTTCGTTTTATTTTTCGCACTTCGCTTTTAGAACATCGTTCGTCTTTTGTTTTTTTTTTTTCGGTTTCAGTTTTTACGCACTATTTTGTGATTTTGCTTCCTTTTGAAACGAAAGTGACGATCGAAGAGAATACCAGCCAGTGTTTTCAATTTTTATTTTGTTTTGCTTTTCACGCTTTTGTTTTTAGAACGTCATCCGTCTTTTGTTTTTTTTTTTCGATTTTTATTTAATGCACTAATTTGTTTTTTTTTAAACGAAAGTGATGATTGAAGAGGGCGCTGATTAGCACTTGCAAAACGTCGTCCACCTTTTCTTTTTTTTTTAATTAATTTTTGTTTTACGCAGTATTTTGTGATTTTCTTTAAAAACAAGGGATGATCTAAGTGGACGCAAATTAACACCATCTTTTGTTTCTCATTGATTTTTGGTTTTACGCAGAATTTAGTGATTTTCTTTCCTAAAAAAAAAAAAAAACAAACAAACAAATGGTTTGATCGAAGAGGGCGCTAATTAACAGCGAAGGGTTAATAAGAGAGGCGATTTTTGCGCGGAGGAGAGCCGCGCGCTCTCTCGCAAAAACAAAACGAGAAAGCGAACGGCAGAAACTGTAATCACGTTGGCCGAGCATTAAGGATTTTCGTTCCTCGTTTTTTTCGCCTGAGGTCACTGCGATTTTTTTGCATGTCGTAACCGGTTTTTTACTGCTGGTTTCAGCTGAGGCATTGACTTCGGAGTCCAGCGCAATGCGATATTATATTGTGCGGGTCAGTTCGGTTTTTATTATTTTTATCACATTCTACTAGCCGGAGCGAAAAAGTCCGCCCATTATACGTATTATCACATAAATTCCATTCAATTTAACACAATGCGCGCACACGTGACGTCACACTTTTGTTTATTCCTCGCCAGGGTATTACACTTTGTGCCTTCTCCTTCTCCTCCTTCGCCTACTCCTTCGAAACGAAACGTGTGTTATACAGGCGGACCTAAATAAAACGCACGATCAACAAACGCGGATTATTGAATTAAATCATCGGCGCGGCGCGTCAGCTTCAATCAATCGGTTTACTACCGTCGCCGTAGCACAGGTGTTCGAAAAAGAGGTTTTTATAATACGCCGCCTGCCGTAAACGTGTAATCATACGGCGCGTCAAATGTGCAATTCAATTTCGACGTTTTCATTTTCTCTG
Organism: Serrognathus titanus; assembly: GCA_039766575.1. Lineage (NCBI taxonomy): Eukaryota > Metazoa > Arthropoda > Insecta > Coleoptera > Lucanidae > Serrognathus > Serrognathus titanus. Next base: position 32,012,729 of record CM077911.1, on the reverse strand, counting down.
GCGTTAATTGAATCATAAACAGCCGGACTCTCCTGTGCACGGCCGCGGCGAAATTATTAAATCGAAGGAAACGACCAAAATGCTAACAGTTGCGAAAGCGAAACCAAAAGGCCGATTATATTGTTACGGTGACCCAGGAATTGGCTCAATCTGACCCCTAAAAAAAAGTCAATTATTATAACGTCAGCACAGAAACGTTTGAATAATATATTTATTATCATACTAGGAGTTGAATGTAGTTGGTTTCTTTATTGGTTTTCTTAAAAACCGGATGAAATTGCAGTAATCTCTTAAATTGGATGAAATATGTATAAAAACGAGCGCGACATTCTTTCTTCGTGCCCCCCCTCCCGCCTCGGTCAGAGCACTGTAACGTAATACGAACATTTTGATACGCTTGAAAAAAACTTCGCTTTTACTCTCGTCGCTTTAATTCAGAAGAATAACAATTTGATTTTGTTTTTTTGTTGTTCTTTAGTTACGGAGGGAAAGGACCAAAAAAAAAGAAAGTGCAAAACAAAATGCGATTGAAAACAATGAAACTTCAAGGGAAAGAGAGAAGGAATATGCAATGTGTGTCAATTGAACTGTCAACGGAATTGGGCCGCTTTTGTTTTGTTTTGTTCTAGGCCAACTCAACTGAGATTATTGACTTTGTCTTTGTAGGTCGTTCGCTTTCTGGTTTTTTATTTTTTTTTAATTACGTCTTTCACTTTTTTTATCAATAAATGCAACTAAACGAAAATAGTCTTCTTTTTCTTTTCCAAAAGTCTTTGTCTTTTGTTTGCTCCTCTTCGCCTTCTTCTCTTGTCTATTATTCTTTTGTTTTTCTGTGAATTTTTTATTGCGGTTTGCTTTTTGTTTTTTGTTTTCTTTTTAATTGCGTCTTTCACTTTTTTCTTATCAATAAATGCAACTAAACAAAAACAGTATTCGTTTTCCTTTTCAAAATTCTTTGTCTTTTGTTTGCTCCTCTTTACCTCCTCTTGTCTTTTCTTCTTTTGTTTTTCTGAGAATTTTTATTGAGGTTTGTTTTTTGTTTTTTGTTTTATTTTTTAATTTTTAATTGCGTCTTTCATTTTTTTATCAATAAATGCAAATAAACAAAAACAGTATTCGTTTTCCTTTTCAAAAGTCTTCGTCTTTTGTTTGCTCCTTTTCGCCTCCTTCTCTCGTCTATTCTTCTTTTGTTTTTCTGTGAATTTTTATTGCGGGACAGTTTTAACTTTGATCTTGTTTTTTTTTTATTCGCCATTTGTTTTTCGTTTGCTTTTTTGACTGTTTTTTTGTTTTTCTTGAAAATTAATTTACTTCAGCGTTTTGTTTTGTTTTGCGAAATTATCTTCTCCTTCTTCTTCTCCTTCTTCTCCTTCTTCTTCTCCTTCTTCTCCTTCTTCTTCTTCTTCTTCTTCTTTGTCGAGTTGTGGCGTGAAGAAATTCGGGGGTTTTCGTCTTATTTTCCAGAAAGACGTCGTCTTTTGTTTGCTCTTTGTTTTCCCTCTCTGATTGCTCCATTTTTCTTTTGTTTTTCGGCGCAGATTTTATTAAAATATTTTTTTTTATTTTTCTATTCTTTTCTTTTGTTTTATTTAATTCATTTAAATAGAATCTTTTTCTTTTCAACGTTTTAGCTCAAAAGTAGTATTCGTTTTCCTTTTCAAAAGTATTTGTCTTTTGTTTGCTCCTCTTCGCGTCCTTCTCTTGTCTATTTTTCTTTTGTTTTCTGTGAATTTTTTATTGCGGGTCAGTTTTAACTTTGATCTTGTTTTATTTTTGTTCGCCATTTGTATTTCGTTTACTTTTTTTAATTGTTTTTTTTATGTTTCTTGAAAATTAATTTACTTCCGCGTTTCGTTTTGTCTTGCGAAATTATCTTCTTCTTCTTCTTTGTCGAGTCGTGGCGTAAAGAAATTCGGGGGTTTTCGTTTTCATTTTCCAGAAAGACGTCGTCTTTTGTTTGCTCTTTGTTTTCCTTCTCTGTTTGCTCCATTTTTCTTTTGTTTTTTCTATTCTTTTGTTTTGAATAAAAAATTTGAAATAGAATTTATTCGCGTTTTGTTTTTCTGTTCTTCTTTGGTTTTTTCCTTTTTTAACTATATTTCGAGAATAAAATTAAAATGTTCTTTTGTTTTTCGTCAACTTTCTCGGGAAGTCTCGCGTTTCAATTTTTTCGTTCTTTTTTTGTTTATTTCTAACTACATAATTAAGAATGAATTTGAAACATTCTCTTGTTTTTCAAAAAAAAAAGCTTCCTTCGCTTCAGTTTTTCAACGTTTTCGGGAAGTCTCGCGTTTTGATTTTTCTGTCCCTTCGTTTTTTTTTCTATTTAATTAAAATTGGGGAATTCTTTTGTTTTTCAATAAAGATTTCTTTTGGACAACTATCGAGTTTGTTCGAAATTGTTTCGTTGCTTCGATTTTCCAACTTTCTCGGGCGTTTTGATTTTTTCTGTTCTTTTGTTTTCCGTTCAAATCGCATTTTGAGAATAAAATTTGAAAATTTTTTCGTTTCCTAACAAAGATTTCTCCGAACCTGTAGAATTTGTTGATCGAATTTTTTGTTTCACTTTTCAACACTCTCGGGAAGTCCCACGTTTTGTTTTACTCTTTCTTTTGTTTACTTTTACATTTTAAGGAGAAAAGTTAAAATGGCTTTTGTTTTTCAACGAAAAGATTCCTCCCGAAATTTGTTCAATTTGATCGATTTTTTTCTTCGAAACTTTTATGTGTTTTGAACGTTCTCGGAAGTCTCGTTTTTTGTTCTTCTTTTGTTTTGTTTTGTTTTTTTTAAATATATTTTATTCTTAATTTTAAAAATAAAATCAAAAGTTTTTTGTTTTTCAATGAAAAGATTTGTGTTCGAATTTGATTGAATTTTTTCCTCTATTTGTTTCGAATGTTCTCGGGAGTCTCGTTTTTTGTTTTTTCGTTCTTCTTTTGTTTTTCTTTCTTTTGTTTTCCTTAATTGCACTTTAGGAGAAAAATTTAAAACGCCTTTTGTCTTCAATGGAAATATTTCTCTGGAAATCTGTTTGAATTCAACGAATTTTTTTTTTTCAATTTGTTTCGAACATTTTCGGAAGTCTCGTTTTTTATTTTTATTTTTATTTTTTTATTTTGATTTTTTGCTTGCATTTTAAGAAGAAAATCAATCAAAAAAAGTCTTTTGTTTTTCAATAAAACGATTTCTTCGGAAGTTCGTGAAATTTGATCAAATTTTTCCTTCGAAATTTCTGTTTGCTTCGAACGTTCTCGGGAGTCTCGTTTTTGGTCTTTTTTGTTTTTTTTTTCAATTACATTTTAAGAAGAAAATCAATAAAAGTCTTTTGTTTTTCAATAAAAAGATTTCTTCGGAAGTTTGACTACTCGCTTGCACACAATGCCGACGCCTTTTGTTTGATCAGATTGTGACGTTTCTGATTGCTCTCGTTCTTCAAATGTTCATTAACAAAAAACAACGACAATCATCGAAACAGAAGACGATCGAAACTAATGCGACAATAAAAATTGCAAACGTCAAAATCTGATCGAAATTTAAACAAAAATTAAAAAAATTGTGAAAGAATATGACGATCGAAACCAACGTGAATATTTGAGGAACTAAAATCAGTTAAGTACGTCAGAATCTGATCGAATTCTAAACAAAAGACGATCGAAATAAATGCCACAGTTTCAAGAACAATTTAATTAGAAACATTAGAAATGTCAAAATCTGATCGAAATGTAAACAAAAAACAATCGAATTTAAACCAAGAGATAAAAATAAAAAATTACGAATTTGAATGCAAAATTTAAAAATTCGCAATTTTATCGCATTATATAAAACAAAAGACGATCGATTTTAACGCAAAGAAAAATTGAGAAAATCAAAAAAACATTCAAGAAAGATTCGAAACAGTCGGAATCTGATCACCGAGTTTTTAAACAAAAGACGATCGAGACAAATGGGGACTAAATAAAATAATAAAAATCGAAAAAGTCGAAAACCGATCGAAATTTAAACAAAAGACTATTGAATTTCAACAGTATAATAATAATATCTGAATATCGAAAGAAAATTCTAAAAATCCGAAATTTTATCAAAATTTAAACAAAAGACGATCGATTTTAACGCGGATAAAAATCGAGAAAGTCGAAATCGTTATTAAGAAAGTTTGCGAAGAATCGTTATTAAGAAAGTTTGCGAAGAATCGTCGAGTTCCTGAAAACAAAAGAAGAACGAAACAAATACGAACATTTGAGGAACGATTTAACAAAAATCGGAAACGTCAAAATCTGATCGAAATTTAAACAATCGACGATAGAATTTGACGCGGAGAAATTGAAAAAATTAATGTTTTTTGTGGAATTTGATCGAATTTTTCCTTCGAAATTTGTATTCGCTTTGAACATTCTCGGCAGTCTCGCTTTTTGGTGTTCTTTTGTTTTTTTTTTTCAATTGCATTTTAAGAAGAAAATAGAAAAAGTCTTTTGTTTTTCTGATGAAATAATGTCCTTGGGAATCTGTTGAATTCGATCGACTTTTTTTTTCTTTTTGAACGTTCTCGGAAATCACGTTTTTTTTTGTTTTTTCTTCTTTTGTCTTTCTACTTACATTTTAAGAAGAAAATTAAAAAAGAAGCCAAAAAAAAAGATTTCTTTTTTTTTATTGCATTTTAATGGATTTAGGAAGAAAATAGAGAGTCTTTTGTTTTTCAATGAAAAGTTTCCTTTAGGAATTTGATCGAATTTTTTAAAATTTTTATTATCCTGTCTCGTTTGTTTTTCTCTTCGGTCATTCATTTGTTTTTTTATTAATCTATCCTTTTGAGAATCAAATTAAAAAAGAGTCTTTTGTTTTTCAATCAAAAGATTTTCTTCTCAGTCGAACTTAATCTAGTGTTTTCCCGTTCTTCTTTTGTTTTCTGTGTTTTTCTTTTTTAATTACGATTTGCGAACGAAAATATAAGATTCTTTTGTTTTTCAACAAAAAGAAAACGTTTTGTTTTTCATCGATACTTCTTTCGTTTTATTATTTTCACGTTTAGCGCCTTTTTGAGCTTCTTATTTTTTTGGCCTGTCGGGAAGGCCATCCGCCCCTTGGTCAATCTTCTTTTATCTTTTTTTTTTTTAATAAAATTTTATTCTCGAACGAAATCTATCGAATTAATTAAAGTTTCTCGCTCTCTCACCTTTTGAACAGATTCTTTGAATCCATTCAAAAGGCCGATTGTCTTTTGTTTTCCCCATTCTTCTTTTGTTTCTTCGGGCAAATGTCATTCGCTTGGCTTCTTCTTCAGGTCGTTCGTCGTTGAAGACGAATGGAAATGGCGAACGATTTTTTTTTTCTTCAGGGAGAACTGCAACCCTCAAAAAATTTTCCCAAACTTTCGAGAGCGAGCGAAATAAATTTCTTGTTTCGCCGTGAGGGTTTCAGTTGCATTCTCTCAGGGGGCGCTCGTACGTTTCACACATATTTCCCTTGTCATCATCCGCATAAAATTAATTTTTTTTCCGCGTGCGTCGATCCGGGCCGAACAAAAAACAAATTGAATTAAATTAAACAAACTACGGTGGTGAAAACTTAAAGTCACGTTTACGAAATTCATATAGTTTTTTTTTCGGGTCGGGGCTTCCGCTCTCATGTATATTAAATTTTCATTATGTTAACCGTACACAATAGCTGTACACACACACTAAAATAAAACTGCGCACAGTAATCTCGACGCGAACGAATGTAGAAAAAAAAAAAAAAGAAACAACAACACTCCGGGCTCCCTCATTTGATTTTAATACGGGGGATTTACCCCCTTCATCGATCGCCCGCTTTTTTCCGCGCGTCACAACGGCCGCGTCCCGTCCGTCCATCCATCCATCCGTCCGTCTATCATTAGCAGTTTGTTTTATTAATGGCGACTTTTTGTCGTTTCTTTTGATCGGCAAGGAATTAAAACAAACGACGCCGATGAGTAGCTGAGGACGGATTAATAATTCAGTGGAGAATGCGACGTGATGAGAACCCCTGCACCCGTGCAGATGCACCCCCCCACCCCCTTATGGGTGAATTCGAACTCACGAACGCATCACCGGGTCGTAATAATCGACGGTAATCGAAAAGGACTTCCGGTTTAACCGCGCACCGTCATTTGTTTTTCAAACGATTGCAGAAAGTTTTTCAATTGTTTACTTCCGTGAATCTTACGGGACAAAACAAGTGAGAGACGATTGATTTCTCAAAAAAAAGTAAAAGAAAAAACGTAAGAAGGACCTCTACACTCGTGCAGATGCATCCCCCTCCACCCCCTTAAGGATGAATTCGAAATCACGGACGTATCACCGGGTTGTAATAAGCGACGATAATCGAAAAGGACTTCCGGTTTAACTGCGCAACGTCATTTGTTTTTCAAGCAATCGCAGAAAGTTTCCTGCGTTTTTCATTTCATTTTTCATTCATTTTGAATCTTACGATACAAAAACAAATGAGAGACGATTGATTTCTCAAAAAAAAAGAAACAGAATAAAACATAGAAAGGACTTCCGGTTTAACTGCGCACCGTCATTTGTTTTTCAAATGATTGCAGAAAGTTTTCTGCGCTTTTCATTTGTTTACTTCCGAGAATCTTACGGTACAAAACAAGTGAGAGACGATTGATTTTTCAAAAAAAAAAAAGAAAAAGAAAAAAGAACGTAAAAAGGTTTTTCTGTTTAACTGCATACCGTCGTTTGTTTTTCAAATAATTGCGGAAAGTTTCCTGCGTTTTGCTTCGTTTACTTCCGCGAATTCTAAGTTACGAACAAATGACAGACGATTGATTTGTTAAAAGAAAAAAAATGCAAAAGGGGCTTCCGGTTTAACTATGCACCGTCATTTGTTTCTTAAACGATCGCGGAAAGTTTCCTGCGTTTTTCATTTGTTTACTTCCATGAGTCTTACGGTACAAAACAAGTGAGAGATGATTGATTTCTCAAAAAAATAAAGAAAAAACGCAAAACGGTTTAACTGCGCACCGTCATTTGTTTTTTAAATGATTGCAGAAAGTTTTCTGCGTTTTTCATTTGTTTATTTCCGTGAATCTTACGGTACAAACAAGTGAGAGTCGTTTGACTTCTCAAAAGAAAAAGAAAAAGAAAAAAAACGTAAAAAGAACTTCCGATTTAACTGCAACCGTCATTTGTTTTTCAAACAATTGCGGAAAGTTTCCTGCGTTTTGCTTTGTTTATTTCTGCGAACTTTAAGGTACAAACAAATGAACGACAATTGATTTCTCAATAACAAACAAGTGAGACGATTGATTTCTCAAAAAAAAAAAGAAAAAAAAACGTAAAAAGGACTTCCGATTTAACTGCGACCGCCGTTTGTTTCTCGAACAATTGCGTTTTGCTTCGTTTACTTCCGCGAATTTTAAAATACGAACAAATGATAGACGATTGATTTCTCAACAGAAAAAAACGCAAAAAGGACTTCCGGTTCAACTGCGCACCGTCATTTGTTTTTCAAACGAACGCAGAAAGTTTCCTGCGTTTTTAATTTGTTTACTTCCGCGAATCTTACTGTACAAACAAGTGAGAGTCGATTGACTTATCAAAAGAGAAAAAAAAAAAAGAAACGTAGAAAGGACTTCCGGTTTAACTGCGACCGTCATTTGTTTTTCAAACAATTGCGGAAAGTTTCCTGCGTTTTGCTCTTTACTTCCGCGAACTTTAAGGTACGAACAAATGAAAGCCGATTGATTTCTCCAAAAAAAAAAAAACACTTTGCAGTCCTAATAGCGTCGCTGAAAAATAAAGCGGGGGGGGGCTAAAAATGTCAATAATTGGTTTTGAAATTGCGCGTTTGAAAAAAACAAATACAAAGGTTCAAAAGCAATAGAAAACAAAAACCGACATCGAAAGTTCAGCTTTTTGTTTTTCATTTGTTTTGTTCACCTCCTTTTAATTTTCTTTTTTTTTAACATAGCTTGCCTTTTGTTTTTTATTTTCCTTTTCCGACGTAAGTCTCGTCGTTTGTTTCCATTACACTTTTCGAATGTAGTTTTATTTTTTTCTTTCTTCTTTCATTCTTATTATAATTACTTTCGGACGTAGTTCGTCTTTTGTTTTTTTTTTATTGCTTTTCGCGTGAAGCGAGAAAATTGAAACGTCAAAAATTCTGTCGGAAGAAAAGAGCAAAACAATCGAAAAACACCGTCTCGAAAAAGAAATTTGGTAGATTCGTTCTGGATACAAAACAAAAGCAACAAGGAAATAAAAGACTAATCGCGGGCAATTATACAGGGTGTTCTTCGTAATGCGAATTCAAACGTCGCTTCGTTTTAGGGCCAATTAGGCTAATAATTGTTTTGTTGGCTGAGTGTGTCGTGACGGGCAATGAAATTCGAACTTCGCCCAAGGGGAAGCGACGCGCGAAATGCCAGAATTGTGATTAGGAAGGGCGGGACGGGGGCGGCAGAAATTTCGATTCGGAATTATTGCCGAATGATCAGCCGAAAGCACTTGAAAATTGCGCGGAGACACGAATGTTATTAGAGAGTTATTCCGGCGGAATCGTGTCGGCCGGCATTGCGCCGTTTTTATTGCACGCCATTTTGCCGCCGCCGCCGATTATTTTCACCTGAATAAAACACCAATGGCGAAAATCGAACGAAACTACAAGACAAAGTGATGGGCAGTTCAATAAATATTTTTACTTGGATTGTTTTCGCATTTTTTTCCTGGTAGTCATTTCGTGGACACCTATATACACATTAACAGCTACTATTATTAGTTGTCTTTTAGTAATGAATTTATTGAAAAGTTTCAAATTCAAACTTTGCAAATTCGTCGCCAGTGGTAACGCAACGAGTATCACTTTTGGAGTAAAAATGGCGCGGGTCTCGATTTTTTTTTAATGTCAGTAGCATTTGCAAATATTTTTTAAGTCATTTTCTTAGGAACTTAGGAAATCTTTTGAAAATCCAAATTGCAGCTGTTGAATCCTTTGAAAATCCGAATTGCAGTTGTTGAAATGTTTCAAATCTGACCTGATTCAAGGAGACACATTTTTGGATGAAAAATGGCGGCAACACGAATTTCATAAATCGCACGCTTTTGTAGATACTTCTTGGTCACGTGACAGAACGCAGATGGCACTTATTGGAATGTTTCAAATCCGACTTGCAAAGAAAAAAATTTTGGACTAAAAATGGCGGATCGGCGTGGTCCAATTTTTATCAAACCTTAGTCATCCTTTTGACTTAACGAACTTATTAAGACTCATTCCAAATGTCGTCTGCAAAAGAAGTTGGACACTAGTTCAATCAACAATATTGTTGGATCAAAAATGGCGTACGTCTTTTGTATTTGGCACCATTCCAGATGCAGGCATTTTCAAGCGCTGGTGAAAACGTTTCTCTTCGATGCTGGCAGGTACCAATGTACTGTTCCAAATATTCCAAACGTAAAGCTGGTGCAAAAATAAACATTTTGGACTGAAAATGGGGGAGTTAAAAAATTGATTATCATGTATTTGAATGTTTTCTCGCGATTATAACTCTTCTCAGTCCTAAACTAAGCCAGACTAAATCTGAACCACAGAAAATATCTCGACGAACATTTTTGGATTAAAAATGGCGGACGCAAACTGAACCAAAAAGAGGCGAACCAAAAAATTTAGAAGTTTTGTTTTGACTCTAACATAATTCATTGTTAATCTGAGCCATTTCAAACGTGAATCGTAGAAAACGGCTCAAGGTACATTTCTGGATTAAAAATGGCGTACGCAAACGAGGATATTTTTGAACCATAAATGGCGAACCTAAAAAATGTGAGAAGTTTTGATTTACTATAAAAAGTCTTGTTCATAATCCAAGCGAAGTCAAACCTGAATCACAGAGACTCTCTCCAACGTTATTGGATTAAAAATGGCGGACGTAAACGTGGACATTTTTATGCCAAAAATGGCAAACCGAAAAAAAATTGGAAGTTTCCATACTCTAACATATTTCTTTCTCAACCTAAGTCCAATCAAGCTTGAGTTGCAGAAAGTATCTCAACGAATATTTCTGGATTAAAAATGGCGGACGCAAACATCGATATTTTTAAATCGAAAATGGCGAATCAAGAAAACGTAAGATGTTTTCATTTACTATAAAATGTTTTGTTCGTAATCCAAGTTAAGTCAAACCTGAACCACAGAGAATACCTCCAACCATTTCTGGACTAAAAATGGCGGACGCAAACGTGGGCATTTTTGTACCAAAAATGGCGAAGCGAGAAAATATTAGAAGTTTTCATTCAACTCTAACTTATTTCTTTCTCAACCTAAGTTCAATCGAGCTTGAATCGCAGAACGTATCTCAACGAATATTTCTGGATTAAAAATGACGGATGTAAACGTGGATATTTTTGTACCAGAAATGGCAAAACAAAAAAATGTAAGAAGTTTTCATTTGCTATAAAATATTCCTTTCATAATCCAAGCCAAATGAAACCCGATTGCAGAAAATGTTTCCAACATTATTGGATTAAAAATGGCGGACGCAAACATGGGCATTTTTGTACCAAAAATGGCGAACCAAAAAAAAAAATGTAGAAGTTTTCCTTCAACTCTAACGTATTTTTTTCTTAATAGTCTAAAACTAATCAAACCTGAATGGCAAACAATATCTCAACGAACATTTTTGGACTAAAAATGGCCGACATAAACATGGACATAAACCAAAAATGGCAAATGAACCAAAAATGGCAAACCAAAAAAATGTAAGAAGTCTTCATTTAACTCCAACATATTTCATTCATAATTTAAGCCAAATCAAACCGGAATACCGTAACGAAGATTTTTGGAATAAAAATGGCGGACGCCAATATGGTCATCTTTGAACCAAAAATATAAGGAAAAAGAAATATAATAAATCTTCATGCAATTTCAACTTATTTCATAATATATATGTTGAAGTTGGTCTTGGTTTGCTTATTTATTTAATGCGTCTTTGATCCTCAGCCGCCCCCTTCAATATTGGATTAAAACCGTGGAATCTCCTAAGGGATTGGTCTTAAGTTCTTATCGATCATCCCTTAATAAGTTTGCCTTTTTATGTTGATTATTATTTTGTTTATTTATTTGTGCGCATCTAACTCTCTCCAGCCCCCTTCAATACCGCCTCCTTCAGTACCGCTTCAATACAGGGAGATTCCTAATGGATTAGTCTTGTGGTGTCTCTTAAGTTCTTATCGATCATCCCTTAGATTGCTTTTTTTTTTAGTTTCGCTATTGTTTTGTTTATTTATTTGATACGCCTTTGGCCCTCGCCCACCCCCTTCAATATTGCATTAAAACCGTGAAGATTCGTAATGGATTGGTCTTAAGTTCTTGTCAATCATCCCTTAATACGTTTGCTTTTTTATGTTGATTATTGTTTTGTTTAATTATTAGGTGCGCATTTAACCCTCCCCCACCCCCTCAATATCGCTTTAGAACTGTGGCGCTCCATAATAGATTTCATATCGATCATCCCTTAATAAACTTGCTTTTCTTAATTTTGCTATTATTTTGCTTACTTATTTGACGCGTCTTTGACCTTCCCCCGCCCGCCCCCTTCATGTCGTATCAAAATCCCCCAATGGATTCATCACGTGGTGCTCCTTAAGTTCTAATCGATCCTTCTTGAACAAGATTGAGTTTTGATTTCGGTTATTTTTTTGTTTATAGGTATATGTGATGTATCACTTCCACCCCCCCACCCCCGCGCCTCTCCTTCTCCTCCTCATTATCGCATAGGAACCGTGGAAATTTCTAATGGATTGGCCATGTTCGTTTCTTGAGTTCTGAATCATTCCAGTTTATGGCTTTGTTTATTTATATGATGCATCCCTCAACTCCCGCCGCCCCCACCCCCCTGCGCCTCCTCATTATCTTATCAATATCATGGAAGTCCCCAATGGATAGGGCATGTCGCGCTTCTTAAGTTCCTGTCGATCATCCCTTAACTCTTTTTTTGTGTATGATGCGTCTCTTGACAACCACCTTCCTCCTCACGCTCATCCTCCCCCGCCCCCACCCCTTCGTCTTTGTCGCATTAAAATGGAGGAAATTCCCAATGGATTGGTCACGTTGTGCTTCTCAAGTTCTTTTATCGATCATCCCTCAACGAGATCGCGTTTTTATTCAGGTTTATTTATTCGATGCGTTCCAACCGCCGCCCCCTCCCCCTCCCTCCCTCTATTATCGCTGGATCTAAACGAGCGAATCGGAGAGTCCGGAAAAAAAAAACGAAATCGTAAGTCACGGAAAACGAAATGGAAAAAAGGAAGAAGAGGGTGGTGGCGGCGGCGCGTACGTGCACACACACACGCGCGCTCATGTAAGCGACCGACGAAGAAGACGTCGGGGCCTGTGAATTTAGCGTGCCTGGGGGTCATTACGGCCGAAAAATTTCAAATTATAAGTTGGCAATGTAATTTTATAATATTGCATGTCAATATCGGGTATATTAGGAATCAAATTATCTTTTACAAATTTTAAGCCAGCGGGTTTCCCTCCTCGCCGCCGCCGCCCCTCGCAATGTTATTACCGTTATTATTAAAACGACGACAGCGCGACGTTTTTCTCCGACTCTCCGGGGCGGCTCCTCTTCATCGGTCAGCAGCAAACGTTCGGATTTTTGCGCGCGGGATGCGCCGCGACGCCGACGCTTTTAAGCCCGGTAATTAGATTTGCCCGAATCTGAGTGCCTCTTTCTTTTAGATTCTTCGCGACCACTTAAGCCCTTCCGGATGCTTTGTTTTTATTTCTTTATTTTAGTTCGCCGATTGTTTCCCGAATTTTTGCGCGCCCGCAACTTGCCTCTCAAACAAAACTCGCAAAGCAATTACCTTCGTCGACCGCCCCCTCGCGCCCCCCCTTGCGCTCACCGTCTTCAACCGGCGGCGGACGACGAAACAGCGTAGGACGTCCAAGGCGAGTGCGTTCGTTAAATTGGCAGAGGAACTCTCCTGAACAGGCGAAAAAAAAAATACACGCATATATGTAGGTCAGACTGGATGAATGAAATTAAATTGTTACGGTTACGGTTAAACCAAGCCTAAGGACGTTTACGCCAAACTTGCAAGAGCCAGGGTCTACGAGGCGATTAAAAAAACTGCTTTGAAATGACAAACGAAAACATACTTTTGTTTCTTTTTCTTCTCCTTCGTCTTCATCTTTTCTTTCGTCTTTTATTGCGCCATGAAATTAGCAATTGTTTTTTTTTTGTTTGGAAAGTTTCTTCCATGTTGTAAAGAGTGCAGACCAAATCGATCAAATCAAACTCAAGCAAACTGAGAGCGGATTTCATTTAAAACCTCACACATACGGGGGGGTTCTTAATTAACTTGAGTCAATCGCACGCTGTTTGACCATTTCGTTGACGTCTAACATTCTCAGTTGATTGGAAAGCGTTGCAATGTTCATGTCAGACTCAAGCGAGCCCAAGTTATAGCCAAGTGTGAGCCATTTTTAATCCAATCCAGATGCGCTTGCGTAAGCCGCCATTTTTAATCCAAAACTTGTTTTCTTCGGTTTAAGGGCAGAAATATTTTTCAAGCTTCACTCATAGGGTGTGGTTGATTTAGAAGAGGCAATCGAATTGATAACTTAAAACCTCGATGACGTCGTTGAAAACAAAAGAATATGAAGAGCAATTAGACCAATCCGTTAGGAATCTCCATGGCATTAAAGGGGGCGGGGAGGGTTATAGGCGTGCCAAATAATTAAGCCAAATAATAGCCAAAGTAGAAACGAATTCCTATTTTAGGGGATGATTGGTAAAAAATCAAGAAAAGCATCATTAGGAGTTTCCATGGTCTTAACACAATAAAGAAGAGAAGAGAAGGTGGAGAGGGGCGGGGGGAGAGATTAGGAGATGCATCACACAAATAAACAAAAGCTCAGAAATTAAAAAAAAATTGGACCGCAACCAGTCGATACCCTTCGATTTCGAGTTCATTAGTTGTTCTTAGTTTCCGCCATGTTTGATCCAAATATGTATTTCTGCGTCAAATTTGTCGCCTATCTGAAAGCACAAAGCTGAAAACAAAAAAAAAAGAAAATCGTCTGCGCTCGCGTAAGCCATTTTTAATCCAAAAGCGTCGCTCGAAACGTCAGTTGACAATCCTTTTGGTATTTTGACGTGGAACATTTAATTGAGTTAATTACCAGTAACAAAAGAAGAACAATATCTGCGCCATTTTGAGTCCAATTCAATTCAAAACTGCAGCTTGATACTGACGCTTAGTCTTCGTCATCTGTCACTTGTCGATTTATTAGTATTTTAATTCGGAAAGGGTTTGATTGTGTTTATTACAAAAAACCAAAAAAACAAAGAGAAACCTTTACGCGAGTGTACGCCATTTCGCATCCAAAAACGTTCTTCACTTGTTCCGGAATTTGTTTTTCTTTTTGTAATTAATGTTGCGCCATTTTTAATCCGGAATTGTTTTTGTTTCTCCCGGATCAGATTTCAATTTGGAACGTTTGCATTGTGGTCGTATGAAAGAGGCGACTGCGTTAAAATCGGCCATTTTTACTCCAAAGGACGCCTTGGCTTACAGCAGCTCTCAAAATGTTACTGATCACATACAGAACACCTGCGATAATTTTTTTTTCACATGGTGATGGTCATGAGCCACAATTCCGCCTTCAGTCTTTTGTTTTCGTTTGCTGCGCTTCCCAAAATGTCCGTGGCAACCTGTAATTATCACGTCGGATTTAAAAAAAATTGGGAAACTCCGGACTCTCTAAAATGTCGATGGATTGTGAAGTAGAGCCGAAACGTGCCACCGAAAAAAACCCTCTGCATTGCATTTTATGGTCATAACTGCCGTAATTCAATTGTTTCGACTTAAAATAATTCCCAAAATGTCGCTGGTGATCTACAGAGAGATCGCTCGGAGTTTACGATGACGTCACAAACATGGACGCAACTTTAGATCGAACCACTGCTTTCAGTAATTTGTTTTTTCACACTGCGGTCTGTAATTGTCACTCGATTTTTTTTTGGAAACTCCTGTTTTTCAGAAACTTTGACGTTTCGAAGGAATGAAGTATAATCGGTGCGCGTCAACGCGGCAGGCCTTTATAAGCCGTTGCCATTTTCGCTTATTTTGACTTACAGTGCTTCTCAAAATGTCGCCGGCGATACCCACGAACTAAATCATTTTTGAAAAAGAAGTCGCACTTAGCAAAAATGTATTTTTATCGAGAACACCCCGTATATCGTACTTTTTTTTTAATACTTGCTAAGCAATTGTTCTTTCTTGTTATTTTTAAAGAAATAGAAAATCTGAAACTCTGTTGATGACGTCACAATCATCATCAACATAACCTAATTGGTCGATGACAAATCAGCATTAAAATGAGTCGATTTTGCAAAATGACGTCATAGGTTGACCTTGACAGTCTCTTTTAATTAGCAGTGAACACTACGATCGTTGAAAGAAATCCTGAAGTTTACTTTTGACAATTTTGTAGTTTTGTTGGAAACACCTCGTACGTCATACTTTTTTAAAAATATTTGTCAAGCAATTGTTTCTTCTTCTTCTTGTTCTTCCTCTTCTCGATGACTCGTTGACGGAATTAACAAATCTGTACCTCCACTACAGCTGATGACGTCACAAACATCATCATAACCTAATTGTTCGAAGAAGAAACAAAATTAAAAAAAAAACAGATTTTGCAAAATGACGTCATAGATTGACTTTGACACGCTCTTTTTAGTTTGAAACATTAAAACAAACCCCGAAGTTTGCTTTTGACAGTTTTATTATAGTTTTATTGGAAACACCTCGTATGTCATTTGTTTTTTAAAAATATTTGTCAAGTCATTATTTCTCTTTCTTCTTCTTCATGTTTTCGAAGGCTTGATTTATGGAATTAAGAAATCTGAACCTCTGCCACTGCCAATGACGTCACAATCATCAACAACATAATCTAATTGGTCGGTGAAAAAAAACAAAATTAAAATCAACAGATTTTGTAAAATGACGGTATAGGTTGACCTTGACAGTCTCTTTTACTTAGCAATGAACACTACGACCGTTGAAAGAAATCCGGAAGTTTTGTAGTTTTATTGGAAACACCTCGTATGTCCATTTGTTTTTTTTAAATATTTGTCAAGCAATGGTTTCTTCTTCTTCTTCGTCTTCATTTTCTCGATGGCTCAATTGATGGAATTCAAAAATCCAAACCTCTGCCACTGCTGATGACGTCACAATCATCATCATCATCGTCATAAGAAGAAAGAAAGAAACCATGACGTTTACTTTTGACTGTTTTGTCTGTTTTGACAGTTTCGTAGTTTTATTTGGACCCCCTCCGAAATAGCAATTGTTTTAGAAATCTTTTATTCCAGTATATTTTTTGCTGACGCCATCTTGATAATCATAATCAACATCATTTGTTCTTTTATTTATTCTTCATGCTATTGATTTTGTTTTCTTATCTTTGCCATCGCGTTAATTATTTGATTTCGCAAATGATTGTGTTCCGACGCATTGAAAATGACTGTGGCCCAGAGAGAAACGCCGCAGTTACTTTCCGACGCGTTTTTAAAGATGCAATGCTTAAGTGCAATTAAATTGGGAACACCCGTAGGTATGTACTTTCATTTTTATTATCGTTTACGTATTCTTTTATTATTTATAACGAAGAAGCAAATCGAAACTCTCTCCATCTGGAATGAATGTGGGTGACGTCACGGAATTGTCACAAAATAATTTGGACTGGCCAAAATTAAAACTAATTAAAAATTTATTTGACCTTATTATAAACTGAAGTTAAAATTGAATTATTTACAATTAAGAAAGACGTTGAGCGCTTCTCTATACGTACACTTAAAGTGTGTACACCCCGTATGTATTTTTGATTCCATGAATTAGTTTATGGCTTTGTTTTGACGCTGAAGCCCGACAGATATTGAAAGCCTGTGTACTGTATAAATGCCGATGACGTCACAAATGTCAAATTAATTCTGATGGGTCAAAGTTAAAATTAATTGATTTTAACAAACTAGAGTTGCAATTGAATTTGATTCTGTTTTTTTGACAATCATTAAAACACAATCGTCTTAGTGAAAACAGCATCAAATTCAATTACAACTCACAAGCATCTTTCTGCATGTGATTTTAAACTGGGAACACCCCGTACGTGTTTCTTCTTTTTAATAATAATATAGGCAAGTGTTCTTTTGTTATTTATAACACCGGAGCAGCTCGAATAGCTAGAAATCGAAAGTCTGTGCCTATGTAAAAGCAGGTGACGTCATGGTTACTAAATCATTTCTGATTGGTCAATATTAAAATAAATTTGAATTTAATTGATTTCATAAACTTGAGTTATGGTTGAGTTTGACGTTCGTTCCTGATGGCTTATTATAATTTGAGGACGTGTTGCGGTCAATTTTTTCGCGTGTGCATTTAAATTGGCAACACCCCGTAGGCCGTGCCGTTTTCTCGACCGTTTGTTTTTGATGTTGCGTTGGGTCAGTTAGACTAGAATTCGGAAGTCGTCCGTCAGCCTTGTTTCTGTGTATTTTTAAACGTGATTCGTCGCGACGTCGCAAAGCGCGAACAAGGAAGCCGAACGTAGAGTAAGCAAGTCCGCCTCTGAAAACCAAAGAAATCAACAATTATGAATAATTTCGCAACGCGCATAGATGTCGGAATTATTAAGCGCGATTTTTTCGCGAGCCAATGTGTTTTTACCCTTGAAGTATCTCCCCCCCTTAAAAAACGCCTTTATTCAGGGTTTCATTCGCACTGCAAGGCCGCATTGCACTTACTCGATGCAACTTACTTTATATCTGTGTTCATGTCCGACCATACACGTAAAAATAGCAGGAGCGGGCAGCGTGCGAGCGTGTGCGTGTGTGTGTGCGTGCGTGTGCGCGCTCTGACAATTTTTCTCATTTTCGCTCGCGAAAACGATTTTTTTTTCTTCGGGGGGGCCGCCGTTTTTCGAGGCGTTTCCGAAGTGACCAACAATAACGAGAAGAAGAAGAAGAAGAGCAAGAGCAAGTGCACCAGCGGCCGGTCCCCGATTTTGCGTTCGGCGGTGATGTGATTTTTATGCGAAATCCTGCTTTTTTACGCCATTTTCATTTTGCGCCTTGTCCTAGGTCAGTATTCAATTGCTTTTTATGTCATTTATTTTTATTTGCTCCCACCTCGTTTGCATCAACGACGTGTCAGCACTTTCATATTCACGATATCAAGTAACAACGGAAACGATTTTGTGTTGAACTCGGCAGACCTTCTCGCAGGGCCCCCCTCGAAATTAATTAATTACGACCCACTAAATAGTAGCCACGAAAAAAAAAGCAACGTCGAAAATTTCCGGACACTAAAACGAATTCGAATATATTTTCCAATTTTTTATTTTCCGTGCAAATCGCCCCCTGGAAACGGGAGGCGTTTCCTTTTCCTTTCCTTCTTTTTTTTTATTAAAAAAAAAAAAAAAACAGGCGATTTTTGGCTCACGTAAAAGCAGAAGCGATCCTAAAACTCACGAAAAAAAAAAATGAAATCAATACAAAAAAATTAGGTACCGAGAAAGAAACCGGGCGTTTGTTCTTTTGTTTCCAAAATTTTCGCAAATTGCCCCTCTAGCACCCCTATAGAAACGCGATGCGTTTTCTTCTGTTTTTTAGTTCCTTTTCGTTGAAATTTTGGACTGAGTTATGAAATGAAAGCGATCATCCATCGAGAGCTTCCTACCAGCCCAGCCCCGCCCCCCCCTCTCGACCCCCAGGAAATAAATAATAGTCCTAGTAGAAGCCTCCAAAGAAAAACAAAAGGAAAAGCGTTTAAAAACGTCGTTTGCTGCTGTTTTGTTTTTAAAATTTTGCAAGTGCCTCCCTTCCTCCCCCCCCCCCGCCGGCTATATTCAAAAACGTGAGTCGTTTTCTTTGGTTTTCCGTTTGCGTTTTTTCTTTTTCCGAAGAAATTTTTGCTCGCGTGAAAACCGAAACAATTCGAGTCGCGAGCGGAAGCGTTTTCTACTGCATAATCTACCCCCCCCCCCTTCTCCCCCCTAATGAAAATAATAAAATTCCTCTGCGGTCCTAAAACACGCGAAAACAAAAACAAAATGTTTATAATCCTTCGGTATCATCGTGAATTAAAAAAAAAGAACTGGATTTTGCTTTTTCGTTTTTGAAATTTTTTAAGTTGCCCCGTCCCCCGCCCCCCTCCCCGGGAGTGTGCCGGGAATACGAGTCGCTCTCTTTCGTTTTAGTTTTTCGTCTATTTTCAAGGAAAAGGTTAGAAACGAAACAAGCTGAGTCGTGAATCGTACCTCACCCCCTCCCCCGCCCCATCGAAAATGATTTCAAAATTTCTACAATCGCAGAACACCCCTAAAACAAGAAAAAACAAATTCTCAAATCCTCTGGAACCATCGCGAATTTGGAAGAAAAAAAAGACAGACGCTTGCTCTCTTGTTTTTAAGATTCTACAAAACGCCCCCCGGGAATGTGGGGGCGCTTTCTTTTGTTTTTCGTTTGTTTGTTTGTTCTTTTTTTTTTTAAAAAAAAAGGGTTAAACATTTTTAACTCATGTGAAAAACAAGACAAGTTGATTCGCGAATGGAAGCGTTTTCTTCTGCGTAATCTGCTCCCTCTCCCCCTTCCTGCCCCCAATGAAAATAATTAAATTTCTCTGCGGTCCTGCAGCACGCGAAAACTAAAACAAAATATTTATAACCCTCTGGAGCCGTCGCGATTTTGGAAAAAAAACAGACGTTGGCTCTTTTGCTTTTAAGAATTTACAAATGGCCCTCTAGGAATGGAGGGAGGGCGTTTTCTTTTGTTTTTCGTTTATGTTTGTTCTTTTTTTTTAAGAAAAAAAGGGTTTAAACATTTTTTAACTCATGTGGAAAACAAAACAAGTTGAGTCGCGAATGGAAGCGTTTTCTTCTGCGTAATCTGCCCCTCCCCTCCTCCTTCCTGCCTCCCATTGAAAATAATGAAATTTCTCTGCGGTCCTACAGCACGTGAAAACAGAAACAAAATATTTATAATCTCGGGAAAAACAGGATTTTGCTCTTTTGCTTTTTAAAATTTTTAAAGTTGCCTCCTCTCTCCTCCCTCCCTCAGGAATTTGAGTCGTTCTCTTTTGTTTTTGTTTTTTTTTTTAATTTAAGAAAATGGTTCAAATAAATTTTGTCTCATGTGAAAAACAAAACAAGTTGAGTCGTGAATCGTAGCTTTTTTATACATAAACATTTCCTTCCTGCGATTTATTGTCGAGCTACATAGCCTCTTCCTGCCTGCGCCCCCCTCACCTCCCGCCACTGACAAATAATTGAATTATGACGGTCCTAAAACGCGCCAAAAAAAAGTTTTGAAAGGCCATCGTGAATTTAAGGAACCCGGCGTTTTGGTTTTCAAGTTGTGCCCCATTCCCCCCAAAATGCAAGGCGTTTTCTTTTGTTTTATTTATTATTTCTAAATTGAAAACGGTTTAAAATTATAACTCACGTGAAAAACATTAATAATTTTGGACTTCAGTTATGGTAACTAGAAAAACTTTTCGTGTGTGCCCCCCGTTCCCCCTTGAAAAAGATTAAGTAATTAATTGTACCCCTAAAATGCACTAAGAAAAAACAAAAAAAAATTGGAGAATTGGAGAAAATTGAAGGGGGGGGCTGCCAAAAACATTTAAAAAAAATGACGAACGATGTTTTCGACAATTTCTTACACTTTTTGCCCTAGATAAAATCAGTGTAATTAAAATGAGTGAGGTACCCCCCTCGGGAGAGAGGGGGGGCGGCATGGAATTCGTAAAAAGAAATTAGTCTAAAAAGTCCTGAAGTGAAACTAAACTGCGAAGATCCTTTTGGATCGTTTCATTCAATTATTATTTTTATTTTAGGCTGGGGAAAAATAACTGAGGGGAAGAGGGGAAGGTGGGAGACGAAAATCCTCAGAAATTCCTGCAATTAAATTAAAGAAATTTATTTAAAAAAAAACTGTTTGCATCGTTTCCTTCGATTGTTCTCGAGCCCGAATTTTCCGATAAGCACCACGAGGTTCTGAAAATCGTCAAAAGGTTCGAGGGGTTTGCCCCTAAAAATGTTTAAATTAGACTGTCCTTTGAGTCATGCAAATCAGTAACTTCGACGTTGGGATTTTTTAGATTTTTTTCTCAAACACCTAAGGGGTTTGAAAATCGATGAACCTATTTAGTGGGGGCTCCCCCAAAATTACCTAAATAATAATAATTAATAATAATAATTAATAATAATAATAATGAAGTAAATAAAAGTGCTTAGAATTTTTTGAAAAAAATAAATAAATCGTTTAATTTGATTGAGCCTAGTTACTTATAGAGGGGGACCCCCCACGAGCACGTTTAGTACAAACAAAAAGCCCTCTCCCCCCAATTTTTTCCCCTACATTTTATTGAAAATGTAAAAAAAACAGAAAGGGTAAACGTCGAAAGACGTTTCCCCTTTCAAAAAATAAAAATAAATAAAGTTTCTGAGGGGTGCCCTTACCAAAGGTGGTTGTTGCGGTTCAACACAAAATAGAACGTTCCCAGTAGTGCCAATAGTTTCGAAAAATCGTGGAAAAATCGCATCACTTTTATGCAAAGACTTTTGTGTGCAGATTGCGGCCAGGATGATGGACACGGAAGCAAATGGGGTTCGTATGACCTACTTCCTCTTTTATTCTAGGCGTTTGGTAAAGTCAAGGCCATCAAGTTCCGCGAGGCACTCGACGTATCACACCCCGAAACTTTCAGGTTGGTTTCAAAGATGGGTTCATTTTTCTGGAGTTCCTCAGGAGCTTGGGGCCCCTTCGCTTTACCAAATTCGGACTGAATTCGTTTCATTTCATTCTTCCTTCTCTCGCTCCGTTCGCCGGAGGAATTTTTTGCGCGCAGCGCCTACTATAGCACACACTAAACGTTCCTTGCGTTGACTTCAAACTTGAATATTAATGCCGGCTGATAATAATAATAAGAAAGTTGCGCAGACCTGCCGATAAAGGTCGTTCGGCATTTTTTCGCTATCGCTTTTTTGTCTCTGCAAATAATAATTACCTGCCGTCGAGATAATTGCGATTACGTGCGTATCCCGTCGCCCAACGGCTTTCTTTAAGACGTAGAGGGCTTGAGCCTTGAAAGAGGGTTGCCTCAGCCTATGAGGATTACCTAAGAGCGACGATCTCAGAGGCTTAAGCGAAAATCCAATGGGCCAGAGGAGACCTAGGGACTTATTTAAAGCAACAGAGAGCATCTCGAATTCAATTCAATAACTTACCTAAATCCTAAGGCCTTGTGGTCTTATTTAAGCACAGCATGTGAATGCGTTTAGAGGCCAGTCCGTCTCTGGCCGGCCAGTCGTTCCTTCTAGGACTTATTACAATTCGGAAAGTCTGAATAAGGCCAGATTGCAACGTGTTTGGCCCTGTAAGTCCAAAGGAACTAATGAAATTTCCTTACGAAACCAATTCTTTGGGTTTAGATAAGTCCAGAATTGATTAAGGCTTAAAAAGTTGAATGATTGTGGCAAAAGGCCCCGGCCCGATCGTAAAGTCCAACATCGAGTACTAAAAAAGCAAAGGACTTGCAATTTTGGAGGCTAACGTAGGCCAATAAGCCAGATGTGGTTCAAGAATTGATATAAAAACAGAAGATTCGACTCGAATACATCAGGAGCGCCAGTACGGTCCTATTATTTTACATAGACTATTGTACATTGGTTCTAAGGCCAAGAACTAGCAACCCTGAGACCTTAAGTGAACTAGTAAGGGCAGAGGAGTTGGCTCTAAGCCCAAGAACCAACGATCCTGAGACCTTAAGTGACCCAATAAGGCCAGAAGAGTTGACTCTAAGGCCAAGAACTAATAATCCTGAGACCTTAAGTAACCAATAAGGCCAGAGGAGTTTGAGGAGCTGATCTAAAACACAGAGGAATGAATTGGAAACCAAAACGGTTCTGTTAGTTCATAAAGGATATTGTAAGTTAGGTCTAAAATCAAGGACTTACTATCTCGGAAGCTTAAGTGAACTAATAAGGTCAGAGGGTTTTAGGTTCCGTCTTAAAACACCGAGGAGTAAATTGGACGACATCAGGATCGGCAAGTCGCTTAGTTAGTTCATAGAAGCTACTGTATACAGCGTCTAAAGCCAAGGACTTACTATTCTTGAAGCCTAAGTGAACTAATAAGGCTAGAGGTGTTCCAGGAGCTGACTTAAAACGCAGATCGCCAAAACGGTCCCGTTTGTTCATGAAAGCCATTGTAAATTGAGTTTAAAACCAAGTACCTACAATCCTAAAAGCACAAGTAAACCAATAAGGCCAAAAGTGACTTAGGTTCCTACTTAAAATATACAGGAGTGAATTGCGAAACATCTGGACCGCTATTAGTTCATAAAGGCCATTGTAAATTACGTCTAAAGTCAAGGACTTACTATTCTGGAAGCTTAAGTGAACTAATAAGGCCAAAAGTGTCTTAGCTTCCGACTTAAAACATACAGGAGTGAATTGGGAAACATCTGGACCACCATTAGTTCATAAAGGCCACTGTACATTGCATGTAAAGCCTTGGACTTACAATCCCGGAAGCTTAAGTGAATCAATAAGGCCAGAGGTGTTCAAGGGTACGACCTTAAAACACAGGGGAGAGAATTGGATCGCCAAAACGAGCTTGTTAGTTCATTAAAGCCTAAAACAAAGGACTTACAATCCCGGAAGCTTAAGTGAACTAAGGCCAGAGGTATTTAAGGAATGAACTTAAGATATTTCTTCAGGAGGAGGAGAATGGGAAACTATCTAACACACCAAGATGGTCCTGTTGGTTCATAGAGGTCACTGTAAAGCCAAGGACTTATAGTCCTCGTGACTTAAGTGAACCAATAAGGCCAGAAGCGATTTAAGAGCAATTACAAAGTATTTAGATCGCCAGAGTTTACGAAGATTAAGACTTACGTATTTGGAGGCCCAGAAATCATCGATAAGGCCAAAAGTGACTGAACGGTTTTACTTGAGACGCATTCGAATGTATTGGGGAAGATGTAAAGGCCAGGTTGTTCACTTAAGTCGAAGAAAATTGCCAAAGTCATACGATTGAAGAAGCTGCTAAGGCCAGAAGGTTTAATTAAGAGCGTCCACGGTCGTCGTGGTTACAAAAAGTGGATTAAGAAGCCAAGGACTTGCCACCCTAGACGCTCAAGTAGCACCATAAGGCCAGAGATGCTTCCAAAAACCGGTTCAATCTTAAATAGTTTCGAGAAAAGATTCAGAAAGAGAATAAGTCCAAAATGGGTTTGAGTACGATAGTTCTGGACTATGTGCGTCAAGGACAATAGTTTCAGATTATTTCCAGGTCAGTTCGGACCCACGAGAATGCCAAAAGGAAACGCCGCGGTCTATTCCGTCCCTGGAAATCGATGTAAGTCCAAAGGTTTATTAAATGTTCAATGTTGACTATTAGCTAGGAAGCATCGGATGGGCCCGGAAGCTAATGCGATCCTGCCACCTTATCAAATCAAAGCCAATGGAAGTCTAAGACTCACTTTCCTGTAGTTAAGTCCAAGTATAAGCTGAAGGGCAGTGGCTTAGGCGCATTTATAAATCAGTCCAGACTTTACTGCCGTGCCATAATCCTACTCGGTTCTGGAATTTACAAGTGCCAATAAGTCTTCATTCGTCATAGATTGATAGTTTGTGACTAATCGGTTTACTAAGACAGTTGAAGGCCAATAAGTCCAACTACAGTCCAGACTTGAGTTGATGGTCTATAAAAATGCTACTGCATTCAAGTAAGGTGAAAGTTTGAATTAAATTCAAGGTCACGGTAGTCTGTGAAAACTCGCCGAAGTCCTTAGAGGTCCTTTAGGAGACAGTCCGGTCCTGGTGGTAACTTACAAAAAAGACCCCTTCGAATTTTGCACGTAAAGAAGAAGTGGCTGGGAGATTAGAGCCACCTTGAAGCGGGGTCGTGCGAAGAAGTTCAACGAGCCAGTCAATGAGGCAGGTCCGGTCCTGTTGTTTGCTGTCGAAAGTCTGCAAGGGCGCCTGAGTGTTGTGCGTTTCCTCTCCGAAGCGGTTGACACTGAGCGCGAAATTGCGGCGATAAAATGGAAAACCGCGGCCGATAAGGAACGAGCGCAGTTGGCCGCGTTGAAATTGCGCGAAAGAAACCGGCGATAAACAAAACACAAACACCAAAACAAGTAAACAAGTAATTTCAGAGGTTTTTTTTTGGATTTTTATAATATAATTGTAGGCAACCGTCGCTGATTAATAAAAACAAACGAAGCTTAATTCTATCAAAAAGAAAAAAAAACTTGTCTTGATCTTTTTAGAAAAGAACCGTTCTTCTGTTATTCCATCGATTTTCAATTGTTTTTACGACCGCCATCTTAGATTTTTATGAAACATTAAATGACTTACAATCGACAAACTGAAATGTGTTGGAAAAGACGTCATCGATTTTCTATTGTCTTTTTTAATAACCGCCCGCCAGCTTGGATTTTTATGCAATTTACATGCAACTGTCATTGACTACAAAAAATGGGCCTTGATTTTAAACAACTCCGTGACTGTTAGAGTAACTATTAGGTCATCTCTTGTGACGAACTAGCGATTTTCAATTGTTTTTATTTATTTTTTGACGCTACAACACCTACAAACATTAATTCCGCGCGTGCTTGAGTTTCCCTAATGCTCGATTAGTTAGTACGCCCTGTAGATAATGTTGTGACGATGGAAAAGCAAACAAATGGCGATCGCTTTTCGAGATGCTCGTCAGGAATGCGCATTTTTGGATTCCCCAGTGAATTCTAGCCTGAAATCATGTGTCGCATGATGGGTCTACGACGAGCGGTTCTCGAGTGCCAAAAGGGGGGCGGTTTTCAAAAAACGCGAATAACTCGAAAACGGTTTGCGCTAGACCCATGGTGCGACACATGATTTCAGGCTAGAATTCGCCGTAGAATTCAAAAATTCAATAATATACAGGGTGTTCCGCTAAAAAAACGCAACTTTTCTAAATATCCTCGATAACGTGATGACCGATTGTTTATTAATCGACGCCATTGCCCGCCCCAGGAAAAATCCGGAATAGAATTCGCGTTAGAATCCACGAGAGACCATAATATACAGGGTGTTACATTAAGTAGGTACAACTTTGGGGTGTATCACGTTCATGTGACGCGCAAAATTTTGTGCGCAGACGCTATCGACTACATCATTCAAATTCTTGTAGCTTCTTTTGTTTTTGGCGTCTTTGGTTTCAAAAACCAAAGAATCATACTGCGTGCTATAAGAAAATTGACGCAAAATCAAACTGCTCTTGGGTCGTATGTGTTAAGACCGTCAATTGGGACTGAAATTCCGCGCAGAATTTGAAAACGTCGTTATATACAGGATGGTTCGTAAAATAAAAGCGCTACTTTGGATTGTATCTTGAAAGTGCGGCACTTATTTGTTTTTTTTTTGGGAAGGTTATTCGTAATTAAAGGAAGAAATCTATAAATGTGTGAACCAATAAGTTTTCTTAGTTTCAAAAATGAGTCGAACATACCGCATGTCCCCAAAAAATTGAATAAAGGCCAATAACTTGGGAACCCTTCGGATTAGATCCGTGATGTGGGATATCAATTCGGGCTAGTATTCGTCGTAGAATCCAAAAATGTAAAAATATACAGGGTGTTCCCTTGAAAGAAACGCTACTTCGGGCTGCATCTCAAGAACGCGACGCTCAACTCTTTCTCTGCGACCTGCGTTTGAAATTACAAGAAAATGTCTACAACTTTCGACTTTGATAGTTTTTTTCTAAATCCAGAATCAAGCGAGATATACCGCGTGTTTCCAAAAATTTAAATAAAGGCGAATAACTTGTGAACCCTTCGGATTAAACCTGTGATGTGGGATATCAATTCGGGCTAGAATTCATCGTAGAATCCGAAAATGCAATAATATACAGGGCGTTCCCTTCAGAAAAGTGTAACTTATTGTTGTATCTCGAGAACGCGTGGTTCGATTGTTTTTCTGTGAATTGCGTTTGAAATTACAGGAAATTTTCTGCAACTTTTGTAGTAGATAGTTTTATCCAAATCCAAGTACGATATACAGGGCGTTCCACTTAAAAAAAAAGAACGTGTGAGTTGTAGACTCGACTACTTAGTGAAGGGCGAACATTCTCGTTGGTTCTTGTGATGAATTAGGTACCAATTTTCTATTGTTTTCGTAACTGCCAACTTGGATTTTACATAAGTGTCCCTAATTACGCGTTTTTTGATGCTAAATCACCTATAATGAGCCATGGAATTCACTTGTTTGGGCTTTGTGAGTTGTCGAAGGTTATTTCTGCGCATGCTTGAGTTTTCTTAACGTTCGAATTAGTTGGTGCAGCCTATAGATTATGAGTTGTTGTAAACGAAAAAAAAAATGCGTGCGCCTTGACGGTACAATACGCAGGACAACAATAAACAGCCGGACTGAATAAAATTGTTTATAAATATGTAAAAAAGGCCATTCATAATGGCATTTAAATATAGAACTGAATACGAAATGACACGGCTGCGATCGAGACAGGCAATACCGGAATAGAAACTGATAAAAAGGCGCGAGTCGAACAACAAAACGCGATGTGCACAGCGGCCACCGGGAGATAAATAAAACGCGTTTTCTCCGCCGCTTAGGTCAACTTAACGTAGAAAATCGTAGGTTAGTTATTTTTGCATCGAAACGAAGAAAAAGAGCGCTCGGGCAAGGCTCATTTGGAACGGACGGGATTCCGGCACGCAGGGCCCCCGCGCATAAAGTCGAGGAACGCTCGCGCCGCGCTCATTAATAAGAAATATGAAAAGTTGCTGCAAGTTCTGCGATCGGCGGTGGGTACTGTACGTACGCTTTTAATAGCGTCTTAATGAATTTATTTATTAATTTTATAGGAAATAATCACGTTTCATAATTACCATAGTAATCAGGTTCATTATCGGGATGGTTTTTCTGCAATGAAGACATAAAAGTACTTTTCTCTCGCTGCGGACGTTGCAGTTAACACGCTCTTATCCATCACGAAAACAGACTTCCCACGACCGTAATATCAAAAAAACACGAACTCATTTTATAATCTGATTGAAAAATCAAAGATGGCGTCCATGAAACAGAAGGAAATTAGAAAAAAAATGGGAGGAATGCTCATCCTCTTCCAAACAAGTTCCTAACTTGCTCAAAACGATATCCTCATTTGTATTTGTTTAAAGTTTCAAAAGAATCTGAGATGGCGTCCATAAAAACAAAAGAAGGACTTCAAATAACCAAAAGAAACGAAGGGACTTGCGTCCTTTACTAAATAGTTGAGTTTGCGACTCACAAGTTATTCCAAACTCGTCGTATCTTGAGTTAAGTTTGAAAACCTCCAGTCAAGATCGTTTCAAGCTTTTGAAGCTTCACGGACGCTTGACTGATCTTGGTGTTCAATTGTCTTTTTGGAAAGCCAAGGCCAAATAGTCAGAGCGCAAGTTGAATTGAGTTTCTAAGCCATGCTTACCTGAGCTCGCTTCTAAACGCGCACTTCACCTTTAGAGTGTCATCAAAACAGGTTTCACTGACGTAAATATGTCTCAAAACGTCAAACTCAGAAGCTTAACTGAGTCGTCACGAAAAAGCTCGAGAAGTTCATGAGATTATCCTGGAACGAAAGTTTCACCAAAGCAAGTCCTAACGGCGTAAGCACTGCAGGCGTTTGTCAATGCCAGAAGCTTCACTGAGTTGTCATAGAAAGGCTTCAAAAGCTCCTGAGATTCTCCTGCAATGAAAGTCGGATTGACACTTCGAGTGATAATTTTGAAACACTTAAGCTAATCAAGGAACTATTACTGAGCTTGACCAGAAATTTCAAGCTTTCAAACTTAAAACTGAAACAGTTGGATGTCTGGGAATGTATGGAAAGCCAACACGGAAGTCTGTCGCTTAGAAAATTTCAGACACTGAACTCAAAAGCTCAACCAACTCAACTAAACAGCATTCGAAATCACCTGAGCTTATTCTGGGATAAAGTCAGATGCACAGTTTGGACGATAAGTTCCAAGTTTTGAAGCTAACCAAGGAGTATCAGAAGCTTTACTGAGCAATACATCGAAATCTCGCTCATGTCTTCAAGCTTCCAAACTTAAAACCGAAACAGCTGCTGGAGTTCTGGTTCTCATTAATGAACAAAAAACAATGAACAGTTTTCGTCATAAAAAGAAACTTGACTCGAATGCTTGAAAAACTCAAACAATCAATCTCAGAAGCTTAATTGAGTTTTCAGGAAATTTCTTCACAACCCTGAGCTTACTCCAGATTAATTCAGATTCACAATTTCAATAATAAATGTAAAGCTCAGAAGCTTTCCTGGGCGTATGCAGAATTTTTTACTTTAACTTTCCTGAGTTGTCTACAGTGAATAGGAAAAGGAAAAAGTACAACAGAAGAAAGCTTATTATCCTCATTTAGACAATTTCTGATGCAGATTAGAGTCATTAAAAGCCTCGAAAGCTCCTGAGCTTATTCTAGTATAAAGTCAGATCCACATTTTGGCGATAAGTTTCAAGTTTGCAAGCCAGTGAAACAATATCAGAAGCTTTACTGAGCTTACACAGAAATTTTAGATTTAAACCTCTGAGTAATGGGTAATGAGAAAAGGTCAGAAGCTTTCCTGAGCGTATACAGAATTTTTTACTGAGTTCAAGCTTTCCAATTTTCAAGCTTGAAACTGCAACGTTCTTTCTATAATGAACGACAGGAGAAGAAAGCTTATTTTCTTCATTTAAAAAATTTCTAGCGCAGATTAGAGTCATTAAAAAGCTTTCGAAAGCTTCTGAGCTATTCTACAATAAAGCCAGATCCGCATTTTGGACGATAAGTTCCAGGTTTGTAAGCCAATCAAACAACATCGGAAGCTTTACTGAGCTTACGTAGAAATTTCAACCGTGTCTTCAAGCTTCCAAGCTTAAAACTGAAACAGTCGAAGGTCTGGTTGTCATTTACAGGTAAACTAAGAAAACAAGGAAGCCTCTTTTAGGTGAATTTCCATCGCAGAATGGAACTTTACTCGAATGCTCAAGAAACTCTGATAATCAAGCTCAAAAGCTTGATTAAGTCTTCAGAAAGTTTCGCAGGAACTTGATAATTCAAATTCACAATTTCAGCGTATATTTAAAGCTTTGAAGCTAATCAAGGAGATCATAAGCTTTACTGAGCTTTTCACTCGTGCCCTCAAGCTTTTAAGCTTAAAACCGACTCAATTGAAGGTGTGGCTCTCATTAATGCATACAAGGAGAAAACTAGGAAGTCTTTTTTAATTACAATTTCCGCGTAAGAATGAAATTTTCCGCGAGAAACTCCGATAATCAAGCTCAGAAGCTTCACTGAATCTTCAAGACGTTTCGTAGCAACTCGAAAACCGAAGAGCTTAGCCTAGATTAATTTAGCTTCACAATTTGAGCGATTAGTTTAAAGCTTTGAGGCTAATCAAGGAAACCAGAAGCTTTCCTGAGCTTACACAGAAATTTCACTTACGTTTTCAAGCTTTTAAACTTCTTGAAACTGAAACAGTTGAGGCCATGAGCTTGATTAATTTCAATTCATAATTTCAGTGGTAACTTTAAAGCTTTGAGGTTAATCTAGGAGGTCATAAGTTTTACTGAGCTTTTCACTCGTGTCTTCAAGCTTCTAAGCTTGAAACCAACTCAATTGAAGGTGTGGGCCTCATTAATGTATACAAGGAGAAAACTAGGAAGTCTTTTTTAAGTAAAATTCCGTGTCAGAATGAAATTTTTCTGGAAAAACTCCGATAATCAAGCTCAGAAGCTTCACTGAGTCTTCAAGACGTTTCCTAACAACGCAAAAACCTCCGAGCTTACCCTCGATTAATTCAGCTTCACAATTTCAGCGATTATTTTAAAAGTTTCTTAAGCTTAAAAGAGCTTACACAGATATTTCACTCGGATTTCAAGCTTTCAAGCTTAAAACGGAAACAGTTGAAGATCTGGTTCTTATTAACGAATAAAAGGAGGGAACAAGGAAGCCTGTTTTTAGTAAATTTCCGTGACACAATGAAAATTTCCTCGAATGCTTGAAAAACTCTGACAATCAAGCTCAGAAGCTCAGAAGACGTTTCGTGGACATCTCGAAAGCCCCCAAGCTTACCTCAGATTAATTCAAATTCGAAATTTCGGCGATAAGTTTAAAGCTTTGAGACTAATCAAGGAAGCCTGAAGCTTTCCTGAGCTTACTCAGAGGCAACTTTCACTCACGTCTTTAAGCTTTCAAGTATAAAAAGAAGGTTAAGAGGAACTCGACAACCCCCAAGCTTGCCCTAGCTTAAGTGAGATTTACAATTTCTTCGGTGATAAATTTAAAACTTTGAGGCTGATCAGAAAGGTCAGAAGCTTTCCTGACAATCAAGCTTAGAGGCTTGGTTAAGTCTTCAAGACGTTTCGTAGCATCTCGAAAGCCCTTAAATTAATTCAAATTGACAATTTGAGCGATAAGTTCAAGGCTTTGAGACTAATCAAGGGAGCCTGAAGCTTTCCTGAGCTTACTCCCTCAGTCTTTAAGCTTCCAAGTTTAAAAAGAAGGCTCACAGGAAATCAAGCTTAATTGAGATCTACAATTTCTTTGATAAATTCGAAACTTTGAGGATAATCAGGAGCTTTCCTGAGCGTAAACGGATTTTTTTTGTTAAATTCAAGCCTTCCGGTTCTCAAATTTGAAACTGCGCCTTTCCGGTCTTTCCATTAATGAATAGAACGAGATGAAAGAGCAAAAAAAAGCCTAATCTCCATGTTAGGCCGAAGCTTCGCCTGACGATTAGGTTATTATCAATCTCAGAAGCTTCACTGAGTCACCAAGAAGCTTTTGAGTTTATCTCAGAATTAACAAAAGAATCACATTTCAGCGATAAGCTTAGAGCTTCCTCTGGTTGATGAGTTAAGCCGGAAACTTTACTGAGCGTGCATGACTTGAAGCTTCAAGCTTTCAAGCTTAGAACAGAAATAGTCGAATTTTCGGTTCTCTTTCATGAAGGAGTTTTTTCTAAAATCTACTCAACTTAAACTGACGCTCTTACGTGAAGGTTTTAAGAGCTCATACAGGGTGTTTACTATCGCCTAGTAAAGTAATTGCTGTAAAGACGTAAGTAAGCGGCAACACCGCCGACGCTGTCGCTCGTTCATTCATTTCACCGCCAAGTATACGCCAACATTATTATCATGATTATTATAACCGTAGAGCATGAGTTTATTTTCTCCTCGTCCGATGAGGAGGAGGACGTGGCGCGGCGACGTGTTCGAGTCGAAGCCGAGACAGTGGTGGAGGTGACGTGCGGCCAAATCAAGATGGGACGCGAGTTACGAGCGTATTACTTGTTGGTCACCTTTTTATGCTGTTTTATGCGCTCTCGCCGGAGAAGTATATTGGTGTTAGCTTCGTTTAGAGATAATTACAGATATGCCATTAATATTCATTACGCCGATTTGAATTTTAATCACGCGCCGTTCGACGCTTTTTTTTCCGCCGGCCGTTTCGAGCCTTAACGGTCCCTGACGTTGGTGCCCAAAGGCACTGAAACTGAGGAATTTCTCTCACGAACGTCACCGGCAAACTTGGATGATGATGATGATTGGACCACCAGAACCAATCCTAACACTCTACGATGCAAAACAAAGACAATTTTCATCCTTACTCCCTCCAAGTTGTCGGTCGGTCCGCAAGGACTCATTTTGGGTCCTTTTCACTTTATTTTCGTCTGAAAAGAAATTCCCAAGCGAAACCTTGGGCCTAATGGTGAAGTGTAACGATTAAAAATAATAAAAAAAACAACGAAAATGGGGGTGGGTGTATCAAAGGGACACAATTTAGGACCCCTTCACTTTATTTTAATTTTAATCGAAGTTGTCGGGTAGAACCAAAGGTTCAGTTGAGCCAAATGGTATTAGAAATATGAAAAAAAAAATTGGGGGTGTGCCAGAGGGACATATTTTTGGCAGACACATGGGCAATTAGTTTTGATGAAGCGCAGGTATATCAGTAGGTGACATTTCAAAACCAGGACGAAGGTAATAAAAAGTGTAAACGTGCGTGTAAATAATTGCGTTTTTATTGTTTACCGCTGACGTACGAGGCGTATAGTACGTCGTGGAGGATTGCGTTTTTTATTTATCAAATATAGATTACATTTAGCATTGTGTTGAAGGTAGGTCAGTAAACTTTTATCATCGTCGGCGACGTCGTTTTTTATCGCGCGGGCCACAGAAGAGGAGGAATCCTATAAGCACAGCGGTTCTCAAACGTTCCCCACCTTCGGAAAGTCACCACGAAAGAAAAACTTTCACGAAATTTTTCGTTCACTCTTTGTCGTCGTTGTAGCAACGGATAATTCATCTAGAAAACAATCGAAGATGGTTTTCGGAAGTTTCTCCAAGCGCTGTTTGTTGAAGTCACGTTTTTTCCCCGATTTTAGATCGTCATTTGTTTTCTTCCGATGTCTTCCTGTAAGATCTCTGCTTTCACATTTGCTTGGCCGCTTGATTCAAAGTGGTGCGACGTTTTTCCCAATTTTCTCTTCAAAAATCTCCGTTTTCCACTTTTCTTGGTAGTAAAGCAACGTTTTTCTCCAGTTCCTCGATTGTCATTTGTTTTCTCCTCAAAGGTCTCCGCTTTTGACTCATTCGTAGACTCGATTCAAAACGAAGAGACGTTTTCCTCATTTTCGAGATCGTCATTTGTTTCCTTCTCGAAAATATTTGCTCTCGACTTTTCTTGGTAACGTTTTTCTCAAATTTCTCGATCGTCATTTGTTTTCTCTTCAAACATCTCTGCTTTCAAGTTTGTTCGTTGGCTTAATTCAAAAAGAAGAGACGTCTTTCCCCATATTCTCGATCACTGGTTTTCTCCTCGAAAACATCTGCTTTCGACACTTTCCTTGGTAGCGAAGCAACGTTTTCATTCGGTTTCTTGGTCGTCATTTGTTTTCTCCTCAAAATATTTGCTTTCGACTTTTCTTGGTAACGCGTCTCTCCAGTTCTTCGATCGCAATTTTTTTTTTGCGCAAAAACATCTGCTTTCGATTTTCCTTGGTAGCGAAGCAAAGTTTCTCTTTCAGTTTCTCGATCGTCACTTGTTTCCTCCTCAAAGATCTTTGCTCAATTCAAAGTAAAGAGACGTTTTTCCCTAGTTTCCCGATCGTCATTTGTTTTCTCCTCAAAGATCTTTACTTTCAACTTTATTCGTCGGCTCAATTCTCAATGAAGATATTTTCTCGATTGTCATTTGTTTTCTCCTTAAAAATAGTTGCCTTCGACTTTTCTTGGTATCGTTTTTTTTTCCTGTTACTCGATCGTCATTTGTTTTCTCCGCTTTCAACTTTATTCGTTGGCTCAATTCTCAATGAAGATATGGTTTTCCCCATTTTTTCGATTGTCATTTGTTTTCTCCCCAAAAATATTTGCTCTCGACTTTTCTTAGTAACGTTTTTCACCAGTTTCTCGATCGTCATTTGTTTTCTCCTCAAAAACATCTGCTTTCGATTTTCTTTCGTAGCGAAGCAAGATTTTTTTCAGTTTATCGATCGTCATTTGTTTTCTCCTCAAAGATCTCTGCTATCAACTTTATTCGTCGACTCAATTCAAAATGAAGATATGGTCTTCACCATTTCCTCGATCGTCATTTGTTCTCTCCTGAAGAACATCTACTTTCGATTTTTTTTCGTAGTGAAGAAAGGTTTTTTTCAGTTTCTCGATCGTCATTTGTTTTCTTCTCAATGATCTCTGTTTTCAACTTTATTCGTCGGCTCGATTCAAAATAAAGAGAGGTTTTTCCCTATTTTCTCGATCGCCATTTGTTTTCTCCTCGAAAACATCTGCTTTCGACTTTCCTTAGTAGCGAAGCAACGTTTTTCTTTCAGTTTCTCGATCGTCATTTGTTTTCTCCTCAAGGATCTCTGCTTTCGACTCTGTTCGTCGACTCAATTCAAAATGAAAAGACGTTTTTCCCGATTTTTCCGATCGTCATTTGTTTTCTCCTCAAATAGCTCCGCTTTTAACTTTATTCGTCGGCTCAATTGAAAATGAAGGTATCGTCTTCGCCATTTTCTCGATCGTCTTTTGTTTTCTCCTCAAAAATATTTGCTTTCAACTTTTCAAGAATCTCTGCTTTCAACTTCTTTCGTCGGCTTAATTCGAAATGAAGGGTCGTTTTTCCCCATTTTCTCGATAGTCACTTGTTTTCTTCTCGAAAACATCGACTTTCCTTGGTAGCGAAGCAAGGTTTTTTTTTCAGTTTCTCGATCGTCATTTGTTTTCTCCTCAAAGATCTCTGCTTTCAACTTTATTCCTCGGCACAATTCATATGGTTTTCCCCATTTTCTCGATCGTCATTTGTTTTCTCCTCAAAAATATTTGCTTTCGACTTTTCTTGGTAACGTTTTTCCTCAGTTTTTCGATCGTCATTTGTTTTCTCTTCAAAGACCTCTGTTAGTTGTTTCTGCTTTCAAGTTTTCTTGGTAGTAAAGCAGCGTTTTTCCTCTGTTTTTCGATCGTCATTTTTTGTTTTTTCCGGTATCTTCTTCGAAGACCTCTACGTTCGACTTTATTTCGATAGCTTGATTCAAAATGACGCGACGTTTTACCTTCATTTTCTCGATCATCATTTGTTTTCTCTTCAGAGATCTTTGCTGTCTTTGGCTCAGTTCGAAAGTAAGCGAAGTTTTTACCCAGTTTCTCGATCATCACTTGTTTTCTCCTCAAAGATCTCTGCTTTCCATCTTTATTGACAGGGAAACGACGTATTTCCCCAATTTTTCGATCGTCATTTCTTATCTCCAGTATCTTCTTAAATTTCTCGACTTTGCTTGGTGCCTCGATTCAGAATGAAGCAAAGTTTTCACCCAGTTTCTCAATCATCAATTGTTTCCTCCTCAAAGACCCTCTGCTTTCGACTTTACTTGGTAGCCTGAATCGAAATTAAGCTACGTTTTCGCCCAATTTGTCGATCGTCAACTGTTTAATCCTCAGAGATCGATGGTTTCGACTTTGCCTGGTACTGAAGCAACGTTTTTCGATCGTCATTTGTTTTCTCTCCACTAAGATCTCTGCTTTCGACTTTGCTTGCAGCTTCGTTGAAAACGACGCGACGTTTTCCCCCATTTTCTCGATCGTCATTTGTTTCCTCTTCAAAGATCTCTGCTTTCGTTGGCTCAATCCGAAAGCAAATCCAGTTTTTCGATCATAGATTGTTTTTTCCTCGAAGATCTCTGTTTTCTCCAGTTTCTCGATCGCCAACTGTTTTTTTTTTGCTCAAAGATCTCTGCTCTCGACTTTGCTTGGTAGCGAAGCTACGGTTGATGCCCAGATTTTCGATCGTCATTTGTTTTCCCCACTGTCTTCTTCAAATATCGCCACTTTCGACTTTGCGTGGTAAGGAAGTAACGTTTCTTCCTAAATTAGCGACCGTCATATGTTTCTTTCGGTGTCTTCCTCGAGGGTCTCTGGTTTCGACTTCGGTTGGCAGTTTAAAGCAAGTGTGAAGCAGTTTCGTGGTCGTCATTTGTTTTCTCTTCGAAGAGCTCCGCTCTTGACTGTGTTTGGCAGTTTTATTCAGCAAGAAGCGACGTTTCTCCCCAGTTTTTCGATCGTCGTTTGTTTTCTCCGGGCGTCTTCCCCATTTCGAGTTTTTTTTGGCAGGTTAATTCAAAATGGGATCGAAAGAGGACCTAAATTTAGCACCCTTCCCCTCATTTAGCTTGCGATCCCCTAATTTTGACTTTCGTCCTGCTCGAGAAAGAGAAGGAAAATGGGGTTAAATATAAGAGGACCCAGAAGCCACCCTGCGGCATACTCGTCTCTGCTCATTGTAAACCTTCGCCCACCTTCGTGAGCCTCTAATTTTGCTTCGTTGGTTCTATTTTGCCTTTGCTTGGCGGATTGATTTAAAACTGGGTTAACAGAAGAGGCTTCATTTTGCTTAAATAAAAATTATGGCAAACGGAAAAGGGCCAAAGCAGACCCCTGCGGTATATCTGTCACGTTTCTGGTAGACGTTTCCATTTATTCCAATTTGTCTTTGCTTGGCGGCTTGATTTAAAGCTGAATTGCAGTAAAGAGAAGAGGACCTAAAATACATGCAGCCTTGCGGTACACCTATCACGTTTTTGGCAAACATTTTCATTTGTTCTATCGTTTCCTTAGCGCGGCTTCATTTTAAGATGGGTTAAATGGAAGATGTCTCTCAAGGCTTAAGCAAAAGTCGCATCGAAGAGAAG
Organism: Serrognathus titanus; assembly: GCA_039766575.1. Taxonomy (NCBI): domain Eukaryota; kingdom Metazoa; phylum Arthropoda; class Insecta; order Coleoptera; family Lucanidae; genus Serrognathus; species Serrognathus titanus. The sequence goes on along the minus strand of CM077911.1, from coordinate 31,975,477 downwards.
AGGTCCCAAAATAAACCGCTGCGGTACACCTATCACGTTCCTGGTAAGCGTTATCGTTTGTTCCATTTCGTCTCAATTTAGAGTTACCTTGAACAGAAGAGGCCACGCAATGCATTCGACTTTACTCAATCAAAAGTTACAATAAAGAGAAGAGGCCCCAAACTATGTCCCTGCGTTACACCCACCTACCACGCATCCAGTAAAAGTTTTCGTTTGTTCCATTAAAGGGAAGAGAGGGCCATGTTTGTGGTAAACGTTTAATTTAAAATTTGGTTAAACCCCCATGTCAATTAAAAATTACGATAAAGAGAAGGGGGCCGAAAATACGCTCCTGTGGTACGCCTACATGTTTTTGGCATATGTTTTCTTTTGTTTTATTTGGTCATCTAGGCCTTGTTGCTTAATCGAAAATCTGGTTAAAGAGAAGAGGACCTAAAACGAAACCCTGCGGCATACCCGCCCGTATTATTGATAATTGCAATCAAGATTTGTTTTTTTTTTTTTAATTAAATATGGATTTGAGAGATTTTTTTGAATTTGTTTTCGAGAAGAATTAGAATGGAACGCTGAAGGTGAGAGCAAAAAAAAAAATTGGTGCATCGCCTCATTCGATACATGCGCGGCAGCGTCTATAAATAGAAAAAAATCCTTCGCGAAGAATACGCGTTGAAAAAGAGATAACAAAGATCACTAACCTACCACAAATAACTCCGTTTAAAAGTACACTCTGCGCAAAAAACGTCGGCTCGTTTCCCTCGCTCGCCCCACGAACCTGCAGCTCGCTCGCGATTTTTTCACGCGGGTCACAAACACTCCGTGGAAGACGTGCCCAATTATTCGAGAAGAACGTAGCAACAAAAAAAAACGAAAGAAGAACGAGAGAAAAATCTTCCTTCTTTCTCGGACGGAACAGAAACGAGCGATAAATTGGCGGCTTTTTCCTAGGCGAACGTAAACGAGCTCAGCGCGTGCCCTTAGGGCACCGGCCTGCAATAAATTCATTATTTATTGCGATCTAATAATTTTAATAATACGCCGAGCGCTTGATACGGCGGTGATAAGGCCGGTTTCTAATGCGTAATTACCCTCGCGCTAATCGTTCGTTCTTTAAACAAAACAATCCGGGAAAGTTCACAGAGAAAAAAATCGCGTTCACGGCAAACATTGCAACGTCGCTTTCAATTTTTTTTTTTTACGTAATTTACCATTCATTCGCGATCCTACTACATTCTGGGGAAATATCGAACACGCTGTATACGCTTACGTAAACCAAAAGAAACAAAAAAGTGAGGCTCGGACTTCAAAATTAACTAAAGACGGCCCTCACTTTACTTCTGCGTATGAAGGTACGTTACGTTTGTGTGTGAGCTGCGGCGCGCCCAGTAATTCAAATTACGAAGCATCCGCGTTTACAAAACGAAAACAAATGAAAAATCAGGGCCGGACTTCCCCAGGCAAATCCCTCTTCAAAACATCCAACCGCAAAGAAACGCGCGCCTTTCTTACCGTGTTACCGGACGTATTAAAAACGCGTTTCAAATTAGTACGCGTAATTGCCGTATAGATGGCGCTCCTTGTCATAACACTCACCACCACCTCCACCACCATCAAGTTATTAAAACAAATCAAGCCATTTTCGTGATTCTCGCTGTTGCACCTCTGAAACAAAACCAAATCAAACGATGAAATAAAATGCCTTCTTTACTGTTGGCCAACAGATGGCGCAGTTGCTCGAAAATGAACAGAAACTAAATTTTTGTCCACCGCCCTCAAGGTTCAAGATTAAAGTTAGAGTTAAGTTCGGCTTGCAATGACCTAAGACGAGCTTCAAGCTTCCTCATTTCAAATTTGAGCTCTAACGCGGTCTAAAAGTGAATAAAAACTCAATTGAGTTTAGTTAAACTCAAATATTTAAGTCACGTGCCAAGTCTCTGAAGTTAACAACGAGGTATCAAGTTAAACTGGATGGAACTCAAATTACGGAGACGTTCGGTAAGGTCCGATAGACTCAGGAGCTTTACTGAACTCAATCGAACTCATTTCAGCCAAATTACGAAACTCTAAAGTTAACAAACTCAGCAGCTCGGATAAAATAAACTCAAATTTCAGACGAGCTTCAAGCTCAGAAGTAGTGAAAAAACTGATGTGTGCTTAATTGAGTTCAAACGAAAATAAAATCTAAACTCAAAATCCCGAAGCTTAAAAACTACTGAAATATTTCACAAATTTAACTGTGCTCAGTGTAACTCAAATTAATTGAGTTACAAGCCCCTAACTCAGTAAGCAGTCTCAGGAATTAAACTCAAATTTCAAAAGCTTTAGCTCTAAAATAAATGAGAAACTCAGAAGCTTAACTGAACTCAAAGCTCATGGACTCAAATTGCGAAGTCTTGGTTAAGTTTCTAAGCTCCGAACTGCTCAGAAGTTTAACTGAGGTAATTGAACTCAAGCTCCGAAGATTTTAGCTCCAAAGGTATGAAGCTCAGAAATTTAACTGATTGTGAGTACAATTAAACTCAAACTTTAGCCAGGTGCCAACGCTCCAAAATTCAGAAACTTAGCTGAGGTAAATAACACTCAAATTGCTCTGAAATGCTCAGAAATTTAATTGAGATACATTGAACTCAAATTCCGAATGCTCTAACCAAGTTTGAAGGCCAAGAGGCTCAGAAACTTAACCGAGTTCGATTAAACTGAAATTTGAAGACTTTAATCAGATACGCAAACGTGTTTTTTAGCTAAATTCAAATTTCTAGAGCTTAAATAATTAACTTGGCTCGGTCAAACTCAAACTAGAATACTATCGAAGCTTTGAAACAATTTACAAACCTAACCACACTCGATTAAACTCAATTTCCTAAGACCTAACCGAATGTACAAGCTCAGAAATATTCCAAGGATATTTGTGCACAAATTTCAAAAAACTTTAGCCAAATTCCGAACCTTTAAAACCAACTGAACTCACTTAGATACTTTAGACAAGCTTACAAGCTCGAAAACACGGTTAAAGTTGATTGAGTTCGATAAAACTCCAACTCGGAAGACTGTTACCGAATTTGAAAGCTCTAAAACCAACGAGCAGCTCAAAACTTAACTGAACTCCAATATACAAGCACCGAACGCCTCGCAGATTAACTGAGCTCAACCAAACTCAAACTCTAACATACTTAAGCTTAAAGAAGCTCACCAGGTCTAGAAAATTAACTAGGTTGGATTAAACTCAAATTCCATGGACTTTATTCAAGCCCTAAAGCTCCGAAAGCTCATAATTTAATTGAACTCAATTTTACAAGCTCACAAATAATTTAAAAGTTCTGAAAAAGAAGTGAGTTCAAGTAAATTCAAAGTACAAAGCTGCAAAACTATTAGGTAACTCAGCAATTTTGCTGTGCTCAATTAAACTCAAATATTTAAGTCCATTTAGGCTATGAAATAGTTCGGTAGTTGAACTCAGGTCAATCAAACTCAAATTCTAAAGATTTTAGCTGAGATTCAAGTCTCTAAAGAAGTCAAGCTTAACTGTGCTCAATAAAGCTCAAGGCTGTTTCCAGTTTCTCGAATTACAATGCCGTAAAATTAAGCAAACATCCGAGAAATTTAACTGAGCTCAATTAAACTCAGCTTCCTAAGACTTAAATCAGGCGTGTGAGTTCAGGGAGACTTTAGAGATTAACCGAGTTGGGTTAAACTCAAAATCCAAATAGTTTAGCCAAATTCAGAAGCTCCAGATGCTCAAAAGTTTACTAAACTCAATTTTACAATCTTCTAAATACTTTAAAATTTCAGAAAATTAATTGAGTTTAATTAAACTCAAAGTACAAATCTGTAAATCTGTTGGACAATTCAGAAACTTAACTGCGCCCAATGAAACTCAAGGTTATTGCCAGTTTCTCAATTTACAATGCTTTAAAATTTTGAACTTAACTGAGCTCAATCTTTATAAGACTTAAATCAAGCTCAGAAAACCTCTAAAATGTTAGCCGAGTTGGATGAAACTCAAGTTTCAAAGACTAACCAAATCTTAAAGCTCCGAAAGCTCAAACGTTAATTGAACTTAATTTAACGAGCTTCAAAATTCTTTAAAAGTTCAGGAAATTAATTGACTTTATAATTGGACTCAAATTCCAAAGACTTCTGAAGCTTCGAAACTATTTGATAGCTCAAAAGTTAACTGAACTCTTCTTTGGTAAGTCCCTAAATATCTTAAAAGTTCTGAAGATTAACTGAACTCAATAAACTCAAAGTAAAAAGCTGCAAAACTATTGGACAACTCAGTAACTTAACTGTGCTTAATTAAACTCAAATTAAAGTCCATCTAAGCTCGATGAAACTTAAATTTCAAACATTATCGAGACCCTAAGAATCTCAGAAGCTTAAGTGAACTCAATTAAACTCAAAGCTGTTTGAAGTTTTTGACGACTTCCTCAAAATCATTTAAAAAATGATTGTTTTGTTTATTTTTATTTGAGTTGCTAGACGAGCTCTTGGCGGAACAATTTCTTCTTCGCTTCTAAATCGAAGGCTCATTAAGATTTCATTCAACAAAGACTTTCACGCTGTTCATTTGTTATAGTGAGTTCAAAATCCATAGATTATCTCCATGGCGGCGATCGCCTGGCGGAGTCTCCCTTCTTTCACCTTCCATCGACCTCGTCTCTTAAGCCACCTACCATCGCCACACCTCGAATTTAGTGCAGAGGATTTTTCCACGCGCGTGCATAATCGCTCAATTAAAAACAGCGTCCGAGGGAAAAGTCCACGAGAAGACGATGTTATTACGTCTTGCAGAAATTGCCGCTTAATAACACGCGGGCCATCAATAGTCAAGAAGCAGCCTCCTATGATGATGATGATGATAACGCAATTATCTGCATGTGCAGGCCGCAATCTTGCATGTGACTGCACGAATTTGTTCATCCTAATTATACCGCAACATTCGGATTCTATTTATACAATGGAGGCCTGCTGGTGTTCCTTGAGTTTGCGTAATTAACAGCGCGCGGATGCTGTGTATGGTTCTTCTTGGCCTGCCTGACTTCCTGCTGACCGTTTTTCAGTTTGGTGTAAACGGGCCTTTAATTACGGTAAGCGCGTCGAATGCAGTTCCTTAGTCGTGCACCGTTATCATCATCGACATGAATTCTTCCGTTATTAAAATGCTTTGAACACTCAACTAAATCTAAAAATTTCCAAACCAAGCCAACCTTCAAAGCCTCAGGAGCTTCGTTCAACTCAATTTTTAAAAAATCAGTAGTAAATTTGTAAGCTCTAATGCTCAGAAGCTTCGCTGAGCTTAATTACTTCCATAAGCTTCAGGCAACTTAACTTGCTAAGATCAAAGCTCGTGTGGAAAGACCTTGAAAGTCAGAAATTTGAGTTTCGAGTATATTTGGAAGCTTCAGATGCGCATAGTAAGCAACTAATGAACTCGGAAGCGTTGCCAAACTCGATTAATCACGCTTACAAGTTCCAAGCACTTTCAATAAGCTTGGAAGAATTTCAAGGCCAAGTATTCCAATTAGAAAGCGTCACAGACAAGCTCAGAAGCTTTACTGAGCTCAAATAATGGCAGCGACTTTAGAAAACGTTCAAAAAATTAACTGAATTAAATAGAATTCAATATTAAGAACGTCAGCGCAGCTTAAAAATAACTGGCGAGCTCAGAAGCTTCGCCGAAGTCAATTAATTACGTCTGCTTACAATTTCTAAGCGCTTTGCATATGTTTGGAAGCAGTTTGAAGGTCATGAAAGATTCAAGTAATCAAATCTGAGAGCATCACCGATAATTAACAAGCTCAGAAACTTTGCTGAGTTCAAGTAGGCGCATAGGCTTTCGGCAACTTTCAAAAAATGAACTGCCAAGATCAAAAAGCTTGCTTGCTGACGAGTTTCAAGTCCTTCGGACATCTTTGGAAGTTTCTTGAGCCAAGTACTTAAATTTTAAGGCTTCACTGAGCTCGATTAGTTCCAAGACAACTTAAAAAATTAACTGACAGTATCGAAGCTCAAGGAAACTCAGAAGCTTTAAGTTTCAAGTAATCGATCGCTTCGATTCAGATTAGTTTGAGAGCTTCAAGGCAATCTAAAGCCTCCTGGACAATTGGCCAGCTCAGATGCGCTTGGGAGGCAATTGACGAGCTCAGAAGCTTTGCCAAACTCAATAAATTACACCCGCTTACGAGTTCAAAGCACGTCAAACACGTTCTGGAAGAGTTTCGAGATCATTGAAGACCCAAGTATTCAAGTTTGACAACTGAGAAGCTCAGAAGCTTCACTGAGCTCAAGTAAACGCTGAGAGACGTTAAAAAAAAACAAAACTCAATTGAATCAAATTTCAGTGCAGTTTAAAACAATTGGCGAGCGCAGATGCTTCTTCGAACTCAATTAATTACACCTGCTTTCAAGTTTCAAGCGCTTCTGATACATTGAGAAGCTAAGTTTGGAAATATCAGAGATAATTGACGGCCTCAGAAGCTTTACTGAGCTCGAATAATCACAGAGGGATTAGACAACTTAAAAAATCAACTGGCAAGGTCAGAACTCAATTGACTCAAAGATTGAGTCCAGTTTAAAAATTCGTGGAAGGCTCAGAAGCCTACTTACGAGTTTCAAGTACGTTAGATATGTTTGTAAGCTTCTAGAGCTGAATACCTACCAATTTTGAAAGCTTCATTGAGCTCGAACTTCAGTCAACTTAAAAAAAGTGACTGACGATATCAAAACTCGATATAATCGGCCATTGAGACTCAGAAGCTCGCCTGCTGACAAGTTTCAAGTATTTAGGCTAGTTTGGTAGCGTCAAGGCGATCTAAGATCCAAGCTTGGAAGCTTCGTAGGCAATTGGTAGGCTCAGAAGCTCAAACAATCGTAAAGCTTTTACGTAGCTTTCAAGACCTTAATTAACAAAATCGAAACTTAATTGTATTAAGCAATAGGAAAACTCTTCTCAAGTTTCAAAGCTCAATTGAGCATAATTACTTATGAGTTCCAAGAAGTTCAGGCAAGTTTTGAAGCTTCAACGTGATCGTGAACATCAAAACTCAATTAAGCTCAAATTCGAAGCTCGTTAAGTAACTGTCAGTCTCAGAAGCTTGAATTACACAACAAATGAGAAACTCAGAGACGTATCAAATAATGAATTAATCCAAAACACTAGCACTGAGCTCAAATTCTTTCAAATTTCGTTGAAAAAAATTGAGTTTAAAACAACTGAATTCTGTTTTTTGTATTCCCTTGCTTTCTAGAGTTTGTTTTCCTCCTTCTTCTTCTTTCTAGAAGATTAAACCTCCAATACTTGAAATAATTGAACTTTTGAGCACTGGCTTTTGAGATTAAGTTGTGCTTAAAACAATTGAACTCAATTCACAGTGATCTCTTGTGTTCCTGTTCGAATTTAGGCGAAACAATTGCATTCTATTCTAAGTTATTTTTGTTTTTTCTTCTTTTTTTTGTTTTCAAGTTTAGACAAAACAATCGAACTCATTTCTGAATGATTTCCTGTTTTCTTTTTCTCGAATTTCGATAAAACAATGGAGTTCGATTCCAGGAGTCTTTTGTTTCATATTTTCGATAAACAATTGAAGTCTATGGCAAGGTAGTTTTTTCTTTTCTCTTGTTTTCAAATTGAATTGAAACAATTGAACTCTATTACGCGTGATTTCCTGTTTTCTTTTTGTTATTGTAATTTGGATGAAACAATTGAACTCGATTCTTGGTGATTCTTGTTTTTTTGTATTTGCTTTCGAATTTAGATGAGACAATCGAACTCAGCCTAAGTGATTTTTGTTTTATTTTTTTTTTTAAAACAAAGGTGAAACAATTGAATTCGATTTATTTTAAGTGGTTCCCAGTTTCTCGTTTAAATCTAGATAAAACAATTGGCGATTTCTTGATTTTTTTTTGTTTTCGAGTTTAGATGGAACAATCGAAGCTTTTCGTTTTCTATTTTAGACAAAACAATTGAACCGTAATCTAAGCAATTTCTTATCTGTCTCCGTTCTACGGAATTTCTTGTTTTCGAATTTAAATGAACAATAGAACTCCGTTTTAGGTGATACGCTGCTTTTTTTTTGCGTTTAGATGAAACAATTGTACTCGATTCTAGATGATTACTTATTTTTTTTCTTTTTATTTTTATTTGACATTTGAATTCAAGTTCTACACGATTTCGTGTTGCTTTGTTTTCGTGCTTAGATAAAACAATTGAATTAATTGCAGGCGATTTTTGTTTCGTTTTGGATTTTCGGGTGAAACAATTGAACTCTATCACACACGTGATTTCCTGCTTGAATTTAGATAAAACAATTGGTGATTATATATATATATTTGGGATTTACATGAAATAATCCAACTCTGTTCTGCGCGATTTCCTGTTTCTTTGTTTTCGTATTTAGTTAAAACAATTGAATTCAATGCAGGTGATTTTTATTTGTTTTGAAATTTAGATGAAATAATTGAACTCTACGACACGTGATTCATTTTAATCTGAATTCAGATGAAACAATTGAACTCGAATGTAAACGATTTCCTGGGTGCTTTTTTTTTGGAATTCAAATGAAACAACAGTACTCTGTTTTACGTGATGTCCTCTTGTTTTTTTTTTTTTGTTTTAATTTAGATGAAACAATTGAACTTAATTCTAAATAAAATTATTTCCCGTTTTTTTCTTGTTTCAATTTAAATTAAAAAAAAACAAATTCCACTCGATCCTTGGTGAATTCCTATCGATTTTTATTTATTATTATTTTTTTTTTTTTGGAATTTAGATAAAACAATTGAGCTCTGTTCATATTGCATGATTTCCCAATTTTTGTTTTCCAATTTATATGAAACAATTGAATTAAATCCAAATGATTTCTTGTTTTAGAATTTACATGAAACAATTGAACTCGATTTTAATTGATCTAATTTAGATAAAATAATTGAACTCGAGTCTAGGTGATTTGTGAACTTTCTTTTGTTTTAATTTAGATGAAACAATTGAACTCAGTTCTAAATTAATAATTTCATGTTTTTTTCGTTTCAATTTAAATTTTTTAAAAATTTCCCTCGATTCTTGATGAATTCCTATCGATTTTTGTTTTGTTTTCGAATTTAGATAAAACAATTGAACTCTACCACACGTGATTTCCTGAGCAGTATTTTTTGTTTCGTTTGAATTTAGATGAAACAATTGAACGCGAAGTTAAACGACTTTCAGCGATTTCCTTTCATCGAATTCAAATAAAACAATTGAACTCTGTTTCACGTGATATCTCCTATTTCGTTTTAATTTAGATTAAACAATTGAACTCAATTCTAAATTATTTCCTGTTTTCTCGTTTCTATTTAAATTTGAAAAAAAATTGCACTGGATTCATGGTAATTACTTATCGTTTTTTTTTCTCTCTTGTTTTCGAATTTAGATGAAACAATTGAATTAAATCCAAATGATTTCTTGTTTTAGAATTTAGATGAAACAATTGAACTCGATTTTAAATAATCTAATTTAGATAAAACAAGTGAACTCGATTTTAAGCGATCTAATTTAGATGAAACAATTGAACATAATTCTAAATTAATAATTTCAGGTTTTCTTTTGTTTCAATTTAAATTTCAATTTTAAAAAAGTTTCACTCGATTCTTGATGAACTCCTATCGATTTTTGTTCTGTTTTTTTCGAATTTATACAAAACTCTACTACACGTGATTTCCTGCGCGTTTTTTCTTTTTTCGTTTGAATTTAGGTAAAACAATTGAACGCGAAGTTAAACGATATTCTGTGATTTCTTTTCTTTGAATTCAAATTCAAACAATTGAACTCTTAATTTAAATAAAACAATTGAACTCTCTTAGACGCGATTTCCTGTCTTTTTTCCATTTGAATTTAGATAAAACAATTGAACTCGATTGTAAACTAATTCCTGTTTCAGATCCAAATGAAAAATGTTTTAGAATTTAGATAAAACAATTGAACTCTCTTAGACGCGATTTCCTGTCTTTTTTTGTTTGATTTTAGATAAAACAATTGAACTCTCTTACACGCAATTTCCTGTCTTTTTTTCTCGATTGATTTTAGATAAAACAATTGAACTCTCTTAGACGCGATTTTCTGTCTTTTTTTTGTTTGATTTTAGATAAAACAATTGAACTCTCTTACACGCGATTTCCTGTCTTTTTCTTTCCGTTTGAATTTAGATAAAACAATTGAACTCGATTGTAAACGAATTTCTGTTTCAGATCCAAATGAAAAATGTTTTGGAATTTAGATAAAACAATTGAAGTATCTTGAACGCGATTTCCTGTCTTTTTTTTCGTTTGATTTTAGATAAAACAATTGAACTCGATTGTAAACGAATTCCCATTTTAAATTCAAATGAAACGTTTTAAATTTACTTAAAACAATTGAACTCGATTATAAGTGATCTAATTTTGATAAAACAATTGAACTCGACTGTAGGTGATTTCTTGTTTTATTTAGATGAAACAATTGAACTCTATTCTTGCATTGGAATTTAGAGAAAACAATTGAGCCCGATTCTTGCGCTTCTTTGTTTTTCTTTTTTGGCTTCGTTTTCAAATTTAACTATTTTATTAACAAAACGTCCTCGAAACAATTGATTTTAGTGAACGACCGTAGCTTTTGTTTTCCTTTTAATTCCTTCTTATCTAATTTGGGCCTAAAATGAAATTAATTAAAAACAAGTCGCCCTGTGTGCGAACAATTGAAGTCGATTGCCACTCTTTCTTGTTTTCCTGATTTCGTTTTCATCATTCGTTTTTTTTTTTGTAACTCGACTCTCTTTTCTTTGAAAAAACAAGAAACAGTTGAACAATTGACTGTGCCTTTTTTGAACTTCTTCCTATTATGTCTAATTTGAATATAAAATGAGGTTAAAACAATTCGAATTTGTGTTTTCAATGTCAGATGGCCTTACTTTTGATAAAGTTTGTTCGCCGTGCGATGTTGTTAGAAAAACAAATATTTTGGCGCGATTTGGATTTCGGGAACTAAAAAGGTCGGATTTATCTTGAAAAGGTGTAACTGCGGAGAACGTTTCGGAACCATATTTGGCTCGGAGTGGCAATTTAAATTACACGGGACGGCGGCGCAAACGTTGCGCGGAGCTCGCAGGAGAGCTCTCTCATATAAAAGTCGTTTCAACTTTCTAACAGACGTATGCTGATTTGACGCCCCCTCTCGTCGTACAACAACTATCCTTTTTATTATTTTTATTTGTTTTTGAAACGACTTGCTTTTTCAAAGTATGTTAACCTGCAGGCGGCCAGCTGTGCAGTGAACGCGGAGCGCATTCTTCGCCTCGGCCGCACGCCAGGTCCACCGCACTACCATAACCTATCTCAACTTTGAAAATGTTGATCGCCGCTTTAAAAATAGAATTTAATCTTGTACACAATGAGGGGGAAAAAAAGCGGCCACGTTGACGCCATTATTTATTATACGCGCGTTCGATTAAGTCGCGCGCGATTTTTGCGCCAAAATCGATTAGTTTTTCGTTCTCATGGAAAACCGTTAAATTGGTTTCGGATTCGTTTAGGAAAAACAATTTCCTTTTCGATTAACTCGCGATTAACCACAGAAACACTAAACGAGAAAAAACCAATCGAATCAATCAACTCTACCTCATCAAAAGCAACACCAAACAAATGACGATCGTCGATTTAAATTTCTGCAAGCTCACAAACCTATTCGCCCATACGTAGTTAAGTGAAGTGGCCAATGATTACGCTTGAACTTAAAAGCGAGTGTTAAATTGCTTCGTTTTTTGAATACGAGATGGCACTGCTGGTATCTAAGAAAAAAAAGAGAAATCGGGAAAACTTAAGACAAGTTGTTTAAACAGTCCTTGAAAGTTGACTTCTATTTACAAGCTTCAGTTGTGATCGAAGAACCCAGATGCGCCTGATAAGCAATTGGCGAGCTCAGAAGCTCTGCCAAACTCAATAAATCACACCCACTTACGAGTTCAAAGCACCTCAAACACGTTTTGGAAGAGTTTCGAGACCATCGAAGTTTGACAATTGAGAAGCTCAGAAGTTTCACTGAGCTCAAGTAAACGCTGAGAGACTGAGAGCACTTCCAACTTCATCGACGTGAATTCTTCCATTATTAAAACGCTTTGAACATTCAACTAAATCCAAAAATGTCCAAACCAAGCCAACCTTCAAAGCCTCAGGAGCTTCGTGCAACTCAATTTTTAAAAAATCAGTAGTAAATTTGTAAGCCCTAATGCTCAGAAGCTTCGCTGAGCTTAATTACTTCCATAAGCTTCAGGCAACTTAACTTGCCAAGATCAAAGCTCGTGTGGAAAGACCTTGAAAGTCAGAAATTTGAGTTTCGAGTATATTTGGAAGCTTCAGATGCGCATAGTAAACAACTAATGAACTCAGAAGCGTTGCCAAACTCGATTAATCACGCTTACAAGTTCCAAGCACTTTCAATAAGCTTGGAAGAGTTTCAAGGCCAAGTATTCCAATTAGAAAGCGTCACAGACAAGTTCAGGAGCTTTACTGAGCTCAAATAATGGCAGCGACTTTAGAAAACGTTCAAAAAATTAACTGAACTAAATTGAATTCAATATTAAGAACGTCAGCGCAGCTTAAAAATAACTGGCGAGCTCAGAAGCTTCGCCGAAGTCAATTAATTATGTCTGCTTACAATTTCTAAGCGTTTCGAATATGTTTGGAAGCAGTTTGACGGTCATGAAAGATCCAAGTAATCAAATCTGAGAGCATCACCGATAATTAACAAGCTCAGAAACTTTACTGAGTTCAAGTAGGCGCATAGGCTTTCGGCAACTTTCAAAAAATGAAATGCCAAGATCAAAAAGCTTGCTTGCTGACGAGTGTCAAGTCCTTCGGACATGTTTGGAAGTTTCTTGAGCCAAGTACTTAAGTTTGAAGGCTTCACTGAGCTCGATTAGTTCCAAGACAACTTAAAAAATTAACTGACAGTATCGAAGGTCAAGAAAACTCAGAAGCTTCAAGTTTGAAGTAATCGATCGCTTCGATTCAGATTAGTTTGAGAGCTTCAAGGTGATCTAAAGCCTCCTGGACAATTGGCCAGCTTAGATGCGCTTGGTAGGCAATTGACGAGCTCAGAAGCTTTGCCAAACTCAATAAATCGCACCCGCTTACAAGTTCAAAGCACGTCAAACACGTTTTAGAAGAGTTTCGAGATCATCGAAGGCCCAAGTATTCAAATTTGACAACTGAGAAGCTCAGAAGCTTCACTGAGCTCAAGTAAACGCTGAGAGACGTTTAAAAAAATCAAAACTCAATTGAATCAAATTTCAGTGCAGTTTAAAACAAATGGCGAGCGCAGATGCTTCTCCGAACTCAATTAATTACACTTGCTTTCAAGTTTCAAGCGCTTCTGATACATTGAGGAGCTAAGTTTGGAAACATCAGAGATAATTGACGGCCTCAGAAGCTTTACTGAGCTCGAATAATCACAGAGACGTTAGACAACTTAAAAAAATCAGCTGACAAGGTCGATACTCAATTGACTCAAGGATTGAGTCCAGTTTAAAAATTCGTGGAAGGCTCAGAAGCTTGCTTACGAGTTTCAAGTACTTCAAGGTATGTTTGTAAGCTTTTAAAGCCAAGTACCTACCAAGGTTGTAAGCTTAATTGAGCTCGAACTTCAGTCAACTTAAAAAAAGTGGCTGACGATATCAAAACTCGATATAGTCGGCCATTGAGACTAAGAAGCTCGCCTGCTTACTAGTTTCGAGTATTTAGGCTAGTTTGGTAGCGTCAAGGTGATCTAAGATCCAAGCTTGGATGCTTCGTAGGCAATTGGTAGACTCAGAAGCTCAAACAATCGTAAAGCTTTTACGTAGCTTTCAAGAACTTAATTAACAAAATCGAAACTTAATTGTATCAATCTATAGGAAGACTCTTCTCAAGTTTCAAAGCTCAATTGAGCATAATTACTTACGAGTTCCAAGTGGTTCAGGCAAGTTTTGAAGCTTCAACGTGATCGTGAACAACAAAACTCAATTAAGTTCAAATTCGAAGCTCGTTAAGCAACTGTCAGTCTCAGAAGCTTGAATTACACGACAACTGAGAAACTCAGAGGCCGATCCAATAATGAATTAATCCAAAACACAAGCATTGAGCTCAAATCTATTCAAATTTCGTTGAAAAAAATTGAGTTTAAAACAACTGAATTCTGTTTGCCGTATTTCCTTGCTTTCTAGAGTTTGTTTTCCTCCTTCTTGTTCTTTTTAGAAGATCAAACCTCCAATACTTGAAATAATTGGGGTTTTGAGAGATTAAGTTGAGCTTAAAACAACTGAACTCGATTCACAGTGATCTCTTGTGTTCTTCTTCGAATTTAGATGAAACAATTGCGTTCTATTCTATGTTATTTCCGTTTTCTCTTCTTTTTTTGTTTTCGAGTTTAGACAAAACAATCGTACTCAATTCTGAATGATTTCCTGTTTTCTCTTTTTCTAATTTCGATGAAACAATGGAATTCGATTCCACGAGTTTTTTCTCGATTAACAATTGAAGTCTACCGTGAGTTGAATTTGATTCTAAGTGATTTCTTGTTTTTCTTTGATGGTTTTTGAATTTGATTTTGTTTTTCTAATCGTGGCGATCCGCCTGCAGTTGTTATGTCGTATTTGATTTTCGTCGGACTTGTTTACTTTAAGTATAAATTGAGGTTGAAACAATTCAACCCAAAAAACAAGATTTTTTGGAAGAAACGTCGCCGACGTCTTTTGAGCTTCCTCCAATCACTTTGGTCCAAGTAGCCCCATTTGGTTGTCATGGTAACGCAAAGTAAATGAACTAAAAATCGTCTTCCATGGCTGGTCTGTTAGAACTGGGAGTGTTTTGGGAAACACATGATCTTATTTAAAAAAAAAAAATTAGCAGCGATGAGGCTCGAAAAGAATGGAATTAGAGCTAAACCGGAAGTGGTTATCATCTGGGCGTAACTGCGAAAAAAAAAAGCGAACGTTTTCAGTTTGTGGCGTATCGCGCTTTTATCTATGTGGGTGCGTGCCTTTGCGTGTGTGTGTGTGTGTGCGCGCGTACCTTGATTAATACTAATAAAGCGAGCGAGAGAGGCGGAAAAAAGGCGAAACAGAACAAATATCAACAGCCGCGCGCGTTCTTGAAAAATCCAGACGTGCAAAAATAAATACGTACGAATAAAAAAGTCAATAAACTTTGCCGATCTCGGGGCCACATGGCCTTGCAGTAAACCGCGGCTCTTAAATTTTCCTCGCCGCGGCCGCGACCAACTGGACCGGTCTGGCCAATTTAAATTCTCGCCCGAAACCTCTCTCGACTTCCTGAAATCAGAGCGGGAATGACGCAGATCGCGCGGATCAACACTGACCTACGCACGGCCGAATGTTTCGCGCCGCTTCGCGCCTCTTCTTCGGTTTTAATATTCCGGAAATGAGCGACGGACGAAAAAACAAAAAACGCACTTGATTGCCTCAATTAGAAACGAGCGCTTGCTTTTATTGTCCAATAAAACCTCCGCGAGAAACGCAGAAAGCAGAAAATGAATCCACATTTTTATTAGCCTATGATTAAATTACTCTTTCGCAGGACTCACATTCGTAGTTCAATTGAGGCCACCTAGGGCTGTTTCACTTCGAAAGATGCATTCAAGTCTTCCTAGCCTTGAGGGCCAGCATCTGTCACAATTCAGGTGTCATTGCCTTGGCAACCAAGTGAGGCTAACTGAGGCTATCAAGTCTTAAATCGGCTTGCTTTAACTTTGTTACTAAAGAACTGGCGAAATGAGAACTATTGATATCAGAAATGTTGTTGGTTATCTGAGGCTATCTTTGATAATCTATCACACAAGAGGAGATAAGGTTGCAACCTAGTCTGTGAGAAGTACTTCAGGTAATGCTTTTCGCCATCATCGACTCACTTTAGCCTTAAAGGGCAACTGTTTAGGTCT
This sequence comes from Serrognathus titanus, assembly GCA_039766575.1. NCBI lineage: Eukaryota > Metazoa > Arthropoda > Insecta > Coleoptera > Lucanidae > Serrognathus > Serrognathus titanus. The sequence goes on along the minus strand of CM077911.1, from coordinate 31,959,540 downwards.
CATTGCCTCGGCAAAAAATGAGGCCAATTGAGGCCTTGACTCAGATTGCTTTAATTCTGTTACCAAACGTGACTGATGCAACAAATTTGTTATGAGAGTCACTCTAGCCTTGAAGGGCAACTTATAACTCTGTTTAGGTTTCGTAGCCTTGGCAAAAAACTGAGGTTAATTGAGGCTATCAGGTCTTAAATTGGCTTGTCACTAAACTCAACTGGTGCAACGAATTTTATAAGAACTGTTGTTGCTAGAAATGCTGTTGGATACGTGAGGCTATCGTCACAGAAGAGGAGATTAGGTTGTGACAAGTACTTCGGGAAGTGCTTTTCGCCTTCGTTCGACTTCATTATAGCCTCGAAAGGCAACTTTTATATCTCTGCTTGGGTATCATTGCCTTGTCGAAAAAGTGAGGCCAATTGAGGCCTTGAGTCAGCTTGCTTTCATTTTATTACTAAACATAACCTGCGCTACGAATTTCATGAGGACTGTTGATATCAGAAATGCTGTTGGATGTCTGAGGCTATCTTGAATAGATCGTCACAGGAGAGGAGATCAGATTGCAATCTTGTCTGAGGCAAGTGCTTCGGGAAATGCTTTTCATCTTCATTCCAATCACTCCAGCCTTGAAGGGCAACTGTTTCTGTTTCATTGCCTTATCAAAAAAGTGAGGTCAGCTGAGGCTAACAGATCTTGAATCATGTTGCTTTAATTCTGTGTAAGAATCCAATCTTGAATGTGACAAGTACTTCGGGAAATGCTTTTCATTTTCATTCCAGATACCTCTAGATGTATTTAGGCTTAATTGACTTGCCAAAAAAGTGAGGCCAATTGAGGCTATCAGGTTGCTTTAATTTTATATAAGATTACAATCTTGATTGTGGCAAGTACTTCGGGGAATGCTTTTCACCTTGAGTCCAGTCACTTCTATGTCTAGATTTAATTGCCTTGTCAAAAAAAGTGAGGCTAAATGAGGCTACTAGGTCTTGAATTAGGTTGCTTTAATTTTGTGTCAGATTTCCATCTTGTTTGTGGCAAATATTTCGGGAAACGCTTTTCACCTTCATTCCACTCACTCTAGGCTTGAAGGGCAACTCTTTGCATTTTATTGCCTTATAAAAAAAAGTGAGGCTAGTTGAGGCCATCAGATCTTGAATCAACTTGCTTTAACTTGGTGTAAGACTGCAATCTTGTTTCTGGCAAGTACTTCGGGGAACGCTTTTCACCTTCATTCCAGTCTCTACTTAGGTTTAATTGGCTTGTCAAAAAGTGAGGCCAATTGAGACTATCAGGTCTTGAGTCAGGTTGCTTTCATTTTATATCAGGTTGCAAACTTGTTTGTGGTAACTACTTCGGGAAATGCTATTCGCCTTCATTCGATTCAATTTAGCCTCGAAGGGCAACTTCTATCTCTTTAGGTTTCATTGCCTTGTCAAAAAAAGTGAGGCCAATTGAGGCTATCAGGTCATGGATCAGCTTGCTTTAATTTTGTATAAGATTGCAATCTTGTTTGTGGCAAGTTCTTGGAGAAATACTTTTCACCTTCCCACGAGGCACTCTAGCCTTGAAGGGCCTTCAAAAAGGTGAGGCCAAATGAGGTCTTGAATCAGCTTGCTTTAATTTTGTGTAAAAGATTGCAATATTGTTTCTGGCAAGTATTTCGGGGAATGCTTTTCACTCTAGCCTTGAAGGGCAACTGTTTACGTTTCATTGCCTTATCAAAGAAATGAGGCCAGCTGAGGCTATCAGATCTTGAATCAGGTTACTTTAATTTTGTAGAAAATTGCAATCTTGTTTCTGGCAAGTACATCGGGAAGTGCTTTTCGCCTTCATTCGACACTTTACCCTTGAAGGGCAACTTTTATCTCTGTTTAGGTTTCATTGCCTTGTCAAAAAAGTGAGGCCAATTGAGGCTATCAGGTCTGGAATCAGCTTTGTATAAGATGGCAATCTTGTTTGTGGCAAGTTCTTGGAGAAATACTTTTCACCTTCACACGAGACATTCTAGCCTTGAAGGGCCTTCTTTCTCTGTTTAGGTTTCATTGCCTTGTCGAAAAAGTGAGGCCAAATGAGATCTTGAATCAGCTTGCTTCAATTTTGTATTAGATTGCAATCTTGTTTGTGGCAGGTACTTCGGGAAATGCTTTTCGCCTCACTTTAGCCTCGAAGTGTATCTTCTATCTCTGTTTAGGTTTCATTACTTCGACCTTGGCAAAAAATTGAGGCCAATTGGGGCCTTGAATCAGATTGCTATAATTTTGTTAGTAAACGTAACTGGTACAACGAATTTGATGCGAACTATCGATATCAGGAACGCTGTTGGTTATCTGAGGCTATCTTTGTTTTTGGCAACGAAGTATCATGAAAGAGAAGATCGTATGCTTTCTCGTGTCTCATGTCATACCTTTGGTGGGCAATTCGTGTTTCTGTTTAGGTTTCGTTACCTTGCAAATCAACTGAGGCCAATTGAGGCTCTTAATCGGTTTGTTTTAATTTTGTAAGTAAACGACGCGATCAGAACAACGCAGCAATTACTTTACAGAAGTAAAGGCGGCTATCTTTGTCTTTATTCATGAAATGTCACTAAAGAGAAGGTGACATACAGGGTGATTCGATTTTGCTGCTCGCATAAGAAGGTTTGGTTATCAGCAGTAACGTCCTTTAGATATTTGCTTAAGGCGACCTCTCTGTGAGGTCCAGGCAAGTTTTTTTCCCCCATTAGAGGAAGAAAGACATCCTGCGACAATATCAATACAATAAATTAGCGAGCAAAAACGCCGGCACGTATCGCAAACATAATTAAAATAGTTTTGAACTAATTTAACAAGTTTTTTCCTGCGTCTTAGAATTTATGTCGCGGCACGCCGGCCTGCACGTCAGCGGCCGGAGGACCTTTCCTTCTCCGCCGAGTGCGAGCAAGAGGCTAAAAACCCGTGCCATAAAAGCCGGCGCGCCGCTTCCGCTTAATATGACGATTTCTATTCTACAGGTCGAATTAAACTTGTTCAATTAGTGCGTTCTTAAATTATTTTTTCCCGTGCTAGCGGATTTATGTCTCTATTTGCGCCGCTTTTTCCAATGCGCGGCGCGAACTTGATCGAAGATAGACGCGAAACGCATTCCCGTTGGCCCAGATTCGTAGACCAATAGAAGCAATTGTTTCAAAGCGATCGTGACTTCAAACTCGAACTTTAAGTTCTTGTGAGCGAAGCCAAATTATTAAAACTAACCTAAATTGGCCTCACTTTGTTACCATGACAACGTAACGTAAACAGAATCATCTTGGTTCAAATCGCCTTCCCGCCAGCTAAGGTCGAATTTCGGAAATTTTGATTTAGCGGCCTCGGTTGGCCTTGGTTACCACGACAACTAATCTACTGTCACCTGATTCAAGTTGACTTTCTGCCTAATTTCTAAAACGCTGCAATTTGGTAGCCTCAGTTGGCCTCACTTGGTTACCATGGCATTCAAACTTAAACAGAAGTCATCTTGCAATAGTACTGTCAAGTGATTGACAGAGGATGTTAACACGCCATCTAGAGGAACAAGTTCAAAAGACAATGAAATTGAGTGAGAACAGAGGGATCACTCAGGCATAGCATAACTTGTGACCTTGAGGAAGATAGGCTGACTTATCATAACTCCACTTTGTTCAGACTTCTTCATTCAAACTCGTTTTTAGGACTTTCCTTTTTTCTTCTCCTTCTACTAGGCGGCGTCAACCAATACTCGTCTAGATTCCGTTGTCATTCGATGATATCGCCGTCGAGGTTGCCATGATACACATTTTTTAAAACATCTCTTTTCTAAGACGAAGAGTTCAATATTTCAACGTCGCACAATGACCGTGGCTTGCGTTTTCCTTTGGTCCCAAACGTTTTCCCTTAGATCTTCCCTCCTTCAGGAGGAAAAGTAAATAGAAAACATAAGCGCCATCTATGTTACGAGAGTCACACTCGAGACCATTTGAACTTCCTTCGCGCTCAGGATTGGCGGGCAACCATCGAAACGCCGGCGACATCATTGAAACAAAGATACTGGACCAATCAAAAGCGAGGTGACTCAGCCCCTTGTGTTAAGATGACCTTGCCTTTTCTGTTCTCTGTTTAAGTATTATCTTCAAGGACATCTTCAAGAATTGTCTTCACAAAAGCGCTCGCTTTAAAGTGATCTTCTTGGAAGATCCTCAAGAATGTCAAAGATTCAAGGATTAGCGCCCTTGGATTAAGGAGACTAGTCCTTTGTTTTGTTGGTTGTTCCAAGGAAAATTGCCTTCACATCTGCCCGTTCAATTGTTTCTTGGTCTTCTTCTTCTTCTTCCTGCGTTTAAACAATCACAGTGATGAATACTGCAGCAATAGGAGGAAAGAAAACAAAAAAAAACATTGCTTTTCAAATTCAAAGCCCAAATGCCCACGAAACTAACTTTTGTTTTTGTCTCTCATATACAGATAGATCAAGAAATAATGATGCACGTATTTAATTGTTTAAAGTGACGTAAACTAGCCGAGCTGAATGACGATGTGGCTTTGCATCACCTCCATCAGCAAGTTCTCGTCTCGTCATCACACTCGCGTTTGTTTTTTGTTTCTTGAGCGCCTGACGTGTTTGTTTACGCCGAGGAATCTTATCGAATTTTGGCTATCGCGCGACGTCAGCCAGAGAGATAAGGAGTCGAAACGGTTTGCAAGGTTCCAGTCACATCTCGAAGCTTTCTTTCATTTTTTCTCAACTACTCACTTGTTTTGTTCAACACTTTTGATTATTTAAGAAGACGGGGAGGGGGGTGTGCAGTTCCAACACTCCCACGAAGCTTGAGTTTGGACCTTCAAAGCACAAAACAATTTGATTATTATACTGGGACTGGCACTGGGACGCCCTGTATAAATTTTGAGGACTTTCCAAAAACTTTATTAATTTTGTACCGACTTAGCAAATGCCGTCATGTGTAAATGAACCTTGAAATGTCATTTTGGTCGTTTCGCGTTTGTTTCAGCGAACGTATGAGCCAGTTAGGCAAAGACTTTCCAAAAATGCTTGGAACTGATTTTCGTAACGCCTTATTTCGTGACGTATTGAAGATATGGTCTGTAATCACTCGGCGTTGAGCTTTAAGTGATAATGATTAGCCGTTTACCATTTGTTTTCTTTAAGGCGCAAGTCAATTCGTTTCTGAGTTTGCAGGAAACTTTGGAACTCGTTTGATTATTTCATTGCTTGCTGCTGGTACGTCATAATCTGCGATAAGGTGTTTCGAGACACTCTGTATAACTTACCGTGACTATTTTTTTGGGCGATCCAATTGTATCATAACCCATTTAGTTTCGTCGCATCACGCACATGAGTTCTTATGGAAACTAATGACGCAAGCCATGCACCCCCTTGCTTCGAGTGATTTTTTTAACTTTTTTTATCAACTCTTGCCATGGAATTTGAACGGCACGTCTTAGTTTCACCGTAGAACAGCATTAAGGAGTGCCTTCACCTAAGCTAAGACATGCCATCCAGTTTTCATGGCAAGAGTTGATAAAAAAACTTAAAAAATCGCTTTGTTTATCCGTTAATGTCCTTGGTTTTCGCTATAGAAATGATTCATTTGTTTTATTTAATGATGTTAACATGTTAGTTGTGTCTGTTCTTGCGACGACTGTCCAGAAGACTTTGAAACTCGTTAGGTTATTTGCTGAGGAGGTCAAGGAAAGTTAAAAATTATGTCTGGGACACCCTGTATAATCTTTGGTCGCCTTTTATTGACTATATTTCGATTTAATATGTACAAATTAGCAACTCTGCCTCAACAGACTTGAGTTTGTTGTGTTGTACACTTATAGTCACATGTGCTTGATGCCTTGCGTCTTAGTTTCACATAGTTTGTGTTAATACAGTTTTGTGTATCGCTTTGAAACATAATTGGTCGTACCTCGTTTGTTCTAGGTAACGTATAAGTCTGTTCTCACGGTTACAATCTCGAATAGTTCAGAATTTGTCGAGTTATTTACGAAAATCTTTAGGTTATTTGAGGAGAAGGTCAAAACGTCCGCGTTTATTTGAAAAAACACTCTGGGCCACCGTGTATAGTCTATGGCTGACTAAATTTCGATATAATACAAGTATTTTAGTTATTCTATCTTAACAGATTTGAGTTAGTTTTGTTGCACACTTACAGTCACGTATAGTTGATGCCTTGCGTTAACAGTTTCTGTTAATACAGTTTTGTGTATCACTTTGCAACATAATTGGTTGTCCCTCGTTTGTTTTGGATAACGTATAAGTCTGTTCTCACAGTTACAATCTCGAATAGTTCAGAATTCGTTGAGTTATTTACGAAAATCGTTAGATTACTTGCGGAAAAGGTCAAAAAATCCGGGTTGACTTGAAAAAATAATCTGGGGCAGCCTGTATAATCTATGACTGACTATATTTCGATATACTATAAGTATATTAGCTGTTCTATCTTAACAGATTTGAGTTTGTTGTGTTGCATACTTAGGTTCATATGTACTTGATGGCTTACATAATAGTTTCTGTGTATATAGCTTTGTGTATCGCTTTGAAACATAATTGGTCGTTTCTCACTTGTTTTAGTTAACGTCTAAGTCTGTTCTCACGGTGACTTTCTAGAAAAGTTCAGAACTCTTCGATTTATTTCCGTTTTTGTGGTAGGTCATACCCTAATCGGCGAGGGATCATCGGCGTCACATACCCACGAATCGCGTCGTCGTTGCGCCGTTGTTTGTTGCGATATACGGAAGTGATTCGGGCCCGATGATATCTCGGAAAGTTTCCACGCTTAGCCCAGGCCGCCTCCGATCTGTATCAAAGTCTGGAACGTTTCGATTATGACTGTTATTATTATGTTACGGACACCATTACGTTTTCTAGACACGTCATAATTATAAACAAAACCAAAGCGCGAATTCGTAAAAATCCTCGATATGCATTGATATCGCTCAAACAAATTGACCTAATTGCAGCGGACCAGGCGAGTGTCGGACGGGCGCTCCGGTGTACGCGGATGGGAAGCTTTCAGCTGGACGGTTGCTTTCGAACAATTTCCAATTTTGTTATTATCAGACCAAGCGGTGCTGAGCATAAGTGCGAGTTTTGCGTACGTCCCCGTCCGCGGAAAATAAAACAAAAGTGATTTATTTAATCGATCTTATGCACACACATATATATATTAATTATTATAAATATAGAACATATTTAAATTGATATCAGTTATTTGTAAATGTTTGGTCGGTTTGTTGCTTTCTTTCGTCGTCCGTCGGTTTTTCTGCGCGCCGCGCTCAAGTGAAACCCGATTGTCGGTGAGGTGCGTGCGTGTCGAGTGAGAGTGCGCGGCGACGAGCGCGGCGATTTTTTCGAAAAACGCACACGTGACCGCGAAAACAATGTGCGACTAGCGCAGTGACGCCTTTCATTCTCATCCTTCCGCTCAACAACCACCGTTGACATCCCCCCCGTCCCCAAAACGAACGACGAAACCACCTCAATATTAAAAAAAAAAACGAAATCCAGTACGCGTTTTTACGATGCCTACTTAGCTGGGAGCACATCACTTCTTTTTTCTTAATGCGCGCTTTCCTCCACTCGCTCTCATTTTGTTTTTTAACCTTAATCAGACATTCCTGCGACTCGCTGGCCACCTGTTGATATGGAACTCGACTTTCGCTGTTTACAACGAGCTTTTTAGATTAATTCTCGCCCTCACGTTAGTGACGAGTTTGTGTGTGAATTTTGGGGGGCGAAAATTGCAGTAAGTAAAACGAGGAATACCAGATATGAGTGAAATTGAGATTTGGGTTTCACGTTTTCCATCCGTTGTGGCCCTCGCAGGCTCGCTTTTGACTGTCTCGCCCCTACTTGAGGACCAAATTTTTCTGAACCTCAGGAAATCATAGAATTAATTTTTTCTGAAATCTCTGGATGCTTTTGGATAATGCGGGATGTCCAAATAGTCCTTTTCTGTAAGAAAGGAAGTTTCAAGAGGGTTGTTGGGTGCGCTTATACTTGAGGAAATCGAGTTTAAGGACTTACCCTATGGTTTGGGTCTGGTTCCCTTGTACCACCCCATCGAAGTGACCCCCCTTCTCTCATTTTGGCCATAGCTTGAAGGCAACACAAGACCAAATCCCTAGCCATCTCTTTCTAAATCCCAGATGGACTTCCAATTGGTTTTTCCCTGAATCACGTGAATATGGGAGCGCTTTAGAAACCATAGGGTTGAGTCGCGTGTTCCTAAAAACTTTAAAATGGTTCACGTGTAATGGTTGATCTCGAGGGTCTTCCAATTGACCTCCCATTCAAAGTTTGAACTTTCCGGATAGTCCGGATGGCCCATCCGATTTTGCATGCGTAAGATTGCAGGCCATAGTCTCTGGTGGGTGGATTGATTCAGTTCAAGGTCACTTCGACGTTCCTGGCGATGGTGAATTCGTCGTGGGAAATGTTTTGGGAAGGTTCCAAATCCAAGAGGCTGCCGAAAGGGACAGATGGATGCTTACGAATTAATTCTTGACGTAATTTGGCCTTTTAATCACTTTGAAGGTCTTAAGCGCGCCTTTTAGGTCCTTCTCTTAATTTATTTAAACCATGAAGACCATTTAGGTCTAACCTGAACTGGGTCTTTTCTTTCAAGCAGTTGGACTTCTTCATCTCTATCTTCCTCTTCTCTCTTTTGAGTTTAGGGATTAAAAGACAGCTTATGTTAATTGAGGACATCTGAGGTCTACGTGGAAGGTACGAGTTGCTGGTTACCCTAACTTATTTGGAAACGGCATTCAAAATCTTCTGGTTCCACCCAATTGGCGCTTACTGATCCTTCTGTGTTGATTTCTTCTAATGGACTTTCGTTACTCAACGTCAAGAAATGCATTGGGTCACCTTAAGGTCTTCTCCTCTGCTCCTCGAGGTTTCAGACTCTTCTATGCTCGACGGATCCATCTTTCTGAATCAGAGTTTCTTTCGTTTCTGACTGTCTTGCCCCTCGTATTGTGTTAGACTTACATTTCTAAGTGGGCTTCGCCTTTGTGAGTTCTGATTTCCCTTCACTACCTCATACGTCAGCTTTACGTTCTTTTTTTGAAATCTTTTGCCTTTGGGCTGGACTTCGTTTCATGTGTAATGGACTTATCTCTGTCCTATTTAGAAAAATGGCCTTAGCTTGTACCATTCCGGGTGAATTTTACGACATCTGCGAATTGGACTTATGGTCCATATTCCTTTTAATAATAATTACATTTTTTATTCATATTATGTGAGTAGCCGTGCCCATTTTAATTTTGTCTTTGTGAATTGGACTTATCTTTAGTGGTTAGGAAATGACCTTATCTGTTATGATATCGTCTAACGGACTTAGCTTCTACGGCTTTCTTTGTCTCCTCCAACCGACGTTGTTTTTCCTTTTAAATTTTTTGCTTCGTAATGAATTGGGTTAAGACCTTTAATGTCTACGTGTACTTCGCTTTTATGGAATGGACTTATCCTCCAATGTTTAGGACGCGGGCTTGTCTTTCCTGTCTGTTATGGTCTTTTAAGTTTCTTGCAAGATTGTTTTACTTCACTTGATTAGAGTGAAGACGTTTATATTAGTGAGGATTTCGTCTTTTTCTATTGGACTTATCCTCTGCGGGAAGTGATCTTACCTCTTCATCTTCTAAGGTCTCAATTGAATTTCCTTTATTTCGTATTGAATTGTGAATAGACTTTAGTCTTCATATGGACTTTGCCTCCGTAAAATGGACTTATTTTCTATGATTGGCAGTCAGTCCTTGATGATATTAGTTTTAATTTGTTGCAAGTTCTTTTATTTCTTGTTGGATAGGACACGGACGTTTACTTCAACGAGGATTTTATCTTCGTGGGTTGGACTTATCTTCTGCGGCTTTCCTTATCTTCTATTGTTTCAATTAGAATTTCTTTAAGAAGATCGTTTACTTCATAGTAAGATGCGAGAAGGCTTTTGTTTCCGCGGGGACTTCGTCTCAGTAAATTGAACTTATTTTGTGCGTTTGGCCTATTTTGACATTAGTTTAAATTTGTTGCTAGATTTTTTACTTCATGATGGACATTTACTGCAATGAGGATTTCGCCTTTGTCGAATGGACTTATCTGCCATGGCAAGCGATCTTACTTCCTCCTTGGTCTTCTATTGTTTCAATTAAAATTTCTTTTAGGAGATCGGTTACTTCATACTGAGATGTGAGAAGGCTCTTGTTTTCACATGAATTTTGACATAGTAAATTGGACTTATCTTCTGTGTTTGACACTTGGCCTTATCTATTCAACCTATTATGATATTAGTTTTATTTGTTGCTAGATTTTTTGTTTCGTGATTTACTGCAAAGAGGATTTCGCCTTTGTCAAATGGACTTTGCTTCCGTGGCAAACGATCTTACCTTGTCGAATGGACTTAGCTTCCGTGGCAAACGATCTTACCTTCTTTGTCTTCTTCTGTTTCAATTAAAATTTCTTTTAGATCGCTTAGTTCATATTGAAATGTGAGAGGACTCTGGTTTTCACGTGGACTTTGCCCCAGTAAAATGGACTTATCTTCTGTGTTCTGCAAACGGCCTTACCTACGCAGTCTATTATGATATTAGCTTCGAATTTGTTGTAAGATATTTTACTTCACGTTGAAAGGAGTGCAGGGGCGTTCGCTTCAATGAAGATTTCGTCACGTCCTTGTCTTTTGGACTTATCTTTTCGCCATCTTTATCTTCTACGAACGTTCTTTTTTTTTTGCAAGATCTTTTACTTCGTATTGATTTTATTTCACCTCGAGTCTCTCATCTTTAGGCAATGGAGTTATCTCCCGCGTTTAGCTTCGTTATCTACCGCGTTTTTTGGAACACCCTTTACTTATGAATTTGGCTTATTTTTTTGTAACCGTCTGTATTTAGGAAATGTAAATACTTTGGCCTAAAGGAGAGCAAATGAGGCAATTAGTTTTTTGTTAACTCCAACTCTCATTTTTTGGGGTCTACATTAAGGGTGTCCCAAAACTAGTTGTATACGAATAGGTCGATTTTTTTTCTTTTTTAGATAAGGTTGATCTTTATAAGGAGGATGTTGGTAGCTTACTATTGCGTCATCGTTCACTTATTTTTCGTAAGAAGAAAATCGTGTTCTTTGAGTAACGTTTCCGACGTCATCGCCTCGGAATAACAACCGGCCGACCGCGATTAATAAACCTATTATTTGCCGGCAATTTTTCCGAGTTATTTGACACACTTTTATGCAATTAACATTAAAAATGGACGCAATTGAACGTTCACTTTATAATATCGGAGTTTAAATTGTTAATGAGATAGATACAGGTATATAAGTAATTGTAAGCCGCATTATTTATTGGAAACTTACTCGGTGCTGCAACACTCGGCGCTCGGCCGCCGAAAAAATCGCCCCCAATGAACGAATTGCGTTGTCGTAAAACTACATTTCCTTTTCCGTCTTTTTCTAGAGTGCCAGAGTAATTAGCGCGGCGGCTACTTGGCTTCGCTGCTAGAAACGAATTGCTCAATACAAGCAACAACGCGAACGCCGACGGCTAATCTCCAAGCAAACCAAAAAAAAAAGACTTTTTTCCAGCGTTTTGCTAAACCCACCCTCACCTCACCTCCAAGAAAAAAAAACAAAACATGTACTCTTTTTTTGAATAACTGGCGTTTTCGCACAAACGGAAAATGTACGGCAGCAGTGAGGCTAGCAACTGGACTAACACCCCGCCGGTTTACTCGAGCCCCAATGTGCACCCCTACCCGAATTTTGAACCTGGGCCGAGCACCTCGTCTGCGGTACATCCGTCAACTTTTTTTCAGTTTCCGACGTACCCGACAGTTCCGGTTGCTTTTGATTATCCGCAGGTATTTTTGTTTTTTTTTTTTTTGAATCAGTGACCTAATAACCATAATTGTTCTACCCAAATAGGGTATCATCGTCACATCAAAATACATAGCCTTTTGGTTATTAATTGGACTGTTCCAAAAGTTGGCAGTTGGTCACTTACCTTGGCAATGAGTCTTTCACAATTAAAACCCAATTGGCTATGGGTTGACCTTCAAATTCTAAACAGCCAACACGAAAGGTTCCAATAACAAAACCTAATTAGTTATTTGGTTGCCATAAAGACGCTCAAATTGTGAAACTAATTTACGCAAGTGATTTCTGACAAGCCAAACTTGGCTATTGGTTGCCATAATGATGTTCAAGTTTTGAACGCTAAAGCTGACTTAACTTCTTTTGCTTCTGCTAAGCCAAACTTGGCTATTGGGTATTATTGCAACACGAAACCCTAATTGGCTATTGATTGCCATACCCTCAATTGACTCATTCTATTTCTAATAAGCCTAACTAGGCTATTGGTCGCCATAATGACGTTCAAGTTATGAACGCCAAAGCAGACTTAACTTAACGAAACCCTAATAGGCTATTGATTGCCATACCCTTAATTGACTCATTCTATTTCTAATAAGCCTAACTTGGCTATTGGTCGCAAAAATGACGTACAAATTTTGAACGCCAAAGCAGACTTAACTTAACGAAACCCTAATAGGCTATTAGTTGCCAGAACGACGTTCAAATTCTAAACACCAATCCTGAATTAACTTATTCTATTTCTGATAAGCTTAACTTGGGTATTGGGTATTGTCGCAACGTGAAAGGCTCCAATAATGAAACCTAATTGGTTATTGGTTGCCATAATGACGCTCAAAATCTGAAACCAATTTACACACGTGATTTCTAATAAACCAAACTCGGCTATTGGTTGCCATAGTGACGTTTTGAACGCCAAAACAGACCTAACTTCTCTTGTTTCTGATAAGCCACACTTGGCTATTAGCTATTATCCCAACATGGAAAGTTTGTTTCAATAACGAAACCCTAGTTGGGTATTAGTTACCATGACGACGTTCAAATTCTGAACGTATTTTGAATCCTTGCACATTATCATTCTTTTTTTTTTTTTTCATAGACGATTGTATTTTGTTTCTGATCCGGGAATCCCCTGGAAAACCCAGCGCGGACTCAAAATTTTCGGACGAGTCTCGACAAAGACAAAAAAAAATCGCGATGGCAATTTAGGGCATTTTTTTATATTTCAGCTTTTTTCTGTTTATTCACTTGTTTATTGTCTGGACATTTTAAAAGCAAATTTGAAACTTTGTAATCTTTTTGAAAAAGCAACGAAAACTCAAAAAATTTTGCTGGCGGTATCCGATTGTTTTCTTTTCGTAATCTCAAAAACAAACTCAAGAGTTTCATGAACTTTGGAAAAGCAACGAAAACTCAAAAAAATTTGCTGGCGGTATTCGATTGTTTTCTTTTCGTAAATGTCAAAAGCAAACTCAACAACGGTTTCATGAACTTTTCGAAAAAGCAACGCACAAACTCAAAATGTATGATGGCGACGTTCGACAAAAGTAAAAGAGAAAAGCGGAAGACAATTTCGAGTTTATTATGCCTGTTTATCGACGATCGTCTTTTGTTTCTCCTTTCGTAATCTTAGAAACGAACTCAACATTTTCGTGACCTTTTCGAAAAAGCGACGAAACTCGAAACTTTCGATGGCGTGTTAGACAAAAATTTAAAAAAAAAAGAAAAGCACAAGACAATTTTAAGTTCATTTTGCTCGTTTATTGGCGATCGTCTTTTGTTTCTCCTTTCGGAATCTCAAAAACAAACTCAAAATTCTCGTAATCTTTTCGAGAAAGCAAACACAGTACTATTATTGATGACAATATTCGATAAAAACAAAAGAAAAAAACGGAAGACATAGTTTTTGAGTTTTGTTTATTGACGATCGTCTTCTGTTTTTCTTTTTTCGTTGGAAGTTTTAAAAGCTTTTATGATTAATTTAAAAAAGCAATGGAAACTCAAAACTTTTGAAAACAAAAGCGAAAAGCGAGAGACAATTTGGAGTTTCTTTCTCGCGATTCTTGTCAGATCGTCTTTTGTTTCTCACTTTGTCCTTTGAGTTTCCTTTTCCGGAATTCCCAAAAACGAATTCAAGCAACGCAAACTCAAAACGACGGACGACGACATACGACGAAAACAAAAGAGAAAAGCGGGCGACAATCTCGAGCCTGCTTGTTGGCGATCGTCTTTTGTTTCTTCTTTTAAAATCTCAAAAACGTAACTTTTTGTTTCTCACTTCATCGTTTTGAGTTTCTTTTCTTGTTTAAATTGGCAATCGTCTTTTGATTCCCAAAAACAAATCCAAGCAACGCAAACTCAAATCTACAGACGACGACATACGTCGAAAACAAAAGAGGAAAGCGAAAGACAATCTCGAATCTAACTTACGATCATCTTTTGTTTCTCCTTTCAGAATCTCAAAAATAAATTCAAAATTCTCGTAATCTTTTCGAGAAAGCAAACACGATTCCATCGACGACAACATTCGGCAGAAACAAAAGAATAAAACGAAAAACATAGTTTTTGAGTTTTGTTGTCTTCTGTTTTGTTTTTTTTTTCGTTGGAAGTGTTAAAAGCAAATTCAAAACTTTTGTGATTAATTTAAAAAGGCAACAGAAACTCAAAACTTTTGAAAACGAAAGCGAAAAGCGAAATTCCGGAAAAGGAAACTCAAAACGACAAAGTGAGAAACAAAAGACGATCCGTCAAGAATCGCGAGAAAGAAACTGTCTTTCGCTTTTCGCTTTCGTTTTCAAAAGTTTTGAGTTTCTGTTGCCTTTTTTTTCCGGAATTCCCAAAAATGAATTCAAGCAACACAAACTCAAAACTACTGGCGGCGACATACGATGAAAACAAAAGAGAAAAGCGGGCGACAATCTCGAGCCTGCTTGTTGGTGATCGTCTTTTATTTCTTCTTTTGAAACCTCAAAAACGTAACTTCGCAGCAAACACGAAACTTCCGTCGATGAATCCGCTGAAAACGAAAACAAAAGAAAAGCGTTTCTTTCTTGATGATCGTCTTTTGTTTCTTTTTTTTTAAGTTCTCAAATAGGCGACGCAAGCTCAAAATTCTTTTGTGTCTACTGACGATCACGTTTTGTTTCTCTTTTGGATTTTCTTTTTAAATGAGCAAAGAAAGCTTGAAGGCATGGAAGCCCCGATGAGCACGAATTTCAAAAGCGAAAGCAAACATTTGAGATTCGACGAAAACAAAAGCACCATGTGCATCGTTTTTTTGTTTTTGTTAATTGGGCCAACCAAAGCGTGGTTACGATTACGTAAGCCGCCCGCTGCGAAACGGGCGCGATACCATCGGAAGACGCACGTTTCACCGGCAACATCTGCCACCACCTCTTCTTCTTCTTCTTCTTTTTGTGAAAGATTGTTGAACAATTAAAGTGAAAACACATATTGATCAGCGACCCGCCCGACGACCTCCCACACAAACACGAGCGTAACAAAAACCCAATTACTGTACTTCCCGTATAATCGCAGGCACAAGCAAACTTTTCGAACTATACATGGATACAGTCAGGTCCTTATAGATCTCACCCATTTCAACGAGGATTAAACAAGAAGGAACAAGCGCCTTCTTTTTCATGAAAAAAAGACAATTATTGACCTCCCTGTACAGTCCAGCCTTATGAGCTTTCGCAACTGTATAATCTAGAAACGTAAAGTCCATTCTATATGCACAGCATGGTCTATTAGATGTTTTCAACTTCGTATATAATGTACAGGGTGTTATAAATATGAAATCGTATGTCTGAGGGATGTACGGAAGAGCTCGTACCCCCTTTCCGACTTGATTCCGCGATTATTCGAAGGAAGAGGGGCGGGGGATTAGGGAGAACTACGTCGATTAAGGATCCAGGCGGCCGACCCACTAATTTCTTTCGGAGTTTTTCCTTTTCGCCTCTCGTTTTTAATCACAGTTTCAGGATTCCGCCGGTGTCGTCGCCGGCGCGTCGCGGCGCTCACCTGCCCTTTTAATTCGTCATTATTAAAATAATACTTCAGTTTTAATATTTCATTACGATCTCGGAGCGGATCCTCCACCTCCCCCCTCTCCCACCGCCCCCTCGGGCGAGTTAAAAATCGGCGACGATGGTCGTCGTCGTACAGTCGTCATTAGCAAATAACTAGAGGAAGAGGCGGCGAAGGAGCGCCGCGACGCGACGACGGCCGAGCGTTTATCATCCAGAAAGAAATTAAAATCAAGATTTATAAATACCGTGTGCTTGTTTTCCCCGGAGATAAAAAAGACATTATACATCTGTCGCGGGCAGATGAAAAAAGCAATTTTAAAACCGCCCGAGCCGTACATCATCGTAGATGTCGCCCGTGCATTTTAAAATAAGTTTTAATTCCCACCGCCATTATTAACGACGTCGTCGGCGACGTCGGCGTCGCTACATTACGATATTGGACTCCTTAAGGCCAAGCGCGACTTAAACACGAGACTCTGGGGCTAAGCGAAAAGAAATCGCACGAGAAGACCCCACACGTGAGCGCCATCCATCACAAGTCTGATTATCGAAGGTTTGAAACATCACACTCGGGTTAAGCGTGATTAATACAACTTCTCAAGAAAGGTCCAAAACTTGACCCTGAGATCAACTCAGAAGACTTAAACGCGAAATATCTGAGTGACGCTTTCAGATCTAAGAAATCACATGCAGCTCATAGCGCGTAGATCTCAACACTAGACCTAGAGAGCACAATCTTAATTAAAATCAAACGCTCTAGACTCTGAGTAAGACCTTCTGACCTAAGAAATCCAGCGCAAGTCAAAATGTAATTCATACAGTACATAACACATCATGGATCACTCTGAGGTAATCCTCAGAAGACTTGCATAACTTAATATCGAAAGCACTAGACCCTGAGTAACACCTCCTTGCCTAAAAATCACGTGTAAGTCAAAATATGTTTAATATAGTATGAAAAACATCGTAGGGACTCTGAGGTAAACCTCAAATGACTCACGCTTAATTAGAATCAAACGCTCTTGACTCTTAGTTAGACCTTCAGATCTAAGAAGTTCACGCTTAAGCCAAAACGTGATTAATATGGTACGGAATGCGTCACTAGACCCTCAGGTGAAGTCCAAAAGACTCACACTTAGTCGATTTCAAACGCTCTTAACTCTGATTAAGGTCGTATCATTGGACCCTGAGGTAATCCTCGGATGACTTACGTTACTTAATATCGTAAGCTCTAGACTCTGAGCAAGACCCTCTCACCTACTTAATATCGTAAGCTCTAGACTCTGAGTAAGACCTTGTCACCTAAGAAGTCACGCACAAGTCAAACTATGTTTAATATAGTACAGGTCTCATTACTGAACTCTGAGTTAGACCAATGAAGACTCACATGTAATTGACATCAAACCCTCTTGACTCTGATTAAGACGGTTTAACCTAAGAAGTCACGTACAAGCCAAAACGTGATTAACAGTGCGCAAGGCGTCGTAAGCCACTTCATTGTACCCTGAGGTGAACCTCAGAATACGAACTTGCTTAGTATCGAGCGCGAGACGTCGCCCTAGACTCTGAGTAAGACTAATAAGCCAAGCGCAAGCCAAAACGTGATTAGTATGGTACGAAAAACATCACGGATCGCATCATTGGACTCAGAGATGAACTCCTGAAGACTCTCACTTAATTGATGTCAAACGCTCTTCACTCTGACTAAGACCCTCTGACTTAAGAAGTCGTACACAAGCCACTCACGTCACTGTATCCTGAGATGAACTTCAGAAGACTTAATATCAAGCGCGAGATGTCGTTTTAGATTCTGAGTAAGATCCTCTGATCTAAGAAATCAACCACAAGCCAAAACATAAATAATAAAATATACGAAACACCTTGGACCCTGAGACAAACCTCAGAAGAATTCCAGTCAAACGTTATAGACTCTGCATAAGACCTTCTGATATCAGAAGTCAAAATGACAAAACATCGTAGATCACGTTACGGGACCCTGACGTAAGCCTCAGAACGGTCATATTTAGTTAATATCAAACGCGAACCGTCGCTCTGGATTGTAAGTAAAAAATTTTGACCTACAAGTCAAGCTCGAGTCAAAACGTGATTGATATGGTACAGAAAATATCATGGGTCGCATCACTAGACCCTGAGGTGAACTTCAGAAGACTCACACTCAATTGATATCGAACGCAAAACATCGCTGCACACTCTGAGTAAGTCCTTCTGACCTAGAAAGTAACGCGCAGGTCAAGATGTGGTTGGTACATAGGTCTCAACACTGAACCCTGGGACCCTGGGGTCCCTGGGGTAAACCTCAGATGATTTACACTTAATTAACATAAAACGCGAAGCAACCCCCTAGAGCTTTTCACCGTAGTTAGACCAGACCCTGACGTAGAGCTCAGATTTAATGTCACACGTGACGTTCCGTTTAAGATCCTTAGTAAGATCTTTAGTTTTTTAAGTTACCTACAAGTCAAAGTGATTTGTTCTAACACACGACTCTGAGATGAACCTAGGACCCCGTGTTAAAGCTGAAGTGACCTTATTGTGCGACTCTAACCACGTAGAGAGCTAAAAGATTACCACGTGATTAACACCGCGCGTAAGACATCGCATAAGACCCTGAGTCAGTATAATCAGTGGCCAGGACTCTTGAGCCACACACTCGGAATCATGGCCTCTGAGAGAGCTCACGCGTGGATCAAACGCGATTAAAATCGTACGAGAAATATCACAGGACCCAATGTTAGACCCTGAGACACACCCTCAAAAAATTCGTACGGGCACGATTTTGAAGCAAATCTAAGAAGTCACGCGAGAGTCAGACGTGGTTCTGAAGCACGACTTTGAGGCACACCCTCACATACACACACTTATAATCACGCACACTCCATGCCGCCAGGTCAAACACGATCACTTACGTTCCGATTTCGACTTGCAGATATTCATGCACAAGTCGGCGATGCAAATGCACGCGCGCGAGCTGACCGGGAGGAGTGAGGTGAAGCCCCACCAGTGCCAGCAATGCCTGAAGTCCTTCAGCAGCAACCACCAACTCGTCCAACATATCAGGGTGCACACCGGCGAGAAGCCGTACAAATGTTCCTACTGCGATCGCCGGTTTAAGCAGCTCAGCCATGTTCAACAACACACCAGGCTACATACCGGTAAGTCAACTAAAGGTAATTTCTTCTTCTACCTTCTAGATTTTTTTTTTACCATTTTAACCTTGAAATCAACCTACTCAGACACTGTCGTACATTGAATGACCTTAAGAAATATCAAAACATACAAACACAGATAGCCCCAGATAATTCTACTAAGCTAGGGTAAATCTCAGCGACAAGTAGCCTTAGATAGTGTCTTACTGAAGTGGCCCTAGACAGTGAATAGTTGCCTCAGATCATTTTGCCTTCAATCGAACAAATCTGAGTAAAATATCGATATTTGAGCGCCTCATTTCTGAGTGACGTTAACTCAGGAATGGCCTCAGATAAGAGTGATCTTTGAATCATGAAAGTTGCCTCAGGTTTGCTTTAACCCTTTCTTCAATCCACCAAGCCTAAAGAAAATAACTATATCTCGTTTCCAAACGCCATTTACTCTGAAAATTGCCTCAGATAACTTCGGAAATGTCTTCGAATCGTGGGGGGTAGCCTCAGCCCTTCCTTCAATAAATCAACAACAACATTTGCTCAGCAAATGGTCCCAGATAGCCTTAGAATTGCTTGGCGCATTGATCTGGTTGTTTCGGACTCGTATTAGTTTTTCCATATTCTCTTTCTCGCTTTGAAACGACGTCGAGTGGCCTCAGATAATTTCAGAAGTATTTGCAGGAGTATAGTGAAAAGTTGCCTCAGGTCTGCGCCAGGTTCTTAAGGAAACCTAAATGTCTTGAGTCTCCTTTTAGCCTCAGATAATATCCAAATTGCGTGCTCGAGATGATTAAAATCGTGCAAGGTCGCCCCAGAATTTTATTAGTCAAGCTTCCAAGCTTGTTTCTAAATTTTATGCCAAATCAGCAAGTAGCCTCAGATAGTAACCAAATAGCTTGCAGAGATAGCCCAGATATTAAGGTAATAGTCTCTTGTTTTCGACCAACAAATTATGGGAAAGACACGAAAGTGTCATTTCTGAATATTATGAAATCAGCAAGTGGCCTCAGATAATTTCCAAATGGCGTGTTCGGAACTTGCCCCAGATCTCTGTTAATCTTCTTTTCGACCATCGAAATGTGGGAAAGTCACGAGAGCCTCAGTTCTCATTTCTGAATGTCTTGAAGCCCTCAGGTGGCCTCAGATAATTTCCAAATGGCTTGTTTGGAACTTGCCCCAGATCTCTGTTAATCTTGTTTTCGACCAAAGAAATGTGAGAAAGATACAAAAGCCTCAGTTTTCATTTTTGAATATCTCGAAGCCCTCAGGTGGCCTCAGATAATTTCCAAATGGCTTGTTTGAAACTTGCCCCAGATCTCTGTTAATCTTGTTTTCGACCAACGAAATGTGAGAAAGACACGAAAGCCTCAGTTCTCATTTCTGAATGTCTTGAGGACTTGGCCTCAGATAATTTTAGAATTGCGCATTTAATGTAAAGTCGTGATCTTAGATTCCGAAAGATTGCCTCAGATTCCTAGTAGTCTTGCCTTTAATGAATAAAATCAGAAAGAAATACTATCATGATGTTAACAAGTAGCCTCAGATAATTTCAGAAATGCGGGCTAGACAGCCTCAGATTATTAATAGTCTTATCTTCAATTAAAAAATCTAAAATAAAATTGTCTGGATGTTTCATTTATGAAATCACCAAGTGGCCTCAGACAATTTTAGAAGTGCTAGCTAACTAGGTGGCCTCAGATCTTTAGTAGTTCTTTTCTTAAATCCAAAAAATCTAAGAAAACAAATATAATTTGAATGCTTCGTTTCTGAAAATATGTTTAAGTCAGCACGTAGCCTCAGAAAATTTCCAAATTGCGAATTAAATGGCCTCAGAACTTTAGTAGCCTCGCCTTCAAACAAGACAATTTAAGAGGCAATTTATTTTCTGGACGTTTCGTTCTGAATGTCATGAAGTCAGCAAGTAGCCTCAGATAATTTCTAATTTCCGACTTAAATGGCCTCAGATGCTTAGTAGCCGTCTTCAAACAAGACAATTTAAGAGGCAATTTATTGCCTGGACGTTTCGTTCTGAATGTCATGAAGTCAGCAAGTAGCCTCAGATAATTTCACAATTGATAGTTAGATGGCCTCAGATCCTTAGTAGGTTTACTTTAAATCAAAATATCTAACAAATAAATTGAAGGTATTGTTTCTGAATGTCATAATGTTATCGAGTAGCCTCAGATAATTTTAGAATTGCGAGCTAGACGGCCTCAGACTCTTAATGGTCCTGCCTTCAATAAAAAATCTAAGAAAAAATTGTCTGAAAGTTTTGTTTCTGAATGTTATCAAATCAGCAAGTAGCCTCAGATAATTTCAGAATTGTGAGTCAAATGGCCTCAGATCGTAAGTGAGTTTTGCCTTTAAACAAGTAAGTAGATAATTTCACAGTTGCTGGCTAGATGGCCTCAGAACCTTAGAGTGCTTGTCCTCAATCAATAAAATCTAAGAAAGAAATTATTGCCTGAACGTTTCGTTTCTGAGTTTCATTAAGTCAGCGAATAACCTCAGATAACTTCAGAATTTCGTGCTTTATGGAACTCTAGATAGTGAGAAATTACGTAACACAGATTTTGCCTTAGGAAATCGTAAGTGTCAGGGCGTTTCGTTTCTGAGGTTCATTCAGCTAACAAGTAGCCTCAGATAATTTCAGAATTGTTGGCTAAGTGGCCTCAGATTCTTATTAGTCTTTCTTTAAATCAAAAAAATCTAAGAAGAAGATATTGTTTGATCGTATCGTTCCCGAATTTCATTAAGTCAATGAATATCCTCAGATAATCTCAGAAATTCGTGCTTGATGAGGCACAAGATTGTGAGAAATTACGTATCTCAGATTTCTGTTAGCCTCGTCTTAGGAAATCATAAATGTCAGGGCGTTTCGTTTCGTTGAGCTAACAAGTAGCCTCAGATAATTTCAGAATTGATGGCTAAGTGGCCTCAGATTCTTATTGGTCTTGCTTTAAATAAAAAAAAACTAAAAAAAAGATTGTTTGATCGTTTCGTTCATGAATTTCATTAAATCAGCCAATAACCTCAGATAACTTCGTGCTTAATGAGGCACAAGGTCATAAGGAATTATGTATCTTAGATTTTTAAAGGATAAGTATCCGAGCGTTTCATTTTTGAATCCTATTAAGGCAGCAAGTGGCCCCAGAATTGCTTGTCGAAGTAAATTCCCTAGATTTTTGGGGCAACACCATATTTCTCAGCAATTGTGGCCTCATAAGGGTAGGCGTTTTGGTTTATCAATGTTGGCAGGACGTGTTTGGAAACTTCTTGGTAGTATCGATGTTCGCGTGAAAAGGGTAAACAGCGCTGTCGTTTTTGTGAAAACCGTGCCGTTAATTAGAGATGGGAAGCTTTGATTAGAGGTGGGATTTGTAAAGTGAATAAAAAAAGAAATCGCGCCGTTCATTGTTGCGCTTTAATTAAGTGCCCTTTCAGTGTCCTTTTTACAAGAATTCGGTCTTTATACAGCCCTCAAAGTTAATGTATTTATTAAGTCGACATGACAAGCTTAAAAATCTCGTTAGTAGCAAAAGCTCCAATAATAAGATTTATTTTTAAATCGATATGACATCATCACGTTCGGGCGGGCGCGCCGAAAAGAAGGGGTTGTAAAAAAAAAGCGGGGTGGCAAATTGTTCCCGTTCGCGGCGATTATTATTTTCTAATAATCTTTATCGCGCCATCGTTCACGGCCCAAATTTGCATACCCCTAAAAAACCGGGGGGGCTTTTTTATGGTTTCCGACGGCGAGGAGAACGCGCGCGAGGGAATTTTTCAACCGAAATGCCCAATTAATATTCAAAAGCACACACCGCCATTATCGAAGACGAATGAAAAAAGGCGTAAAAATTTAAATGAGCCCTCAGACGATGGCCAATATTTCAAATTAGCGGAGAATCCAGGCCCGTCTTAGAGATGACGGACCGTCGACGAATAAATCAAGCCCGCGTAAAGACCCGTCCATGTAATAGACCTGGAATTAATGCCCAGCGCGAGCCCTGACCTGATACGACTTTGTTTAAAACCACCACCCCCCTTGCCAAAGAAAAAAAAAACTCGCTTTTGTTTGCCCAAAAACTTATTCCTGTTTGCATCGCCGACTAAATTAAAAAAGATATTAACTAACCCCTTCGCCTAAATCCATGTGTCGGACTCAGGACCGGACTTTCACAGGCACGTACATGCACGAACATCTGAAGATCGTTTTCCTTCGTGAGCTCCACAGATAAATTAATTGCAAGCGAGCCTAATCCCAGGATCGTATTTGCTTAATGAAATCATTTCGGGAATTTTTTCATGAGCGATGACCTTTGGTCGGCCAGCGAAGTGAAAGTAATCCCGGGGGTTGAAGACCCCCCGAAAACCCAGGCGTTCGCCTGGACCGGTCAATCAAATCGGCAGGCAGAAACGAAAATATTTAATTTGCTTTTTATTAGGCGATTAGGGGACGTTTAATTTGTGCGGACTGGGGCGCGGGCGTTTTTTTTTCTCTGTAGGGTTTTTTTTTTCTTCGGCCACCCTCTTTTATGAGGAGGACCTTATGAGATCCTTTGTTTGCGTTTTAGAAATGAAATTAATTGATTGCTTCGATCGTGTTCTTTTTCCTGTCGTAGAAAGAAACAAACACAGACGGGATGAGTTGCTCGAGGGTTTACACGTTTGCAGGCGCAGTGAAACGATAACAATAAAAATTAATGACACACACACTCAAGGTTATCATAAATATGACACAGAATATGCCCAAACTATGAAGCGATCTTTTAAAATCGCATCATCCTTCTAAGAAATCCAAAAGCCTCAGAGATAGCCCCACATCACTAAGCGACGTTTTATATCAACCGGAAAACGGTCCATTTTTATAACAATTTGATTTCTGAGGGTACTAATGGCCCCAGAGATTGCCTCATTTTATTTTTTTCTTTCGATTAAAGGTTCTTAAATAAAGACGTGAGTGTCAGAGCTTGCCTCCCTTGCTATAAATGCTTTCATGGACCTCAGTGGTGCCTCGTCTGGTTTCTTGCTATGTAAGCTCTTTTTTCTGAATAAAACTCTGAGTTCTATCGGCCTCAGAGATTGCCCTCGACCTCTTTTCTTGCAACAAGTAATCATTTTCTACATAAAAACCTGATTTCTGAGCTAGCCTCTGAGAAGCCTCAAAGATAGCCCCAGTTTACGAAGCGGAATTTTATATCAACCGACAAACGGTTCATTTTTATAACAATTTAATTTCTGAGGGTACTAATGGCCCCAGAGATTGCCTCATTTTATTTTTTGTTTCAACAAATGGTTCTTAAATAAAGACGTGAACCTCAGAACTTGCCTCCCTTGCTACAAATGCTTTTATGGAGCTCAGGGGTGCCTCTTCTGGTCTGTTGCCACGTAAGCTCATTTTTTCTAAATAAAAGTCTGAGTTCCATTGTCCTCAGAGATTGCCCTCGACCTCTTTTTTGCCACAAGTAATCATTTTCTAAATAAAATTCTGATTTCTGAGCTAGCCTTTGAGAAGCCTTAGAGATAGCCCCAGATCATTAAGCGAAGTTTTATGTCGACCGGCAGATAGTTCATTTTTATAAAAATTTGATTTCTGAGGGTACTAATGGCCCCAGTGATTGCCTCAGTTTATTTTTTTGTTTCAACAAATGGTTCTTGAATAAAGACATGAGCCTCAGAGCTTGCCTCCCTAGCTACAAATGCTTCCATGGAGCTCAGGAGTGCCTCTTCTGGTCTGTTGCCACGTAAGCTCTTTTTTTCTAAATAAAAGTCTGAGTTCCATTGGCCTCAGAGATTGCCCTCAACCTCTCTTTTGCCACAAGCAATCAATTTAATTTCTGAGCTAGCTTTGACCTCAGAGATTGCCTCATCTTGTTTTTCTGTTCCAAACTACTTTCTTAATATGAATTGAGTATTTCCTGTACCTCAGAGTTAGCCTCACCTCGTCTTTAGTAAAACTTCTTTTTATTAGAATCTCATTTTTGAGAGTTGCGTGGGTCTCTAATAGCGCCTTGCTTTATTTCTTGTTAAAAACAAACGCATTTTATTCGAGTTGCCTCAGAGATCGCTCCCACCATTCTATATCTTACCGTAAGTGACAGTTTTTAAATGAACAAATCTGAATACTGAGGGTTCAATTGGTCTCAGAGTTTGTTTTGCCTCGTTTTTTATGATTTTTGAACGAACATTGGCGGCTTCGTGAGCCTCAGAGATTGCCTCGTCTTGCCTTTTCACCTGAACAAGCACTTTTCGATAATAATGTAATTCCTGAGGGAATGAAACTTTTTTAGATAAATTTTTGTAAACGTCGTTTGCCTCAGAGATCGCCTCATCCTATATTTTGCCACAAACATCAGTTTTAAATAAATAAATCTATACACTGGCCTCAAGGATCACTTTGCTCTGCTTTTCTCGATTTTTAATTGAAGATCGAGGGCTTGGTGGGCCTCAGAGATAGCCTCACCTTGCCTTTAGCCACAACTAACCCTTTTTTCACAATAATCCGATTTGTGAAGGTCCCGTCGATCAATTTAGACTCCCGCTTTAAGCTTTTGAGAACCTCATGTGCCTCAGAGATGGCCCCGGATCAATAAACTGGTCCTTGATAGCTTGGCTCTGATTCAACAACTTTTATGTGAATTTAATTTCCGAGGCTTTCGTTGATTTTTGAAGTGGCCCTTTTTAGATCTGCTATCAATCACATCTTAAATAATCTCAGAAAGCGAAATGTTGCCTCAGATACATACTTTCATCTTTCACTTGAATCAACTATACCTAAGAAAATATTAAACGAAATGAATTCAGTAAATTCCCTCAGGCAATTCCAGTCTTTTAAGAGCTTCATAAGCCTCAGAGGCAGCCTCAGATTAATAACCCCTGAGATGCTTGTTTTGGTACAGATATTTCTTGTTAATTTAATTTCTGGGGTTTCGTTGAGCTTCGAAGCGAACTTAACGTAATTTCTGCCCCATGTCGTACATCTCAAGTGGCCTCAGATAACCTTAGATTAATATTATCTTTCAATTAAATCAATTAGATTTATGAGAGACGTGAGCTGACATTATCTTACGCATTACGCCATACAAGTTCAGACTTGCTTTAGTTTTTTTTAATAACTTCGTAAGCCTCAGAGATAGCCCCAGATTAATCAGCCCTTAGACACTTGCGTTAATCCAGAATTTAATATCTGGGGTTTCGTTGACCTTTGCAGTGAACTTGGGGTCATAACTGTCTCTCGTACATCTGAAATGGCCTCAGATAATGAAGCAGCTACCTCAGATTCATTTACCTTTCGCTTAAATCAACTACATTTATGATAATATGAGCCGACATTAACTTAACACGTTGTCTCAGACTATTTCAGAGTAGTCCTTCCCTTTTAAGAACTCCGTAAGCCTCAGAGGTGGCCCCAGATTAATAAAAGGTCTAGAATGCTTGCTTTAATTCAGAAATCTCCATGAGAATTTAATTTCTGAGGCTTCGTTGATATGTGAAGTGAACTTGGGTTAATGCTTGCCTCTCTTACATCTGAAATGGCCTCAGATAATGAGGCAGCTACCTCAGATTCATTTTATTTTTCGTTTGAATCAACTACATTTATGATAATATGAGCCGACATTCACTTAACACGTTCCTCAGATTATTTCAGAGTAGCCTTTACCTTTTAAGACTCCGTCAGCCTCAGAGGTGCCCCCAGATTAATAAAAGGTCTAAAATGCTTGCTTTAATTCAGAAATCTCCATGAGAATTTAATTTCCGAGGTTTCGTTAGTCTGCGAATTTGACTTAGGGTGATGTTTGTTCCTCTTACATCTGAAATGGCCTCAGATAATGAGGCAGCTACCTCAGATTTCTTTTATCTTTCGCTTGAATCAAGTACATTTATGATAATATGAACCGACATTAACTTAACACGTCGCCTCAGACTATTTCAGAGTGGTGTTTCCCTTTTAAGAACTCCGTAAGCCTCAGAGGTGGCCCCAGATTCATAAAAGGTCTAAAATGCTTACTTTAATTCAGAAATCTCCATGAGAATTTAATTTCTGAGTTTCGTTGGTCTGCGAATTTGACTTAGGGTGATGTTTGTTCCTCTTACATCTGAAATGGCCTCAGATAATGAAGCAGCTACCTCAGATTCCTTTTATCTTTCGCTTGAATCAAGTACATTTATGATAATATGAACCGACATTAACTTAACACGTTGCCTCAGACTATTTCAGAGTGGCCTTTCCCTTTTAAGAACTCCGTAAGCCTCAGAGGTGGCCCCAGATTAATAAAAGGTCTAAAATGCTTGCTTTAATTCAGAAATCTGTATGAGAATTTTATTTCTGAGGTTCCGTTGGTGTGTGAAGTGGACTTGGGGTAATGTTTGCCGCTCTTACATCTGAAATGGCCTCAGATAATGAGGAAGCTACTTCAGACTCATTTTATCTTTCGCTTGAATCAACTACATTATGAGAAGTACGAGCTCAGATTAATTTGACAGATTGCCTCCGATAATTTCAGAATTGCTTTAACTTCATAAGCCTCAGAGATGGGAGCGGCCACCTTAGCACATGTTTCTTTATTTTCTGAGGCGCCCTCAATATACGAGGGGCTAATTTCGATTTCATTTAATTTAATAAATGCAAAGTGACACAAAAGCCTCAGTTCATACAACGCTCGCCTAGATTTGCCTCAGTTTCCTGAAAACCTCGAAAGCCTCAGAGATGGCCCCAGATCATGAAACATTATTTTTTTCCTGACCTACCGGCGATGGAAATTTCTTGACTTCGCAGATATTAAGTGATTCTAACCCTCCTGATTCGTAAGAAGAAGGAATTGATTGTCTTCTTTTTTGATACAGCGAGTATTGAAGCGCCATCTTTAAGCCCATCACAAAAGCTATTATTAACATTATTATTAACACTATGTGGGTGACTTTCGTTCGCATTTTTTTTTTGTTTTTGAAACAAAATGTAACTACTTACTTGGAAATCAAATGAAATACTTCTAATAAACTCTTTTACTTTTAATTTTTTTATCTGTTGGCAATTTACGTGTCCCTAAAGTTCCTGCGATCGGCGTTTAGGTTATAATTCATATGCAAATGTCCTGGACGACGACCGTTACGAAAAAAAAAAAAAGGATCCCAGCAGGCCACGACGATGTTGATGATCATGATGATAATATATGCGGTCGGCGGTACGTTGTATATAAAAACAAATTGCAACGTTTCGAAACGTAATTGTGATTTAGGTGGCCGCGCCGTCGACCACCAGTTAGTTCTCCTCTGCAACAACACAATCGATACGTGTGTGCATTTAGAGTCGGCCGATCAAATATTAAACCCAGGGGCGGGCCAGAAAAAGCCGGGCCCGCCGCTAATAATGAGCCGCTTTAATGCACTGCCCCCTCCCGCCCGTCCCCCGCGCTCGATTTGTGTATATTGTTTAAAATTCGCCGTGATTTACGGCCGCCCGCTTAATTGGACTAATTAAGCGTTTACAAATAAACGCTTTCCGATTTTTCCGCGCGTATTTCATATGCGATGCAGTCCGGGGCGAAAAACAATCGAGCAACGTCAACAGCGGTCCCTAATGGACAAGCGGACAAGCGGCTTCGCCGACCTTGATTGGGAAAACACGCCGGTTTTCGTTTCGAATTAATTTTCGTTGAAATCGCTACGCTTTAAACCAGAATCTTCCTCGTGGAAACAAGAGAGAAATAGACTCAATTTGAAGTAGGACAGATTTTATAGATACCTGTAATCGCCCTGAAAACATGAAATTCTTTCGAACACTATCAATTATTTAGATTTCGTTGAAGGACGTAACTCGCTCTCTTTCTCCATTGGAGTGAGCGTCCAAGTTACGCAAGTCATCCCCAAATTGGTTTGGCTTACGTAAAGTTTCACGTCATTGCCTGTGTGTTTCTCCTCGTCCCTTTTCTCCATTGGGGCAAACCACAAATCACTCTCAAGCCCGCATTACAACCCCCCTTAGTCTCTTGGGTCTCTGCTCGGTGCACACAGATCTTCTGGAGTCCCCTGTGTCATTTGCTTGCCCTCTTTCTCCATTGGCATGCTTGCTTTCGAGCCAACTCAGTCCAATTTACAAAGTCCCAAGTCGTTTGGGGGCTTACGAAGTAATAGCTCAGTGAACTGAGGCCTTCTGAAAGTCCTTGACTTGCCCTTAGTTAAATTTTAGGCCAACTTAGCCCAGTTTACAAATTCTCCAAGACTTTTGGACCTGCAATCATTGCGTGGGCGTGGCCTTTCCAGCATTAAATGAAAGCGTAATTATTGGAGAACAATCGAGTCTTTCTCCTTCTAAAAATAAAGATAATTACTTCGAGATATCATTCGAAAGTCATTGGTTTAACAGTGGGCGTTGCTCTTTCTCATCGCCGATTGGTGATTGGTGGAAATGTGAGTGACGTACACTCTTTCTAATCTACCTATCCCTTATTATGAAAGCTTCGATTTTTATGCGTTTTTTCGTGAAACACTGTAGAGCACGTTATTGCGTAATTCGATTGTTATTGCCTCGTCCTTAAGGTAACTCATCTTTAGTAAGTGTGAAGAGGCGTGGCCACACCGTCGGAAACCAAGTCGATTATGTCATTGCGTAATTCAATTATGATCATTGGCTCATCCTTAATAAGGTTGATCTTTAATGAGGAGGCGTGGCCAAATTTTTGATTTGTGCGAGAGCTTTGGTTTTTATAAATTTATTTCGATTGGTTATGATATGAAACAAAATCGATTACGTCATTGCGTAATTTTTTTATTTATTTATCGTTGATTCATCCGTAATGAGGTTCGTCTTTCAATGAGATAACGAGTGAGTCTGAGGAGGCGTGGCCGTATTTTTAATGCCTGCGAAAGCATTTTTTTTTCCCCGGTTGGTTACGTCATTGCGTAATTCGATTGTTATTGGCCCCTATCATCGGTAGATCGCAGAGGGCGCGACCGTCGCCCACGTTTCGGCTCGGTTTCACACAAAAACGCTTTGCGTAACGGAATCGCCCCTCGGGGGCGGGCGCCGCGTTTTGAAATCTAAACCTAAAAAGCGTCCCTGAACGGACTCTTTTTGAAGCTCCTCTCTCTCTCTCTCGCTCGCTTCTTAAATTACTTTTATTAATTCTCTTGTTTTTACGTGACGTATTAAAACGCGTCTCCTTCGGTTGGGAAAACGCGCCTCATTTTATTTATGCTGCTGATTAAAGAACGTGACATTTTAACCTCAAAATTAGATCGGAAAAAAAGAGGAGGGGGAAAACAAAACACGAACGTTGTAGGTCCTTTTTCTCTTTCTTTTTTTTTGTTTCTAAAATTGTACGATTTTATCGGGGATGGTCGTTTTGAACCGCGAGTTTTCGCCCAAATTTTCAGGGGCGATCGCCTTTTATTTCTCTTTTTTTTTGGTGTGAATAATTGCCCAATCACATCAAACTAGGGCGCAGAGTTGATGAACAATGATGAGGAACTGCAAATGGAACGGAAAGCAAAGCGTAAGGGTCTTAAGATTTACCTTGCGGAACACCTGGATTTTTATATTGGGGGACGTAGGAGGAGGGGGGCGGTATTTATCCGGCATAAAATTCTAACAAACTCCTTTCTCTCTTAACACCTTAAGCCTCAAGTTTTTCAAAGATTGTTGAGGGAACGTCTGCGTTTAATATTATTGGCTACGGCTGCGATCGACTTAACAGGTGTTTTCGTCTGTGACACATTTTCTTCTCTTTACTTTCCAACTCACTTCGCGATTTTGTTGGGCGATAACCAACACTTCGGGACGTCAATTATGATTTTGTTCTTTGCTCTTAAAATGAGGACCTAATCGAAACGAAACATTTTTTTATTGAGTTGATAGGGGGCGAAACGTTAACCTAAAACTTCTCTTTTCGTTTCATGGGGGATTCTCAATTGAGCGCTGGTCTGATTGTCATGGTAACCAATTTCGGGCAAGAAGTTGGTCCAAAGATAAGCGCCAATTGTTTGCCCCACATCGAAGGAACTCCTCGGCTCTTCTAGATTGAAAATCGTAGATGGTGTCGAAAGAGTTGACCTGGACGTCGTCGCAATTATGTCAAAACCAGCTCCAAAGAAAGCAAAGAGAAAAGGTCCTAAAGATTACCTTGCGGTGTTCGTATTTTTTTTTTCAAATTAGGAAGAACGAAGAGCTTGCTAGACGTCCTGAAATTATAACATCACGTCGTTGAAAACATAAAATTCTTTCGAACACTATCAATTATTTAGATTTCATTGAAGGACGCAACTAGCCCTTTTTCTCCATTGGAGGGAGCGTCCAAGTTACGCAAGTCATCCCCCAAATTGTTTTGGCTTACGTAAAGTAAACCAATTGTTTCACGTAATTGCGTGTGTGTCTCTCCTTGTCCCTTTTCTCCATTGGGGCAAACTACAAATCGCTCTCAAGCCTGCATTACAACCCCTCTTAGTCTCTTGGGCCTGCCCGATCGACACAGATCTCCTGGAGTCCCTTGTGTCATTTATTTGCCCTCTTTCTCCATTGGGATGGTTGCTTTTGAGCCAACTCAGTCCAATTTACAAAGCCCCCAAGTTGTTTGGGGGCTTGCGAAGTAATAGCTCAGTAAACTGAGGTCTTCTGAAGGTCCTTGACTTGCCTTTAGTTAAATTTCAAGCCAACTTAGCCCAGTTTACAAATTCTCCAAGACTTTTGGACCCGCAATAGAACAACTCAGTTGACTAAGATCTTCTGGAGTCCCTTGTGTCGTTCATTCACCCTCTTTTTCCATTGGGACACGATAGAGCCAACTCTGTCCAATTCACAAAGTCAGCCTAGGTCGTTGGAGTCTCACAAAGTAATGGGGCGGTAAATTAGGTCTTATGAGGATCCTATATTCGCCCTCTTTCTCCATTGGGACAGACACGATTAACTTTCCAGCCAAATCAGCCCGATTTAAAAGTCCTCCAAGTCTTTTGGGTCTGCAAAGGTTGACTCAGATTTTATCTGCCCATTTCCTCCATAGGAGAGCTTTGGAGCTAGTTTAGAAACCTCCCAAGCCGTTTGGGGCCTTATAAAGCTGTAGTTCAGTAAACACAGGTCTATTGAAGACCCCTGACGAAGATCGCCATGTCGTTAACTTGTCCTCTTGTTCATTGGGATGGTGACAATTGATCTTAGACCCAAGTCAGCCCATTTCACAAATACCCCAAGTCTTTTGGGCCTTAAAAGTTTGACTATGAGATTCTGGAGTCCTTTAAATCCTTCATCCACCTACTTTTTCCTTTGGAATGCTTTTAAGCCTATTTAAAAGCCTCCAAGTCGTTTGTGGGCTTACTAAGTAATAGTTGGTGAACTTAGGTCCATTGAAGACCCCTGAAGAAGATCGCCGTGCCCTTTACTTGTGCTCCTCCTCCATTGGAATGATGACAATTGCCTTTCGAGCCAACTCAGCCCATTTCCCAAACACCCTAAATCTTTTGGGCCTGTAAATGTTGGCCCTGATTTTCTGAAGTCCTTTATCTGCTCACTTCCTCCATAGGGAACCTTTGGAGCTGGTTTACAAAGCTCCCAAGTCGTGTTGGACCTTACAAAGCGGTAGTTCATTGACCTTAGGTCTATTGAAAGCCTCTGAAGAAGATCGCCATGTCCTTAGCTTGTCATCTTCTTCATTGGGATGATGACAATTGATCTTCGAGCCAACTCAGCCCATTTTACAAATCCCCCGTCTTTTGGACCTGAAAATGTTGAATTTGAGATTCTGGAATTCCTTCATCTGCCTACTTACTCCATTGGAATGTTCTTGAGTCTATTTAAAAGCCTCCAGATCGTTTGGAGGCTTACAAAGTAGTAGTTCGGTAAAATTAGATCTACTGAAGGCCTCAGAAGAAGATCGCCATGTCCTTTACTTGCCCTCTTCCTCCATTGGTATGACAACAACTGACTTTCAAGCCAGCTCTTTACAAATCCCTCAAGACTTTTGAGTCTACAAAGGTGCAGCTCGGTTGTCTCGGACTCTCCCAATTTTTTGAGCCTTCAAAGGCACTCTTAGCGTTTCTAGAATCCCTTATGTCTTGTTATCATGGTAGCTAACCAATTTCGGGAAAGAAGTTGGTCCAAAAACAAGCGCTAACTGTTTGCTCCACATCGAAGGAATTCCTCCAGGGTATTCTAAATTGAAAATCGTAGATGGTGTCGTTGAGTTGTGTTTTGTTTCTTTTTCTTTGTGTAAACAACAACCTGGACATCGTCGCAATTATGTCAAGCCCAGCCGCAAAGAATGCCAAGCGAAAACGAAGAGAAAAGGTCCTAAGGATTGCTTCGCGTGGGGCGTGGTTTTTTTTCCTAATTGGGGAGAGCGAGGGGGTGACCTTTGAAACTAAGCTTGCCTCCGCTATTACATTTCACTTCCCATTTCACTTAGTGATTTAGGATAAACCAAAACTTATTCCGATTTTGTTTTTCGCTTGAAACAATCGCCAACTCTCACGTTAGAATTAGAATGGAGTTGCCAAACCAAGAACTTAAACGAAAAGAAACTTTTTTGGATCCACATCTTCTGGTTCTTGTTGATCAAGGTCGACAGAGTTCGACTTGGTCAGATTCGAACAATTTTGAGGACCGCTTGCATTTATTTAAAGCTTTGCTTCGAATCCCCAAATTAATTTCTGGTTGCCATGGATCGAAAAAGTGTTGGAAAAAACTTTAGGCTCGAAATCGTTTGCCCCTTTTTTATTTTGCGAGATATTCTCAAGCGAGAAAAACTTTTGATAACGCGCGAAAAACTTTCGTTTCAAAGATTTTCCATGGCATTCTAGATTGGAGAGTGTGACGTTGATGGATTTTGGATCGAAGAAAAAATATCGTAATTGTTCGCGCCTGTCTGTCCCATCACCTATCGATTTGCGGAATCAAACGGCGATTTCCAACGCCAGGAATCAAAGTGGCTATGCCCGGTTCCCACCCTCGCCCTGCTAAAACTGCATCCACGTCACACGCCTATATATTTTGCGACGCGCGTGTGTGCATGTGTGTGTCCGTTTTGGCCGGTCGTAGTCGTCTCGTTCACACTTGCGCACGATCGACTATGGATTTTGTTATTGCAATTTATTTTTGATCGGACGAAACCTGCGCGTGCGAACGCCATTCCGAACCGACTTTCCAAATATATCTGGAGCCAGAGGAAAAAAAAAGAAAAAACACGCACGCACCTCTAAATTTGGGAAAGGAAAAACGAGCGAGCTTTCTATTTTCGAAAAAAAAAAGCCTCCAGTCACCTCCTCTAGTTTAAAATCTATGGCGATTCATAAGAATGACGAGCGCCTCTGATCCCATTGGTGAATTAAATTAGGGGAAAAAAACAAAAGAACGAGAGTTTGCCAAAATTCCCATCAGCTTTTTGGTAAAATCCAAAATCTTGCTTGCAATTTATTTCAACAACGTTGCACTTTAGTGAGAGCTAGGTGGGGGGGGGGGGGGAGAGGGCTGCTGCTTATAAATTTTTATGGCTTGTTGATGTAAAATAGAAAAAAAGAAACAAATGATGATCGCCCTCGAAATGCAAAGGATTATGGGAAAGAAACGCGTCTTGGTAAGCAAGTCGTGACAACTTTCCCATTTGGACAAAAAAAAAGGAAGAAAGAGACATTTTCGTTTGTTTTTTTTGTTTTTTTTCTTCTACCTCTTCGATGTGATTTCAAAACAAAAAAAATAAATCTCCCCCTACGGTGGCTAAAACAAAAGATTCTCGTTTCACTGACTTTCCTTTCTTCTCAGGGCAATCGGATAGCGGATCGGTCGTCTTTTGTTTTCCTCGATCGTAGAAATCTTCGTTTTTCTTCTCTCGATTTTTCTATTTCTTTTTTCGGTTACCAAAAAGAAATTCAAAATAAATTTAAATCTCCAGCCGCAACGAATCGAAATTGTTTTCCTAAATCTCTTATCCGAAAAAAAAAACGATTTGTCGGTCGATGATCTTTTGTTTTTCTCGATCGGGATCTTCGCTTTCTTCTTTCGATTCCTCCTTTAATTTCAATTGAGAAACAAACATCTGAATTAAATCTCCCGTCCGGCGTTACAATCATAATCGATTCTTCAGTCGATCGTCTTTTGTTTTCTTCGATCGAAATCTTCGTTTTCTTCTTTCGATTTTTTCTCTTTTTCAAATTCCAACAAAAAAATCCCCCTTCCTCACAATGAATAGAAAACTGATATCGATTTCCTAAATTTCTTCTCAGAGCAATCGACTCGTCGGTCGATCGTCTTTTGTTTTCGCGGTCGAGATTTTCGTTCCTCTTCTTTCCACATTTCTTCTTTTTTTTTCCTCGATTGAGAAAAAAAAAATCAGAAAAGAACTGGAAGGATTTCGATTTAAATAATTTTCGATTACTTTCGTGTTTGGATCGATCGTCTTTTGTTTTACTCGATCGAAACCCGTAACAAATTCAGCGCGATTCGGTCGAATGTGCTCTGTTTTACTTTTTTACTTTCATTTCTTTTCTCTTCTTCGTCTCTCTTTCTTGAATCTGTCGTCTTTTGTTTCGACGATTTCGATCGATCGTGTTTCGTGGTCGACAAACTTTTTCCTTTTCTTCTTTTTTTTTTCTTTGCGTTTCTTTTCTTTTCTGGTACGTTTCTCTTTCTCGAATCGGACGTCGTTCGTTTCGCCAATTTCCATCGATCGTCCTTTTTTTTCTTTATTGTCGATTAACGAAATGAAAGTTGAAAGTCAAAAACAAAAGATTGTGAAACATTTTACTTCGGTTTCAGCTTCAGTTTCGCTTAATTTCTTTTCTCCTTCTCCAATCGATTCAATCGATTTTGTTTTTTCTTTTTATTTACATCGATTATTTCGTTTTTCTTAATCGTATACGATTTTTCGTGTAACAAAGACGAATCAAAATTAGAAACAAACGTTTTTCTTCTTTACCATTTATTTTCTTTTCCAGTCAGTAGGCTGGTATTTCAATTGATCGATCGTCTTTTGTTTCTCTAATTTCGATCGATCGATTTTGTTCTTTTTGAACGAAAATCACGTAATTTTTCGATAAACAAGAATTGTTAGAAAAATAAATGCCAACAAATTTTTTCTTTTTATTTCCTTCTTTTTCATTTATTTATTTTTCCAGTCTTCTACTTCAATCGATCGATCGATCGTCTCTTGTTTCTCCAATTTCGATGAATCGATTTCGTTCTTCTTGATCGAAAATCACATGACTTTTCGATAAACAAGAATTTGTTAAAAAATTAGAAGCTAACGTCAAGAAATTATTTTTCTTTTGTTTATCTTCTCTTTCATTTATTTTCTGTGCCAGTCAGCTGGTGCCTACTTCAATCCGAGCGTCTTTTGTTTCTGCAATTTCGACCGATCGTGTTTTGTTTCTTCGATTTCGATCGAACGATTTTTCTTGACACACGAAAAAATAAAAAGAAGCGTCAATTTGCGGGAATTGAAATGATTCGATAAAAATGACTCTGACGTTACTTGAAGTAAAAATGAGAAGCGCCGTCTCTTAGCCGGGTCAAGAAACTTTTTTTTTAATACAATTAAGCATCGAATTCTAATTAATTTGAAGTATTTTATTAAAACACAAATTAAAAACACTCTCTAAATAAATTTAGAGATTAGGATGCCATCTCTGGGTTCAATCAGGAAATCATTTCGTTACATTTCCGACTGACCTTCAGTTTTCGTTTCTAACAAGAAGTAGCTTTCGACCCTTCGATAACGACTTAATAAATTTAATTGCGTATTGGTAAAAACGTTCGACCTCCCCCCCTTCTCCGTTTCGTTCCGTTACTTTGGGGCCAAAAAGAAAAAAAAATCTAATAACTTCATGCGAGTCAACAACCGCAAAGTGGTAGTTACCCCGACGGGTGTCTGCCACTTTCACCTCGACGATTTTTTCCCCGGTTTCGTTTCCGTTCCGGGCCGGTGAAGAACGGGCGGCATCTGTCCTGCGTTCCTCTAGCCCTTTCTTTTCCACCCCCGAGTTTGCCGGCGCGGCTTCGGATTTATTTCGCCTTCGCCCCCATTTGCATATGACGCGCGCCCGATCGAAGTCGAAATTTATCCGTTTCCTTTTCGTTTTACATTTATGGGCCACCGCTGATATTTATGCCCCCGTCGTCGATGGGCAATCGTAAAAGTTTTATTTACGACGATTTGCTCGAACGCACGTCTTTCTTCTTCTTCTTCTTGTTCTCCTTCTGGTGGAGCCTGTTACTTCTCGACCACGAAATTCACTTTTATATTGTCGCTGTAAATCTTGCGACCCCCCCGTCAACGGCATTTGTTCGCCGCTCAAAAAATCGCACCGCCGTAAATCTACCGTAATCGAACCAGGTCCCGTTTGACCTACATATACCTATGCTCGCAGACGCTTCGATCAAATATTAAAAGAGCAACGTGCAAGGTTTCTATTAAAATATGATGAGGTGCTTTTAACAATTCGAAAAACAAAGCAAAGACAATTGAAAGAAAAAACAAACAATTTCCTGTAACGTAGAGATCATGTTGAAACAAAACAAAACATAATCGATTTAAATGGAGAAACAAAAGACAGGCCATTGAAGAAGGTTAAAAATTGGAGCCAACTGACAAGAACGGAGAACACTTTGCGAGAATTTGTTTTTTATTCTCAAAAATTCAACGTGTACGACGAGAATTTCGATCAAAACAAAAAACAAAAGACAGTCGGCGACTAAACCATCGATGAAGAAATAAACAACAAAACAACAACTTCACATATGTTTTCCTGTAACGTAGAGATCATGCTAAAAACATTGGTTGACGCTAAAAGTATCGCTTTCGATTAAAACAAAAGACAGTCGACGACTAAACAATCGACAAATTCACAGATGTTTTGCTGTAAAGTCGAGATCATGCTGAAAACGTTGGCTGATGCTAAAAAGTGTCACTTTCGATTAAAACAAAACAAAACCCAATCGATTTAAAGGAAAAAACAAAAGACAATCGAACGGACAGTCAATTGGAGTTAACTGACTGGAACGCAAAATAAATAAAAAAAGCAGAAAAGTAGAAAAAACATTGCCAGCATTTGTTTTTAATTTTCGAAAATTCAACGTGCCCGACGATCAAAACGAAAACAAAAGATAGTCGACGACTAAACAATCGAAGAAGAAACTAAATGCAAAACAACAATTTCACAGATGTTTTCCCGTAACGCAGAGATCGTGCTAGAAACGTTGGCCGATTCAAAAAAGTGTCTTTTTCGATTAAAACAAAAGCAAAACGCAAT
Source organism: Serrognathus titanus (assembly GCA_039766575.1). Lineage (NCBI taxonomy): Eukaryota > Metazoa > Arthropoda > Insecta > Coleoptera > Lucanidae > Serrognathus > Serrognathus titanus. The sequence goes on along the minus strand of CM077911.1, from coordinate 31,921,250 downwards.
CGATTTAAACGAAGAAACAAAAGACTGCCGATCGAAGAAGGTTCAAAATCGGTGTTAACTGAACAGAACGGAAATAAAAATAAAAAAGAAGCAAAGCAGAAAAAACTTTGCGAGCATTTGTTTTTAACTTTCAAAAATTCAACGTGCACGACGTGATTTTCGATCAAAAAAAAAAACAAAAGACAATCGGCGACTAAATAATCGACCAAGAAACAAAAAACAAAACAATAATTTAACATCATTTAAAGATCATGCTAAAAACGTTGACTGATTCAAGAAAGTGTCGTTTTCGATTAAAACAAAACAAAGAGCAATCAATTTAAACGAAGAAACAAAAGACAGTCGATCGAAAAAAGTTAAAAACCGGAGCTAACTTATCAGAAAGGAAAATAAATAAATAAAAGCGAAGACAAAAAGCCTTTGCTAGGCATTTGTTTCTTATTTTCAAAAACTCAACGTGCACGACGTGATTTTCGATCAAAACGAAAACAAAAGACAGTCGACGACGAAACAATCGACAAAGAAACAAATACGAAACAACAATTTCAAAGACGTTTCGCTGTATTCTTCGTTCATGATAAAAACGTCGACTGATTCAAAAAAGTCTCAGTTTCGATTAAAACAAAAACAAAATTCAATCGATTTAAACGAAGAAACAAAAGATAGTCGATCGAAGAAGATTAAAAACCGGATTTTAATTATCAGAACGGAAAATAAATAAAAAAGAAGCGAAAACAAAAAAACTTTTTGCTGGGTATAGATTTTTATTTTCAAAAATTCAACGTGCAATACGTGATTTTCGATCAAAACAAAAACAAGAGACGGTCGATCTAAATTGGAGAAACAAAAGACGATCGTTTGAAAAGTATGAGAAAAATCGGAGCCAACTTGAACAGAAAATTAAAAAAAATAATAACAATAATAAAGAATCTGGCGGCATTTGCTTTTTTTTAATTTTTGACAATTCTTTTTTATCGAAAAAAATCGACGTCATTTTCGATCAAGGACGCTACCGGAAGGTGGCGCATTGTAGCTTGTCTTCGTTGCGGTTCGTCTTGCAGTGTTCAAAGGAGTTTCAGCCGAAAAATAAAGTTTTTGTTTTTTTTTTCGTAAAGAAAACCCATCCTCAAACTCTAGCTAAAAAAATTGGTTGGGTCTACCAATAGATGGCGTTTCGCTTGGTACTCAGGGGCATTTGTTTTTTGTTCAACAGCCTAGATATTCTGACGTAAAATTCCACTTCAGAAGTGCTCTGGTTTCTTTTTCGAAGAAACAGAAATAGAAGTTAAAAGGTTAATCTGATTGCCCAAAGATGGCGCTTGAAAATGAGTGCGTTTAAAAACGTGGCCTTACGTTATGACCGTCTATCTCAACTTTCGCGGGAAGATGACAGACACAGCATTTTCTTTTGGGGATAAAGAAAATCGTTCCTCGAGCTCTGGTAAAAAAAAAGAAACTTGAGGTGCCTACCAATAGATGGCGTTTTGGAAGACATTCAAAACTTTTCGTTTCACTTTCAATGAGGGCCAAAATTTCTTGACGTGAAAACCGACTTTCAGAAGTTCTTGTCTTTTTTTCTAAGAGAATCCCTTTGAACTTTTAAAAGTTAAAAGGTTAATGTAACTGCCAAAAGATGGTGCTTAAAAATGTGTCGTTGCATTCGACAGCCTAGCTCAACTTTCAGGGGGGAAAAGGACATTGTAGTTTTTTCTGTTGAAGAGAAAGACATGACCTCAAGCTTTAGTAAAAAAAAACCTTGTTGTTGTGTCTACCAACAGATGGCGTTTTGGAAGATGTTTGTTTTACGTTCAACGTCCAAAATTTTTCGGCTTCGGGACTTGTCAAAATGTTCTGGCGTAAAGCTCGACTTCAGACGTTCTTTCTTGTTCGAAGAAATTGAATTATAATTAAAAAGTGAATACGACGGCCAGTAGATGGTGCTTTTAAAAATTTTACTTTACATTCGTCGGTCTATCTTAGCTTTGGGGGGAGGGTGAGGGAGAAAGGACGCGGTAGTTTTCTTTTGAAGAGGAAGAAAACCGACCGTCAAGTCCTGATTAAGAATTCAAACAAAAACTTGTTTTGTCCACCGATAGATGGCGCTTCGCAGGACACTCAGAACCTTTTGTTTTATACCAAAGATTTTCTGGCGTGAAACTCGACTCCCTGCACACAATAGAATTTTTTTCTCGAAGGAAAACGCCGTTCGTTAAATTTGAGTTAGGAAGTTAACGTGATCTCCAAAAGATGGCGTTGAAGCGTCGGTTTAAAAATCTTGCTTTACGTTCAACATTCGGTCGCAACTTTCAGGAGGGGAGAGGACACGGTTTTCTTTCGAAAACAAAGCACATTCTCGAATTTCAGGTAAAGAAAATTCGGTTTGCTTACCAATAGATGGCGCGTTACGAAAGACTTTTGTTTTATGACGAAAAGCTCGACTTCCAACGCGATAGAGTAACAATAGTTTTTCCTTTCGAAGAAGGAAGCGCCCCCATTTTTGTAAATTCTAGTAAAAAGAAGTTTCTGTGACCACCAATAGATGGCACTCAAAAGTTTCCTTAAAAACGACACTTTTTATTCGACAATTAACTTTAGACTTCGAGGGAAGATGAAAAGGAAGACGAAACCCATCCTCTAATTATTATATTTCAAAAAAAATTACTGCGTTCATTAATAGATGGCGCTTTAAATCAGGTTTCAAAAACGTTATATCACGTTTAAAATTCGCTTTGTTTGCCAATAGATGGCGTTTCGAAAGACTTTTGTTTTATGGCGGAATGCTCGACTTTCAACGCGATAGAGTAACAACAGCTTTTCTTAAGAAGAAGGAACCGCCCCGTTCCTTGAATTTTTGTAAATTTTAGTAAAAAGAGGTTTCTGTAATTACCAATAGATGGTACTCAAAAATTTCCTTAAAAACGACTCGTTTTATCCGGCAATTCAACTTAGGCTTCAAGGGAAGGCGAAATGGAAGACGAAACTCGTCCTCTAATTATTATATTTTACGTCCACTAATAGATGGCGCTTTAGATCACGTTTCAAAAACGTTATTTCACGTTTAATTAGGATAGGAATCGATCTCTTTGCGTTTGACTTCTTGAGCTGATTTAGTCTTTGCGATTCCACCCTCTTTGGGGTTGCTTTGCTTTTGTCCAGGTCCGGGCTTAAATTTTCTTTTTATTTTGCAAATTATTTATTTGAATGTGGTCGTGCTTTTCGATTTGGCAGTCGACTCGATTTGCCCATTTAAATGGGAAAAAATTTCTCTGTTCCCGACCTCGTGTTGGCGTGCAGGAAAATGAAGAGGGAACGTTGGAGCTTTGGCCTCTCCGAAATGGCACAATACTGTGTTCCGTTCTAGTACATAGGGCTGTGTACCGCCCACTGAATATATCACATACACATACGCCCGTCCGTCCGCCTCACCCCCGCGACTGCACCGCCACCCTGCATGCACATGCACATGGTGGATGCACCCCCATATAAGTGCAGTCGTAATCGCCGGCCGGCCGGCCGCCATTTTGAATTGCAAAATCCGCTAAAAACGCTGCGTCCGTAAATCGTGCGCGTCGGAAAAGCGGCGGCGGAAAAAGACGTTTTTTGAGTTGCAACTCCAAACCCACCCCACAGCCCCCCGCGCGCTGGAATTTAAGCCGAATTTCACCACCACGCATGCAACAACACACACAGACATATCAGACCAGCCCGCTTTAATATTGATGTTATTTGTATAATTTTGTTTCGCGCAAATTGCAGCGCGTAAATGTTTATTCGATGCAATTGCTGCAGACCTATCTCCATCCCTTGCGCTTCATCCCTCTCTGAAATTATTATTAAAGCCCGACGTGATCTTGTCGCATCGACCCCCCAAAAGAAGAAAAAAGAAATTTCTTTTCGACAGTCTTTCCATGGGTCTTGGACGGGATCTTTCTTTTTGGGGTGGAAGGGGCTACCTCGAAACAGAAAATGGAATTTGGTACAACGGAAATGAAATTCAAGAAGACTTAAAAAAGGGTGGTTTTGGGCAACTCTTGTACATCTGCTGTATGGACTATGAAATTCGAAAGCTAAGCGAAAATAAAGACGCAGGTCAAATACAAGTAAGAAAAGCAAGGGTGGCTTTGGGCAACTCTTGCTCAACGACCTACACGTCTTGGATAATGCAATTCGGAAAAAAAAACGAACATTTTTGGCCACCTGTGCGCCAACGAACTTTAAATCAGCAAAACGAAGAAGCTTTGGGCTATCCAAGGACGACTCCTTGGATATCCTGGGCAACGAAATTCGAAAAGAGAACTGAAAATGAAGGAATTTTGGGGCATTACTATACGCACGGAATTTAAATTCTGCGAAGAAAACAAGGGTAGCTTTGGGTAACTTTTGGACAACGACCTGCTTGTCTTAGACAATGAAATTCGGAAAAAGAACGATTTTTTTGGCCTCCTCTGCGCCAACGGAGCTTAAATCAGCAAAACGAGGATAAGGGCGGCTTTGGGTTATCCTTGGACGACTCCTTGGATATCCTGGGCAACCAAATTCGAAAAGAGAACTGAAAATGAGGGAATTTTGGGCAATTACAGCGCGCGCGGAATTTAAATTCTGCGAAGAAAACAAGGGCGGCTTTTGGCAACCTTTGGACTTGCACGTCTTGGACAACAAAGTTCGATAAAACTAACGAATCTTCGCTGGGCATTTGTTTTTTATTTTCGAAAATTCAACTTGCGCGACGTGATTTTCGATCAAAACGAAAAACAAAAGACAATCGGCTACTAAATAATCGACGAAGAAACAAAAAACAAAACAATAATTCATCATCATTTAGAGATCATGCTAAAAACGTTGACTGATTCAAGAAAGTTTCATTTTCGATTAAAACAAAACAAAGAACAATCGATTTAAGTGAAGAAACAAAAGACAGTCGATCGAAGAAGGATAAAAATCGGAGTTAACTTACAAGAACGGAAAGTACATAAAAAAGAAGCGAAAACAAAAAACCTTTGCTGGGCATTTGGTTTTTATTTTCAAACATATTATTTCAACGTGCACGACGTGATTTTCGATCAAAATAAAAAACAAAAGGCAGTCGCGAAGAAACAAAAAACAAAACAATTTCGCAGGTGTTTTGCTGTAACGTAGAGATTATGCTGAAAACATTGGCTGATACTAAAGAGTGTTATTTTCGATTAAAACAAAACAAAACACAATCGATTTAAACGAAGAAACAAAAGACAGTCGATCGAACAAAGTTAAAAATCGAAGTTAACTGACCAGAACGGAAAATAAATCAAAAAGAAACGAAGAAGAAAATTTGAAATGAAATTTGAAACGATGAAAACAAAGATGCCCTTGGTCATCGTTTGGGAGGGGGGGGGGGACAATTGATGGGGACGCATCAAAATGGAACAAAGGCGAATAACTCGAAAACCTACTGGATTAGACCCCTGATGTGGGGTATCAATTCGGGCTAAAATTCACCGTAGAATCCAAATTTGCAATAATATACAGGCTGTTCCTCCAAAAGAAATGTATCTTTGGTCTTTATCTCAGGAATACGATGTTCAATTGTTTTTCTGTAAACTGCGTACGAAAATACGGGAGAATATCTACAACTTTAGTAATCCATAATTTTTCCCAAATCCAAAAATAAGCGAAATACATCGTGTGTTCCCAAAAATTTAAACAAAGCCGAATAACTCGACAACCCTTCGGAAAAGACCCGTGATATGGGGTATCAATTCGGGCTAAAATTCAGCGTAGAATCCGAAAATGTAACAATATACAGAGTGTTCCCTACAAGAAAACGCAAATTTGAGCTATATCTCAAGTACGCGTTGCTCAATTGTTTTTCTGTAAACTGCGTTCGAAATTGCTGGAAATTTTCTACAACTTTTGTAATAGATAATTTTTTCCAAATCCAAAAATAAGCGAGATACACCGTGTGTTCCCAAAAATTTAAACAAAAGCGCATAACTCGAAAACCCTTCGGAATAGACCCGTGATGTGGGGTGTCGATTCGGGCTAAAATTCACCGTGGAATCCGAAAATGCAATAATATATAGGGTGTTCCCTTCAAAAAAACGCAACTTTGGGCTGTATCTCAAGTACGAGTTGTGCAATTGTTTTTCTGTCAGATGCGTTCGAAACTAAGGGAAAATATCTCCAACTTTTGTGATCGATACTTTTTTCTAAGTCCAAGAATAAACGAGGTATATCGCGTGTTCTCAAAAATTTTATCAAAACGCAATTTTTTCAATTAAAATCGTGTTCTGTGGCGTCAATTCGGGCTAGAATTCATCGTAGAATCCAAAATAGCAATAATATACAGGTTGTTCTGCTTAATAAAATTGTAATTTCGGACGGTACCTACCTCAGAATGAGAAAGATAACTGGAGTTACTGTGTGTTACACGGCCACCCTCAAACCGACCAGTTTTTCGAATCGCATTAATCATAAATGGTGAAAACAAGCTTCTGCTGTGCCCCCCCCCCCCGCCTCCCACTCGTTAATGTACTCTATCTTTGGGAATTCAATTTAGCAATTGGCAAGGGTAGATAGGATTAAGGATTGAGGATTCAGTAATTAAACATTGAACCGTTGAGGTGAATGTGAACTTATTACTGATGAGCTCCAAGCATGCCGAAACTAAATGTTTGCCACCACGGTGTATGTCAGTGCACTTGTACAAGTTATAATTATTATCAATAAGACAGTTCTAACTTATTCATAGAAACGCCGCGCCGTCAAAGGACGCATTAGTCACACGCAATCTTTTCCTCACCTTGTTACGCCATCGATTCTCCTTCGGGCCTTGCGTACGTACGCACGAAGTGACTTCCGGCCGGAGATGAGGCGGCGCGCAATTGTTTTCGGTTTTTTGTCGGACTTTTTTTTTCCTCCGCGTGTTATGCATATGGTCAAGTAAGCTCAACCCTTAAATTAAATGCTCGCCATCTGCCCGCGCGCGCCAGGGTCACCGAACAAAATAAAGGACGAAAGGTAAATTAAACGGCTCACCTAGCCTACTGCATATCGAATACGATAATGAGTTTTTATTGTGCCATCATTCTTACCATTAAGTAGACAGACATATGCGCGTTGTTCGCTTGTTTGTTTGTTTTGCGTCTGGGTCGGAATGGGATTGAGGAATGGGGTTGGGGTAGTACTACACGATGCCTTCTCAGAATTCATTATTGCCCCCCCACGGAAACGGAAAAATTTGAAGTTCTTTCAAGAACTCAAACGGCAAAGGCCCTAAATTAGAACCCTGTGGTATTTATGTTAATTACTTTTATTCACAACGCTAATTTCCTATACGCCCATAAACACGAAAGGCCAAAAAATTATGTGTGCTCAATAAAGTACTAGTTTCCACCGTAGTGGCGTTAGCTGCTTTCAAGGTCTTTCAATACAAAATTTTTTAGATACAGGCCAAAATTACACTTTTTGAACCAGAACGCCCTCTATATTTTGCAATTTCGTATTCTACGGCGAATTTTACCTCGAATGGACGCCCCACATCACTAATCTAATCTAAAGTATTCACGAGTTATTCGCTTTTGTTTATTTTGTTGGGAACACGCGGTATAACTCGCTTATTCTTGGGTTTGGAAAAAAGTATTTCTTACAAAAATTGTAGAAAACTTCCTGCAATTTCGAACGCAGTTTACAGGAAAACAATTGCACTTCGCGTTCTCGAGATACAGCACAAAGTTACAGTTTTCTGAAGAGAACGCCCTGTATATATTGTAATTTCGGATTCCACGATGAATTTTAGCCAGAATTGACACCCCACATGATGGTTCTGATCCGAAGGGTTCCCAAGTTATTCGCATTTGTATAAATTTTTGGAAACACACGGCATATCTCGCTTGTATTTTAGATTTCGAAAAAGATCTTAATAACAAAAGTTGCTGACATTCTTCTGTAATTTCGATTGGAGCTTACAGAAAAACAATTGAGCGTCGCGTACCTGAGATACAACCCGAAGTTACGTTTCTTTGAAGGGAACACCCTGTATATTATTGCAGTTTCGGATTCTAGGGTGAATTTTAGCCCGAATTGATACCCAACATCATGGGTCTACCCCGAGTTATTCGCCTCTGTTTAAATTTTTGAGAACACACGGTATATCTCGCTTGTTCCTGGATATTGGAAAAAATATTGATAACAAAAGTTGCAGATAATCTCCTGTAATTTCGAATGGGATTTATAGAAAAACAATTGAATCTCGCATACTTGAGATACAGTCCGAAGTTACGGTTATTTTGGAGGAACGCCCTGTATATTATTACATTTTTGCATTCTACGACGAATTTTAGCCCGAATTGACACCCCACATGACGGATCTAATCCGAAGGGTTCTCAAGTTATTCATCTTTGTTTAAATTTTTGGAGACGTACCGTATATTGGACTCATTTTTAAAACTGTAAAACATCGTTGGTTCGCACAGCTGCAGATTTCTTCCTTCCAGCGCGAACACCCTACAAAAAAACAAATGAGCGTTACATTTTCTAAATACAACCCAAAATTACGCCATCTCGAACGAACCATAACCATATATAAATGGATTCTCAAATTCTGTAGCGGTTAATTTCAAACTGAATTGACGGACTTAACGCATACGATTCAAGAGTAATTCGATTTTGGTTCATTTGTTTATAGAACGCGGTATAATTCTTTGATCGTAGAAAACAAATAAAGACGTCGAAAACAAAGTCACGGGAATTTGCACGGTCTGTGTACAAAAATTCGCGCATCGCATTAACGTGAAACACCCCAAAGTTGTACTTGTTTAATGCAATGCCCTGTGTATTACGGTATTTTTTGGATTCTAGCGCGAATTCTATTCCGGATCTTTCCTGGGGTGGACAAGGACGTCAATAAGTAAACAATCGATCACCGTATTATCGAGGATATTTCGGAAAGTTGCTTAATTTTTACGGAACACCCTGTAGATTAATGAATTTTTGGATTCTACGGCAAATTCTAGCCTGAAATCATGTGTCGCACTATGGATCTAGCGCAAGCGGTTCCCAAGTTATTTGCGTTTTTTGAAAACCACCCCTTTTTGGCACTCGAGAACCGCTCGTCGTAGACCCATCATGCGACACATGATTTCAGGCTAGAATTTACTGGGGAATCCAAAAATGCGCTTTCCCAACGTGTATCTCGAAAAGCGTTTGTCATTTGTTTTGTTTTTCGAACGTCATAACGACATTTTCGCGTGTAACTCGAAAAAGTGGCGTTGTTTGGCCTAGTCTTTTGAGGGTATGTGGTGGAAGGACGTCAATTGCGATTTTGTTATCGTGGTTAGTAATTACTTATTGCATGGACGTTGCGATGTATTGGCCTGGGGGAATTGTTTTATTTTCTTTTGCTTTTTGTTATTTAAGGCGGTAATGTCCATCATTTCTGTTTGGGTAATTGTAGTCTCCGTGCGCGTTTAATTTATTTAAACGCTCTCACCGGGCGCCGGGCCCTTCTGCGTTTCGTTAATACCCGGCATATGGCGTATGCGCGGCCTAAATGATTACTTTTGTGTTTTTCCTTTCAAATTGTATGCACCTTTTCGTTCTTTATAACGAATAACCACCCACAATATGTGTATTTAACCCTAACATTGTTTCAAGAAGCGATACGCACCTGCTGCGGCGGACCAGAGAGCGCGCGGACGCGCCCAACCGCCCGCCCCGTCCACGAATTCGAGGGCCCGCTGCGATTTTTTACGGGCGATGCAACGTGTGATTACGGCCAACACATGGTTTTTTTGACCTACAGATTTAAATGGCTATAATTTCTTGTCTTGTTCTGATCAGATTTTTTTTTCTTTCGCTTGTTTCCGTCGAGGAATAAATTCTTACGATGTTGTACAGTGTGTGTATTTAGCGAGGATCGTTTATTTAAGGGAAAGTCTGCTTAACGCGAATGAGCTTGGGAATGAATGGCCAGGCTATTAAAAGTTGTAATGACGGAAGTTTTTTTTTCTTCTTCTTTTTGTATTGACTATAAATAAGTTGGCAGTTTAACGACTGTAAGTTTCACCTTAGTCAAGGTACGTTAAACAATGTAAAAATGTGCATGCGCTTAAACACAGAGATTTGCACTTCCTCTATCTCCCTCTCGTCCGTTTTCGCATAAGTACGTAAACTTGAACATACTTTTTCACAATTAAATGACAACGACTGTAATTTTTCGCTTTAATCTCATGTGATTGTCTCCGCGTGTTTGTGTGTGTGTGTACGGGTAATTGTGTGCGCAATTAACCGGCTCGTTAGCAGAAAGGAAGGAAAAAAGCTACGTACGTAAACAAAGCCGAAATCTCGATCGGCTGAATTAAATTCCGGGGGTGGACGACGAGGACGATGATGATGATGATGAAAAAAGCCCGGATTTCACGTTCAATTAGGGCGAAATAATAAAATCGAAGTTTTTAATTTGGACGGACGGACGGCGAGCATTCTTTCGAACTGTGACACATTTTTAATAAAGAAGGGGTTATTAGTTCCCCGAGGAAAAAATTATTGAAGAGCGACGCCGCAAACTCCCTCAATTTTTAATAAATCGAAACCGACGGTAATTACTGGACAGTTTCCTCCGCCATCCCCCTCTCGTCATTCTGAACGCTCCCGTTCATCTAAGACGTTCGATTCACTCGTACAGTGACGGACAAAACTAATGCGACACTAGCAATCGAAACGTACGGTATATTTCGGTTGTTTTTTTTGATTTTGGAAAAAAATTAATTACAAAAATTGCAGATACTTCGAAAGGAATTTACAAAATAACAATTGAATGTCGCGTACTTGAGAAACAATCCGAAGTGATACTTCTTTGAAGGGTACGCCCTGTATATTTTTGAATTTTTCGATTCTACGACTAATTTTAGTCTGAATTTACACCCCACATCACGGTCCTAGTCCGAAGGGTTTGCATGCTATTCGCGTTTGTTTAAATTTTTGGAAACGCACAGTATATCTCGCTTGTTTTTGGATTTTGGAAAAAATCTTACTAATAAAAATTGCAGATATTCTTCTGTAATTTCGAATGGAGTTTATAGAAAAACAATTGAACGTCGCATACTTGAGATGTAGCCTGAAGTTACGTTTCTTTGAACACCCTGTATATTTTTGCATTTTTGGATTCTACGACTAATTTTAGTCTGAATTGACACCCCACATCACGGGTCTAGTCGGAAGGGTTTGCAAGTTATTCGCGTTTGTTTAAATTTTTTGGAACAGTATATCTCACTTGTTTTTGGATTTTGGAAAAAATGTTGATAACAAAATTTGGAAATATTCTTCTGTAACTTCGAATGGAATTTATAAAGAAACAATTGAATGTTACGTACTCGAGATGCAGCCCCAAATTACGGATATTTTATGGGAACGCCCTGTATATATTTGCATTTTTGGTTTCTATGACGAATTTTAGTTTGAATTGACACCCCACATCGCGGTCCTAGTCTGAAGCGTTTGGAAGATATTCGCGTTTGTTTAAATTATTGGGAACATCCAATATATCTCGCTTGTTTTTGGATTTTGGAAAAAATGTCACTAATAAAAGTTGCAGATATTCTTCTGTAATTTCGAATGGAGTCTATAAAGAAACAATTGAATGGCACATACTTGAGATGCAGCCCAAAATTTCGTTTATTTTAAGGAAACACCCTGTATATTTTTATATTTTTGGATTCTACGACGAATTTTGGTCTGAATTGACACCCCACATCGCGGTCCTAGTACGAAACGTTTGCAACTTATTCGCGTTTGTTAAAATTTTTGGGAAAACCCAGTACATCTCGCTTGTTTTTGAATTTTGGAAAAAAAATGCTGATAACAAAAGTTGCAGATATTCTTCTGCAATTTCGAATGGAGTTTACTACTGAAAAACAAGTGAACGTTTCGGCTGCTGGCAACTTCTTCTTGTATTGATAAAATTTAAACACGACGCTCTTAATGGGACACCTTTTATATCTTAAACGTTCTACTAATCGCTACATTCGCATTCCCCGCTCGTTAAATAATAACTAATTCAATCTGCCCGCCTCTACACTAGAGATCCTTTCTTTCTCGAATTTTCTGGCAAAGTCTGGAACCATCTAGCGTTCGATTCGAAACTCTCTGGAGTAATCGGGAAGGTAGATGCGCAGCTCGGACGTAACAGTGTGTGATTGAAGTTAAACAAAGACAAAGTTCCACAAAAAAAATGTCAAACGACGTCTCCAGGTTACTGATTGATTTATTTGTGGCGCCATCTTCTGGCGTTAATACAGAACTAGTTCACAGTTTTCACTGCGGTTTTTGGGAGCTTAAGATTTGTCCTTCCAGTTACTAAGTGAAGAAACCGTGGCCAAGTGAGCGCCATCTTTTGGTCGAAAGACGAAGCTGTTTTTCGCTGACTTTCTTTGATAAATGAAAAAAAAAAGTTCTCTTATTTTAATTTTTTATGCGCGCGAGCAAATATCTTCGTATTTTTATATTTCTCTAAATTTTTATATTTAATCTGTGTTTGGAAAATGTCCGACGTTCATCAGTGATTTTGTTTTGTGAAAAAAATTTGCGCTTAGGCTGTTTTCACATGTTAGAATTCAACGAAGAGAGACAGAGCATACGAATCCTAACGATAAAGAAACAAAAAGAAAGCGAAAGAAACAAGAAAGTCGAAAATTCTCCGGCGCAGTGCGAAATAAATAATCGAATTGCCAACGGAAAACAAAAAACAAAAAAAAAACAAAAGAATAATCCGTTTGAAGCATCAAATGTAATACGTATAATCGAGAAATCGGAAAAGCTCGAATAAAAAACGACGAAATTAAAAAAAAAAACTACGGATTTTTCGAAAATTTCAAATGTGACAAGAAAACAAAAGAAGAAAACGGGAATAAAACAGAAACAAACGAAATATTATGTGAACAAAAAGAAACAAAAGACAGCGCGTCACAAAAAAAAGAAAATCTTGTTTGAAGTGTCAAGCGTAATATGGAAAAAAAACAAAAGAAGGTCGACGTTTATCTACGGCAGCGGAGTTTGAGAAGAAAATCAATCGCGACACAAAAAAAAAACAAAAGAAAATTTTGTTTGAAGCCTCGACGGTAATATGAAGAAAAAAATTCGATCAAGAGAGTGAGCGAGATCATCTGACAGTAAAAAGAAATACAATCGTTGCGTGATTAGTTTCGAACGCCATCTTTCGGTCCGAAGCTAAATCTGCTTTTTCAGACGATTCTTGAATTTTAAAGATTTTCAGAAAATAACGTAATCACATGCAACCATTTTGCGTCCATCAGAAAACAATTTAATTAATAACAGTGAATTTCCACCGCCATCTCCTGGTTAAAGAGTGATTTATTTAGAGCGCCATCTGTTGACATGAATGTGGAAACTAGGTGGCGCTTTTGCTAAAGCGGATATTTTTTTGTTTTATTTGTTTTTCTTGGATTTCAAAGGAAAGGTACAAAAAATACAATCGTTACGTGATTGGTTTCGAGCGCCATCTTTCGGTCTAGAGCTGAACCTCTTTTTTCAAACTTGTCTTGAATTTCAAAGATTTTACACGCAACTAAGCAATATCTAATAGAAAACATTTTAAACAATAACGAAGAATTTCGCCTGGTGGATGACGAGTGATTTATTTACAGCGCCATCTCTTGGCGTTAACGTAGAAACTAGGTAGGATGCGGATATTTTCTGCTTTTTTTTGACTTCAAAGGAAAGGATTTCGTAAAGAAGAAGATCATTTACTTATCGCGCAATCTTCGACAGAGGAAATTTCAAGCGCCATCTTCTGATTGATGACAGATTTATTTGTGGCGCCATCTTCTGGCGTTAAGACATAACTAGTTCACCACGGGCGCAGTAAGGCTTTCAACAACCTAAGAAATCCTGCCATGTTAAGCTCGTATGATATTAACAAGAAGAAAAAAACGTCGTTAAGTGATTGATTTCGAGCGCCACCTTTCGGTCGGAAGACGAAGCTGTTTTACGGTGATTTCTTTTGTATTTCAAAAGTATTTCAAAAGTTTTTTTGTATTTCAAAAATTTTCTAAAGCCATACACACCAAAAACTCAACAACTTCTAACAGAAAAGTTTCATGCAAGAATCGTTGGGCGCCATCTTCTGGTCACTATACGATTTATTTATAGCACAGTTTTTTAGCATTAGTACAACCGTCAGGAAATCAGAAAACCCAAAGCCAAAATTAAATTCAATTTGAGAGTGTCGGACAGTAAAAAAATGACACAATCGTTAGGTAATTAGTTCTGAGCGCCATCTCTCGGTCCAAAACTAAGTCCGTTTTATTCAGACTTTCCTAGAATTTCCTAGGTTTTTCAGAAAATCAATGTCATCACGTGCAATCCACCAACATCTAACAGATAATATCTGAAGAATAATAATAATGATTTATTTATAGCGCCATCTCTTGACGTTAACGTGGAAATTAGTTTGCGCTTTGCCTAAGGCGGAGTTTTTTCTGTTTTTCTTTCCTGGATTTCAAAGGAAAGCATTTCACAAAATTTACAAAAAGATCGCGCAGCGTTTGACAGAAGAGAAAATTTCAAGCGCCACCTCCTGGTTAACAGTTGATTTATTAACGGTACCATCTCCTGACGTTAATACAAAACTAGTTCACGCTTGAGGGAGCCTAAGAAAACTCCCACATTAAGCAGCACGTAAGTTACTAACTGATAAAAAAGAAACAGTCGTTAAGCGATTGATTTCGAGCGCCATCTTTTGGTCGGAAAACGAAGCTGTTTTTTTTGTATTTCAAAGTTTTTAGAAAATACACACACACACACGTACCTAAACAATTGCCCAGCCAACAGTTTCCGCCATCTATTAGCAACCACGCTAACGATTTTTTTTTACAATTGCGACTGCTTCTACTGCCGACGTTTCGTTCGCTATCACAGAAGTACTTCCTCAGGGCTGCTGCTGCTGGCGGTGTTGCTGCTGCTGATAGTGTTGCTGCTGCTTCCCGTTAGCCGAGGAGTCTCATCACCAGCAGCCTTGAGGAAGTTCTGCTCTGGAAAACGAAACGTCGGCAGTAGAAGCAGTCTTGACACGATTCCAACTGGAAACCAATTCAGTTATCACTGCGGATTTTTTCTTCGTTATTCTCCATTATATATGAGCCTTCTCCGCCAGTCGCAGCTTCAAACTCTTATTGAATAATTGAATGAGGACCCCTTGGACTTATCGTATGGGTCCTAAAGTTGACTTTCATCATTTTGCCGCTTGTTCTCAATTCTAGTTGTTGAGCCTCCCACCCCCACGCCGAACGTATTTTCAAACTGAGATTGTATAATTCGTGAATGAAGACCCTATTTACCCTGAGCGTATTGTATTGGTCCTAAAACAGACCCCTGTGGATCTTTCTGATTTTAGTTACTTATACTTGAACCTCATCTGCCGAAGATCGTCTTGACCCCGAACGATAGTAAAGGTCCTAAAGTAGACCCAAGCGCCCTCAATGTAACCTCCCATCAAAAAATAAAATAAAAATATAGGCCTTATCGTAGGCCCTTGAGGATTTTTCGTTGGTTTTTCACTCTGCAGCTGAACCATCTTGAGAAAGTAGTTTGGATGATTAACCTGAGTGGTCCAAACGTAGACCCTTGCGGATTTCCCTGTGGTTTTTATGATTTTCGTTTTGTTTCAGGTGAGCGCCCATACAAGTGCCATCTTCCTGACTGCGGCAGGGCCTTCATCCAACTCTCCAACCTTCAACAACACCTAAGAAACCACGACGCCCAAGTGGAACGCGCCAAAAACAGGCCGTTCCACTGTAACATCTGCGGAAAGGGCTTCGCCACCGAGTCCAGCCTAAGGACGCACACGTCGAAAGTAAGCCATGTATGTACAGACACAGGTTACTTTATTATTTCTTTTGCTTACGTTTTGGTTATTTTTGGTTTCCGACGTGGAATGATGTATATATTGCCGGTGACGTAACCCAAGAGATTGGGTTTTGGTTTGGCCTGAACTGACGCCCGAACTGGGGGGGATCAGCCTGTATATGCGTGAGTGCGGCTTTGGAAAAACAAATGCCAGCTACGATCTATCTAGTACCTATATATAATGCAGCAGCGCGGTCGAGCAAAATAAACCTTGGTCATGTGCGCTATCTTCCTTATTTTTAATCCGAAGGCCCGCTTTGTTTATAAAAAGCGGCGCGAGTTTTATCGCCGGCGGTGCAACGTTCAAGGAATCCGCATTGTGCAACAGAAACAAAGAAAAGAAAGAGAGAGAGAGAAAGTAAGACAGAAATTCGCGCCGTTTTCCGGCGTGTGAGGTGATATATACATCATTGCGGTGTTATGTTGTTTTCTGTACAGTTTTTTGAGGTTCTGTCACACACGATATATGTTAGTTATTTCTTCTGATTTTTTTCTCTTTTGTTTCTGATTTCGTAACATTATTGGTTGGGTTAGTTTTTTTTTTCCGTTTCGTTGTTACACCCGTTCAGGAAGAACGAACAAACAAACAAGAAATAAAATAGCTCTCACTCTAACGGTCGCGCAATTTCTAACCACCCTGTAGGTGCGTAAAGGCAACGCGTTCGGCGCTCGAATTATTTGTAAACTATTTCCGCTCTTGTTTCTATCAGAAATGATGTAATCGTCCTTCGAGTTCTTTTAATGCGTTCGGAATGATACGCGCTGGAATGATACGCGGAGCATCATCACCAGGGACGGACCTGCGACGATGCCCCAAACGGGCATCCAAAAACTTGGATGCCAAAGAACTAACTCACCTCGAATTTTCGTTGATTCAAATTAGAAATTCTGAGTTTCTATGAGCGACCTGAAGCACCATCTTTAGGAATCGCATCGTCGATTTTCAATGAATTAGAAAATCTGACAGTTTTAGGTCACCGCGAACTCTTGTGGCCGATTTTTAACCTAAAAGCATGACAACAAGTTTTTTTTTTAAAGTGAGCTGTGTCTATAAATAAAGTTCTTAAGAAGAACTCTGAGTGATCACCCGCTATAAAATAAATAAAAAGCGCCATCTATTAGCGTATCTGTTCTTAAATTTATAGTGAAACCCGAGCGATCCTCACCTGTTTCATTCCGTTTCAATTTTCACTTGACGATTTAATATTTTACGTTAAAACTGAAGTGAATAGCCGCCTACTTTAAATTCTGCATTGAACAACGCCCTCTGTTGACATTTACGCGTAATAGATGTATAACAAGTCTTAAGTTGACGTGAACTCCTCCTGTCTGTCTGAATTTTCATTTAAGGATTTAAGAGTCCACGTTGAAATGTGTTGGTCTGAAGCGCCATCTCTCGGCGTTTCCCTAGATCAGCTAATCAAAAATATTTGAAAGTAAAGTGAAAGACCGCCTACATTAAAATTCGCATGCAATCGGTCTCGGGTTTACGTAAACCCGAAGAAAGCTTCATTTGTTTGAATCTGCTAGAATTCACGTCGAATTATTGTTTATGAGCGCCATCTCTTGGCCGCCAATCGAAACTCGTTGTCGGTTTGCTTAGATTTCGCAGGTTTCAGCAAATTGTCTTATCGTACCAAACAACACGTTTTGAAGGTCATCTCTTGGCGAGAAAGTTATTTACAGCGCCATCTCTTGACATTCGTATAGAATTTTTGCTAAGGCTTTTAGGCAATCGTGAAATCGAATTATTTTGTTGGTGTGTAAGAAAAATCAACTACTGAAAGACAGAAACGCCATCTCTAGCCTATGGAACCATCTCTTGGCGTTGTGTGGAAACAGTTTGGGGAAATTAAGTATTACGTTGATAGTCGTTGGTTTGAAGCGCCATCTCTTGGTCATCAGTGTGTATTTGTGAGCACCACCTCGTGACGTAATAGTGCAGATATACTATCGAATTTAAAGCGACTTTCAGAAACTTCTTTTACTTCTCAAAGTGACTAATAATCGTAGCTCTCGAGCGCCATCTGTTGATCGTTAACCGAAACCTCTTCTCACTTTTTTTACGTTTTTCGTTAAGCGAGGCTTTCAGAAAGTAAAAGAAAGTAAAAATTTTATTAAAATTCAATTCAAAACATCGTCACCAACAATTTTCCAAACAAGACATCGTCATCATCAAGAAAGTGATTGATTTACAGCGTCATCTCTTGACATTAGCAAAGAATTAGTGCCGAATTTTCAGTAACGCTTTGAGATCGTAAAATCGAATTATTTTATCATTATTTTCTATCATGAGTTTCTGACAGCAAATAAAGTAATGCATGACAGTCATGGACAATGATTCGAGCGCCATCTCTTGCCTAAAACATTTTATGGAATCACGTTCCCGCAATAGCGCGAAAATAATTTGGGGTTTCCAGCGAAGTTTTAGGGAATTAAGGAACTGCATTCATAATCAGTCGTTGGTTTCGGACGCCCTCTCTTGGCAAGTGAGAATTTTAGAGCGCCATCTCGTGACGTAATCGATATAATATGACTTCCTGAAACTCCTTTTACTTCACAGAGTCGAGAAATTCTAACAGAGAAAGCGTTGACTGTCAATTGTAGCGGTAGAGCGCCATCTCTTCACCGGAAGTCGAAATATGCTCCAGTTTTTCTTTAGATTTCACAGATTAAATGAAACTCGCGAACGCCTTGCGCAAAATATATAGCTGGTTTTATACGCCATCTGTTGGCGAATGAGTGATTTACAGCGCCATCTCTTAACCTTATTGTAGAAACGATGCCAATTCTCATTGGTAATCTCAAGGGGACGAAGCGTTTGTTTCGCCAAGTTTAGCTCGTGAGCCTCCAAAAATAAAAGGAAATTAATAGAGCGAGTAAGAGTCATTGTTGTAAAAAGTTAGCAGCGCCATCTCTTGGCTTCAATCGAAAACACATCGACGTTTAGACGTTTCCAGCTTTACGGTCATCAGAGCTTCACATTGTTCCATGTACGTAGTTCCACGACGCGATTCTTTTTTTAACACAATCGTGTTTTAAAGTTACATTGGGTGATTAAGAGCGCCATCTCTTGGTCCATATCGACAATAGCAGCTCGTTATTTGTGATTCCTTTTAATTTTGAAAATAGTCTGTCCTGTCTCATTTCGTATTTTGTTTAAAAAAAAACTAGTCGAGCCGCAGCCGTTTTGAAAAATTAACAGCGCCATCTTTTGGCTTCAATCGAAAATACCTTGTTTTTGCATTGTATTTAAATTCAATGTCAATATTCTCTTTCTAACACAGTCATATTTTGCGTTGTGTCGAGCGTTTAGGAGCGCCATCTCTTGGTCGGTATCGAAAAGAACTTTCTGCAGTTTTTTTCTTAATTTGGTGTACAACACCATCTGTTTGTTCTCATCAAAACTGATCTTGTCACGGATGTTTACGCAACCGCACCGAGAAACATTTGTAACATAATCATACTATACGGCTAGATTGGGTGACTAGGAGCGCCATCTGTCGATCGGTATCGAAATTAGCAGCTCGTATTTTATCTGATTTCGAAGGCGTTTCTGTACATAACGCCACCTGCATGTCCTCACCCAAACTAATGCTGTCACGGATATTCACGCAACTGTACTGAGAAATCAGCGGCGCCACCTTTTGGCTTAAATCGAAAACACTCGGACGTTTACGTTTAGTTTCTGCATTTCAGCCATCAAATTTTGAAAGCGCTTTCGTATTGTTTAAATTCAAAGACACATCATATTTTGTAGTTATGTTGTGTGTTTAGGAGCGCCATCTCTTGGTCGGTATCTGAAATAGCAGTTTTCTTTGATTTTGAAGACGTTTCCCTATATACACCATCTGCCTTTCCTCATCGAAACTAATCGCGGATTTTACGCATCTGTATTTTGAAGAATTAACTACGCCATCTCCTGGCGTAAATAAAAAAAAACTTACACGCTAGCGTTTTTCTTGGCATTTCATAGATGGGGCTTCATGTTGTAGGCTTGCCTAATAAAGTTGGGTAGGTGTTCGTTCTGAGTTCTGTTATTATTATTATTTTTTTAGTTTGCAGCGCCACCTCTGGACATAAATCGAAAGCACGCGGATGTTTACAGTTAGTTTTTTTTTGTATTTCGACCAATGGATTTTAAAAACGCTCTTGCATTGCTTAGACGCAAAGTTGCGATGCTCTTTCTTTCTAACACGATCATATTTTGCAATTGTATTGGGTGGTTAGGAGCGCCATCTCTTGGTCGGTATCTAAAATAGCAGTTTTCTTTGATTTTGAAGATGTTTCCCTATATACACCATCTGGCTTTCCTTATCAAAACCAATCGCGGATTTTACGTATCTGTATTTTGAGTAATTAACTCTGCCATCTCTTGGCGTAAATAGAAACTTACACGCTGGGCATTTCATGGATGACTTTGTGTTTTGTTGCGTAATAAATTTGCACAGGTCGTCGTTTTGGGTTCTGTTATTATTATTACTATTTTTTTTTATTTTATCGCAAATCGGGTTTAGCGTCAACAGAAGCATAGCTCGAAAGGTTTGCAGTGGAAGTCTCGGGCTACGTTTCTGCTGACGAGGCCCCAAATAGGACCGAAACAGCTGTACAGATTATGCTTGAGGTACACACTGCAATCAAAACTGATTTACAATAAAATTTTTAAAACTTTCACGGCACGCTTTGGTCGCCTTGCATGGGATGACTTATTAAGTAGCAAACTGGCTGTAATTTGTCATTCCTAATGCAATATTGTGTCAAAAAGTGTTGCGATTCAAGCTATTTATTATTTTTTTAGTTTGAAAATCTGCTTGTTCTGTTAGTTGTGGCTTGAAGTGACGATTGATGTTGAAGTGAAGTCAAATCTTCGATACGTCGAAGGTTTCTGGTGATGTTAAGATTGGAATTACGGGTTTTGGGGCAACCCTCCCCGAAAACCAATCCGCTAATTAGGGGTCGGGGTAATTTCCGGTCGGCATCAGGTGTCGGAAAAATCTTCCCTAATCCTCAAGCTAACTCTTCAGCGCCGGGCTAATCCTTTTTTTGATTATTTATGCGTCGGTTTTTGAGGCAATTCGCACCATCCCCGCAATTAATCGGGCGGGGTGGATGGGAGGGGGGCCCGGCATTTTTGCAAAGGCCAATTATGTTCAAGTTGTGTTTCGTAATGTTGCGTTTTTTGCTTTGATTCGAGCGCGCGGCGGCATTTGTTTTGTTTTATTCCGTCCGGAAGATTCCGGGCGCACGATAAGCAAAAGTTTAATTTATGGCGAAAATAAATCAAAAGTTCTTTTTCGGGAGGATGTTTCGCCACAAGGCACGCACACACACACACACACGTGTAGTAGCAGAGACGACGCGAAAGGAAAATCTCCGCAATAACGGGTAATTTCCAGCATAAATTTCCGCTTCTTTGCCCGGCTCCCTTTTACGGCGGACGAAATTTATTCCTTACATATTTTATTTTTCAAATAAATTAGAGAAAACTATATTACTATTGTCTTTAAATAAAGTACTGAGGGTGGGAGGCGAGCGGCACGAAACGCCGGCGCTTCCCTCGTCGGACGAGTCGCGCCGTTTCGCCCACCCGCTCCTCTCCGATGGTGGCACGCACTACCTCAAAGGGTTGAACTGAATGCTGCTAGGCATGCGATCTTTTTTAATGTGTCTTATGCACGCATGTATTTATTAATTTAAGTATTTTATATTTGCGCTGAGACGGGGGGGTAGTTTCCATTGGTCAATTGATTCGCTACATCCCATGGTAAAAATACACCATCGCTCACTTAAAACCACCTTCAATTAAGCGCGAACAAACGAAGCTCCTATAAAACAAAATCAATCAATATTTTTCTGTAATAACTTGGAGCGAAGTATGGCGAAGAAATTGTCGGGAAAACAGTTTGACGTCGTCTCCTTGAAAGAGTTGATTTAAACTAACGTTAACGCTAACGCTATTTATCGGTTGGTCTCTATGAAAAAAAAAAAAATTAGTTGAAAACCCAAAGTGTTTTGTTTGATGATGATGACACCGCAACAAACAAGCGCCAACAAAAAAGAATTCATTATTTATTTCCAGGAGGGGTAAAAAATTAACAATTTGACAGTCAAATTTGCGCCGGAGAATAAAATAATTTCTACTCCAAGTATTTTTAATCTAATTCTTTCTATAGGTGGAGCAGGTGTGGATTTCTCACCACCTTAATAAGCGGAGAAGCAAATTTCGAGCGGGAAAGTTTTTCGGGCCCGCGAGTTCTTCCGCGTTCCGCTCGCCTGAGAATTTGTTTAGTCAGTCGTGCTCGTGGAAAAAAGAACGCAATCGATGCCCCGACGAAGACTTATCGAGCGTCGCGACGCTCAACCGCCACCGCCGCCGCCGCCGCCACCATCGATAATTTTTTCCTTCCCATCAATTTGCACATGATTGCCCGTTATTATCTGAGAAAATAACATTTGCCGGAGAAAAAAGAAAACAAAACATTCTTAAATCACGAATTCCGACGATAAAGCCAGCGATCCTCAAACGGTATTCTACGTCAGAGTCAAGAAGTGCAAGAAATTTGAAGGAAATCGAATTTCCTCAATCTTTGACTGTCTAAGCCAAGCCTCAATTTCCCTATTTTTTTATTCATTCACTACAATCGTAATTACTACAACTTATTCGAAAGTCAAAAAGTAACAGTAACACTTCCGGGCAAGAGATGACGCTCGAAAGCAATCACTTAACGATCGTTCCTTTGCATGCCAGAGCTTAATCTGGCAACAGAATTCTTGATTTGCTGAAAGCCTTACCGAAAACGCGACGCTAGAGTTCCGAATTAATGCCGAAAGATGGCGCCAAAAATAACTCGCTCGTTCGCCAGGAGATGGTGTTCGACATCAACCATTATCGTTACTATTTAGAATACTTCGTTGTAATAAATGAAAACTCGACTAACATCTGTCAAAAAAAAAAGCAGAAAGTCGCTCTCATCGGTTACCGACCTTTACAGTTCCCTGTAATTAACCGAATCGACACAGAAAAACCGTATTAAAACTCGCCGTCGAACTTAAAATTGATTATTTCCAAGGACACGGTAGACAAACCCGCTTCTCTGTATTTTTTAAATTTTTTTGTTTTCAAATGAACAATGAAATTTGAAAGAACCGCCGACACTCGCGCATGCGCACTCTTCGCAGCCGTCTCGAGGTTTTCACATGAATAACATAAATGTAACGGCGTCGAATACAAATGAAAATCCGTCAGTCACATCCGCCGCCTCTTCTGCAAGCGACGCTCGAGAAATCAGAAATTGTGATCGTTACCGACATCTGCAGTTTCCTGTAATTAACCGAAACGTAAAACTAACAAACAGACAATGTATTCTGCGTCGATCCTAAAAATGAAAATGCGTCAGTCAAATCCGCCGCCTCTTCTGCGCAAGTAAAACTCGAGAAATCATGATCGTTACCGACCTCTACAGTTTCCTGTAACTAACCGAAATGTAAAACTAACAGACAGACAATGTATTCTGCGTCGATCCTAAAAATGAAAATGCGACAGCCAAATCCGCCGCCTCTTCTGCGCAAGTAAAACTCGAGAAATCGTGATCGTTACCGACCTCTACAGTTTCCTGTAATTAACCGAAACGTAAGGCCAATGCACAGACAACGTATTCTGCGTCGAACTTAAAAATGAAAATGCGACAGTCAAATCCGCCGCCTCTTCTGCGCAAGTAACACTCGAGAAATCGTGATCGTTACCGACCTCTATAGTTTCCTGTAATTAACCGAAATGTAAAACTAACAGACTGACAATGTATTCTGCGTCGATCCTAAAAATGAAAATACGTCAGCCAAATCCGCCGCCTCTTCTGCGTAAGTAATACTCGAAAAATCGTGATCGTTGCCAACCTCTACAGTTTCCTGTAATTAACCGAAACGTAAGGCCAATGGACAGACAGCGTATTCTGTGTCGAACTTAAAAATGAAAATGCGACAGCCAAATCCGCCGCCTCTTCTGCGCAAGTAACACTCGACAAATCGTGATCGTTACCGACCTCTACAGTTTCCTGTAATTAACCGAAACGTAAAGTTAACAGACTGGCAACGTATTCTGAGTCGAACTTAAAAATGAAAATGCGACAGCCAAATCCGCCGCCTCTTCTGCGCAAGTAACACTCGAGAAATCGTGATCGTTACCGACCTCTACAGTTTCCTGTAATTAACCGAAACATAAAACTAACCACTTCCGGGCAAGAGAATGGTGCTCGAAAGCAATCACTTAACGATCGCGCCGCTAGAGTTCCGAATTAATTTCAAAAGATGGCGCAAAATAACTCACTCGTTGGCCAAGAGATGGCGTTCGACATCAACCATTATTGTTGCTGTTATTTGATTTTTTTTTTCATTAGATGACATCTAATTCTGTGCGGGCTTTTCTTAAAAAGAAATTTAAAATTATATCTTTCAAATTAATAAAAAAGAAATCTGAAAAGCAGCTTCGACGACCAACCAAAAGATGGCGTTCGAAATCAATGATTATTATTATTGTTATTACTTTGATTTTTTTATTAGATGTCTGCGCATCTTTTTCTTAAAGAAAATGAAAATGCTATCTTCGAAATTAAAAAAAAAGGAATCTGAAAACCAACTTCGACCATTGACCAAAAGATGGCGCTCGAAATCAACGATGATTATTATTATTATTACTTGAATTTTTCCTAGCTTCAGCTAATATTGACGTTGTCTAGTTCTGAGCATATTTTCTATTTAAAAAAATAGAGAAAATCTGAAAAGCAGCTTATACTCCCGACCGCAAGATGGCGCTCGACATTGGCAACTGTCAAGTTTAATTAACAGATTTGATTTTTTTGAATTTCTGAAAGTCTTTGCAAAAGCTCGAGCTAGTTTTCGTGTTAACGCCTAGAGATGGTGCTGTAAATAAATTATTCAAAAAAGGACTAAGAGATGGCGCTCGAAATCATAAAATCACATGAATCGCATAAAAATTGTATTTTTAATTTAGTAGTAAAAAATAACCACTCAACAAGATCAAAATTGTATTTTTGTTTTGGCTGGCAGATGTTTTCGGAAAATTTTCGAAATTTAATAAAATCGACGCCAGAAGCTTCCAAAACTAGTCAATAGAAGGCGTGGACGATGAACTTTTTCAGGAGAAGCGAAAATAAAGCAAAACTATTTTAGAAATATAAAGGAACGAGTAAAGAAGTAACTGTTTTTAATATTGATTAAGAGATGGCGCTGTTATACTCTAACTACAACCTACCTAAATATCTATGACAAAATTGATTTATTTACTCAAAAAATGGCTTGTGGGTTTACAAGTTTAACATAAATTTTCTTTTAAGCGAATGAAGTCGAGGCGAATAAATTCAGGCGTTAGCTCACAGATGGCGCTAAAGCCATTCGATTAATTTAAAGTAATTTTTGCAACCTAGTTTAACTACAGGACGCTCCTCGTATGAGCATGTATGTTGACAAATGAAACCTAATCCTTGTCCTGTCGATTTTTACCGAATTTTCCGCGCTCTCTCGCTAATTGCGAGCACGTAAAAGAACGCCGAAAAGTTCGTTAAAAAAGAAAACATTTGATGCGCCTCCGTGAATTCGTCGATGATGACGAGCGCGAAGGGGTAAAATTGACCTATATATGATGAGTCATAACATCGAAGATGGGGTGGAGAAAAAAGCCGAAAAAAAGCGCGTCCATCTCTGTCCGAAGCGTTCGGAACGCGTAAGGTGCGTCGCCTTCGCCCCTCACCCTTGGCCCCCCGCATCGCGAACCAGATCGCCGAGGGAACGCCGAAAGGGTAAGAACGAAAAAATCGCGCGCCCCCGTTTCGACGAGGGCCTTACCCCTTTCTGTATAAAATGTATGTTAGTGATGCAACGATTACTACGACCGTTACTACACAGTACCATTGCCACAGTTTCATATTCTTCGGTCGTTTGGGAATTCATTTGTTTTTTATATTCGTTCCACTTTTGTTCGGCCGGGTTTTTCTTTTCACAATCACAAAAGCCTTGATGGTCAATGAAACTGAAACTCTTCGTCTTTGTGTTCGTTTTTTTGGGCGAATGCGATGAAAAATTGTGTCGATTTTCAACTATTTCTACAATTGTTCAATTCAGTTTTCTGTAGGTCTTTTTCCTTGTTGTTTTTTTTCCGTCATTGTTTTTCGTTAAGTATCAGGCGTTGTCGATTGTTTTCATTGAAGATCTTTTACATTTTTGTTCGCTTTTTTCGCGAGGTTAGAAACTTCCACCAGCGTTCTTCTATTGTTTCACATGAAGCTTCAGGTGGCAATTGTTTTTCTTCTAAATTTTTTACATTGTTTTTGACATCTTCGATTTCGAAGTTTTTTTTTTAGTCACTTTTTTCTTGGGAGGTTAAAAAATTAAAATTTTCTTGGCATTCTTCCATTGTTTTTCGTTAAGATCCATTTGGCAATTGTTTTTATTCCAGGTTTTCTACGTTTTTCTAACTGTCTTCTTCACTTTTCGCTTCTCAGTTTCTTTTTCACTTCTTTCAGAATCCAAGTTTCAATTTAAAAGCCGAAATCACCTTTTTGACGTTCTTCTTGTTGTTCTTTTTGTAAAATTCGAGGCGCGTTTTTTTGTCCAAAATTTTCTACATTTTCTGACCGTCTCCTTTCGTTGGTCGAAGTCATCGCTTTTCAGTTTTTATTCTTCATTTCTTTCAAAGTTAAAGTTTCAATTTAAAAATCGAAATCACCTTTTCGGCGTTCTTCTATTGTTTTTTTTTGTAAAATTCCAGTAGCGTGCAATTGTTTTTGTCCAATTTTTTTTATATTTTCTGACCGTCTCCTTTCGTCATCGCTTTTCAGTTTTTTTTCACTTCTTTCAGAGTTAAAGTTTTAATTTAAAAATCGAAATCTTCCATTGTTTTTTTTTGTAAAATTCCAGTAGCGTGCAATTGTTTTTGTCCAATTTTTTTTATATTTTCTGACCGTCTCCTTTCGTCATCGCTTTTCAGTTTTTCTTTTCATTTCTTTCAGAGTTAAAGTTTCAATTTAAAAATCGAAATCACCTTTCCGGCGTTCTTCCATCGTTTTTCGAAAAAATTCCAGGCGCGTGCAATTGTTTTTTGTCCAAAATCGTCAACACTATTCTGCTTCCTTTCTTTTATTGTTTGACGTCTTCGATTTTAGAATTATTTTTGCTTCCTTCGAGTTCTAGATTTGAAAGCTGAAACGTTCTTCCATTGTTTTCGGGAAATTACAGACGCGCAATTGTTTTTGTTCAATAATTTCTCCCTTTATTGAAAGAAAATCATCGTTTTTTTTTTCATTTCCTTTTTTCTTCGTCCATCCAAGTTTCAATTTAGAAATAGAAATCGTCTTGGGCGTTCTTCTATTGTTTTTCGTGAAATTCCAGACGTGCAATTGTTTTTGTTCACGATTTTCTGCATTCACTGGCCGTCTCCTTTCGTCGCTTCAACCCAAAACTCCAAAGCCTGAGGTTTTTGGAAGATTATCGGAGCTGGCATGTTCGGCTGGTTTTCAAATACGTTCGAGTGCGGCTGCGACCGACTTACTTATGTACAGTGGAGTGGAAAGAACTTGAAAAATCATTTCGATTTTTTCGCAAACAATCGCAGTAAAGAGTTCCTTTTAATATAAATAGTTTTCATAAGTCAAACCGGACAGATTAAGTTTGACTCGCGCGAGTAATTTAGGCCAAACTGAGTCGAAGTAAATTGTTTTTGTTTTCTGCGTAAATCGATCGTTTGATCGGGGGCTCGCGTTCCCCGTGACTCTGCGTAAATTCGACGTCGGCGTCGCCGTCGTCGTCCTCCTCAGAAGCAAAAATTAATTCGCGTCGTAATCGTATTTGCGCACAAAACGGTACTCATTAATATTTCAGCGGAGTACCTGTACTTATTACCTCTTCAGATACGAAAAATAGCTTTTTAACGACGGAATAACAAGATAGCCCGCTCGCGTCCGGAACCGCCGTCTCTGTCGGGAGGGCGTCGCGACGCCGCGGGCGCGACGAGGACCGAAGGCGCGGGGAAAAATGCGCGCCGAAAAAATGGAGCAAATGAACTCAAAATGTGATAAAGAATGCATGATAATTACAAGCGGCGGGCGGCGAGAGCTGCGAAGGACGTCGAGCGTTGGCGTCCTCTCGCGACGCCTTCTCCTGCGGGCGGACGTCGGTGCGAGACGTCTTCGACCGCGCGGCTGAATTAAAAACAAGGTATATTTCTCTTAAAAGGTTCTTAGCGACTAATCGCAAGGCGTTTTAATGTTACAGAAGGAACGTTAATATTTAGGAGTCGGAACGTTTTCACTTTTATCGACGCGACGCCCGCGTCCTCCGTGAAAAATCAAGGACGACGTCGCGCGGACGCTAATTCGCATCAAACTTTCGTCATTCTAAGTTTGAGTATACGAAAGTAACACGCTGTATATTATCTTTATCACGCACTTAACACATGCTAAAAACGTTGTAAGATTATCTATGCTTTGGCTTCTCCATCCCTCCTCCTCCCCCTCCCTCTTCAAAAAAAAAGAAAAACAATCGAAAGTGCCCATTCCATGCGTATCATGTACAAAAAAAAAAGGATTATGGTTTCTGCTAATTTAGACGTGATGCGTGTAGCCACAGACAGTCGAACATGCTTGCAAAAAGTCGGGTAATATGCGACGTGTTCATGTTGCCTCAGTACCCGATTGGTTCTCGTAATTGACTCAACTGACCTGATTGGACGACACAACGCGTAGCTCCTCCCATGCGTTTTTCGCAGTCAATCAGAAATGCCATAAAGTCGGAAGCCAAACCAAGAAAAGTGGGGCAACTGTTCATAAAACTAATCGAAAAGAACTCAATTGATCTGATTCGGCAAAATAACACGTAGCTCCTCCCTTGATTGATATTCGCAGCGAATCAGAAGTGACGTAAAGTCGGACACTAAACCAGGAAAAATTGGGGCAAAACTGAAAGAATACGTCACTCAGTCAGTAGCTCCTCCCACGTGAGTTCGCGTTAGATTCGCTGGTAAACAAAAAAAGAATCCAATTGAATTTCTGCGTACATTCAAGATTACCAGCGCGCCTCATTTGATTGGTTGACGAATTTGCTAATCAAATAAGAAAAAGAAATGGAGTGTGGCTAACGTAACTGTTCATAAAATTCATTAAAAGGAAATGAATTGGCCTGATTGGGCAACATAACACGTAGCTCCTCCCAATTGATAATCGCAGCGAATCAGAAGTGCCAAGAAAAAGTTGAACATCGATAAATGAGTAGCTCCTCCCACACGAGTTTGTGTCCGATTGGCTGATAAACCAAAAAGGAAAATCCAACTGAATTTCTGCGTACGTGCGAGATTACCAACGCGCCTCATTTGATTGGTTGGCGCAATTAATTATGAATTTGCAAACCAAAGTATTTAAAAAAACAAAAGAGAAACTAAAAGAGGTTGACTGCAAAGCTTCGCACCCGATTGGCTGACGTAACTGTTCATAAAACTAATTGAAAGGAAATCGAGTGATCTGATTAGGCAACGTAATGCATAGAGCTCCTCCCACTTGATATTTGCAGCGAATCAGAACGGTTAAAAAATCCAAACTCGAATAAATGTGAACATCATCAAATAGCTCCTGCCACGTGAGAGAGAGAGACAGAAAAAATTCAATTGTGTCCGTTTACAAAGTCAACAATAGGCCTCCATTCCATTTGATTGGCCGGTGTGATTAACAAAATGAAGCGCGTCACCATTGGAACCAAGAAAAAATCAACCGAAATGGCAAGGACTTTGCTAGTTGTAAAGTGACAAATGAAACAAGTGAAGCAAAATGAGTGAGTGAAAGGACATCAACACGTCTCACAGTCGCATCTATAACCGATTGGCTGATAAACCATCTCAGGTGTTAACGAAAAAAAAATCAACAGCTCTGATTGGACAACATGCGCGCGTAGCTCCTCCCACGTGTTATTCCCAGGTGGCAATTGTTTTTATTCGAGATCTTTAGCATTTTTCTAACCGTCTCCTTTTTTTATTTGACATAGTCGATTATGTTTGGCCTTTTTAAACCATACAAATGCTGACTGAAGCAAATCGACTGATCTGATTGGACATTACAAACGCGAAGCTCCTCGCACGTGACAGTTGTTTCCATTCGAGATTTTTTGCATTTTTCTAGCCGTTTCCTTTCTTCATTTGACATCATTAATTATGTTTGGCGTTTTAAACCATCCAAGGCCAAACAACAGATCTGATTGGACAACACACACGCGTATCTTCTCTCACGTGTTATTCCCAGGTCGTAGTTGTTTCTATTCGAGATTTTTTGCATTTTTCTAGCCGTCTCCTTTCTTTATTTAATATCCAAATGTTGACTGAAGTGAAGCAACTGATCTGATTGGACAACACAAACACGAAGCTCCTCCCACGTGTTATTCCCAGGTGGCAATTGTTTCTCTTCGAGATTCTAACCGTCTTCTTTCTCTATTTGACATCGTCGATGTGTTTGGCTTTTTAAACCATCCAAATGCTGACTAAAGCAAAACAACTGATCTGATTGGACAACATAACGTGTAGCTCCTCCCACACGATATTCACAGCCAATCGAAAGTGTCCAGAAATTCGAACGTCATTATGAATGAGTGCTCTTCCCACGCCGAAAAAAAAAATTATGTTGTTTGTGCCTGTCCCAATTTGATTGGTTGAAGTATTTGACGAAAGGGCATCACTTAAATCGCTGACGACTTCACTAATCATCAAGTGGCATAAGAAAAAACCAGAACAAGTGAGCGGTTAAAGGAAAAGGGCGTAGCAAGGTCATCAGCATATCATAGTCGCATCACAGTCGCTGATTGGCTGATGTAAATTGCCCGAGAAAGACTTAACGGATCTGATTGGACACTCACAGCCAAATGTGAGAAATGAGATATGTCAAACGGGTTGAAAAACAAAGCAGTGTTATTAAATGGCTCCTCCCACGTGAGGTTCGATTTGATAAACGCAGGAGAAAAATTGCAATTAAATCCATGCGTACGTCTCCTCTGATTGGCTGATTATTTGATGACACAAACGAATTAGGTACGAATGAAGGAAAACCAAAAGGTCTGTATCCCATTGGCTGACGCAACTAATAAAGTTTATCTGATTGGACGACAAAACGAGTAGCTCCTCCCTCGTTGTGAGATTCGTGGCAAATCAAAAGTCGAAAACCAAATCAAGTCAATTTTTGTTAGCAATCAAAAACTTGTCCCTGAGTTGTTGCATTCTTGACGTCTATCGTTGTATCTGCAACGTGCTTTTGTAATGATTGTAATCATTTCCCGTTTTATTGCATGATTGTTGCCTGTCGCTGTACCTGTGAAAAAAATTCTTTGCGTTTTTTTTTTCGTCGACGCGTTGTTTGAG
The DNA here is from genome assembly GCA_039766575.1 of Serrognathus titanus. NCBI lineage: Eukaryota > Metazoa > Arthropoda > Insecta > Coleoptera > Lucanidae > Serrognathus > Serrognathus titanus. The sequence continues at coordinate 31,889,953 of CM077911.1, read as the reverse complement.
TGTTGTCCATTGCTGTACCTACAACATTCTTCTTTGATATTTTATTTTCTGGTGTACTACATGATTGTTGTCTGTCGCTGTACCTCTTTTACGATTTTTTCTATGTCGACGCGTTACAACCGCTGTACTTAAACCGATTTTCCTTTTTGTGATATTCGCAGCGTCTCTTAATAATTGCGTGCCATGATTGTTGGCCGTCGCTGTACCTATTAGGATTGTTCTTTTGTGGAATATTTTCGTTGCGGTGCGACTGTGATTGTCGACTAATTTCGTAATTATCGCCCGTTTGAAATTGTTGCGCGCAGCCCTGGATCAGATAGTGTGCCTAATTTGAGGCGATGGCGGAGATAGGGGGCGCAAAGTGTGTAATTTTTAAGGTGCCCCCTGATGTATGCCGGAGCCGCTCCCGCAATTAGTTATCTGAAATCGGTTCATTCATATAATTTTCAGCGGTGCGCGACGTATTCACACATAATTTGCGCCCCACAACGAGCCGCTATCACAGAAAAATCTTTCAGCTTATTTGTTCTCCGCATTAGCGCGGCCCGCCCTTACAATTTCCGACAAATGAGGATGCATTTTTTATTTGTAATTTTTTCGCTCACGCGAGCAGCCGCGGCACGCCTATTTCCTTTACAAAAAACCTGCCGGGTCGGGGGGAGAGAGAGAGGTCGACGAAAAAAATCGGGTTACACCCTCTGAGGAGGAGGAGGAGGGGGCGGTGGCGGATGCGTGCGTGCGATTTTTTTTCGTGCCCCATTCGCTCTCGCTCGAACACACACCACCTTCGCAGCTTTTATTCGGCCGCGCCACGGGGGAAAAGAAACGGCCGGCTGGGGGATGAACCAGAAGTTTCGGGTGAAATTGACGGTTTTACCTGCGTTCAACATGTGGCCTTAGGGTAATTAGCATTTGGGTTGCAAATTTTGCTTCCTGTGGAAAGAACTGCGACCACTTGACTTCCGATTGATTTTTTTTCTTTCTTTGCGAACAGGAAAGCGAAAAGACCAACTTCCTCGAAGCAAGCCAAAACAAAAACTTGCCCTTAGTTTTATTCTTACATACCTTACGATCCATAACCCTTATGTATGTCCCTTTTGGTTTGTCTTTTATTTTATTTGCTTTGCTCTATTCTGTGTCCCTTGTGCTTTGTCTTTCACTTTTATTTTACGTTTCTTCACTTGTGGAGTAGGTTTCGTGTAAATACTGTAAATTAACTTCACAGATTCTCTTTTGCTCCCCCCCCCCCGTCCCCCATCCCCATCCCAAATCGATACTCGCTTGTTTCTTGAAAATGTTCAGCTTCTTTTTATTTATTTTTTCATTTATTTATGCTTTGTTCGTTTTATTGTTAATTGTTTTTCATGCTGCGTTTGTTTTATTTGTATTTCTACAGTTCGTTGGTGTGCGTTTGCTGCGAAGTAAGTTATCAGATTCTCGTTTGTTTTTTTTTTTCTATTTTCAAATTCAGTACTTATTCATTTTTGTTTTCTGTTTATTTAACCTTTTCATTTGTTTTTTATTTCTTCTGCAGTCCTCTGGTGTGTTCACTGCAAATTATTGCTCGGATTCTCGTTTGTTTTCTTTTGGCCGCCCCCAACTTAATACTCTTTGAAAAAATAAATAAAAAGAAAACATTTTTTTATAAGTTTTTAATGTTTTGTTTAATTTTTTGTATTTCGCTTGTGTTTTATTTGTTTTTTCTGCGATTCCCTGGTGTGCGTTCACTGCGAATCTATGTTCTCAGATTCTCGTTTGTTTTCCGCCCCACTCCCCCCAATTCGGCGCTTGTTTGTTTCTTAAAAATGTTTGGTTTTCTGTTCATATATTTTTTCATTTGTTTTCTCTGCGGTTCCCTGGTGTGTATTTACTAAAAATTAAGTTCTTAGATTTTCATTTGTTTTTTTTTGGCCGCCCTCAACTTAATACTCGTTTGTTTTTAAAAACTTTTGTCTCCTTTTTATTAATTTTTTCATTTTTTAACGATTCATTCAATTTTTTGTATTTCGTTTACGTTTTATTTGCTTTTTCTGCGATTTCCTGGAATGCGTTTACTGCGAATTTAAGGTCTCAGATTCTCATTTTTTTTTCTATTTCCCCATTCAATACTTATTCGTTTTTTCAATATTTTTCTTTTTCTGTTTGTTTACTTTTTCATTTGTTTTTTTCTTCTGCAGTTCCCTGGTGTGTGTTCATTGCAAATTAAGTGCTCAGATTCTCGTTTGTTTTCCTTTGGCCGCCCCCGACTTAATACTCTTTTGTTAAAAAAATTTATTTTTTTAGTTTTTAATGTTTTGTTTAATTTTTTGTATTTCGCTTGTGTTTTATTTGTTTTTTCTGCGATTCCCTGGTGTGCGTTTACTGCGAATCTATGCTCTCAGATTCTCATTTGTTTTCCGCTCCCCTCCCCCAATTCAGTGCTTGTTTGTTTCTTCAAAATGTTTGGTTTTCTGTTCTTATATTTTTTCATTTGTTTTCTCTGCGGTTTCCTGGTGCGTATTTACTAAAAATTAAGTTCTCAGATTTTCATTTGTTTTTTTTTGGCCGCCCTCAACTTAATACTCGTTTGTTTTTAAAAACTTTTGTCTCCTTTTTATTAATTTTTTCATTTTTTTAACGATTCGTTCAATTTTTTGTATTTCGTTTGCGTTTTATTTGCTTTTTCTGCGATTTCCTACGAATTTAAGGTCTCAGATTCTCATTTGTTTCTTTCTCTGTCCTCCCAAATTCATGCTTGTTTGTTCGGCGATTGTAAATTGCGGCGGCGGTCCAGGATTTTATGAATCCAACCTGTAAATTGCGGCGGCTGGTCAGATAGGTGTTTAAAGAAATATGTAAATTGCGGTGAATGGCCAGTTAGATTCTATAATCTTCGCAAATTAGGTGAAATATTCTTTAGATTCATATATTTAAGCTGCAATTGCAAAATGATAACGCAATGTTAAACAAATAAATAATGCAAAAAGCATTGGTAAAATATATATATATGAAGGTGAGGCCCAAATTTTTGGAGGAAAACGAAAATCTTCCGATATAAACATTTACTAAATAATCAATATATTGGGTAACTCTAGGATCAGTGGGCTGTATTTCACCTAAATCAAATACCAAGCAATCTCCTACTTCTTCCGGTCTTAAATACTAAAGTCCGAACGTATATTTCAGAAATTTTCCGATCTCAGAATCTTTATTTTTATATTCTGGTGCTAATCCTAAAGATTGACTTTTACGCTACCATGTTTGGCTTAAATGAAAGCGGCATCCCAATATGTCGATATCAGGCCATATACTAAGAACAGCAGCATGTATAGATTGTTCAAAATCTATTGTTATATGATTTGGATTAAATACCATTTTGTTTATTTCACATATTTCTACTATAGACTTCAAACATTTCTCGTAAGAAAACGTGGCTTTGTCTTTAAGGAGACAAAAAACTAATGGTATGTAATGACCATTATTGTAACCGTGAATAGTAAATAATTGCGATTTTGGCAACGGTGGAAATTTTCTTCTCATAGCATTATAAATGCTTCTCTTGATATCATTTATATCGGAAACATTCAAATCAACCACTGACTGAGTTTTTAAAATATCACGACATATTCTTGAAGGTCTCCGAAATGTCTTCCGTAGCCTTACGTTTGCAAGAAACACTAATAATTTGTTTGTGATTTTCCTTGCATCAGCTTGGTGATCATGCTCGAGATCCTTTCTTGACAATATTCGCTCGGAACCCTCTTCAATTGTATATAGTTTTGCCGTGCATCGTTTTGATGTACACCATTTCACTTCTCCCGATTTTAGAGTTCCTTTTTCAAAAAATTTAAAATTATCCAACACCAGTAATACATTTCCACGCTCACTAGTAACTTCTCTTAACTCACTTATTTTGTTGAATAATAAATAAGCAGTAGAATGCTATACATATAAATATCACCCTCACTATCCCTTCTTTGATTTAATTTCAGGAAATTTTCTTATTTCTGTGTACAATCATTAAATTAAGAGATTAAGAAGGACAAGAGGATTAAAAAAATTATTTGACCATCCGCCGCAATTTACTATAAATATTTTAAGGAGAAACCTGCGGAATGGATTAAGTCCCAACCATCGCCGCAATTTACATCTGCCCTGTTTGTTTCTTCGAAACGTTTGGGGTTTTCTTTTTATTTTTTAATGTTTCGTCTTATTTCTAGTATTTCGTTTATGTTTTGTTTGTTTATTTTTCTCTGTTGTTTACGAGAATTTAAGTTCTCAGATTCTCATTTGTTTTTTTTCTGCCCCCTTCCCCAAGTCAATGCTTGTTTGTTTCTCCGAAATGTTTGATTTTCTTTTTCTTCATTTCTTCATTTGTTTTTTTTTCTGCGGTTCCCTGGTGTGTGTTCAATGCAAATTAAGTTCTCAGATTCTCTTTTGATTTTTTTTCTGCTCCCCTTCCCCAAGTCAATGCTTGTTTGCTCCTTAGAAGCGTTTGGTTTTCTTTTTATTCATTTCTTCATTTGTTTTTCTCTTCTGCGGTTCCCAGACATGCGTTCAGTGCAAATTAAGTTTACTGTTCCTCGTTTGTTTTTTCTTCTACCCCCAACTTAATATTCGCTTGTTTTTTCAAAAAAAAAGTTTCAATTTAAATGTTTCGTTTGCTTTTTTACATTTTTAGTTTTTCCTGTAGTTCCCGCGTTGGCCTTGGAATGCTCCTTTGTTTCTTCAAAATTTCTAATGTTGTTTTTCCTGTTTTCTTCTTCATGTTCGTACCCTTTGTATTTTTTCTTTCCCGTTTAGATTCCTCCATATTCGTTTCCGTTCATTTCCTGCGTTTCGCTCGTTTCTTTACATTCCCTTGGATTTTCACTTATTTTTTCTGGCGACGACATTCGCTTGTTTCTTCAAAATCGTCTATCCTCTCGTTATTTTTTTCATTTTTAATTACTTTTCATTTTTTCACGTTCTCTTCTTTTGTTTTTTCCAAGTGTCGGCGATTCGAAAAATGTTTTCTTACATGAAATTCACCCTATTTCTCCGGATTCCGTTCTTCAATTGTTTCGCTGTAGTTCAGAGGTTCTAAAAATGTGGGTGAACATGCGAGCTTCACCCTCGATTTCATTTTCTTCTCATCTGACCATTTCTCATTTGTTTTCTACGTCCGACTTCATTCCTCTCAGTTTTCTATTCTTCAACTGTTTTGTAACTTTCCAGTGATTCCAAAATGTTTTTTCACAAGCGAACTGCGCTGGTTTTCTTCTCTTCTCTCACACATCTTCTACGTTTGTTTTAGTGTTCGACTTTATTGGTTTTTGTTTCTAAATTTTCAGAAATTCGAAGTGTAATAGATTTTTGGTTTGCATCAGTTTTCTTCGTTTGTTTTGATCCCGATCCAAATAGGCAGAAAATTATGTTTTTTTTTTGTTTTCTGCGATTATTTTGTTTCTTCAATTGTTTTACGTCACCTACATACATATTTTTTCTTCTTCACTTCTGCCATTCTTCTTTCACTTCTTCAAACACCAAGTTTTACGAATATCTTTTGCGTTTTCTATTTAATTTTCTTTAAAATTGTTTGTCATTTGTTTTCATAACCTTTTTTTGTTTTTGTGTTCTTTTGTTTTGTTTCTTGAACGTCCTCAAACCAGACTAAAGTCTTCGTTTACGTTTTGTTTTTCTTGGCTGCGATTTTCACGTTGGCTTTGGACTCTGCTCGTTTGTTTCTTGTGCCTCTTTTGGTTAGTCTTTTGCTATCTTTTAGGTTTCTTCATGTTTCGTGTGCACGTTCTTCATTTGTTTTCCTCGCAACCTCAGATGTTCGCATTTTCAAAATTTTTGATTCACTTTTTTTGAAGTTTTGTTTCCTTTCTCGTATTTGGTCTATGTTATGCTTATGCTCGTTTGTTTCTTCAATTTTTTTTTAATTTCCTTTTCTTCTTTCTTACTCGCGCGTCTTTTTTCATCGGTTAGGTTTCTTCATATTCTTATTTATTTATCTTCGCATATCTCGAGTAAATTGACTATGAACTAAATTCTTAGCTTTCTATTGTTTTTTCTCGTAGCCCCCCAATGTTGAGACACTGTACGCGATAGTTGTTTGTTTCTTGAAACACATCTTGTTTTGTCTTTTCATTTAAAAACTGAATCAATTCTTCACGCCTCTTTTAGTTCAACTTTTGTTTCCGCCTGCATTTCTTCGCGTTTCTCGTGGTCATGGTTCATTTGTTTCACCCGCCCCCGGTGTTGAGACACTGTACTTTGTTTCCAGAAAAAAATGTTTGTTTTTCTTTTAATTTTAAACCAACAAACCTTTTCTGCCCGCCTCTTTAAGTTCAACTTTTGTTTTTGGTCTGCATTTCTTCGCGTTCTTCGTAGTAGTGTTTCATTTGTTTCTGCCGCCTTCATTTTTGAGACAGTGGTTTGTTTTCTGAAGAAATTGTTTTTTAATTTAATTTAGAACCAACTTCTTCACACGTCTTTTAGTTTAATTTTTGTTTTTGTCTGCATTTCTTTACGTTTCTCGTGGTCGTGGTTCATTTGTTTCAGCCGCCCCCATTGTTGAAACACTGTACTTTGTTTCCAAAAAAAGTTTGCAAATAAACGAATCATTCCTTCATGCCTCTTTTAGTTTAACTTTTGTTTTTGTCTGCATTTCTTCGCGTTTCTCGTGGTCGTGTTTCATTTGTTTCACCCGCCCCCATACTTTGTTTCCATAAAAATCCTTTATTTTTTCCTTTAATTTAAAACCATCGAATCATTTCTTCATGCCTCCTATAATCCAACTTTTGTTTTTGTCTGCATTTCTTCACGTTTCTCGTCGTAGTGTTTCATTTGTTTCTGCCGCCCCCATTCTTAAACAGTATACTTTGTTTCCTGAAGAAATTGTTTGTTTTTTCTTTTAATTTAGAACCAACGAACTACTTCCTCACGTTTCTTTTAGTTCAACTTTTGTTTTTGTCTACATTTCTTCGCGTTTCTCGTATCGTGGTTCATTTGTTTCAGCCGCCCCCATTGTTGAGACCACTGTACTTTGTTTCCAGAAAAAAACTATTTGTTTTTTTTTAATTTAAAACCAAGGAACCAATTCTTCATGCCGCTTCTAGTTCAACTTTTGCTTTTTCCGCATTTCTTCGCGTATCATTTGTTTCTGCCGCTCCCATTTTTGAGACAATGTACTTTGTTTCCCGAAGAAATTGTTTATTTTTTCTTTTAATTTGAAACCCAACGAACCATTTCTTTACGTTTCACGTCTCTTTTAGTTCAACTTTTGTGTCTGTCTGCATTTCCTCGCGTTTCTCGTGGTCGTGTTTCATTTGTTCCAGCCGCCTCCATTATTGAGACACTGTATGTACTTTGTTTTCAGAAAGAAATGTTTTTTTTTTAATTTAAAACCAACGAACTGTTGCTTCATGCCTCTTTTCGGTCAATTTCTGTTTTGGTCTCCATTTCTTCGCGTTTCTCGTGGTAGTGTTTCATTTGTTTCTGCCGCCTCCATTTTTGAGACAGTGTACTTTGTTTTCCAAAGAAATTGTTTGCTTCTTCTTTTAATTTAGAACCAACATACCACTTCTTCACGTCTCTTTTAATTCAACTTTTGTTTTCGTCTCTATTTCATCGCGTTTCTCGTGGTAGTTTTTCATTTGTCTCTGCCGCCTCCATTTTTGAGATAGTGTACTTTGCTTCCTGAAGAAGTTGTTTGTGTCTTATTTTAATTTAAAACCAACGAACCATGTCTTCACATCTCTCTTAGTTCAACTTTTGTTTCTACCTGCATTTCTTCGCTTCGTGGTCGTGGTCGTGTCTCATTTGTTTCAGCCGCCCCCATTGTTGAGACACCGTATGTGCTTTGTTTCCCGAAAGAAATGTTTCTTTTTTCATTTAAAACCAACGAACTATTGCTTCATGTCTCTTTTAGGTCAAGTTCTGTTTTGGTCTCCATTTCTTCACGTTTCTCGTGGTAGTGTTTCATTTGCTTCTGCCGCCTCCATTTTTGAGACAGTGTACTTTATTTTCCGAAGAAATTGTTCGTTTTTTCTTTTAATTTAGAACCAACGAACCACTTCTTCGTGTCTCTTTTAATTCAACTTTTGTTTTCGTCTCCATTTCTTAGCGTTTCTCACGGCAGTGTTTCATTTATTTCTGCCGCCCCCATTTTGAGACAGTGTAAAAAATATTAGTTTTTACTTTTAATTTAAAACCTATAAACCATTTCTTCGCGCCTCTTTTAGTTGTTTTTGTCTGCATTTTTTCGCGTTTCATTTGTTTCTGCCGCCCCTTCTTTTGAGACAGTGCACTTTTTTCCTGAAAAATTGTTTCGTTTCTTCTTTTCATTTGAAACCACCCATCCACTTCTTCATGCTTTCGTTTTCTGCCTGCATTTCTCGTGGTCGTGTTTCACTTGTTTCTGCCGCCCCCAATCTTGAGACACTACACTCGATAGTTGTTTGTTTCCTGAAAAGTATTTAGTTTCTTTTTTTTTAATTTAATTTAATCGTCGAACTACTTCTACGTGCCGTTCGAAGTACCTTCCTTAGTTGTCTGCATTTTTCTCGCATTTCTCACGGTCGTATTTCATTTGTTCCCGTCGAGACACTGTGCTCGATAGTTGTTTGTTTCCGGAATTTCGTTTTTGTTTTCTCTTTTAATTTCTTGATAACCATCGAACAGCTTCTTGCATACAGGCATTCGCTATGCCTCTTTTAGTTTCCGTCTGCATTTTTTCACGTTTCTCGCGGCCGTGTTTCATTTGTTTCTGTCGTGTACTCCAGGTTCGGATATCCGACTCAACGCTTCTTCAATTTTTTTTTGTTTTCTTTCTGTTTTATTCACGCTTTTCGAATGTACAACCAAACCGATGTGCCAGGCCCCTTTTGGTTTGTCTTTTATTTTTTTTGGTTCATTTATTTGCGTTACAAAGTGCAACGGCCCAGGCCTCAACTTGAAATAGGTATCAGATTCGTTATTCATTTGTTTCCACAAGAAAAAAGAAAGAAAGAGATAAGATAGCACCGCGGAAACTACTTAAATAAACGGCCTTTTAGTGTGAACGACCCTTGAGTTGTGTGAATGGCCCTTAAGGCCTCTAATATCGTGTGAACAGCCTTTAGATCGTGTGACTAGTCCTTAAAGTGTGTGAATTCTCTTTATAGTGTGAATAGCCTTTAAATTGTGTGAACGACCCTTGAGTTGTGTGAACTACCCTTAAGTTGGACGCCACTGCCGTCGTCCTCATCGAAAAAGGCGCAGGGTTAACTGTAACTCGGCGTCGTCGGTCGCGTCGAAGCGATTCAAATAGTTTCGTTTATTGCATAAAACAGCGGAATTACTCTTATTGGATAATTACAATGCGACGTAATAAAACAAGCGAGCCGCGGCTCTATCCATAAATAATCAACGTAGGCGAAAAAAGCCGAGCCAACCGGCAACAAAAACAAAAAACCACTTCTCTCTTATACCTCATGGTTATTAAGGTAGGTTAGGAAGGTTATTATAAATACCAAGTGAATGAACTTGCTTTATTTCTCGAACGCGAACGCGGCGCTCTCTCTCGCCGGCCGGGCCGGTCCGCCTCTGCACGAGAGAGAGGGGCGATCGCGGAAGAGCGCCGCAAATAATAGGTTTAATCTATTGCCTACGCTGCGCGCAATTTACAGCAAAAATTAATTATAATTATTTATTGGACTTATTTGAAATCTATTGTTTATCATGCGCGGCGAGGACAGGTTCGAGATGCGCAAAAAAACGAGCGACGTCCGCGGGCATTACCCGCCGCAGATCGCAACGGCGACAAGCGAATTCGAACTTAACCAAAAAAAAGCGAAACGAGAGGGGACTCCACGTAGAGCCCTGCGGTGTCCTCAAACTTGATTTAATTTAATCAAGAGAAAAAACTACAAAAAAAAATGTAAGTCATAAAAAGGAGAGGTCCTAAAGTTAGATCCTGTGGCGCACTTTTTCGATTACGTTTGCTCGTTTTAAAAACAATTGCTCTATTTCTGCTTCACGTCAAATTCGTTTATATTCGAAATGAAAAGAAAGGAAAATTCTGCGCTGAACACTGCAACGCCATCTATTTTATTTATTTACAAAAAATCTTTAAGAAAAAATCCGAATCGCCATTAATTAGTTAATCGCCATTAATCAGTGACGCGCCCTGCGTCTTTTTCGATGAAATTTCGATCATCATCACTTTTTTTTGAACGTAAGTTATTTATCAGCTGGAAAACCAACTTCCGGTTTAACCGGAAGTGCTGGGGATTTTTTAAAAATATTTTCATGTTTGAACTTTTCTCGTAATTTCGCTTTCCTGTTTCCTATTGCGCTTTCATTTGTTTTTCTTCTATTTCCTATCGTTCAGTTGTTTTTTCCTTTAATTACGTTCCAGAAATTCATGAAATTCATTGACGATTTCGTTTCGTTCTCGATAAGCAAATTGTCAATTGTTTTTTTTTTCTTTTTTGAGTGCCATGTTTTTCGTCTTTCTTTTTTTTTTAGTCTTCAATTGTTTCGTCACATTTTAGAAATTTCTTCTCGCTTGATTGTTTTTCATTTGTTTTTTTTTTGCTCGGTGTTCAACTTCACTTTTTTTTTGTTGAATGTCAGCGATGCTAAAAATGTTTTCATACGCGAAATAGCGTTCTCAATTGTTTTTCTGGACCCTCTCGTTCTTCACTTGTTTTTTATTACTCGCAACCTTCATTCTTCCTTCTTTTGTCTTTTTGTGATGAGTTAGAGGTTCAGAAAATGTTTTAATACTTGAAATTCGCTCCTGTTTCTTTCACGTAACATTTTCCACTATTCTGACTTCAATTGTTTTGTGTGTTCCAGTTTCTTCTCATTTCATCATTTTTCTTCTATATTTTTTTTTTTAGTGTAGGACTTCATTTTTTTTTCTCTTTCGAATTTCAGCGATTCGAAAAGTATTTTCATTCGTGAAATTCGTCCGCTGTTTCGCGTTTTCATTTGTTTTCCTTCACTCTCCTATTCTTCGCGTCTTTTTTTTTAATTATCTGCAGCCTTATTCGTTCTTCGTTTGTCTTTTATGATGGGCTGGAGGTACAATAAATGTTTCAATAATTGAAGTTCGCTCGCATGGCGTTCTTTTGTTTATTGACATTTTCCACTGTTTCTCATCTTCAATTGTTTTGTTAATTCCAGAAAGTCTAAAAATGTTTTGATATCAAGTTTTGCTTAGTGCAGGACTTCATTTTTTTCTTTTGAATTTCAGCGATTCTAAAAATTCGTTCCGCGTTTCGTGTTCTTCTTCCTATTTGCGTTTTCAATTGTTTTCTTGACTCTCATATTCATCACTTTTTTTACTACTTGCAATCTCATTTACGTATTAAATTGTTTTTCTTCACCCTCCCATTCGCCAATTGTTTTCTTCACACTCCTGTTCTTCACTTTTCTTTTATTACTTGCAACCTCATTTAGGCATTCAATTGTCTTTCTTCATTCTCGCATTGCCAATTGTTTTCTTCACTCTCCCATTCGCCAATTGTTTTCTTCATTTTCCCATTCGTCAATAGTTTTTTTCGCTCTCCTATTCGCCAATTGCTTTATTCAATCTCCCATTCGCCAAATATTTTTCTTCACTCTCTCATTCGCCAATTGTTTTCTTCACTCTCCTATTCTTCACTTTTTCTTATTACTTGCAACCTCATTTACGTATTCAATTGTTTTTTTTTATTCTCCCATTCGTCAGTCGTTTTTTATTACTTACAACCTCATTCTTTCTTCACTTGTCTTCTATGATGGGGCCGAGGTTCTGTTTTTTTTTTCTATTCTTCAACTATCTTGTTAATTTCAGAAAATCTAGAAACGTTTCAACATTGAATTTCATCCTTCGCATTTGATTGTTTCTTTTTTGTTTTTTTTTCTGACTTCGTCGTTTCTTTTTAATTTCAGCGATTCGAAAAAGTTTGCGTTCGTGAAATTCATTCGTTGCTTCGCGTTCTTCTTCCTGCTTACGTTTTCAATTGTTTTTCTTTTCACTCCTTCACTCCTATCTTCAATCGTTCTTTTTTATTGCACGCAAGCTTCTTCCTTCTTCGTTCTGATCTTCATTTGTTTTCTTTACGTTTCGTTGATTCTAAAACTGTTTTAACATGTGAGCTTCACCGGCGATTTCGTCTTCTTCTCATCTGATCGTTTTTCATTTGTTTTCTTCAGAATATGACTTCATTTTTTTTTCGTTTAATTTCAGAAATACGAAGTACCTTTTCTTCATTTGTTTCCTGTTTCATTTCAGCGATTCAAAAAATTTTTTCATTGTTCGGTCTTCTCAATTTTTTTGGCTTTCTTCTTTTGTTTTAAACTTCGATTTTTTTTGGTCTTCCTAATTAATTGTCTTTCTTCTTTTGTTTTATTTTGTTTTGAGTTTTGACTCCTTGGTTTTCCCAATTATTTGACCTTCTGCTTCTGCTCCTTCAATTTCTTGGTTTTCTTCTTTGGTTTTAAATTTAAAATTTATTTCTTCGATCTTTCTTTCTTGCTTTTCTCCTTTTATTTTAAATTTCGACTTTGTTCGATCCTCTCCATTTTTTGTTTTCTTTTGTTTTTAACTTTTATGTTTTTTTGGTCTTCCCAATTATTTGGCGTTCTTCTTTTGTTTCAAATTTTGTCTCTTCGGTCTTTCCAAGTACATACTTAGCATTCTGCTTTTGACTTTGTTCTTCTCAATTTTTCTGGCCTTTCTTCTTTTGTTTCAAATTTCCATTTTCTTCAATGTTCCCAATTTTATTTGTCGTTCTCCTTTTATTTCAATTTTTTATTTCTTCGGTTTTCCCAGTTATTTGACTTTCTGTTTTAGACTTCGTTCTTCTCAATTTCTTGGCTACCTTCTTTTGTTTTAGAATTCCGAATTCCTTGGATTTTCCCAATTTTTCGTTTTTCTCCTTTTGTTTTCAATTTCGACTCTCTTCGGAATTCCCAATTTTTTGGCTTTCGTTTATTTTTTTATTTTCTCAATTACTCGGCTTTCTTCTTTTGTTTTAAATTGTGACTCTTTTGGTCTTCTCAATATTTGACTTGCTTCCTTTGATTCCTTTCTTCTCAATTTTTTCGCCTTTATCCTTTTATTCTAAATTTGGACTTTCTTCGGTCTTCCCAATTTCTTTCTTCTTCTTTTGTTTTAAATTTTGATTTATTCTTTCTTCTCCTTCGTTTAACTTTTTTCTTTTGTTTTAAATTTGGAATTTCTTCAATCTTCCAAATTGTGTGTCTTTCTTCGTTCTTCCCTTGTTCTCTTCTTTCATTTTAAATTTCGATTTCTTCGTACTTCTCAATCATTTAACATTCTTCTTTTGTTTTAAATTTGGAATTTCTTCAATCTTCCTAATTGTGTGTCTTTCTTCGCTCTTCCCTTGTTTCTTCCTTTCATTTTAAATTTCGATTTCTTTGATTTTCTCAATTATTTGGCTCTCTTCTTCTGTTTCAAATTTTGACTCTTCGATCTTACCTTTCATTTCTTGGATCTTCTCAATTTCTCGTGTGTCTCCTTTTGTTTTAAGTTTCGACCTTTATCGAAATTTCAAATTTTTTTGATCTCCCCACTAATTATTCGGCTTTCTCCTTTTGCTTTTTTTTAATTTTGACTCTTTGGTCCTTCCAATTGTTTGACGACTTTCTTCTTTTGATTTAGATCATTTCGATTTTTTGGCTCTCTTCTTCTTGTTTTAAATTTTTTGTCTTTCTCCTCTTTTGTTTTGATTTTCGAGTTGCCTTGCGTTCTTCTTCGAAAAAGAGCACGTAACGGAATTTTACGAAGCGCCAGTTATGTCAAAAATGCGGAAAACGTGCGTTTACCTTCGATTGGAGTGAGAGCAAATGTTTTTCTCTTTCGGGGATGGTAAGCCAAAGACAACAGAGATTGGTCCAAAATCGCAAACTCGTTGGGAAAAAGGTGTTCGTTCGTTTAAGCTTACTAACACTAACGAAAGTTCAGATCAAACCAAATGCCAAATAACCAAAACCGCGCGACGATCCGAACTCGTCCCAAAAAGCAAAAGCCTCCGACATTTGGTTTGGTTGAGCTTGATATTAACGTGCACTTTTGTCAGCAGTGTATTGGTCGGTTGCAGCAACATGCAGCTCTCATTGGCGGACCGAACGCGACCTCCTGCCCACTTTGCCACAAGATGTTCCTCGGAGGTGAAGCGCTCATGGAGCACATGAAGCACACGCACAAGGACCCCAACGCGTCCGGGGTAGCCAGTAAGTACCAACTTAGAGCAGAACCGAAACGCTTCTCTTCGATTTTGTTTCTTCCGTTGCGTCTTTTGGTTTTGTTATTTTATTGGTACTAACGCTTGTGTACGTATTAACAACGTTCTTTTGTTCTCATGTTTTAATTTGTCTTAATTTTTTTGTTGGGAAAGAGCCCCCCCAAAAAGGGTGACCGATTCAGTTTTCTTTTCTCGTTTTGGTCGCGCGTTCAAAAACACACACAAAAAGGAAGGTACCGTTTACACGTTCACTTGTTTTTCGTGCTCGTCCAAAAAAAAGTAAAAAAAATTCAAATTTGCAAATGCCCCAAAATTGGTCCGCCTCGTCCGCTCGGGGGTGCAGATCTGAGAAAAGGTACGTGGGTTTGATTATTTACTCCTTTTTTTTAACCAAATTTTTTTTTGTATGTCCTAGATATATATACATGTTTTTGTTGTTAGAAATTTGATTTCTTGCACTTTACTAGCGGATGTCCGAACGAACCCCCTTGCAACGCGAGCGTCAGAGGAAATCAAACGAAATGTTTTTTTTTAATTTATTTTGGCCTGTTTAAACTACCTTGTAGGGTACCTTTTTTGCAATTAAAAAAAGGACGAAAATGTGATTTTATATCCTTCCCCCTCCCTCGCCCAAAAATCACTGGGGGGCTTAGACTGGAGCTAGGATATCCAAATATTTCACTTGTATAGCTTCAAAGTCTATTTTCTTACCCTAAGAAATTTATCTAGCGTTATTTTACCCCCCCCCCCCCATCCTCCCGGGAACCCCTATTTATATTTGGGGGACAAAAAGTATCTAAATACATCGATTTTACAGTTACATTGTGTACTATTTAATCCGCATCCCCATCAAAAATTATAGTATCAAACATTTGATCTCCCCCCCCAAAGTCATCCTCATTCGAAGTAAACTGGAACGCTCAATTTACCGCCCTTACATTTTCCAGGTCCGTCCCTGTGTATTCTTCGGTATTTCATCCCCTACAATCAGCGAAATGACAGACAATTGTTTAACGATGATTTTGTTCCGGCCCCCAACAATCACTGTTTTCGTTTTAGAGTGTTTGAGTATTTTGTTTCGTTGGCCACCTCTGTGAATTCTTTAAAATAATTTCATCCCCCTGCGAAAAGCAAGTTGTCAGGTATTTGATTAACGCGATTTCGTGTCAGCCCCTAAAAATCACTGTTTACATTTGAGAGTGTTCGTTTATTTCAAAAGTCACTATTTACGTTTGTTTATTTCTGTGCGTTCTTCAGTATTTTCATCTCCTTGTGAATCTCCGTATGAAGGTCTAAGTCATTAACGGTGACTTTATATCGACCCCCAAAAATCACTGTCTGATGATCCGCCTCTGTGCGTTCTTTAATACTTTCTGCTTCCTGTGAAAATCAAGGTGTCAAGTACTTGTTTAATGTGATTCTGAATCAGCCCCTAAAAATCATTGTTTGCATTTTCTAATATATTGCTTCGGCCCCCAAAAATCACTGCCAGCGTTTTAATACGCTTGAATATCTTATTTAGACAATTTCATGATCCGCACCTGTGTTGTCTTTAATGCTCTCGTCCCCCTGCGATAACCAAGGTGTCAGGTACTTGTTTAACGTGATTCCGAATCAGCCCCCAAAAATCACTGTTTGCAATTGAGAATGTTTGCGCTTATTTCTACGTAGTCTTCAGTCCTTTCGTCCTTTTGTGAATCCTCTTAGGAAAGGCAAGGTGATAGATACTTGATTAACGGTGACTTGATTTCGGCCCCCAAAATCACTGCCAGCGTTTTAGAACGTTTGAATGTTTTGTTCAGACAATTTCATGATTTGCACCCGTGCATTATTTAATACTTTCGTCTCCCTGCGAAAACCAAGGTGTTAGGTACTTGTTTAATGTGATTCTGAATCAGCCCCCAAAAATCACTGTTTGCATTTGAGAATGTTTGGTTATTACTATGTATTCTTCAGTCCTTTCGGCCTCTTCTGAATCCTCTTAGGGAAGTCAAGGTGATAAAGCCTTCACTAACGTTGAATATATTTCGGCCCCCAAAAATCACTGTACGTTTGAATATTTTGTTTAGGCAAATGGTCCGTCCGCGTGCTTTCTTTAATGCTTTCGTTCCCCTGCGAAAACCAAGATATCAGGTACTTGTTTAACATATTTCTGAATCAGCCCCCAAATATCACTGTTTACATTTATTTATTTCCATGCATTCTTCAGTACTTTCATCTTCTTGTGCATCCTCTTATAAAAGTCAAAGTAATTAACGGTGACTTTAAATCGACCCCCAAAAATATCTGCCAGCGTTTTAGAACGTATGCCAGATACTTGTTTAACGTAATTCTGAATCGGCCCCCAAAAATCACCGTGTGCATTTGAGAATGTTTCCGCTTATTTCTGCGCAGACTTCAGTCCTCTCGTCCTCATGTGAATCCTCTTAGGAAAGTCAAGGTGACGATAGACGCTTGATTAACGGTGACTTTATTTCGGTCCCCAAAAATCACTGCTAGCGGCTTAGAACGTTTGAGTATTTTGTTTAGACAATTTCATGGCTCGTCTCTGTATATTTTTTTAATACTTTCATCCCCGTACTAAAACCAAGATGGCGCAAATTTGATTAAGGTGATTTTAAGTCAGCCCCCAAAAATCACTTTTTCCATTTCAGAATGCTAGCTTATTTCTAGGGATATCTATGCGTTCTTAGTAATATCGCCCCTTGTGAATCCTTTTATGAAAATCAGGCGCTAGACGCTTTGACGGTGGATTTTATTTCGACCCCCAAAATCACTGCCAGCGTCTTAGAATATTTGAATACCTTGTTTAGACAAATTTATGGCTCGCCTCCGTATAGTTTTTAATACTTTCATCCCCTTACGAAAACCAAAGTGCCGGATACGTGATTAATATGATTCTGGATCAGCCCCCAAAAATCACTGACCGTGTTTGAGAATGTTTGTAAATTTCGCTTAGACAATTTCATTGTATTCTTCAGTCCCCTGTGAAAATCAAGGCGCCAGACTGTTCTTTAATGATAATTTCTCATCGGCCCCCAGAAATCACTACCTGCATTCTGGGGGTGTTTGAATATTTTGTTTATACAATTTGATAGTCTGCCTCTGTGTATTCTTTAATATTTTTATATCCCAGCGAAAACCAAAGTCCAAGCGATTCTGTTGCTTCAGCCCCCAAGAATCACTGTCCTGGTTTTAGGCAATTTCACGGTGCTTACCTGTGTATTCTTAAATGCTTTCATTCCCTTATATATGAAAACCACACCCCCACGAAAACCAAAGTGCTGGATACTTGATCAACGCGATTCTGTATCGGCCCCCAAAAATCACTGTCTGCGCTAGAAGGCGTTTGAAACAATTTGACGGTTCATCCTTGTATATTTCTCAGCACCCTCATCCCCTTACGAAAATAATTTGCCGGACGCTTGTTTAACTAGGTTCTTCTTCAACCCCCCCCCTCCCACCCTAGACATTGCTATCTGTTTTTGGGGTAAACTGGACTGAGATCTCTAAATTCCTCGCATTTATGTTTTCAAGGTTATTATTTGCATCCTCTTGCGAAAACCAAACTTGATCAACGCAGTTCTTATTTGATCCTTCCCCCCTCCCCCCAAAAAAAGATAAGGAAACACTAAATGTGTTTGCGCGAGTTAAAAAAAAAAACTTAAAAATCCTACGCGTTTGCAAATATTTTTCAAATCGCGTCCATAAACGACAATTCAAGGTCACGTTTTCGTAATTGCGCCTTTCCTAAGCCAAACTCACCGAGTGTACGAGCATTTTTGGATTCTACGGAAAATTCTGGCGCGATTTGATGTGCCGCATGCTGGGTCTAGCGCGATTGGTTCCCGAGATATTCGCAAACGAATCTTGCGCAGCAACCTCAAGCTGCCTACTCCCCCCATCGCGCTTATTTTCACAGTTACAAAAAAATGTTTTACACAAAAGTTGTATGTTTTCCACTGCAGATTCAACTTTCGTCAACAGAAAGACAAATTCACATCGCGTTTTCAAACCTGCGATTTCCTTGATGCAACACCCTGTATATTATTATGTTTTTGAGTTCAGAAATTAATTCTATTGTGATTTGACGTGGCCTTGAGTGTGTGTAGTTTATGAGTTATTCGCGAAAATTAAATTAAGCGACGATCATCAACCTGCCTACTCCTCCATCACGCTTATTTTCACAGTTAGAAAAAAATGTTTTGTACAAAAGTTGTAGGTTTTCTTGTGTAGATTCACTGTCCGTCAATAGAAAAGCAATGGCTCATCGCGTTTTCAATTACTCCAATTTTTTTAATGAAACACCCTGTATATTATTGTGTTTTTAAGTTCAGAAATTAATTCTATTGTGATTGGACGTGGCCTTGAGTGTGTGTGGTTTACGAGTTATTCACAAAAGTAAAATTAATCGACGATCGTCAACCTGCCTACTCCCCCAACACGCTTGTATTCACAGTTAGAAAAAAATGTTTTATACAAAAGTTGTTTGTTTTCTTGTGTAGATTCACTTTCCGTCAATAGAAAAACAATGGCGCATCGCGTTCTCGATATAGAATCCGAAACTCCAATTTTTTTAATGGAACACCCTGTATATTATCGCGTTTTCGAGTTCCAAATTCAATTCTAGTGTGACTTGATGGGTCGCAAGGTGGGTCTAGCGCGAACGGTTCCCGAGTTATTCACCAGTCCCCGTTCCCCGCCACCTTAGCCTTGAAATGTGATTTTTTTTGCTCGCGCGTCGTCGCTCTTTGGCTTTCTTTCTGAATTAATTGAGCGTTTTGTTCCGACAAATTTCTGCAAACGATGATTTCATTGTTGCTCGGTTGTTTTCCCGCGACAGGGTCTATTAAGGGGGGCCCCGGAAAAATGCGATTCTTTCTTTGTCCGACACGGCCGGTAATTAATCAACGTCGGGGCGCACTTAAAAATTCAAAAGGGCTTTTTTACGACGCGCTCGCACCCGCACGTCATCGATTAGGCCCTTGAAAGCGTTTTCGTTCGGAATTTTTCCGGTTTTTCCGATGCGCCGGGCCGTCCACTTTTGCATTAAGTTTTGCGAGAGGGGCCGGGAGGGGGCGGGCGGCGGACGAGAGAGCGGGCCGGAGTTATTATTAAAAGTCGAAAAATGCTCGCGAGCATCAAAGAAAAGGGTTTAAAAATTACATTCTTCAGATCTGCGCTTTTCTTTCCCGATGTCAGGATTCTCATTGAAGTTTTTACATCAAACGATTTAATTTTCTTGAAAGTCTCGAAAGAAGCGGCCGAAGCCGCGCGCGTTTATCTACGGGGGGCACGCGAGAACTTCGGGGGCTAATAACCACTTTTTTAAGAACAGCATGATTTTTGTTTCTCCTTTCGTGATTGGTTTAGACCAGGCGCAAGTGTAAGTTGGTTTTTGCTTTTGCTCGTTCGTTGTAGTTAGCCGAATTTTGCTTAGGCCGCCACCCGACTCCTTATTTGCAGCAGGCATTTCACACTTTTTTGCTTCATTAACCTTTTTTCTAATTTAATTTTTTTGGACAATTTTGCCGGAAGTAAAACAAGAACTCCGCCTATTTGACCGTGGCTGACGTCATCGATCCTTGCGCAGTTCTTGTTTTACCGCCGGTAGGTGTTGGATTCACGAAAACAAAAGAAAAACTTGCATGGCATTTGGTTTCCAAACTGGAAGACGCCTGCACCAAGACACCCAATCAAATCACCAAGTAAATTTCGATTGAATTGTAAACACGCCCACAATTTTGACCGTTCCAATCAGAATGTGACATAGTGGGCGTTAAAATCTGAAGGAAGCTGAGCTTAGGCACCCCTGATTGGTTGGGGGCATGGTCAACAGTTTCCACCCAAGACCCACGACGTCATAGTAGGCAGGCCAAATCCATCAAACCTCAGCTCTGATTGGTTAATGGGTGTGTCAAACGGATTTTACAAAAAGGGCGTGGCTTCAAAACTAAGATCATTGATGATCGAAACCAAATGCTTTGCAACAACGCAAATTATAAAGCGCTTTTAATAAAGATCCTGGGGTGCTTGGCTTTATCTCTTTTTTCTCTCTCTGTTGACGTCATCGATCCTTATTTAGCGAAGAGAAGGACGGCGAACCACCCGTGCCCGGTGTGCGGCAAGCACTATGTGAACGAAGGCTCTCTGAGGAAACACCTCGCTTGCCATCCCGAAACCTCGCAATTGTCTAGCTCGTTGCGGATGTGGCCTTGCTCCGTGTGCCAGGCCGTTTTCACGCACGAATCAGGTAAGAGCACACACACAGTTGTCTCCCAAATTTGGTCAAAATTTGCTGGGGAAGGTTTTTTTTTGGTGGAAATTGGCGCAAGTGAATGTGTAAAGCGAAAACCAAGCGCGCCCTCTGTGAGGCGGTCGTCAAAGGCGTACGGTTTTTTTAGGGCTTCTCACGCACATGGAGCACATGAGGATGGACCCCAAGCACCAGTTCGCTGCGCAGTACGTTCTATCGCGTGCCGCAGCTGAGAGGCGGGAAAGGGAAACGTTATTGGCAGCAGTCTCCGCCTCAGCGTCCGGGAGTGGCTTGCTCAGTTTGACTGGAATGGCAGGAAATTGTAAGTACAACGCCTTCAACTAGCCAATCCTCCTCAAAATGGGACGTTTGGACTTAATTTGGTCATCTCCCAAAGTTGTTTTATGTGAACAGCAACCTTGATTTACTTTGGGCATTTCCCAATGGCTCCTCAACGTTTGGGGAATACCTTTGGGGGTTTTGTGAATCATTTTGGTGATCCCTCCTACGTAACGTTGTATTGGGGGCATGCCAGGTGAAGATTTGCCTTGCAGTAAGGGCCAAGGCATAACCAGTTGAAGTAATTGGGATGTTTGGACTTAATTTGGTCATCCCTCGACGCTCCATCACTTAACAGAAACATTGGGGGATTACCAGCTGAAGCCCCTGATTTACATTGAACGTCCCCAACGTTTCAGGAATATCATTGAGAGTTTTAAATTACTTTGGTGGCCCCTCATAACATTAGGGACTCACCAAGTGATGGTTTTGGATTAAATTCAACACCATCGCCTTGCAGCAAGGGCCAAGCCATTACCAATTGAACTGATTGGGATGTTTGGAGTTAATTTGGTCATGCCCCAACGTTCTATCACTTAACGGAAGCAATCGGGGGGTTACCAATGAAGCTCCTGATTTACTTTGGACGTCCCCAACGTTTCAGGAATACTTTTGAGGCTTTTTAGTGACTCCTCAGTGTTCCAACATTGCATTGGGGGCTCACCAAGGGATGATTTTAGATTCAATTGAACACCATCGCCTTCTTGCAAGCGCCAAGGCATAACCAATTGGAATTTCAGGTTCAATTTGATCAATTGAAGCACATGATTATGGTTGGTGACCTCCTCAGTGTCCTCTTAGGCTTTCAATAAGCACAACACGACATTGAGGAGCATAAGCCAATGGTCATTTAGGGGTCACCAATTAGGTTCATCCCTCAACGTTATGTTACCATTGGGGGATCACCAACTGAAGCTTTTGGTTTACTTTGCACGTCCCCAATGGTCCCTCAATGTTTAATCAATACCATCGAGGGTTTTTGAATCATTTTAATGACTCCTCGTGCCCAAAATTACATTGGGAGCTAACCAGATGAGGATTCTAGGATCAATTGAACACTAACCCCTTGGAGATAGGAACAATTGGAGTTTTGAGTTCAATTTGGTCAACTAAGAATCACCAACTGAAGCTTTGATGAACCCCTCTTGGTTTTTCAATCGCACATAATGACATTGAGGAGTTACCATTAGGTTCAATTTGATCATCCCTCACCACAGCATATCATTTCAGGACCACCAATTAGAGCTTTGGTGGTCTTCAAAGTGATGGGGGGTCACCAATTGCGGGTTTGAGTGCCTCCTTCTACATTTTGTTGTGCTTCCAGCAAGCGCAAGTCCGATGTGTGCCTCACCAAGTGCTCACAGCGATAGCTCCTCAGGAAATGGCCGGTTATCATCAGCCGGATCCGAGGCCGGCCTGAATAACAACAACAACAATTGCAATACGAAGCTGGGCGACATCCTCCGAAGTGAGTCTCACCTTCAACCCTCGAGACCGGTATATACCCTTGGCTTTCCAGGTAACAACGGCCTTCACCAACAGTACAACGTCGAAGAACAATTGCAGAACGCAAATCGGATGGCCGTCATCGCCAATATGGTCGGCCAAGGAGCGGTTCCGCCAGGCCTCGGCTCAGATTCCTCGGCGGCTGCCAACATCGCGGCCGCCAACATTGCCAACCTTGCCATGCGTTTGGGAGTAACTCAGGTAGGTACTCAAGACAGCGAAGGTGAAACTGCTGGTTCCAATTGGGCTTCTTCTTCCAGGCGAACCAAGTCAACAACTCCAGCAATCCTTCCACGCCCCCCATAACGAACGAGACGCTCTCCGTGTCGGTCAACGCCATGAACGCCATGCGTGCTTCCATGGATAGCATACGGAACATGGACGCCATGAGGTCATCCGTCATGGACATGTCATCCCAACCTTCCCAACAGCAAGACGCGCTCAGGATGCACCAAGCGGAGGCCCTGCTGAGGACGCAGGCTGAAGCTGCTCTTAGAACACAGGCGGAGGCCGCCCTTCGATTAGCCATGAGCCAGGTTGGTACAGCTCAGATCCATTCGGGACGGTCCATAATTAGAAGTGAAATACTAATTGACCTGAAGCCTTCTTGATTTCAATACCCAGAAGCTTTCCGAAAACCATCGAAAGTCCATAAGGAGTCTGAAATTAAGGCTTGTTCTCCTAGAAGTTTTCGCAAATGAGGTAGTAAAGGGTACTTCTCATGCCCATTGCCCATCAATCAAAACCTTGCCCAGTTGTTTTGGAACCTTGTTAATTTCCAATGTCTTCTCGAAGTGGAAATCTTCTTCACCCAGAACATGACCAGGCTTTCCCAAACGAAGAAGTGAAAAGGCTCTTTCCATACCAAATGTCTTCCTCACGGCCAGAACTCTATTCGTTTCTAATTCTGAGGTTAAAAAATCCTTTGACCTCTTCTCCCAGGATAAGGTCAAGTATTCTCAAATGAAGTACATACCAAAATTCCTACTGATGTCCAAAAATTGATTATCAAGCTAAAGGATGCCCAGTCGTTCAAAACCTTTCTGAACTCTTCGACAAATTCGAATTTCTTTTGAGAAGAAGAAAAGAAAGATGTTTTTAATACCCAAAATCCTTCAAAGTTCTAGTTGGTCATCAATCAAAAGCAATCCAAGAGT
This sequence comes from Serrognathus titanus, assembly GCA_039766575.1. Taxonomy (NCBI): domain Eukaryota; kingdom Metazoa; phylum Arthropoda; class Insecta; order Coleoptera; family Lucanidae; genus Serrognathus; species Serrognathus titanus. Next base: position 31,866,488 of record CM077911.1, on the reverse strand, counting down.
CTTCTTTGTTAAAGTCAAAGACCTCTTCACCTAGGGTACGAAGAACTGAAGAAGTGGAGTAGGTCTATAGACATTTCCTGCACCAAAAGTTCTTCTCCTGCCCAGAAGCCCTAAGAGAAATCAAACTGAGGATTTCAGCCGGTCAAAATTTTTTTAAATTCCAATTTTTTGAAGACCAAACTATATGAATAAGTCTTCTATAATTCCGATTCCAAAACCGGCCTCGAGATTCAGAAATTTGTCCTTGAAATCCATACTTGCCCCCCAAAACCCTCTCTCAAAAGTTTTGGCCTAAGTTACTAAGTCTCTGAGGTGAACGTTGATGTTCAGTGCCCTATGTCTGTACTTAACAGGATCCAGATGGCTTCGGCATTCAGGCTTAAGCCCCCAAGTAACCTTGAGGCTCATGGGAAAGAGTTTCCGCAAAGACAACTTGGGCACCTTCAACATTTTTTGTCATTCCGGTTCCAAATCTCGCTTCAGAGCCCCCAAAATCCTTTCTCAGAAATTTGGCCTAAGTTATAGAATGTCTGAGATTAATATCGATGATCAGTGGGGTCAGTTTATGCTTCGAAATCCACACTTTTTCCCTCAAATAACCTTAAGATTAATGGTCAAGTCTCCTTGTGATCTTCTTCAAGCTCTTCTACTATCCAATTGCAAAGGTGGCTTCGAAAATTAGATTTTTACTTCCCAAAAGACCTTGAAATTAGGATTAAGCTCCCTAAAACCTTCTTCAAAAATGTTGGGATATTTGATGGCTTCGGAAATCTGAGTTTTGTTCCACACATGACCTTGGAATTCAGATTTATCCCCAGAACATCCTTTTCAAAAATCTTAACTTCAGTTATTAAGTCCTTAGGTGAGTGTTAATGGTCAAGGAAGAGCCCAATTACTTCGAGATTCAGATTGTTGCCCCCCAAATAACCTCTAAATTCATGGTTAAGGTTTTCCGACCTTGAAATTCTGAACTTTGCTCTCCACATGACCTTGAAATTCGAGATTTTGCTCCCAAAACTCTTTTATCCCCAGACTCACTTTCAAAAATCTTGGCCCAGGTTCTTGGAACTCTAAGGTGAATGTTGATGGGCAATGAACACTGACGGCTTCGAAATTCAAAATTTTGTCTCCGAAGTAACCTTGAGTTTCCTCAAAAAAGATCTAGTCATGTTCAAGGCCTTCTAAATATAATTAATGTTCCAAAAGTGGCTTCAAAGTTTAGTCTTGTGCTCCCCACAAGCCCTCAGAATTTTGGGCCAAATCTTTAAAGCACTCGTTGACGTCAATGAGGAGTCTCATGACTTCGAAATTAACATTACTGTTTCACATATGTCCTTGAAATTCAGGTTTTTTCCCCAGAAACCTTTGTCAAAAGTTTAGGCCCAAGTCTTGAAGCTTCTAAGGTAATCTTTGACGTCAATAAGGACCGTGTCGACTTTGAAATTGACATTTTTGTCCGCAAATAATCTTGAGACTCACGACCAACCGTTTTTCATGTCCATGTTATGGTTTTCTGGCCCCAAGATTCCGAATTTTGCCAAACACATGACCTTGAAACACCTCTCTCAGAAATTTTGGCCTAAATTTGAAATCTTTAAGGTGAATAATGCTGTTGACCTTGAGATTCATGGTCCAGTTTCTTCAAGAATGACTTGGTCCTCTGGGAAGTTAATTAGTGTTATCAGTAAGTTTGGTCCAAACCCTAAAGTAATCGTTGATATTAATGACGACCCATTTCGCTTCGAAATTGACATATTTGGTCCCTAAGTGACCTTGACATTCATGATCAAGCCTCTTTGTATTAATGTTTAAGGTTTTTCCAACTCAGAATTCTGAATTTTGCTTTCCACTTGGCCTTGAAGCACCTCTTTCAGAAATTTTGACCTAAATTTGAAGACTTTGGGGTGAATAATGCTGTGACGTTGAGATTCATGGTTCAGTTTCCTCAAGGATGGCTTAACCATATTCAAGGTTTACCAGAAAGTGAATTGCTGTTATCAAGAACTTTGGCCCAAGCTCTAGGGTAATCGTTGATGACCAAGAAGACTGAGTTCACTTTGAAATTGACATTTTTGTCGCTCAAGTGATCTTGAGACTCAGGGCCAAACCTCTTTATGTTCACGTTTAAGGTTTTTTGCCCTCAAAATTCCCCAATTTGCTCTCCACATGACCTTGACACACCTCTTTCAGAAAATTTGGCCTAAATTTGAAGTCTCTAAGGTGAACAGTGCCGTTGACTTTGAGATTCGTAGTCCAGTCCTCAAGGATGACTTGACCGTATTCAAGGTCTTCTAGAAAATTAATCAAAAAGTCTGGCCTAAACCCTAAGGTAATCGTTGGTGTCAATGAGGGCTGAGTTCACTTCAAAATTGACATTTTTGTCCCTCAAGCGACCTTGACATTCATGACTAAGTCTCTACATGTTCATGTTTAAAGCTTTTCGACCTCAAAATTCTGAATTTTGCCATCCACATGACCTTGAAACACCTTCTTCGGAAATTTTCGCCTAAGTCTTTGAGGCGAACGAAGCTGTTGTAACTTTTTTCACATCAGTATATGAAGGAGACCTTGATATTCAAGGTCCAGTCTTCTAGATTTATCAAAAATTTGACCCTAAGCTAATCATTGACGTCAAAGAGGACTGGTTGAGTTCTAAATTGACATTTCTGTCCCCCAAGTGACTTGACATTCATGGTCAAGTCACTTTATGCTCATATTTAAGGTCTTCCGCCCTCAAAATTTTAGAATTTTGTTCTCCACATAACCTTGAAACACCTCTTTTAGAAGTTTTAGCCTAAATTTGAAGTCCTTATTCCAAAATTTGTTAACCACATGACCTTGAAACCCCTCCTTCCAAAATTTGAAGGCTTTGATGGGCAACTGCGGTTATAATTATCAGTATATGAGAGAGACCTTGAGTTTCATGGTTCTGTTTTCTCTAGGATGACTTGACCATGCTCTTCAGGTCTCCTAGCGCGTTATTTCAGTTTTAACTGTGGACCGTCTCTGTTCTGTTTGTTTTTTGTTTTGTGCATGGTTGTGGCAAATTTCTTATCGGTTTTTCTTTTTTTTTCCCCCCTGTTTCGGTAAAAGTAGAATATGCAAGGATGTAACATGGATCATGTCGGAATTTATCCTTCCAGGCGTTACCGCAACTGAACCAACAAGATACCAATAGTCCGTTGCGCCACAACGGCAACTATCAAGGTCACCAAGGACAATCCTCTCAGCAACTGAGTCCCGACCTGACCGAAGCGCTGCGCCTGCAAGAGCAGCGGCTAGAGCAAGCGTTGCGCTTGCACGGTAGCGATCCAAGGTCGTTGGGATTTTCCTTGTCGAGCCAGCAACAAAATCAACAACCATGAAATTTTAGCTACTACTGAACGCATGAAACGTAGTCGCGAGCCCACGCCCAGAAACGCCATTTCGTTCTCCTCCTTGCTTTCCGGGTTGAACCAGAACAAAGTACAAACCATTTTCGTTTCGTTCGAAGCTGACGACTCGGTACTTTTGGGTTAGGTTTGCGTTGGGTCGTCGTGAACGGGGTCGGTGTCCTACGCGCTGCGCCAAAATAAAGTGCAATTCCCGCCGGAGAAACAAAACAAGAAAAAAAACAAAAACAAAAACAAAAAAAAATAAGACGGCGCAGAGCGCGGGAGTCGCCCCACGACCCTGCGGTTTTCGTTGCGTGAAATGTGCCAAAAGAAACTGCTGTTTTCGTTTCTTTCCTCTCGAGTTTGATGCGTTCAGTAAACAAATAATGGCTAAGCCATGCTTTTTTAATAACTATATTGCACTTCAAAAGTGTACAACTATTATTAAAAACAAGAAAATAACTATGTATAGTAATAATAAATGTTATATATGTTAGGTTAAACTTATAAAAAAAATCGTAATTTAAGTGTACATACTATACGATAATGACGATAGGGTTGTTTTCTAGACTGTAATTGTGTATGAATGACTTTAGGGTAATTGATCGGTTACATTTTCGTTCCAAGTCAAAATTTTCAAAATTTCGCCCCCCCCTCCCCATCTTTCTAGAATCGAACTACTTTCTTGAGTTCTCCCGTCCGAAAGGCCGGTCGTTTTGTAAAGTAGCAATAAAATGAGAAACTTCTTCTTCGTTGCAATTTTTTATCTGTGATCCAAAAGAACTTATAATCTTTCGAAGCATTTCTCTCACTCTCTCATTAATTCGCCCCCCCCCCCATCTCCCAGCCCCCCCTCTCGTATTTTGTTTCGAGTTCACAACACACAGAGCAAATGATGGTGCGTATCGACGAATGTACAAATACGATTAATATATATTATTATACGATAATATAAATATTATATTTTTTAATGTAATTAACGAGTAAGCCTTAAGTTCTTCTCTCTCTCTCTCTCGCGACGAGTACGCTCGTACTTAAAACAAAAACAAAAACAAACGGAAAACGCGCGGAGAAAACCGCGCGCGCATTTTTTTGTTCGTGTTCAGATCGAAGTTTCAGTTGAAAATGTGGTTTTAAGTCTCCCCCCCCCGATCTCCAACATCCCCAGGAAGTCCCCCCAGCCCCCCAGATCCGATACTGTACATAATCAAGGTCAGTCGTTCCATAATTTCGCATGTACATAGCTCCGGTTTACAGAGGCAAAGGCTCAGGCATTCGGATCCACTACGTCACTCGACGTTTCTAACAGAATCATCTTGAAGATGGACGCCAAGATCTTGGAATATTACAAGATCAAGACGTAACTTAAAATTTCGAATATGATACACGTCAAAGTCCTGAAATGTTTCAAGGTCAAGGCGTTACTTAAAATTTCGAATATGATAGACGTCGAAATCTTAAATTGTTTCAAGGTCAAGGCGTTACTTAAAATTTCGAATATGATACACGTCAAGGTCTTGGAATGTTTCAAGGTCAAGGCGTCACTTAAAATTTCGAATATGAAAAACGTCAAGGTCTTGGAAGATTCTAAGATTACCATAAGCTTGGCATCACGCGTCATAATTTAAATTTTCTTGAAGGTGGACTTCAAGGTTTTGGGTGGTTCAAGGTCACCCTGTATTGAGTAGCTGGTGACGTAATTGTTCGTTAAATTTGTCGGCCCCCATTTAGATTTTAATATGTCATTTAGAAATGTGACCTTGAAGTCCGTAATGTCCCCCATGAAAACAAAGTTGATGTAAAAACGCGTTTACCATCGCACTTTCGTAGCATAAATTCCAAAGGAGGGTTGAAATGACCTTGCAATCAGAATACTTTTAGTATGATATTTACAAATTTGACCTTGAAGTCCATAGATGCCCTCCCCATAAAAACAAAATTGATGAGAAGACGTGTTTACCATCGCACTTTCGTAGTATAAATTCCAAAGAAGAATTGAAATGACCTTGAAATTAGAATACCTTTAGTATGTCATTTGGAAATGTGACCTTGAAGTCCGTAGGTTACCCCCTATTGGCCCCCTTCAAAACAAAGTCGATGTGAAAAAGCGTTTACCATCGCATTTTCGTAGCATAAATTCAAAAGGTGGGTTGAAATGACCTTGAAATCAGAATACTTGAGTAAATCATTTGAAAATATGACCCTAATGCCCCCCCATTGAAACAAAATTGATGTGAAAAAGCGTTTACCATCGCATTTTCGTGGCATAAATTCAAAAGGAGGGTTGAAAAGACCTTGAAATCAGAATACTTTGAGTAAATCATTTAGAAATAAGACCTTGAAGTCCATAGGTTACCCCCTAATGGCCCCCTTCAAAACAAAGTTGATGTGAAAAAGCGTTTGCTATCGCATTTTCGTAGCACAAATTTAAAAGGAGGGTTGAAATGACCTTGAAATCAGAATATTTTTAGAAACTTGACCTTGAAGTCCTTAAAGCTTGCCCCCTAGTGTCCCACTTCGAACTCTCTTGACCGGGGCATGGAAGCGCTTTACGATTAGCATTTGCTTGACATGAACTTAAATTGAAGTAAGAACCCCCCCTCTCAAACAATTTTAAAACCTGCGAACGTCAAGACTTGGTACGATTTCATTTCCCCCCAACATTTTTGGATTTCCAATGTTTAGCCCCTAATGACCTTGAAATTGAGATTGGCCCCCGGTGCCCCTCCTGCAAACAAACTCCGCCTGGATTTTGAAACGTGGGGTTACAACTTTCACTGGTGCTGATGCCATCGTATTTTCCTTGTATGAATGCATATGAGGGGGCCAAACGGCCCCCTCGCCCCCAGTGACCATTCTGAAACAATTTTGACCCAAACTATAAAATTCTTGGACCTTAAGGTGAACGTGCACGTGGTTAAGACTTGGTACCATCTTATTTACCCCCAACATCTTTTGGATTTCGAATTTTTGGCCCCTAATGACCTTGAAATTAAAATTCTCCCCCAGTACCCCTCCCTCAAATAAACTCGGCCTGGATTTTGAAACGTTGGAGTTATAACTTTCACTTGTACTAGTGCGAACGTATTTTCTTTGCATGAATACATAGGGGGGGTTCAAGTAATCATGCTCCCCCCGCCCCCAATGACCCTTCTGAAACAATTTTAACCCAAATTATAAAATTCTTGGACCTTAAAGTGAACGTGCACGTGGTGCGCAGTATATCAGAGGGCCAAGTCGACTCCGAAATTGAGAGTGTCTTGCCCCCCAAGTGACCTTTTCCCCCAACGTTCTCTCTCGAACGCTTTTGACTTAGATTTTAAATTATTCGGGAAACAACGTTAACGTCCGCAGCTGCTAGTGTCGGTCGTGTTTTCTCTAGCAGCAGTACATGAGAGGGCTCAAATGACCTTGAAATTTAGATTTTACCCCCAAAATTCTCCCCCTCGGACAACTTCGGCTTAAATTATAAAGCGTAGGGGATTATAAGGTAAATGTAAATACGATCGTAATTACTTCGCGCCAGTTCACGAGTGAGTTTCAAAATTTAGTTTTCTTTCCCCTCCCCCAATAACCTTGCGGCCCGGATTGTGCTCCTAGAAATCCTTTTCGAAGCATTTTGGCCTAAATTATAAAGCGTGAAGTCTTTAAAGTGGGCGAAGATGCCAAGTGCTATCAGGTTTTCTTCAAAATTCAAACAATTGTCCCCCCAATTGGCCTTGAGATTAAAATCTTGTCCCCCAACGTCCACTCTCATCAATTTTGGCCCAAATTTCAGATTATAAGCGTTTCGGAAACGGCACTGGGGGTCAATATGACTTCGTACTATCACCTCGGCGGGCCAAAATGACCTTGAAATTCAGATTTAGCCCCCTGTAGCAATTCCCAAATAATTTTAATCAAAATTAGACGCTCAGATTAATCAGAATCTTCTTATGTCTGTGCCGATAGGACTCAGCTGGCTTCAAAATTCACATTTACCCCCCCCCCAATTGACTTTGAGATTAATATTTTCTCTTTCGCAAACAATTTTGACCTCAATTTTAAAGTATCGATTCTTTAAAGCGTAATGCCATTTCGCGTGAGTCCGTAAATGAACTGGGACGGCTTCCAAATTCGGATTCTTACCCCCAAATGACCTTGAGATTCCGATTTTGTCTCCAAGTTCTCTCTCAAACAGTTTTGACCCAAATTTCTAATTGTAACTATTTCAAAAAGCGTCAGCACGATTTCGCACTAGTACCTGAGGGGATCCAAATGACCTTGGAACTCAGATTTCGCCCCCACAACCAACTCCCAAATCATTTCAACCTTGTAAATGCGCTCAGACGCTCAGATTCAACGGGAATTGTTTACGGCAGTGCCCGATACGACTCGGATGGTTTTAAAATTCGTATTTTTGCTCCCCAATTGACCTTGAGATTTCTATTTTGCCCCCAAAGACCTCTCTCAAACAGTTATGGCCTAAATTTGAAATTGGAAGCGCTTCAGAACTAGACTGGAAGGTCAGTATGACCCCGCACTAGTTCGTAAGATGGTCCAAATGACCTTGAAATTCAAAATTTTTGCCATTTTTTTCAAGTTTTTCGACGTGAAATTCAAAATTTCTCGCGCAGCTTCCAGAACCAGTACAATTGTAATGTCTGCATTGGAAAACCATGAAGGGGGTGCCTCAGGTGTCGTAATTTTCGTAAATCAACCCCGTTTTTAACCTAAGGTTTGTACGTGCGTTCAGGACTTTACCTAAATTGAGCCAAAATTGTCAAAAATGGTACAGGAGGGATGACCACATTCTATTATGTGAGATTTAAGCCACCGCAGAACTTCCCAAAGTTTTCGAAATTGTACTGGGAGTTCAGAAATTGAAAGCTTGCGGCCCCCTTGCTCCCCAATTCTTGATTTTTGACGTGAATTTGTTTCTTTCTGTCTTTGTGTCCACGCCATTTGGACACTCCCATTCAACAATGAGTTGACGTCGAAGACGATGAATCTTGAGATGTCAGTTGAAGGTCACGTGACTCTATGATATACATTGTGTTGAATGAGAAGCCACGTGACCTTCAATCATTGTCATAGTGATTCTTGATGATGAAACTGACATCCACCTTTTTTCCTACGCAATTTGGACACTCCTCTGTTCATAACGATTTCGCCTTTTGGAGTAAAACGAATTTTGAGCTGTGACAAGTGACGTAGGGGCTTTCGAAATGCCTGAAGCCTGCCCATACTAGTTTCCCATATATCTACAATAGTCATAGTGCAGCAATAGTCTCTAAAAAGCTACATAGTATCGCGGCATAGCCGCCGCGGATCCAATTTCCCTAAAAAGTGACTAAAGTCAAAGTGGTCCTATTTTTACAGGACATGAGAAACAAAACACAAACGGCCGCGTCGACCCCCGCCGTCCCTGTACATTACACGTTGAAAAGGGCGGAGCGACGCGGCGCAACCCGATCACGACGCCAAAGGCGTGCGCAGCGCCACCTACTTCTCACAGAAATGACGCAAATAGCAAAATACATTTACCAAAAACGATAAATACAATAGCCCGGTTGCACTAAGTGCTTCATATTTTTTGCCCACATAATCTTCACAACAAAAAAAAAACAAGTAAAAAAAAAACAAAGTACAATAGCCCAGTCAAAGGTCGACGCTTTTGAGGCGCTCCCCCAGCGGGGCGCCTCAAAGTCGACCGTTGAATTCAAACTTTTAGTTAGCCCTAGGTGGGGGCGGCCCCCGTCCGCCCCCGTCCTACCACTTAATGTGTTTTACATAAATATTGCCGTCAAGATTGCCCGAATTGACAAATATTTATTGTAAAATTACAGAAAAACGAAATTCTTTTGCAATAGCCCACAAACTACATGTGCAAGAAGCTCCGTTTTTGCACAATTTTTTCAAACAGGTTCTCACCGATTTTCCGTTCGCGATTTTCGTTTCTGTTTTTTGGAAAAAAAACGCCGCCCCGTCGCGCTCCGCGTGACGCAGGACCAAAAAAATCCGACAGCTTTTAGCCCAGCGACGATCCTTACAGAGATCACCAAACCTAAACCTGCTTAGCCAATTGAAACAGTTTTTCGATAGATCACCAGCTCCACGTCAGCTTGACCTTACTGGATTGATCTTTCCAGAGATTACCAGATTTCTTCCAGCTTACTCGCTTGGATCGATCTTTCAAGAGATCACCAGCTTCAACTTAATCAACTTGATCGATACTTCCCACTAGGTATACCAGCTTAATCCAGACCTACTCCCGCTTATAGCCAATTGAAACAATTTTCCAGAGTTCACCAGCTTGACTTTTCCAGAGATTCCCAGATTAATCCAGATTTATTCCAATTTTCAAGAGATCGCCAGCTTCACTCCAACCAATTTCAACTTACAATTAGTCAACTGGATTAATCTTTCCAGAAATTTCCAGCTTCATCTAGATTCAATCCAGCTTACCCAATAGGGTTCATCTTTATAAAAATCATCAGATTTACTCAGCTTGAGCAAATGTAAGTTCGGATTGACCTTTCCAGAAATTACCAATGCAATCCAGCTTCTTTCCAACTGACCCGTTTAATCCAACTTAACCAACTGAACTGATCGCCAGTTTGATGCCCTTAAATTTTGGCTATAATCAATCCAGCTTCGTTCAAATCAATGTCAGGTTAGTCACTAAAGTGAATTGACCTTTCCACACCTTCCCGTTCGCTTTCTGCAGTGAATCATAATCACCTGGGGATCGAATTGTGCGCCATTACCAATTATATCCACCACCAGTTCCAGATTAGTCAACTGAATTGATCACCAGCTTGGTCCTAAACCAACTGAGGTCGAACCTTTCAGAGATCATTAACTTCATTCGACTCGATTATGGCTATTAGCCAACTGGATCGGTCTTTCCAGAGATCACCAGTTCCATCCCAGCCAACTCTGGCTTAAGCCAGTCAATTTCACCAAATAATTTCTACCTTAGCCAGCTTTTCCAAACGTCATTCTGTTTGATCCCAGTCAATTGTAGCTGCGCTTAGCCCACTAGATGTACCACTTCGCCAGCTTGAATCAGGCTTGTCCGAATTTTTACTCCTTTCTTTTTTTCCCTATGTCGTTTAGCCGAAAATTGGTTTTGGCTAACCGATTTTGTGAACAGTTGACCTTAGCCCTTTCATAGACGTCGTCTTGATCTAATTTCTGATGCAAAAAACGAGTTTGATCATCTACTTCAGCCCTATAAAGGCTAAATTTGACTAAAATTTCTGAATTTCAGAATCCAAGTTAGGCTAACCTCTCTAGACCTCTCAAAAAGAAGCTCAAGGTTACTCCAGTTTCACTTAGCCGAAAATTAATCGAGTCCTATTTAACCAAATTAAGCAATCTTTTAAATTATCCCGTTAGGTATAGCCTCCCGCAGCCTATTTGTGGCTAACGTTTGTAGAAAAGCCAAGGATTTCAAGAATTCTACGCTATTTCTGTCTGTCTAGTTTGAAAAATCTTGAGCAAATATGGGTATTTTTTAGTTTGATCGTCTTTTTAGCCTAAATTTGGCTAACGCTTCTTGAGGACAAACCACTTACATTCCAGGCTCAATGTCTCCGAAATTTAATTAAACGTTTTCCGTCTCGCTTTAATCCAATCGAAACACTCTTGGTCACTTTTGATTTGTTTACGATTTATGGCTTTCCTAATCTTGGCCAACACATCAGAATTTTCAAGGAAAATCCAAGAATTTTTTAGATTTGGTTGCTTGCCGCCTAAAGGCTTTCTACGGCCTAAATTGGCTATGATTTCTAGAAGTCATCCGAGGACAATCTAGACATCTCGTATCTCAGATTTATTTTAGCCTTTTCTTTCTACTGACTCGAATAACCTTGACTTTCTAGATTAAAATTTTAGCCAAGTTTAAACAAAGAATTTTAATTTCGTTTATTGGAACTTCTCCTAAGGCTATCGTGCGTGGTTTTGGAGTAATCCAGGCATATTTCAGGTTTTCTCGTAACTTCTAGCTTTCTACAGCCTAAATTGGCTATGATTTCTAGAACTCGCCTCAGGAATTTCCAAAGAAAACCTAGACTCACGTCTCTTAGATTTATTTTAGCCCATTTGCCTAGCTTTCGGCCGACTTGAATAATTTTAGCAGCAATGCTCATCGCCCTTGATTCTCTAGATTAAAATTTTAGCCAAGTTTGTAGTGTTTAACCTGAGAATATCAATGACATTCTCGCTTTGTTTATTTGAACTTCTTTTATATGACTTTCGAAGTAATCTAAACGTATTTCAGGTTTTTGCGTCACTTCTAGCTTTCTGCAGCCTAAATTGGCTATGATTTCCAGAACTCATCTTGGAAACTTCCTTATAACCTAGACTCGCGTCTCTCAGTTTTTTTTAGCCTTTTCTGTTTAGCTTTCAACTGACTCGAGTACTTTTACCATTGTCCATCGTCCTTGACTTTATATATTAGAATTTTAGCCAAGTTTATAGTGTTTAACCTGAAAATTTCAATGAAATTCTCGCTTCGTTTGTTTGAACTTCCCTTAAGATTTTCATGCACGGTTTCGGAGTAATCTGACCATATTTTAAATTTCGTCGTCACTTCTAGCTTTCTAGAGCCTAAATTGGCTAATTTTTCTCACGTTTCATTGAGGAGCTTCAAGGTCAACAAAAGAATAATCTTTTTTTGTCCTAGTCAGTTCTATTTCTTCCATAATCGTCTTTGTCATTTCTAGTTTTGTAAAACCTAATTTGGCTAAAATTTTAATAGAAATAATTTCAATGACAATTCTCTTACTTTAATCTTCTGAAAAATCTTCAGCCTCTAACTTTTTGCACAAGCATGAGCAGATTCTTGGTACTTTTTAGCCAAATGATAGCCCAGGACAACCTGAAGCATTTTTGCTTTAATTTTGAACTTGGTCACTTCCAATTTTCATCCAACCTAAACCATTTTCGCGTTAGCCTTGATAACTAAAAGTGACTCTTCAATTTTATCTTCTTTTCGTTTCGTATTTTAGCCTTTCCCAGATTAGCCTAACCTAAATTATGTAAAGCAATAGCCAAGGCGTTTGCTCGCCTTAATCTGTCCCAATTTTAATTTTGTTCAGGTTAACCTAACCAAAAATTTATAAAGCAATAGCCAAGGTGTCTGCTTGGCTTGAGCAATTTTAAGTTTCCGTGCTCTTATTTCACCTTTGTTTAGATTTTAGCCTTTTTAGGTTAGCCTCACCTAAAGTTTGGAAAACATTAGCCAAGGTCTGTACATGGCTTAACCATATCAAAATTTTCTGCTCTCCTTTGACCTTTTTAGGTTGACCTAACCTAAAATTTGCATCTAATAGCCAAGACATCCACGTAATTTGGCTAATCCCAGCACGATCTGCTCGCCATCCGCTTTGATGTTAGCTGCAACCCCATATTGCTGTGTAGACCCGCCTTAGATTAAATAGGGGAAAAAACAGCTGTTTCGACAGCCAAAAAGCTGCGTCCGGAGTACGACAGAGGCGGCGCCTTCATTCTTAAGTTACAAAAGCAATAGCCCAAACGCATAATGATTCTCTTATGCTAAACAAAAGTCCGGTTTACCACACCTCGGTTAAATTTTTCCGCCGCCCGCGCCCCGCCAATACCGGTTAGTCCAGACATGTAACCATAGGCGGCGCGCGAGTCGGTGCTTTTCAGTTTTTACAATAAAATATTTCATTGTTGAATTCTACACACTCACACACACACACACAAACATGACCACGGACGGACGGACCTATTACATCACACACGTATATAAACAACACATAGCAGGACCATACACGTAAAGTACAGACACGCGACATGACCACCACACACAAGCATACGTTTTCACACGTTCAACGGATTCGGCTTAAAAATCGTCTCAAAATTCCACGGCCACGAGATTATTTGCATTAGGAAAGTATTTTTTTGAAACCGCGTTGCGTACAGCGCCATCTCTGAACAGGACGGGGAAGTGATTTAATTTTTTTGTTTCTAAATGCCATTTCCTTCATTTGTTAATCGCCTGAAGTCGTGCGTTCTAAATTTCCCGCGAGAAAATACCATGTTTAATAAATAAAAAGTGCCACCTCTTGGTGGAATTGTGAACTACTTTAAATAAACTAAATATTTTAACTTCGAGCTTCGTACCTCAACTCTCTCTAAGCGTTTTCTCTTTCTCGTTCTGCAAATTATGAAAAAATGCCATACGTAAAGTGCCATCTCTAAACGATATTCTCATTCGACGCAATTCAACTGTTTGGAGCGCCATTTCTAGGGAGTGTTGCAAATCATTTTTAATAACGCTTCTAAATACTGGCCTTCAATTATTCGAGGAGAGAATTTTAACTTATGCGGACGAAAATCTTCCCCCTTTAGTGTGAGAGCGCTCCATCTCCCGGCAAAGTCGCGTACTAAATTTAGAGCTCGTTTTCCCTGCTTAAGCATATGAAGGATTCGAAACCTTTATCAATCAAAGATAATAGTTTAGATAAAAACAAATTCCTTTTCGAAAACACGGATGTGAACCTAAAATTACTGTTTGTTTGCAAGCAGCGCCATCTCTGATTCCCATCGACAATCACTTTAAATAGGCATCCCGGTTTTGTGCCTTAATCTGCCGAGACTTCTCAGAGACAATATTTTTTTGGTGACGGAAAAAAATTTCTTCCTTCAGCGTCAATGTGATTTGTTTACAAGCAGCGCCATCTCTGAATTCCATCGGGAATCACTTTGATTTCGAGCTTTCGCGTTCCAAAAATAGGTAATTTCGACGAGAAAAATTTCTTCCATCTTCCAAAACACGTCAGCGAACAGAAAACTCCTTTTTCTATTTGAAAGCAAAGCAGCGCCATCTCCTAATTCCTTTGGCAATCATTTTGAAACGAGTATACTCGCTTTTGCGCCTTTATCTTCCCAGTCTATTCAACGACAATAATTTCGACGACAAAATTTTCTTTCCTTCTCACAAAAACGGGCGTAAAGCTTTTTTCTAGTCGAAGGCAGCGCCATCTCTGGGCCACGTCGGCAATTGCTTTGATTAAATACTTCCGATTTCCAATCTTTATCTTTCGCGCTTTGTTTTCCCCGCAGGAGAAGAGCGCTCTTCCTTATTCAAGAAAGCCTCCTCTCTTGGCAATTTTCTATACTAAAGCACCCTCTGTGGGCAATTTTCTATACGAAAGCGCCCTCTCTGGGCAATTTTTTGTTATTGTTACTTTTACTAAATTCTGCCACGTGGGCGGTTTTTAATTTTCGTTCTAGCAAGGCGATGCAGGAAACTCTAATTTCTCTACGAGTGAACAGCGCCATCTGTCAGCAGTACTACGTACTATTTCGATTATCTTCTTATGGCGCCGTTTTTTCTAATTTATACCTCACGAGCGTCTCTAGATTTTCATCCGTCAATAAAAACTGGGCGGAAAAGCCTCATTTGTTAACAAGAGAGCAGCGCCATCTCTCCGCAATCTTCCGCATTATTTAGATCACACTGTTTCTTTCAATTGTAGGTGCGCTTTAACTCGAGGCGAATTTTCTTTCGTCACTCCTCTTTTCATTTGTTAAATAAAATCGAAGGCGTTGGTAGCGCCATCTCTCGGTTGCATTGCGTGATTGGTTTCGATCGCCTTTCTTTCGTCCAAAATTTGGGTTTCGCTTAACGATTCTCTAGATTTTGCCAAAAATTTTGCTCGCCTTGAATGTATCCATTGTCGCCTTCCCTATGTTCTAAATTTCATAATAAAATAAATCTTGTTCGCCCAAGTGCGCACAGCGCCATCTCAGGACGGAATTATGAACTATTTTGACCACAACTTTTTCTAATTTTTTTAAATTTCTTATTTTTGAATTTTATGTACTTGTTCCTTTTCCTATGCTCTAAACTTCATAATAAAATTAGTCTTGCTTGCCCAAGTTCGCACAGCGCCCTCTAAGACGACATTCCGAACTACTTAGCCGCCATTTTTCTCTACGTTTTCTAATTGCTTCTAAATTTTTTTCACTTTAAATTCCTTTTGCGTTGCTCTAAATTTTGTGTTAAATCCTGCGCCACCCGAGCGCTCACAGCGCCATCTCAGGATGAAATTAGGAACTATTTTTCTAATTTTTTTTCTAATTTCTAATTTTTTTCCAAACTCTATGCTCCCTTTCCGTTGCTCTAAGTTTTGTGGTGAATCTTACTTATCCCAAGCACGCACAGCGCCATCTGACGACGAAATCATTTTGAGTTTTCTGTATTTTTCGTATTTCGAAAGCTGACTTCCCGATTATTCGACTTTAAATTTTGGGATGGATCTTTTTCATCACCCGAATGCGTACAGCGCCATCTCTTGAGGACATTTCGAACCATTTTAACTGCAAAATTTTATGCGTACGTTTACGTTTAAGCTCACTTCCTGATCTCGTCTAAATTCGAAAGCGACGAATCCTGTTTGCGTTGAAATGATTCATACGAGCGCGCGCACAGCGCCATCTCTGGACAAAACATCGAATTATTTTAATTAGTTTATTTATTTAGTAGTTTTCACGTTCACTTTTCGATCGTCTAAATTTCACTATGAATCTTGATTGCGTTGAAATAATTTAAGCAAGTGCGCACAGCGCCATCTCTGGATGGAATCGTTGACTATTTCGAGTACATTGGCCGAATTTGCAAATAATCGCGTCGCCCGTGTACACCCCCCGGATGCGAGTCGTAAATACACACGTTTGGCGTCAAAAAAATTAAAAAAAAGAGAAAAACAAACGACAAAACACCGACGTACTTATAAACAAGTTTTACACAGTCTCCTATACGTAAGTCAAAAATGTCACTTTTGGGAAAACTACAAACGTTTCGGCCTCACACAGTTTTCAAACTCTTCAAAAACGATGATCCAAAATTCGATTGATGATGAATTCGATTCGTAATAAAACCACATGCAAAAATCCAAAAAAAAAAAAATTAATAACAATTGAATAACTAAAGCATAGTTTCCATGTTAGTTGTGTTTTTCTCTTCGTTGTATATTAAGTTATTGATGTATACGAATTCACAAGCAGGCGCGATCGCAAGAAAAAAGCAGCCTTCGGCGCCAAAAACCGACCCACCGACCCGTTTGGCCTACGTAGAATGAGGTCCGCGCAGAATCCATCGAGCTTGAGGCCGCACATGTTGTGTGCTATATACGTATACTCTGCACCTAGCGAAGAATTAGGACGTTTATTGTTAAATACAGATGTAGTTACAATAGTTAATACTATAATACTTATAGTTATGTTTTTGACCTTGTAATGCGGCCTCAACCGATCGCAGATGGCGCCGAACGTTGCTCCGAACCGTCGCGACGGCGTTGGGGAAGGGGTTTCCCCCATCAACAAACAAAAAAAAATTCCGCGCGGGAAAATTCCCCCCCTGGCGTCCTCGCCCGGAACCCACGCATTTCGCCCGCGCCGAACCCTCAACAATTCCTAAAAAATATTGAAGTACACTCCTGTAACATATTCAATTTTTTGGAAATTTTTGAGACTAGTTACGTTTATGTTAATGCTTGTTTGCTAATAACAATAAAATAGAATATTGTGTTTAAGTTGTTCAGGACGGGCGGCGGCGCAGAAAAAGAAAAACAAGTGAAGGTCGATTTTCCCCGTTCAGGATCACAATTTGGAAAGCCGATTTTTCAAAAAGAAAATGCAAAAGCAAATAAAATTAACTTTTGAATCAAAATTTGGTAGCTCGAAATTTCTAAAAAAATAATGTCCAAATGTACAGAGTGATCACAACTAATTGAGCGTGACGTTGCCTTTCATTCATTCGCACGTTGAATTGCGTACGAGCAAGTGAGAGGCGACGCCTTAACTTTGCTCTCGTCGAACAAAAAATGCAACCTTCTGCTTTTGTGTCAGGTGTCAACATTTTTCGAGGTAAAAAGCGCCATCTCTGGACTACATCAGGTATCAGTTTGAACACCGGTTTCCAATTAATTGATTAAAAAAAAAAACCGATTTCCTTGGACTTTCGGAACAAGTGAAAAAAATTAACGTTCATCCAAACATACCGTGTGATCGTAGATGATTGGACGTCTTCTGTTTGTTAAGAATAATTAATTTTCTTTAAAGTAAAAATATCAACTTGGCAGCTCGAAATTAAAAAAAAAAAATTAGTCGGTGTTCAAATGTACAGGGTGATCGACAGTGGTTGAAGCTCGTGTTGTCTTTCGTTCATCCGCATATTGAAATACATGCGAACAAACGAGAGACGACGTACAAAAGGCAATCGAGAAACCAATTTTAATTTTTGCAAAATTATGCCAACGTTTTTGGAAATAAAAAGCGCCATCTCTGATCGATATCCGGCACCAGTTTGAACATTGCCTTTCACTTTGTGCTAAAATTATTATTATTGGCAGGTTTGGCAGATGCGCAGAGAAACAAGTGAAGGCCGTTATTCCCGTTAAGGATCACTTTTTGAAATTCCAAAAAAATGATCAAATATACAGGGTGATCGTCGATGATTTGAATAAATAAATAAATTTCCATTTGGTATTAAATTCAATATTGTCATCGATAGCTCGGAATTGCCAAAAAGAAATTAACCGGTGCCCAAATGTACAGGACGATCGACAGTGATTTCAAGATCGCGTTGTTTTTGAATTTGCTCGCACGTTGAATTACTTGCAAACAAATGAAAGGCGGCGCGTTAGCTTCACTCAATGTCAATTTAAAAACAAAATTTAATATTTTGGAAAACGGTGTTAAAATTTTATAAAAATAAATGGTGGCGCCATCTCTGAACATTGTCTGCGACTACATCTAACACCGTCCTTCATTTTCAGCTGCAGCCCTTGCTTTATTATTTTCAACTCGAAATTCAAAAAAATTAAAAATAAAATTGCTCAATACTTAAGTTATACAGAGTGATCGATGATGGTTGGAGCTGAATTGTCTCTCGTTCGTCCGCATGTTGTATTAGACATGAACAAATGAGAGAGACGACGTCAGCGTCAATCATTGTCGACCAACAAACTTACTTTTTGTTTATTTTTCGGAAAATAGTGTCAACATTTTTGAAACAAGAGCGCCATCTGTGAACGATGTCAGGTACTAACTCGAATACCGCCTCACTTTTTATGCTACAATCCTGTGATTATCATGGAATCGTTTTTCTCATTCTTTCTTTCTTTTTTCTCAGTATTGTTGACGAAAATAGTGTCAAAATTTTTGTAACAAGAGCGCCATCTGTTGAACGACGTCAGCTACTAACTCGAACACTGCCTCTCTTTTTATGCCAAAACCTTGTAATTATCATTCTTTCTTTTTTTTTAATTTTTCTGCCTTGTTGATTTCTAAAACTCATGGACAGGAAGTCACTCCATCTCTGTGCACTTTTAAGAACCTTCGTGACAACAATTTTTTGACGTTATGCCTCAATCCTTGACGTTTCTTCTTCGGCACTTTCATTTATTTATTATTATTTTCTTTGAGTCACAATGTCCGTCAAAATTTTTGGATAAAAGGCGCGTCATCTCTCAACACGATCATGAACCACTTGTTTTAGTTTTAAACGTTAATTCCGAAACTGAAACCTCCGTCCTCGACACGTCTTGTTGAGGGCCTGCAATCTTTTACAAAAAAAGTCGTGTCTAAAGCGCCATCTCTTTTCGTTATGAAGAAGGTTCTCTAGGTAAGAAAAAAGTGTCATCTCTGAGCACGTTTTGGAATCACTTTAATCATACCCTCTTCTTCTTTATTTGCCGACCTAGAAACCTCTTCTTTTTCCGGCCAGTCTTGCCCAAAGCTTCCTTTATGTAAATCGGGTCTAAAGCGCCATCTCTTTGTAATCTTGAAAATCTTTTTTGACATAATTTTAACGTCGTACTTGAATGCCAGGCAAATTATGCAATCTTCTTCTCCTATATTCGCGCGTCACCTTTCTCCAGTTTTTTGTATCAATTTTAGGCAAGAAAGCGCCATCTCTGAGCACGTTCACGAATCATGCTTAAACTTCATGCTTCATTTTTTTATGCCAATCCCAGAAATTATTTCGGAATTGCTTCTTCTCTCTTAGTTCCTTCTTCTCGATGGTCTACGAATTTCTTGAATGGAAAAAAAGTCTAAAGCTCCATCTCTTTGTTATGTTGAGAACTTTTTGTAAAACGATTTTAACGTCGTGCCCTAATCCTGGATCGTCTCTGCAATTTTGTCTGTCTCTATTTTCGTCCGCCACTTTCCTCTATTTTTATTAATCGTGAAGAGTATTCGAGTTTTGATACAAAGAACGGCAGCGCCATCTCTGAGCGGTGTCGGGAACAACTTTGAACGCATTGGCTTTACTTAGCTCCCAAAATTTCCAAACTGTTTTGAAACTGGTTTTTTCACTACTTTCACTACGCCCAGTCTTTGGGGGCCTTCTGAAACGAAAGTAGCAAGCAACTAAAGCACCATCTCCATCCAATATTAAAAATATTGTTGACTACGGTTTTAACGTTGAAGTCACTTCTTCTTTCGCCATCTTAAAACTAAAAGAAACTTGTGCCGAGCACCATCTCTGATTGTGGTAGGATGTAAAGAAGGCGCATGGTTTTGCTGCAAAGCGCCACCTCTAGGCAATATCTAAAAAACCTTTTCTGATTTTTTCTTCTTTGGCGAGTTGCATTAAGCTAGTAAGATCCTCATCTAGGATATGGAGGAAAAGAAGAGGAAAGACGGGTGATATAACAAAGCGCCATCTCTGGGCAGGACCTGAAACTTTTTTGAATACATTTCGAATTACGCGTTTCTCTTCTTTGTTGAGTAATAATTATTGCATTAAACTCTAATCCCAGTCGGGGCGTATATACAAAATAAGAAAGAAGCATAGTTTTGAGGAGCGCCATCTCTGAGCGACAATCGTAATTTTTTGGATACACTTTGAATTTCACGATTCTCTGTCTTTCTTTTGTTTTGGTCGAGTAATCTTTGTATTGAGTTGACGAAACCCTGAGGAGATGTAGAATAAAATTGAGGACAGTACGAAGCGCCATCTCCTAGCGACACCCGAAAACTTTTTTAATAATAATAATTATTATTGCGCGTTTCTTAGACCCTTGCGGAAAAAAAATTATAAGAGTGACGCAGCCTATCGCAGGCGCCATCTCTGAGCAAAATTAAGGACAGTGCGAGGCGCCATCTCTTAGCGACATCCGAGAACTTTTTTAATACGTGTTGAATTATTGCGCGTTTCTCTTTTTTGTCGATCGAGTATATGTTGGTTTGAACTATTGAGATCCTAACGGGAAATTTAAAAAAATGTGACGCAGACACAGAGTATCGCAAGCGCCATCTCTAAGCAATACCTGCATGCTTTTTGCACACATTTTAAATTAAATTAAATGATCGTATACCTGTACTTATTAAGATCCTGACGGGGTGTAGGGAAGTTATAAGAGCAAGGCGATCGTGTTTTGTTTTTCGTTTTCTTCGTCGCGCATGCTCGCCCGCCCGTTATAATGTTAAACGGCTCAATTTTTCTATTATAAATAACTTCTTTTGTTTTAAAAATATGTCAGCTACAGTTTTTACTAATTATTTAATTAATTAATAAGGATGATTTGTATTTTTTAATATTTCATAGTACATAATAATTTATTCGGCGCACGCGTGCGCGCGCGCGTGCGCCCAGACGCAAAAAAAAAGAAATAACGGAAGATGTTGTTTGAGTTGTTTGTAAGCGTACAAAATGCAGAAATTTTTTTGTTTTCGGTTTTTCTTGCGTTTAAGTTTTAGTTTAATGTTTGTCGATGACGATGACGATGATGATGTTTATTTTAATTAATTAATTTCTGTTTTTTTTTTTTCGTTTTGTAATGCAATAGGTGTAATACGAGGAAATGCCATTTTAATTTTGACTGCCATTTACATGCTTCATTAGACGTCGATTTCTGTTGTCGTAAGTTCCTACTTATTATGTTTGTTTTTTTTTTTTTCGTTTTTATTAATTTTTTTTTTGTTCGTAAACTGTAGATGCATACACTTCGGATGAATGTAAGCGCGACTGTTAATAAAAAACAAAAAATCGACTAGTTTACGTTTTTACGATTGTTGATGCGTTTTCGTTTGTTGTAATTTTAAAGGGACGAGCGCCACGCGCGTTTCGAACACAGACAAAGAAGCAAAAAAAAAAACCAAAGTTTCGAAACGCGCGCGGGACCCGTTTCGTCGGAAAAAAATCGAAAAATTAAAGAAAGTTAAATTCTCTAGTTGTAGTAGGTGAAATTATCTGTGAAATTCGAGGCATTACTAATTAATTAATTAAATCAAGTTTCGACGGAGGTTCAAAATAAAATAAAATTAATTTAAATTAAGAGAAATCCTTTGTAATACAAAATAGAGCAATTGTTTGTAATGATGATGATAATGATGGTGATTCGTGATTTAGCGATGAGTTTTACGTTTTTAAGATTTTTATCAGATCATAAATTTAATGTATGAATATTCGTGTGTGTGACATTGTAACATCTATTTACTGGTATAGCAAAATGATGAAAAATAATTCGCAGAGTTTTATTTAAACCTCAAAATCCCCCAGCTCTTCGAAAAAAAAAAAACAAAAAGAAAGAAAAAACGAAATAGAAATAAAAGGGAGCCAACACGTTTTTAAACTTGGCGCTTCAACCCTCACGAGTAGGTACTCAACTGTAAAGGCGAATCCCTCTGTGATGGTACTGAGGTAAGTTAGAAATCTGTAGGTAGGTAGGTCACCCTTTTCCTTAAGACGTAACAGCAACAGTATCTGCAACTGCTGTCGTCGATGCCCTCTACGCTACATTCGAGACTTACAAAACGCGGATTTCACGCTAAGCTAAAAAAAAAACAAAAAGCGAGTTGCACTTTTTGTTTTAATAATAAATAAACAAATGAACTTGGGCAAGACAGAAAAATCTGGATTTACTTTGCGTCTTTCTCTTTCGCTCTTTCGTAGAGCGATTTGTAGGGAAGAGTCGCATTCGATGGCAAAATTTAAAAAAAATAAATATACAGAAAAGGCTTAACAAAAAAAAATAGGAACAATCATAACAGAAGAAAATAAATAAATAAAAAAGTAGGTAAGACAAAACGTAATTTTATTTTATTCTACTCTCATTACTTACGTCTTCATTATTCCCTCCTCTTATTTATTATTTCGTAATTTTGTTCTTAGTTGCTTTCGCTGATTTAATTTCGCGATCGAGAAACTCTAAACTGACAAAAAATTAAAAAAAAAAACTAAATAGAAGAAGGGAACGCAATAGAAACAAAACTGAGAAAGAAATAGGAACAGAAAACGGCAGGGAAAGAAATTTTAAAAAATTTAATAAGAAATGTAGCAGAAAAAACAAAACAGGAATGCAAGAAGAAATGTAACACGTCTTTGAGCGTCTGTTACAACGCTGCTACAGTCTCTCTGTCTATTCGAGGTTACCTGTCAAACTATCAATTACTCAGTGAGCGTTTACCTGACGTACTCATCACTAATCGGTTGTCCTTGACTCACTGCAAGAGTCTGTTCCGGTCCCTACATCAATTTGAGTCGATCTGTCAGACTGTCAATTGGTGTTAATTGTTCAGTACACGACATGCTCGTGACCTTGACTTTCTGACATTCTCTCTGTCTATTCGAGTCTATCTGTCAAACTGTCGATCGGTCAGTGACCATTTATCTGACGTGCTCATCACTAATTGTGTGTCCTTGACTCCCTGTTACAGTTTTCTATAGTCACTCTATCTATTCGAGTCTAGATGTTAAACTGTAGATTGGTGTTAATCGATCAGTGATCGTTTAGCGACATCACTAACTGCATGTCCTTGACTTTCTTTACATTCTGTTACTTCCTCTATCTCTATTCGAGTCTATCTGTCAAACTATCAGTTTACCTGACGTGTCCACTACTAATTATATGACCTTGACTCACTGTTATAGTATGCTATAGTCTCTCTATCTATCAAACTGTCAATTTGTGTCAATTTGTTAGTGATCGTTTACTTGATATTCTTGTCACTAATTGCATGTCCATGACTTTCTGTTATAGTCTGCTACAGTCAGTCTGTTCGAGTCTACCTGTCAAACAGTGATCGTTTACCTGGCGTGCTCATCTCTAATTTATTGTCCTTGACTGCCTGGTACAGTTTGCTAGAGTCACACTATCTATTCGAGTCTACTTGTCAAACTATCAGTTGTTGTTAATCGGTCAGTGATCGTTTACTCGAGGTGCTCGTCACTAATTGCATATCCTTGACTTTCTTTTACATTCTGCTACATTCTCTTCGTCTATTCGAGTCTATCTGTCAAACTATCAGTTTACCTGACGTGACTACTAATTGTACGACCTTGACTCACTGATATAGTATGCTAGAGTCACACTATCTATTCGAATCAGTGATCGTTTGCTCGACATGCTCGTCACTAATTGACTTTCTGTTACATTCTGCTACCTTCTCTTTGCCTATTCGAGTCTATCTGTCAAACTATAAGTTTATCTGACGTGTTCACTACTAATTGTATGACCGTGACTCACTGTTATAGTATGCTTTAGTCTCTCTATCTATTCGAGTCTACCTATCAAACTATCAATTCGTGTTAATCGCTCAGTGATCGTTTACTTGACATGCTCGTCACTAATTGCACGTTGTTGACCTTCTGTTACAGTCTACTATAGTCAGTATATTCGAATCTACCTGTCAAACTATCAATCTGCTACACTATCTCTGTCTATTCGAATCTAACTGTCAAATCGGAGAGTGATCGTTTACTCGACATTCTAATCGCATGTTCTTGACTTTCTGTTACAGTCTAGTACAGTCAGTCTATTCGAGTCTACCTGTCAAACTATCAATCGAACAGTAATCGTTTGCCTAACGTGCTCATCTCTAATTGTGTGTCCTTAACTACAGTCAGTTTATCCATTCCAGTCTACATGTCAAACTGTCGATTGTTGTTAATCGGTCAGTGATTATTTACTCGACATGCTCGTCACTAGTTGCATGTCCTTATCTTTCTGTTACATTCTGCTACATTGTCTCTCTCTATTCGAGCCTGCCTGTCAAACTGTCAATCGGACAGTGATCGTTTATATGACGTGTTCACCCCCAATTGTGTATCCTTAACTCCCTAGTGCAGTTTGCTAGAGTTACTCTATCTATTCGAGTCTACCTGTCAAACTGTTGGTGTTAATCGGTCAGTGATCGTTTGCTTGACATGCTCGTCACTAATTGCATGTCCTTGACTTTCTATTAAGTTCTGCTACATTTTCTCTGTCTATTCGAGTCGATCTGTCAAACTGGTAATCGATCAGTGACCATTTACCTGATGTGCTCAGCTCTAATTGTGTGTCCTTGACTTATTGTTACAGTTCCTCTATCTACCTGTCAAAGTATCAGTTTACCTGACGTGTTCATCACTAATTGTATGACCTTGACTCTCTGGTACACTTTTGCTATAGTCACTCTATCTATTCGAGTCTACTTATCAAACTGTCAATTTGTGTTAATCTGTCATTGGTCGTTTATTTGACACTAATTGCACGTCCTTGACTTTCTGTTAGAGTCTGCTAGAGTCCCTCTGTCTATTCGAGTTAAACTGTCAAACTGTCAAACTGTTAATCGTTTACCAGACGTGCTCATCTCTAATTGCACGTCTTTGGCTCTCTGTTGCAGTTTACTACAGTCTGTCTCTCTCTGTCTATTCTAGTGTGCCTGTCAAACTGTCTGTACCACACTCGCCTGTCTATTTACTTTTGTTTGTCTTTCTCTGCCTAGAAGCTTTTAACTGCCAATATCTTCCCGCTTTGTTTATCACTAATTGCTTGCTTGAGATTTCTCTGTTTTCATTTGTTTGTTCCATGACAATTAATTACGTCTTCAGCAATTTTTTTTTTGTAATTAAAAAACAATTGACATGCATCAGGAAACTTGATTAAGACAACGCAAACACTTTTTATTTCATTCTTTCCCATGGCAGCCTTCAGCTTTCTCTACAAACTGACAGCGAATCTGTTTACGTCAAACAGCTCGTCCTGTTTTGATCAAGTTTTGTTTAAATTCTGATGACGCCCAGCATTTGTTTCTTTTTTTTTATCCTTGAAGCGTTTGCCTGAAGATCCGCGCTCTGTAATACGTCGCGGCCGGCGGTAACAGTTGCGGCAACAGTTGCTGCTGCTGCCACAGAAGGTCCATGTAGTTCGCCGACCGCCATCTACTCGCAAACAGGCACAACATGCAGCAGGGATACTCACCTTAGTTAAAGCTCAAGACCGCAGGGTCATTCAGAGATCGATTTACACACAGAAAACTGCGGCGTAAGGGCGCGCACGCCCTTAACTGTGCAGAGTTCTTTCGATTAAAAGGGCCTCTTCAATCCAAGTGACGTTCATTTGTTTATTTACTACACAGTTATTGAAAAATACGATTCATGCTTGTGACCACCACGTCTTTTATAAAATTAAAATCTATGAAAAAGTGAAATGGCTTATTCCGTCCCATCCAGGGGCGCCATCTAGGGTACAATCGTGCAAACGATCATTACCTCTTCACCTGTCATCAGCTTTCAGAAAGACAAAACAAAAACCTTCGACGCTTACTTGCTACGATTTATTATAAATATACAATGTACATGGATATTAACAATAGTTTGTAAAGGCTCAAGTACTACAGTTGTTTCAAGAACGTGCGCGCGCATCTTCACCAATCACACGTCATCGATAAGCGCCGGAAGCGACGCGCTCGCGCGCGCGCACGTCGTTAACTAAACAAAAACAAAAAGACGAATACTGGGTGGGTCTAGGAAAAAAGCTTTGGACTTACTAACGAAACAAAAAAATAAAAACAAGGGTGCAATCAAAAACGAAAAAATTAAAATCAATGAAAACAAAAGAGCTTTCGTCAGTACCATCCGTAGAAGGGTTGGTGGCTGTAGCTCTTGGTGGTGGCGGCGTATCCATGCACGGCGCTGTTGTGAAGGCCGTTTTGTCCGAACGAGGATATCCCCTGGGAATGGAAACCGAGGGGTTGCCCCAGCTGCCCCAAGGTTGTCGGAAGTGACTGGTGTACCTCGGAGGGGCTAGAATTACGGCTGATGTGGTTCGGGGAAACGCCCCATTGGCTCGGTAGGTGTTGCAACGTATTCGCCGTCGATTCTGATTGGCACGGGTTGCCCTCGTTGCTGTTGCTATTAGCTGAAATACGAGGGGGTACATCAAAATGACGAACGGCGAAACAAAAGAAGCCTACTCACCGCTATTTGGACCTAAGATGGTGACGACACTGTTTGGCGTGGGTGGCAAGTTGGGGTTGTATACATTATTGTTGTGCAGGCCCGGACTTACAGGGGTGGCGACGTTATCGTTGCTGTCCTTGTAGTTGATGCCACCACTCTGGCTTAAATTCTGAATCCCGCTGAGGGTGTTGATGGGAGGCGGAGAATTCTGCACGTTCGAGGAGGACAAGCTGGTGGACGCGAGCGGCATGAGCGGCGTCATGTTAGCCGGCGAGGGGTAAATGGGATGGCCCCCGTAGGGATTGTGCGGAATATTGTGGCCGGCTAAGGCCAAGTTGGGAGGCGTGGTCGAATGCCCGTGGACATGGCCCGGGGGCGGGTATAACTCCGACACTAAAACAAAAAAAACGTCGTTACGACTACGAAGCTTGAGTTGTTTTCAATTTTAATTACTTTGTGCGTTTGAGGTGGCGGTTGAGCCTGGGTAGCCGCCTTCGTTGATGGTTTGCCCAATCGAGCTGTACGGTGCTGACGTGGCGGCGTAGGGGTTACTGACCACGCCCAGGGGCGTGTATGAAGATGACGTGGATGACAATTGCTTGCGCAAGCGCGCCCTCCTATTGCTAAACCAAACCTGTAATGCCAGAGGTACGTTAAGGGGGGAAACGGGAGTCTCGGCGGGCGGAGATTACCTGAATTCGAGCTTCGGTTAATTTCGTGCGCTGAGCTAACTCCTCCCTCGTGTAAATATCGGGATACTGGGTTCGCTCGAACGCTTTTTCGAGCTCGTCCAATTGGTGGGCGGTGAAAGTGGTCCGCGAGCGGCGCTGCTTTCGCTTTAGGGGAATACCCGGTTCACTGTCGCAGTCGGATCCGGCTTCGTTTTCAGAAGATTTCTCTGAAAGAAATTGAAAATGATAAGTTGTCATCTTTTCATAACAAATGACTAATTACATAAAATCTCATTTTTGAAAACAAATGACGATCGTTCGTTTGATTTCTTTAGGAATAGTTCAAAGGGTTTTCCGGGAACCTCCTTGAAACCTCCATTGTCGTCTGTGAACGGTTCAATGGATTTTTTTTTAACAAATTCCGGATAAGTCCAGAGCCGTTCAGAACCGTTATGAAAAATTCAAAAGTATTTTTTTTTTGTACAAGTTTCTAAGAACGTCCGTTGTCGTCCTTGAACAGTTCAAAATATTTTCGTAGAAGAAATTCAGAAGTTCAGAGCTGTTCAGCGTCAATCGTTATGAAAAGTTCAAACGGAATTTTTAGGGACAAGTCCTCAAAAACATCCATTACAGTCAGTGAACAGTTCAACGAATTTTCTCAAAATAAATTGAGAAGTTTCTATCCGCCCAGTATCATTACAGAAAATTCAAAGAAAATTTTGTGAAGAAGTTCTGAAAAATGTCCATTGTCGTCTGTGAACAGTTCAAAAGATTTTCTTCGGATAAATTCAGAAAAGGTTCAGCGCCATTCATTCATCATCGAACATTATGAAAAATTCAAGCGGAATTTTTAGAGACAAGCTTTCAGAAACGTCTATTGCTGCCTTGAACGGTTCAAGAGATTTTCTTTAAATAAAACTAGAAAAAGTTCAGAGCTGTTCAGCATCGACAATTATGAGAAAATCGAACGGATGTTTTATGAAGAAGATTTTAACATTCTTTGTCCATAAGGCGTTCAAGGGTTATTTTCTGGATATATTCAGAGTCGTTCAGCATCGTCACAGAAAATTCAAAGGAAAAAGTGAACAACTTCGCAAAAACGTCCATTGTCGTCCATAAATAGGTTTTCTTCTAGATAAGTTCAGAGTCGTTCAGCATCGGCAGGAAAATTCTAAGGCAATTTTTGTGAACAACTTCGCAGAAACGTCTATTCTCATTTCTGAACGGTTCAAAGGATTTTCTTTGGATAAATTCGAAAGAAGTTCAGAGACGTTCAACATAGTTATGAAAAATTCAAACGAAACATATGCGGACAAGTTTTAAAAAACATTTGTGAACAGTTCAAAGGATTTTCTCAAAATAAATTCAGGTCTTAACCGCGTTAGTTAGTGAACAAGTTCGCAAGAACGTCCATTGTCGTCTGCGAACTGTTGAAAGGACTTTCTTTGGATAAATTTGGAAGTAGTTCAACATTGCTATACAAAATTCAAACGAAATTTTTGTAAAGAAGTTCTCAAACACGTCCATTGTTATCCTTGAAGAGCTCAAAGGTTTTTCTTTTGATAAGTTCAACATCGTTACGGAAAATTTAAAGAGAAATTTTGAGAACAAGTTCTGGAAGAAGTCCGTTGGCCGTCTATTAACAATTGGAAAAGTTCTCTCAAAAAAAAAGAACTTCCATTGCTGTAAATTTAGAATACGTTTGGAGCATCGTTATGAACAATTCAACGGAATTTTTATGGACAAATCCTCAAGAATTTCCATTGCAATCTGTGAACAGTTCAAAACGTTTTCTCTAGATAAAAAAAACGTTCATTGTTGTCTGTGAACAATTCAGAAACAGTTCACAGCCATCGAGCATCGTCACGGAAAATTCAAATGAGATGTTTGTGAACAAGTTTTCAAAAACGTTCATTATCATCTGTGAACAGTTGATTTTTCTGTTCAACGTTCGTTTGTTTTTAAACGTTTCGTTTATATTGGAAAATAATTGCAAAAAAAGACATCAAGAAACAAAAGAAAATCGACCGAAAAACTGTTCACGATTGTACATTTCTCTGTTCACAAATAACATTCGTTTGTTTCTATTTTTCTTGGGCCGTTCGTTTCAAATTTGGAAAATAACCGCATAAAATAAGATGCAAAAGATAATCGACTGAAAGAATTCATGTCCATGAAACAAATTAAAATCGACCGAAAAATTGTTTACATCTCTACATACCGAATGTTCATTTCTCTGTTCACGAATGGCATTCGTTTGTTTTTATTTTCTTTCGGCAGTTTATTTCAAATTTGGAAAATAACCGCCTAAAACAAGAAACAAAAGGCAAAGACTGAAAAAATGAGTATTAATTGTTCATTTATCTGTTCATATGCGGCATTCGTTTGTTTTTAATTTTCTTCCGATTGGAAAACAATTGCAAAAACCGTCAAAAAACAAAACAAAATCGATGAATTTTTATAAACAAGCCCTCAAGAACGTCCATAGCAATCTGTGAACAGTTCAAAACGCTTTCTCTAGATAATAAAACGTCCATTGCCGTCTATGAACAGTTCAGAAAAAGTTCACAACCGTCCATTAACGTCACGAAAAATTCAAAGGAGATTTTTGTGAACAAGTTTCCAAAAACTTTAAAAGGTTCTGTTCATATGAACATTCGTTTGTTTTTAAGTCTTTCGTTTATTTTGGAAAATAATTGCAAAAGAACGTTAAGAAACAAAAAGAAAAATTGTTCACCTCTCTACGTACCGATTGTTAATTTCTCTGTTCACGAATGGCGTTCGTTTGTTTTTAATTTTCTTTCGATTCGTCCGCTTAACCTTAGAAAACGGTCAAGAAACAAAACAAACTCGACGAATTTTTATGGACAATTATGGATTTTCTTTATTCAGAAGAAGTTCAGAGCCGTTCATCACCGCCATAGGAAATTCAAAGCGAATTTTTATGGATAAGTTCTCAAGAGAGTTTCACTGGGCAAGTTCAAATTTCCGTGGGAAGTTCAGATGTTCTTCATGTAGCTTTCTCTTCAGATATTTTGACTTTCTTTGATTTTGAACTTTCTTTTGTTCATTTCTAACTAATAGGCAGGAATTTTCAAGCTCAGTGAAGTTATAGCTAATGACATGGTTTCGAAACTCAATCGGCAAGCTCGTATTCAACTAAAATTCCATTCATGTCCGTGTGTGCCCGTTAATTTCCGAAGGGCCCCCTCCTCGCGTTACACAAACAATCACCGCCGAACTCGATACGTTTGGTGGTAGAAGCAAAATGCCAAGACCAAAAAAAAAAAAAAGTCGAGGGGGCTACCGGTAGAGATCAAAAACGGTCGGGTTTCCGTCGCCGCCGCCGACAAGGAGGGCCGTTAATAGATTCGGCATGACGTAACACTCTTGGGCCCGGCTCGTTAAAAAAGGGCGAGCGCGTTTCTCGCCCGGGGTGTGCGCGCTTTCGAGGAACAATTTCGTCGCAAGGTGCACTGTATTACAAAGTTGCGCGATCATTATCGACGTCACCTGCTTGAGCGCCCCCCCCCCAAAAAAAAACAACTCCTGTTCTTAATTAACGCCATCGTAAATCGCAACATTTCGATTAAGATGTTTTGATCCGAGGCTGGCAAAAAACAGAACGAAATTGAGGAACCACCGCAGAACAGTTTTTTTTTGTAACGTGCGGAGAGTAAGTACGGCCCTGCGCGAGTTGTAAATTAATTTAATTCGACTGGTGGGTGTGGTCGACAAGTCAATGAAGTTCGTGATTAACTTGCGACGGCAAGAATCGAGCAGGTCTTGTATTTTGCTAAAGTTTAAAAGTTAGTCCGGCCCTGTCTCAATTTTCGCCTCGCCGGCCGCTCAAATACGTTCGACAACTCGCTGGAAGTTTTTGCCTAAACTCGATTAATCGACTTGATTAGGAGGCCCACGAAAGTATTTAATGAATTATTAAGGAACGCCTTCAAGGTTCAGAGCCGTACTTTCAGTTTTCTTTTTATGGCGTAGAAAGTAAGCCACTCGAAGGGCTACATCCTTGTTTAACATATTTAATTTTTAAACCCCTCGTTCTGTCATTGCGGTTACATTTCTTGACGTAGCAAAACTAAGCCCGGCCCTGTCTTAATTGAAACGGTGTTCTTTTTTCGTCGACGTTCGGGTGTATTCAACAACTGTGCAATAATTTATTTTGAAGAAAAAATTTTGAACGTTATTAAAGAAGGGGGGGGGAGAAGACCCTTTCTCATCCTCACTATTTGTTTTTTCTCGTTAATTTCTCTGTACTTAATTAATTAAATAAAATGTAATTTTAGATTTTGATGACGTAAGCGTAAAAGCATTCTTTTGTTTCTTCTTTTGTTTTTAATATTCTTGTGTAGAACCCAAGGAAGACAAAAGAGAATCGCGATCCCGCGCCTGCATCGATCGTTTAATTCCTGTTCTTGGTTTCAAAAAAAAAAAAAAAACAACATTTTTAATTTACAAAACAGCATTCTTTTGTTTAATTCCCCTACTTACTCTTTTGTTTATTTTTTTCGCTTAAATTTGAGAAAATTCTTTGCGATTTCCGTTTGTTTTTTCTCTTCTCGCAGCGCCATTTTACTTTTTAATTTCGAAGGCGCGCGACGCTCGTTTGCTTTTAACTTTCTTTTGATTCGCGCGTTTATATTTTGGATAACAACTGAAAAGAAAAACAGTCAAGAAGAAAAAAAAAGAGAAAATCGAACGAAAAAATCGTACCAATTGTTAATTACCTGTTCAAGTACGACATTCATTTGTTCATAACTTTCTTTCGTTGCGCTTGCTTAAACTTAAAAAAAGACAACCGAAAAAGTCGCCAGGAAACAAAAGAAAATCGATCGAGAAAATTGTCGAACTCTCTGTTCAGATGCGGTTTTCATTTGTTTGTATAATTCTCGATTCGCTCGCTATCTGATTCTTGAAAAACAATCGAAAATATTGGCAAGAAACAAATTAAATTGATCGCAAAAATTGATACCTACGCTCGTTGTTCAATTGTTCAATTCTCTGTTCATACGTGGCATTCATTTGTTCTCTACTTTTCTATTCGCTTGCGTAAATTTACAAAAACAGTCAAGAAACTAAAGCAATCGCTCGAAACAATCCGCACTCGCGCTCAATGTTGTTCAATGACTCTGTTCACACGTGACATTTCATTAGTTTTTCTAACTTTCTATTCGTTCGTTTAAATTTCGAAAAACAATCGAAATAACCGTCAAGAAACAAAAGAAAATCGACCGGAAAAGTTGGTGTCCCCGCTAGTATCAGTTTTTCATTTTTCTGTTCACAGGCGGCATTCGTTGGCATTTAATTTATTTCCATTTTCTTCGGTCGTTCGTTTAAATTCTGGAAAACATTTGCAAGAACCATCAAGAAAACGAAAGAAAATCGACCGAAAATTGATCACCTCGCTACGTACCAGTTGTTCACTTCTCTGTTCATAAGTGGAATTCGTTTGTTTCTAATTTTCTTTAAGTTTCTTGACCCGTTCGTTTCAATTTTGGGAAACAAACGCATAAAATAAGAAACGAAAGAAAGTCGACTGAAAAAATTCGCGTCCTCCCTGATAGCAACTGTTCATCTACTTGTTCACATGCGGCATTCAAGAAAATTGACAAAAAATGTTGGTGTCCTCACTTGTTCAGTTGTTTATTTATTTTTCACAGGCAGCATGCGTGTATTTAATTTCCCTTTATTTTTTTAAACCGTTTTGAAAAAAATTGCAAAATCCATCTGGAAATAAAAGAAAAGCGATCAAAAAAATCGTTCAACTCGCTACGTATCGATTGTTCATTTCTCTGTTCACATGCAGCATTCGTTTGTTTTTAAGTTTATTCCGATTCGCTGGCATAACCTTGGAAAATAATTGGAAAAACCGTCAAGAAACGAAAAGAAATAGACAGGAAAAATTCTTGTCCCCACTAGTATCAGATGTTCATTTTTCTGTTCACACGCGGCATTCATTTGTTTCTAATTTTCCTTAGTTTTCTTGATCCGATCGTCTCAATTTTGAAAAATAACCGCAAAAAATAAGAAACAAAAGAAAATCGACTGAAAAATTTGTGTCCCCGCTAAGTATCAATTGTTCATTTCTTTATTCACACGTGGTATTCATTTGTTTTTAGTTTTCTTTCGATTTGCCCGATTAATGTAGGAAAACAATTGAAAAAAATGTCAGAAAATAAAAAAAAGTCGACCGAAAAAAATAGTGCTCCTGCTAGTATCAGTTGTTCATTTTTCTGTTCACAGGCGGCATTCGTTTGTTTTCCATTTCCTTTAGTTTTCCTGAGCCGATCGTTTCAATTTTGGAAAATGACCGCAAAAAACAAGAAACAGAAAAAATCGACTAAAAAAATTCGTGTCCCCGCCAGTTCATTTCTCTGTTTAAACACGACACTCGTTTGTTTTTATTTTATTCCGACTCGCCCGATTAATCTTGGAAAATAATTGAAAAAAATGTCAGAATACAAAAAAAAAGTCGACCGAAAGAAATAGCGTTCCTGCTGGTATCAATTGTTCATTTTTCTGTTCACACTCGGCGTTCGTTTGTTTTTAATTTTTTTTAGTTTTCTTGGGCCAATCGTTTCAATTTTGGAAAATAGTCGCAAAGAACGAGAAACGAAAGAAAATCGGCTGAAAAAATTAGTGCCACCGTCACTAGTATCAATTGTTCATTTCTGTGTTCACACGCGGCACTCGCTTGTTTTTAGTTTTCTTCCGATCCGCCCAATTAATGTTGGAAAACAATTGAAAAATAAAACGTCAGAAAACAAAAATAGGTCAGTCGAAAAAAATAGCGTCACCACTGGTATCGATTGTTCATTTTTCTGTTCATAGGCGGCATTCGTTTGTAGTTAGTTTCCTTTCATTTATTGAGCCGTACGTTTAAATTTTGGAAAACAATTGCAAGGAGCATCAAGAAATAAAAGAAAATCGACCGAAGAAAATAGTGCCCCACTAGTATCATTTGTTCATTTTTCTGTTCACACGCCGCGACATTCGTCTCTTTTCATTTTTCTACCTCAATCATGGAAAACAATTGAAGCAATCATCAAGAAACAAGAGAAAGTCGACCAAGAAAATGGTTTCCCCGTTTAGTACCAGTTGTTCATTTCTCTGTTCACACACTTCATTTGTATAATTTAAATTTTCTGTTATTTTTTTTTTTTTTAATTAAAGTAGACTACAGGAATCCCACTCAAATCAATCGAACAGTGAGGTTCGTGCTTAAACCTTCCAGCAAACTAAGTCCGGCCCTGTCTTAATTAAGATTTTTTCCTTATTTTACGTTCAAGAAATAGCCGAAATTTTTGTTTAAACTCGTTTAACAGACTTGATTTGGGGGCCAGATTAGTTTTAATGTGATCCGTTAGTGGGAGATGGGGTTACCTCCTGGACCCTCCTAGAAAAATTGTAACGCACGCCCGTGGTGATGACGTTCAGCCCCCAAGATCGAAACGCGCGAAAATCTGATTTAACTTAATTTCTTACACCGTTATTATTTTCTGAGTAAAAACAGAGAGGTCGAGCTTGTTGACTCGTGACGAAATCAAAGAGGGCGCGCGCGAAACGGAAACACGCCGGCTTTTCGGTCGGCGCATTTGAACCACCAGGTGGTCCCTGTTAATTCACCACCGGGAGGAATTTGTTCCGGGCGGTTTTTCCTTTGTTGCGGGGCGCTTTTTGTTTCTTGCGCCCCCCCCCCCGAACGAGGCCGAGCAAAATGAATAGCTCGCCGCGTTGATCGTCTTCCTCCTCCGAGAGATTTTCTTCGCCGATGACAAACGATCAAATGCAAATTTATGTTAATCAAGCGATTCGACTCGGCGCGATGGTGCTAATTACTGTGTTAAAAAGTCAATTAGTGTCGAGCTAATTGAGCCGTCGGATGCAACGCGCAGATAACGCACGCTTTAATGCGTGTTAACGCAATGGAAGTTGTGTAAACAAGAACGCGCCTAATTTATTAAATAAAATCTCGCGTGTAAGTGCAACAATGCAGAACAATTGCTTAACGCTTGTGCAAATTGCTGGTGACGTACATCAAAACAAAAAAAAAAACTACATGAGTTATAAAATAGTAGCTCTGAAGATGATCGCAGAAACGTTCGTGAGAGGCCATCTTCTAAATGGCTCCTCCTTTCTCTTTCTCGACGTTTCGTTCTTCATGGAAACCATGACGTCCTCCAACTCTTAGATAATTATAAGCGCAAAAATGGCCGTCATAAGCCTGCCTCGATGATCCATGATTTAGAAACAAAAGACGACCACATTTTCTTTTGTTCTCGTTTTCTGCCTTTTTTTCTTTTCACGTTTCGTGTCGATTTGAATTTGAGTTTAAATTTGAGGCGACATCGACTCAAGGTGATATAAAAACAAATGACGTTTGATTCGATTTTGGTTCGATTTTGAGCCTTTCCTGATGAGTTCAAGAAAAAATAACAAACGACAAATATCCCGAAATAAATGATAAACGACTTCGTCTGACAGACAAGTATAAATTCTACGACATAGAAACAAATGACAAACATTTATTTCTTGTTATCAACATTTTTTCAAAAATTTTGGTTAGATTTTGAACTGATCCCGGTGGTTAGAAACAAATGATAAACGACAAATATTCCGAAACAAATGACAAACGACTCTCATGTGACAGTCAGTTTCAAAGAAGACTCGTTGAAATGTTTTCAATTGTTTCTTGTTATCAACATTTTGGTTTGATTTTGAGATGACCCGATGGTTAGGAATAAAAGATAAACGTCAAATATTCCGAAACAAATGACAAACGACTCTCATGTTACGGTCTCCATAATTTAGAAACAAACGACAAATATCCTGAAACAAATGACAAACGACTTTCACGTGACAGTCAATTTTAAGGAAGATGTTTTCATTTGTTCCCGATGTTTTCATTTGTTTCTCGTTAACAGTCTTTTCCAAAAATTTTAGTTTGATTTTGGTTGGATTTTGAGATGGCTCAGAAACAAATGACAAACGACAAACATTCCCAAACAAATGGGAAACGATTCTGACGTGGCAGTGTCGATGATTTACAAACAAGTGACAAACGACAAATGTCCCGAAACAAACGACAAATGACTTTCACCTGATTGACAGGTAAAAGCTCGATGATCTTAAAAACAAAAGACAAACGACCTTTCACGTGACAGACAATATTAAATAAGACTCGTTGAGATACTTTCATTTGTTTCTTATCGTCTGTTTTTTCCAAAAATTTTAGTCTGATTTAGGTTGAATTTTGAGATGATTTATCAACAAATGACAAACGACAAATATCCCAAAACAAGTGACAAACGACTTTCACGTGACAGTCTCGATGATTTAGAAACAAATGACAAACGACAAATATCCCGAGACAAATGACAAACGACAAATATCCCGAGACAAATGACAAACGACTTTCCCCTGACAGTCAGATATAAGCTCGACGATTCAAAAACAAATGACTAACGACCTTTCACGTGACAGACAATATTAAAGAATGATTTAGAGACAAACGACGATCGAACGTTCACGTGCGAGTCAATTTTATTGAAGACCAGCTGATGTTTTCTTTTGTTTCTTCCCATCAACCTTTTTTCAAAAATGTTGGTTTGATTTTGGTCCGATCTTGAGCTCCTCCCAATTGTTTAGAAACAAATGACGAATATGACAAACGACCATTCACGTGACGGTCAATTTTAAAGAAGACTTGTTGCGATGCTTTCATTTGTTTCTTGTCATGGTCTTTCTCCTAAAAATTTGTTTTGGTTTTGGTTCGATTTTGAGCCCATTCCGATGATTTAGAAACAAACGACAATCGACCTTTTACGTGTAAGTCAATTTCGTAGAAGACTAATTAAGACGTTTTCATTTGTTTCTGGTTAACTGCCTTTTCCAAAAAATTTGGTTTGATTTTGGTTGTATTTTGAGTTGTTCCCGATGGTTTAGAAACAAATGACAAACGACAAACATCCCAAAACAAATGACAAACGACTCTCACGTGACAGTCAGGTATAAGATCGATGATTTAGAAACAAAAGTCAAACGACAAATCTTCCAGAAACAAATGACAAACGACACGTCATACTCAGATATAAGCTGGAGGATGTAGAAACAAATGACAAACGACCTTTCATCTGACAGACAATTTTAATGAAGACTCGTTGGGATTCTTTCATTTGTTTCTTGTTATCTGCCTTTTTCCAAAAATTTTGATTGAATTTTGAGATAAGTAGTTTAGAAATAAATGACAAACGACAAACATCCCATAACAAATGACAAACGATTTTCAATCAGGTATAAGCTCGATGACTTAGAAACAAATAACAAGCGACAAAGATTCCGAAACAAACGACAAACCACTTTCA
The DNA here is from genome assembly GCA_039766575.1 of Serrognathus titanus. NCBI lineage: Eukaryota > Metazoa > Arthropoda > Insecta > Coleoptera > Lucanidae > Serrognathus > Serrognathus titanus. The sequence goes on along the minus strand of CM077911.1, from coordinate 31,828,873 downwards.
CCTGAAGGTCAGGTACAAGCTCGATGATTTAGAAACAAATGACAAACGACTTTCACCTGACAGTCAGGTATAAGCTCGAAAATTTAGAAAAAAAATGACAGACGACCTATCACGCGACTGCCCATTTTAAAGAAGACTCGTTGAGACGCTTTCATTTGTTTCTTGCCATGTCTTTTGTCAAAAAGTTTCGTTTGGTTTTGGTTCGATTTTGAGCTCTTCCCGAAACAAATGACAGATGACTTTCACGTGACAATCAGGTATAAGTTTGACGATTTAGAAACAAATGACAAACAACTTTTAGGTGACAGTCGTGCACAAGCTCGATGATTTAGAAACAAACGACAAACGACTTTCACGTCACAGTCAGGTACAAACTCGATGACTTAGAAACAAAAGACAGGCGACCTTTCACGTGACAGTCAATTTTAAAGATGATTCGTTGATATACTTTCATTTGTTTCTTGTTAGCTGTCTTTTTCCAAAAATTTTGGTTGCGGTTTGAGGTAGTTTGGAAACAAGTGACAAATGATAAACATCCCATAACAAATGACAAACGACTCTCATGTGGCAATCAGATATAAGCTCGATGATTTAGAAACAAATGACTAACGACAAACATCCCGAAACAAATGACAAACGACTTTCACCTGACAGTCAGGTATAAGCTCGATGATTTAAAAACAAATGACAAACGATCTTTCACGTGACAGACAATTTTAAAGAAGACTCGTTGAGATGTTCTCATTTGTTTCTTGTTGTCTGTCTTCTTTCAAATTTTTTTTGTTTTTATTCGATTTTGAGCCCTTATTTAGCCTGATTTAGAAACAAATAACAAACGACCTTTTACGTGACAGACAATTTTGGAGATGCTTTCATTTGTTTTATACGTTTTTGAAGTGACAGTCGGAGACAAGCTCGTTGAAGTATTTGCATTTGTTTTTCGTTTTCTTTTTCCTTTCTCAAAAGTTTGTTTTTATTTTCGTTTTTCGCTTGATTGGTTTAGATAAAGGGATAAACAAAATTTTGAAAAAAAAAAAACAAAGACATAAAAAATGAACAAGTGACAATCAATGGTTAAGTAAACAAGTCAACTTTAAGAAGAAGAAAGGCAAAATGTTCTTTTTTCTTCAGTCTTTCCTTTGTTTCTGCAACCGATTTTGAATAGGTCTCGAAGACGTAGAAAAAATGACAAACGAATGGCGCCCAGCGGTAAAAAGGAAGGCATGAATTTTTTCAAATATTTTCATTTGTTTTTTCATTATTTTTTTGCTTTCGTTTTTACTGAATCGCTTTTGAATCTGCAGAAACAAATCACGAGCGATTTTCAAATGTCAAATCAATTTTAAAGAGGAAGGCACGGTGTTTTCTTTTGTTTTCTTCGGGGATTTCTTTTTCCCCATTGATTCCGAGCCTGCCTCGATAATGCGAAAACAAATGACGAACGATTTTAACGTGACAGTCAACTCTAAGAAGAGAGGCAAGATATTTTCGTTTTTTTTCCTTTATTTTTTTTTTCTGAATCGATTTCGAACTTGTCTCGACGTCGGAAACAAATGGAAAACAACCGACGATCAACTTTAAGGTAGAATTCATTTACGAAAAATTTTGGCACACCACCAGAACAAGCAAGCAATAATTTGGTGCGTCGAGAAAAATTGGGAAAAACTGAACTGTAAACTGTGACGTCCTCCAATTCTTAGATAACAAGCGTAAAAATTGTCGTCAAGGTTACGGCGTGGAACAGAAACAAAAAACGACTCAATTACATAACCGACATGAAAACTACGGGAAAAACGTCCGGATAGTGCGCGCGGAACTACGCCCGGTGAAGTCCTCGCAGAGAGAAAGAAAAAAAAAAAACGAAACGCCAAAGCACATCCGCCATTTTGTAAGCGACAGCGCCATTTTCGATTTCGTTCACAGCCGAGAATCAACAGCGTAACCCGCGATTATCCACAGTCGTCCAGCTGGGTCGTGCCCCCCAAACAATGCGGGCGAGGCGCTTCCGCCGTCCGGCCGACTGCATCCTGTACCTTATGAAATCCGATTGTAGGTGGTCCATAAAACACGCTCGCTCTGTCGTTTTTACGACGCGCGCGCCCCCCCTCGCCGCCCCGGTGTTTGCTTTGGCCTCGTCCGCAAAAAACGCGATCGCGACCACAAAGTCGCCAGTCACGTCTTGGGAATGTTACGAATTCCTCACTCAAAACCGCCCGGAACATTTTTGGGACCGCACCAGACTAAACCAGGAGTTGGTTTTCAATTTTACCTACGATCCCAATTGGGTCATACCTGTGGTTGGCTCCTCAAGTATGTCCAAATTTGAATAGGGATCGATCTATCAAAAAGAAGAAAAACGAAAGAAGACGGTAGCGTCACGTCAAGGCTAAAACGTCAGTATTCGATTTTCAAACAAAACAAGAGAAGAACGCTGATATTTCAGTGCCACGTCAAGGCTGAGAACGTAAGCATCCGTTTTTGAAACAAAACAAAAGAGAAACGCTGCCGTCAGTGTATAGTGTCGAGGCTGAAATGTCAAAATTCGATTTTTTAACAAAACGCTTGAACTATTCTTGAGAGCTTCAAGCTTTCTTTATTTTATTTCTTTTATGAAAATTCAGGTCAACATGTAGAACAACAGAAGCAAACAAAAGAGAAATGTCTAATTTTTATGGAGGGCCTTAAAAAACAAATGAGTGTCATGAATAAAATGAACACTAAAAGTCAATTTTTCAGATGTTCTGGAAGATCAGAACGAGCAGAAGAGAAAACAAAAGATGAACGCCTAATGTCTATGAAAAAGAATTTTCTAAAAACAGAAAAACACGAAACAAATGACTGTAGTGGTTGAAATAAAAAGCCACTCTAAGTTTCGAGCAAAAGTCACGTTTTCAGATTTATTGTCTCGTTTCAGAACGAGCAAAAAAGAAGACAAAAGACAAACGTCTAATTTCTATGAGGAAAAGTTTTCTAAAAACAGAAAGAGAAACTAAAAAAATCGATGTCGCGGTTGAAATAGAAAAAAACTCTAAGTTTTAAGCAAAAATCACATTTTCAGATTTTGTCTCTTTCTAGAACGTCCAAAACGAGCAAAAAAGGAAACAAAAGACGAACGCCTAATTTTTTTGAAGGGCTGTCTAAAAACAGAAAAGCCAAAACAAATGAATGTCGTAGTTGAAATAGAAAACGCTTTGAGTTTTAAGCAAAAAACACGTTTTCAGATTTTTGTCACTTTTCAGAACGCCATGGAAGACCAAAGCGAACAGAAAAGAAAACAAAAGACGAACGTCTAATTTCTGTGAAGAAGAGTTTTCTAAAAACCGAAAAAGAAACAAAACAAATGAATGTCGCAGGTGAAATAGAAAACACTCTGAGCTTTAAGCAAAAATCGCGTTCGCAGATTTTGTCTCTTTTCAGAACGTCATTGAAGATCAAAACGAACAGAAAAGAAAACAAAAGACGAACGCCTAATTTCTATGAAGAAGAGTTTCCTAAAAACACAGAAAAAAAAATAAAACAAATGAATGTCGTGGGTGAAATAGAAAACACTCTAAGTTTTAAGCAAAAATGACGTTCGCAGACTTTGTCTCGTTTCAGAACGAGCAGAAAAGAAAAGTCTAATTTCTATGAAGATAAGTTTTCTAAAAACAGAAAAACACGAAACAAAACAAATGAATCTCGTGGTTGAAATAGAAAACACTCTGAGTTTTAAGCAAAAATCAAATTCTCAAATTCTGTCTCTTTTCAGAATGTTCTGGAAGAGCAGAACGAGCAGAAAAGAAAACAAAAGACAAACGCTTTATGAAGAATATTCTCTAAGAACAAAAAAGACAACTGAATGCCGTGGCTGAAACTAAAAACCTTGAATATTCAACAAAAATATCTTTTTTTTTTTTAAACTTAAAGAAAAAAAAGCTCACTATCTCATCTTCATTTTTTTTAAATTTTTTGTTTTGTTTTTTATTTTTGTTTTCGAGAATCAATCGAAATCAAAATCGAAATCTAATAAACGGTTAATCGTTTTTTTGTTTTTTTTTCTTGTTTCTCGCGAAGAAAAAGAAGAAGAGAGGCGACGTTGCAGTAAGACGTTCTCTTTCTCTGCTTTGATGAGAAAAGAAACAAGTTAAGACAAGGCGATCGACTTTCCTAAGTTATTTATCTTAAGAAAAATGTGGTAACTTCGATGATCTTTTTTTTTTTTTGACGAAGAGGGAGAAGAATTCGAATCGACGATCTTTGTTTTTTGTTTTGTTTAATTATTTTGTTTGAAGAACAATTTTTTGTTCTTTCTTTTATTTCGACGAAGCAACGAAAAAGTAGAAAAGTTTTCTTCTAAGCCATCGATCGCTATTTGTTTTCTACGTTTCCTCGCGAATCGACGGTGTTTTGTTTTCCCTTTAGAAGAAAAAAGAAACAATCGCAATTTCTCTTGTTCTTTTTTATGTTTCTGTTTTCGAGGTGTAATGGAAATCAATAGTTTTCTATTAAACGGTCGATTGTTTTTGTTTTTTCTTTTTTAGTTTTTGTTTGTTTTGTTGACAGAACAAAAAAAAGAAAGGAAGCATTTATAAACAATCGAAATTTCGTCGCGAATCGACGGTCTTTTGTTTTTTCCATTTTTTTTAATCAAAAGAAAAAACACAATTTCTCTTTTTTCGTCTTCCGTCTTCTCTTGATTATTATTTGTTTTTGTTTTCGAGAAACAATCGATCACTTTCTTGTTTTCTTTTTTTTTGGCACGGAAAAGAGAAAAGATTAAAAAGAAGAGAGTAGGACGTAAAATAAAAATGTAAAATGTCCTCTTTTTTTGCTTCAGTTTTTTTTTTAGTCGCTCGGTATCACTCGGTATCAAATGAAGGCCAGATCGATATGAATACTTGACTGACCTAAAGACGTCAGCATTTCTTTCAAATGTTCTTTGATCACCGGTGTATATGTGGCGGGCCTAAGCATAGTATGACATTTATTTAACCAGTTTTTTGAGTCGTCCGGTATATTTTTAATATGAAGTATTCAATCAGTTTCAAATAAATGAAGGCCAGAATTGAGGTGAATGTACGACGGATCTAAGAACGCATGACATTTATCAAATTTGTGTTTTTGGATAAAATCTTAACGTAACCTGAAGATGATCGCATCGAGTTTCCACCTGATTCCAGCCCGGCGCAGACTTATGAAGCAATCTCCAGTTATCGCCCGAATCGTCGAAGCGTTGAAAGTGTGACCGCGCTTTCGACATGTCATGCAAAATTTATTTCGCAGTTGGCTTGGTTACAACAGCTCCCGTCGGGAGCAAAAGACTTTGGCAAAATTCGATTTAGGACCGAGGAACGAAATTTAGGAAAATAATTTGGACGAGTCCGGTTCTGTTTAGCCAATCAAACATCCATACTCTTAAAACAACAGAGTTGAGATTTCTTTTCCCTCCGAAATTCTCCATTAGATCCAAAAACATCCAAAACAAGTGCCAAATTTTTTCCCAAAAGTTTGACAATCACTTTCATCTTTTCCTCAATAGATGGCGGTAGTGATGAATAAAGTGAGGTGACTTACCATCGCAATCTCCGCCCCCTTTCCCCCTGAGCAGCCTGGAAATGGCGGAAACACTGGGCGCCGTGCTCCTGTCACAGATCCCCTCCTTGACGAGGCGATCCCGGATTTCCCAGCTGAAAATCGACGGGTTTTCCCTCTTGTACTGCTCGATGCGCCCCTCGACCTCCGGGGTGGCCACCCTCGGCTTCGAACCGCCGATGACGCCGGGCCTGATCGAGCCGGTCTCCTGCAAAACGTCGTCGTTAAGTCTTGGAAGTGTGAACTCGAGCTGGGTTGAAAAAAATGTGCAAAAGAAGCCAGGGGAAATTGGATTCATTACGGACCTGGTATCTGTTGAGGATTTTGCTGACGCAGCCGTGCGAGACCCTCAGCTGTCTGGAGATGACGCAGGGCCGGACCCCCGCCGCCGCCAGTTCCACGATTTTCAAGCGGATGTGGTTCGGAAGAGGACGCCCGTTGATGAAAACACCTCCCAGTTGATTGACACGACCTTGACCTGGAAACAAAAGCGAAATACAGTATAATACAACAACGAAGATTGTTCGCCAACAGGTGGCGTTGTTAAAATTTTTAATTTTGTGAAACTGCATCTGTTGAGTCCAATCGCAATTGAAACTGAAAGTTACTGCAAGTAAAAGCTCGATGGATTTTTGAGCGCTTTCCTTAAAACAATTGCATGGCGAAGTAGAGCCATCTGTTGGTAGTTGACGCAATTAATTTAGTTAAGGAAACGACTTGTTGATTAAAAAAAAAGAAAAAATTAAACATAAGTAATGCAATGGAAATGTCTTAGCCAGCGACATCTACCGTACGTTAACGAAATTAATTCAACCACGAAAAGCGAGAGTGATCTCTTATTGAAAAGGTAATTAAACGTGAAGATTGGTTTAAACAATGAAGTCTTGCGTCATTATTTCGGCAAATTATCAAAAAATGCGCAAGAAAAAAAAGAAAGAAAGAAGGAAAAGAAAGAAAGAAAACGAAGAAATAAAAGAAAGAAAAGAAAAGAAAGAAAAGAACAGAAAGGAAGAAAAGAAAGGAAGAAAAAAAATTAAACGAAAGCATTTGATTGAAGCAGTAAAGTGTTTCGTCATTACTTCCACATCACTACTTCAGAGAACTATAAAAAAATGCGACAGAACAGCGACATCTATTGTCCATCGAGGGTATTAATTCGACTATCAGAAGTGACTGACGTATTTGCGAACAAAAAAATTGGTTTATGACGCTAATGTTTCTCGTATTTATTTCGGTGATTTATCAAGAAAACGTGACAGCACCAGCGACATCTATGGCATGTTAACGAAATTAATGCGACTACGGAAAGTGAGTCTTACCGAAAAAAAGAAAAAATTTAATGCAAGTTCGTTTAAGAAGTGAAGTTTTTGCTGTTACTTTGGCTAATTACTAAACAAATACGGCAGAACCGCGGCATAATTCGTTGACGTAATTAATTCGACTACGAAATGTAACAGTGACGATACTTGCGAAAGAAAAGGAAACGTAAGCGTTCAGTTTAGATGGCAATGTTTTTCATCACTGTTTAGTCGACCTACCAAGAAGATGCGACATCTACCGCACGTTGACGAAATTAATTCAGCTATGGAAAGCGACAGTGATTCTTATTGAAAAAAATAAAAATAAACTATGAGCAATTGATTTAAACTTCGATTGATTTCGTCAATATTTCAGCGACTCACTAAAAAAATTCGAGAGAATCGCGACATCTACTGTACGTTGACGGAATTAATTCGACTACAAAAACGACAATTTGAAAAATATTCAAATTGCCATAATACTATTCAAACCACCTTACTTACTCAAATGTTTCCATCTAAACAAATCAAGGTAACGTAGCGCCATCTATTGAACGTTTTCGTTAGGTGCGTGTCGAACACGCGTTAAATTGCCGGGCAGAACAGTGCCATCTGTCGAAGACTTTCGTTAACAATTTGATGGAGAAAATTCTTAATTACGGTTCAAACCGTCAAGTTTATAATTTGAATCTTGAATTCGTTTTAGAATCAGCGCCATCACACTTAAACATTTGCAACTTACAAAAGGTTTCAATAATTTTTGAACTCCTCTCAAGTTAAGTTGAAGGATAAAACAGAAAACTGTAGTTAATCACAGAGAATCGGTTTATCAAAATGGTGAAGACGATCGCTTCCCTATTGTTTTTGTTTGCAGGAAAAAGCTCCACCTCTTGAATGTTAATAACATTATTAATTTGTTGATTAATAAATAAAAAAAAGTAAAAAAATAAACCAAAAAAACAAAGTGCAAAGTTGCCAATCAAAAAAAAAAAAAGAAATGGTAGCGTCCTTGCTCGATTACTTAAGGATGAAAGACTCGTTTTGTAACTGTCAATTAGCGCCATCTGTCGATCACAATCGGGATTAATTTTGTAATTAATGAAAAAAAAACGCAAAAGAAACATTCTTTCACCGATGTTCTCAAGGATGAGAAACTCATTTAGCCAACAAGTTTCGATTATTTTTTTTTTGGACGACTTGCCAGCTAACCAGCGCCATCTGTTGAACTCTGTCGAAATGAATGTACTTACAACCAAAAATCTTCACAAATTTCATATTTTTGAATCGCAAAATGTTGTGTTTAAATGGAAGGAAGAAATAGAATGAAATCTTCTGTAAATAGAAGAACACAATGAAAGGAATCTCTTGGGAAAAGGTAGAAAGCAATCAATTAACGATCGAGCGAGATTTCGAGTGGCTTGGTGCTGTGGTCATTTAGGTTGTGTTAGACGAAGCAAAAGAGGCAAAGAGAATCGCTGGTTATTATTACGGCGGCTTATTTTACTTTTCCCGGTTTATTGTCCGGGCCCAGAGCGTGATGATTTTCGAGTGGACTCGGCTAATCCGATTTTACAACACAAATAGCAAGTCGGGCGACACGATGCTCGTTCTTTTCTTGTGCCTTCGCCTTAGATGAATGAGCCGTCGACTTTCACCTGCAGCAAAATATTTATTTATATAACAATCGCTCGCCTTTTGCTCGCGCTAGATGCTGGAAACAATGATGGAACAGTTACGCAAAGCGGATTTCGATTGTCTCGTTGACAACTAGTACAAATCGGCGTTCATTCGTTTTTCTGGTAGCGGCGACAGTGTTGCAATTCAATACTTTGTTTCAACCAACTTGGCTCAAATATTGGATCGCATTCCTCCGCAAAGAATACATTTAAATAATCCCGAGACAATAACTCGCCCCCTCTCCCCTTTAAGGGTTACAGAATATTTTTCTTTAAAAAAATTGATCGAAGTTACATCTCAAAATACATATACATAAAAACCTACGGTCTAGGACAACAGAAAAAACAATGAAAATAACTTAAAATCGTCAATTTATTTACAAGTAAATTTCGGCGAGGTCCAATAGATGGCGATGATTATATCTCGTTTCCCTGATAATGATAGATGGTCGATGGGTTCAGAGCCTGGCTAAATAGCTAGATTCTCAACCTCAACAGTAGCTTTCAATTGTTTTTGGCACTTCTCCCAAATTCAATTTAACTTGAAAGAATTGCCAAAAACAATTGAAAGCTGCTGCAAAATTGCAAATGTTTAATTCGATTTATTTTTTGAAGTTTAAAAAATGAAGTCAAAAAATGAACGTCGCCCAAAATTTGAGTTACAAGTCATAAGTAAGATGGCGCTTATTAAATCTATATTGTTTAAGGTGAATTTGTTGTGTGAATTTGCTGTCAAGAGATGGCGTCAGTTAAATCTGATTTTTGTTGTGAATTGAATGTCTTTGCACGAAATACAAAACTAAAAAAAAATGTTATACAAAATTTGAGGTCGAAAGATGGCGGACGTAAGTACATTTTGCCGTCAATCGTCAATAGAGGGCGCTTACCAAATCTGAGTCTAAAATTATTACGAAATACAAAAAAATTAATATCACACATTTGGGCAACAAGTGCTCACTGAAGCCGAAAGATGGCGTACATTTTGCCGCCGCGAGTGAGCGCCTGCTAAATCTGATTTTTCTAAGTGATTTCTTCATTCTTTTTACAAAATTCAAAGAAAACAAACTTAAAAAATATCGATTAATTAATTATTTTGAGCGGTAAGTACCTCTTGAAGCCGAAAGGTGGCAGAGTTAACAGCGTTTCCCATCAAGAAGGGGCGCTTACTAAATCTAACTTCCAAAGTGACTTCTTTACAAAACGCAAAATATATTCCGTTTCTTTCTTTTTTTATCGAACCTGTCAAATATTTCAGAGGTTGGTAACTTTACGTGAATGTTAGGAAATTTCAAAAATAAAAGCAGGGTGCCAACAGAAACCCTAGAAGTTTGACACTGACAGATAATATAGAAAAAACATACGACAAAATCAAACGTGTTTTAAGTCTGCCGCAGATTTCTTTTTTTCTTTTTTTTTGAAAGATCGTCGATCGTCTTTTGTTTTTCTCCATTCATATTGTCGCACTATGAAACGACAAAATCAAGCATGTGAAAAACAAAAGTCGATGCGCCGAGGACTGAAAGACTGAAAGAAAGCAGCCAAGTGTTTCAAATGTGCCGCAGGTTTCTTTTGTTTTGGGATGATCGTCGATCGTCTTTTGTTTTTATTTTCGTTCACGTCGACGAAAACCAATCGCAATGTGAGAAGACAGAGTCAAACGTGCGAAAAACAAAAGTAAATGCGCCAATGACAAGATTGAAAGAAAATAGCGATTTTCATCAACTGCGCCGCAGGTTTCCCTTTTCTTAAGAAGATCGTCGATTGTCTTTTGTTTTTCTTCGTTCGTATTCTCGAAAATTAACCACGCCATGAAACGACAAAATCGAACGTGCGAAAAACGAAAGTCGACGCGTCTATGAAAAGTCTGAAGGAAATCAGCGATTATCGTCGAATATTTTAAGTGTGTCGCTGGTGTCTGTTTTCTTAAAACGATCGTTGATTGTCTTTTGTTTTTCTTCCTTGGTATTGACGAAAACTAATGTTAACGAAACGACAGAGTCAAACGGAAGGAAGACAAAAGTCCAAACGCCAGTGAAATGACCGAAGGAATGAGACAATTTTCGTTGGGATGTTCTAAGTGCGTCGCAGATTTTTCTTTTTTCAAAAGAATTGCCGATTGTCTTTTGTTTTTCTTCATTCGCTTTGCTTCTTTTTTTCTTCATCATTTCAGTGGCGCAGTTTAGCCGTTCGCCTTCGTCTCGTATTTCGATTAATTTTCGTCGATTGTTCTGAGTGTGCGGCAGATTTTTTTTTCTCAAAAAGATCGCCGATCGTCTTCTGTTTTTCGTTATTCATTTTATTCTCTCTTTCTCTCTCGCACTCAGTCTCAGCCATGAGCGCATCTATTTGCGTTTTCCTATCGTTCGTCTTGATTTAGCATTTCGATTGATTTTCGTCGGTCGATTGTTCTCGAGTGCATCGCAGATTTCTCTTTTCTCAAAACGATCGTCGGTCGTCTTTTGTTTTTCTTCATTTATTTTGCTTGTCTCTCTCTTTCTCTCTGCCTTTCCGTGAACGCATCGACTTTTGTTTTCTCGCGTTCGTCTTCGTTTCATATTTTCGGTTTTCATCGATTTTCGTTTTTCTGACGCATTCTCGCTTTTCGCTTAAAAAAAAACGAACATCGATTGTTTCCTCCGTTCTCTTCTTTCTTCATTTGCACTTCGCATTTCGGTTTCATTTTTGATTAGGACGAAGAATTTGGTCCGAAATTGCGTTTCGGTGCAACTCGGTTCTTGGTCCATCGAAAGAAGAAATGCGACATTGCCTGTTTGTCTCGCCCCCCCTCGTGTCCCTCCCTTTTTTCTGGGGTTTTCGAGAAAATTCGCGCTCGCTCCCTACTTAACGTGCGCCAATGAGATTGACGCGAGCACGAAATCGAATTAATTCGAAAACTGTCGAATTGATTTGAACCAAATCAAGAAATCGTTCGCCTTCAATTCTCTTTTGTTTCCCCCCGCCAGATCGTCTTTTGTTTCTTTTTTGTTTGCCGTTTGAGCTTTGTCGCAGATTTCTTCCCCAATTGACCACCGATTGCTTGCATTTTTCTGTTCTTTTTTCATTTGTTTTGAATTATAATTAAAAGAACTGAATTTGATTTGGTTAACATCATCGTCTATCATCGCAAGCATCTTTCGTTCTCCGTCGGATCGCCTTTTGTTTTCTTTCCTTTGTTTTTCGCTTTTCCTCGGGGTTGTTTTCGTTTTCGCGTCGATCGTCTTTCGTTTTGCTCGGTTTTGAAGCGAACCGAATCGAAGCAGTTTCGGCCGGAAACTAAAGAACGCACGTTCGAGAGGATCTGCGCCAATTGGATTGAGTTTTCCTGAGGAAACGCGCGTAAAAAGTTGAGTGGAAAAAAGAAAGAGCACAAAACTCAAGGAAACGTCGCCCGCTTTGACGCCAGAAAGTAAAAAGCTTGCGACTCTTGGAGTCGACTCAAAAGTCGATCAAACGCGCCCCAGAATTTAGGCACAATTTTGTTCCTTTTTTTTCCTTTGATGTTACAAAAGTACGTTTTCCGGTTAAAATATGGCGGGCCTAAGCACATTTTGTCGGCGTTTATCAAATCTGAACGTTTTTAAACCGAATTTGTTTTTTTTTTGTTACAAAACATAGAAGAAGACGCAAATTGCAATTGTAAGCAAACTCCCAATAACAAATTAACGTCGGTAGTGCTCCAAAGATGGAGGTACTCAACAGTCCGAGCAAATTTCGTGGTGTAAATAAAATTTTCATCGTCGGGAGAACGATTTGTTTTTCGTTTACTCTAATATCATAACTTCCATTTTCAATTTTCACATTTTCGTCCAAAATTCGCATAAAACTACAACGAAACACGTTCGAGAACGCCAGTTTCGTGCCCCTCCGCCGCAAGAATTTCTGAAAGCGCACGAAAATCCGACGAAAACCAAGAGAAACGCGAAAACTCTGGAGACTTCAACGTACGACTAGACGACAAACCCGAAAGGGCCCGCCTCGCTTTTTCCACTAATTAACCGGAAATTCCCGTCGAAATTTCGCTGGCGTTAATGTTAATAAAAAAGGAACCCCCCCTGCATAATAATCAAAAGAGACGCCCCCCCCCCCCGACGCAATGAACCCGAAAATATTTTCCGCTCGACCGATTCTATGTTATTAATAAGAAAGAAACAAAAGAAAAACGATCGCTGCCGATTTTCTGGTCGGTTGTTGCGAGGGTAACACAACAGTACAAGAAAAATCGTTTAACCCCCCCCTCTCCGTCTTATATTTTGAATTAAACGTAAATTTACATTTGGGTGATGACTGAATTGACAAAATAAAAAATAAAATAGGAATTGTTGTTATTATCGGAAATATCTCAGTCAAACTCCACCCCCCGCTACTTTTATAACAAAAAAAAATGTCAGAGTCCCCCCACGCTTCCTCGACTACTGTTAGATTCGACGGTGCGTTTTAATTCGGCTACATTCGATGTAATTCGCGGATTAAAAACAAATGAGGGAAGAAATTACAATTGTCACTCGACAGGGGGTTTCCTGGAGTCCTAATCGATCGAGAATTAATTCGGCCAGCCCCCCCCCCTTTCGTAATAATTAAAGAAACCACCCCTCGCTTGCAACTACATACGACGGCGATTGCGTATCAAGTTTCGAGTCAGTCACGTTCTGTGTGATTACGGAACGAAAAACAAAAGAAGCAAAATATCGAAACTGTTTTCTATCAAGCTGGTTTCCTGGGTGATCGACTTAACCTCCCCCTCCTCCCCCGGAGCCATTATAGTAATTCAAAGCCCTTTTGTTAACAATATCAATTTTTTTTTCAATTTTAACTCAGCCGCGTTCGCCGTATTTAACGAATAAAAAACAAAAGACAGTGAAGGTCAAGATTATTTCTTATCAGGCTGGTTTCCTGGGTGACCGACTTAACCCACCCCCTCCCCCCAAAAAAAAAGGAATCAAGAGAAACCGTTCGTAACTGCGTTCAGGGGCGATTCTTTTCTTCGCTCGGCCGCATTCGACGTATTTGATAAACAAAAAACAAAAGAAAGAGCTTGTATCTTATCAGGCTGGTTTCCTAGGTTACTAACTAACACCCTTCCACCCTAAAAAAGTCAGGGAAAAGTGTCGGGAAACCCCTCGTTTAACATCGACTTTTTTTAACTTGCTTTAATTCTGCTGTATTTAATAGAGAACAAAAAACAAAAGAAAGGAAAATTGTTTCTTGCCAGGCTACTTTCCCAGATGATCGATTAACGCCCCCTCCCCCCCCCCCAAAAAAAAGAGCATAGTCACTAATCCCTTCCTTTACAATTGCGTTCAACGATGATTTTTTTTTGGCCGCATTCGATGTGGTAATTAATGAACAAAAAACAAAAGAAACAAAAGACCAAGCTTCTACCGTATCAGGCTGGTTTCCTTGGTGACCAATTAACCACCCCTCACCCAAAAAAATCGAAGAGAAATCGTCAGGAACCCCCTCGTTTACGATTACGTTCAATGTCGATTTTTTCCGACTTGCTTCAAATCCACTGCATTTAACGAACAAGAAACAAAAGAAAGAAAAATTATTTCTTGTCAGGCGAGTTTCTCAGATGGTCGACTTAACGCCCCCCCCCCAAAAAAAACAGCCAGTAAGCCCCTCGTTTACAATTGCGTTCAACGACGATTTTTTTGAGCTTTTAACTAGGCCGCATTCGATGTAGTATTCAATGAACAAAAAACAAAAGAAGGAAAAGTCCTTACCAGGTTGGTTTCCTAGGTGATTGACTTAACGCCAGTATCCCCCTCCGGCCCCCCCGGCTGCCAAAGACCCTCAATCAACCTCTAGTTTACAATTGCGTCCACGACTATTATTTTCGAGTTTTTAACTCGGCCGCATTCGATGTAGTATTTAATGAACAACAAACAAAACAAAGAAAAGAATTGGTTTCCTAGGAGCCCAATTAACTTCCCCCCCTCCTCAATGCCACAAAATTTTTAAAAATATCGTCAGGAACCCCTTCGTTTACAATCACGTTCAACGTCGATTTTTTTTTTAATTTTAACCTAATTTTAACGATCAAAAAACAAAAGAAGGAAGAGTTTTTACTAGGCTGGTTTCGACTTAACCCTACCCCCCCCCACCTTACCAAAAACCCCTTATTTACAATTACATTCAACGACGATTCTTTTCGACTTTTTAACTCGGCCGCATGCGATGTATCTAACGAACGAAAAAAAAAACAAAAGAAGAAGATGGAAAACTGTTTTTTCCTCAGGCGGTTTCCTAGATGAATCGACGACTTAACGCCCCCCCCCCCTTCACCATAACAAAAAGAAAATATTATCAAAAACCCTCTCGCTTTTACTTACGTTACGTTCGACGGCTCGAGTCGCGTTCGACGACGTAACGAGCTGGCGACGAAAAAGAAAACAAAAGAATCGAATTACTTGTTGTCAGTGCCGTTCACAGGCTGATTTCCTGGTCAATCGAGCGGATTTCTCGGTCGATTTGGCAGAAACTTAAGCGGCCGAAACGTTCGAGGCGAGCGCTCGTCGCAAAGAAACCGGAAAATTCGATTGTGCTCGCCTGGTCCGCACGAGGGTGAGATGGAAGGGGGGGGAGGGACGAGCAGGGATTGTGCAATCAAAGAATTTTAATTGGTGAAGAAATTTGACTTCCTGCTTTTTACATCGCGAAGAAAATGAAGCGCTCGCAGAAACATATTAAGCAAGAAAGAACGAACGAGAGAGACTTCGTCGAATTGTTGAGATTGACAAGACGCGTGAGTAAAATTTAGTAAGTCGGTCGCAACCGCAACAACCATGAACTCTTCAAGAGCTGGAATCTGGTAAAGTAATAAGAAAGGTTTAATTCAGCAATCGACTTTTTGCGTCCTCTTGCTTCTCTCTGTTCGATAATCGTCGATATCTTCCATGTCTTTCGTTCGATCGCCCTTTGTTTTCTTGTTCTTGAGAGAAAATGTAAGAAAAAGAATTGAATTTCGTGATTCTGCTTCTTTTGAGCGATTACCTCTTGTTGTCTTAGTCGAAAATTAAAAGATAAAAATTGTTAACTCGATGTTTTTTGTTTCCTTCCTTATCTTCTTTAAGTCAATTATTTTTCTTCTGTTTTTTGATCGAAACTTACAAGAAAATGTTAACCGGTAGCTGAAAACGCCACTCGTCGCCTTTTGTTTCTTTTTTTATTTCTTTCAAGTCAATTATTTTTCTTCTTTCGATCTTCTCTTATCTTAGCTTGGTTTGAAGGCTTCCTTCCGCGGACTCTCAGAGTCTTCACAGCAGCAGCAGCGACCACATCAGCAGCTACAGCCTCCAACGAAGCCCTGAGGAAGTCCACGGCGAGATGGACGAAACGTCGACAGACGCGGTTCCCAATCCGAAAACCAAGATTGTGATTCTCTTGTCTTCTTGATCGAAAATTTTTAAAAACAATGAAAAAAATTGCGTAATTCTGCAATCAACGTCAGGCTTGCTCTGTTTTCAATTGTTTCTCGACATTTGCGCTTTCTTCGTTCGATTGTCTTTTGTTTTCTTTATGGAAAACCTAAAAAAATTGCCGAATTTCGCGAGCCTCTGATCAAAGGGCATTAATTTCACTTCTTCGCGTTTTCACTTCCTACCGCCCGACGTTTTCCTTTCATTGTCGATCTTCTTATGTTTTTCTCGCCCGAAAGTTAAGAAAAAAGAAAGAAATTCGTGCGAGCGTTCGTGCAACTTAAGAAAGAAGGAAGAGAAGTAATCGTGCGTCGTTCGATGTCTTTTTTTTTAAATTTTTTGTTTCTCTCAAGTCAATTACTTTTCTTCATTTGTTCATCTTCCACGTTCTTGATCGAAAATTAAAAAAAGAAATTAAAACAGTTTCGTAATTCTGCAATCAACGACAGCAGCTTCATTTTTCAGTGGTTCGATTGTTTCGATAGTCTTTTGTTTTCTTCATCGAAATTTAAAAGGAAATAATTAACAGCTGAGAACGCTCGACGTCTTTTGTTTCATTTGTTATCTCTCTCAAGTCAATTGTTTTTCCTCATTTGAAATGTTTTCTGTTTTCTTGATCCAAAATAATTAAAAAAAAGTTTCAATTGTTTCATTAGTCCTTTGTTTTCTTCGTCGAAAATGAGAAAAAAATAATAATTAATAGCTAAAAACGCTCGACGTCTTTTGTTTTCTTTTTTTATCTCTCTCAGGTCACGTTCAATTGTTTCTCTTCATTTTGAAATGTTCTCTGTTTTCTTCATCGAGAATAATTTAAAAAGAAAGGTTGGATTGTTTCAATAGTCTTTTGTTTTTTCATCGAAAATTAAAAGAAAATAATAATCAATAGCTGAAAACGCTCGACTTCTTTTGTTTTATTTCTTTTTGTCTCTCTCAAGACAATTTTCTTTTTCTCATTTGAAATATTCTCTGTTTTCTTGATCGAAAATATTAAAAAAAAATGCTTCGATTGTTTCTATAGTCTTTTGTTTTTTTCATCGAAAATTAAAAAAAATATATAATAACTAATAGCTGAAAATGCTCGACGTCTTTTATTTCATTTTTTATCTCTCTCAAGTCATTTGTTCCTCCTCATTTGAAATGTTCTCTGTTTTCTTCATTGAAAATAATAAAAAAAAGGTTCGATTGTTTCAATAATCTTTTGTTTCTCTGTTTTCTTGATCGAAAATATTTAAAAAAAAGCTTCGATTTATTCAATAGTCTTCTGTTTTTTCATCGAAATTTTAAAAAATAATAATAACTAATAACTGAAAACACTCGACGTCTTTTGTTTCATTTCTTATCTCTCTCAAGTCATTTGTTCCTCCTCATTTGAAATGTTCTCTGCTTTCTTGATCCAAAATAATTAAAAAAAAAAGATTAACCGGTGACCGAAAACCCTCGTCGTCTTTTGTTTCTTTTTTTTAATTTCTTCAAGTCAGTTATTTTTTAATCAATCAACTTTTGCCTTTTCGGTCGACTTTTTTTTAGAAAGAATGACAAAACTTGCGTAATTCTGCAATCAACGTCAAGCTTGCTTTGTTTTTCAGTCACGTCAATTGTTTCTCGACTTTTGCGCTTCCTTCTTTCGATAGTATTTTGTTTTCTTCGTCGAAAAGGTCGAAAATGTTTGCCAAATTTCGCGTGTCTCTGATCGAAACGAAAGGCATTAAATTTCTCGCCCGAATGTTATGAAACGAGAAATAAAGAAAGGCAAGGGCGCGTCGTACGATGTCTCTTGTTTCAAACTCTCTCACTTTCTGAAGTCGATTAGTTTTCTTCGTTAGATCGTCTTCCGTCTTCGTGACTTTATCGCTTAGTGTCTTCTCTCTCGTTCAATTGTTTCTCGACTTTCGTCGATTATCTTTTGTTTTTGTTTTCCGTTCACACCGACGAAAACTGATGGCAATGTGGAACGACGAAGTCGAACGTGTGAAAAACGAAAGTCGACGACGAGACTGACCGAAAGAAAAAGAAGCAGTTTTCGTCGAGGGTTCTCTTTTGTCTTTTAAAAGGATTGTCTTTTGTTTTTCCTCGTTCACATCGTCGAAAATTAATCGCACTATGAAACGACCAAATTAAGCACGTGAAAAACAAAAATCGATGCGCCAACGAGAAAACTGAAAGAAAGAAGTAATTTTCGTCAAGCGTTTTAAGTATGCCGTATGCAGGTTTCTCTCTTCTTAAAAATAACATCGATTATCTTTTGTTTTGCTTCGTTGATATCGTCGAAAATTAATCGCACTATGAAACGACGGAGTCAAACGGTGTGAAAAACAAAAATCGATGCGCCAATGACTGAAAGACTGAAAGAAAGACGCGATGTTCGCCAAGTGTTTCAAATGTGTCGCAGGTTTATTTTGTTTTTAAACAATCGTCGATCATCTTTAGTTTTTTTTTGTTCATCACATTGACGAAAACTAATCGCAACGTGCGAGGGCAAAGTCAAACGTGTGAAAAACAAAAGTCGATACGACAATGATAAAATCAAAAGAAAGAAGCGATTTTCATCAAGTTTTTTAATTGTGCCGTAGGTTTCTCTTTTCTTAAAAAGATCGTCGATTGTCTTTTGTTTTTCCTCGTTCGTATTGTCGACAAAATCGAACGTGCGAAAAACGAAAGTCGACGCGCCTATGAAAAGTCTGAAGGAAATCAGCGATTATCGTCGAGCATTTTAAGTGTGTCGCGGGATTCTGTTATCTTAAAGCGATCGTCGATTGTCTTTTGTTTTTCTTCCTTGGGATCGACGAAAATTAATGTTAACGAAACGACAGAGTCAAACGGAAGGAAGACAAAAGTCGAAATGCCAATGAATTGGCCGAAGGTACGAAACAATTTTCGTTGGGGTTGTTCTAAGTGTGTCGCAGACTTTTTTTTTTTCAAAAGAACTGCCGATTGTCTTTTGTTTTTCTTCATTCGCTTTGCTTCTTTTTTTTCATCATTTCAGTGGCGCAGTTTCGCCGTTCGCCTTCGTCTCGTATTTCGATTAATTTTCGTCGATTGTTCGGAGTGTGCGGCAGGTTTTTCTTTTCTCAAAAAGATCGCCGATTGTCTTCTGTTTTTCGTCATTCATTTTTATTCTCTCTTTC